>OY282560.1:179299697-181789028 GCA_958295665.1 Tipula vernalis | reverse complement strand
TATCGACAGAACCATGAATATATGAACAGACAGATAAGTTACGGAGGGGTGGGGGGGGGGGGGAGTAGGACGTCGATAAGTTAAAGCTTTTTGTTTAGACTTGGTCAACATGATCGTATCAAACGTATAATGCAAGTATGTTACATTTTTGTAATATATTTTTCCAAAATAATTTGTTTATCTCACTAGGGGATAACGATGTTAACGATTAAACGTCACGGGATACGTGTATCCACAAAATATTTGTCTAATGTAGGTATTGACCTCGTTACCTTTTAAAATGTTGGCGATTTAATTTTTCGCACGACTTCACCGCTCCCTGTAACTGGACCGTATCACTATTTAAAAGCAGTAGGAAGCAAGAAATATAGGACATAGACAAAAGAATAAGATAGATTTTTCCACAAACAAAATACATACATATTCATGTATACATAAAAAACAAATGTTTATATCCAAGGACGAAAATAAATAAGAAAAAAAAATTAATATCTTAAGGATATAATCTAATGGCATTTTATCACTTTCACAGAGATTTCGTACAAACAATTTTCGTTTTGTTTTGAGTTATGAAATATTAATGGTGGTATTTTATGAATTTTGTTCGCTTTAAAGAGCGCATTTTACTTTTAAAATGGCTTTTTGGTTTTACGTGGTGATGGTTTGTTGTGTAACGTACTTACATGAAAGGCGATAAAAATGGGATTAAAATATGACGATTATGATAAAATAGGGTGGGTTGTTTAATCATTGTAAGAAATTGATGTGGGTGTTGCAGTATATACTTATATGGGACTGTATATCTTATTTATATATAAGACATGCGAAATTTGAACCACCATTGACGTAATACAAAATTGATTATCATTTAATTCTCAATGAAATATTTTATTATAGAATATATTTTGGATGAAACTGCTAAGAATTGTTTGCGTCAATTTTTATTATAGGACCAAAAATTTATATTAAAATATTTCGTTGTATTATTGATAGGAGTATATCTTTATTAAATTTTTTTTTATATTTAGTTCAACGAGTTCAGAATGACGTCGATGACTGCCACCCAAAAACTACCGACTAACAAACAAAAAAAAAGTATTTACTCGTTTGACAAACAATATTAATTTCATTTTGAAACATTAATTTATAAACACGCCTTTTTCGTCGTAATAACTTTATATTAATTATATGTTTTAACACTAGAACTATCGACCGGTCAAAATGACTGGTTATACATTTATTGAATTCAATTTTTTTAATTATTATGTTAATATTTTTTTGGAAGCTTATGATGAATTTTAACATAATTACTTTGTTGTTATATTAAAAATCATCACAGATTTCCACAAAAATATTAACATAATAATTAAAAAAATTCAATTCAATAAATGTATAACCGGTCATTTTGACCGGTCGGTAGTTCTAGTGTTAACCGTATTTTTACTGGAAAAGAATTAATTTTTTTTTCTTGTATTTTCAAATTTTTTTAGATTTTCAAGAATAAGAAAATAAAAACATTAAAGAAAAATTTCTAACAATTTTATTTTTTTTTTGTTTATTTTTTTCAGTTTTAAGTAGCCGTGTTTTCCATGAGAACTGCACTAGAACTCGATAAACTTTAAATTCCTTTTATTCTATGTAAAACGAAAAAAAATAAATTTATAAAGCGCGAATGTGTAGTGTATTTGATATATGTAATTACATATTTTAAGTTTAAAAATTTTCCCCTTCAATTATTTCATCAATATTTTCTTATTTCTTGCTGACGTCATTACACGGCAACTACACTCGATAAATTCATGGGTTTATCCAGTGTAACTAAAAAATAAGCTATAATTGTCATTATTTATTGCTGTAACAACTTAAAATGTGTATTTATGTGAAATGCACTACACATTATCACTTTATGAATTTAATTTTTTTTCTGTTTACTTAGAATAAAAGGAATTTAAAATTTATCGAGTTCTAGTGCAGTTCTCATGGAAAACACGACTAGTTATAAGTTTGCTTAATAAATATCGAGACAAATATAAAGTTTGAAATAAAAATCATGTTTTTTAATATTTGTTTCTTTATATGTTTATGTTTGACCTTAATTTAAAAAAAAAAAAATTTAAAATTAATAATTCAACTAATACCGGATTTCATAACAAAGATGAAATTACAATTTGTTTCTTAGATTATGTCCGAAACCTGTGATAAATGTTGTTTAGTACACATTTTTGACATTTATTTAAAAAACTGCATATACCCAAATTATCACGGTCTTTTGCTATGATACTTTTTGATACAAACATTGAATATGGTCGCCTTACAAATTCACATCAAAATAAAATGAAAAGAGTGAAATGTGTGAAGTGAATTTAAGGGAATATTATTGAAATATATGTGAAAAGTCTGTACTAAAAAATATTTACCACACTTGTCGAATATAGTCTTACTTCAAAAACTATGCTAGCTGTTTATATTTATTTTTTACATGAACTTTGTAACGGAAGAGTTAAATATTTAAATTTCAAATTATAATTTCATAAAAGAGAAGATTTGCTCTTCTGTTTTAAAATCGGGCATAAGTCTAGTAACCTAACAATTTAACAAACAGTTGATATCTAAAAATTCGAAAAATTATTTATTAGAGTTTCTGGATCTCTTTTGTTAATTGGACGTGTCAGAAGCCAAACCTGTTAACTCCAATTTTTGAACATTTTTAATTTCGTTTTATTGGCTTAACATCACTTCTATTAATTTTTTATTGGATTCTATTTCGTTTTATAAATAGTATATTACATATAATATTAATTTACGAACCCTATAAAATTTAAAATAACCATAAATATTAGTAAATTGAAATGTAATAGAATTATAGCTTTCGATAAATTCCTACAGAAAAATTTGTTAAAGCTATTGGCAATCTCGCAAAAATGTACAAGTAAATATTGTTTGCTCCCCTTCGATAACATTTCTTGAATCTAAATCTGTTACTATTTTCCGTTTGACTAAAATTTAGCTATTCTAATGAAACATCCTGTTCTATACTATTCTTAATAATCGTTCGACTCTTCCATGTTATCAACTTGTGTGTTGAATTTAATCCCAATTGCCGTTAATGTTAGATTAGATAGAATCGTAAAATTATGTTCAGTTTTGCAAAATTACTTTCTGAAATCTATTTTTCATCATATTCATCTTCCTGAAAGTAATTTTGGTCATCATTTTCTGATTGTGAGTGCTGAAAATTTAAATAATGGCCATATTGACTTTTTGGTAAACAATTTGGTAACTGCATAATACTGAAAATAACATAGTAATAAAGCTCCAAAGTCTAAAATGATAAAGGATACTTTACGGGTTATAAGATTTAATTTTTGTACTGGACGGAAGTGTACTCTAATTCACAATTTTTGTAAGAAAATTTGATTGTCTACCTTCAACTTCAAATAAGAACTTAACCTTCAATAGTAAATAATAAAAATTAATTGCAAAATTGTAAACGAGACTTTATTAACCCTTGTGTCAACACGACACACCCGGGTGTGTATTTGGAAAATGTAAAAATCAATGTAATGGAAATTTCCTGTCATACTGAGTTTTTCAGTAGTCGCCAATCAAATTGGGTCAATTTTTCAAATTTTCGTATAAAATGCACTGTAAAAATTAATACACACCAGGGTATACTCGTGTTAATAAAAAGTAGTTCGATACTCGTGTTGACACAAAGGTTAAAAATTTCTCGAGAAGAAAACACGAGAAATCGTATAACTGAAAAATTCCCCTCAAATTCTCGCTTTTAGCTTATTTTTCTAATCGAAACACCTTAGTTTAGTTTGAGGTTTTACACAGAATCGCCTCGACTGTCCAGTGGATTTCGGACCCTTAATAACACGTCGTTTATAATTATTTTTCCATTAGCTCGATGTTACTGAGGTTATTATGTACAACGATGGAACCTTTCTAATTTTTGTAGCAACTAGGCAGATGCTCGAATTTCAGCTTTTCCTTCTATATTCAAGAACAACTTCTTTCTATTTGAACTTTTCCTTCTATACTTTCGTTTTAAGGCTTATTTACGGAAATGTTAAGAAATAATCTCGAACCAACTCTCCGCGGTTTTATTTTTATTTTTTGCTCGTATTACACTTTAATTTATATTTTTTGGCGATTTACTTTTGGGATTTTTATTTTTGTAAATATGCCTCGTTCGCTCAGTTTTAACCTTAATCAAAATCTGTAGTTGTAAGTATAAGACACTTCAAATTAATTACCAGAGATGAAATTTGCTATATTATCAGCCTCTTCTTATTTCTCCCACTCTGTTGCGAAATATTAGCCAGAAGCACTTACTTGTGGAGAATGATTTCTTGCAATAGATAGGACCGTTAGAAAAATTAAATTTTCTGTTTAAAGCATGCATACATAATTATAAGATTAAATTGTATTTGATGGTTGTTTTTGTTATTTGAAAATAAATCGGACTTCATTTTAGAGAAATTCTGCTTACGCCACTAGTATGTAAATATGTCTGGAAATAACTCATACTAATTAATTCGGGTAATTTCTAATATGCAACCGATCCTATGATCATTTTAATGTGTTTCACAGATAACACGTTGAAGTATATTAGTTTTTACGAACCATTATATATTCAACAGCCCGTAGATAGTCAGGTTTCAGTACTTTTAATTTTTAATTTACATTATGTCAAAAAAAGTAGCGGGTATATAAAACCCATTCGAGGATACACACATACGCCAGCGTTCTTCCAATCATCGAAACATTTTTTACAAGTACTTTCCTGGAGGGTCTTCAGTTCGCGCTGAATTTTGTTTTATGTCCCCAATGGAGTCAAAACGGGTTTCACACAGCAGCAATTTGAGTCTGGGAAACTGGAAAAAAATCACCTAGTGCCAAATCAGGCGAATGTGGTGGTTGATCGATGGTATTTATTGAGTTGTTGGCCTTATCAGGGTGAGTCATCTGACCTGAACAAGATTGTTTTATGTAAATAATAAAAATAATTGAAAATAGATAAGTATTTTTTTAGTTAATTAAGAATTTACAAGAAAATCATATAGTGTGGTATTTCATTAATACCACTGGATATCACTTTCAAATAAAATTCAAAAATTTGTGGATCAAATTCAATAATTATCAAACCAAATTCATAACTTTTCATATTTAATGCAACTTTTTGCCATAATTGCATTATATCCGCTGGACTTCCAAGTAGCCATTTGATACTTTATCCAAGAAAACTAATTTATTAATAGCAATAGAATTATGTTCACAATGCCTTGAAGGTCCCAGCTCTAATCAAATAAATCGAAACAAATTGACTGAAAAGCGAAGCAGCCGCTAGGCGCTGGGGCCAACCCCCTAGTTTAATATCAAATATATTAAAATTAATTGTTTAATGTTAATTAGTAAAAAAATTACGTTTTTTTAACAAAAAAACTATTATCATTATGTCGATTATGCTGTATACTTTATTTTTTTTTGAGGTACAGTTTTGTACTGATTGCTAAAACTTCACGTAATACAAACAAAAAAACAAAACAGAACGAAATTGAAAGAACGGCGCTTTATTGTTATCGAATGATAAGATAGAGAAATGTTTTTTGAGAAATAACATTTTTTTGATAATATTGAATTTTAATGATAATTTTGAAAAATAAAATTACACAAAATCAGAATCTATTTATATATTAATTTTCAAGAAGTAAATTTGAAAATTGTCCATACAATTTTGTAGATTAAAAATATTAAAAATTATAGTAATTATGCATAAAATGTAATGTATGTAAGAGTATTTAAGCTAATATATCAATTATGAAAAAAAAAATTACAATAAAATTTAATTTTGAATTACAGTAAGTGCTCTAACTTCTCTTTCTTCAAGTTTGCTCTTGTAAAAAAATATAATCTTCATAAAACCGTTTAAAATGTATAAAATAAATTTCTCTCAGTACAAAAATTTCGTAATTACTAGACTGGTCCAAAAATATACAAAGAATTAGTAGAACATGAAAATTTTCACGGGCGTATGGAATTTCTGAATTTGGGCAACGTAAAACTAGGAATATTAAAAAAAAAAAATTAAAAAGTTGATTTGCATGTAGGGTTAGCTCAACAAGCTTTGAGTGGATTTTGGTTTGGAGTTTGTAGGAACTTAAATCGCTGAAATCACTTAAGCTGTTAATCTAAAACAAATTTTTGAAAAGGAGTTTTGAAGTTTTTAGTTATTATTTACTAAGAATATCACCGTTACTTTTAGAAAGTGTCTTAAAAATGAATTTTTTTTAAATTACCGCTGTTTTTTTTTAATCCATCGATTTCTTCCTAAAATTTTTCTGATGAGTTTTAATTTTATTTTATTTTATACAATTTATTTAGCAGTTATTCACTAATAGCTTGTTCAGACTAGGAATTAGTAATCCAGTTTTGCCTAATCAAGTTTATGTTTAATCTGGATTAGCTTTCTTGGCGTTCAGACTGTAAGAGAAAATTTCGATTAAAAATGGCGCTGGACGTTGTGACTTTACCGAAAACTGTTCAAAATCCTATTCTGTATTTGGGAATTTTACATAAAATAAGTCATAGAACATCTATTAGTCAATAGTTTTATTAGTAAATATTAAATAGGTCTGCTAATATTAACTAAACGGCAAACTAAATAATAATTGAAATTATTGACGTCTCCAAAATTATTTCGCTCTAACATCGCAATATTTGAAGCGCTGTAATAACATAATCGAGATTACAGACAAAATCTATCACTTTTTTGACGATTACTTTAATCTATAATTGAAACATAATTAAATTAATCGTTCCGTCGTTCACACTATACGAAAATCTAGATTTGCTACTAATCGCTAGTCTGAACAAAGCATATACGCTCAGTTGTTAGGGTTCAAATTTAAATTTGTCTGTTTTTTCATTAGATTTTATTTATTCAAAAATTGTTTAAAAACTGTGGAACCTTTTATTTCTATGAATAATGGGAAACTATTTCAGCCATAAATTATACTGAATTTTTTTTCAAAAATGAAACAAGGAATAATATTTTCGGCCAAAAAAAATTTATTTTTCAACGTAGTCGCCTTTTAGCTCGATACACTTAGTCCAACGTTTTCCCAATTTTTCGATCGCTTCCGAATAATAATAGAGCCGAATCTCTTTCCGCCGAGCCATTTCTTCAAGTTCGGCGGAAACAGGAAATAGTCGCATGGGGCTAAGAATGGAGAATATGGCGGATGTGGAAGCAATTCGAAGCGTAATTCATGGATTTTGGCCATGGCAACTACACACGTATGCATCCGTGCATTGTCTTGATGGAAGAGAACTTTTTTCTTCGCCAAATGCGGTCGTTTTTCTTTCAAAACGTCGTTGAAACGGTACAATAAGTTGCAGTAATATCCGCCGTTGACTGTTCTCCCCTTTTGAAGGTAATCGATGTGGGTTATGCCGCGTGCATCCCAAAAAACTGTGGCCATGACCTTGTTGGCCGATAAAACCGCCTTAGCCTTCTTCAGCGCATATTCGCCAGTAGAAATCAACAGTTTCATCCACAGTTATGAAACGACGCAAAAACTCCTTTTTATTTCGCTTGAACATCGCCAAACCTGCCTCTGAAGTTTTCACACGTGTGCGTTTTTGGTCGATTGTAAGCAAACGCGGCATCCAACGCGCGGATAGCTTTTTCATATTCAAATGTTCGTGTAATATATTGCGCACAGGTTCATCTGAGATGCCTACTATCTCAGCTATCTCGCGCACTTTTACTCTGCGGTCTTGCAATACCGTATCACAGATTTTGTCAACCATTTTTGGTGTGGTGACTTCATTTGGGCGTCCTGAACGTTCGGCATCAGTTGTGCTTGTACGATCACAACGAAAATCAGTAAACCTCTTGTGAATCATTTTAATCGATGGTGAAGAGTCCCCATAATATTTATCAAGCTTTGTTTTGGTTTGCGTAATGGTTTTTCCACGCAAAAAATAATGTTTAATTAACATATTTAGGATCCATTTTTAAAAATGAATTAATTATTTTTGTGTGTTACTTATTTCACTTATTATTAATAACAAAACATTAAATTTTATTAAAAAAAATTTATTTTATTTTTAATTTTTAATCAAAACATTTTTAAATTAATTTTTTAAAACAACTCTTCCTTATAGTGAAATATTTCTTGTCTTTATTTTAAAAAGTTATTAACAAAAAATCGATTTTGGTAGTCATGCTACCATCATCAGTTTTATGCTTAAATTTCTTGCAATTTCTGCTTATATATTATTTGTTTTTTATGTGTTAGTGGTGTTAAAACAAATAATATATAAGCAGAAATTGCAAGAAATTTAAGCATAAAACTGATGATGGTAGCATGACTACCAAAATCGATATTTTGTAAATAACTTTTTAAAATAAAGACAAGAAATATTTCACTATAAGAAAGAGTTGTTTTAAAATATTAATTTAAAAAATTTTTGATTAAAAATTAAAAATAAAACTAAAAATTGTTTAATAAAATTTAATGTTTTGTTTAAATAACACACGAAATTCACTTTTTTCCATGTTTGCAAAAAAACAATGGGTTGTATGTTTTCAATGGCTGTCAAAACTAAACTAAATGACAGATCTGTCTGAAAATTTTAATTTGGTATTGCCATATGATGGTATTGCCACATGATATCTGGGATTTGCGATTGTGGCGCCCTCTGTTGTAATTTTACCAGACTTCTCACTCCACCCTTGTAAAATTAATATCGGCAATTTATAAAGGTAGATATGTATACTAAAATGTGGCACATTTGTTTTGGATTATTTGGTTGGTTAAAATATAATAGCCTAGAAACACTGTTATTTAATAAAGCCGATTTATGCCCGGTTGCACACAAAACGAGTTAACCATTTGACAGCAATCTAATTAATAAGTCTAAACTCCAGTTAAAATTACATTTCGTTTTACAAAAAAATTTCCATGGTTAGTTAACAAATATGTCGATATTGTCGATATAATAAGATTTTACTCACCCCTACTGATAAAAAAAACAAAATATTCAATATTTTTATTTTGACGGTAATAAAAATTGTGTTCAAATAATATTTCTTATGATATACAGTCGTTGTCAAAATTATTTGTGTCACGCAAAAATTGTATAATGTATTCCGCAAAAATTAAAACTTGGGCTAACCACTTAATAATATAACTAAATTTTTTTTTGTATATTTATTGTTAATTATTGATGTTTCATTTAGTAAAAAAAAAAATTAAAAATCTTTATAATTCATTAAAATAAAATTAAAAAACAAATGGACAAAATTATTTGTGTCTCATATTTTTGGGACAAAATTATTTGTACCTACCTTTGAAAAATTCCTAGTAACGGGAACATTGATTTTGTTTAATTTTTTTTTTTTTAAATGTTACACGTGTTCATTTAGTCATAATCTTCGCCTCAACAAGACCAGTTTGTTTTAAAGAATGGGAAAAATTAAGGTGTTATCATTAGAAGTTCGAGTCTCGATTGTTGCCGGCTACGAGGCTGGTGTTTCAGTTAAAAATCTAGCCCAAAAGTACAACTGTCACAAAAATTCGGTGATGTACCAAATTCAGAAATCTAAAATCCAAAACTGCCTAAAAAATGTTAAAGGAAGAGGCCGTAAAAGAAAGACAACGCCTAAAGAAGACAGAAGGATCACTACGCTTGTGCAAAGAAACCCTCTGAATTCAGTAAAATCTGTTCAGTGTGACATAAATAGTGAAAGACATAATAAAATTAGCGTAAAAACTGTTCGCAGACGGCTTCGTGAAGCAAATGTTAAAGCTTATGTTGTGCAAACGAAGCCATTTATAAGTGAGAAAAATAGAAAAAAACGGCTAAACTTTGCTCGGACCTATTTAGCGAAACCTGTCGAGTTCTGGCGCAATATATTATGGACCGATGAATCGTGCTTCTCTTTAGATGAAAGCTACGGTAAGAAATATTTTTATTCGACACCTCAACAAAGGAAGTTTCGTAACATCACAATGCCTACTCGGCACAGCGGAGGAGGCAAAGTAATGGTTTTGGGGTGTTTTTGTTATAATGGTGTAGAAGATCTCACAGTGCTACCGGGAAAAGTTACCTCTACCGTATACTTAGAGGTCCTTAATGAATATGCAATGGTTTCCGGCTGTAAACTGATAGGATCAGATTTCGTATTGCAACAAGATAATGCTCCAATACACAAAAGCAAACTAATAACTAAATTCCTTAAAGATTTGGGCCAAGAAACTATAGACTGGCCACTACAAAGCCCAGATCTTAATCCCATAGAGAATCTATGGCATTATATTAAACAAAAAATAATAACAACTATTGGAAGAACGCCCAAGGAAACGTTTGACGAAATAAAACGGATATGGGATCAAATACCTAAACAAATCCTGGAAAATCTGGTCCAATCCATGCCGCATCGCCTTCAAGAAGTGGTTAACAATAATGGTGGCAGTACGTCCTATTGAGTTTATGGGGCAAAGGGAATAAATTAGAATTAATTTAGTAATTTTTAGTCAACTTTGTGATGAGGTACAAATAATTTTGTCCCAAAAATATGAGACACAAATAATTTTGTCCATTTTGTTTTTTAATTTTATTTTAATGAATTATAAAGATTGTTAATTTTTTTTTTACTAAATGAAACATCAATAATTAACAATAAATATACAAAAAAAAAATTTAGTTATATTATTAAGTGGTTAGCCCAAGTTTTAATTTTTGCGGAATACATTATACAATTTTTGCGTGACACAAATAATTTTGACAACGACTGTACAATGAAATAAGCCAAATATTTGAAAATTGAATTTCTATATAGGTATTTTATTGAAAATTGTGATGCAAACGACGCCAAATATAGTCTCATTACAACATTGTATATAATGGAATTTTAAATAAAAATTTACAAAATTAAAAAAAATTTGATTATGAATTTATATTGAAATGGTTTTCCTTGAGTGCCGATCGTCGGTAATTCGAATTGCTTTGTGACATTGATGGGATATCAATTAGATTTGTATCAACTTCTGCGAAATCCTGAAAATCGTCTTTCCCTTCCACTGCTAAATTATGCAGAACAGCGGCGGCGACAATTGATATCAATATAGTCTCAACCTTTAAATTAATAAATAATAGTTATACATTATAATAATCCAATTGTATTAAAAGAAATTAAATTATTAACCTTGACCCGAAATCCAAGGCTTAAAGCTGGGAATCGTCTTTTCCAGACTCCATAGAGTCTCTCGACTGGATTTCTGCTTAAAATTTGAGACCTTTGATAATTCTTTTCCGCTGGGGTTTGGGGATTACTCTTCTTATTTCCGTAACCACCATCCCCCAATAGTACGCTATTACCGAAGTCGTTTGTTCTTAGCCTTACCTTAAGTAAATTTTAAATAATATTTAATAAATTAAACGCATTTTGAAAGATTGCTTACCATCAAAAACGAATTATCCAAAATAGTCTGATCATCCACTGACCCTGGCCATATTGCCTCAATGTCACAAATTTTTAAAGAACGGTCACTCACGTATTGTACGTTAATCGAGAAATATCCTTTCCTGTAGCGATATACTTCTCCAACATCCCCACCTGGAGATTGAATTTTTATGTGCGTGCAATCTAAAGAAGGAACAAAATGTAAACTAATATAAATGGGTATAACGATTATGTATCAGGTACATATTGCTCCGATAACACCAGGAAAGCCAGCGATCTGGTAAAAATTTAATTTCGTACGGCGCAATTCTTCATCGGTTATTGGCATTTTAATAATTTTGTTCATACGACAAAATAGGACAATTTTTCCAAAACTTTTCGAATTATTCGACACACTGTAGACTTATGACAATTAAAAAGATCTCCACATGTAATTTGAAAACAACCAGGACCTAAAAATCTAAATTGTAATAAAAGTAAATATGTTTTATTATATTTATAGGTAAGGTAAGAAACTCACAATAATACAAACCGAAGTGCAATGAATATTTGATTAACAGTTGATAAAGCTTTGCATCTATTTGTTTTGACAGTTTCTTTTGATAATCTGAATCGGTCTCGGAATTAAATTTCAGTATATTTAAATAAAACATCTGGGCGTTCTGGATATTGCCGGAGTTTTGGAACGTGACCAGCTAACGTGAGATAAAAATTATCATTATCACTGTCGCTATCATAAATAGTTGGTAATCTTTTCTTAGCATAATTTGAAAAATATTTTTAATAGTTTAAAATGGTTTTTGACATTTAAAATTATGAATAATATCCGTTGAAACGCTAGTGGCAATATACACAGAAGTTAAATAGTTATCTGCCCAATTTTGCATAGTTACATTTAACTGAAGATTTAACTGACTGTTAAGTGTCGTGAAACGCTATTGTTAATAACGGCCAGTTAAATCAAGCTAAACTACTGATATGTTTTGTGTGCAACCGGCCATTAGTGAATTTTTCAAGATTAGTCGCAGTGTGCAAACCTCGATTTTAGCTAATCCCTTTGTTTTTGCTTAGAATACTTAAACTAGTTTAGCTAAAACTAGTTTAGGGTATAAGACTTACCAACTAAATGAGATGTTTTAGTTTATTTTATTTAAGTTCATAGAAGGTTAAGAATTAGTTTCAGTGATTTACTATTTGATAAATTTTATACAAAAATTTACAATTAGAACTCATAAGAAAAACTTTAGGGTGAAATCGATGGGTTAAAATAACTTATCGTTGCTTTTTTGATAGAAGTTCATGTTAGCGACACTTTCTAAAAGTAATGATGGTATTAAGGTCAATTCTGTTTTAGATTAACCACTAAAGTGATTTAAGCGATTTAAGTTCTTACAAACTTCAAACTTTACTTTAAGCTAGTTGAGTTACCCTTTAAAATCAACTTTTTTAATTTTTTTTTTATATTATTCCTACGTTCCACAGATTCAGAAAAATAAAACCCCCCTTTAAAAAATTATCTTCTAAATAATGGACCAGTACATAAATGGGCCAGCATATATACGTATTGTATATCGTAGTAAACTTAATTTATGGGTTACAAAAAACAATTAATAAAAAAGAGGAAATTCTTATAAGTACTTCTTTTACGAGATTGGGCACAGGGAGACTTAGTTTTAAAATATATTTTGATCAGAATGGCCGAAATTATTAATATGGGAAAAATGAAAAATGATCGTTACAAATTTTGAGATTTGTTGTTGAAAATATAAAGCTTATAAAGGGTTATTGTTTGATTGAAAATGTCGATGATACAGGGTCAGTACTGGATTCATTTCAAACATTTTTAATTTTTTACGCTTCTTGCCGTCCTCGCTAGTACGGTGAGTAGAGCAAGGCTTTGCAAGTACGCGTCTCGGTTTCTATTTGCGGTGGTGGCAAGGTTACGTTGGTTGCGTTTCCTTCAATGAACATTAAATCCACTGGAAGAGTAAAAAAAGTGGTGTTTCTGGAGGATATGGGAGTAGATAAAACTGGCGTTTCCAAGATAATATCATTTAGTTACTTTCTAGCGAAATTCACCGTCTTAGTCACCGATCTACCGATCCAAGTTTCTACCGAAATAGCTTCAAAGGCATTACTTACTCAAAGGAGAGAGGATTTTTTAAAGGTGTTTATGAAATGAAGAAGAAAGCAGACCACAGAATCATCCACGTTTAGGATTTTAATGGAGAAGACACAGATGAAGACCAACAGCTATGAATTCTTCGGCCAACAAAAAAGAACTATATATGAAACACAAAAAATCTTAACTGAATTGTCGCAAAATAAGCACCAAATTATTTAGATAAATAAAAAGAATTAAATTATCTGAAGTACCACCTTAGGAATGAGTAAAGACTTAATGGTATAATTCCCTCATTTTATTGTTTGCAAACCTTTCCAGCCTAGTAAACAACGATTTATTTTCAATATCTTTTTGTTGTTTTCGATGAAGGCGGTAAATTCAAATAAAGTTTTAGGTCACTTCAGCCAACGATGGAATGAAATTCTAAAATTAGAAAGTTTTGTTAAGATATTTCAATTACACTATCTAACAAAATTATTCACACCCCAGCCTTCTGCAAAAAAACGAAAAATGTATATTTATTTCATAGTAACAAAGCGACGCACACACTGAAACAAATTATATTTTTGGATTTTATTCTTGACATTGTTCAAACATTTTTTTTTTTTAATTATATGCAAAGGGCTGGGTGTGAATAATTTTGTTAGACAGTGTAGATAATCGAAAACTTCCCCATAAGCATTTAATTAAATTTCATGATCTTTTTTAAGCAAGATTAATTTCCTGGCAGTTTTCGTTTCTAAATAAATCTGTTAATTTAACATCTGAATTAATTGGCGTGAAAGCAGAAGAATACAGATTCATAGGTTTTGAATCCGAACAACTGTATTCTGTTTCGTCTGATGGGGTTCGTTGGAGGTGGTTATTATTCTCTCTTCGCTGATTATTGTACAATCATTTCCTACAATCTTTCAACATGTGTCCCAGATTTTTTCAATATAAGCATCTAACAGGTTTATTGTTCATTTTGAAATCAGAATTTATTTTCACATCTCCAGATGGCGAATTTCGGTAATTTGATGTATTGGCTGTATATGACGTACTAGGTTTATTATTTTGACAACAATTTTTGGCTGAATGTCTTGGCTTGAAACATTATTGAAACTTTATATAATTTTTGTTAAAATTTTCTTCTTCGATGCCTTTATCTGCTGCATCCTGTGAATCGACAAGCTTTAACCATTGTTGAGATAGAAAGGTTTAGACCATCTTGGAATGATCTTAATGCGGTTGCTTCATTTAAATTTTGGATCACATTAATAGATTTTTCCCCTTCTCTCCGGATACATACGCTGTTTAGGGCGGCAAGCGTTTTTTCAATTTTATGGGCAAACGTACGATCATCTTCGTTTGAATATTGAGATAGTTTAATCAATTCAATTTGCAATTACTCGACTGAACGAGAATCTTCGAATTGTACTGTTAACTCTTTTTTTAATTGTTTCCATGTTTCTATGCTTTTATATTGCGTTAATTCATAAGCTCTACCAGAAAATTTAGATTGAACAATTTGCAAAAATAAGATGAATGTTAGAGGGTTATAAAAAATTTCACAAACGCTTATATATTTATGGAGTAAGTTAAAGGAGCCATGAATATGGTGTCACGATCTGCGTTCGCATGATGCAAATGATCTGGTGGTACTACGATGAAAATTTACAGCATGATAATTAAATTTACAGCTGGTGAATTGAGGCTAGTTTTATTTCGGCAATAGTTGTTTAGTGGTATTCTTTCCACTATTAAGATGATCCGGCAGGTTTATGAAATTATTTTAAATCCATTCACACAGTGGCATTCCACATGGTAGAATTAATATATATTTTATGGTTGCTATAATATGTAACGGCAACTGAATATTTTGTGCATATTGTCGGTTATACTGTACGTAAAGCTTAGCACAATTCTTAAGCATGTTCTGTTGATTAGTTAATTTCACGTGACTTTCAGCACGCTGTTTGATAATAATAACAAACAGTAAAACGTTAAGGAATACAATCAGAATTACTGTTTAACTAAAAGAATTTTAAGCACACTATTTGCGCACACTTCAGAATTTTAGTTAAATGCTGTATTTTATTCTTCGGTCAGGTTTTGAGCGTTTTAATCTCACCTTCACTGCTAGTTTCCCACTGTCACCAATGTTGTACCCACGACCGTGCCGATAGCTTTTCTGTTCCGATGTTGAGTTAAAATAAAAGGCAATGAACCAAAGTTATAATAATTTTAATTTTGACAAAATATCTGGTTGAGCTCTTAAAGAAGAATGATCGAGAGTTTCTTTTATATTTTTGATCATCGATCGTTTTTCAGATGGTGAAGAGCGGAGAAAACCAATTAGCGTTTTTTGTATTTGGTTTTCCGTATTTACATAGATACAAAATAATTACATATTAATGAGAGAATATATATTTTGGAATTAGTTATATTTTTTTTTTTTTTTTTAAATATCGCCAATGGCTTTATTCTTGAATCTTTCTACATAAGAAACTCACAAGAAGTAATCAAATCTTAAGCTAAAAATTATTACATATTTTAAGTCTTAACCAATCGCGATCTTAGAATGACAAGGTTCTACGTAAGTGCTCTTCGCATAGTTTTGAGTAAATCGATGTTAAACTTTTAAAAGTTTATAACTTTTTTGTTTATTGGTCTATGGAAATGATTTTTTGTCCATTTCCCTATGATTACATAGTCTATAAGATATTTCAATTTGAGAAGTCTGACCTTTCAATCCGGCAAGTTACACCTCTTGATTTTTTGCAATTAGAACCTTGGCATACCGAAAACGCGATATATTTTTACAAACCTGGTTCTAAGGGATCTTAGAACCTTGTCATTTAAAATTAAACCAAAATATTTTACAAACAAACTTCATAATTTCAAAATTAAATTGTATTTCAGTATTATAAAATAAAGCTTCTATCACAAAGATCGATCTTCTTCATATCGATAAAAATATAAATAGGTAATAAAACATAAAAAAAAAAAATAAAAAATAAAAAAGTATAAAATTAAAATGTCGATTGATTCCATTATTATAATATGTATATACACAATTTTCACTTTTATATTTTAAAATTTACTTTATAAAAGTTTGCATCTTGCGGAGGCATAAACTTTATCAATTGCTTCAAGTCGTTTTCATCTTGTTGTTTCTTGCGTTTGGTACGCTCGGGTAACCTTATATTTGCCGTTATGAAATCATTGTCAGCATGAGATAATTTATACTGAACTTCCGGTAAAATTCTTGTAAATTTTAACACGCTTACCTTGGAAAATGGCACTTCTTTGTAATTAAAGTACTTAGAAGCTGCACTGTACTTAAAATCAGTAGCTTTCATTTGGATGATTTTATATGGTTGTTTTCGATTGACTAGCTTCAATAGACGGATTAGGCCGATCGGAGAATATATTTCGGTTTTTCTCAACTCTTTCTCTATATTTGAGTGTACATGATCAATTTCCTGGAATCACAAATGACCAAGTACTGAAAATTTCATTAATACATCGTTCATTTCCGAATTGTCTTCCAAAAACTCTATGATACATTTTGATAAATGAGAATTTCGGTTTTGTGGCACACATGAATCACTCCACAATATTAAATTCGCCAAAACATTTTCATTTATGACAGTCTCTAATATTTTCTTCATTGCGCTGGCAATGCTGGCGTTTCCAGCTCTCCCGTATATGGATTCGTTCCACATTGCGCAGTAAACTTGATTGATTAGTGATAGTTTCGCTGTAAGGTTGTACACAGTAAGTTTGCGCCTGTAAAAAAATGAACTTATTTCAGCCCTAGGCAGAGTGATAACGTTTTGTAAATCAAAGCTAAGTATTGGTAATCACCCCTTTTGTCTGCATCTCTCTCCGTGCGCATGTATCCTTTATTTAAAATATGATTATCATATTCAATTTTTTGGTTTTCGTTTATCGGCAAATTATATTTTACAAGATTGTTATGAGCCTCACACAAATCACAGTGGTCACTTTTAGGAATACGGAATCCAATATTAAACTCCGTATTAAATGTGCGACGGTATGTTGATTCTTTAGCGGGCTGTGTGTTTTCTTTCTTGCATAGTTCTTCGTTTAGTCCATACATTTTAGAAACATTGAAACTCGACTTCGCAGTCTTACTGTGTCAATCGAACGATACAGACGTATTTGTTTACAATTCAATTGTTGATTTCGATTTATACAGACGAGGTTTCAATATACCGTTTGTGATCACAAATAAATGTAAAACCCTTAAAGTGTATAATAATAGTAGTTTAATTTCCTTTTCCTTAAGTACAAAGTGAATAAAAAAAAAACATTCTAAAATAAGTGTGTTCGATAAACTAAGTTAGATTTATCTAACTTATGTTTAAAAGACTATGTAGTGACGTTTGTCGCACGGAAGAAGACAATAATCATAATTATAAAATTGCAAGGTGGGATAACAACGTTATTCACAAAAAACTTGAAATGTATAATAATACAAAACTTAGCGGTATTCGATTCCAACAACAAATACCTTTAATAAATTTTTACCACACAACAAGCCTGCTGACAACATCAATGCGAATGAGGGTAACGGTGTCTTACCAAAGCAGCACAAAACCACTAAACTACCGTCAATTGTGACTAAACTAAAATCCGATCAACTAAGATTGATTATGAAAGAATTAAAAACCAATAAGTTTGATATCAAAATCACATCAATTGGATTGAAAATAACATTATATGATTCGAATCATTACAAAGAATTTTCAGAGAAGTTAAAAAAACAAAACTCGGAGTTTTACACGTTTACGCTCGATGAAAACAAACGTCAAGATATGTACTTTTCGGATTGCCATCCATGCCCATTGATGACGTCGAGACCTATATAAAAGAAACCGGGTTAGTCCCTTCAAAAATTAATAAAATTGAGCCTAAACAGGGTAGATCCAAAGACACCGCAATTTACTTTGTATCATTTCCTAAATCGATTACACTAAATCATCTAAAAAACCATCGCTACATAGGCCATATTTCATGTAGATGGGATATACCATTTAAAAAACCAGAACGCCTCACTCAATGTCTGAAGTGCTGGATGTATGGCCATACTACTAGTAATTGCAATATGAAATCGAAATGTAAATTTTGCGGTACTACACATGTCGATGATGCAGAATGCATGTGCAGTGATACCGAAATACAACATAAATGTGCAAACTGCGATGGTAATCACACAGCCAATTCCGTAATTTGTCCAAAGCGTACGGAATTCCTACAAATTAGAGAGCAACTCAACAAGAAGACGAGCAACAATGGAAAGTCGTTTACATTTTCATCAGTAAACTTTCCAGAAACTCTGGGTAGACAGGAACAACAACATTCATCGCTCACAATAAATGATAGTAATACTCCACAAGCAACTTTTTCTAGCTTGTTTAATCGCAGTACACAGAATTATAATTCACCGCAACTTAATTCGCGTAATGCTAACAAATTATATTCCTCAACAGAACTTCTTTTGATTTTGGAAAGTGTCATGGATGGACTTAATAAGTGTACTACGCCAGCAGAACAAGTCAATGTTATCCTTACAACCGCGATTAAATATGTCTGTAAGTAATTCAATTAATATATGTACCTGGAACGCTCATAGCATATCAAAGAAGAAACACGAGGTAATTAATTTTTTAGATAAATATGACATTGATATTTTACTTGTAACAGAAACCTACCTCAAACCTAACGTTGCCTTCCATATCCCTCATTATATTATACATAGGAATGATCGAGTATATCAAATTGGCGGAGGTGTTGCTATTATTATAAAAAATTTAATTAGTCATGCACTACTCCCACTTTCGAGGTTTCAAAGCATCGAATATATATCGATATTGTTAACATTACCAAATCATACCTCAAAAGTTGGTTCCTGTTATGTTTTTAATTCTAATCACTCTAACTTTAGAAGTGATTTGAATAGACTCACCACTTGTAACTATCCTTACATAATACGGGGCGACTTCAACTGTCGGCATTCCTACTGGAATTGTGTTAGATCAAACAAAGGTGGACGCACACTCTTTGATTTTCTAAGCTCTAGAAGAAATTGCATTATACATTTTCCCAGTAGTCCCACCTACCACCATACTACCAGAAGAAGCAGTACATTGGACTTCTTCCTAGCAAACGAGGCTGTTTCAGTAAATTTTATTGGAGCTAAGAATGAGCTTAACTCAGACCACTTCCCAGTGTTGTGTACATTAATTTGGCTATGACATATCATTCTCCATCAAAGACATCATACAATTTCAAAAATTCGGATTGGAGTACGTTTCAACACATAATAGACAATAATTTACAGAACTCTCATTTCAACGAAATTTACCTATCTAACAACCATATTGACGGGGCTATAGACTATTTTACGTCAAGCTTACAACAAGCGGTAGATCTGTCAGTTCCAACAATTACGTCTACGAGTAAATATAAATTAATTCTTTCGGATGAAATTTTATCTCTGATTAAATTAAGGAATGCCAGAAGGAGACAATGGATAAGGAAAAGGGACCCCTATCTTAATAATATTGTACGACTACTCAATACCGTGATTAGAGAAAAAATATACGAGATTATTAACGCTAAGTGGCAGGATAAGCTGAGTAAATTAATAAAAGGGTCAAAGCCTTACTGGCATGCTATTAAATGTATCAAAAAAAAATATTCATCCATACCTCCATTAAATAATCCGGACGATGATAATGTTAGAATTATTGATACTGGTGATAAATGCAAAGCACTTGGTAATAGTTTCCAACAAGCATATGATATTTCCTCAAATGTAGTTGAAACCGAAGAGGTCAGAAACAGCATACGAAAAATTGTAGACCATATAGAGCTGGATTCCGAAATGTTCATAGTAACAGCCCATGAAGTAAAGGGTATTGTTCTAACTAGCCGCCCATTTAAAGCACCAGGTCCAGACCAAATTCAAAATGTCGTACTTAAACACTTACCTGAATCAGGATTTAAATTCATGGCAAATTTATTCTCTCGTTGCTTTGAAATTTCATACTTCCCTTCTCGTTGGAAAACCGCCAAAGTGGTCGCAATACCTAAACCCAATAAAAATCCTGCTGATGTAAACAGTTATCGGCCCATAAGTTTGCTTAATTCAGTAAGCAAAGTTTTTGAATGTCTCATTAAAATCAGGCTTAATGATCATATCGAAATAAATAATATATTAGTGCCTCAACAATTTGGTTTTCGTTATCAACACTCATCAGTTCATCAAGTTCACCGCATAGTTCAACATGTCAAAACACAAAGGGAATTGGGAAAATCAACAGGCATGGTGCTCCTCGATCTTGAAAAGGCATTTGATTCGGTCTGGATAAACGGCTTACTGCATAAACTCCAACAATATGGGTTTCCACTGTACATTTCAAAGTTACTGAAATCCTATTTTGAGAATAGGAAATTCTTTGTACAGATAGGAAATATTAAATCCCAGCTTATCGACATTAAATCCGGTGTGCCACAGGGTTCAGTAATCAGTCCTATTCTCTTCAGCATTTTTCTTAACGATATACCTCAGATGTCGAACTGCGAGATTGCATTGTTCGCTGATGACACATCAATTTATACATCTCAAATTTATTCTCAGAACATCATAAATAGACTAAACTTGTATTTGAATGTGCTGGTAAAATATTTTTACAAATGGGGTCTGAAACTAAACGCAGACAAATCGCAAGCTATTTACTTCACTCGGTGTAGGATGAACTCGAAAATTCCTAACTCTAGTGTCCTTGTTGACGGCCATCAATTAAAGTGGATGAAACAAGTAAAATATCTTGGCGTCCTGCTGGATCCTAAAATGACTTTCCAAAATCATATGAATTTTGTCATTGATAAAGTTACTAAATTGTTTTTTATATTGTATCCATTGTTAAACAAAAAAAGCCATTTGTCCTTCGACAATAAATTATTACTATATAAATGTATTATTCTGAGTGTAATTTTGTATGGATCTCAAATTTGGAGGAACGCGGCTAACACTCACAAGAAAAAAATTCAAATTATCCAAAACAAATTTTTAAAATTAATCCTGAACGTCCCAAAACGGTATCCAACAATAAGGTTACATTCTGAAACCAAAATTTATTTAATAAACGATCTTATATTGCAATATTATAGTAAATATAATATTAAACTACGTTATAGTAATAACAACTTATTCAATTGTCTTAGGTAGTTAGTTAAAATTAAAAAAAAAATAAAAATAAAATATGTATAATAACAATAATTATAACCTTAGTTAATTTTAGATAAGATAGTTATAAGTTTCGTGAAATATTTCATATACTGCTAAGAACACTTTCTCTTTTTTTTGGCTTATGCCGTATTGTACTTTGTTTTCTGTAATATTCACTAATTCCGTAGCAAAGAAATCTAAAACTCGGATAAATTGTATTTGTATAATAAATTTCTAATAAAGCGGAAAAAAAAAAAAAAAGTAACTCGACTCCAAATATTTTCTTTGTGTATCCTGTCGACAATAGTGGGAATCGACAGCCAGAAATGAATTGATATGTTCAATAATCTTTTCTTTTGTTTCAGTATCCAATAGTCGACTACTTCCACTGAATTTACCTCTTCCATCCGGTTTGGCCGAGTTAGCGTTGGTCTTGTTGATATGTGCATTATATACCATCTTTTGTGAAATGTCCAAAGTTTTTAAGAAAAAAGACTTGCATATCCGAACTTTTTCATTTTTGATTGTGAGATAATACAAAAATGAAAAAGTTTTTTTTGATGGGCCCCGCCTTATTTGTCTGTTTTTTTCTGCTACACAAAACTCTCTCGGACTGTTGGAGTAAAAATTGCATTTTCTCATTTTGTTGTAAGGTGTAAAAGGATGAAAATATAATATTTCGTTCGTCACTTGTGAAGTTTGCATTGCATCTAAATGGACACTTCGAGCAGCCAGAAACTTCTTTCACTTGTTTGCCAGGAACCGATTTTCCCCTTCGACTGGTATAGGGTTTACCACTTTGACATAACCGTTTTCTCTCGCTGCATTTCCATTTCAATGGATTCCTTATTCGCTTCCTCACGTTTTTCTTAATTACAAAGGGACTTTCAATATCATGTTGTAATGGATGTAAGATGTCGTTCTGAATATCAATGCATAATGTTTTTGCTTCACTTTCCGAGCAACTTTGTTCGGAAGTCGAATCCGGCTTACCTAAATAGTGGGTCATCGAACGAATCGGCAGAAACATCAGATTGTCTGATTTGCTATCAGTTTCAGACTGACTTTGATTATCTATGAGATCTAATTTATATAGTTAAAGAAATACCGTAAATAAAATTAATTTTATGCTCACCCATACTTTCAAAATGTGGTTGAAGCCGTTTTCCGTCCGTGTTATATTGTGCATCATTTCGTTTGATGAAAGGCAAAATAGTATCCTATGAACGTATATTTTCGTCAACAATGTCTCTTTCTATTGGCGAAACTAAGAAAAAATATCCAGGGTTTTATATTACGGAACTAATATTTAGAGGTTCTCAAGAAATATTTCTCGAAAGTTTCTTTTGAAAATTAAGAAAAAAATACAAATTTAAAGAATAAATTTTAGAAACTAAAACAAAAAACCGTAATGCCGTTGAAAAACGTTAAAAACAGAGAAAACACGTGTTCTCGTGTTCGAGAATTCTCGAACACGTGTTTTATCTATTTGTAACGGTTCTCACCGGCATTACGGTTTATTGTTTTAGTTTTTAAAATTTATTCTCTAAATTTGTGTTTTTTTCTCGAGAAATATGAAAAATTTCTCGAGAAATAAGAAATGGATTTTTCTTAATTTTCAACAGAAACTTTCGGGAAATATCTCTCGAGAAGAACCACCTCTAGGTACTGATATTTTTATACAAACGCGATAGAGCCGGAAACTTACCATCTATTGAATGACCACTTTATGTAATCTTATTTTGAGCTTCCAATTGCTGCTGAGCTAATTTCAGCATTAATTTTCCGCGACTTTCCATTATCAAAATCACTTAATTTTATTAATTTTACTTTGAAAATAATTACCACAGCATAAAATCACTTATAAAATCACTTGTATAAATCACTTATTAAATTTTGTTGGTATATTAAATTTAATTACAAACTAAATAGTGTACATCACATTACTATTCCCATTAACGTTTGCAATCCAACTGAATTAAGAGAAACAAAGTTCAACTGCATTAGTAAAATTGCACAATATTAAAAGATTTTATCAATATTATAATTGCGATTTTGGATGACAAGGTTCTATCAAACGAATTATTAGAAATTTAGGATGACAAGGTTCTATTTGCAAAATATAGAACCTTGTGCAGTTAATAAGTGTAAAATTATAGGGCGTTAGAACTTTGTTATTTTAAAAACACCATTAAAAATGCTCTGAAACCGCTCAATAAGAGAGATTTTCAATAGATTTGACGATTCTGAGTATAACGACATTAATAACTCAATTTGAGAAATTTTGTTGTATAGAACCTTGTCGTTCTAAGGTCGCGCAATATTAATACTTATTGTTAGTGCTCACAATTTAATTAATTTAGATTATACTTACCTTACCACAATTTAATTAATGTAGACTATACTTTGTACCTATAAGTATAACCACAGAAAACAGAATATATACCATATATTCTGTTTTCTGTGATATAACATAATCATTTAGTAAATTTACAGGTTCACAGGTTCATCAGTCCGAGTGGATCTGTTCTTCTCAGTCGCCTAAATCGCGGCTGTTTTAGTATTTTCCTGGCCAATTCGTGGGGATGTGCTTCTAGTTTTGAATAATATTTCGAACTGAATTCTTTAATTGTTTCTTTAACGGTTTTAATCTCAAGGTCATCATGTATATTACTATTTCGAATGTACCAATGAGCATTGGTAATACTGCGAAGTATTTTCGCTCGGGCTCGTTGCAGGAGTTCTCTGTTTGAAGCGCTGGTGCATCCCCATAACTGAATACCATATGTCCATATGGGTTTGGTTATCGCTATGTAAAGTAGAACTTTATTGGCTAAAATGACAACAGAGATTTTCTTCCCATCAGCCAATACATTTTGGAAAATGTAATTTTTATTTGGTTGCGCTTTGTTTGTATATAGTATAATGCAAGTAATAAAAATGTAAAATGTACAAGGTAATAAAATTTAAGTATATAACGTATAACAATTATAATTGAATAGTACATGCAAAAGTACAGGGGTGGATTATAACAACTTTCCATAAAGCTGAACTAAGAAATAATTTAAATCTTCGATGAGTAATGCACAGTTCTCCCAAGATATGCTTCGCTAAATGATCGGGTCATTTTGAGTCAAGATCCGTAATATATGTTTTGCTTTAATATTTCTCTGCAAACATTAAAAGAAGCCTTCCCAAATTATTTCGATGATATATTTCGAAATGCTTGTTCAGATAATATTAAATTATAAAATGTTTTTCAAACAACAATCCCATTCCCTTCAATTGCATTTTAAAGTTATTGTATCTGGTACAAGGGTTGCCACATTTGAGTAAAGAATTGATTAGACTTCAGACAGATGTGTATAGTCAATTTGTTAAACGAATTTGAAAATGTCTGGTGATTTCTTTTAGCTAAAATTGGTAAATACAATTCTAAATAAATACTTAATATTAGTTTTTAATTTATAACAAAATAAAATCTTTTGTAAAATGAAATAGATTTGTTAGTGGGGCCACATATATTCATTCGCCCAGTTGAACGGCATTTAGCTAATTTATGTATTAAAATAAATTGTTTGTATATTTTACATATTAATTAATTATTAGCTGGTAAACCAATTTAACATTAATTTATATTGATTCGTAGATCAACTACTTAGAGGAATAAATTGGTGATTCAAATATTGACTAGATGTCTATTGAATCTGTTAATGTTAATCTAATATCTCGTAATATCTCTAGCATGTAATTTTCTTTATTTAATAAATCAAATCCAGTTTTACTTTCCAAGCATAAAAAATCAAATTACTTACCACTTTATTATTTTAGTATCAATATCAATAAAGAAAGCAAAACTTATATGAAGAAAAATGAAAAAAGAAATTTTGATTTATTTATAGCTATATTTCATTCGTTCTTTGATTTCCTCGTCGTCAATAAGGAAATTCTTTTTTTTTTCTAACATTCTAAATCACTTGAGCCGGAAAACAGTTACCATAATCATTTTGAATAAAAAAAAAATTAGTTCTAAAAATGCGATATTGTACAAAGAAAGTTTATTATTTAAAATTTTTAAAAATTATAAAATTTAATAATCACTTCATTAAGCCCCTAAAAGTTGAATAAATTAAACATAATTATTAAAGTTTAATCTTTTTAAATTTTCAACGGAATAGTACAAAAAAGTTTTATTATAATTTATTCAAAAGACAATTTATTTATTTTATTAACCCTACATCATTCCCATATACGTTTTAGGGTGAAAAACTACTTTTTGTTTATAAATTTATTGTCTAATCAAACTAGTCGATATTTGGATTAAAAACAATTTATCAATTTGAAGGTCCCCACACAGACTATGAATATAATTTATTTATTAAACAGTTTTCCTTTTTCAGAACTAAATTGATTAAGATTTGACTCAGCTGTAAGACAATAAGGTGAACAAAGATATTTTGTTGTTGGATCTTCTGTACTGAACGTTATGTGACTTGCTTTTTGTATGTAGATGATATGGATTATTTGGCGCCAGATAAAATTGTTATTAAAACACTAGGAATATACATTTTTATTTTCGAAATTAATTGGATTTTGTTTTCGAGTGAGGCTCGAAGGTTTTTCGTCTCTGGTATAATTATAACGGAATTAATTAAAAACGTGTCTTATATGTGAGATTCATAAGTTTTACATAGATTGGCATCAAGAATAATATTTAGTTTTATCTGAAAATAGATACATATATATAAAAATGTTTACCATTCTTTAATTAATTTCATTTTATTAGATTTTATGAGTCTAGTTTAAATATTGTGAAACTAGCAAATTACCAATATAAATGTTGTTGATTTCTAAAAAAATTGGAGGGGGAATGATTCATAAATAGCGTGCGGGTATTAAACGCCCTACTTTTACAACGCTGTTTTCTTTTAACGGGGGTCCCTTAAATTGTAGCTACCTAGTAACATGATTTGTGTAACACGCACTTTTCCCGAAACCTGCGATATAGGAGAGTCACTCGTAAATATTACAAAAATAAGACATTTTAAATTAACCTATTCATTCCCGAACTATTTTCTAGTTGCACTATATCTCCCAATTTCATATGGCAATCATACTTGTGATAGAAAAACTTAATTCTGAAAAAATGTGTTTTTATTTTTCTTCCATATCAAGATTGTCTATCCGAATTATTTATTTTAAGTTCCTCGTTGTAGTTAATCGATGCAGGGGGACCTTGGTCATATATCGTCAGTGATAACATCAATGGTAATCTGTACAGAAGGAACAGAGAACATATGATATAATGGAAACATGGAAAAATATCGGTGATTATTTTAATACACATCAAAATGATATGCCGTAGGATACTCCAGACAAAATTCAGAAAACGGACAAGACGATTGAATTAAAAAATGGTAATGAGCAAAATAGTGCCAACGAGGAAGTTAAAATAAATAATTCGGATAGGCAACCTCGATTAATGTTTTTAATGGGTCTCACGGCGACTCTAAACAGGGATTTCGGTTTTATGTCTGTAAAGGTCAATTGGCAAAACGGAAGAGAAACACTTTTTTAAGTCGTTTAATCTTGTAGACCCTAAAACAGCTACTTAGATGTGTTAAAAATGAATGAATTTCATGAAATTTAAAAAAGCAAAATTACTTTTGAACCGTATAATAACAAATAATCGTGATTAGAATTACAACCTTGATTAGAGTTTTTTTGACATGTACTGGTCTTGAACCAGCCAGTTAAGAACTTTATTCCAAATAAATTAAGACTAACATGGCTTTATGCTATGCCGAATGGCGAAATACTTTATTAGTATTTCCATGTTGACTAAGTTGGCTCTGTCTTTAAGAAATGGTGAGGTCGTGGTTGGTTTTCACATTTCCCTTCAATGGTTAAGTCTAGCTTAAAATGCTATATCTGAGGACTGTGTCGAGCTTGTTGACGACTGCATTCATTATGTATGCATAGTTGTGCTGCTTTTGACTGGGTTCGGTTGCAAGTGTGTAATTCTGGATTATTGGATAGACGAGTAAAACGATTACCGTTGTTGCCTGGGTTTAAAATCATTCATATTGCGAAAAAAAAAAACGAAATGCAAATACCTTATGTTACATGATATCCAACCTCCATCTTCACTTGTCGAGTCAAAATAATTTTGCGAGATTGATCGTTTTAAAAAGTGTCCGAGCCATTTTTTTTTAAATATTTGTCATAGTAAATGTAGATTTGGATCAATTTCCGCGTTAGAAAATAATGAATGAACAGTTTAGTAAGACTGAATTAAAATATTAAATATAATTTATTATTTATAAATAACTATACTAAGCGTTAAAAATAAATATTTAGCTTTGGTCGAATATTTTAACAGTTCCGAAACTTTGAACTTTTTAAATATGGGCCATTTTAACCCATGGTTAGTAACCATGTTATTAAATTAACGGAGCTTTAAATAAAATAGCGCTTACGAATCGATGAATTGCTTACATCTGTATCAAATTTACCAGCACAAATATTACAATTGATGTTAATAAACATTCTGTGAGTCTCGACTCCCAAACGAATAAAATTGCAATATTAGCAACATACCCTTCATTTAGAAATTACTAAAAAACTCATACATTGCTATAACCTTCTAGAATAATTTCAGTATATTTATTATATCAGTATATATACAGGTCAGTTCTAATCTTCCTTAGGAGCAGAAGAAGGAAAAATGTAATTTTTTTACCAATTGATTTGCTGTTTTTTTTTGTTTTATTTTTTATAATAATATAACCAATAGAAATATCTAAATTTTCCATTTTTTCAGGAAAGCCAAAAAAAAAATGTTCAATACGTTCTTATAATCGAATTTTAAATGCCTACAAAAAAATGTCTAAATGTCTATCTTGTAGGGTCTACCTATTTTTAGTGTTTTTTCTTATTTTTTGTAAAAACTTACTAATTTACCAACACAATTTTTAAGACAAACTTACTTATTACCTAGTTTAGTTCCATGTCGAGCATACTTTGCCAATTATGATTTGATAACCATACCAATATAGCTCATATGATCTGCTGTAGTGGTATTTTGGTGTCATATCGTTTGCTTTTCTTATTCTATTGCACTGTTTGATGCTAACCCAACCACTCCGCCTGCTAGATTTTCTACCATCAACATGAACATTATTATTATTATTGAAGGGCCATGTGGGTCTTTAGCCACCTCGCACTGAGAACTTAAAGATCTTTTGTGCTGGATCATACTTAATTATCCGTCCAGTCAATATTCAGGCTCTTAATGAACCTGATAATGCTACCAGCCGGTACGTGATAATACTATCTGGCATGTAGTTCTGCTAGAAAGACGGTAGCATTGGAAACCAAGGACTTCGAGAGGGCTGTCCCACTCTCGTATATTCCTACCCCTGCCCCGTCTTCCGTTTGATTTTACTCTTACGAGTTGCTGGGAATGGAAATTCGCCTGTAGGTCACCCAGCTTTATTACAGGAAGGCTAAATAAAGCTGGAGGGTGCCTGGTATCCAGAGTCCGCATACTTGTCAGGACTGATTACCCTATCAGCCATTCATCCATCGGCATGTACTGTTCCACCTTACATTAGGGTTTTTTGTGAATGATTCCTCCTTTAGGGCCACACTTTAGCCTGTGCCAAATGGCCAAAAATGTGCCAAATGGGTCAGTTACCAATGGTTGCCACGAGGAGACAGCACGTACACTTGCGAATTGTAATCAGGTTACCACTTACACAATTGTACCCATCACGCAGCTGCCTAATACATGAGCATAACTAGAAGGTTACGGAGCTGGTAGATTGATGTACTAAACTTTGGTCCCCCTCCTCCAATAGACGCCAAACCACCATCAACAATAACACACCGGGCAATAAAAATATCAATTATGGCAATTACTTAATTAAATAAATAATTATGACTAGCAAAATTCCCAACGTTCTATAAACATTATATGAAATGTCAAATTATTTTTGTAAAATTAACTGATGCCTTATTGGCAGCAACTGATTTTACGTCGTTGTGTTATTTTGTATCTCTACTATAGCAACTTTTCTAATTTTAAGGGTATAAATAGATGTTAAAGGCAAGTGGGGAGTAAGTGTCAGGAGCATAAATATTATAAAGCGGAGATAATGATTTCGTTATATGTTTTTTATAAAGCACTTATCGGATAATTTAATTTACAAAAATGGCACCAAATAAAAAAAAATGGAGGTGTGGCCAACACACGACTTTCTTTTACGAACAGAGAATTTTGAGAAATTTTATTTTTTTTTATAATTTTTTTTTTAAATTTTTTATTTTTTTTTAATTTTTAAATTTTTTAATTTTTTATTTTTTATTTTTATTTGTTTTTAATTTTTGGAAACATTTTGTCTTTAGTAATTTTTTGTAAACCTTATACTTTTTAAGATATTTGGAAAATAAATTTTCTGTACCAAGGGAGGGGCTACTTCCGGTCAGCCGATTTGAAGTAAAATTCACTGGGACCTCCCAAATTATCAAAAAAGCTTAAATATGAAGTTTCAGTTCGATTGGTTAAACCATTTGGGCTGTAGAGAGGACACAGACAGACTGACAGACTGACAGACTGACAGACAGACAGACTGACAGACAGACAGACAGACACCATTTCGAAACCAACTTTTTCAGACTCAGGGGACCTCAAAACAAATAAATCTCTAAACATCTCAAGGTCCAAAATTTTCATGATTACTATACTTTATTTTACTAGAGTAAAAGAAAGTAAAAGCAAGCCATATAACAAGAATGATCAAAAGATATTTTAATTAAACTTTTATTTTTAGGCTTCTCAACATATACGAATTTATCAACATATACACAAGCTTTAGTTTTTTATATTATAAACTTTACCATTATTTTTATCAACAAAAAGTTGCCTAATACCCTATAGACAGACTGTGGTTTAATAAATCCGATTTAGTGAATTTTTCGAGATTAGTCGCAGTGTGTTAATCTTTATTTAAGCTAATCCCTTTGTTTTTGCATAGAATACTTAAACTAGTTTAGCTAAATCAGATTTATTAAACCACAGTACGTCTGGGGTGGGGTATAACATTTAGAATAAGTTCAAAATACATTTTGTGAAAACGATATCTTGAAAATTAAAACAGGACAGAACGTGACAGATATATTCTGAATTATCAAATTTTATATAAAAAAATCAGAAAGGTCAATAGATTTAGAAAACGTTTGTATCGTGAATTCGCCAAAGGTTAAATGATTACAAAATCATAATTGTGCTTCATACGTACTTTCTTTTACAGTAATATACTTACACAGAAAGAGATGAACCAAAGAAATATTTCCGCATCCAATGACAACTTGGTTCAACTATGGAAACGCAACCAGAGTGAAACTTTAATCTCAGTTGTTAAACAATCAAAACTTAATGAATGGAGGAAATAATAAAAACATATTTGATCATTATTATTGAAAATGATGGTAACATAGATTGATGATATTGTCGAGATAGATTTACTGCAGATGCTTTTTAGTTCTCTCAAATCTCAAATACCCGCAAAGAATAACTAGACACATTGTAATTTCTTGTAGTCTTTCAACTGATTGATTACGTTTTTGATTCAAAAATAGTTCTGAAGGAGCAACAAAATAAAATGAAACAGCATTTATGACCGAGGTAAAAGATCACAAAAGGAATTAAATGAAGGGGAAGATGTTTTTTGCAGGAAGACAGCTACTTCTGTTTGGTCACCTGCTAGTTGATCACGTATCAAACGATGTTCGTCCTTGTACCAACATGTTCGAACGAGTCTCTTAATATCCAGTAATAATTTATTAAACGGTTCACCATTTTCTTCTATCATTCTTACGTCGCTGGCAAAAATTTTCGAATGTTGAGATCACTTTGTCATAATTAACTTTATCTTCTTCCGATAAGCTGAACATATTAAACATTTCGAATCCCTACGGTCCAATTCCGTTTAAAATTATAGCAACCTGGATTAGTTTTGGCTTTTTCGACGCTTCTATTGCAGTAAAAAATATCTCGTAATTTTGCTTCCATACAAGACAATTTTCTGATATATTACTGCCTTCTAAGTTTAATTTGTCCACTTTTACTTTCTTTTACTCTAGTACAATAAAGTATAGTAATCATGAAAATTTTGGACCCTGAGATTTTTAGAGATTTATCTGTTTTAAGGTCCCCTGAATCCGAAAAGTGGGTTTCGAAATGGTATCTGTCTGTCAGTCTGTTAGTCTGTGTCCTCTCTACAGCCCAGATGATTTAACCAATCGAACTGAAACTTCAGATTTAAGCTTTTTTGATAAATTGGGAGGTCCGAGTGAATTTTACTCCAAATCGGCTATCGTGGCCACTCCCTTTACAAAAAACTAACTAATACAAAATGTTTCCAAAAATTAAAAAAAAAAATAAAAATAAAAAATTTAAAAATTAAAAAAAAAATTTAAAAATTATTGTACAATATAAAAAAGAAAAAGAAAATTTCTCGAAATTCTCCGTTCGTAAACGAAAGTCTTGGGTTGGCCACACATCCATTTTTTAATAAAATCCATGGTGCTTCTTTTTTCAACGGCAATAACAGTGGTTTTGGGTGGCCTTCCACGTGGTGCTTTATAATTTGTGTCCTTTATAATATGTGACTTTTGACAATTTTTCTTTTACCTATTGCCATTTAAATTGCATTAGGCTGCGGAATGTTAAACTCGCAACTTTTATTTATTTGTATCACCACTCATATAATTAACTTCATTTATTTATTTATCAAAATACACTGTACAACTTTAATATACATATCTGATTATCGCTTATGATCATTATCAAACGATACCTTTCTGCTTTTACTATCTGGGCGGACACAACTGAGCTTTTTTTCTGTTTTTGTTTTTATCTTTTTCTTCTCAGCTGATCATCAATCATGTTATTTTTTAAATCTACACATAAATAATTAACGTAATTTAATTAATTGCATTGCTTCGTCTAATATTGATTCTTAAATCTATGTCACATAGTGTGATCGAGGCTAAGAAATTTGCTGATAAAGATAAAAATAATATTCTGTGCACAGGTAATAAATTAGTACTCAATTCGCTTAAGAATCCTTTGGCCGTTTCTGAACTAGTCAAAGATCGTTAACACTTCCTTAATCTTCTTTGTGTCAGGTATAACGTTACGATTGTGTGGGTTGCTGCTCATTGCAACATTGAGAGTAATGAGATTGCTAATTCGTGGGCCAAATGTGGGTCACATCTAAAACTAATTGGTCCAGAACCAGTGGCTCCCTTATCTTTTAGTTTGGATAAGAGAGCAGTTAAGGTTTTTGTTATGAATGATTTAAGGAAAAAGTGGCTTGATGCTTCTAGTTGTCGTATGGCGAAATAATAAAGATGAGCCATTAAACCTAACTAAGTCCATCCTGTCATTGAGAAAAGATCAGTTACAGATCCTGGTTAAAATTCTTACAGGTCATGGTTGGCTTAGGTTTCATCTTGGACGTATCGTACTAGCCTAACGTTTTAAATGTAAGGACTACCTGGAAAAAGAGGACGACGTAGGTTTGATGTAGGTTTATTATCGTCGTTGGCTTGTTTCAAACTCGTCGATTGCTTCGGTTTGCCCTATGCAATGGACATTGAGTGCGGTACCTTAATGGGTTTCAATTTTAATAATTATGGTTTAGGAATGAGAAATTACTTAAACAATTAAAATTGGAGAACAATCCTTAAGCACCGGTTTCCACCCCTATTTTTTATTTTATATCGAATACTTTAAGAAATGCAAAAAACATTCAAAATCGATGGTCATTCATATTCTTCTGTTCTAAAAATAGATGTAATGTGTTTGTATGTACACAAAAATCGTAAATATCCACGTGTCTCACGTATTTTTATACCACGAATATTGTTATTCTTAGAATTCTCGGTTTTTTTTTTTTTTTCAATATAGTTTACCTTTGTTGGACTGAATAATTTATTTTTTATAAAGTTTGTTTTATGTTTTTTACTTAAATTTGATTTAAAATGTTTTCCTTTTTTATGTTTAATTTCAGATTAAATGAAAACCAATGTTGCATGTTAGACAAACTATCGTTGGAACGACGACGACGAAGAGAACAACCAAAGGTGGGCGAGGAGACTATAGAATAGGATTTTGAAATTATTATTTGTTGAAGCAAATCGGTGGAGAAAATACAATCAATATACAAAGATGGCATTTACAGCGTCGCTTAGGAAATTATTATACAGTTTGCTGGCTATAATGATTATTATAGTTATGTTCTTTTATTGGAATCAAGGGATAACAAAACCATCGTTTAGCTTTTTTGGTGATATTGATCGTATGAGCAAAAGCAAGTTAGTCACGAGACATGTTGATGAGATAACGTAAATGCATGATTTTGTATTATAATTTTATAATTTCTAAATACTAATTAATTAATTAGGACTGAATTTGTATTCTTACTAAATGGCTTTTTACTAAAGTAGCTTGCGCATTTTTCTGCTTTATTTCTTTATTAAATCACGCTATTTACAAATTATGTACATCGTCACTAATAAAATTTTATTTTAAAAATTAAAATTTTTTAATTTTATAGTGCGCCCGAAAAAACATGGACGTACAAATGTGTCGACAATAAATGTATACGGGAACATTACTTGATGGAACATCATAATGAGAAGCGAGTTCCATTCCTAACTTGTTCAATGAAGTGTGGTTTGAATAATCAACAAAATTATATATGGCCTCAACCTACATTTAAGCCGACCGTCGGCCAGCAGTCAAGCAATATTAAAACTGGCGCAAATAATATAAAATTAAAAGTATCGGCACCGTCAAAAAGCGTGGAAAATTTATTTTCAGAAACTTTCGAAGTGTTCGAAAGTGAATTAAAATTAATTGAAAAAGTTAATATTATAAATTTATTAGATAAAAATAGTAATAATAAGGAAACAAATACTGAATCTAAGAGTAAAACTAATAATAAAAATGATAATGGAAATAAACATAATAATAATAATAATAATGATATTAATAGTGATAACAATAGCATTGATAAATTAACTAAAAATAAGTATTTTAAGTTGACCGATAAAATTATCACAAGCCAATTCGATATAAACGTGCGAATATTTAAGTCACCCGATATATATTTGATGCTAGATACAGATGAATCGTACAATTTGGTGATTAGTCGTAAGTTTTGTGAAATACAATATAATTTTTTATAAATTTGGTATTAAGTTAGAACCATTTAACACTATTTACACAAAATTCTGCATTTTGGTTTACCTTTATGTTGCAATAAATATTGTGTTATGATTTTATTAAATAAATTAGCGCCAAAGACACATTAACAATTGACCACGATAAATCAATATCCAATTTATGGAGTTTCCGAATATATTTTTAGTATTTTTAATTTAAAAAATTAAATCAAATCAATCAAATGTAGATAACCTCAATTTTAATTATACATAATTGATATTAAAAAAATTTTAATATCAATGTTCAATTATTTAACGTGGACACTATTTTCATATAACCTTTATATTGGATCGTTTGTTTCATCCAAGGTAAGCTTATAAATTCACTACCAGAGAGAGACGCTTCTTAACCTTTAACCTTAACTCGCCAATAAGCTACCATACATTAAGTAACTACTTTAAAACTTATTTACATTCAATTAAATATTTTTTAAATTTTAATTCTAGGAAAAGTTACAACTCGTTTAATTTTATCCAAAATTGTTTGTGCACACAAATTTTGATTCATAATTATTTGTGATATGTGGAAAAATTAAAATAAAAACAGTAAATCAATTAAATTTAAAATTATTTTGGGTTAATTAAATAGTGATTTAATCGCTTACATATGTTCCATCAATTTCAGTTTTTATCGCAAGTAGTCAAATAATTTGAAATTGAAAAGTGGGCTTATGAAATATGTGTGATTAAATTTGATTAATGTTTAATATTTTAATTGGAATGTAAAGGAGAATAATTAATCTAATTTAACTAAAATTGTTAATTTTGAAAAAATATATTATTTATATCAATTTTAAAGTAGTTTGTGATGTGTTACATCAAAAATGTATCTTGCAAAAATATATTTGAATATGCTAGTATAATAACAATTCTCTGTAACATCGAAGCCCATGCTATGGACCGTGAGCCGAATCTGGTCCGCCAGCTTGCAAATTGTTGGTCCGCGACAGCTTCCTGAAGAGAAAATGAGAAAATTCCTGAAATTACTTACAAAAATTAGAAAATTCCTGAAATTAGATACAAATACTTTAATTCTGGAATCGTGTCACAAATCACCCCTCCCCCTCTTCCCCCCCCCCCCCGCCCCCAATAATATTGGATTGGATCCCGTGAATTTTCTGTCTTTTATAATTTGGAAGTAAAGCCGACTATCTCAAAAGCCTTAAGACCAGCGGCCGTTTCCAACGTAAATGTTCATGTCTGGTGTTAATTCTAGAAAAGGGAAATAAAGACCACTTGTAACTTGTTTCATATAACTAAAAATTTTGCTGGAACTTTCCTCTTGTAATGACGGTAAAAATATCAAGTGTTATTTCTGGCTTTTTAACTTTTTTCGGCAATATTTCTTCAACAATAAAATTTGGGCAATATTTGAAGTTTTGGCAGCTTTATAAAGAACAAACGAACAAACATATTCTCAAATGAAGCGTTTGCAAAAATAAAAGATCAGATTCACTATTGTACAAGTAGCAAAACCTCCTCTTTCGGAAGATAGAAAACATGGACTAATTATAAGCAAATCGCGACACTGTAATCGTCAGTAGTCATTTGCAAAATATATTGAGAATTGGTTCTTCAGAAATAGATCGTAAAATCATAACTCTGTTCTTTACGTTTAATAAGATTTTGAAAAAATTTGGCTGATAAGTTCTTTAAATTTCATTTTTGGCCCTAGTAAAAATAAGTAAGTAACTATAATAATCCAATAATTTCCTCAATTCTCAAAATATCAATGCTTCCTTTGTAGATTACTAAGATACATCAATGTTCCAGTTGTCAGTCTCAAGTAGCAAGAACGGCAGTACCAATAACTTTAGTTATCTTGCAAACATACAACAAAGTTTTCTTAAACACCCCTGTCAACCTATAACAGGATAATCTTGACATGGGGTGTCGCATCCTAGAATAAAACGCGAAACCCATACAACCATCTACACCCGCTGTCATACAATACTTCCACCCCACAAAATCAATCACTCCCCATGCATACTCACAGACAAAGGCACATCCAAACCAACATCGACACACCCAAACCTACACCTGCACACACTCCTACACCCACATCCGCACGCACCTTTGTATTTTTGCATTTAGAATTGGATAGAATTTTAAATAAAATTGGACACAACTTTTAATTAAAATTAAATATTTTTTTTAAATTTGATATATTAAAACAAAATTTAAATGTTTTTAAAAATTTGTATAGATACAAATAACAGGGTTCGTCACGAGAATTTTCGTATTTGCGTATTTGGTAATTTCGTAAATTTGACGTCTCTTCTGATTGGTTTAAATTATTTCTCCTAAATAAGCAAGAAACGTCAAAAATAAACACGCTAAACAGGCTATTTATTTTCGTAATTTGTTCAGCATATATGGTTACTGGTGGATTTAAAATTTTTTCTGTGATTACTAGTGATATTTTTGAGTAAATTAAATTAATTTATTGTTTATATGTACTTAACTTTACTGTTGATTGCCTTCAGTATTGTTTTTTTCTGTGTGAATTCTAAATTACATCAAAATGAGCTGTAGACAATTTTTCCCATTTCGCAAAATTTGCATTCTTATTTATTTTTATTTATTAAAAATCATAAATGAGGAGGGTCTGATCAAAAGTCGCTATTTACATTGTCCAAAATGATATTTTTTTTTCTATCAGGGCTGAATTTTTTAAGTGAAATAGACCAAAAGTGGCTATTTCCAGCATGGACCAAAAATTGCCAATTTCTCTCAGAAAAATATCCCTAAAATTCTTGATTTTGGCCAAAACAAGCTATTTACTACAAAAAAGTGATCAAAAGTAAGATGTAAATAGCGACTTTTGAACAGACACTCCTCAAATAATCAGAAATAATTTGAACCAATCAGAAGAGACGTTAAATTTACGAAATTACGAAATACGCAAAAACGAAAATGCTCGTGGCGACCCCTAATGTAATATATAGCGATTAGATCAATTTTTTAGTTTTTTTTAAGTCATTGGTAATCCAGTGATTGTTAAAGCTAAAAAGCACTCTTCAATTATTTTGTTTAGCTGCGTTTATTGTAAACCAGTATATCCTAATAATTGATTCAAAATCGAATTCAGCATTGGCGAATATGGTGACAGAATTTGTCCGTAATGACAGAATGGTCTTCCGTAAATAATGCCCTTATTCACAAAATATAAATTCGCTCTATAACCATTGAGGAAGAACCTTCGCAAATAAAACGAAACAGATATTATTTATCCGTGCATATTTTAGCCATACAAAATATCTCTCTATTTAAAGTACTTCCTCAATCCTATAACCGTAAAATTTCCGATAAATTCTAAACTGGTATTCAGAAAATGTCCAAGACAGTTTACAGTGATAAATTTGTCGACGTAAAGCTACGTATCATGATTTTAATTGCCCATAACACGGCAGATTGGCCATTTTTCGAGATGATTAATAAGGAACGAACATACCGAGTTCGGCGGAATCGCAGTGAAAAAATTTAATGCAAATTCTTCTTATTTTCCGATTTAAATCGTGGAAATGTCCCCATCGAATAAGATCGAAAAATAATTTACTTACCATTTTTCATCAGAGAAACGTTCGTAAATAACCTCATACAATCTCCTGCATTCATTTTTCAAGCCAGCTTTTTTTTTTATTTTTATATTGTAATTTATTTGTTTGGCTTGAAACGTCACCGATCACATCGCCAAATATTTACATGTAAATTGACATTTTTATTCTGTTCTAATTTTTCTTTTTAAATTTAGTTTTAGATTTTGTAAATTATAATTATTATTATTTTTTTTTTAAATAAACTGATGTTCATGAAGTGTTTAAATCCCGGTACTTCTCCTTTTGGTTGCTGGCTAGTATTTCTTGGAGTTTGTGGTTTTTTATATTGTTATATTTGTCTCTTATTGTATCGTATTTTTTGCATTCTTCTATGATATGCCTTGCGTCCTTTCTCGTATTACACTCCTCACAGATATCACTTTCTATTTTTTTTATTAGTTTGAGGTATTTTTGGTCGTATGTCTGGTTCGTTCTTATTCTAGTTAATCTCTTTATCATGCCGGATTCCAAGTTCTTATAAGTATTCATTATTGTCTTTTCATTTATATTTTTTCTTTGTTGTGTGCCCTTATCTATTGTTCTAGTTAGAAATTCAGTGTTCCATTTTTCATATATGTAATTGTTTTTGAATATTCTAATGCTGTCTTCTACTGGTGTTTTTACATCTAATTTTCTATTAGAGTACGTGCCTTGCTTAGCTGCTATGTCCGCTTGATTGTTTCCGGGAATTTCTATATGGCTAGGGATCCATATTATTTTTATCTTCATGTTATTATCTTGTGCTATCCTATAAATTTCCCTTTCAAAATATTTTGTGTTTTTGGTGTTAAATCCTTTCAGCGACTTGCAAGCACTCAGTGAATCTGTGATTATTGTTGTGTCCTTTGTTTTTTGTTTTTAATTGCTATTTTGGTGGCTTCAAGTATGGCAATAGTTTATACTGTTTTGATATATAATGGTTATTCTATGTTGTAACTGTAGGTATCGTTGGTGTAGTTATTGTAGATTCCAATGCCTCTTTTGTTATTTATGATTGATCCATCCATGAACTTAATGAGTGACCACCGTGTTCTTTTATGTAGTTTATGTAATTCTCGATGGGGTTGACATCAGGCGAATTTCCAGGCCAATCCAATGTTGTAATGGAATTGTCAGCAAAATATTTTTTAACAGCCTTGGATGTGTGACAAGGAGCCAAGTCTTGTTGAAAGATTGGGTGATTTCGTTTTTTCATGTTTTTTAATATTGGACATAATGGACCAACACCATTAAAATTAAAATATCCCCAAAACATTTGTTTTAATGGATGTTTCACAGTTTGAACAAGGTGACCCGCTTTAATCGATTCACCTTTACTGCGACACACATATTGTGAGCGTTGACCGTGCACTTCAAAATGACTTTCATCAGAAAACAAAACATTTTTCCAATTGTCAACTGTCCAGTCTTTATATTTTTTGGCCCATGCCAATCTTTTAGTTTTCATTTTTGATGTTAGAAGCTGTTTTTTGTAGGGCCTTCGTGCAAATCTTCCAAATTCCAAAAGTCTTCTTCGCACTTTTGATGGATCAATGTTAATTCCAGCATGTTGTATCTCAATGTTTAGCTCAGCACTGGTCTTTGTAGGATTTATAATACTATTTCTCAGCAAAATTTTATCGTCTCTTGAAGAGGTCTTCCGCTTACAACCACATTCACCCTTTCTTTTCGGTGATGTGGACAAATTTTTTGAGGAAAGCCGTACAAATTTATTAACAGATGTCAAACTCACTTGGCACTCTTGGGCAATTTGCCTTTGAGTCATAGACGAGTATTTACTCAGTGTGATAATTTTTTCGCGAACTTTAACCGTTAAATCCATTATTAAAGGTAGAACTTGTGTATGTGTATTGATGCGTGCAATGTGTTATGATCGACTGAAATGTTTATTTCGCAACTAACGAAATGCGAAGTAATAAAGATAATGATGATTGTTAACCTTGAACATAAACTAAAAAAAATATATTGATGTAAAAAAAAAAGGAAATTTACAGTTTTATATGACGAAATTTAAAGTATTCATTATGATTTTATTAAAATATTGCTATGTTCGCATTAATTTGCACAATACTGTAATATTTATGAAAGATGTTTTGTTGATATTCAGATTCAGGTTTAACTAATCCAATTTTTGGTTAAATTTTTCCATTGTTACATTTGCTAATCTTTCTGCCTCTTTCCTCTCTCTGGCTGCTATAATAATCAGGAAATCATCTGCATATTGTATCAACTTTATATTGTTGTTGTTGATTATGTGAAGTTCACTTGTGTATTATATATTAAACAGGTCTGGACTTAAGGGGTTGCCTTGTGGTAAGCTGTTACTTGTAGTTACTTCCAGTTTGTGGTTTCCTTTTTTCAAAATTATTTTTCTATTGATGAGGGATTTGTATATCCAGTTTGTGTATTTATGCGGAAACTTTAATTTTTGCATAATTTTAATTAGTTTGTTTATATTAACTCTGTCAAAAGCCTTCTCTATGTCTGTTGAGATTATTATTGTGTATTTGTTATTGATGTTGTTTTTTTCTATTATATTTCTTAAGTGGTTTATGTAGTCTGTTGTAGATTTACCCTTTCTGAATCCATGTGAAGTATCCGGTAAAATGTTCTTTTGCTCTATAATTTTGTTTATCCTAAGTTTGATTAATTTGCTAGTTATTTTGGCTATTGTAGAATATAAGTGGATTCCTCTAAAATTATCTGTTATGTTTGTATTTTTGTTAGGTTTTGCCACTGGTATTAAATTAATTTTACTTTATTAATTTTTTGTTGAAATGTTAATTAATCCATGTAATTTCTAATATACTACCGGTGATTAGACCATTTTAATTGTGTTTTTTTATTAACACGCAAATAGAGCTATGTAAATGTCGTGAAGAAAAAATTGTAAGAGAATTTATCTGTATTAGTTATGATTCGCTAGTATTTAACGCACAGCACATTCTGTATATAGAATGTAAATTGTGGTATAATCAGTCCAGTCGCCGCGGCCTGATGAGAAGATTGATTTTTTCATAATCATAAGCTCATCAGTTGGAAACTGGATTGAATTCTCTTACAATCTTCGGAACGTATTAAAATCATATAAATTAAAAAATTAAATTAATGTATTTCCACATTTCTGGGTATTCTTGTTTTTCCCAGGTGCTGTTTATGTGTTCAGTTAGTTTAATAATGTGGTTTTCCGGTAGTTGTGTTAGTATTTTATAAGAAATTTTGCTTATCTTCAGTTGCTTTCTTCAAATTAGTCCTCATTTTTGTTTGTGAATTAAATGCATTTGCATTTTCTATGATGATTCTGATGGGGAGGTAATCCGTGTATCCAATTTTTGTTCTATCGATTCTCCATTCTATTTTATTTATTAGGTCTATCGCTGAGCTTTTGCCTTGAGGTCCTATCCAGCTGTGGTCGCTGTTATTGAGGATTATATAATTAGATGACAGAATAGTATTGGCTATAAATCTTCCTCTATTGTCTTCTCTGCTGTGCCTTCCCCAGTTTGAGTGATGTGCATTTATATCACCTATTATTATAGTTTTATTATTTAGATTGTGATCATTTATTAGAGTTTTGAATTTGTTTTGAACCATTGTGTTATTAGCATTTGGTGGTATATAAATCCCTATTACATTTAATGTGCTATTTTGAGTGTCTATTATTATTCTTTTGAATATAGTTTATTATTCGCAATAAAGCCCACTCCGCCATATCCATCCGCTCTATGTTTGAATTGTTTACTACTATGTTTGTTTATGTGTATTGTTTATTATTTTGTCCATATCTAGCAGCTGTTGTAAAACTTCTGTTGAATGATATCTGATTGAGGTTCGCTTTTTGATGAGTTTAGGTTTATGTGCTTTGAGTTGTTGCTTGAATTTTACGGTTTATTTGGATAATTTGTGTTATGGAGTTTTTTACTTCCTCTACTTCATTTTTTAACTGTATATTTTCCACTTTCCCTTTATTTTTGAAGCTTTCCATTTCTGCTTTTAGTTGTCCGATTTCTTGATTGTTGTTGTTGTTTGATGTGAGATTAGGAAAATGTTCGTTGTTGATGTTGAATTCTCTTGTCCTCGTTGGATTTATTAAGTTTCTCGCTTCCGCCTAACCTTTTTGTATTCCTCACAGATAAAATTATTTGTAATATGGTTTTATCCGCAATAGTAGCATTTAGCCGCATTTTTGCAAGTTGTTTTTATATGGTCTGGCTCAGCGCAATTTGTGCACTTTTCTTTCCCTCTGCAATGCTTCTGCGTGTGTCCTTATAGCAAGCATTTCTTGCATATCATAGGTTTAGGAATGTAATACCTCACTCATAGATTTGGATGTTTTCTGGCAAATTTGTTGTACAAAACGTCACTTTTATTGCTGTTGTTGGCTCCAGTATTTGATCTTTATTGTTTCATCTAATAATTCTTTCGATTTGACTAATTTTTGAATTTGATGTGATATTGTTTTTTAGGTTTTCCAGGTCCACATTAATCAGTATTTTATGTATGTAGCCAATAGATTATAATAGGAAATTAGGTACATATTAAGTACAATGGTGGATTTTTTGTAAGTCCGTGCTTTTTAAAATTTTGTTAGCTATTGACATCTCTCTAGTTTGTATTTTAACTCTTTTGCCAAATTGTTTAACTTGTAAAATTTTTCCAAAATTTACCGAGTTTTATTTTTCTGCTATGGATATGTCCTCTATACCTTTTTTCTCGATAGTGACAAAAAAGGTCCGTTGTCGCCAGGCAGGTATTTGTTGTCTATATATGTTGTGGTTTTATTGTCTATTTTTTCTATTTTTGCTTCTTGGGTATTTTGAATTTTTGGTTTTTTGCTCTCTGAGAACCCCTTAAATTCTTTTTTATCACCGTCATCTATAATCATTTCAGTGTCCGCCATTTTGTTATAAATATTTTGGATTTTTGTGTTCATGAATTTCCTATTTGTTTTCATATTTATTAATTGATTTCTGAAGATTTTCTTTCGTTTATTTTCATTTTTTATATGATTGATTAATTTGCTACGGTAAATAGATTATTAAATAAATTAGTAGAGCCTTTCTTTTACGAAGGGTAATCCCTTTTTTACGAACGTGTCGAAAGTGGCGAAAGCATTATTGTTTATTATATTAATTTTTTTATATTCTAGATAATAAAACCGGAGTGTTTGCTGAAATCCATGCGAATACGTTTTTCGGCGCACGGCATGGTCTTACAACGCTGCAACAGTTGATATGGTTTGATGACGAGGATGAAGTATTAAAAATTATAAATAAGGCACATGTTGTTGACGCACCAAAATTTAGGTAAATCATCTCGGCACATGCCTGTAAATCGTCCATTCACAAATATTTACTTCGTGTATTTTTCCTTTTTTTTTTAGATTTCGCGGTCTTATGTTGGATACATCACGTCATTATTTCTCCGTTGAATCAATAAAACGTGCAATCGTTGGCATGTCACATACAAAATTAAATCGGTTGCACTGGCACATTACAGATTCACAAAGTTTCCCGTTTGTGTCAAAGAAATATCCACAATTGGCCGAGTACGGAGCATACTCAAGTCGAGAAGTTTACACTCATGAGGATATTAAAGAAATTGTGGATTTTGCTCGACCCCGGGGAATACAGATTATTCCCGAGATTGATGCACCCGCCCACGCAGGCAATGGATGGGATTGGGGTCCAAAATATGGTTTGGGTGAATTAAGCTTATGCATAAATCAACAGCCCTGGAACTTTTATTGCGGAGAACCACCTTGTGGTCAACTGAATCCGAAAAATAATAATACTTTTATGATCTTACAGAAATTATATGAAGAGCTGCTCGAATTGACTGGTCCCACCGATTACTTTCATCTCGGCGGGGACGAGGTAAATTTAGACTGTTGGGGACAGTATTTCAATGATACGGATTTACGTGGTTTGTGGTGTGATTTTATGTTACAATCGTATCAGCGTTTAAAAATTGCAAATAAAGGAGTTACACCGAAAGTAACGGCTGTTTGGTCAAGTGGATTAACAGCGGTACCATGTCTTTCGAGCACCTCATTTGCTGTTCAAGTGTGGGGCGGTTCAACGTGGCAAGAAAATTACGACCTAATCCAATACGGATTTCAACTTATTATCTCGCACGTGGATGCATGGTATCTAGATTGCGGTTTCGGTAGTTGGCGGTCCGCTGGCGAAGGTGCTTGCTCACCTTATCGTTCATGGCAAAATGTGTACAAACATCGACCCTGGGATACAATGCATTTGACCACAATCCAAATGAAACAAATTCTTGGCGGCGAAGCCTGCCTGTGGACAGAACAAGTAGACGAATCTGTACTCGATTCACGACTCTGGCCTCGAGCCGCGGCTCTAGCCGAACGACTTTGGAGTGATCCGGTCGATGAACACGACATCGATAACGTTCCCAAAGATGTATATAATCGTATGTCAGTATTTCGAAGCCGTCTTCTCCAACTTGGTCTAAAGCCAGAACCTATTTTCCCAAAATACTGTTCTCAAAATCAAAACGAATGCATTTGATTCTATTACTATTATAATTAGGGCGGACGATTTGAACAAACATAATAAGAAAAAAAATGTAAATCAAAAGACTTTAACATTAAATTGATATACTTTATTATTATTTTATTTAGGTACATAAAATTCTTGAAACAAAATTTATAAAATTTTTTAAACATATTTAGAGACCTTCCCCTAAATCGTTTGTGTATGTGTGGCATACCTATCAACAAAATAAACCCCATGACAAGAATATTTACAATTTTTGTTTAAATTATTAATTAACTAGCAAAATTTAAACAAAATTTAGGTAATTTTATTTTTTATTATTATTAATTGTGATAAAACAAACGTTTATATTATATAAAATAATTACAATGTTTCAGATTTTTTTTTTTTTTATTATTATTAATTATTATTTAATTTATTTACAAAACAAAAAAATGTGTAAATACTTCAATTTATGTTTAAAAAGTGCAATTTTTTTGAAGGAAAAACGTTAAAAAGAAATGGTGAAACACAAAGCCAATTAATTAATTAATTAGTACAGATGAATTTGCTGCCGTTTAATTCGAGTGGTTTGTTTAAATTCAGCTAAGAATTAACAGTATTAGTTTTTTTTACTATTTGATAAAATATAAATACATCACAGTATAATTGTTATTAAGGGATTGATATTATCTATTTTTTGAACTGTTCTGTAAAGGTATGAAGCTATGATAAAATATTTTAAATTTGAAGAAACAAATTACCTAGAAAAAGACGTGGTTTATAAGTTCATTTAGCCTGTTCACACCATACAGCGCATCGCAACACTTCCTCGTTTCATACTCCTTTGCCTATGAACCTCCACAAATAAATCAAAGTTTGTAGGCAGAGGTACGAAACGAGGAAGTATTGCGATGCGCTGTATACATGGTGGAACAGACTAATTAGTAGTTCCGACTAATTAGTAGTTCCTCATAAATACATAAACCAAAGTAGGTAATAATTAAAAGCAAAATAGACAGGCAAAACTATACACCAAATTCCATTTTATTTGATTTGTTTGTGTCCCTCTTCACATTCTATAATTTTTAATTTAAAAACGCACATTAAGCGTTTTTTATGTTTCCCAAATTAAAACCTACGTGTAGTGATCATGGTACCCTTTTCTCAAGCGTATTTAATTCCGTCATTTGGACCAAACATTTTTTTTTTTTTTTTATTGGAACTATACAAACAATTTAAATTGTTTTATTTGTTGTGGTTCTTTTTGTTGGTCGCACTTGCATGCGTGTTTGGCTTTTTCCGTATTTTGAGCAAGCCAGTAGTGCAAGTAATTGAAATTCAATTTTTGTCAAGTAAAATCGCCATCCAATATTCGTTTGGAGTTCCATTGATTTTCAAGGTAGCACATTGTGAATTAAAATTTTTTGTTTCGCGAATAAAATGTTGGCTTGCGGATTTCTTTACATTTAACGTTGTTTGTTTGTTCTGACTTGGAAATTATTTTTACCCGAATTTCTATTAATTTGGAAGTTTAACTAAACAATCGACAATGGTCCTCCATAAGAATCTAAGGTTCAACCAACTTTAGACCGGTACATTTACCTTTATCCTGTCAGCTTTTCGATAAATGAATTCGCCCCTCTTCATCTGCAATAGGCAAAAAAGTAAATTGTATTACTTGGGTTTTTCAAGATCTTTACTTGATAATTAATCAAGGTTTTCAAATATTGAACACTTGTACATATAAGAAAACATTTGAAAATCAAGGTAATTTTTGTCTTAGAAGTAAAAATTTGATTTAATTCGTCTGCTTACAAGAATTTGTTCGAAAAGGTGTAAGTAGAAGCTTTTGCTTTTTTCATTATCAATACACAGTAAATTTTTATTGATATTATTTAATTAAATATTTAAAGTTTAACGATTAAAATTAATTTATTTTATTGAATGGAGACATACTTGGCTAAGAGAAACAACACGTTTTTTGTATGTTAAATTGGTTGGTTTTTAAGAGCTTAGATTTTATTTATAATCATTTATAATAAGAAACAATCTCTGGTAGGGTCTTGCGCCAAATTTTTAGTCGAAGGGAATCAATGCTTTCTGTATATCTTTTTCTTAATACAATTTTAATATTTCATTTTGATTTTTAAATATTACTGACGACGCAATCTTTGATACTGGGCATAATAATTGTTTTGATTAACTGAAAAAATGTTAAAAGAAAAGCCTATGTTTTGGCTGGATTCAGAGATTGTGTTTTATTAATTTTTTTTGTATTTTTTGTTACTTTTTAAACAAAATATTTAATTTTCTTTATTTCGAATCTATTCTGTACCTATTTGAATAGCTCGGGAAGGGGATTTGAAAAGATTCGCACGCACGGGGTACTCAATTAGATTCTGAATTTTGTATCCTCGGGATTTTGTGCCTCGGGAGTTCGGGATTATGCCAAAGAATTTTTTTGTTAAATAATTTGTTTGATAAAGAAAATTTAAAGAAATAATAATTTGCCAACCGTTTATGACCAAATAACCCATATGGTCCTGTTATTTTATATCACGGCTTGAGGAGCTTTTTCCAAACTATTGGATGAGCCAATTTTGCTAAACAGGTTAGCTGATTATGACTTTCCTTGAATTGTATTATGTTTACATTAATACTATCTTTTAATAATTTGAAGAATTCTCTATCTGTTCTCTACTAATATTTTGAGAAATCATAGCTTTATACCTGTTACAAGTAACTAAAATGTCTATTTTGAAAACCGTTTAAAAATTTTAATGATACAATTCGGGATTCTGTGAAATTAGACCATTTGTTCGGGTTAAGATCAGTTACCTGACCTGAAACTAGATCAGCCGAAATGAAACTGAGATTCTAGTTAAGATTTTTAGTATAAGTTCTCTGCAATTAATAATCATAAAATGTCTCATTACTATTAGTCACGAACCAATTTCCAACCATCACTTAAAAATGCCCAGCATTTAATCCGGAAACCAACATCAAACAAATAAATCTGTTTTTTTATCACTTTTTCGTTAAGAAAATCAAAACCAAAATTAAAACTACCTATCATAAAATAAAAGGTTTTTTTATTGTCTCGATTTAATTGCAAATTTATTAACCAATATTAATTTAATTACCTAGACATATTAGAAATATTATTGTAATTTTTTTGAAATATTTAGCATTATTAATTTTTTAATTATTAACTAGACAAACAAAAAAAAAAACAAATTAAGTGATTAAAAATTGTGACCTTAAATTATAAAAAAAGAAGTTTTTATTAAATAATTAAAAAAAAAAATAATTAAGGCCCCAAATTTATGAACTAACTATATATTACTAAAAAATTATTAATTAATAACACTGCTGCCAATGAAAATATGTAATAAATAATTTTGGGCCGAATTAAATTTAAAAAAAATTACCGAATTATTTTGTTTTATTTTTAATTAGATAGAAAATTTAAACCTTTGTACTTATATATTATATAAAATATTATACATTATTATATAAGCACAAATATAAAAAATATTTAATTATTTGTAAATAAAATTAAAATATTTAATTTGAAAATAAAGAAATATTTATTCAATTATTATTATTATTATTATTATTTTGTCGTGTTTTGTTAATAGACTGTAAAGCAATTTTTTCATTTTCTACAGGGTTCATATTAAAAGTGTGCGGGACAAATAATTTCAGTAGATTGGAACAAGGAATTTCAACGATCAAGCATAATGCAAAACCGGCCAAATAAGATAGTAAAAATGTCGAGGAAACATATGCAACGATCGTCATATCACTGAGCGTGATAGGTTGCCGCAAATTGGATATTGTTAGTCGCAATATGCTTATGTGAACTAAATACGAGCAAAATGTAATATGGCCAAGAACATTGAATACTTTTGTGTTTAAAATATCTTTCAGCAACCCTCCAATACCGGATGATACACCAATAATAAGCGCACTTATAAAAACACCCCAATAATTTTTTGCGAATGCTGCATAGCATGAAATCCAAATGGCCGGTTTTTCAAAATCGAACGCATAAAATATGTAACCGGACATAATGAATACCACTGTTGTGGGTACTAAAAATGGATTAAGTAATTTAAACAACTTATAGGTTTTTATATCGATGTTATCACGGCTAATGTGGTACCACAACCAACCGCCAATAATTCCGGTTAAATAACTCCCCGTATTTGTATGTGTCGGTATATAGATGTGATGATACATCTCATCGTACCATAAAGCATATTTTTGGGCTTCTGGAAATGGTGTTAGAATTCCATCAAATTTATGATTGTACGTAATCACAGCAGGAATAATGGTCGAAAAGGCAACGCAAACGATTAATATAAATCTCTTTAGTGTTGGTACTTTTGTGATCAAAATCAATAAAAATAACGAAATGCTAAACATTTGGAAATCAGTTCCAAGATACCATCCCTGTTGGAGACATGGTTCATCCGATTTCACGTAATTATTAATGAATAGCAAGTTTGTCCACCAATTTGCTCGACAATATTCACGTTCCACCTCATTGCCATATCGCCAAACCGGTCCCGTATCTAATCGTATTAACCAAGTTGCACTGAATAATATCATAAAACCATAAACCGGAGTCAATCGAAAATATCGCAAGACCATCCCTTTTAATAGATAGGTAAAATTCACATTTTGCGGAAATTTTTTCTGCTGGAACTGGAGAAATTTAATAGCCACAAGAAATCCACTTATTGTGAAGAACGTTTGGATTATCGTCTGACCGTTTATTAATAACATTGTAATAAGCCTGTGAAAATTTTCTTCCATATATTCGGGATTTGCCGATGGAAGAGCGTTTAGAATAAGTATCGTGTGTCCCATTACTACGGTGTACATGAACAAAAATCTCATCGCATTAATAACTTTAATCTCTTGATTCATTTCTGAATCGACACCGTGTATAATTTTGTAACAATTTCGATATAAAGAAAATGATAAAATCAGCTTCGTATTAAAATCGATGGGATGCGTTTTATAATGGGCTGGTCCATTATTCAATCGTTTTTTTATTCGATGGTCAATTATCGAAGAAATGACTATTAATATAAATATGCCGCCAAGAATCACGAGAAAAAGTATATCGAAATTATCAACAGAATAATCAGCACCACCAACATATGAATTTCGAGAATCACAATAAAGAATCTCACTGTACGCCATAATTTCAAATTCCGACTTCAGTTCTTTGTTCACGCACATATTCACCAAGCGATTATATCGATTACGATACCACAGTGCATTCTTAAATAATCCAATATCAAATGTTATTTCACTCATATTTCGATTAAAAGTTAACGGTTGATACCATAGCTGTTTCGATGCGTACACAAAATTTTCGAAATATTTTTCACACCGTTTTATACACAGGCCACGTTGTAGTCGGTCATGCCGAAAATAATGTTTTTTATCAGCCGAAATTTTTTTAATAAATTGCCACGCCACATTAGAACTATTTGGTGCTATCGTCACATCAACATAACAGTAGATATTTCGTTGTTTTGGAAATTCGTTCATACATCGATCATAATCATCCAGCTTATAGAGTTTTGGTATTTGATAATAGGCTGTCACTGTGGTGAAAGTTGAATATTAGTAACCATAGAAAGTAAATATAATTTGACTTACTGTTAATTATGTTACTACATTGATAAAAACTAATTTGTATGATTGTGATGCACATTAACAGGGTTAATTTATGAATTTTCATTTTTTTTTAGTTTTATTAAACTGTTTCGATTTATATTTAAATTACAACTGAATTTTAAAAACCCCATGTCCGATAATTTATAATTAAAATTGATGAAAATTGAAAAAATTTCTGTTTCATTGGTTAACTATTAATTATAATTAATTATAGGTATAAGTCATATGACTTAAGCGTGAGTCTTTTGGTAATTTTATAAACAACCATACAGTAAATTTAATTTTTTCCAGTTTGGAATAGTAATACATATTATAGTTTCCAAAACAAACACCCACTATATCATTTCAAAATAAGAGCCAAATTAAACTAATGATATTCTGGTTGGTACGATTAAGCGAAAAATTGTTTTATCAAATACATTTTTCACGATTTTAATAAAATAATGTATTTGAGGTTTGAAGTCGATGCTTTAAGTAGTTCCTAATATAAAATTGACTAATTTTTGCTCTGGAGAATTCCTCTGCCATATCATGTAAGGTCAGGCCTCTTAAATTAAGCCATGGCTCAAATTTAAGAAACAAAACACTTGTAATGATATTTTGGTCGATACATATTTTTCTGCTGATAAGAAGGTAGAGCTATTGGATAAATTTAACTGCAAAATTGGTCTCCGTAACGTCTTCTGAAGTATGAACAACAATTTAAGAAAGAGAGGCTTTAACAACGAGTTACCCCCTTTTTTGTGCTGAGACTGGTGGCTGGTTATATTGAAAAGGATATAAAACGGCCATTTAGAAATAAAAAACAACTTTTTTATTTAATGCTGTGACATTTATAATGCGTAATAATAAAAGGAACAAAAATATTGGGTTGAAAGGGACCCGGGCCTGCTGCTAAATAAATAAACTCTAAGGCCAATGACTATGATATTTAATAAATGCACAAATTTCAGCAAGACGGATCACAATCCATAAGTGGACATGGCAATAACACAACAATATTTTAAGTTACCAAGCAATTGGCTCTTTATTAATAAAACGAAGACCAGTTAAATTTATCGAGCAACTCTCAAAATAAATATCCTCAAAGAAATTTTAGTCTTTGAGTACCAAGAAAAACTGGGAAGTATGTTATTAATGAAAATATCCAATTATTTTCGTCTCAATCAACGCCCGGAAAATTATCTACAAATACGATCATTGTAGTTTAACTGCATCAGAGATGCCAAATACAATTGTACTCGAAAACAAGTGAAATTACAAAGCAGGGGAGGTATCAAAAATCAGGATGGTAATGTATTATCTGACAGTTTTCGACAATTACAAATCCGCCAAAATGCAAACTGATTGACATTTTGTCGAAAACTTGAAAAGCAATGCATATTTTATCATCCATCTGTCTCGGCTAAAAAGTTGGTTTGAACCTACGCTGAAATAACTTGTAAAATCCATAGTTTTATGCGCTTAAAGCGCGCTAACCCCACTGAGAAACCAAAAGAAAAACCGCATTTAGTACTGCTTTCGGTTCAAAAGGATCAAAGTATTGAAATCCTTTCAAAAATGACTAAAAATATTGTTGATCCAAAACCACTTTCTCGACGTTTTGAAAGTCCATAAGTCCGAAAAAGCAAAAAAAAAAAAAAAGAAATGTCCGTCCGTCTGTCTGGATGTCTGTCTGCACCCATGGTACCCATGGGTTTACCACGTTGACCAAGTTTTTAGTAAATACTGGTTTAAGGTTGAGGAGAGTTGAGTTGGGTTCCATTTGCGATATGAGTTGGAGTCGTGTTGGGGTTGGATTAGGGTTTAGCGGGCAGTTCAGCTGGGGGTTTATTTGTTTGTTGAATTGACGGTTGAATTAGAGTTTGCTTGAGTTGAGGTCGTGGCTTGCGATTGATTTAAGAGCTGGGATGCAGGCTGAGTTGGGGTTGGAGAGAGTTAGAGTCAGCGGTTAAATTGGGAATTTATTTGGAGTTGTGTTGAGTTGGTACCTTCAGTTGTTTTAAGTTGAGTTCATGTACGAATTTCGAGTCGCGTTGATTTGAGGTGCTGAACGTTTAATTTGGGATTAAATTGAGGGTCGAGTTATGGGTTGAGTTAGAATTGAGTTCAGTTCAGAGAGACATGCTGTTTTCGGACTGTATTGATTTGGAGATTGATTTTGGCGTTAAGTTGAGTGCTGAATTTGTGGTCTAGTTGGAGTTGAATAGGGTTGGTTTGGAGTTGAGTAGGAGGTTTCAGCCGTTCTTATAGCCATTTTGGGACGAAAATTTAAGATACAATTTTCTAGGTAACATATTTTTGAATTTAAATTGAAAATAGCATTGTATGGTGCTTCCGGTGAAGAACCAGAAGATTTTAGATAAAATACAGCAATAATTTTCGAAAAAAATTAAATCCGGGTTTTCCTTTCGATTTTCATTGGGTTTAGCCCTTAATGGTTATAAAAATATTCTGGAAAATGATGATAATATTCTAGAAAAGGGGATATACCTTAGAATCAAGTGAGTGATGAATTGTGCATCGTAGCCATAACTTGTTTTAATTGATAGTGAAATAGCAAATTAAGGTTGAGTATTAATAATTTGCTTTGAATTTTTAATAAATTTAGCCTTTAGTGGGAAGTTCATTCCAAATTATGTATGTCACAACTTAAACCTAATCGTCAACCCTCAGAGAAACGAGCAATTTCTGAGGGTAGATTACTGATTGAGCCGTGCCGTTGATGCCGATTTGAGGTAAATATTCGGTTACGGCCAAAGTTTGAACGGTCGAAATAAAAGCTTTTGGTATTAAATAGTAACTATTTTGGAGTCTGCTGGGTTAAGAACAGAAAATTGAGAGATATTCAGTAAACGTTTAATGTTGGAGGTTTGGTGTACAGATTTAATCTGTGGTCGATATTGCAGTTTTACCATGCGATCATCCAATTCCTAGATGCTAATCAGTTTTGCTATTTTGCATTTCGTGATTCACGTCTTTGTTTTTGTCTATAGAAAAGTTATATGGAGAATTGAGCCAAGACATTCTCTATATAGAATCAGTGTTCTTTCGAGTGCATCAATTGAATTTTTCTTCGAACGCTAATACAGGGTATTTAGGCGTTTAAAAATTGTTAGGGTTTGAATACTTCTTAACTATCTTAACTTCTTAACACCTTCAAAATTGACATAAAATATAAACTTGCAAGGATTACAACAGGCGGTCGTTTAGGGCAATTACGTAAATCCAACTTTCGAAATCAGATAATTTTAACCAATTTGAGACTGGATAACAAAATGAAACTAATTTTTAAATAAAAATGACGTCAATTTTTAAAAATATCTGTAATTTTGTTTCATAAAACACCACCTTGTGAACAAATGTTGAACGATCAAATCAAAAGCGAATTAAATTACAGTCAAGGCGCTGACCGGACATGAAAAACCTCCGGACCTTTATGATAGATCACAATTTATCGAAATTGGTGGACGTGAATCAAATCTAGTAAAAGATTTATTAGGAATTTCTCAAGGGTAATTCTCAAGAGCTCCTGCACTTTCCTAATATTTATTTATAGTCATGCCAATGCTATGAAGATTTTGCATTTCTTAGCAATAATGTGAAGATTGTATTTTTTAGCCAGCTGGCCTTCATTTATCGACAATATACATCTCCTTACCACTCCTTGGTGCAAATATATCCTTGAGATATGAATGAAATTCTATATTTGTCGGTCGCACCGGATTTGAAATATTGAAGCTTTCAAATGCATCTTTCGGAATCAGTGAGAACCCTGCTCCTGAATCAACTTGAAATTACTGACTACTGGAGCCTGAATAATTTGAATATATGTACATACATATGTACATCATGCACACATTCAACACACGTTCTCGAAAAGTCTTCTTTTCTTACAGTGTTTCCAGTATAGTTTCTCTTTGTCGTAGGCAGAGACCCGTTAATCCCTGTGCTTTGTAGTCGATTCGACTACGGATTTACATTTATTATTATAACTGGAGCTGCGGTCCTGGCTAGTACGTTGAAGGAAACGATCGATTCTCGATTATGTAAAATTTTACTTACATCGCTGGGAAAGTTCGGCTGCTCCGAATTTTGATTTGAAACTTCTCTGCTATCTATCTGTCAAGCCTTTGATGTAAGCGCCAAATCTACATTTTCCTTAAATTCCAATTTTCCTGCTTGTAGCAACTTTGTTCGAATCGAATTGCCACTAATCCCTCTTATGTGATAAAGGAAATGTATCTACAATTGACGCGGATCCTGCATCCTTTACAGTTGAATTTGCCTGTAGGTACATATGCTCGAATTGCTTCAACGTAATTTGCAATTGATTCGTTTTAATTTTTGACTGCGAATAAATTCGGCTCTGAGTTTAAATGATTCTATAATAATTTCACCAATTTGTTGTAATCCTTTTCCATAGGAGACTTTTGTCTTTTTACAGTGTTGTAATTCGCTGGACCAATACAATTTAGCAATATTTTTCTATGTCACTTTTAATTTTATTTAGGCCGAAATAAATTTCAAGTCGCTGGACATATTCTTGAAAAGATTCTTTCTTGCCATCGAAATTTTCGAAAGAATATTTCGAATCGTCAACTTCGTGCCACAAGAAACTCATTAAATTAACGTGTTTTCATATTGATCCTTCTTCTTCGAATTTAATTCTCGTCGCCAATTATCTGTATGGTGGCAGGCTGCTTTGTTTGCAGGGGGATAAACTTAAGACTCGCTTCATGTGCTGTAACGGCATATAACTTTACCAAGTGCTGACATTGCCTCTTCGTGGCTACGTATAAACTCGACCTCATAGTGTAGTCGCTACGGACTGACTATCTTAAACAGCAATAACCGCAAAATGACATTAAAATTATTTTGGGCGACTTTAAACTTCAAACTGGTAGTGCTGGCAGTATATATCGTAGGACCAGCGGCCCAAACTTCTTGCACCATACATCAAACAATAACGGGGCACGCACAACTTGGTGCTTGCCAACAACACATACTTTCCATATAAGCGTATTCACAAAGCCACATGAAAATCAAATGGCGGGACAACTTTCAACCAAATCGACCACATACTCTTATTCAAAAGTCATGTTTCTAGCCTTGAAGACATCAGAACTAAATGTGAACCTAACATCGATTCAGACCACTTCCTGATAGTTGCTGAATTAAAATTTCGTCTATCCACCACATAAAATCATCATTACCAGCGCATCACTCGTTGAAATACTGCAACATTAAACAACCAAGTTACACGGACCACCTTCGGGATTACTGTATCAGAAATCTGGGAAAATAAACCGCTTCCTGACTCCGTTCAAGAACAGTGGAACATCATCAAAACGATGGTAACCGATCCCTCAAAGTGCACCATAGGGCAAAATTCATCTAGGCCTAAAAATCTCTTGTTGGATGATAATTGTCTTGGTGTCGACGAAATCTATCGCAAAGAGCAAGACAATCTCATAACGCCTACATGACTGCGAGGAAAATCACCAATGGGCTATGCAGACAGAAGAAACGAGACTTGAGCAACAAGCACACAACTATTCGCAACGAATCCGGTGATTTAAAAATGGACCCTAAAACCGTCCTCGAAGTGTGGCGAAATTATTTCTCCTCACTTATAAATAGACAGCCACCACCTCTGAGCAACAACCTCTCTTGCTTCAACGCGATATTAACATTGAGATGACAACACTACCTCCTCCATCATATGATGAAGTGCCGAACGTGATATCGCAGATGAAGAATTACAAAAAACCCGGTGAGGATGGTATCTGCAATGGAATGCTCAAATATGGTGGCGATTATCTGTTCTACCGCATGTCTGAGCTAATATCAATAATTTGGTCTGCACGGCTCTTATCTGTCCACTTCATAAAAATGGAGATCGATTAAACTGCAACAACTACCGCAGTTTAGCTTTGCTGAACATAGGCTACAAGGTTTTGGCCAACGTAGTTGCGGCAATATAGTCAACTTATAGCGAGAAAATCTTGGGTGATTAACAATGTGGTTTTCTTCCAAAGAGATCAACGACTGATCAAACTTTTGTGATGAGGATCGTGCTGGTGTGGCCAGTCTGTAGACTTCCAGCAGGCGTATGACAGCATTAAGAGAAATACGTTGTGGAACCTATTGTCCTTCTGTACATACCGAAAAAAATGGTTTCAATGTGCCAGTTTTTAATCAATGGCTTAATATGTAAGGCGCTAATAGAAGGCAATATTTCGGATGCCATCCAGATAACATCTGTAGTACGGCAAGGAGACCCAATAGCTCAAACTCACTTTAACCTATGATTGGAGTGTGTCATTCATCAGCTCAATAAAGCACAGCGCAGCTGTCGTTATTAAAAATAACCCAGCTATTAGCATATGCCGACGATATTTGCACTATGGGTTGCAATATCATCTCCTTGAAAGAGGTCCTCCTTCCGTTGGAATTAACAGCTCAATAAATTGGCGTTCAGATCAATGAAGGGAAGACTAAATACATCTTACCGCGAAGAAAGACTCGTGGCGACTTCATTTCAAGAGACACAAAATATGAAAAGCACGTACTTCATTCACAAAATCGGACCACTAGACAGGCCTTGGAGTCGGTACCAACGAAAGTAGGACCCCATGAGAGAAGACTTACCCAATGGATGGACGACGTTAAAAGGGATCTAAATATACTCGTCACCGTGTCTGTCGTTCTCATTTGGAGGAATATCGTTGATATGGTCAAATCTTTTCATGGGGTGTAACGCCAGCGGAAAGAAGGAAGGATTTTCAACTTGAATGTATACTTGAATAAAACACGCGGTGCGAAAATTATATACTACTGTAACGATTATGGACATCATGCAACAAGTTCACGTTATGAATAGCTATAGCTCAGACGGTTGGCGCGTAGTACGAACATAAAGGTCTCATATTTTTATTACAATTATTTATTGTGAACATCGAAACACTTTTATACACCAACGCACAAATTCATAATGATCTAGTAAACACAGGAACGTGCGAAATATAGCGTACAAAGGAAGGCGAGGTTTAGTGATTGATAAGTAAAATGAACGACAACACAAATACATACAGTCCACATTAATGAATGATGATGATTATGAGAAGCCATAAACGATATTTCCAGATGATTATGTATTTAGTACCCGTTAACGCCCGATGATGGCAAACAGAACACAGTTTTTGGTTTACTTTAAATCTTGTACAAAAGTTTACTTTAGCTTTGAACCAAAACCAAACCAGCTCCAAACATTTTTTGGTTTCCATCTCTTATATATAGTATAGACAAAATGTAAAATCAAAACAGATAGCACGTGTACAGTCCATCAGCCAATTATAACACGAATAGATTTTTTTCGGTGGAGCTAGGTCTATAATAGAATAAGTTAAATTAATAGCGCAATGTCTAGACTATTCTTACTGGAAACTCATGAAATTTCTAGAAGTTTTGGTTTGAGTATATAAAAAGCGAGCGAATTATTATTTGGTAAGCGAAAGTAAAAGGATTAAAAACTGAATTAAAAGTGATTTAAAAAGCATAAGGTCAGTGCTGTCGCTCTGAAAACTCTAAAGGGAGAACGTTTCAAATTTTCAGCAGAGTATTTCAAGTCAGAAGGGAGTACAGTACATACGAAATACAATAGTTTGACCTTAGACATAAATAATTGTTGATGTTTTGTGTTAAAACAAATCACGATCCAGCAAATTACACTAAAATTGTTTTTAGTTTTTCAGCCAAATTTTAACATTAAAAGAAGGGTGATTTATTGGTTTAGAATTATTTATCTATTTTACTATATTAAAGCGTTAAGCCCTGTATGCTGCTCGAGCTAAATAGTTTTTAACGCGGCCACAACTCTCCACGAAATCACAGATATTTTTAGATTATCGTTTTGATATTTTTAAGTTTTTCTCGTAGGCAAGAGTATGCCGATCAGCGGAACCGTAAGTTGTTAATGGAAAATTTATCTTAAAGCAACTTTAGCTTCGAACCCTTTTCATTTTCAAAAGCGTATAATTTTGACAGATATGCGAATTCAGACATGTCAGAAATGTCATTGTCAGATACCTTAGTCTAGGGGTGACCAGGTCAAAAATGACTAAACCTCGACGAAGCCGTAAAAAACAAGACAGTTATTAAGTCTCGAAGGTGCTTGTCTGTTAATTGACCTCAATTATTTTATTTTTATTTTTTACAGAAATCATTTATTCATTTAGGTTTAATCATTTATTTTTAGACTTTTGTCGTCCTTTGATCTGTGTCTGCATAATTTATTGCACGGTATGTCGTTAGGTGACAAGAAGCCATCCCAGTTACTCGAGAAGTTTCGATTGGATGCCGGTGTTAAGTTTAACGATGATTCGATTCGTCAATTGTGGATGCAGCGTTTGCCACAGCAAGTTCAAATGGTTTTGTCGCCATTTGAGAACGACTTGACCCTATCAGTTCTGGCTGAATGAGTGGATAACATAATGGAGACGATGACCCATTTACAAATACATTCCGTTGCATCTCACCCAGTTAAAAGCCCGACATCCACTCTCATGGCTAGCACTCCGTCAGTAACAAATCCCGACGAACGGTGGCATAATTTTGAATCTCATATTATGAAGGAAATATCAGCGTTAATAGACACCCGATTCCGATCGCGTAGTACATCCAGAGGACGTAGTAACCAACGCGGATCTCGCTCAAATTCTCGCGAATCAGGCAACAATTTCGAATGTTATTATCACAGACGTTTCAAAGACAAGGCAAATAAGTGTGTTACAGGGTGTAAACACCAATTAAAATCCCCTGAGGCAAACCGGATGGACGTAAATTCAAAAAAATAATAGCACATCAACATTCGATGACGTGTCCTGATGATGCAATTTCCAGTCGTCTCTTAATTTTCGAAAAAAATCCACAACGCAAATACTTGATCGATACAGTCGCAGATGTATCAGTAATACCAGCCAATTTTAGCAAAAACATAAGCGATAAATCAGACTTTAGTCTTTAGGCAGCAAACGGTACCCGTATCAAGGCTTTTGGCATTCGCACACTTCATCTAAATATTGGACTTAGACGAGATTTCGTGTGGAATTTTATTGTGGCAGAAGTATCAATACCAATTTTAGGGGCGGATTTCTTAAAAAGCACTGGTCTTATTGTCGACCTTAAGAGAAATCGAATAGTAGATCCGTTAACTTCGTTGTTCACCATTGGTTCTCTGACAGCAGCACAGGTTCCATCACTGTCCATTTTAGACAAGATAACCCTCGGAGCAGATATTTCGAATTTTCTGGCAAAATACGAGGAAATCACACGCGAAAATTTCGGCATCAAACCTGTGAAACATAACACCACACACTGCCTAGAGACTCGCGGACCACCTGTCAGTTGTAAAGCACGACGTTTATCTCCAGAGATGACTAAGATAGCCAAAGACCATTTCGAGAGCATGATGGCACAGGGCATTTGCCGTCCCAGCAATAGCGCTTGATCCAGTCCATTGCATTTGGTCAAAAAGAAAAATGGAGAGTGGAGACCTTGAGGTGATTACCGCGCACTTAATAACGTGACGATTCCCGATTGTTATCCAGTGCCTCACCTCCAGGATTTTTCTTTCCAACTGGCCGGTTGTAACGTTTTCACTACATTGGACTTGGTACGAGCATACCACCAGATCCCCATCGAACCAAAAGATATACCTAAAACTGCAATATCGACACCATTCGGACTATTTGAGTTCTGCAAAATGACCTTCGGTTTAAGAAATGCAGCACAGTTATTTCAAAGGCTGATGCACTCAATCTTACGCGGATTACCCTTTTGTTTCACTTATCTTGATGACATACTGATAGTATCACAATCCAGAGAAGACGAGCATATAATGCATTTGAATAAAGTGTTTCAGAGACTATTTAACAATGGATTAGTCATTAACGTGGATAAAAGCGTTTTCGCTCAGTCCGAAGTCTTGTTCTTGGGTCATACAGTATGCAACAAGGGTATCCTTCCTTCACCCGAAAGAGCTCAAGTCATATCCCAATTTAGCCGACCCACAACAGTTCAGCAATTGAAACGGTTCTTAGGTATGATCAATTTTTATCGGCGTTTTGTACCAGCAGCCGCAAAAGATCAGGCCGTTTTAAATAACTATCTAATGGGATACACAAAAAATAGCAAAGTTGTTATCAATTGGACAGACACAGCCGTTGAAGCTTTTGAAAAGTGCAAGAGAGCAATGACTGAGGAAACTCTTTTAGCTCATCCTGTAAGTTCGGCTCGTAAGTCAATAATGGTGGATGCGTCGGACACTGCAGTTGGGGCAGTAGTTCAGCAATGGGTAAACCAAGCCTGGGAACCATTAGGTTTTTTTTCTGTACGACTTACCGTGACGCAAAGCAAGTATAGCGCCTACGACAGGGAACTCTTGGCGGCTTATTTAGGCATAAGGCATTTCAGGTTTCTTCTTGAGGGACAAAATTTCACACTGTTTACGGATCATAAACCCTTAGTTTACGCTTTTAGACAAAATAGTGGAAAAGCATCACCCAGACAGTGCAGACATTTAGACTACATAGGGCAATTCACAACGGACTTACAACACGTTCTGGCAAGAACAATATAGTGGCTGATACTCTTTCCCGCATAGAGCAAATAGAAGTCCCTGGATCAATCGATTACTCAATTATCGCGGAGGCTCAAGTTGGCGACGAAGAATTATTAAAACTTATCGAAGACAATAGTACGTCAACCCTGAAATTCGAGCAATTTCCCGTACGTTTTGATGCCGATAGAACATTGTATTGCGACATATCCACAGGTAAATCTCGACCTTATATTCCTATCGCGTTCAGGAAACAAGTTTTTGAATCATTGCATAATTTGGCTCATCCAGTAGTAAGGTCTTTAGTGAGGTTACTTACGGATCAAGTCGTTTGGCCATCTATAAGGAAAGACGTTGGACTCGTGGCTCATTCATGTGTCGCTTGTCAGAGGGCTAAAATCGGCAGACATACGAAATCTCCTATCGGATCATATGAACCAACTACTGATCATTTTACTGAGGTTCATTTGAACATTGTCGGACCATTGCCACCATCTGCAAATTACCGATACTGTATAACGATGATAGACCGATATACGCATTGGGCAGAGGCCATACCCGTATCCAACATAACCGCAAATACTGTCGCTTTTGCGATCTATTCAGAATGGATTGTACGTTTTGGTGTCCCATTATTCATTGTGACCGCCCAAGGAACCCAGTTTGAATCCCAGTTGTTCGCGGAATTATCAATCTTGTTAGGTTTCCAACATAGACGTACGAACAGTTATCACCCGCAGTGTAATGGTATGATCGAGTGCTGGCACCGTACACTAAAGGCTGCGATTATGTGTTATGACAGACCTGATTGGACCACTATTTTACCTTCCGTCCTACTGGGATTAAGAACTTGTTATCGCGAAGATTTGCAGGCTACTTCAGCAGAGTTAGTGTAATGAAGTAACTTGCGAATTCCAGGTCAATTTTTTGAGGTGAATAAACATCCAGTCCCACAATCAGATTTTGTCAAGGCACTCAGACATCATTTTTCGGAATTAAAACCAGCCACAGCGTCAAAACACACTATACATACAATATTTTCGTTAGTCGTAATTTAAAGGACTGTTCACATGTCTTCATACATACAGACGCGTTACGCAGGGCTCTCCAACCCCCTTATACAGGACCATATCAGGTGATCAAACATTTCGAGAAATTTTTCGAAGTTCGTATAAATAACAAATGTGTTAAAATTTCGTTGGATCGGTTAAAGCCTTGTTTAACCACGCCACAGACAGGAAACCAGACTGATACTGATTCATCGGCCAGCTCTACAGATAGTTCGGACACCTTCATTCCGGATTTAGTTCAGACTCATGTGCCCGAAGCAACGGTTACTAGAACCGGACGCATCGTTCAATTGCCATGCCGATACAGATAGGTATCGTGTGATCATTCAATCACATTGAGGGGGGAGTGTGTGGCGTTACGGGTCATTCGTTTACGCATCATTCGCTACGTGTCATTTTTTTAGCATACCATATTATTGCTTGTTGGACGGAACAATAAAGAACGAAAAATGGATGAGTACATTTTTCTTATTTTTGTTGTTGTAAAAAATATATTAGGAGTCGCTACAAAACCATTAACTTGTTAACATTAATTTTTTCTGTATTAAGCGAAGAACGCTAGAAAAAATAAATTAGTTATTTTATTTAGAAATTTATATTTTATTGCTTAAAAAATATTCTCAAGTATTACAATAAATAAAAAGCAAGTGCATAAATAACATGTTTAGTTTTTATTAAATAATCCACACGCATTTCGTGGCTCCGTTGATATCCTCGTGCTACAGCATAAGTGAAAATTGCGTAAGAGCTCCTCATAGTGCCCTACATTCATACGAAACCCCCATAAGCCTATGGAAGGATTTGAGAGTATTGTAAGTAAATCCAGAAATCGTTTCTACACATCGTTTTTGTGCGGTAGGGATAAATGGCCGCATAATTTGTCTTGCAGCATAATTTTTGTATTCAGGAGGTCCTAATCTAAATATTTAGTCAAAGCAGATAAACATTTTTTGTTAAAATCGGGTAATCTCATCATTTCAAGTTGTGAAAAACTCTAAATTATCTTTTTATAAGTTTTACCAACAAATGTTAAGTTTCTGATAAAAAGCATTGTGAAGTTGAGGTAATCGAAATTAGTTAAATGTAGTTGGTAAATTTGACATGTTTGAATTGATATGGTCTGCTAAAGTGACTAACCCATTACTGCGAGGAAACCGTTTTATGGGGTTTTGCCTGAGAATGACTATTATTAGTATAGCAGTTATTAAAACAGGGGAGTACAGAATGAAATAGTGGAGTACAGGAGTAACCACTAGGCGAAAGTAGTACAAATACTCCGATCGTACTCACTTCGACAGCACTGCATAAGATATAAAAAGTAAAAGTTATCAATAAAATTTGTGGAAATATTAGAAAATGTGATTTTGTGAAGTATTATTAATAAATTGTGTTGAATTAATTTTTGGTGTTAAATAAATAAATTCATTTGTGTTAAACTGAAGTGTTTTGTTTTATTCACAATCCAGTGATACGAACTTTGATTGACAAGGCAAAAATGTAACAATATATAGAGAGGAGATAATAGTTTACCAGTTTTTGCATGTTTATAAATTAACAAAACACTAAAATAAAAGGAAAACCTCATTTGTTTTTAGTTGGCCTCTGTTTCTTTGGGTATAAAATAATTTCTTTGATATTCACATTCGAGTTATAATACAAAAGAAGAAGAGAAAAAGAAACACATTCGAAATATCAGAAATCGATTTTTTTGAAACATTTCATTTTTTGTTATTTGCAGTGACATCTATCGTTTACTAGAGTAATAATTACTCTCAAAACTTTTTTGCTTATACCATCTGTTTTTGGGAAACGCAGTTATTTTGAGTGATTTTTCATACAATTCACATTTTCGAAGGTTACAATTGTATTGTTAAGTTTTGGCCTTATCAATCAAGATTCGTATCACTGGATTGTGAATAAAACAAAATCAATTCTATTTATCGCCAACGAATTTATTGTTTGTAGTCCTGCGCGATGGTGTTTGGTTGTTATTTTGTTCCAAACAGCTGATGAAAACTGTTGACGGTGAAAGTATAATTTAGGTGATGTGTGGTGAAGTGTTTTAGTCCCAAACAAGCAAAACTGTATGTTCAACTTCTACAGCAAATCCACTATTGAAATAAATGATGAATTAAAGAACATAAACGGTGAATTCTTTATTTAACTTTGGCTTTTATTTTCGCACATAACACACTGTTGTAACAAAATTGATGTTATTCTTCTGATAGATTTTTTGAGAATAAAAAAAATTAATCTTTGATGACTTATAATAATCAAGCACGTCATAGTTTCAAATTTAGCTCAAACAATATTAAGCTTTTGCGCTAACTTAAGTTCGCTTAGCTTTGGTAAAAGATAAATATTTAATGAACGCAATCAATCTGTTACGTTTTTCATTACGTATACAAGCAACCTATGACATTTGATTATTGTTTACAATTTGTTTACATTTAAGATAAGTATAAATATAATATTTCTTAAAATTTAATATAATATAAATGTGTTATTTAAATTCCAGATCTTTTTCCATTAATATTTAGCGGAATAAACTAATACATTAAATAATTTTTCTTTTGGTAATTCCTTTTTTTTTTTATCTTTTTTAGGCAAAAAATCTGGCCATAATCTAATGTTGTATAATTTAATTGAATAAATAAATTGAATTAATTTAATTGGTTTTATTCTCACCAACATTTATTTATTTGACACAAAAATTATTACAACACAATTTATTAATGATAATCCACAAAATAACTTTATATAAATTATTCGCACAATGTTGCTGATCACTTTTACTTTTTATTTTGCACTAAAACACTTTTTAAATCACTTTTTAATTCCTTTTTAATCTTTACACTATCGTTTACCAAATAATTCCAATTCGATATCATTCGCCTTTTCATATACACAAACTAAGCATCTAGAAAGTTCATGACTTTTCCAGTAGGAATAGTGTGAAAACATTTAGAACAGTTTTATCATGGAAAATTCCATTTTAGTACAGTAAAACATTGAGCTATTAATTTAACTTATTCTATTACACCCTAGGTGTCACCATCACACTAACCCTCACCTAAGCCTGTTCGTCCCTCTCCAAATGCACCTTTGGTGTACCTCGATTTTCCTTTCGTATCCGATAAATAACGTCGTTCATCCTTGTGATGACACTGTAAGGTCCTTCCCATGCTGGTTTCACCTTCTGTGATAATCCCTTTTTCCGTTGCGAGTTATGAAGTCATACTGCCGTGCTAAGTACATGTCCCTTAACTACATTTTTGGCCAAATTGAGTTATTGTGGGACAAACTTTATCATTAAAATTAAACAAAATAGTTAAAACTAAATTGAGAAACACGTGATAAGAAAAATAGTTTTCATTTTTAATGCAAAATTCACTGATTTCAAAACTTTAACATCAATTTTCTCAAAATACGTTTTTTGTAGTTAAGCAAAACATGCTTAGCACGGCAACATACTAATGGCCCATCCTGGAATCATTGGTTATTTGCTCGTGTTTCATATCGAGCTTTCATCCGGTCATTTGACATGCGTATTTTCCCCCGTACAAATTGATGAACCTAATCCACCGTCCTGTCCACATAATGCTGCTGATGGAACAGCCCCAAACTTTAAATCGCCCAGTAATCTTAAATGATCTCCAAATAACTGATGGTGTCATTCCGGTTGTGTCATGTATTGCTGATCGATAGGCCATCAGAAACATCGGTATATGCCGATCCCAGTTGCGTTGGTTTTTCTCAACGACCTTTGCTAGATAATCCTCCAATGTACCATTGAATGGAATTTTTGGCCATAAATATACTTATGGAAATGCATAAGCGTCTCCTTAGTTCCACGAATGCTTCTTCCTGGTAATTCTTCCATTCAAATGTCTTGTTCTTCCTGGTGAACTCTTCGCTTAATTGGCGAATCTTGGCACGAAGCGTCTATAATAGGTGCACAATCCCAGAAACCTTCGTAATTCGTGTAAATTTTTAGGTATTGGCCAGTTCTTTACCGCTACGATCTTTTCTTCGTCGGTGTGAATTCCATTAGTCGTTACCAGATGACCCAGTTCTGAACAGCTTACACTTCTTTGGACTTAACTTTAATCCGGCGGCCTGTATCCGATCCAAAATTTCTGCCAAGTTCCTAAGATGCTCGTCGAAATCCTTGCCCATGACGATGATGTCGTCCAGATATATTAGGCAAATCTTCCAATGTAATTCCTTTAACACGCGCTCCATTAATCGCTCAAAAGTCGCAGGGGCATTACATAATTCGAACGGCATAACATTTAACTGCCAAAGCCCGTTACCCACACTGAACGCCATTTTCTCGCGATATTCCTCATGGACTTCCATCTGCCAATAGCTGCTTTGTAAATCTAATGTCGAAAATATTCGAGCACCCGATAACATGTCTAATGTATCATCGATCCTTGGCAGCGGGTAGCTATCTTTTTTCGTCACAGCATTGATTTCTTGGTAATCGACGTAAAATCTCGTACTACAGCGTCCTTCTTCTCCCGTCTCAATTCGGTGCTTCGGCTTTTTCAATCGGACTTTTCTGTTCACACTTTACTATAGTATAACCTCGTTATATTTGCCGATGACGGTTCCTTTCTTCATGGTTTTTGTCTTATCCGAGAGATTTAGAGTTCTAATTGGTATTCTATGGATTTCCGGATTATAGTTTCCTTGGCTCCGTTCTCCTCTTCGTTAGCTTCCACAACCCACAACCTTGGTGACCAAGAATCTTCCTCCAATCTTCGCCACATGATCGTCTCCGAGTTCGGTGGCAGCTTCTTTCGATGATCAATAATAATTCGCCTGGTAGTTGTTCCTGCACAGCATTCAATCACCGACTGTCTACGCCCTGCCCGGTCAAATCGTTGACATATCTTGGCTAGTGTTTTACGAATTCCTAAGTGTCCCCCACTTATGTCGTGCTTTCCCACATTCATTTGAAGTACCCATTCTCTATTTGAAGCCTACAATGTGAATTTTGTCTGCGATCTGACTCCAAGTGGGCCGGTGTTCCTTTTCCTTGAATTCCATCATTCCCTGTAAATCCGCGTCCTGTAATTGCTCATTGAGTCAACACCTGCGTAAGCCTAACGTCAATGATGTCTTCTTTTCCATCAACTTGCCCACAATATTTGCATTCTACTGGACATGATCACCTTGATGATGCGTTGGCATTTCCATATGCGTTTCCCTTCTGGTGTTTAATCTGAAAATCGTAGTTTTGAAGATATTCGACCCAACGTGCCTAGAAGTACTTATGGAATAGCTTGACGTATTTTACATCTACTATGGCCAACAATTCCTTCCGTTTTACAAAATAATTACGCTCCGGTTTTGACAATGTTTTGGAGTGATAACACTCCTCCCAAACATTACACGCATCAGTCTCCAAAACAAATTTCACGTTGGATGAGAAATCCTTGGACGAATCGTCTATAATAGGTGCACAATCCCAAAAGCTTCGTAATACTCTTCGTAATACATTTTTTCGATCAAATAAGGTATTTAAATTGCCAAAGTCCGTTACACGCACCGAAACCAAACACGATAATGTGTCTAGACAGCCATCTTTATGGTCACACCATTCATCGTTTTCGGCAATCAACGCAAAATCTCATGCTACCATCCTTCTTCTCGACCAACAAGGCTGTTAGATGATTCAATTACTGCTGCTGCCTATATATCAGTTACCGTCCGGTCCATTTCTTATTTTGCCAATCACAACCTCCTGGTACTAAGTAGTTGAAATAGCAAAATTTTTTTGTGCCACTTTAAGATCTTCGGTACATTTCTGCATGTATTGTTCTACTATATCTTTCTGCCCTTCCATATCGACTTTTCCAATCGGACTTTTTTGTTCACATTTTATATCGTCGATATCTTGTCACATTTGCCAATAACCGTCCCTATCTTGATCGTTTTTGTCTTATTCGATAGATTTAGAGTCCTAATTGGTACTCTATAGTCACTGTCTAGTTTAACTAGCGCTTTCCCAATCATAATTTCACTGGCTCCGCTCTCCTCTTCTTTGGCTTCCATAACCGACAACCTGAGTGACCCGGAACCTCTTTCCAATTTTCCCCATACAATCGTATCAGAGTTTGGTGGCAGCTTCTCCCGATGATGTATAATTATTCGCCTGGTAGTTGCTCCTGTACCGCTAGCTTGAAGTGTTCGAATTCGATGTTATCGTAAATTAATACTTCCTCACTTCCAGTATTCACTACCAAGCCATTCGCCATCATGAAGTCCATTACCGAAACGACGTCATACGTAACGTATATAATCAGCACTTCATGTTGGAAAATATTTTTCCCCATAAATATTTTGTATCCATTACTTCCTTTCCAAAATCATATATTCCGTCTACGTGTCATTTGGCGTTGAAACTAATAATATGTTCACAAAGTTTAACGACAGTTTGAATAAAACAGTTATAATTTATGTTAATCATTATGTAAATTAAAATTCATAATCGTCCCTTAGACAGATTGACCCTGAAATTGATTTGGAATTTGATTTCAAGCAACCTTTAAAACAGTTTGAATCAAAGATCTTAATTCATGTATAATAATTATACATAAACAGCCAATTTAATCTTTGAAGTTTGATGTCTGCAAATAATCGGTGAATAACAACAAAATGTTGCAAAATCATCGCACTTATAAGTCATATTGATTTATAATAAATAATTTGAACATTTGTAGTAAACATAATTCAAGGGTATATCACACGTCGAAATATCTTTATTGGTATGCTAAAGTTATATTCTCCATGCTAATAATATCAACATTATGTGTTCCTCTGCATTGGCAGGTAATTAATTGGATATTTGTGTTTAAAATGAATAAGGGAATGTACATATGTATAGCTGTAAATAAACAATCTTGTAGTTACTTGTTAGCCTTGAGATTTGCGCTCTTCTTCTAATATTTCCGGATTTATAAGTTTTATTACACACATTTATTGATACCACATCGCAAGCTGCCTCAGCGAGATTGTACAATTTAGTTGTTGTTGGCATTTCTCTATAAGTTCATATAAAAGAATTGATTTACATAGATGCTGTTCAACTCCAGAAGCTCACATTGTAGGGCAAAATTAATGATTTGATTATGGAGAAGAGAAGAATTATAAACTCAGGACGACGAAATCTCAACCGCAATTGCCATGATTTTGCCCAATTTTCAACAGTTAACCGCTTGGAATACCGTACCATAGATTTATATTGTTTACAATATCACCGTTTTGTGATCCTTTTGACGATCCTATTTCTTGGAGAATGTCATACGTTTTCCCAATATATTCCACCATACAACGTTCCTTGTCCTCCAGCTTCATTAGTTCCAGTTTCTTGGCACGCAATTATGAATTGGCGGAACTTATTAATGATGCTGCATCATTGACTTGTGGCAACCCACTTGTCCCTGTTTTGATTAAAACATTTTGCCATTTCCCGTTATTTACTATGATCGTTTGATCTTGCTGCAAGCTTAACTTTGTAAAAGTTTCAAGTGTACCGTGTGCTTGCAGTTTTTCATTGGTTTGCCTTGGTTGCAATTTGTGCTACTGTGACGGTTGGACTATGTGAATTCATACCATTCGAAGAACCTTCCTTCTGCCCATTAATGTTTATCACTTGCGCGTATTTCAGATCTGTTTGATCATCGTTTAAATGTATGGTTTACAACCACAAGATGCTTTATGTCTAACATATTTATGAAATTTTATAAAATCAATGATAAAAGTGAAAATTGTGTGAGTAAAAAAAGTTTGGCATGTTACCCATTGTCTTTGCAAGGATCGGTATAAATCTTTGCTATTAATATTTAGTGTCTTTACCTAGCGTAAATATGAAAAAAACACGATTTAAATTAAAACTTTTGACTGGCTAAACTACATGTCTAACGTTCAGAAATGACTCATTATTATTATTATTATTTACTGGAGGGCCATGTGGGCGATAAGCCACCTCGCACCACGACCTAAAAGATCTATTATGCTGGACCCTACTTAATTATCCGTCCAGTCGATATTCAAGCTCATAATGAATCTGACAATACTACTGGCCGGTACAAGATACATACTATCCGGGCTCATTGTTCTCCCTCCTAGATGTTGCAGTCTTTGCTGGAAAATGGCTGGGCAATGGCACAGAACATGTTCCGCTGATTCCGCTTCCAGACCGCAGAAGCGGCATCCATCTGTCGTACTTAGGCCCATCTTCTTAAGGTGATACCTTAAGGGGACATGACCTGTGAGGAAGCCAGTAAGCAGCCTCAACTCAGGTTTCCTAAGTTCAAGACACTCCTTAACCCTGACAGACGAAGGTGATATAAATTTCTTCGCCTGTCGTAAAACTGGAATTCTGCGCCAGTAGGAGGACTTTTGAACATCCTCCCAGCGTTTTACCGCTGCTCTAAGGTGTCCCTTAGTGACACCGCAGAACCGTGGATTTACCAGTTTGATACGCAAACTGGTCCCGATGCAGCGGATTCTTTCCAAGGACCTCACTTCTTATTTGATAGTCCAGGATTTTTTCCATCGTCTTCAAAAGAAACGACGTGAGGCTAATTGGCCGATATGCCCTGGCCTGGGTGTCTCGACGACCCCCGCCCTTTGGTATAAAGACCACATTTACTTTCCTCCACAGTTTCGGAATATAGTTAAAAGCATAACTTGCCCGAAACATCTGAATCAAGCTGGGGAGTATTTCCTCAATACCTTTTTGAATTAAAGCTGGAAAGATACCATCCCCTCCAGCCGATTTGAAAGGTTTGAAAGACCCAATAGCCCATCGCACCTTGCTGGGTGTGAAAATTTTCCCAGAGAGACTCCAGATCCTACTGTGAGGCGCATAGGCCACCTCACTTGAGGGATCATGCGAGTCCTCTTGGGCTCCTACCATTACTGAATCCGGAAAGTGGGTCTCTAACAGTACCTCTAAGGTTTCCTTCCGGTTTTCAGTGAACCCCCCATCTTGCTTCTGGAGAAGTCCTAAACCATTTGAATGATCCCTGGAAAGGACTTTCTGGAGACGAGCTGCAGAGGGCAATTCATTGATTCCCTCACAGAAATTCCTCCAGGTAGCCCTTTTGGATCTCCTTAGTTCAAGATTATATTCCGTCAAGGCCATATTATACTCGCCCTATTCACCGGTGCGTTTAGCCTTGTTGAATAATCTTCTCGATTTTTCATCAGTTTACCCAGCGTCCCGTTCCACCAAGGGACCATCCTTGTGGACTCTCTTGGCTTAACTGGGCAGCTGTTCTCGTAAGCCAATGGTATAGAATTATGCACCTGGTTTGAACAGATCTCCAAACCCTCTGGAGACTCTATGTTCCCCACAACCGAGGGCATTTCTGATTCGAGTGAGACTCTATAAGAGTCCCAGTCGGTCGGTTTGGAATTCTGATTTCCTGCCGCTGCATGGTCTCAGCCGCCAAATCGAATCTGATGTGCAGGTGATCCGATAATGAGGCCTCTTCAGACACATGCCAGTTTTTGGCCAAGTCGCTGAAATGCGGACTAGCAAGTGTCAAATCTAGGACCTCTTGCCTAATCGCATTTATAAAAGTAGATTTCCTTCCCCTATTGACAATTGAGCTATAAACCGCCTAACGTCAAGTGGAGATATTAACTCTGAGTCTCCAGGAAAGTAGGCGGAGGCCATTATAGCCTCCTGTTTGCCTCTTTCACCCAGAACCTCCACCATTACTGCAACCAAGTCCCTGGAGATGAAATGGGAATAAATGCATGATGCAGGTTTATCTGCAGGCAGGCGATGTGTGCCTTCAATTTACCGAAGGCCCCTTCTGAAGGCCCTGCTCAGCCTCCTTTTCAGCACCGCCACCACCCGCATGCTTTTTTTGTCCGGCCGATGGCTGACCAGTGTCCTCCATCGCCGTTCTGCTGGCCCCCGCTGCCTGAGAGCCTCCAGGCCTAACCAGTAGCTTGCACGGGGGGAGCCCTTGTGAGGCCGTCCCCCGCGGAACCCCTGACGCCTTCCTCTCCCTTTCCTGTCTTCTCCTCACCTGTCTCTGGAGAGGGCGGTCACCCCGGTGGTCTTAGCTATAGGTGCCGCTACCGTAGCTTCTACAGGCTTCACCACTTGGGTCCCGCCGACAGAAGCCGGGGTTGCTCCACTCTGACCACCCTTGGGATGCAATTGTACAGTCCCAAACATATAGTTGACCTTAAAGCCAACCCGCTTGAGCTTCTCAACTGAAGAGTAGTCCATAGAGAACGTGAAAAAGGCCGAAGAGCCTTTCGCCTCTCTCCTGATCACTCTCCAGTTGATCGCCTGCATGCCCTCATTTTGTCTTTTTATAAAGCCAAAAAGCTTCTCCGTGGGAAATTCAGCACTATTTGGGAAGGTGCCGAACACAATCCTGGCTCGAGGCAGGTGTTCCGCCTCGGCCACGATCTGCTGCGCACCCTCCCATGGCTTGATACTGCCTATGGCCTCCCTGAGCCACTGAACAGTGGCCCGGTCAGCACAAGTTAGTACCAGCCAGCCAGGCCGAAGCTGACTGCCAAGGAACTTAGGTTTAAGCTCCTTGGCCTCTTGCTCTAGCACCTTATCTAGGATACCCTCCTGGACAGCCTTAAGCTGCTCTCCAGTGAGAACAACCTCTGGAAAACCAGTGGGCAAGATCCCAACGATCTCCGACTCCGCAGCCTGCCTGAAGGTAAGTCCAGACCGGACCGCAGAACCAGAGACCGTCGGGACAGATTCTTCTCCCCTGGCCTTTTTTTGTGCCGGTGGAGTACCCTCATCCGAGCGGATCCTCTTTGGCGGTGGGGCCTCTGCGGGAGCACAAGACTCCCTTTGTGGCCGCATCGCCAGAAGCTTTGTCTCGCTTCCGGGCGGTTTGCCCTCAGCAAGAAGCCTCTTGTACCGCTTCTTCGCGGCCCCACACATTTTCACGCGAGGAGCCGCGAAAGATTTGTCAGTGATGCTGACAGTTCCTTTCGAGTCCTCCCCGACGACTTTGCTCCCCCCTGCTTTCACAGAGGCGATACCGCTACTTACGGGGGCCGAGTTCTCACCTCCTGAGGTGTCCATGTCGGAGTTGAGAACTAATTTCCCAAGCCCCGAACGGAGCTCCCCATACGATGAACCACTCATCGAGAGTCCCACAGCGGAAAGAGGGCCGAGGTCCTCGAACACCACCGCGGAACTATCGCTGGTGCATGACGCTTTAGGAGCGTCATCATCCTTATTATTTTTAACTTGTTTAAACATTTTGTTCCCACGAGTTGCTGGGAAAAGAAAGTCGCCTGTGGGACACCCAGCTTTACCACAGGAAGGCTAAATAAAACTGGAGGGCGCCTGGTATCCAGAGCCCGCATACTTTGGACTGATTAACCTATCAGCCATTCATCCATCGGCATATGCTGTTCCACCTTAAATTTGAGTTTTTTATCAAGGATTTCTCCTTTAGCGCCGTACTTTAGCCTGTGCCAAATGGTCAGAAGTACCAAAGGGCCTCAGTTACCAGTGATTGCCACGAGGAGGCAGTACGTACACCTGCGAATTGTGACCAGGTTACCCCTTCCACAATTGTACCCATCACGCCATCTGCCTAAAACATGACCAGAACAGCTCGCGTAATGTGCACCCTACCGAAAGGTTACGGAGCTGGTAGATTACTCTACTCAACTTTGATCCCCCCCTCCAGTAGACGCCAAATCACCCCCGCTACTTTGAGGGTTAGTAAATTGTTCTCGGGTGCCTTTGGTAAGGTTGAAGTTTTGGCGTCTGAGCTTGTCGGGCGATTAGGTAAAATTCTTATTTTGGTTATTTATAACCCGCCTCCTGCTTGTACTGATGATATTAATAATTTACAAACAATTTTTTCTGAATATTTATCTCAGTATGAAAAAATTATTTGTTGTGGTGATTTAAACTTTAATATGTTGATTACCAATAAACTAAGTGCCTGCTTGAGTTTACATAATTTATTTAATTTACCTTTACAACCGACTAGATTGGATAAAAGCCTATTGGATATGATAATTTTGTATGAGGCTGATAAGCATAATAGTATTTCTTTGGGCAGCTTGCTGTTCCTGCCATTTCTGATCATGACTTGATTTTTGCCTGCTATAAGTTCAGTCGTACCAGGGATAAAATTTCATATACGGTTGTTCCTGATTATAAAGCAATCAATCATGAGTATTTTGTAAATTGTTTCTTTTCGTTAGACTGGTCAAATCTTTATTTTTATCCTGATGTGAATGATATACATAGTTGAAGAATTCAATTCAAAATTCTTAAAATTAGATACTAATTGTGTGCCTCGTAAAACGAGTATAAATAAATGTCCCACTGCTCCGTGGTTAAATGCACATATTTTGAATTTAATGCAAACAACAGATTTGCCTTACAAAAAAATATAAAAGATTTGGATTAGAGCTCGAATTTGAATCATTTAAATCTTTTAGAAATAAAACCAACAAATGCATCAATCAAGCTAAAAATATATTTTATTTTGGGAATTTGCACAAACCTAAAACAACCTGGAGCAATTTGAAGAAACTAAGGTATTTCATGTAAGTCGACTGAAGCAGTCATTGACTTTTCTGCTGATGAAATTTTGGCAGGGATCAGTAAACTTAACGAATCTATAGGTGTTTTGCCTTTACCCGATTTTGATTTTATTAGTTCTGGTAGTTATGGGTTTATTTTTGATTGTGTCGATGAACTTATGGTATTGAATGCAATTCGTACTGTTAAGTCTGATTCGATGGCATATGACATGGTAAACTTCAAAGTAATAAAATTATTTATTGATTTGTTTCTGTCCCAAATTACATTTATCATTAACCAGAGTTTGACCAAATCAGTATTTTTTAATTTGTGGAAAGTGGCATCAATTATTCCTCTACCTAAAAAGGATGTAATTTCGAATATTTGTGACATTCGCCCGATTAGTATTTTGCCTGCCCTATCCAAGGTCCTACGGAAAAAATTATACAACTTCAAATTCTTCAGCATCTCAATAGTTTTAATTATCTATGCAAATTCCAATCTGGATACAAATCTGGTCATAGTACTACTACTGCACTTGTGCATATTGTTAATGATTTATCTGCTATTTTAGATAAAGGTAATTCATTTGCAATTTTAGTCCTATTAGACTTTTCTAAAGCATTTGATTGTGTTAATCATATCCTTTTGCTTCAAAAGTTAAAGTTATATTATAATTTTTCAGATTCTGCTATTTTGTTGCTTCTTTCTTATTTGAGTAATCGTAAACAATTCGTAAAGCTTGGTGATGATCTTTCTGGTATAAGTAATGTAATTGCTGGGGTGCCTCAAGGATCAATTTTAGGCCCTTTACTTTTTTCCATTTATATAAATGACCTACCTTGGCATATTTTAAATTGCCGTTTTCATCTTTATGCTGATGATTTGCAACTGTATATTGGTGGTGACTTGTTAAAATTGGGGGAAACCGTTATGCAACATCTTAGGAATATTTCGTCATTGGCCAACAATAATTCACTTTCTATTAATCCAACTAAAAGTAAAGCTTTATTGCTCACTAGAAATAATTCGCATAATATTGCACCTGTGCTATTTTTGAACAATGATATAATCTCATTTGTTCCAACGGTTAATAACCTAGGGTTACTATTGAATTCAAAACTTACTTGGAATGATCATGTAAGTTCTATGTGCCAGCGTATTAATTACGGTTTATATTCACTCAGACTAATAAAAAAGTTTTGTCCAGTTGACTTACGCATATATCTTGTGAAAAGTTTAATTATACCTATTTTCAGCTATTGTGATGTGATATTTTCTAATTGTGATAGTTTCTCAAAGCGGTTACTTGAGGTTACGTTTAATAATTGTGTGAGATATGTTCATGACCTTAGAAAGTTTGATCATGTTTCCGAATTTAAAGATTCAATCCTTGGATGTGACTTGTTTGAGTTTTACTGTTATAGAACTGCTGTCTTTATTTTTCGAATAATTAAATAGGTTGTACCAATATACTTGCATGATAAATTACATTTTTCTAGGGCATTGAGAACTAGGAACGTTAATTTGCCAGTTAGTACATAGAACTAATGTTTACAATAACTCTGGATTAATAAATGCGATTATCACTTAGAACAGTTTGCCTACAGAATTGAAAAATATAAGTTCCATTAACAGATTTAAAAAGGTTATGTTTAAATTAGTAACTTAATATCAAAGTTCTTGTACATATTGTAATTAATTAGGTATATATGTCCATTGTTGTATATTTGCTAATTATTGTTATATTGATATTAAAATATTTATTGTTAATTTTAAGTTATTTTCTGCTGTCGTAAATATGTGTGATATACAAAAGCCACGGTTTATACATTGAATAAAGCATTATTATTATTATTTAAATTGGCGATTCGGGGTGGGAAAGGGGGCTTAAGTAATTGGTCTACAAATAGTCCAAATGTCATCCTCACCTGCACGTGGTGCACCCTGCTAGATAACTAACGAGGCTCTGGCGACCGAGACACGGCGGTATAACTGACTACCGAGAATTTAGTAAATGATTTTCTCAAACCAGACCCACTACCAACTCGTACTGGTCAGAGTGGTAGATGCTTTATGACCAGTAAAATATACAATGAGTACAACGGATTCAGGAAATTGTACCCCAGGTGGTAACCCAGCTAATCAGCTGGCAAACCCACCCTCTAACGAGGCTGGCTCAAAGGATTCTGGGGTGAGCCAATCATTGTTTAACAGCCCTTTTGGGCAACCCAACCCATTTAAACAACAATCCAGGGTGGGTAGATCACCACCACCAATAGCAAACACCTTAGAAAGGGATAACGCAGAATTGCGCAATAAGATTTACGAAATAGAAAAGTTAACGTTAAATCTAAACAAGGAACTCAAAAACTTACAGCAAGAAAACAAGGAGTTAAAAGATGCTCTAAATGCAGTAATGTCTGAGAAAGAAACCAATAAGATAAACAACACCAATGATCATATAGAGGTTATGTATGAAACAGACGAGGAAGAACTCAATAGAGAAACGGGATGGATTCTGAACCGTAACAAAAAAAATAAGAAACGTAAGATGAGTAAATCACCACAGATTTCACCCGATTCGAAACAATCAGTTGAGCAGCTTCCAACCGGAAGTAGGCACGTGCAACAGGAGGATAAAGCTCAGGTTCCGTCGGAACAGAAACGGCCAAGTAATGAACTCCCAACCGGAAGTAAGAATGTACAACTAGAGAAAAAAGTGCCACGGCCGCCCCCAGTAATAATATCTAATTGCAATAATTATCAGAGTATTAGAAACATCATGGACAACAATCATATAAAGTTTCAAGCTACAGCGTTAAATAGTGGTGATATCAAAATAAATGTCACAGACGGTGATAGCTATAGAAAGTTAACAGGAGCTCTTAACGAAGAAAAGACAGCGTGGTATTCCTACGAAGATAAGCAGACAAGGCAAACCAAAGTCATTGCTAGGAAGCTACACGCTTCATGCAAACCAGAAGAGATACAAGAGTATCTTTTGGAGAAAAAATACAAAATTAAAGAAGTTACACAGCTGCTAAAAAGAGGTGATAAAACACCTCTTCCATTATATATGTTGTCTTTTGAAAGAACAGAAGACATTAAAAATATTTATGCAATCAGCGAAATACTCCATATGAAAGTGCAAATAGAAGCAGTTAAAAAATCTAAACTGATCCCCCAGTGCAAAAAGTGCCAAGTCTACGGACACACGCAAAACTTTTGTAATAAGGAGCCCAGATGCGTGAAATGTGTAGGAAAACACCGTTCGGCTGAATGTACGAAACCAAAAGACACCCCACCAAAATGTGTTAACTGTGGAGAGACACACCCAGCCAACTACAGAGGTTGCATTGTTATAAAAGAGCTGCAAAAAATTCGCAACAAAACAAGGGAAACTTCAATAATTACCAGGCCAGAACTCAGCCTCAACAAGAATACCTACAAATTTAAGGCCACACCAAACATTAAACCAGCCATCAAGAACTAATCCAAATGTAACATTTGCTGATGTACTATCTACTGGAAGTTCGAGAAGACAACATAGTTCTCTTTTATTTAATGATTCAAATAATAACCAAACTAATAAAATACTACAAGATATTCTTGATAGACTTAGTTCACAAGAAGAAAAGCAATAAAAAGCCCTTATATCAATCCTGCAAAGGCTCACCCTACTCGAAAAACATGGCAAATATTTTAAAAATTCTTGCATGGAACTGCAATGGTATATTGCAACGACAAAATGAAATACAACTATTTCTTGATTTAGAAAAAATAGATATATGTATGTTTACTATCTGAAACACACCTTACTGCTCAAAGTCATATAAAAATCCGCGGCTACGAAGTTCACTCAGCAGTTCTTCCTAATAATAATGCACGAGGGGGCAGTGCCGTGATTATAAAAAAAGATATTAAATACCAACTGCAACAAAAACTTGAAAGTGATGAAATACAAGCATTTAGCGTTAGCATTAATACCCGCAACCACAAGTTAGTGATATCCGCAATATATTGCCCACCTAAATATAACATCAAAGAGAATGCTTATACTCAGTTCTTCAAGCAGCTCGGTGAAAAATTTGTAATCGGGGTGACTTCAACGCTAAACATACCGACTGGGGATCAAGACTAACCACAACTAAAGGGAAAGAGCTTCATCAAGCAATAATTAAATACAACTGCAACTGGCATTCTACTGGAAAACCAACTTATTGGCCCAGTGATCAAAATAAAACACCAGACCTAATTGACTTCTTTATAACAAGAAAAATCCCGGTTAATTATATACAAGTGCAGGAAGGATTGGACTCCACATCTGACCACTCCTCTATTTTAATGATAATAAGTGATACAATAATTACTAATGATAAACAGCCACTGTTAACAAATAAATATACTGATTGGAAAAAGTCCAGGAATAAACTAAACAATAGCATCATTTTAAACACACAACTTTCATCAGAAGAAACATTAGAACAGGAGGTGGAGAAGCTCGTCATGGACATACAGCTAGCGGCGTGGAAAAGTACTAACACAACAAACAAAAAAATAGCTGGCAAATGCTATCCAATGGAAATTAAATCACTAGTTATAGAGAAGAGAAGTACCCGTAGAGGAATGGCAACGTACACGAGACCCAACCGTCAAAAATAGATTAAATAATTTAACACAACGAATACGTAGAGAAATACGGGAATTTAAAAATAAATCAATAAATTCATACCTACAATCTCTCACCTATGATAAAGGTAGTGATTATTCATTGTGGAAAGCAACCAATTATTTGAAAAGGCCAGTTATGCATATACCACCAATAAGAACAAATAATGGTCACCTGGCTAAAAGCAAAGAAGAAAAAGCAGAAAAATTCGCGGATCATCTCGAGCGTACCTTTCAGCCAAATTTAACAACACTTAACCAACAGGATATATTGTTCGAAAACCAAACAACTATCCTGAGACAGGAAATTCCATTAACTAATGCTAAAGAAGTAAAACAAGTAATATAGAACCATGTATTACTTAAAAAATCACCAGGATATGACCTGATAACTGGAGAGATTCTAAAACAATTACCTAATAAAGCTATTAAAAAAATATCGGACATAATTAATGCTTCCTTCAGACTCCGTTATGTCCCTCTATCTTGGAAATTTGCGGAAGTGATAATGATACCTAAGCCAGGTAAGCCACCAAGTGAACTGGCCTCGTACAGGCCAATATCACTTCTTCCAACTATGTCAAAACTATTTGAGAGATTGTTATTAAAACGAATTAAACCAGAAGTTGTAAAATCAGGAGCTGTTCCGTCCCATCAGTTTGGATTTAGAGAGGAACAGATATAATAGAAAAATCAGATATAATAGAAAAATCCTTAGAGGAAAAAAAGATTTGTTCATCCATATTTCTTGACATAGCGCAGGCATTTGACAAAGTCTGGCTAGATGGTTTAATATTTAAATTGGAGAAAACTCTGCAATTTGAGTATTGCGAACTACTAAAGTCATACCTGAAAAGGAGATATTTTAGAGTTAAACAGGAAGGAGTTTACTCCAGTATTAAAGAAGCTAAAGCAGGAGTCCCGCAGGGGAGTGTCTTAGGGCCTTTCCTTTTCGTACTGTTTACTAGCGACATACCGCAGACGAGCAATACAACTATCGCCACGTTTGCAGATGACACTGCAATTCTAGCTGTTGGTGACACAATCGGTGAAGTCACATTCAAACTACAAATAGCCGTAAATAATATACAAGACTGGCTAGCTAAGTGGAGAATTAAAGTGAATGAATCGAAGTCTACTCACATTAACTTCACTAATAGATCAATAGAACCACTACCTGTGACTCTCAATAATATCTCTGTACCACATGCCAATCAGGCAAAATACCTTGGTATGAACCTTGATGCAAAGTTAAAGTGGAAAATACACGTGAAAAAGAAAGCAGAAGAGCTTCAGTTAAAATATAGAAAAATGTACTGGTTAATTGGAAGAAACTCTCAGTTATCCATTCATAATAAACTTATGCTTTATAAACAAGTACTCAAGCCGGTTTGGACATATGGTATTCAACTATGGGGATGCACCAAAATCAGCAATCAACAGATAGTTCAACGATTTCAAAATAAAGTCCTCAGAGGAATTGTAAATGCCCCTTGGTACACTCGTAATAGTGACCTTCATAGAGATCTCGGAATAGACACAGTCGCAAGTGAAATAAAGAAATGTGCTCAAAAACACCAGGAGAGGCTCCATCATCACCCTAACATCGAAGCTGCAAGACTACTTCATCAAGAGGGTATAATAAGAAGACTCAAAAGACTAAAACCTTTTGAGTTACTTGAATAGTCCGCACAATGCAACATCAACCAAAACAACACTTTATGTAAAGAACACATATGAGTGCTTTATTATTATATTGTTAGAGTCAAACGCTGTTAGTCAAAAATGACTAGTTACTTTGTAAAAAAAATTTATTGTTATCATAAATAAAATTATTATAAAAAATAAAAAAAAATAAAAAAATAAAAAAAAAAAAATTGGCGATTCACAGTTGGGCAAATTCGCGTAAAAAACCATTTTTTACATGTAAAAAATGTAAAAAACTGTGTAAATTACATAAAAATGTAAATTATATGTAAAAACTAATACTTTTTAAAAATATCAAACAATAATAAGTTATTAACTGAAAAATTAAAGTATAAAGTTAATAAAAATCATAACTGTAACAATTAAAACCTTTATTCAAATTATAAGTTACTCTTTTAAGATTTTAGTTAGACTCTAGTTTTTTACATTTAAATTTGTTTTTTACATGACAATATTGCAGTGCCACCTATTTGATAATATTAACAAAATCGACTATTCGATAAAACTAGGTAATGTCATCTAGCGACATTTTTGATAAATATTAAAACTATTTAAAAGTGTGAACCTTTTAGACGATATTAAAATACATAGATAGATTTTTATTGAAAAGAACAAATTATTTATTATTATTATTTCGCCTACATAATATTAATGGCGCTATTGTAGTACGTTTTTCGTCCATATCTAAAATATTGTATGTGCGGAAATTCGTATTAGTTTATTACATAATTACATTTATTTAATACCAACAATTTATGCCTAAATTTTTCCATTTAATTTGGCTATGTAAATGTAAATAAATATTGATTGCCATATTTTTCGATTTTCGAGAATTGTTATGTAAAAAACAAATTGTAAAAATTTAACAACGCCATCTCTTATCAAATTTATTTACTATACGTGTTTTTATTTTATGTCCCAATTCAAGACGTCAAAAAATTGGCCATTCAAGAAATTTTTAATAAATTAATTAATTAATTAATTTAATAATAAATAAGTTGTGTTATGTGCTGTTGGGCATGTTATTTGTGAACTTGTGTTTTTTGACAGCCCATACAAACGGTTACCTACGCAAAGAAAATGTAAGTAATCCGCCAAAGAAACATACAAAATAATCGTGTTAAATTGAGGTTATGTGTTGATATAAATTTCACGTTTGTTTTATTATAGGTGGAAATAAAACAGCAAAGGGCTCAAGAAAAAATTTAACGGGTTACACCGCAGTGATTTCAAAATTATACGGTTTACCAAAAATCCACAAACCAAATTTATTGTATAGACCAATTGTCAGTTCCATAGATGGTCCCACATATTCGTTAGCATCATTTTAAGGCAATATTCTAAAATCTAGTGTAGGAAAGACAAATTCTTATATACAAAATTCTGAAGATTTCAAAAATAAAATTAGTAATGTTACGATCCCACCAAATTTTCTGTTAATCTCTTTAGATGTTACGTCTTTGTTTACCAACGTCGATAGCCAAATTGTCAAAAATATCATCAGTCAAAATTGGAGAAATATAAAGAAAAATGGGGTCCGGGTCAAAATGCCGCGTTTTAAAATGTCGCGTTTTAAAATGTCGCGTTTTAAAATATCTCGTTTCAAAATGCCGCGAGGTACAAAATGTCGCGTGGTACAAAATGTCGCGTCTTAAAATGTCGCGTTTCAAAATGCCGCGAGGTACAAAATTTCGCGTGATACAAAAAGACGCGTTTTAAAATGTCGCGTTTCATCGCGTTTTAAAAAACTGCGTTTGTAAAGAAGGAATAAAATAAATGTTATATTGAGATAATAAGAAAATGTGTATTATTAAACAATATGATTTGGGTGAAATTGAAAAATATGATTTTTCCTAAGTACTGTTAATTTCGTTAATGAATTTTTTGTAAAGAGTTAGCTACAAATGATGTTTCATTGTCATATACATTCATGGATGTTCCTTTATGGATAAGGAAAACCGTCAGGTGTTTTATGATCAATTGGAACAATTGGTTTGAAAACACTACACATTTTTGAAATTTGAGGGCGATAACCATAATAAAAGTACGTTTTTATTATTTTTCTAATTTCAAATATTGAACCCCTTTTCAGATAATTGTCCATTTCGCATAAAAGTATTTTTTCAGTTTTATTACTAAATTAAACATTAAAGGTAAATGTTTTTACTATGAAATTTGGAAAAACCAGCAATTAAACGGCGCATTATAAATTTAAACCGTAAATTTTTCAGATCGGAGAATAAATACAATGGACCAAAGAGGCAGTTTGATGATGTAATAAAAAGTAACATTTTTATGATATGGAAATTTTGATCAACTTCTTTGTTTCATTTATCGATCTTAAAATAAGGGTTTAAAAAACAACAGCACATCAAAGTACATATAAATAAAAATTTCCATTGCTCTGGGTATCAGTTTGTTAATGAATTGCAAAGTAGCAGAATATAAATGAATCGATGAATTTTCATAATTAAAGTTGGTGAAACTAAATTTCATAAAAATATCAAAGTTAAAAAATATCAAAGAAAAGATACGTCTGTGAAGTTAGCCCAAAATTCTATCCCAAAAAATTATGAATTTAAACTGTGGCAATACTAAATTAATTAATATGAAATAAAAAATCTATCACGATAGAAGATATTTGAAAATTATTATTATGTTTAAAAAAAAATATTATTCATGAAAAAGCCTTATCAACATACTTACTCGTATATATATACGTAATAATATAACAACATTTCAAATAATTTGAGTAGAAACGATAGTATAATGAAAAGGTTAGAATTGAACGGAACTTCCTATTCAATTTGTTTCAGTTTCGAAATAATTCGAGTACTGCCCCTGAATTAGTCATTCAATTATATTAACTGGAAATCATGAGCATTTATGGCAATCAAAGATTTTTGGGGAATCGGAGTTCTGGGCTGTCTAATATACCAATATATGTGAACAGTATACAATTCAACGGAACTTGCAAATTAATTTATTTCAGTTTCGAAATAATTCGAGTACTGCCCCTGGATTTGTCATTCAATTATATTAACTGGTAATCCAGAGCATCTATGGCAATCAAAGATTTTTGGGGAATCGGAGTTCTGGGCTGTCTAATATACCAATATATGTGAACAGTATACCATTCAACGGAACTTGCAATTTTATTTATTTTAGTTTCGAAATAATTCGAGTACTGCCCCTGGATTTGTCATTCAATTATATTAACTGGTAATTCAGAGCATCTATGGCAATCAAAGATTTTTGGGGAATCGGAGTTCTGGGCTGTCTAATATGCAAATATATGTGAACAGTATACAATTCAACAGAACTTGCAAATCAATTTATTTCAGTTTCGAAATAATTCGAGTACTGCCCCTGAATTTGTCATTCAATTATATTAACTGGTAAACCAGAGCATCTATGGCAATCAAAGATTTTTGGGGAATTGGAGTTCTGGGCTGTCTAATATACCAATATATGTCAACAGTATACAATTCAACGGAACTTGCAAATAAATTTATTTCAGTTTCGAAATAATTCGAGTACTGCCCCTGGATTTGTCATTCAATTATATTAACTGGTAATTCAGAGCATCTATGGCAATCAAAGATTTTTGGGGAATCGGAGTTCTGGGCTGTCTAATATGCAAATATATGTGAACAGTATACAATTCAACGGAACTTGCAAATCAATTTATTTCAGTTTCGAAATAATTCGAGTACTGCCCCTGAATTTGTCATTCAATTATATTAACTGGTAATCCAGAGCATGTATGGCAATCAAAGATTTTTGGGGAATCGGAGTTCTGGGCTGTCTAATATACCAATATATGTCAACAGTATACCATTCAACGGAACTTGCAATTTTATTTATTTTAGTTTCGAAATAATTCGAGTACTGACCCTGGATTTGTCATTCAATTATATTAACTGGTAATCCAGAGCATCTATGGCAATCAAAGATTTTTGGGGAATCGGAGTTCTGGGCTGTCTAATATGCCAATATATGTCAACAGTATACCATTCAACGGAACTTGCAATTTTATTTATTTTAGTTTCGAAATAATTCGAGTACTGCCCCTGGATTTGTCATTCAATTATATTAACTGGTAATCCAGAGCATCTATGGCAATCAAAGATTTTTGGGGAATCGGAGTTCTGGGCTGTCTAATATGCCAATATATGTGAACAGTATACCATTCAACGGAACTTGCAATTTTATTTATTTTAGTTTCGAAATAATTCGAGTACTGCCCCTGGATTTGTCATTCAATTATATTAACTGGTAATTCAGAGCATCTATGGCAATCAAAGATTTTTGGGGAATCGGAGTTCTGGGCTGTCTAATATGCAAATATATGTCAACAGTATACAATTCAACGGAACTTGCAAATTAATTTATTTCAGTTTCGAAATAATTCGAGTACTGCCCCTGGATTTGTCATTCAATTATATTAACTGGTAATCCAGAGCATCTATGGCAATCAAAGATTTTTGGGGAATCGGAGTTCTGGGCTGTCTAATATGACAATGTATGTGAACAGTATACCATTCAACGGAACTTACAAATAAATTTATTTCAGTTTCGAAATAATTCGAGTACTGCCCCTGGATTTGTCATTCAATTATATTAACTGGTAATTCAGAGCATCTATGGCAATTAAAGATTTTTGGGGAATCGGAGTTCTGGGCTGTCTAATATGCAAATATATGTGAACAGTATACAATTCAACAGAACTTGCAAATCAATTTATTTCAGTTTCGAAATAATTCGAGTACTGCCCCTGAATTTGTCATTCAATTATATTAACTGGTAAACCAGAGCATCTATGGCAATCAAAGATTTTTGGGGAGTTGGAGTTCTGGGCTGTCTAATATACCAATATATGTCAACAGTATACAATTCAACGGAACTTGCAAATAAATTTATTTCAGTTTCGAAATAATTCGAGTACTGCCCCTGGATTTGTCATTCAATTATATTAACTGGTAATTCAGAGCATCTATGGCAATCAAAGATTTTTGGGGAATCGGAGTTCTGGGCTGTCTAATATGCAAATATATGTGAACAGTATACAATTCAACGGAACTTGCAAATCAATTTATTTCAGTTTCGAAATAATTCGAGTACTGCCCCTGAATTTGTCATTCAATTATATTAACTGGTAATCCAGAGCATGTATGGCAATCAAAGATTTTTGGGGAATCGGAGTTCTGGGCTGTCTAATATACCAATATATGTCAACAGTATACCATTCAACGGAACTTGCAATTTTATTTATTTTAGTTTCGAAATAATTCGAGTACTGACCCTGGATTTGTCATTCAATTATATTAACTGGTAATCCAGAGCATCTATGGCAATCAAAGATTTTTGGGGAATCGGAGTTCTGGGCTGTCTAATATGCCAATATATGTCAACAGTATACCATTCAACGGAACTTGCAATTTTATTTATTTTAGTTTCGAAATAATTCGAGTACTGCCCCTGGATTTGTCATTCAATTATATTAACTGGTAATCCAGAGCATCTATGGCAATCAAAGATTTTTGGCGAATCGGAGTTCTGGGCTGTCTAATATGCCAATATATGTGAACAGTATACAATTCAACGGAACTTGCAATTTTATTTATTTTAGTTTCGAAATAATTCGAGTACTGCCCCTGGATTTGTCATTCAATTATATTAACTGGTAATTCAGAGCATCTATGGCAATCAAAGATTTTTGGGGAATCGGAGTTCTGGGCTGTCTAATATGCAAATATATGTCAACAGTATACAATTCAACGGAACTTGCAATTTTATTTATTTTAGTTTCGAAATAATTCGAGTACTGCCCCTGGATTTGTCATTCAATTATATTAACTGGTAATCCAGAGCATCTATGGCAATCAAAGATTTTTGGCGAATCGGAGTTCTGGGCTGTCTAATATGCCAATATATGTGAACAGTATACAATTCAACGGAACTTGCAATTTTATTTATTTTAGTTTCGAAATAATTCGAGTACTGCCCCTGAATTTGTCATTCAATTATATTAACTGGTAATCCAGAGCATCTATGGCAATCAAAGATTTTTGGGGAATCGGAGTTCTGGGCTGTCTAATATGACAATGTATGTGAACAGTATACCATTCAACGGAACTTACAAATAAATTTATTTCAGTTTCGAAATAATTCGAGTACTGCCCCTGGATTTGTCATTCAATTATATTAACTGGTAATTCAGAGCATCTATGGCAATCAAAGATTTTTGGGGAATCGGAGTTCTGGGCTGTCTAATAGGCCAATATATGTGAACAGTATACCATTCAACGGAACTTGCAATTTTATTTATTTCAGTTTCGAAATAATTCGAGTACTGCCCCTGGATTTGTCATTCAATTATATTAACTGGTAATCCAGAGAATCTATGGCAATCAAAGATTTTTGGGGAATCGGAGTTCTGGGCTGTCTAATATGCCAATATATGTCAACAGTATACCATTCAACGGAACTTGCAAATCAATTTATTTCAGTTTCGAAATAATTCGAGTACTGCCCCTGAATTTGTCATTCAATTATATTAACTGGTAATCCAGAGCATCTATGGCAATCAAAGATTTTTGGGGAATTGGAGTTCTGGGCTGTCTAATATGCCAATATATGTGAACAGTATACAATTCAACAGAACTTGCAAATCAATTTATTTCAGTTTCGAAATAATTCGAGTACTGCCCCTGGATTTGTCATTCAATTATATTAACTGGTAATTCAGAGCATCTATGGCAATCAAAGATTTTTGGGGAATCGGAGTTCTGGGCTGTCTAATATGCAAATATATGTGAACAGTATACAATTCAACGGAACTTGCAAATCAATTTATTTCAGTTTCGAAATAATTCGAGTACTGCCCCTGGATTTGTCATTCAATTATATTAACTGGTAATCCAGAGCATCTATGGCAATCAAAGATTTTTGGGGAATCGGAGTTCTGGGCTGTCTAATATGCCAATATATGTCAACAGTATACCATTCAACGGAACTTGCAATTTTATTTATTTTAGTTTCGAAATAATTCGAGTACTGCCCCTGGATTTGTCATTCAATTATATTAACTGGTAATCCAGAGCATCTATGGCAATCAAAGATTTTTGGGGAATCGGAGTTCTGGGCTGTCTAATATGCCAATATATGTGAACAGTATACCATTCAACGGAACTTGCAATTTTATTTATTTTAGTTTCGAAATAATTCGAGTACTGCCCCTGGATTTGTCATTCAATTATATTAACTGGTAATCCAGAGCATCTATGGCAATCAAAGATTTTTGGGGAATTGGAGTTCTGGGCTGTCTAATATGCCAATATATGTGAACAGTATACAATTCAACAGAACTTGCAAATCAATTTATTTCAGTTTCGAAATAATTCGAGTACTGCCCCTGGATTTGTCATTCAATTATATTAACTGGTAATTCAGAGCATCTATGGCAATCAAAGATTTTTGGGGAATCGGAGTTCTGGGCTGTCTAATATGCCAATATATGTCAACAGTATACCATTCAACGGAACTTGCAAATCAATTTATTTCAGTTTCGAAATAATTCGAGTACTGCCCCTGGATTTGTCATTCAATTATATTAACTGGTAATCCAGAGCATCTATGGCAATCAAAGATTTTTGGGGAATCGGAGTTTTGGGCTGTCTAATATGCCAATATATGTCAACAGTATACAATTCAACGGAACTTGCAATTTTATTTATTTACTATACTGCCCCTGGATTTGTCGCTCAATTATATTAACTGTATAACATTTAACGTAACCTGTAATGTAATTTGTGTGGGTTTTGAAATAACTCGAGTACTGATTCTAGATTTGTCATTTAATTATGTTGACTGGTAATACAGATCAACTATGACATTAAACCATTAACAGTAAGAATTAAGTCATTAGCATTTATAATTCTTATAAAATCATGAATCAAAACGTCAATAATTTTTTTGTGTTTTTGCTTTTTATTTCCTTTTAAGGCACCGATTTTCAAAAATACAAATTTTTTAATAAAGAACATATCAAGCTGCGGGTAACAATTTTATCCCACTAAATTCCGTCCATCGGTTGTCAGAATTCCTACAGTTCTAACTTTGTTCTTAACTCTGATGATAACAATTTTTTCGTATGATACGTATTTTTCCATATACATATGTTAAAAAAATGTTCTTAAAAAAAAAATTTTTTTTTTAGTATATAAAGAAATTTTTTTCCGATTTTGTTTTAATGCTTTTTCAGACTTTGTGCTGTATAGATCGATCGTGTTGTGTTTTTTCTGATTTTACCTTGTGTTTTTTCTCCGCTCTCTTAAAAGTTTTTTTCAAAACTACTACCCTCGCTCTCATTCGGTTATTCTATTTTTACTGTTTCTAATTTTGTTTAATTTGTAGAAATACATAATATTTCCGCAATTGTGATATTTTAATCACTTGTGTGCTGGAATTTTATTCGTGAAATAGTTGTATCTACTTCCACATTTTTTCTGTTAAAATAAGATAAGCGTTTAATTTTATTATTAATTTTTTTCGTTAATTTTTAAAATGGTCAAGGTGTACAAAAAGAAACGGCGTGGTAATTTTCAAAAATTGGACGTCGCCAAATTATTAAAATGCTCTAAAATTGTATTTGGTGATTCTTTTAATATTTCACGGAAAGATTCATACCAAATGAAATTATTATGTGGAATGATGAAGATTAATAACAATTTGGATAATCGTACTCGAATTTATAATTATTTTAGGCATAACGTTTCTTCGAAGAAATCTGACAACGATATATTCGATGATATACGGCTTTCAACTTCAAGTGAAGCCTCGTTGGGATTGGATAATTTTAAAAATATTAATATTCCTAATATAGTACAAAAAAAAGAATCTAAAAAACTTTTAATTTCACACCCAATAGAAACATTCGAAAAATGTAAAACCGTGAAAATCGAAACTCCTCGTAGCTCTTTCCTTAAATTAAATGAAAAGCTTATTATATCTGATCAAAAATGGAAGGTAATTTTCGATGAATCGATTCGTCAGTTTGATAAATCGGTCTATTCTATCGTATTTTCCGAACTTTTGACTGACATGACAGGATGTTTAATTAATATTAAAGATTCTACAAATAATAAATCTTCAATTGCAATTCGAGCATATTGTATGCATGGAGACAAAAATACAGGCGTAGAATGTAGAAAATATCATTTATCGAATAAGGACCAGTTGACACCCAACATATTTTCAATCAAATTTTCGCCCAATGATATTATACACCCTTTTATGAAGATGAAGTCTATTACAAAGGGGCTTAGGGTATATATGAAAAAAAAATTACTTGAAACTTCGGTCGAACAATTAAATGAATCATTATTTAAAGAAGAGGATATTGATTTTGTTACAAAGACGAATACAGTAAGAAAATGCAAAAATGTAGACGTTCTTAGAAAAATAAAATCGGTTGCATTAAAAGAACAGGATAATGATTCAAACGATGTACAGGATATTTTTGAAGAAATAATGATCCAAAGAAGTACCCCCCATTCCCAGTATATCCAGCGACTATCGTTGTGTCCATTTTATGTTATTTCTTTCAGTAAAATGCAACTTGATATACTAAAAATGGCTAAACAACAATGCGAGGGAAAAGACCTTATAGCATATATGGATGCTACTGGTGGACTTGTACGCCCGCCAAACAAAGAGTCGCCAACTATTTATTATTACACAATTGTAATTGGCCTGAAAGCCAATTTAAGTGATCCATCCGATCCGTTTCCAATTTTGAATTTTATAAGTGGCAGTCATTCATTTGAAACGATATTGACCGTGCTTAATATCTTCAAAATTTTTATTATTGAAGAGTCAAAGAAATGGCCATTGTTTAATGTCATAGTAACCGACTTTAGTTATCCGCAAATCAATGGTGCATTAAAAAGTTTTAATGATTTAAATATTGTGCAGTATTTAAAGATTTGCCATCAACACTTGACCATTAATACTAACAAACATTTTTCTCAATACGTTAAGGTCCATCTTTGTTGCTCGCATTTGATGAAAAATATGATGCGTGATATAAATGCTCATTTTCGACCATCTTCAAAACAAAACAAATTTATAAAGGAGATTATATCTTCATTTTTTATAATTCGGGATTACACTAAATTGAAATCAATATTTTCACATTTCGTGATATTATTGAAATCAAAATATACGGATCAAAATACCATCCTTGCGTTTAATTCAGTTATGCAAGAATCAATATTATTTGAAGATATAGGTTCAGACATTACTGATGATTTAACTGGCGATGGATTTAATTATAACACTCATGAATTGTTTTCAAAATCAATATTTGAACAGAGTCCATTTTTCCAAGACTTCACCGAAATTTACGATAATTTCATCCCCGAGCAAATTAAATCCCCAATTAATTCATTTTATAATCCTCAGTTTTTGGAAAAATTTATTAAAAAATATATTACTTATTTACCAATGTGGTTTACTCTCTTGGAAAATGAAAGACTCAGTAATAGCCACGTAGAAAATTATTTTGCCATTTTAAAGAGGCGATGTCGGCAAGCGCCAAATTTGGGGAAACTTCCTACAAAATGTTTGAGGGTTCTAAAGGAAATTAATAAAAGGAATGTTTATATATTTGACCGCTTTAAATCCAAAATACCAAAAAGATCTTTAAAAAATATATCGTTGGTAACTGCTAAAGGAATGAGCCTGTTAGATAGTTTAAAACAAAAAGAAGTTTGGAAGAAGAAAATTAATAATAAACGAAGTCTATCGAACTTTAATTTAAAAAATATATTAGATTTTAATAAAAAAACTTCTGATGAACAACAGAAAGAATCATTCAAGCTATTAATAAAGCATAATGAAATAGAAACCTTGGTACCTCCGATAAAAAAATCAAAAACTTACGAGCAGCCATCAAGTACAAAAGGATTTTTAAGAAACGGATCTTTGGACGATAATTCAACATACAAAAATACTTGTGCATTTGATGTATTTATCCAATGTCTTTGTCAAGTTGGGTTCGATAAAATGAAAACTGAAAGTAGTGACATACTTTTTTTTTTTTTTTTTTTTTTTTTTTTTTTTCGTCCCTGCCCAAAAGCGGCTAGCACTACGACCTAACAGATCTTTTGTGCTATTGCGTACTGTTACTCCAGGAGCTTCTCCACCTCTCTAATAAAGGCGAGAATGCTGTTTATAGAGGCCAATTTACATTTCTCCGGGGTCAGATACCTCTCTTCAAAATGAATCCACCTCCGTGTGCACAGAGCAACACACTCACATAGTATGTGTTCTGCGGTTTCTGTCTCTTCCAAACAGAGTCGGCACTCCGTCTCTGTGGACAGGTTCATTTTGTTCAAATGATATCTCAGGTTACAGTGACCTGAGAGAAAACTCACAAGTTTCCTAATATTTCCTTTGCTGAAATTGATCGCCAAATTTTTGTGGTGAAATGGTCTGATCAAAGATTTGGCTTGTCTAAGGCCGGGAATACAGTTCCAATAAGTCAAGCACTGTATTTTTTCCCATTTACTGATTGTGTAGGTTGCAGAAGCCCACGGGATACCACAAAAAGGCTCAGGGCCAATGAGTGTAGTCGACGAGCCTGCCCGTGCAAGTTCGTCGGCTATCTCATTTCCAGTGATGCCCATGTGACCAGGCACCCACCACAACCTTACTTTGTTTTGACAAGAGAGAGATTGTAGCAGTTTATAACAACTTTGAACCGACTTGGAAACCAAGCAGTTAGAAGCCAATGCTTTCAGTGCTGCTTGGCTGTCAGACAAAATGTGGATGGATGCGCCTTTAAGACCTTTGGTCATAATAATAGAGGCGCAGATTTCGATGGCGTGAATTTCGGCTAGAAAAACACTGGGGTAAGTACCCAGTGATTTCGATATTTTGTGATTGGGTCCAAAGACACCAATGCCGACTCCACTATCCATTTTTGATCCATCAGTGTACCAGACTAGGCTGTTAGGTTCCATCTGCGGTAACCCAGTATCCCAGTCTGTTCTATCGGGGACTGTTACCACGAAATTCCTGCCAAAGCAGAGTTCTTTCGGCATAACGTCCGGGACACTAAAGAACATATTCAGGTCTGGAAGCTCATTCAAAATGTCCAGGTGACCCATATGGTCATCATGACTGTATTGATTCGCGAGCTTCAATCTAGCTGCACAGGTAGCAGCTGATTTTTTGACGTGGATATGAAGTGGAGTGAGCCCGATGAGAGCTTCCATTGCCGCCGTAGGGCAGGTGCGCATAGCACCTGTAATTCCGAGACATGCTAGTCTCTGTAATGAGGTCAGCTTGTTCATAATAACTTTTTGCTGTACCTTAGGCCACCAAACTATTGCCCCATATGTTACAATTGGCCTCACTATCATGATGTACATCCAGTAAATCATTTTTGAGTTCAGGCCCCAGGTCCTGCCGAACATACGCCGGCAGGCCCACATGGCCCTGGCCGCGCGTTCGGTAGTTGAAGTAATATGAGAGTTCCAAGTTAGTTTCTTATCTAGGACAACACCCAGATATTTGACTTCATTGGAGTATCCGATATTTATATTATTAAGACTAATTGAACCAAGGTTCAAATTACGTCTTTTGGTGAAGGGCACCAGGACTGTTTTGCTAGGGTTAATCGAAAGGCCCTCCCCAGTGCACCAATTCGAAATAACAAGCAAAGCCTGTTGCATGCTGGCGGACATCGTACGTTCATGCCCTCCAGAGACTATGATAACCAAATCGTCCGCATAACCAATGGCATCGTACCCAAGTAGATGTAAATTATCAAGCAACTCGTCGATCACGAGTGACCACAGCAAAGGGGACAGGACACCGCCCTGCGGACACCCTCTGGTGTCAGATTTTTTTTTAAAGATTCAACCCAGCCTTATAGCAGAGTTTGACTGTACAGTTTGCTTTAACGAAACTGTAGAGAAGCGGCCATACGTCCAAGTAGAAATGCATCGTTTGGAACAAAACGGCATACAAAATCTAAATAATTGTCTTATCACATTTCCTCCAAAGCCGTGCTGCAAACAAACGGTTTATGCCAACAAAATTACACCAAACCCGTTTGTAGTTTTAAATACTGAATATTTAAATTGCCACAGACAACCATTAGTTTCATTAAAAGAAATTCCACAAACAATATCATTGGACGGAAAAACGTTCATATTAAATTCCCTTATTAACTATATCGAAAATCAGAAACATTATACGTCATACTGCAAAAAAGAAGACTATTGGGAACTATATGATGATTTGAAAAATACAATCATTAAAATTCGAAGTGATACCCACAAAGTTAAGCCTCACTTAATATTTTATACAATAAATTAAATATCTATCGATGAGTTACACTTGTGGTACCTTCCTTCTTCCTTGTGATTGAGTCTGAGTATGCCATATTATTTGGTGCATTTATAAAAATATTTGTGGTGACACTCTCTAACGTTTTAATAAATATTAAATATTAATTATTTATTATTAATTATAAATAACTATATATTAAATATTAATTATTAAATATTATATATTAATTATTATAAATTAAAAATTAGTAATTATTATTTATTAATTAATTATTATTAATTATTAAATAATAAATATAGGACCCAAAGGGGCAACAAAACCGCCAACCAACTGACTACTGGCAAACCGAAAGTGTCGTTTCTTTTGAATGGTATACAGTCCACGTATATTGCCATAAGAGAGTTCAACGTTCCGTTGAATGGTATACTGTTCACATATAATTCCATAATAGACAGCCCAGAACTCCGATTCCTCAAAAATCTTTGATTGCCATAGATGCTCTGGATTACCAGTTAATATAATTGAATGACAAATCCAGGGGCAGTACTTGAATTATTTCGAAACTAAAATAAATAAAATTGCAAGTTCCGTTGAATGGTATACTGTTGACATATATAGGCATATTAGACAGCCCAGAACTCCGATTCCCCAAAAATCTTTGATTGCCATAGATGCTCTGGATTACCAGTTAATATAATTGAATGACAAATCCAGGGGCAGTACTCGAATTATTTCGAAACTGAAATAAATTGATTTGCAAGTTCCGTTGAATTGTATACTGTTCACATATATTGGTATATTAGACAGCCCAGAACTCCAATTCCCCAAAAATCTTTGATTGCCATAAATGCTCTGGATTACCAGTTAATATAATTGAATGACAAATTCAGGGGCAGTACTCGAATTATTTCGAAACTGAAATAAATTGACTTGCAAGTTCTGTTGAATTGTATACTGTTCACATATATTGGCATATTAGACAGCCCAGAACTCCAACTCCCCAAAAATCTTTGATTGCCATAGATGCTCTGGATTACCAGTTAATATAATTGAATGACAAATTCAGGGGCAGTACTCGAATTATTTCGAAACTGAAATAAATTGATTTGCAAGTTCCGTTGAATGGTATACTGTTGACATATATTGGCATATTAGACAGCCCAGAACTCCGATTCCACAAAAATCTTTGATTGCCATAGATTCTCTGGATTACCAGTTAATATAATTGAATGACAAATCCAGGGGCAGTACTCGAATTAATTCGAAACTAAAATAAATAAAATTGCAAGTTCCGTTGAATGGTATACTGTTCACATATATTGGCATATTAGACAGCCCAGAACTCCGATTCCCCAAAAATCTTTGATTGCCACAGATGCTCTGGATTACCAGTTAATATAATTGAATGACAAATTCAGAGGCAGTACTCGAATTATTTCGAAACTAAAATAAATAAAATTGCAAGTTCCGTTGAATGGTATACTGTTCACATATATTGTCATATTAGACAGCCCAGAACTCCGATTCCCCAAAAATCTTTGATTGCCATAGATGCTCTGGATTACCAGTTAATATAATTGAATGACAAATCCAGGGGCAGTACTCGAATTATTTCGAAACTGAAATAAATTTATTTGTAAGTTCCGTTGAATGGTATACTGTTGACATATATTGGTATATTAGACAGCCCAGAACTCCGATTCCCCAAAAATCTTTGATTGCCATAGATGCTCTGGATTACCAGTTAATATAATTGAATGACAAATCCAGGGGCAGTACTCGAATTATTTCGAAACTGAAATAAATTGATTTGCAAGTTCCGTTGAATTGTATACTGTTCACATATATTGGTATATTAGACAGCCCAGAACTCCAATTCCCCAAAAATCTTTGATTGCCATAAATGCTCTGGATTACCAGTTAATATAATTGAATGACAAATTCAGGGGCAGTACTCGAATTATTTCGAAACTGAAATAAATTGATTTGCAAGTTCTGTTGAATTGTATACTGTTCACATATATTGGCATATTAGACAGCCCAGAACTCCAATTCCCCAAAAATCTTTGATTGCCATAGATGCTCTGGATTACCAGTTAATATAATTGAATGACAAATTCAGGGGCAGTACTCGAATTATTTCGAAACTGAAATAAATTGATTTGCAAGTTCCGTTGAATGGTATACTGTTGACATATATTGGCATATTAGACAGCCCAGAACTCCGATTCCCCAAAAATCTTTGATTGCCATAGATTCTCTGGATTACCAGTTAATATAATTGAATGACAAATCCAGGGGCAGTACTCGAATTAATTCGAAACTAAAATAAATAAAATTGCAAGTTCCGTTGAATGGTATACTGTTCACATATATTGGCATATTAGACAGCCCAGAACTCCGATTCCCCAAAAATCTTTGATTGCCACAGATGCTCTGGATTACCAGTTAATATAATTGAATGACAAATTCAGAGGCAGTACTCGAATTATTTCGAAACTAAAATAAATAAAATTGCAAGTTCCGTTGAATGGTATACTGTTCACATATATTGTCATATTAGACAGCCCAGAACTCCGATTCCCCAAAAATCTTTGATTGCCATAGATGCTCTGGATTACCAGTTAATATAATTGAATGACAAATCCAGGGGCAGTACTCGAATTATTTCGAAACTGAAATAAGTTTATTTGTAAGTTCCGTTGAATGGTATACTGTTCACATACATTGTCATATTAGACAGCCCAGAACTCCGATTCCCCAAAAATCTTTGATTGCCATAGATGCTCTGGATTACCAGTTAATATAATTGAATGACAAATCCAGGGGCAGTACTCGAATTATTTCGAAACTGAAATAAATTTATTTGTAAGTTCCGTTGAATGGTATACTGTTCACATATATTGGTATATTAGATAGCCCAGAACTCCGATTCCCCAAAAATCTTTGATTGACATAGATTCTCTGGATTACCAGTTAATATAATTGAATGACAAATCCAGGGGCAGTACTCGAATTAGTTCGAAACTAAAATAAATAAAATTGCAAGTTCCGTTGAATGGTATACTGTTCACATATATTGTCATATTAGACAGCCCAGAACTCCGATTCCCCAAAAATCTTTGATTGCCATAGATGCTCTGGATTACCAGTTAATATAATTGAATGACAAATCCAGGGGCAGTACTCGAATTATTTCGAAACTGAAATAAATTTATTTGTAAGTTCCGTTGAATGGTATACTGTTCACATACATTGTCATATTAGACAGCCCAGAACTCCGATTCCCCAAAAATCTTTGATTGCCATAGATGCTCTGGATTACCAGTTAATATAATTGAATGACAAATCCAGGGGCAGTACTCGAATTATTTCGAAACTGAAATAAATTTATTTGTAAGTTCCGTTGAATGGTATACTGTTGACATATATTGGCATATTAGACAGCCCAGAACTCCGATTCCCCAAAAATCTTTGATTGCCATAGATGCTCTGAATTACCAGTTAATATAATTGAATGACAAATCCAGGGGCAGTACTCGAATTATTTCGAAACTGAAATAAATAAAATTGCAAGTTCCGTTGAATGGTATACTGTTGACATATATTGGCATATTAGACAGCCCAGAACTCCGATTCCCCAAAAATCTTTGATTGCCATAGATGCTCTGGATTACCAGTTAATATAATTGAATGACAAATCCAGGGGCAGTACTCGAATTATTTCGAAACTAAAACAAATTGAATTGCAACTGTTCACATATTTATTTTGGTATAAGGACCCCCAGAACTCCAATTCCCCAAAAACTTTGGACTGACTTAATGCTCTGGATTACCAGTTAATATAATTGAGTAATAAATCGAGATGTTGGTCTCCAATTATTTCGAATCGAGACTAATTGAATGGCAATTTCCGGTGTATGGTTAATCGTTTGCTTAATCTATAATGATCAAATAAATATTTAAATTACAATGCAATGTATTGTCTTTGTTCACATTTTGCGAAAATAAGCGTGTGCGTAAATGCATAATTTACTTAAATAATTTAAGTTTACTATCAAATTATGGCATGTTTAGTACCCGACACTAATAATTTTGGGCTGAAAGTAAAATACTTAACTGTCGCGATAGCTTTAGCTGTCATGATAGTATTTTTTGGGATGACCTTAAATAGCGTCATTGTATATAAATACTTTTTTGGGCTGACACTTGTATATCATGAAAATATTTATTATGTTTAGTGTTGCCATAGCATTTTTTCGGGTTACATTTTGGGTCAACTTCACATACATAGAAAAGATTAATTATAATAGAAAATTAAATAAGTAATATAGTACGAGAAGCATTAAAGTAATATTGCACCCAAATGGAGGATAAGGAGATTTATTCGGGACAGCTGATTGAGTTGACAATATCTCAGAAAAATTCTAAAATCCTAATTTTAAATGGATTTAGTTACACTTCTGATGCCCGCAGGAACAAATGGAGTTGTACAAAGCGACAAAATAAAGTTTTGAAATGCTCTTGCAATTTGAGAGCCGAAGAAATAGATGGAAAATTTTATTTACAAAAATTGTGGAATTCCCATAATCACTCTCTTGATCCCGAAAAGTTACCAGTGATAAATTTCATAAATGGTATTAAATAGATAGCAAGCACTTCAAGCAATTTGCCTTGCCAAATACTACAATCAAAGATTGCTAAACTTCCTGAGAATGTAGGTGGTTCCCTTCCTTCTAAGGCCGCCTTAACCCAAATCATCAAACGAGAGCATCGAAAATTAATAGTGGACAAGGAGCCAGTATCACTGGCATTCGATATACCAGAAAGGTTTCTCCAAATTGATGGAGAGCAATTTGTATACGGGGATATCAAAGAGGGCGATGACCGGATAATTATTTTTACTATCAAAAATAATTTAACCAAGCTTCGCGATGCAGAGTTTTGGATGATGGACGGTACATTTAAAGTTGTACCAAAATTATTTTATCAACTTTATACTGTGCATTGCAGTATCGCGCCTCATAAAACAGTACACCCAATGGTGTACGCTTTAATGAGCGGCAAATCTTCGGCAATATACAATAAATTGTTTACAACTCTACAAGGGAGTGCAATAAAAGTTGGTATCAGTTTAGCACCAAAATTGGTAATAACTGATTTTGAAAAGGCAGCAATCAGCAACATCCGGAGTGTCTTTGAGAGAGTCAACGTCAAGGGTTGCAATTTTCATGCAGAACATATATAGACACATCCAAAAAATTGGTTGGCAAGTGCGGTATGGCACAGATATAGAGTTTGCCATGAAGGTAAGACAGGTCGCTGCTTTATGTTTCTTGGAACCTGAAGAGATACCGGGATGGTTCAAGGATATTAAAGAAGAACTAGGCGCAGAATTTGAACTGCTAACCAATTGGATGGATGAAAACTATGTTTCCGCCAAAAATAATAGAACACCATTATTTCCACCGAGTTTATGGAGCATCAGTGAACAAAATAAGAATAAAATAGCCCGCACACAGAACTATGCAGAATCGTTCCATAATTATTTTAATGTTGTAATTGGTCGGCCGCATATTAGTGTTTACCACTTAATAGACGAACTTCAAAAGCAAACAAAAATTACAAGTGCCGAAATAGAAAAATTAACAAGGGGAAATCTTCCACCTAAAAAAAAAAATAAATTTATTTTAAAAGAAAAAAGGATTGAGTTGATTTTATCTAAAAAAAAGAATTCAGCAAATTTGGATTTTTGAAAGCAATTGCAGGAAATATTTCCTTTTAATTTTATTATTTATTATTAATTACTTGGCTTATTCAAATCGGAAAGTAATAAGTCTTGGACTTATTACTTCCCGATTTGAATAAGCAAGGTATACATTTCTTTAAGTACTTATACTAGGTCGTATTTGAATTATTAAACAAATACTAAAATTAATTAAACATTTAAGTGAAGGAGAATTTTAAAGTTTAATATATTACCATGTATATAAAATACTACAACTGTACACGCCTACACCGACAGTAAAGAATAGCCACAAACGTTTCAAAAATGTGTCCCCTCGTTAGAAAATAATGGGCGTGTAGGTAATAGTTATTTATGGTACTAGTGAGCAAAACGAGATATTATCCATGAGGGATAAGTTTGTCCCACGAGGCGATAGCCGAGTGGGACATTATTCCGAGTGGATAATATCTCTTTGCTCACGAGTGCCATACAACGTTTTATCCACTTTTGTTGAAATAAATTTCGTAAATTAGAAATAGTTCCATTTTGTGTTTTCACACTGGAGCATTGAATTTTGAAATACATTTTATCATAGTGACCGTTCTTTAAATTGTCATGGTGTACTTTAATTTAACTAATTTTTGGAATATAGTTTTTCATTCAATTTGACTACGAATAATTTTCCAATGACTACTCAACATTTTGTTATACCAAATATAAATCACGTTGCCCCTAGCAGCGTGGGTTAAATAATAACAATGGGTTATCTTACATTTTCTTTATTTGAAATCAGCATAGTTATCGGGCTATTATATATCAAAAGTGGATAAAAATACTTTTTAAATTATGGATGATTGCTCTTATCGTAATAAAACACTTTAATTGTGCTGTACTTTGTGCGCTATTTTGACAAATAAAAAATTACCATACAGTTCAAGTTTATCAATTGGTTGGCGATGGCGTGAAATACAATATATTATTTTTTCTAAGTGGATAGAAAATATACATTTTATTTTTATTCACTACGGGTTCAACTTCAAAATTTTTCTTTCTCAATATACATATATCAGGTAATATAGTTTATAATTCAGATTTATTTTATTAACTATTTTATTTTCTAATATTATTTGAGTTTAGAATGAATTCATTCCAAAAGCAACGAAAGAGGGCACGTATAACCACCATGCACCAGATTACATAATTAATTCGTTCTTCGATAATTGTACATACAAGAAACGTTTAACTGTTGTCACATGTTGCTTCGTAAACGGCATATAATATGATGATTTGTTGAAACTAATCCGATGGAGAGATTTTACAAAATTTGATTACCGTAAAGTGCAAAAACTCTGGTCTGACAGTTCTCGAGAACCATACAAATCAAAGTGGTTCGCGTATAATTGCCATTTGAAAAGGGTTATTTATTTAAATGGTGCACAAAAATAATATTATAATATTATATATATATATATATATATATATATATATATATATATATATATATATATATATATATATATATATATATATATATATTTATATATTGGTTTATAAATGAGATGATATGTATAAATTCGTTTTTAAATCAGTTTCTAAATAAATATTTAAAAAATTTGATTAATAGTAAACAAGAATTCTTAAAAAATGTTTCAATTTGGATTTAATTGTGTTTCTGATATCAACTTCCGATATATAAGGACTTAACTTTAACATTTTAGTGAAGGAATATTCTAATAAATTTCAAAATTTGCGTTCTTTTTCTTAGACCCACTTTATAATTACATTTATAAATAATTTCCATTCAGTGAAGGAAAATTTTACTATATGTTTAAACACAATTTGCTTGTTTCAAATAATTTTTATTAAATTATTTATTATTTCACATCATATTGTGTTGTTTTATAAGGGATTTTTCAAAACGCGTCATTTTGTACCACGCGGTTTTTTGAACCACGCGATTTTATGAAACGCGACATTTTATACCACGCGACATTATGTACCACGCGGCATTTTGAAACGCGATATTTTAAAACGCGACATTTTTTACCTCGCTGCATTTTGAAACGCGACATTTTAAAACGCGACATTTTGTACCACGCGACATTTTGTACCTAGCGGGATTTTAAAACGCGACATTTTAAAACGCGACATTTTGTACCACGCGACATTTTATACCTCGCGGCATTTTGGAACGCGACATTTTAAAACGCGACATTTTGTACCACGCGGCATTTTGAAACGCGGTATTTTAAAACGCGACATTTTAAAACACGGCATTATGAACGGCTCCCAGAAAAATGCTAAATCAAAATTAACAAAAATTCAATTTTTCACCGCTTTAGATATCGTTTTGAACAATTCTGAATTTTCTTTTGACAACAAAATTTATAAACAAATTTTTGGCTCACCTATTGTCTCACCAATATAGCCGATAATAGCAAATTTATTAATGGAAAATTTGGAAAATTCGGTTTTAAATTCTTTAGATTTTCAACCAGTGTTTTACTTTAGTTATGTGGACGATATAATTACGGCAATACCAATAAACAAAATTGATTCATTTTTAGAAAAATTTAATTCGAAAAACAACAGAATAAAATTTACCTTAGAAAAAGAAGTAGATAACAAAATTTCTTTTTTGGACATTCTGCTGATTCATGAACCAAATGGCAAAATTACGTGTGATTGGTACCATAAAAATACTTGGTCTGATAGATATTTAAATTTTCATTCTTGGCTTCCCAACAATTATAAAATTAACACCATTAAAATTCTGACCCAAACAATTCTAAAACTGTCCGATACTAAATTTCACAATAAAAATTTAAAAATTCTAAAAGATACATTATGTCACAACCAGTACCCGGAAAAATTGGTAAACCACGTAATTTGGAAACAAAAAAAATCCCCATACAAATTTTAATTCTCGATCAACAAATGAAACCACTAATTATTTGGCCATTCCCTACGTAAAAAATCTTTACGAAAAAATCAAAAATTTTTTCAAAAATTGTAACTTTAAAATTATAGGATGTGCAGCACAAATCACTTATAATAGATTACGCCTTGCGCAATTTGCCTATTTGGATTATAAAATAAACGGCAGTCAAATGACGTCAATTGAGACTGAACAGTTTTGTTTCACAATATCGTTGTATGTAATTTAATCTAAAAATTAAATTAAATTAAATAAATAATGCGGTGCGCCGTATTTAATTGTTGTAATAACAATATCAATAATTGTTCATATAGTTTTCTTTCTTTTCCAACAAATAAAAATAAGACATTGTTGAAAGCATGGATCCTGTTTTGTAGGAGGAAAGAAATATTCAACCATAATAGCCGATTTAGACGTACCAACATTTTTTCCCCAACAAAAAATGAAGATATTAGTATATTACGATTTTCATTTGTAAGACAAGAACAAAAAAATAATCCAACAAAATTTTGTTGGGTTTTTTTTTTTTTTTTGCTTTTTTTTTTCCAACAATGTTACTATAAAAACAAATTTGACTATAAAATATACTCGTCCCGAGTATATTTTATAGTAACAAACAACAACAAACACAATAAAAATGGCGATTTGAGAAATTTTTATAGCGCTTTATTTTATTTTTTAAAAACTTTGGTAATAAAATAAAATTTACGTTCGAAAATTATTCATTTCATGCGGAAAACCCATAATTTTGCCAAATAAACTAGTATCACCGCGGTATTTATCAAAAATTATATCGTCGATTTTATACCGCCAAAAAATTATGGTATGACGAGATTTTTGTTGTATACTTTTCTCTTTTTATCGCGTGTACATGTTTTTGTATTGCTTGTAGTTCTAAGTGTCAACAAAAAAAAATGTTGGAAAAAAATGTTGGTACGTCTAAATCGGCTATAATACATCCAGAATTTGTAGCGCCCATTTTACTGACAATGATTTTGCAAACAAGTTAGAGCATAAAATGGGTAAGAATTATTATAAAAAATTTTGTTAGTTGAGTTGTAATTCTAATATTATATCAAGGATTTTCAAAAATTCTAAAATTAAAATCGGGTGCGATGCCAACTTTGCGACTAGTTTGTGAAGTGAACGAAAGAGTTTTGTTAAGGAATCAAAATCGATTGTCTCGAATCCAAAGACGAGAAGACAAAAAAATGATTAAATCATTACTTGGTGAATCAAATTTCAGTTTACCCGAGCTTGTGTATTGCGTAATAACAATGATCGGGAAGAGCCAGAAAAACAAATAAATAAATCGGAATTTGATGCCTTAAAGGACGAGATGTATGTATTTCGTTTGTTATAAAACATGAGAATTAACCGCTATAATGTTATCATAATTTTAGGGACAATTTTAAACAGAAAAAGCTTACCGAAATTCAAAAGTTAAAAGCCGAAATTCAAAATTTAAAAGACCATGCAGACTTGCTTAAAATGAATTTAGAGAGAAAATATTTTGAACTACAGAATTTAGAAAGTAAATTGAGAGAACTATTTACACCAGGCCAGATACAAAAATTAAAAAACGGCATTAATAAACGTATGCAATGGGCAGAAGTTGACATCGCCAGATCTATTACACTGTATTCGGCCAGCCCTAGAGCTTATAAATTATTAAAACAAAAGCAATTTCCTCTTCCTGCTGTCCGCACTCTCCAGAAATGGGCACAAAAAATTGATATTTCTCCAGGGATTCTTGAACCGGTTATGAAAATTATGAAAGCAGCAACTGAACTAAGTGAATCCCAGAAAGTTTGTATCTTGAGTTTTGACGAAATGAAGATTAGGGAAACTTATTGCTACGACCGGTCATCGGATTCCACGAATAAACCTGCAAAATACGTGAATTATTATTACTATTGTACATTTTATTTTAATAATATGAATTCTTATCAATTTCAGGGTTAATCTCCAAATGGAAACAACCATTTTATTACGATTTCGATCGTAAAATGACGAAACAAATTTTGTTCGAAATATTACAAAAAGCGGAAGATTGTGGTTACACTGTGGTGGCTATAACTAGTGATCTCGGAGGAGGTAATCGAGGGCTATACAAGGAACTTAACATAGAAACACATAAACCATGGTATGATTATTAAATTATATTTCTCATGTACGAGTAAAATTTATTAATTTTTTTTTTTATTAGGTTTATCTTTGGAAACAATAAAATATACGTATTTGCGGACGTACCTCACCTTATTAAGCTTATAAGGAATCATTTTATTGATAATGGTTTTTTGATAAACGGTAAATGCGTAAAGAAACAAATAATTTTGAAACTTCTATCGTGTACATCAACAGAACTGACCATTACTCACAAAATTTCCAGTAACCATTTAAGTGTTGCTCAAGCAGAAAGACAAAAAGTCAAAATGGCTACCAAACTTTTTTCCCATACCGTAGCACAAGCTCTCTCGAGGGCCATCGACCTACGATTGATAGAAGACGAAAATTGGGAAGAGTATTACAATTTATTTAAGCTTGTACAATTGGAAATATTTTAATATTATGTACATATTTAAATCATTATTTTTTTAGACTAACGATTGGTTTGATGTGATGAACGTCAGAGTATATTCTGCTGATTCCAGAGAGCGAGTTCAGGCCTACGGACTAGCCATTAAAGTGCAGAATGACATCTTAGATAGGATGACCAAAATGATGAATGAGATGCTAGTATTGGGAAAGAATACATTACTACCGTTTCAAAAAGGTAAACTATTTTATGTTAATGTATTATTATTAAAAATTATTATAATTTTTTATAGGAATTATTCAATCAAATACCGCATTAAAATTGTTGTACGAAGATATGAAACAACGTTTCAATTTTAAATACATTTTGTCGTATCGTTTAAACCAGGATGTTTTAGAAAATTTACTATCCGTGCAAAGGGTGGTCTGCACGATCACCCTGATAGGCAGGAATTCAAATACCGTTTGAGATCCTACATTTTGGGGCATGATGAAGGGGCAATATCTGAAAATGCAAATGTGGCAATTGACGATACCCCTGATTTGGTAACATCAGAATCAACGCTAACAGGTAACAAAATTAGCTTTCGTCTTAATAAATTATTAAAATTTTCTTTCAACAATTTTTAGGACAAATTTTTAGAAATGTTTCTGGGTTAAACGAAAATCCCGAAGATTTTCAGGAAGATAATTATTTTTCATTGATGGAATATGACGGACTTGAAAATCTTGCTGGATATATGTATATGTCATAAATTGCATAAAGAAGTCCCCAATATTCGAGTAGATTCCACATTCCATTCGGTGAACATTTTTCTTATACTTGGGTTGATCAATTAAATGAAGGGGGCCTGTCAAAACCCACTCAGAGTATGATGATACACATGTCCTCGTTGGAATCTATTTTCAATGATGCAAATGGGGATGAATTATTAATAACAAGACTGTGATAAAAGAGTAAAAAAATTATTCTTTAGGGCAAGAATGTTTTTCAGAATTAAGAAACTAAATAAAGAAATTTCTGAAACAAAATCAAGAAAAAGAAAATATAAAAAAATTATAACTTGAATGTGTTTTTAATATAAAATATAATATTTATCCAAAAAATAGTTTTTTATTTACATATATTATACATTTATTAGACAAATTCCTTATTTTTCATACAATTCCTTTGCAATATTTTACTAGCAAGTCTCAGTTGACGTAATGCGCAGTAAACTACGAAAACGAAATCCACGAAGGCGTAATATCTATTATAAGTGATTTGTGGATGTGCAGCTACAAGTTTAAACAACAACTTGTTTTCTAAAATTAAAGATAAAACACCTTTAAAGAAACAATTAAATGTTGTTTATCAGGTACAATGTAGTTGCAACGCTACGTACACAGGACAGATGAAACAATTTTTAGAAAAAAGATTTTACCAACACAAAAGTGACATAAATAAAGATCAAAATTTAAGCGTTAGTGCACTTACACGACATCTGAAAAATTACAAACCATCAAATCAATTTAGATAACATAAAAATTCTCGAGAAACAAAAAAATTTTAGAAAAAGATCAATTTTGGAAATGCTATAAATTAAATCAAGTACAAATTCATTAAACGTCATAGAAGATTACTCGTATAGGAGGATTTTTCAAATAATTCGAAAGTTCACCACCAGTTGGTTAAAGGGGATAAACAAACTAAGAAGTGTCAATTTTGTATTAAAATTTCGTTGTTGAAAATTAAAACGGACAGAGAATAATATATTGTGAAAATATAAATTAATTTGTTGTATAACTATATGAGTTATTATGGCGACTATATCACTCATTAAATTATAAAAATCAATGTATGCCTGGTTTTTCTAATAGTTAAAATATAGTAACTATGGTTACATCGATTATATAAGCCTTTGTATAATCGATTATATAAACATTTGTAAAATGTAGTAGCATAATTAAAATCGTGTAGGCTTAGCAAATTTGAAATTTGACAAAAGAAAAAACAACAATTCTGTTTATATATGTCAGTTTCCAGTACTAATTATTAAAATTGTAACTTTTCTATTTAAATTTATTGTTTTCTTTATTCAAGATATAGTCTCCTGTATACCACACGACAATGGATAATTTTCTCTTATTTCGACGTATTGCCTTTGCAAAACACCACTCGACCTTCGGTCTCGTGGTGTTTCAGGCAATACGTCTCGTATAATCGAAAATTTTCGATCGTCTTGTGGTATAACATACGATTATCCATTTTATTATTTTTGTGTATATTTTGTCACTTTAATAATTTATAAATAAAAAACAGCTAACTTGATTTTTAAGTATATTTTATTGAAAAAATTTTACCTTATAGTAACAATGTTTTTAAAGTTTATTAGTAGAAAATTAATTTCGGAATTATTCCTTCATCAGTTCTTTTTTCAACTATCATATGCTTGTTTTCGTATTCGTTTAAATATATATCTGCTAATGTACCAGAAAGTGGGCTTCCCATTGGTAAACCCTCCGTTTGCATGTAATATTCGTCATTATGTATAAAGTAATTCTGTTTTGTGATTTCTGTTAAGAGGTTGATTATTTCGTGAACATCTGTTGTTTTTACACCATTTTTTGTTAATAATTTTCTTGTTATGTCTATTGTTTCTTTAATTGGTATGTTAGTGTACATATTAGTTATGTCAAATGAAGCTAATTTTGCGTTGTATGGAATTTTGATTGAAATTATTTTATCTATTAATTCTAAGTTGTTACTTATTGAATAATTATTATCTAATTTAATATATTCTTTTAATAATTTATTAATATATTTTGCTACTTTATAAGTTGGTGCTGTGGTGAAATTAATTAAAGGCCTTATTGGTGTATTTACCTTGTGTATTTTTGGTAATCCTTTTATGATCGGTGGTGTAGGTTTCATAGCTTTGCAGTATCTGATGGTTTTGTCACTTAATACGTTGGTTGACTTGCTTATAATTTGTTTTATTTTTGTGTTGTACTCGTTGGTTGGATCGGCTTTTAATTTGTTGATGTTATTATTTTTGATGTATTCGTTGATTTTTGTGTTGTAATCTTCTATTTTCATTATAACCATTGTATTCCCCTTATCGGCTTTAGTGATTATTGATTTATTGATTTCTAATTTCTTCTCTATGTTTTTTATTAATTTTGTTTCAGTTGTGTTATTGTTTTGCACTTTTTTACTATTGTTTTTTTCATTTTTATTAAGTTCTGCAATGATTATCGTTCTTATTTCTTGTTGATCTTTGTAATTAGTTTTCAATATTGAATTTTCACCTTTTAATAAATGTTTGTTGTATTCTTTGTTGTTGTTGTTTGAGTTCAGACCGTGTTTAAATCCTTTGTCCAATATTTCTATTTCTTTATTATTTAATTCTATATCTTGAATATATGATAGTGGATATTGGATAGTTGAAAAAAGAACTGATGAAGGAATAATTCCGAAATTAATTTTCTACTAATAAACTTTAAAAACATTGTTACTATAAGGTAAAATTTTTTCAATAAAATATACTTAAAAATCAAGTTAGCTGTTTTTTATTTATAAATTGTTGTATAACATTGCAAAAGTTATTTCATTTATTTAAATTTTCGTTGAAATTTTACTGTATAATGGTGAAATACTGTTGTGTTCCCAACTGCAAATCAAAAGCAAAAAAAGGAAGCGGAATTAAATTCCACCAATTTCCGAATGGCATAAAATTGAAAAAGCAGTGGATGGTAATCCTTCGTATTGGAAAAAAAATATCCATACACTCTACAGTGTGCAGTCTTCACTTTGCAGATAGTGATTATCAAATTAATATATACAGGAGAGACACAGGTTCGAAAATAATATTTATAATTAAATTATTATCTCTTCAAAATAACCTTTATTTATTTTTGAACAAACTAATAAACTAAAAGCGGACGCAGTTCCGTCAAAGAATATCCCTGTAAGAGCTCATCAGGATATACAAAAACAAAAACGTAGGAAGATCGTTAGACCAAATGTTCCAGTTCCGGAACCACTTTTGAGAGAATCCTTTAATTCGGATTTAAATGAACATTCAGAAATTAATGTGTCGCCATTATCTAGATTATCAATTACTATTCTAGAGCCTACGGAGATAAAATTTTTGTTACAGTTGAGTGAATAAATCTTATTTAATATTAATTTTGTAGATTAAACCAGTTAGAACGGTCAGCATGTTCACTCAAACGGAAAATTCAAAGATATCATATTCTACGGTAACGGACGCGGAACTGTTACAATATAGCGGAATGGATCGAAATCGATTTTTATTTTTGGTTGATTTAATTGTTAGATATAACAGAATCTGTATAATAAGTTCTTTAACTGCTGAAGATCACGTTCTTTTACTTTTACTTAAGTACCGAACCAATTATAATTATAGAACAATTGCGAGACATTTCGAGATTAGTCCCTCTAATGTTTCAAAATGTTTTATTTATATGAATAATTTACTTTATTCCACCTTGAAGCGAATAGATTTTTGGAATAACAGTGTTGATTCGAACCAGTTGATTGCACAGAAATATTTGTTCAAAAATCCCAGAATCCTGTACATAACCAGTTGACATTTTCACACTATAAAAATACGACAACTTTTAAAATTTTAGTATCCATAGATGAATTTGGTTTAATTACATTTGTTTCGGCAACTTACGGTGGAGCAATCAGCGATCGCGAAATAATCGTAAAATCGGGTTTTTTAACTAATTTGAAACCCAATGACTATATATTAGCCGATAGGGGGTTTGATATTTCCGATGTTTTAGAAGAGTTAAAGTTTGGTTTAAATATTCCACCTTTTCTACGCAATAAAAATCAGTTGTCAGAAGAGGAAATTATGGAAACCAGGTACATTGCCAACCGACGAATTCTTGTTGAAAGAGTCATAGGGCGTGCAAAAATCAACAGAATCATTTCTGATACCATTCCCACTTATATGTGGCAGCACGCAAAGAAATTTATTTTTAACTGTTTCGTGTTATGTAATTTCCAAAAACCACTAAAAACTTTTTCTTTTAAAAATTAAATAATTTTTTATTAATAATTCAGTTTTAATAAAAGTAATAAATAAACTGAAAAACAAAATAAATTGAATTCATTATACAAAAATAAATAAACATAAGTGTACGCATGCATGTATTTCTATCACAAAAATAAAATAAAATAATTTAATTCAATATTTAAATATAAGGCCACATATTCTTTATATATTATACTATAAAAAGCATTTATATATTTAATTTAGTTTGAATACTAAGTAGTATCACAGCTCTAAGGAACTTCATGTAACTAACATATTTTTGGGTTTAAATAAAATTTTAATATTTAAATTTATAGTAACTATCACAGAATTTTTTTTATAATAGACAGTTAGTTTATCTAACATTGAATCTGCGAATTCTTTGTTGTATTGGATCCGTTCAATGTAAAGCGATTGAGGGGTCCATACCACAAAGTCGCATTGTGTTATTCCTGTAACGTGCATTTGCAATTGTATTTGGTAAAAATACGAATGTGACTTAAAAAGTCCATTTTTGCTTAAAAATTTCGCCTCTGTGAGTAATCCCTCTCTTACACTGTATGGACATTTTATTTCAATTATTAAATTTTTCTCGGAATTAATTCCATCCGGAGTAGCAGCTAAAAAAATTAAGTGAGGGTCTACGAAAATACCACATTCTTCGATTTTGTTTCCTGTAACGTCGCAATATTTTTTTCGAGCGACAGGTTCATTAGAAAGCCCCCATTTTATTGAGTTGGCAAATATTGGAATACCTCGGATGTGATTTTTTAAAAAACTGTCCACAAATTTACCCGAGTTTGTGGTCCTTATTGCACTATGACAAATTGAACCGGTAATTCGGGAGGATCTTACTTGAAACCGCAATTTATTATGAACTCTTGTATTTTTTTCGATCCTTTTGATTTCTTTGGTGGTAACTTTATTGGTATTATTTAACATATAATACTGCAGCCGCTCTGAGCAATAGTCATGATGTGCACAAAAAAAAGAAAAATTGGCGTAACGAGATGATAAAAACGGCGATTCAGTCTTAAAATTAATTAAAGAATTGATCGCATAGTTTGATATATTTGAACTATCCTGTAATGATTCAGTAATCCCGAGCATTCGATTTATAGACACATTTTCAAGGCTTCTTCCGGTTGGTCTATGCCATTTTTGGACCTTAGATGTGGCACTTAAAAATTTGGGTATTTTTCCTAAACGTGCAACAAAATAAAATTATTATCTAAAGTCGTAATGCAGTATTATAGTATATTTACCTGAAACTACGTAGCACTCAATGGCATATAGTAGTGCCGAAACATGTTTACAAGCGGCAATTAGACCTGTACCAGCTGGGCAACCGCAATTCTTTGAGTATTTGAGACACAGCTCACAATTCAAATGAACGTACACAACATACTCCACGTTTTTCTTCGTTTCTGCACTGCAGACACCTTTAAAATAAAAGTTGTTATTTTTTTGAATAAAACTTATTCTTTTTATGAATTCATTGAAGTATAATCGGCGCCCCTTTTTTTCTCCAACACAAGCTTTTCTTTCAATAAACCAATTGGAAATTATTGAATTTGATAGCCATTGTACGTGACTCTTCTCTGAGAGAATATCCAATTCGAAATAACCTTCGGTTGGGAAGTCACTACCATCTACTGCTGGGACAACATTGGTTGAATACAATTTTCTGCTCAGGTTCACCGACTGCCATAGACGTAATCTAAAATAACTTAAATTAACTACTGCCTCAAGTATATTTTGCTAACATAACATACCTATTAATAAGGATTAATTTAGTTCCACTCGTTTTGGCACCGACAGCATTTAATTTTTGTTTCAATTGTTCTACCGTTAAACCATCCATAATCCAAAATTGAATAAATAATTAGCTAAATTTATCGTAAAATGATATACATATCGTAAAATTTGGGACTAAAAGGAAGTTGATTTTTCGAACTAAAATAGAAAAAAAATTTTGTTAATTAAACTTAGAATGTAGTTTTTAATATTTTATAAACAAATTCCACTTACCTAATTATAATATTTGATGAAAATTCTTTGATGATTCTGCAATTAGTTATAATGATGTTACATGGGATTTCCTATGAAAATGTTTGAAATTTTACTTTTATCCCCCATACGTCGCGCTGTTGCGACAAACACTCGAAGTAAAAAATCCTCCTATGTATATTGGTAACTCTTATGATTTGTTTATCTAAATTGTTTTTTGCTTCATGCAATTTTATATTTATTCAATTGTACAACCGTTTTTTATATGAAAGCGCATTAGCAAAGTTTTTTTTTCGAAAATATGTACATGGCTGGGCGTTTCTATGAAAAGACGGTTTTAATAAAAATTTGTGATTGCTTTATTTTTTGATTTATGTATAAAAGGAAAAAATTTTTTGATATATTTTTCATTACGCTTTTGAAAATGAACCCGAATAGGGTTCGAAAACTAAAGCTTTAATTAGTTATAAAAAAATAAAAAGTGCCCTAAACAAAAAAAATTGTTTAATTTATAATTTACAAATGTTAAAATTACAGCAAAGGATGTAATGGCGCGCTCGATCCTCAATTCCTCACCTAGAGCGTGTTTTTTTATTAGCTCCGGATAGCAAGCTATCGGGAGCTCATGGGAAATTTGTATTGAAAGTTTTGCTATTATACACATGTGTCGCTATTAAACAAAAAACTAAAATTTTACCTAACTTCATGCAGTTGTATGACATTTCTTCCGAATAAAAAATCGGAATAAAACTATCTAAAAATCATCGGGAGATTGTTGAGGGGCACGGATTGGTTTTAGCTGTCTCACTTGACAGGCGACGGTGGTAAATTTTGGAAAAGGAAGATTTAATTTTTTTTTAAATTAAAATAGAAATGAAATAAAATTTACTAATGTTTATTCAATTGTGTATTATGTTTGCAAATTTTGGAAAAGGAAGATTTAATTTTTTTTAAATTAAATAAACAGCGATTTTTAGTTATTAATATTTCCACATCCAGAAATAAATGGCGCCACTTTGACTGAGACAGCTAAAACCAATGCTAGCCAAATAATATTTTGATGAAATGGACATGCCTGGTACAAAAGTCAAGTCGATTCAAAACAAAAAGTTACTGTACGTATTCTACGTATATGTGAAGACACAGCTTAATATCACATAAATTTGAACCCCAATTCGGCATATTATGATCCAAAACACGTTCTATGAGGGATATTACTGATCCAAAATCACATCCTATTCTCGAATTCCACATCCATTTTCCACATGTGGACATCAGTCAAAATTCAAAAAAATTGAATTTTTTTGGTACTAAGGGAATATTTCCGAATGGGTATAAGCAGGTGGAAGAAATTCTCCATAAAGGAAAATGGCCATGTATCAAGTGTTTTATATACGAATTAAAATTTCCGAACGTTTTGATGCATTTTGACAGATGTCCGCATGTGGAAAATGGATGTGGAATTCGAGAATAGGGCCCCAGGATGTGATTTTGGATCAGTAATATCCCTCATAGAACGTGTTTTGGATCATAATATGCCGAATTGGGGTTCAAATTTATGTGATATTAAGCTGTGTCTTCACATATACGTAGAATACGTACAGCAACTTTTTGTTTTGAATCGACTTGACTTTTGTACCAGGCCTGTCCATTTCATCAAAATATTATTTATCTTCATCTTCGTCACCTTCCGACAATGATGCATTTCGATAATCGTTTTGCTTTCCAGCTTTTAAAAATATTTTTGCAGCTTCTACTTTAACGTATTCCTCATCAATCTCCCGATGATTTTTTATTTGGAAGAAATGTCATACAACCATATGACATTTGAATTTGACAACCGTCAAAATTTTCAAACCAAAATGAAGTTTGCCACAATTAGGGTTGTACAAAAACCAACAAAATTTCAAATTTCCCTTTGCTCCCGATAGCAGCTCCGGATAGCAGCTCCAGATAAATAGGTAGAGCTAAATATTTTTTTTTTATATTTTTAGTTAAAAAGTTGAATTAAAAATTATAGATTAGTTTTAAATAAATTAGTTATATGTATAAATAGCTTGTCAAACATTAGTTTTATAACAGAAAATTAGCTGCTCCGGATACCAGCTATCCGGAGCTTATAAAAAAACACGCTCCTAGTAAACAACATATTAAGGATCTAAATTAATCAGATGTCACAATCACATCTTCCGGATCAAATCTTGATGATGAAATGAAAGGGGGATATTGTTATAGTAAGTAGTTGTAGTAAGATGAAAATGTTATGTACAAATAATGTAAATAGTTTAATATACGATTAAAGGACCTATCACACCAGGCGTCGGCGGTGGGCGTCAAATTTAAATATTTAACTCTATATTTTGCTTATGTAGTGATATCAAATTATAGTTTGTGCAAAAATATAAAATAGCGATTAATTTTTAATCGATACATTTTCTTAAAATTATAGTTTTTCTATAAAAATGTAAAGTTTGTAAATAGTTTTATGAATAAGAAGTTTATTTTTATTCAAGCTATGATTTTCTATCACTACATAAGCATAAAAACGTGTATTTAAGTTTGACGCCCGCCGCCGACGCTTGGTGTGATAGGCCCTTGAAGTTTGTTTGTTTATGTAATCTAAATAATGATTCGGAACGTCAGATATCCTTTCGTGTCAGCTCCAGCTGCCAAGCCAATCCATTTGGGTACCAAGAAAGGCACATATAGGGTTTTCGAATTCTTGATCATCATTTTGCAATTCTTTAGCCCCGTTAATATAATCATCAAAGAATTCGTGCTTGGTAATATCTAGAAGAGCTTGGGATTCCGCTCTCGAACCGGTCACCCGGAATATTACCGGCAAATTACCTCGAATAGCTTTTAAAAAACTTTCCCACTCTTCTTCTGAGCAAATATTTTGCTTTTTATAATACATTATCCCACAAACAATCTATCTTTATTATGCGGTGCCCACTTAAAGGATCGCTTTTACCCTTTTCCTAGAAAACAAAAAAAAAAAAAATTATAAACCAACATATTTTTTATTATACCTAGGTCAAATCATTATCACAATGGACCGTCACCGGTCTAAGTGTGCATAAGTAGCCACTCCAACCTAGGTCAAATCATTACTCACCGGCTTTGGTAAACACAAATGTGGTAAATGTGTATTCACAATTATCCGATTGGTAATCCACACTAAATTCCAATAAATAATAGTCTCTTGATGCAATATATTTTCAAGCTCTTTACGCAATACCAATGTACAAAGGACAATGTTAAAAATAGCCGATTTTTGGCTTATCCGGGGGAACGCATAAATCATAAAAAAATCAATTGATTATTGTTAATTAACATTAGAAATGGCCCAGAAATACGTCAGATAGCTGGGGAAATGTCGCTACTACCCCTAAACCTATATAAGCTACCCTTAAATAGCTTTAAATGGATAATCATTAATTATTGTTATAAAATTCGTGTAAAATGAAAAAAATGCTTGAAAATGATTTGAACAGACAGTATGTCAACGTAAAAAGTGATAAATAACTGTAAACATGCCCATTCACCCCTAATAATTAAAATAACTACTTTTAAAACCTAATGGTGAGCTTATTTTGACTTCTAAAGTGGCTGATGCTTAAATATTTGCGGGAGCGCGTACTGCTAGAAAAAAATTATTAGATTACTGTCAAAAAACACGAACATTGACTCCTGAGTTCATTAAATAACTCGTGACCCTAAAACTATACAAATACACCGTTACCTAAAGAGCAATGAGTAACTGCAAACATCTTCATTAAACCTTAAAAATTAAAAAAGCAATTCTTAAAGACTGATGGTGAGCTTATTTATTATATTTGCTTGAATATTTCGGGAGAATGCGTAGGGCCAGACTAGTATATTAGATATCAAGGGCACTAAAGTTTTGATATTAGCGTGATTACTAGCACAAGTGCTAGTTTCTAAAGTTTTTCGCCCATGTTGTTTACAAAATCTTTTTTTTTGCCTGCCTAGACGTAAAAAGAGTAATGCCAAGTTTACGCCCGAATTTTACGCTCGGGAGTGCAAAAAAATGATAGATTATAGTCAAAATAAGAAAAAACAAGTAAATAAGATCCAAGATTTTACTGAAATTTTTTTTTGATAACTCTTCAACATTTATTCTTTATCAAATAATGTTTAAAGAAATTATAAAATATTTTAAAAGCATTTAAAAATGTTCCATGAAAACAGCATTTAAACATTTAAATGGGCTTTTATATTTTCTATTTATTAGCTTGTTCTTAGAATTTTTGAGAAATTAAGTGTTATGTGTGCTAAGCGCTAATAATTAATTGTAGAATTTTTTATTGTTTTAGAAATAATAAAATAAGCTTTATTATACAAAAAATTGGTTTGATTAAATAAACAATCCTTCGAGTTGTTATTAAGTCAAACTTGCAAAAACTATTTTTATAACATTTTCTTTAACATTTTCTCAAAAGATATTTATTTTTACCTTAAATATTTTTTTTAATTAGGTTTTCGGAAAATAATAATTGATGGAAAATAAAAAATATTTTTGTCTTTAATCATAATTTATATAAGTGATTCGCAAAATATACACTACATTATTATCAAAAAATAAAAAAAAATATTTAAAACTTTTCCTTTTTTTAATAAACTCAATTATTTTTAATTTACTTAAGATTTTACTTAGCTTTTAATTAATCATTTTATTGAACTTTTTTAAAATGCAATGTCGAGTTTGCAATAAATCTCTTGCCAAAAGGAGACGTGGATCACATTTCCACGAATTTTCAGAAAATCCTCTTGAATACGAATGCACAAAGTGCTACAAGAAAAGAAAACGTCAGGATAGTACTGATAATAATCATCCTGATGACGAAAGATTAGAAGCTTGCTCTATTGAATCAGTTAATGATGACGTTGCAAGGATTCAGTTAGTTGACAATAATAAAATAGTTTTAGACATTAAAAAGACGAGCAAAAATCATAAAGTCTGTTTATTTGGTTGCGAAAATAACATAAATCTTAGACGGCTCAGTAAAGAAGAATGTGTTAACATTTTTGTAAAAACCGATATTTATGTACTGTATGGTAACAGAATCTGTAATGGTCATGAAACTAATCATGGAATAAAAATTCCTGAAAACTTCGTTGATAACCAACCAAATGCATCTATGAATTCGGAAGAAGTTAAATCTCTTTTATACACCTTAAAAAATATGGTTATTGAGGAGCGTGAAGTAAAACTGAGGCCTTGATCTTTTTTAAAAATGCAACCAACAGAATTAGATTTTGAAACTGGCGTAAATCATGACTCTTTTAAAATAATATTCGATTTCATTAAAGATATACGAACCCATAATAATGAGATGGCTTTAGGATTATACTTATCTCGAATTAGAAGAGGATACACTTTTGAAGAGTTGCAAAATAAATACAATTTTACCAGGCAAACAGTAAGTAACTACTGTGTAACTATTCGAAATGTTTTATTGCAGGCTTTCAGAAATAAATATTTAACTTTTGCTGAGTCTAGAGATTCTATAATTTCTAATCAAACAGAAGTTTCAAAGATTCTTCAAACAGGATCTGCTGATAAAGGAGCCATCATATTTGATCGATTTCCAGTTTCAGCGAAAAAGTTGGTCTGTTCATAAACATTATAATCTTTTAAAGCCAATGGTGGCGGTTTATCCTAATGGAAGAATCGCAGGTGTATGGGGACCATTTCCTGGTAGTGAAAATGATGCCACGATCCTTAACAGACTATTAGAATGGCCAATTTGGACACAATTTCAGAATGCAGATGTTTTTATCGTTGACAGAGGCTTTCGTGACTCAGTGGAAGAAATACAAAAAAAAGGTTTTGTAGCTAGGATTCCAGCATTCTCTGATCATAAGAAGCCACTTATAGTTGAACAAGCAAATATATCCAGAATAGTGACAAAAAATCGTTACATAACTGAAGTGGTGAATGGTAGAGTAAATAGGAAAAATCATTATTTCGAAAATACAATACGGAATACTGTTGTAGAAACAGCGTATGATGATTTTGTAATTGCCTAACCTAACATTCACTCCAGTTGTTAGTAGCGATTTTGATATCAAAATAGCGAAAAGAATGATCACCTTGTTAAATCAGGATAATATGCTTTCAAAACTAGTATCAGATTTGAATTTGCATTTGCGCACATCATCATTTGAGCGAATGGAATCTACTTCTTTTGATGAGTTTCCGCGTCTTGAAAAGCAAGACCTTGAATTTTATGGTTGCGGTACATACCAATTAAAAATGGCACCTTAATATTATTCAGATCACTTAAATGAAGACGGAGACTTTGAATTTTTTGTTTCCAAAGAAAATCTAAATATTAATTATGAGTCATACAATATAAATATTGACCCTAAAAATGCTCTACTAATAAAAGTACGAGTCAACTCAAGACACTCTTCAAGCACGAAATATTTTGTTTTTATTTTGATTGATAAAACGAAACAATCAGTAGATGCCATAATAGGACATACTTGTGGTTGTAAAGTACGGAAAAGAGTTGTTGGATGCTATTCTCACGTAATGCTACTTTTATGGTTCTTTGGATTCGCAGGATATTTGCAGCATATTCCAACAGCACCAGATCATTCAGAAGTTTTTGACTTAAGTGATGATGAAAATCATAGTGAACCAGAAGAGAACTCTGAATAATAAAAGTTTAAGTCTAAAAGTCTTTAAATTAGAATAAAATCGAAGTGTACATAGAAAAAAAAATTAAAAAATAAATAAAAAAAAAAAATAAAAAAATAAAAAATAAAAAAAAAACGTGGAACGTAAAAAGGATCGCCTCCTCGTGGTGCGTTCTGGAAAACACAATAAGTGGCCGAATGGTCCTTTTTACTAATTTTTAATATAATTTTTTTTTGTTAACAGATGTATACTTTGAAATACACTATACTAAGGTTACTTTAATTCGACGATTTTCAGGTACTAATCACTTTTAAGGTTCATTTATACTATTGCGACCCGAAAAATGGGCGCAAGGATAAATTGCCATTTTTGCAGTACGCGCTCGCAAAGTGAGAACAATTGGCGCTATTTCGCCATTGAATGGGCACTTTTACAGTCATTTATCACTTTTTACGTTGACATACTGTCTGTTCAAATCATTTTTAAGCATTTTTTTTTCATTTTATACGAATTTTATAACAATAATTAATGATTATCTATTTTAAGCTATTTAAGGGTAGTTTATATAGGTTTAGGGGTAGTAGCGACATTTCAACAGCTATCTGACGTATTTCTGGGCCATTTCTAATGTTAATTAACAATAATCAATTGATTTTTTTATGATTTATGCGTTCCCCCGGATAAGCCAAAAATCGGCTATTTTTAACATTGTCCTTTAATTGTATATTCCAATTGAGAAAAGCGAGGAATTTTTTGACGTCTTGATTTGTCACAAATACAATATTTAACTGTACACAGTTAATATAAAATAAAAACTCGTATAGTAAATAAGTAAATAAATTTAATAAGAGATGGCGTTAGTAATTTGTTTTTTACATTTTATACATGTAAATAATGTATAAAATTGCTCATGTAAAATACATGTTTTTTACATGTAAAAAACTATGTAAATTTCATTGTGTAATTTACACGGCCAACTGTGTTGGCGATTGAGTTCAGAGTTGGGTTGGCTGTTGATTTGGTAATTGCGTTGTGGTTAAGTTGAAGGTCGAGTTGTAAATTAAGTTGGAGAGTAAGTTAAAATCAGTTAGATATTAAATTGGGAGTTGAGTTAATATTCAGGATATAAGTTCTGATCATCTCGTGAGGTTCGTTCGGTACGTTCATACTCGTACTCTCGGTACGTTCATACTCGTACTTTTATTATTATGAACGAGAAATAATTAAACTCGTCATTATACTAGGAGAGTCTTATAAATATGTCACTTTACCAACTTTTAGTATGCAATAGGCAGAGAACAATGCTGATTTCAAATCAAGTAATAAATAAACATTTTTATTAGTACATATGGTATTGCTTAATTTCAACATAGGAAATTTTGTAATTTTTTAATGGACGTTTAAATGTCTGCCATACAAAATTTTCTTAATAACCTTATCAGTAATATTTATTAATTGAATTGAGAGATAACGAAAAACGTCTTATCAAATTAAAAAACACTGTATAGAATTAATAAAATTTATTTTATTTGATTACAAATAGTTCAGGTGATATTTTTGGCATAGTAATAATTTTCGCTTAACAGTTTAAGATTTTAAAAAGTTCCTGTAGTGTTAAAGTGAAAATCAAATATAACCAAGATAAACTCACAGTGTAAAATAAAAATAATGAAGCGTGAGAAAAACTTTGGTGGACTTCTAGGTCCTAAACATTTAAATTTTTTTAATTTGGTTATTCTCGTATCTTTTATATTCATTGTTCATTTTCAATCGGTAAATAAAAGAATTGGTTTTAATTTAATTACTTTTTATTGGTAATCCTGGTGAAGTATTTACTTAATTTATTTTTTCTTGGCATATCTTAATTTATAACTGACATGATAATTAATTACTCATGATAATATTGTCAATACTTTTTTGATGTAAAACTGATTAGATTAACATTTTGTTGAATACCACTTTAAATCAAATTTGTTTTTTCTAAGCTTGCAATTATTTGCCGGAAGTTAACAACGGTTAATTATTTTACGATATTTATTGAAATTATCGATATATTAAATTTTAAAATTATCCGTTAAATTCGCTAGAATGATTTTAAGCCCTTGGAAAGTGAGGTCAATTATTTATGATTTCACAACTTATTTCAATGTTTCAACCTAACTTTAATAAACTAAAGATTTTCTTTTTAAAAATATTCCAGACAACTTCACAAATTATCCAACTAAATGGTGATATCGACAAGTTTTTAGCTGAACGGCAAACTTCAACTTCTGATGATGAAGAACTAACATGTCAATATCGAGATTTAAAATTATCGCAGGAACATTTTAGCATTTGGTCATCTTATGGATGTTATAGTTATATTCGGCCTGATTTAATAGTAAACCCTTTATCAATTATTGCGTGCAATTTTAATGGTGTACGTTTACCAGTATTGAATGTAAGTGTTTCATGCGTAGTATGCAACCATGTGCTATATTTTTGTTCTATTCTTTAGGTTACAAATACCTGTGAACATACATTTTCGATTACAAATCCAACAGTTCAGCAGGCAATTCAGTATTCTTATTCTAATACAAATGTTTACAATCGTTGGTTGACTTGTAGCCAAGACGCCATTGATTGTTGTAAAAATCATTTGTTAGGTAAACCGGATAAAGGAAATCACTGTTCACCATTGTGGGATGGATTTACATGTTTTACTGAATATACGAAAGCTGGTGAAGATAAAGAAATGGTTTGCTCCAAATATGCTTACAGTGGAACAATGCCTCAGTGCACCCGTATGTAATACTAAAAATTTCACTAAACCAAATTGTCTTCTATAACAAAATAATTTCTTTCAGATTATAGCTCCAAAACGTGTTTTAATAATGCATCTTGGAATGTCACAACTAACTATGAACCGTGCCTTATTGCTCCAAGATTAATCCCACGAACAAAATGGCATATTTCAATGCTTGCAATTTCAAGTATCATAAGCTTCCCTGCCTTATTAATTTTATTTGTGTATAAACAACTTTACACTCAAAAATATTTCATGATAAGGAATTTAATTACAGCATTAATATGCCGAAACCTCCTTGTTTTGATATCAAAAAGTACTGTAAGTACTTACAAGTACTCTCAATCCGATATTTAGTTTGATGCATTTTGGCTGGTTTTGTTTCTTTTCAGGTAATAATGGATGAATTGGAAAATCAAACGGTCTTTACAATAATGGCAAATAATGGAGCCGGATGTCGAATATTAACATTCTTCGAGAAAATGGCTGCCAATTTTGTATTTACATGCATGCTACTCGAGGGCATTTACTTACATCAACTATTAACCAATGTTTTTGGAACAAGACGAAATGCTGGTGTTGTAAAAATGTTACATTATTATATCGGCGGTTCATCGATATCAATAATAACCGCGTTAGTTTGGGGTATTCTAATGGCAGTGCATTACGATAATAACTGTTGGGCAGTCACTGATGGTAACAATTTACATTGGATTAATGATTCACCTCGATTACTTATGTTACTTGTTAATACTATTCTTCTCGTACATATTGTAATTGTTATGTGGAAAACATTTCGCTCCAAAACTAACGAAGATAACCCTGGATTGCGAACAGCTAGAGCTTCATTGATCTGTTTACCGTTATTTGGTGCCCCATTTTTGTTCATCATTTTTAGACCAACCACTTCATCTTGCGGTTGGGAACAATTTTATTATTTCGTCTCTTATGCATTGGAAGGTCTACAATGCATATGTGTGGTTCTTTTTCATTGCTATTTGGATCGCGAGGTACAGCGATTAGTAAAACGATCGTTTAAATTATTACAAGAGACTTTCGACAAAAATAAGAAACGACCAAGTAAATATGAAGGCCGTCGCACAACTTATAGTACATGCGCCGAAAGCCGGCCAAATATTGAGCGATCATCCCCTAGTTCACCAGTTCCGAATAATGAAAAAAAAAATTTGAATTTCCCGATTGCTTTTGCGCCGGCGGAAAATCCTGAAAAAAATCATTCGATCGTTTATGATAATTCACAGTTAGTAAATAGCAAAATTAATGATGTCAGTCTTGATCCACTTTATGAAAATTTACCACCATTAAGCTATAAAATTGTTTCTCCCAAAGAATCGTTATCAAATAATCCTGTAAGCGCAGAACTATCAAAAACTGATAATAATGCAAATAATACGAACAATTTTTTTGTCAATAATGACCAAGAAAATATTTTCGATTCTTATTACAATGACAACAATACCAGTGCTCCTATAACCGATTATGTTGAGCCTTCAACAAATAATTGCTCACAATTGAAACAATCAAATGAGTTCAAAGATGATGTAAAACTTGATCCAAAAATATTTTTCAAAAATAGGGCAAATGGAATACAATTCGTAGATGATGACAGTCAGTATTAGCAAATACTAATTAGTAAGATAAGTTATATACATCTTACGGCGCAAATTAGTTTTAAGTATTAAGGTATTATATTTTAAAGCTCCAGTTTTAATGTGAGCAGAACTGCTTGTTTTATGAGTTTTGTACTAATTTTTTATTTATTGAAAAAAATAATTAAAACTGAGACAATGATAATCAAAATATCTTCATATGTGTTTAATTTTTTATAGTCATTAACTTCCTTTAATACTCGTAATTCTAAATTCTGAGTTGTAATTCAGTGAGAAGTGTGGAATATGTATTGCGCTACTGCTGACTTTTCCAAAGAGTTATGTTTGTCAACGAGAACGTGAAAACGTCTCGTTGCCATGAGACAACGTAATCGTTTCGATTTCACTTCGGTCAAAAACGGACCATAGTTATTAAAATCCCGTTCAAAATGATAGAAAATTGTGTTGGCTCAAAACCACTTCTCTCGACGTTTTGAAAGTTCTGAGTCAGGTAAAAAAAAAAAATGTTGAAAAGCTTTTGTAGGATGAAGGTCAAGGAGATCTGTTACATGCTATACGAATTGAACCAAAACCATGTGGTGAAATTACTATGTTGACCGAAAAAATACATGCATATAAGAACTCAACTTAAACTAATTTTCGACTCTACCGATAAATCCATAACTGAACCTATTACTAAACCTCAACTCAACCCCAACACAACTTCCAACTCAACCTTCAACTTAACCCCAAACAAGACTCGAAAACTACATTTCCAAATGAACTCTCAACTTAAGCTAACTTCCAACTACACCCTTAACACAACCCCAAACAAATTTCTAACTTAACCGCTGACTGATTCCAACCCAATTCCAATTCGACCTCAAATCAGCCATACTTCAACAGCAAATCAACTCAACCTGCAACCCAGCATTTAAATCAATCACAAACTCACAAAATGATTTCAACTCACCTGCAAACTCAATGTCCAACTAAATGCACAAACCACCATATATAAAAAACCACTCAACTGCTCACTTAACCCTAATCCAATTCCAACTTAGCTCCAACACAACTTCAATACAACCCTAAAATGAAAACCAATTCAATTCTCAAAACAATCGCAACTCAACGCTCAACTTATCCCTCAAACCACCATATATACAAAATTTTCCAACTTTTCACTACACCCTAATCCAACACCAACTCAACTCCAAACCAACCCTAACTCAATCCGCAAAATATAAAGGGCTGAAACAACATGGGTGGTCAGTAATTCGGTCTTGATTAATTCAACTCTCACATTAATCCCGAAATGAATCTCTTAAGTCAATCTTCAGCTCAGCCTTCAACTCAATATATAAATCAACCTCCATCTCAATCGCAACATAATTCTAACCACAATCACCAAATTAACCATCAACCAAACCCTTAAATCAATCATCAAATCAACCCCAATTCAACTTTCAAATTAACCCTTAACCTAACTCCAAATAAACTCTTAAATAATTCCCCAACCGAACAACTCACTTAACTTCAATGCAGGATAACTAAACCCTAGCTCAACTTCAACTCAACTTAGCTCGAACCAAATCTCAACCCTCTCCTCAACTCATACCATCATACCAACATACCATTATACCATCATACAATCACCATCATACCATCATACCATCATACCATTATACCATCATACCATCATACCATCATACGATCATACGATCATACCATTATACCACCATACCATCATACCATCATATCATCATACCATCATACCATCACACCATCACACCATCACCATTACCAATACCATTACACAATTCTTATATACAAACCATCATACCATTATAATGGTATACCATCATAACATTATACCTTCATACCATCATACCGTCATCAAAAATCGACTCAATTTTTGAAGTTTTAGAAATTCCTCTGCAAGATGAAGAGATGAATGTTTGAGATATTAACATTGACCTTTCTTAAGTCTTAAACAATATTTGTGTAAAGTTTGGTTCAAATCGTTCAATGCGTGTGCATTTGTTTAAATATCACACATATATACTGTACATATATACAGTGAAACCTCATTTCAACAGACACTTAATTTAGCGGAATCCTCACTTCAACGTACAAACTTTTAAGTCCCATGCAACTGAAGTTTTCCAATGAAAACCTCGCTTAAATAAGCTAACACTTTATTAGAGCGGACACGGACAGATATTTCTGCGATGATACAGGTTTTATGAGTACAATTCAAATTGAATCTTTATCACTTCAAATTGACCTTTTTACATTTCAAATTTGAACCTTTAGTAAATTATATTTATGGCCAATTTGGGTGAAACTTGGCTATTTCTCATCGGGTTTTAGCCAAATTTGATATCCAAAATTCTAGAATCTAGTATGGCAAAAAAAAAAAAATAAATATTGTAAATGAAATTTGACATGCTCTTTGGAAATGGAATTCTAAATTGATTTTTAGATCTAAAACTCAGTTTAGAACCAAATTTCTATCGCACATCTTAAATTTCATCATAATCGGTTGAGAAATAGCCAAGTTCCATCTCAGTTTGCCATATTCCAGAAATATATCCAAAAATCACTTTAGAATCCGATTTCCATGGAAGATGGCAAATTTCACTCAAATCCGTTAAGGTGTAGCCAAGTTCCTTCCTAATTGGCCATATTCTTGAAATTCATTGAAAAATTATTTTAGAATCCCATTTTCAACCCACATGTCAAATTTTATCATAATACAGACATCCAGACAGACGGACGTACATTTTTTTTGTTGTTGCTTTTTTAGACTCAGGGACTTTCAAAACGTCGAGAAAAGTGGTTTTGGATCAACCAAATTTTTGATCATTTTTGACAGGATTTCAATAGTTTAGTCTTTTTAAACCGAAGTAATTGATCCCTAACTTAAACTTTAACTCTACCCCAAACTTAACGACCAACTCATTCCTCAACCCATCATATATAAAAAATTGCTAAATATTAGGCTGGGGAAAAGTATTGAGAAGTATGACTTTTCGCCTATTTTCCGGAAGTTTCATACTTATTTGGTTTATCGACGAAAAACTTGCCCTACTGATTTTCACAGTCCTTTTTTAAAGTCAACTTCAGATGATACAATATTCGGCCTATGCGGTGTATGCATCAAATACATCAATTCCCCGCCAAACTCTCTCAATTTTTGCCAGGCGGAAGATGTGTGTGGTCGAGCGTTGTTATGATAGAAGACACTCTTTCTACTATTCAATTCTTTCCGGTTTTTTGAATTATTTCGACAATAAAGATTAGGATCAATCTTTTGATCAGGTTCTAGAATCTTATACACGCTCATGGGGTGCCAACCCTAAAGTTGTTTGTTGTGGTTCATCTTTCTTTGATCATGAACTTTTTTGAACGACATTCTTGTTCTTTTTGCCGTTTTAAGTATCGGTCTTCTTCGAATTTTTGTAAGATTTCATCGACTTTTTTCTTTTTGGTTTTAATCTATACAATCTGTTCTGGGGTTCAAGGCACTCCCAACTCTTTCGCAGTTTCCTTTTACCGTGCTACTTTACGCAGTAGTAGCTAAATCGAGGACGTACGGCTATACACCCGTTTTGTATAAACCACCTGCACATTGCATTGCTTCATGCCAACCTATAGTGCTGACACTAAAGGTGGGTCGGCCCATGGATTCTGCACTCTCAACAGGGGGTCATAGTTGTGTTCATCGTCAACACCGATCGTAATCAGATGATGAAAAATCCCTTTTGCTTCCCGCCCCTATCGGGATTCGAACCCGGTACCTCCCGATCCAAACGCCACAGCTCATTGGAGCGCCCTAGGCGGCTCATTGGAGGGCCGGAAAACATAAAAAAGGGGGGTATGCGCGCGTCTGTAAGGTGCGTACAAATCAACCTACATATATCCAAGGCCGCCACATCTATGCTGAGTCGCCTCTTCAACACAAACAACTGGGACATAGCACTTATCCAAGAGCAGGGGACCAACAATGGAAGAATTAAAGGTTTGCCAAGTAAGACAGGTAAGCTAATTTACAACACAGAAGTAGAAAGGACGAGGACAGCGATTCACACCACACAGTCTGGGGTAGCACCAACACCAATACAAGAGGTGAGCAACTTTTTGAATACTTTTCATCAAATAATGTTGCTATAAATAATACAGGGAACAAGCCGACCTTTGTAAATTCTATTAGAAGGGAGGTGCTGGACCTTACTATGTCTGACATGGGTACCTCGAGCACAGTTCAGAATTGGCATGTATCGGGGGAAGCATCTTTGTCGGATCATAGGTATATAAGATTTGATATTAGAACCCCCCAAATAACAGAAACTACGGTAAGAATACCTAAAGGTACGTTGGTGGACCTCCGCCCTGGAGACTAAAAGAAAAACAGTGCGTAAGCTCTTTAACAGAGCAAAAATAACAGATAATTGTGCAGCGTATCGAACTGCCCTCACCCAGTATTATGAGACTCTGAGAAAGAGCAAAAGAGAGAGCTGGAGAACTTTTTGCGGGAAGATAGACGAGATTCCGGCAGCTTGCCGACTCCAAAAATGACTTTCTTGTCATACGTATTTTATTTATTTTTTATGATGGGAGTGCGAACATTCAAAGAGGATAGACGTGTTTTTTCTATCCTCTTCAAAAATTTAATTTAATTTAATTTTCTTTTCTTTTTATTTTTTGTTTCTTATGTACTGATATGTATATACTTTATATACATATGTATATACATTTTAATTTTAAATTTTAAATTTAATTCTAATTAAATTCAAGTTTAGTGTAATGTGTAGTGAAAATAATTAAACTAAAGTGTAATTTTGGAAAATGCAATCCACCGGGATGCATTTGTCAGGCAATGTTTTTTTATTTTTGTAGATAGAAAAATTAAAAGTGCATGATTTGATATTTTGTGGATGGTAAATACAATCAAATTTCAAATTTTAATTACTAAAGTTTAATATTTAGATAGTATTGAAATAAATTTTAAATTATGGTATATAAAATAAGTCGCAATAAATTTGGTATTAGATTTTATTTTTAAGACACTAATACATACTTATAATTTAGTATATAAAAGGGCCATAAATATGTTTGTGTACTATGTAGCTGTGTCGTTTTCTCTTTGCACGATTTCTGTGAAGGAAGTGTGCGTGGTTTTGTTGGTTTTTGTATTATAAAGTACAAACAACAACGAGAAAGAGAATCTTTACGTTAGTTTTGATACAGCAGTCACAAGTAATTTACTGTTGTGTGAAATGGGCACTAATACATCCATACAACTTGATTCATATATGGTAGGATCAACAATATGGTTGTACAGCTGCTTGTTCGCTCTTTACACGGATTCTGTTAAGGAAATGTAATATATTTTGTTGGTTTTGTGTATTATAACGCACAAACAACAACAAAAAGAGAATTTTTTGCGTTACATAGTTAAGTGTGTTTATATATACTATAAGGCCTACTAATACGCACATGAAAGATGGTAGAAAATATTTATCGTCAATGTGTGTTGGTGGTTTTAGTATGTTTTTGGTTTTAGTATATAGGATTTTGTTACTTGAATGCAGGTGTATTAATCTCTTTGTTTTTTTGTGTACTCACGAAACAACTATGATATTAGCTGTATTTTGTTGAGAAATTTACAACAACAATTGCACGTGACAGGAATTAAATAATTCGAACAAAAAATTTGAATTATTTAATTCGAGCTCGAACAAATAAAATACGTAACTGCTTGAATGAAAAACCGAAGAAATACCAACATAGAATATACAAATTAAATCGAAAAAATATTTCGCGGCTTGTTCTGTTGAGAAAGAAATAACTCCAAAATAATTCGAATTGATTTTTTCTCAACAAAATGCAGCTATTATTGAAATCATGTACATATTGTGTAAGCGCAGTGGAATTTGTATACATATTCGACTCAAATAGGATTTTTATACTTTGTATAATCGAATTGGTTTGAGTCGAATTGGAATTGGGAGCTGTCTTATACAATTCATTTGAACGGTTTATTTAGATAGGATTAATAAATTTTTTTACAGGGTATTACATAATGAATCAAATTGTTTTCTAATGAATTTAATTAATATTATAAATTATAAATTGTCTAAATAAATAAATAAATAGATAAATGAAATGCGAATTTAGTAATGTTGGTTTAAATTAAGTTAAGATTTGATTTTTGAGTTTAATGGTTGTCTTAATGGATTTATTGAAATTTAGATGGTGGGATGTACACATAATCGTCATAATTACGTATATGACACATCGATACATTTTTAAGAAAGTAAGGGTTAATTTTCATTGCATTTATTTATTGTTTTATTTACTTTGCATGCTTGATTTGGCAGGGAATGAGGTCCGTGAACTGAGTTAAAATTTTGGATATACATATTTGTATTTATTTATTAATAAAGAGATAAATTTCTGAATTATTGATTAGGTTCAGGTTTTTGGTGGCGGTGATCTCTTCAATTGGTAAATGATGCTAATTGGATTTTTATTTAGGTAGTCTAATATTTTATAAGTTTTATTTTTGGGTTGCGAAAATTACTAAGTTGAAGCAAATCAATTGAATATGTACACTATCAGACATAAATATTTGGATGACATCCGGGATTAATCATTGGAGCTGATTTTGGGGTAGCTGATTTTGCTACTCGTGCAAATTACCGCTCAGTCGACTTAGTTAAAGTCGTGGGCGTTTACAACGTTGCTTATTTGTGTTGATTTGGTTTCAATAAATTTCTTTTTTTGAAACTGATGCTACCGTTTGATATTACATATTGTAGGGATTTATTTTGATAAGTTTCTTGTCGTTGCAATTATCAAAAATTATCTTCTGCTAAAATCAATCACTTTATTGGTATTTAATTGTAATTTATATTAATGTTGCTATTTCGATAAATATTTATGTATATAGATTGAAATATTATACTAATTAAATGAATAGCATCGTACGTTATCTAGGATAAGGGAAATCCCCTTTTATATGATATTGTAAACTGCATTGCATTGCAAAATTATTTGAGGTATTGATGAAAATATTTCAATACTTTTTGTCAGTTTAATTTAATTTAATTATATCAAAGTGTCATAGTTTGTTCGGGTATTTTTGTCTGATAGTCTAGTTGATATTAAGTATATTTAATTATATATAATTGTTAGATCGTCTCCAAGCTACAGAAATATTGGTGAATTCTCGCTCAACATCCAGAAACTTCAAGCAGCAGTTATGTAGCGTAGAAAATGTATTGTTCTTGTGTTATATATTTTATTTTATTTATCACTAACTAATTTATATAAGTTAATTTCTATTAATTATGTAGTAAAGCAATTTAATTTTCAGGGATACCTGGGAAACTCTAATTGTATTTTATTAGTAAATATCATATATAGGTACATGTAGTACTTAACTAAATTATTGATATTCTAGACTTTTTTGCGTGTTATTATGATCAATGTTTAAATTATATTATATACTTTTATAAATAAATAATTTATTTCTACATTATTAATTTCCTTTTTCCTAGATTTGTAGGAAATTGCCGATTAGTTTAAATTTAATAGTATGGTTAAATATAAATTTTCAACTTTTATTTTTAAATCTAGTTGCAGTAGGTAAACAATTAATTAACTATTTACAGGAGAATGGTAACTAATGGAACAAGTGCTGTGAATTTAAATTATAACTTAACAATTTAAAATTTTTAAACATTCTTTTGGAATTTTAGCTTAGAAGTGGGAGAGTTTACATAGGCAATTTCATAAAATGTTAATTTTTGTAATTCTTCTATGTAATATATTGTGTTTTGCTCATTAATATATAATAATTAATTTAGATTAAAAATATTTAAAGGTTTCTCTTCCTTAATTTGCTAATAAATAATTCAATTTTCAGAATATAACATAGTTCCAGAATCAATCTTTCATATGGAGATTAAATTAATCCTGAAATTCAGAATTAGCTTTAATATTATGGTGATTTATTAATTAAAGTTAGTTTTCAGAATTGCCTGGGAAATTATATATTGATTTTATTTGTTCATTCTTGATATACTACTTATAGTACTAACTGAATTATTGATGATTTTAGGCTGTTGTGGTGCTGTAACATTATCATTTTTAAATTATTTATTATAAATTTTATAAAATAATTGAATTTTTAATTATTTATTCTCTTTTTCTTGATCGGTAGGAAATTTCTGATTAGTTTTAAGTAAAATTTTATGTTTAAAATAGTTGTTAACGTTCATTTTAATTCATGTTGCAGTACGTAATAATTAATTAATTAGATATAGAAGGACCATGAAAAATGAAATAAGCGCGGTTTTTGTAATCTTAGCTTATTAATTTTAAATTTTTCTTAAATATTTTATCAGGTAAATTAATGAACGGCGGACAGGGGAAATTACAACATTAATAATTTTATGTCCCGATTTAAATTTAGGGAGCCTTGAGTATCCGGCCCTGGATTTCAGAGAAATCATAATCTAATAATATAGTTAGATTGTGCTGTCTTGTGCTAATCTATTTATTATATATGTATTGTACTAATAATTTACTAACTATCGATCACTTTGGTCTCTGTAACCGGGTCGTGTCTGGTCCAACTAATAATCCTATCCTATCCTTCGGTTTTGTTATATGTACATGGGTGTACTGTGTGTGCCCGGGAGTCCGGGAGATCCTGCTATAATGCTTGGCCGTACACTCTCAATCAATAAAATGTTAATTTTTTGTAATGTGTAATATATTCTGTTTTGTCCAATAATATATTTTAATTAATTTAGTTTTAAAATACTTAAAGGGATCTCTTTTTAATTTACTAATAAATAATCCAATTTTCAGAATAAACATAGTTCTAGAATTAATCATTATTATAGGGATCAAAATTAATCCCGAATTTCAAATTTAAATTTTAGTTTGAATCAACCCTCCAGGATTAATAAGTAGTGAATAAGCTGTAGTTTAGAAATTGTGTTGTTCTGTGCTAACTATTTTTACTATCTAATTACTAACAATTTATTATTATCCTTCGGCTGGGAATGGATAAATGGGTGTACGAGGTGTGCTCGGGAATACTGAAGATCCTGTTATAATAATTATTTATTTAAGTAATAAAATTTGTTATTATGATGTTTATTAATTAAATTTAGTTTTCAGAGTCGTCTCAGAATTTGTATGTTAATTTTATTTGTTGATTCTTAATATACTTATACCTAATTGATTTATTGAATTATTAATAAATCTATATATTGTGGTGCTGTAATATTATCATGTTAATCATTTTATATAAATTTTATAAAATAATTGAATTCATAATTATATATTTTCTTTTCTTAATCGGTAGGAAATTTCTGATTAGTTTTAAGTAAAATTTTATGTTTAAACGGTTTAATGTTTATGTTAATTCTTGTTGCAGTAAGTAATAATTTTTAATTGGATATAAAAGGACCATTAATAAGGAAATAAGCGCTGCTATTTTAAAGTTTTATTAAATATTTTATCAGGTAAATTAATGAAAGACGGACAAGGATGAAATTACAACATTAATAATTAATACTTTTTAAGCCCTGTTTTAGATTTAGGATTTAGGGAGTCCTGAGTATCCGGCCCTGGATTCCAGAGAAATAATCATCTAATAATGTAGTTAGATTGTGCTGTCTTGTGCTAATCTAATTATTATATATTGTACTAATAATTTACTAACTATCTATCGCATTGGTGTCTGTAACCGGGTCGAGTCTGTCCCAACTAATAATCCTATCCAATCCTTCGGTTTTGTTATATGTGTACGGATATACGGCATGGGCCCGGGAGTTTGGGAGATCCTGCTATGATGCTTCGTCGTACACTCATAATAAATCATGAAAGTTTAATTTCAAGTTTATTTTATTTAAATGTATCTTTATTTTGTTATAATGATGTTTTTATAATACAGTAGAATCCGTTTATACCAAACCATGTATATAACGAACAAAAGCTTATAATGATCATATAGTTTTGTCATATAGTTGTGTGCCTTGAATTTGCACGAACACTTATTTTTTCTTATACACTACAAACAAAGAACTACGTTTATAAACGTAAACGAATATTTGATTAAAATGAACACCCGGCTATAGTGAACAAAATTGTGTCCCTTGAGTGTTCGCTATAAGCGAGTTCTACTGTAATTGTAATTATAATTTTAGCTTAGTAATTTTAGATTTTCTTAATTATTTTATCAGGCAAATTAATGAAAGGCGAACAGGGGGAAATTACAACATTAATAATTTTTAATTTAGGTTTAGGGAGTCCTGAGTATCCGGCCCTGGATTCCAGAGAAATGATCATCTAAAAATGTAGTTAGATTGTGTTGTCTTTTGTGCCGTCTACTTACTAACTATCGATCGCATTGGTGTCTGTAACCGGGTCGAGTCTGTCCCAACTAATAATCCTATCCTATCCTTCGGTTTTGTTATGTGTAAACGGGTGTACGGTGTGTGCCCGGGAGTCCGGGAGACTTGCTATAATGCTTGGCCGTACACTCACAATCAATCAATCAATCAATACGTATTTTATTTATTTTTTATAAATTTGAGCAGAGTACGTTTGGTTAGATTTAGTATACAAAAGTGTCTTTATTGATATTATGTTAATTGTTATATAGTAAAATATAGTTTGTTAGTATCGTGTGCAAAATGCACATGATGGGTGATCTTATGTTTATGTTTTTAGCATAATGTGCAAATATAATATAAAAATGCGATAAGAATGTCCAGCAGCTGCGGTATAATTAATATCGTTCTTATTTCCTGTTGTTTTATGCAAATGATGATTGTGGTTTTTCTTCATGCTCTTTGTATGTGATCAATTGAATGTCATTGTTATGTATATTTCGTGTAGAGTCGGATAAGCTCGTGTCTCGTAACTCCTCCCCTTTAAGATTGGCAATTTGATTTCTGCGGAATCGGATTGGCAACTGGATATTGAATTTATGAAATATAAAAATTATGATTATGGTTATTATTATTATGCTCGTGATTGAATATTGAGTATAATGGTGTAACGTTGTTTTTTGGTATTTTTGGTGTAATTCTTCGATGTTTTCCATTGTCCAATTTTGTATATAATGTATGTTGGCTTCAGGTATTTCATTATTTATAGTAACGTCGTTCCATGGAATTCTTTCTATTTGTATGGTATACGTTTGGTTACCGGTGTTCTGGAATCTTTGGTTTAGTATGTTGATATGGCAGTCTGAGAATTCTAAGATTGTTGGTTCTTTAATTTTGTTTGTTGTTCTTGGGCAATCTGATTCGAATTCTATATATTTGTCTGCTGGTGATGCAAATATTGATGCTTCGTTGATTCTTGTAACGTAGTTTTTAGGTTTCTGGATTGTGTAGTTGCATATCGCAGGTTGCTGATTTATCAGTGCTGGTATACAAGTTTGTTTGTTTTCCCAGATTTCTTTTTTCTTGCAATAGTGATGCCCATATATGGTCTGGCAGTCATTTTCATAGTATATCATATGGTATTGGGAATTAAGGATTAGTTTATTAGGTGGTTTTGTGTATATTACTTTATTTTGGATAGGTATGTTAATGATTTCATATAATTGAAAGCTTTTGATCATAAAGATAGGTATTTCTATTATATATATCAACTGTTTTTCTTTATTTATCAAACCTTTTACTTCTAATAAATTTATTATGGCTATATCGTGAGTTAATCGTATGTGTTGTTCATATAATTTTTCTGTAACGTATTTTAATTCTTCGTCATTTAGTAGATGTCTTGATATTATTTTGTTTTTTGAAAAGGCTATTATATCCAGTAAGTTTTCTAATTGTTCTATTAAAGTGTCTAAGACATAATTTAATCGGTATATTTGTTGGTCGTAAACCATAAAGCTAGCGTATCCTTTTAGTTTTTTCATTGTTTTGTTTATTGTATCATTTATACTGTTCATATTTGAATCAAATGTGTGCTGTATTGACTCTATTCTTGTGGCTAGGTTATTGTTGATCACTATCTGTTTATTGTTATTAGAAATTAGGTTATTTTGAGTCTCTGTTATTTGATCTAGGGCAGTTTGTATATCTTTCAAGTCCTCATTGTCCAAGTTTCCGGTAATGTCTTTTATGATTGTCCCTAATGCGTTTATTAATCCTCTTTTAAATCTATTGTTTTCTGGAAGGATTAGGTTTATCTTTCCTTGAGCTATTTCTATTTTGTGCGATGTTATGCCGATTTTGACATCTAACATAGTTCTGCTATCGTTGTCTAGTTGTGTGATCAATTTATTGAGTATTTCTGATATATCTTCTATGGTGTTTTGGTATTTATTTAAAGGTATTATATGTATTAATTTGCTGCTTGATTCTTGTACAAATGTTTCACCTATTGGTATTGGTATGATACCCTTATTATTCCTGAGTGGCGTCATCTTGAGTGTTTGCAGTCTGCTGCTTGGTAACCTGGAATGGTCGTTTAATTTTACTGAAGTGTATTTTCCCTTTATTGGTTATTAGAATAGGGCTATTAGTTTCTTCGGTAACTATTTCTTTCTTAAATTTAGGTATTAATTTACCTCTTTTATATTTTTTTACAAATATGGTGGTATTTTTTGCTATATGTTTTGTGGGTTTTCTTTTTTCATTAAGTTTATTTATTAATTTTTCTTTTGCCTTATGACTTTTTTCATGGATATTGGAGTATATGGTGTCATATAATTCGCTCCTTTTCTGTGCGTATTCCAATTCTGTTCCAAATTCTGGTGTATTTGGGTGGTAATGTCCGCATAATAATTGGAAGGGAGTCATTTTGGTCTGACTATGTATAGTGTTATTGTATGCTATCATGGATGATTGAACTGTACTGTTAAGGTCGTTGTTGGGATTAATCAATTGTACTATGGTACAAAGTTCTTTCAGTGTGGAATGAAACCGTTCGACTGGTGAATTTCCTGTCGAGTTATATGGGGTGGTTACATGAGAAGCTATGTTATATTTTTTGTACAAGTTCTTTCATTTCTTTGGGAACGTGGAGTTCTGAATCGGTTATGAGTTTCTTAGGTATGCCGTGGGATGCGATAAATTGCTTCATATGGTCTCTAATAGTGATTCCGTCTTTGCTTGGCAATAAGTATGCTGCTCCAAATTTGGAGAATTGGTCTATGATGGTGAGGAAGGGTTTTCCATTAAGGAAGAATATATCGGCGTGAACTATATCCATTGGTTTTTTTGGTGTTTCTGTTAAAGCATATTCGATTTCTACTGGTTGTCTATCGTATTTGCATTTTAGGCATATATCACATTTGTTTACATATTCTGAAAGTATTTCTTTCATGTGTGGCCAGTAATATTTTGTTTTAATTCTCTAATAATTTTCGCTTATACCTCGATGTTCGTTGGTTTCATGGGTATTTTTGATTATTTCGTTTTGATGTTCTTTGTCTTCTATATCTAATAAGAATGTTTTTGATCTTAATAATCTAGCTGGGGGATCTGTTGTTTTCTCTCCTCTACCTGAGTATACCATTTTCCTGTATACTTCTTGTACTATATCAAAGGCTACATCTGTAGTATATTGTAATGACATATTACATTTCTCATATAGTAAATAAACAAACGCATTCCAATCGTTTGTAAATGGAAATATAAATAGTATATTATTTGTTAGTGTAATTAGTGATAGTAAAATATGAATCAGCAATGTTGAAATATAATCATACATTTCATTTCAATAAGCGCGTGTACAAAGAAGTTATTGTTGTAATCAATGTAATAAAATTAAACGCGTGCAAATACAATTGTTAGTGTAATAAATTGTAAATGCGCTGATTGATTATTTTAATATTGAATATAAATTTTGTCAATTAAACAAATTAATAAGTAAAGTAAATTTCAATCAGAGAATAAATTACACATTAAATTTAAGTATATAAACTGTAAAATTTTGTAAACAAGAAAAAGAATAAATTTGGATCTAGTTGAGTGATCAACTAAATTAATTAGTTTGTTCTTAAAACAAGGAGCCACCCCGCTGAAACCAAGTTGCAATTAACTTTGCAAAATAAGGTGGGTAAATGGCGAGGGCCAAAAGGGCGCTTTAGTCGACGCAAGTAATTGCGTTAAGAAGCGTAGGCCACTCTTCACCCTTGGCACTTCTTCACATAATAATAATTAATTAATCAACTACAAATAGTCAATATCAAATTTAAATAAATATATCATTTAATGGCGATCATGCCAATCATTTCATTGTAATAATATATATAATATTTCATGGCGATCTTGCAAATGGACCAGATCTCTGACGAGCAGATTCAATGGCAACACAACAGAAGCAGTACTTTACGGAGGACTACATAAAAGTGAATGCAGCCAAAAAGAGGATTACTTTAGAAGAGTACAGGCAGAGGCAACATCAGACGATAAAGAAAACTAAACGTGGAGGAAAAATTAACAAAATCAAAAATCAAAAGAAAGAATTAATGAGAATATTAGGCGCGTGTGTTAGACCTAAAGATCGGCAAGTAATTCAAGCCGAATTAAATATATTAAAAGAAAAAAAAAAAGAAATTATAAAAAATCAAAAGCTTTCTAAGAAAAAGAAAGTCAAATAAAACTACAATATTTGTAATTAATTAAGTCACATAGTATTTAAAAAATCAAAAACTTCAAATAAAAATATTTGTAATTAATTAAGTAAAATATTATTTAAAAATGGGTAGTCAACCTGCAAAACCAGAAAAAGAGATAATAATTGCACAAAATGCAGCAGATTCTAGATCATCAAAAGATAGTGAAGAAAAAGAATTAACATTAATAGAAACAGTAATAATAAACCAAGTAGTAACCTTTATAATTCTTTTAATTATAATAAAAATAAAAAAAATATTGAAAAGGAGAATAAAGAAACATGTAAACACAGAAATAAGTAAAGCATAAGTAAAAATAAAAAAATAATATGAATCGATGTAATTAATATAGTCTTAATAAATAAAAAATTAATTTATGTAATTATAAACAGATTAATTAAATAAAAAAAAAAAATATATTGAAATGTTTAAAGCATAACATGAAAGATGAAATTAAATTAGAAAATATTAAGAAAATAGTAATAGAATTATTAGTAAATTTAAGAAAAAGTCCAAATAGAAAATATAGTGATAATTATATAAAGCTTAAAACAAAGCAAATAACAGAATTAGAAGAGTCATAAAAAAATATAATAAAGAGTAATCCTAAATTTTTAGAAGAAGGTATAAAAATATATAAAAACTTAAAGAGAATCAAAGAATATATAGGTATAGAAACAATGGCATTATTTGATATTTCGTTAGCGTTTAAAATTATACCAGAGTTCACTGGTAAAGTTCAAGAGGTGAACAATTTTGTAAATCTAGTGGAATACTTAGCAAACACAATTAAAACTGAAGAACAAATTAAATTGATAAGCTTTGTAATAAAAACTCGAACATCGGATGCAGTTAAAGCCAAGGTATCTGGGCTTGGTGAAATAAAAGATATCGAAACATTTAAAAAAATATTTTTAAAGAGCTTCCTCAAGACAAAAACAGTTTTACAAATTTTGTCTGAATTTTCAAGTATAAAACAAAACCAATTTTCTGTAGAAAAATTTGCTCAGCAAATAGACACTCTGCTGGCAGAATTGAACAATATACAAATAAGAGATCAGGGCGATGAGCACGCTAAAATTATAAGAGTGATTAACGAGCAAACAGCTCTTAGTGCTTTCAAAAAAGGGCTAAATGAGCCCCTGAGAACCACAGTAATGGCAGCTAGGCCAGATAATTTATTAGATGCTCAGAAAATAGCACAAGAGATTAGCTTGCAGCAAAGTATGCAAGGTTTAAATATAAATATAATAAATAATAACAGAAATTACAGAGGTAGGTTTAATACAGATAGAGGAAGGAATAATCAAGGTAGATATAGATTTAATTATAATAGGTACAGAAATTTTCAACAAAACCAGAATTATAATAAATACCAAGTAAACAACAACAATAATTCATTTAATGGTCGTAATAGAAATATAGGTTATAAACCAAATTATAATAATAAAACTAGAAATATACATTATGTGTCGGGAAACGAGGAAGGGCCATCGGGGCCCTAAACCATAGATTATCAAAGAAAAGACAGTGTCCGGATTATACGAATCAAAGGAATATTACAATAAAAACATATTATGGTATAAATAACAATCTTACAAACTACATTGAAATAAATACAGACATAAATAACAATAGGTTAAAATTTTTAATAGATACAGGTGCAGACGTATCACTTTGCAAAATTAACAACTTACAATTTAATGACAGCTATGAAAATGATAACTTATACAAATTAACTGGGATATCAGAAACAGAAATTGTGACTCTAGGATCAAAAACAATAAACTTAGGAATAGGAGATCACTGGACAGCTCAAACTTTCCAAATCGTACCAAACATTTTCCCAATACTAACAGATGGAATTTTAGGTAGAGATTTTTTAATGAAACATCTTTGCAAAATTGATTATGAAACATTTACGATGACTATTTTTAAAGATGGTATGAACATAACTATACCAATGAAGACTAAATTACCAAAACACTCAAAGATAACTATTCCCCCTAGAACTGAAATGATAGCCGCAATTGAAATACCGATACAAGAAGATTCTGTAATCTTTAATCAAGAAATTCAACAAGGTGTTTATATAGCAAATACGATTGTACCTGCAAAAGGTATAATGCATCTAAAATTTTTAAACACAACGGATGAAGAGATTGTTATAGAAAAATTAAAACCAAAAATTAAACCATTAAGAGAATATAATATTTTAAGATTTAAAGCAAATGAAATAATAAATACAAAGGAGAGAATAAAGAAGTTTATAAAGCAATTAAAATTAGATAATATTGATAATATAGCTAAACAAAGTATAATAGAGATCTGCAAAGAATATTCTGACATATTTCACTTAGAAGAAGTGAAACTAGAAGAAAACAGGAAAATAAAACCAAGCAAACATTGGAAGAAACAGAACCATCTACGCAGTATGGCCATATGCATATTTGGGACAGTACTTCTATAGCAGATATAAAGAACGCGGTTAGGTTAAAATTTGAACAAACAGCTAACATAAATAATAAAAGGGTACCCAATGATAAAGAAACCAATGATAAAGAAATAAATGATGAAAAAGTAGAAAATAAATTAAAAGACTCCAGATATAATAAAGGTTTGCAAATAAATATTGAATATAGAAATAAAATTCCTAGAAAAGTAATTGCAGAAATTAGTGATAATCCATACTCAGAATTAGATTTGACCTTGGAGAAACTAATATTCAAGATGAAAGATTCAGGAATTCAAGAATTAGCACTTGCAAGTGAAGATAAAGTATTCGAATACATAAATAAAAGTGAATTTAAAGAGAAATATAATAAAATGCATGCAAAAATGATAAATGATAATAAGCAAACCAGTATAAATATAATAATATATAAAGCGCAACAAAAAATAAATGATGAAAATAAAATGAAAGAATTGATAGATGAGTATCACAATTCACCCCACGGAGGGCATTCAGGAGTCAAAAGATTAGTTAGCAAATTAAAACAAAGATATATATGGAAAAATATGAATAAAATGGTAAAAGATTATGTCAGAAAATGTGATAAATGTGCAAGAAATAAGCAGATTAGAAAAATTAGAGAACCTTTGATGATTACGGACACACCAACAAATAATTTTGAAGTAGTAGCTATAGACACAGTAGGACCATTAAAAATATCAAACGACTTTAGGTACATATTAACAATACAATGTGAACTAACTAAATACATTGAAGCTTTCCCAATAGAAAATAAAGAAGCTAAAACGATAGCAAAGGTATTAGTAGAAAAATTTATTTTAAAATACGGAATTTTTAAGAAACTCAAAACAGATTTAGGGACTGAGTATATAAATGAATTAATGAAAAATATTTGTGAATTATTGAAAATTGAACATATAAAATCAACACCTTATCATCATGAGACGTTAGGATCACTAGAAAGGAATCATAGAGTACTAAATGAATATTTGTTATCTTTCACAACAGATTATGATTGGGATATATGGATACCGTATTATGTATTTGCATATAATACAACTCCACATACGGATACAGGATACTCTCCTTTTGAATTAATTTTTGGTAAATTATGTGTGTTACCTAACGAGACATTAAATAATGAAGAACCAATTTATAATATAGAAAATTATGTTGAAGAATTAAAATTAAGATTAAAAATCGCTCACAAAAAAGCAAAAGAATTACTAAATATAGCTAAAATAAATAGAAAAGAACAAACAGATAAAAATGTTCAAAGTATTGATTTAAAAATAGGTGATTTTGTATACATAAAGAAAGAAGATAGAAGAAAATATGAAAGTCCATATTTAGGACCATATAAAATAATAGAAAGGAAAGGTGTAAACTCTGTATTAGATATTAATGGTAGAATAAAAGAAATACATAATAATAGATTAAAACTAAAAATTACAAATTAACAAAAAAAAAAAAAAAAATATAAAATTTTTTTTTTTCCAAAAGGAGAAGGGTGTAATGACATATTACATTTCTCATATAGTAAATAAACAAACGCATTCCAATCGTTTGTAAATGGAAATATAAATAGTATATTATTTGTTAGTGTAATTAGTGATAGTAAAATATGAATCAGCAATGTTGAAATATAATCATACATTTCATTTCAATAAGCGCGTGTACAAAGAAGTTATTGTTGTAATCAATGTAATAAAATTAAACGCGTGCAAATACAATTGTTAGTGTAATAAATTGTAAATGCGCTGATTGATTATTTTAATATTGAATATAAATTTTGTCAATTAAACAAATTAATAAGTAAAGTAAATTTCAATCAGAGAATAAATTACACATTAAATTTAAGTATATAAACTGTAAAATTTTGTAAACAAGAAAAAGAATAAATTTGGATCTAGTTGAGTGATCAACTAAATTAATTAGTTTGTTCTTAAAACAAGGAGCCACCCCGCTGAAACCAAGTTGCAATTAACTTTGCAAAATAAGGTGGGTAAATGGCGAGGGCCAAAAGGGCGCTTTAGTCGACGCAAGTAATTGCGTTAAGAAGCGTAGGCCACTCTTCACCCTTGGCACTTCTTCACATAATAATAATTAATTAATCAACTACAAATAGTCAATATCAAATTTAAATAAATATATCATTTAATGGCGATCATGCCAATCATTTCATTGTAATAATATATATAATATTTCAATATATACAGATTACTGATTTTCTACCTTTACCTGACATTTTTCTTAATATTTGTTTGATTTGTGTTTCATATCTACCTAGAGGTATTCTCAGTGTTATTCTATGTTTATCATCGAATAGATTTTGTTCTCTAAAAATTGGTTGCTCTACTTTATCTGATATGTATAGGATTAATTGTTTTGAAAATGTATTTACGCTATTTTTTGTAGTAGGGATAATATTCATTCTTGTAGATATTGTATGTGTGTTATCTTCAATGGATGAAGAGTCTGAGTTATTAATTTCTATGCGTGATAATGCGTCGGCGTTAGCATTGAGGATACCCTTTTTATATGTGATCTGATAATCATACTCCTCTAATTTTAGTCTCCATCGGACCAGTTTTCAGTTTGGTTCCTTGAGGGAGAATAACCACGTTAATGGTTTGTGATCTGTTATAATATCGAATTTTCGACCAAAAAGATATGGTCGAAAGTATTTCACGGCCCATACGATAGCTAATAATTCTTTCTCTATCGTAGAGTAGTTCTGCTCTGTATTGGATAGAGTTCTACTAGCGTAACATACTGGAAGGTCTTTATCTTTGGGTCCTTGTGACAACACAGCTCCAATTGCATAATTACTGGCGTCTGTTGTCAACGTGAATTTTTCGTTGAAATTTGGGTATTGTAATATTGGTTTTTCGCATAACGTATTTTTAGCTTTTTCAAATGATTGTACGTAATCTTTGTCATTTATTTCTAATTTTGTCCCTTTTCTAAGATATTTTGTCATGGGTTTGGTTAATTTCGCAAAATTAGGTATGAACTTCCTGTAATATCCTAATAAACCGAGGAAGCTTTTTATTTGCTTCTCTGTTTTAGGGATAGGGAATGTTTTTATTGCTTTTATTTTTTCTGGATTGGGCTTTACTCCTTCCGGTGTAATTATATGCCCTAAGAAAGCAACTTCTCGATGCAGAAATTCTGACTTATCGAGTTGTACTTTTAAGTTTGCTTTTTCCAGATTTTTGAACACTTTTTTCAAGCTTTCCACGTGTTCTTGTAGGCTAGTGGAGAATATAATTACGTCGTCCATATAGCATAGACATAATTTACCTTGGAGTTCTCCTAACACGTTGTCCATGACCCTTTGAAAGGTGCTAGGAGCGTTTTTTAACCCAAAGGGCATTCTGATGAATTCATAATGCCCAAATTCGACTGAGAAGGCGGTTTTGTTTTGATCTTTGGGGATTACCTCTATCTGGTGAAATCCAGATGCTAGGTCCAGAGTTGTGAAGTACTGACATTTTCCTAGTTTGTCTAGGATATCGGTGATATTGGGGATAGGGTATTTATCGTCTATTGTCTGCTCGTTCAGCTTACGATAGTCGATGACCATTCTCCATTTTTGTTTACCGGATGCGTCTGTCTTTTTGGGTACTATCCAAACAGGTGAGCTCCAGGGAGAAAAGGATGGTTTAATAATACCTTGTGTTAACATTTTGTTAACTTGTTCCTCTACTTCTACTTTGTGTATATATGGATAACGATAGGTTTTGGTGAATATTGGTGTTTCGTTTTTTAATTGAATATTGTGTTTCACTTGATTTGTGAAACTTAATTCACTTTCGTTTTGTTGAAATATGTGTTTAAATTGTTTACATAGTTTTTCGATTTCGGGTTTTTCTTCTGTATTTAAATGATTAGTTCTAATAAGTTTAGTGATATCCTGTGGGGTTTCTCCTGAATGGCAGAAATTTACCTCGTGACTTTCTGTATCTTTTTCTAATGGTTTACATTGTAAAGGTTGTTCTAGTAAGAATATTTTGCTTCTGGGAGTATAATTTATTACATAGGTTTGAATGTGGTGATCATTGCTGTGATAAATTCCTTCGGGAATTAATAGTCCATTAGGTAACCGTGTAGGTTGAATATATATATCCCCTTTTTTAATGGTGACTGGTATTTGTATCAAGGTTTTACTTCTCGGTGGACATGTGTGTTGTTTAGACATAAAGTTAAACTTGTATTGTATTGGTATTTCTGTTGTAGGTGTTATGAATAGGGATTTTGTTAGACTTAGATCAATCTTTAATTTGTTCATCAGATCAATTCCAATTAAGCCATCGAAATACGTGTGGAATTGGAAGATTAAGAGTCTTATCTTTTCCCATCCAAATTCTTTTACTGCTGTTTCGGCTTCTTTGTTCAATTCTGTACTATTGAACAGAGTGGATATTTTAATTGGATCTATGATTTCTATTTGATTTTCCATTATTTATTCTTCTCTAATGAAAGATCTATTAGCTCCGGTATCTATGAGCATTCGGGTAGGTTTATTGTTAATTGTTATTAATATAAAGGGTAATTGAATTCCCTTGAGTTCGGAATTACAATTGTGTAATCCTAGGTAACCTGGGTTTGTAATGTGTCGGATTGAAAATCCAAGTCCTCTTCGATTTCTATTATGGGTGACTCATTTCCTATTTCTATATTGCTCATTTCCTCTTGTTGATTTTCGTGATCAACGGGATATTCGTTCTGTTGATTATATTCGTTATCGCAATATTGTTCATTGTGATATAATTCTTCAACATGTATTTTTGGTTGATTGTTAAACCTGTGTTGGAACGCTGGTTTCTGTCCGTACGTAGGTTGTCTGTATTTATCAATATTGGACGTAGTGTCTATCGGTGTTGGTTTATTTAATATTTGTTTAGGTGGAACTGTGAATGGTTTATGGTTATAGTAAGGGTTCATTGGTCTATTATATGCTGGTGGTCTGGGAGCATTATTGTTGAATTGAATTGGTGCTCTTTGGAATTTGTTTTGTTGGGGATAATATGCAGGTAACATATTTGGGCTTGAGCTGAAATTATAATTCCGTGCAGGAATTGGGGGTTTATTAGTGGGGTATGTTCTTTGTTGGTATCTTAATCCAGCTAAGGATTGCTCCTTGATACATATGCTTATTGCATCTGGGAGTGTTTCTGGTCGCATAGACCTAACGTGCGAACCCATTGGTTCTCTTAATTTATTTATAAATACATTGAGAGCCATTTTATCATACCATAGGTGCTTTTGTGCATAAGTTAGAGGTTCGTTTATATTGGCCCAATTCTTTAAAGTACTGAGTAGGCTTGAGATTTTAGCGAAGTAGTCTTCAGCTTTATCACTTCCTTGCGATATACTATGGAGTTCTTGTATCATGGTACTCTCATCTCTTTTATCAGCAAAGTGAGCGGTTAAATCTCGTTTTATATTAGCCCAATTATTATTTGTACCGTAAAGGTTGAGCGCATCTGAGGCTTTATTAATGATGCGATTTCGAATCGCCCTTGTTATTGTTTCGGCATATACAGTATTTTCTGGTATAGACATTTGAACGAATTCATTCATTTGTTCTATGAAAGAATGTAGCCCGGCGGGATTTCCGTCGTATGGGGGTACATCTTTAATCATACGAGTTATTGTGGAAGTTTTTGTTAATCTTTGTTCTGCAGGTGCTTCTTCAGCCATTATAACTTTATTTATTTATATAATATATGTATGCGAGCAAAAAAAAATATTCTTTACTTTACTTTAATTTATCTAATTTTATGATCAATTCACTTCTTTGTGTTTTTTTTTTTCGTTAATTAAAAAGGATTTTGGAAGGACTATGTATACTAAAAAATTATTTTGCTTTCACTTACCAGACCATACAGATGAAGATCACGGATTGGAAAAACATCTGATTGTTCTTTCTATTTTACTTCCAGGAATTCTTATTTAAACACTGTTCTGGTATTAACCCCAGGTGGTATATTTATTTTAACTTTGTTTTAAGTTACACGTTAGCTGTGTGTATGTTCGATTTACTGTCGACTTTATTACACAGGTTAGCACTATTGTTCAATAAACCGTTGAACCGAATTATATTGTTGATTACGATATACTGTCGTATCTGCTTTATAATTCTCACTAACTATTATGCACTTTTATTTTATTACACTTTATATTTTATTTTCACAAGGATCGTAGGTTTTGATATTGAAATATCCTTTTACCAGGATCCTATCAACTGCGCCAATTACGAAATGAAAAGTCGTAATACTTTATTTTTTATAAACGTATGACTTTCTTGTCATACGTATTTTATTTATTTTTTATAAATTTGAGCAGAGTAACTGCGTTTGGTTAGATTTAGTATACAAAAGTGTCTTTATTGATATTATGTTAGTTCTTATATAGTAAAATATAGTTTGTTAGTATCGTGTGCAAAATGCACATGATGGGTGATCTTATGTTTATGTTTTTAGCATAATGTGCAAATATAATATAAAAATGCGATAAGAATGTCCAGCAGCTGCGGTATAATTAATATCGTTCTTATTTCCTGTTGTTTTATGCAAATGATGATTGTGGTTTTTCTTCATGCTCTTTGTATGTGATCAATTGAATGTCATTGTTATGTATATTTCGTGTAGAGTCGGATAAGCTCGTGTCTCGTAACTGGGGAGCCTACAAGCGAGCGATGGAAATCTTCACCCCTGGAGAGTTGCGCTGGGCTATCAATTCATTTGGTCCCTTTAAGTCTCCAGGAGGGGATGGAATCTATCATATTTTTCTTCAACGAGGCCTGGATGTACTGGAGCCCCACCTAATCAAATTATATAGAGCCAGCTCTAGTCTGGAATACATCCCCAGATGCTGGAAGGAGGTAAGAGTCATTTTCATACCAAAAAATGGGAATAAATCCCCCGAGGACATGTCCCCGAGGACATCATTTATACTTTAAACCATGGAAAAAATATTGGGCCTGTATATCAGACTCAATACAATCCAAAGATGTCCTGTAAATCCTAGCCAACATGCTTATCAGGTGGGCAAATCTACGGAGACAGCCCTGCATGAATTAACATCGAAAATCAAGGATACACTTCGTAACAAGAAGGCACTATTATGCTCCTTCATTGACATCCAGGGTGCCTTCGATAATACCAATTTCGAGGTGATTCGGGAACAAGCAGTAGCGAGGGGTATCGACTCCTCAACCATCGGGTGGATAATAAACATGCTCAAAAGCAGGAGAATTAAAGCCTCGATTGGCGAAGCAAGCATCTCAATTGCACCTAGAAAGGGCTGCCTTTAGGGTGGAGTACTGTCGCCGTTATTGTGGCTCTTAGTAATGGACCACTTGCTCGCTATTTTGAGGAACTCTCGAATATCAATCATTGCCTATGCTGATGATCTGGTGCTGATGGTCAGGGGCAAAATTGAAAGCACAATAGCTGAGCGTATGCAATATGCTCTAAGATTGGTAAACGTGTGGTGTGTTGAAGTGGGACTTAGCGTCAATCCCAATAAAATAACATGTACTCTCTTTACAAATCGGAGGAGAATTTCCTTTCCTCCAATAACTTTGAACGGTGAAATACTCAAGATGACGTCTGAGGTTAAATATCTAGGGATCATTTTTGACAAAAAATTAACATGGAACCCCCACTTGAAATACATCGCAAATAAGGCAAACAAACCATACTTTGGGTGCCAACGTATGTTTGGTAAAACTTGGGGCCTAAACCCACAAATGATAATCTGGTTTTACCAAACCATCATAAAACCAATGATATCTTATGCGGCGTTTATATGGTGGCCAAAGACAGAGCAAATAAATGCTCTTTCAGTTCTGGACAAAATTCAAAGGTTAATATGTTTGGGCGCAACGGGAGCAATTAGGACCTGCCCTACTGCTGCCCTTGAAAAATTGCTGGGACTCTCACCACTCCACATACATGTTAAAAGTGTGGCAGGTTTGACAGCCATAAAACTGAAGGTAACAAGTCAGGTTAGACTGACTAGTTCGGGACACAACAGCATCCTGGATTAACTAAACTTGGCAGACGATATTGCCCAGCTATCAGATATGATGGTAAAGTCTACGGACTGCCGGAGGAACTTCACGATCCGGATACCCGAAAGGGACATGGTGGGGAACACCATTTCCTCCTTACCACAGCACGCATCGGTGTGGTATGCCGATGGGTCAAAAACAAACTAGGGCACGGGTGCGGGGGTCGTGGGGCCTGGTTTCAGGCTCTGTATATCGTTGGGAAAGACCCCTACGGGTTTCCAGGCAGAAACCGTGGCCATCGAGACTTGCGTGATTCAGTGCTCAAAAAGAAGTATATGAGAACGGAGATCTACATATTCTCGGATAGCCAGGCTGTTTTATTAGCCCTGGCAGCTCCGGTGTTCAGCTCTAAACTGACATGGAGCTGCTACAGCAACCTTAGAAGGCTGGGTAGGGACAACAAGGTTACTCTATTGTGGTCCCCCGGCCACTCTAATATACCAGGAAATGAGGCCGCAGACACCTGAGCAAAAGCGGGTGCGGGTGGCATCTTCTACGGCCCCGAGCCTAGCGTTGCCTATTCCAAAGGCCATGTAGCGAGGAGAGTCCTCTTCTGGGAGCAGAGATGTTCTGATTCGCTCTGGGAGTCATCTCGGGGAATGAGACAGACAAGAAGCTCCTAAATTACAAGATTACACACTTACAGGATATACTCAGAATGGATCGATCATCTCTGTACTTGACAGGACATGGTCCCTTTAACTACCATCTATTCAAAATGGGGAAAACCCCATCAGAGAACTGCAGCTTCTGTAATCTAGGGAGAGAAACATCCGAACACTTGCTGTTCGAGTGCAGTGCGATCGCCCTAAGAATAATTAAAACACTCAATGCTTACTCTATTCAGTGGCCTCACGCCGACCCTGTGGATGTGCATGACCTTGTGGCGTTTATCAAGGACCTGGACCTACATTTCACAATAGATTGATTTCTCTACTCTTACACGGGGATGCACAATAGATCTTGCTGGTCGAAGTGCACAGGGTTCCTCTTACTAACCCACCTTCTTAAAAAAAAAAAAAAAAAAAAAAAAAAAACGCCACAGCTTTAACCACTGCGCCGTTCGCCCCGGTCATCGACTTTTTGAGTGATTACATCTTTGACATCGAAATTTCCTGAACGGAATCGCAAACCATCTACATTGTATTGCATTCGATAAAGCATCTTGACCGTAAACACGGCACCGTTTTTACCTTGTTTATAGTAAAATCGTAAAATATATATTTTCACACTAATTTTGACACATTTGACAAAATACTAACCGTTTAGAACCATTCTTTAAGGCTCCGGGAATACCAGTGAAAACATTTCGGTCAAAAAACGAAAAGTGTTTCAGTTATAAAAGTTTCCAAATACTACGAATAAAACACCGTTTAAAAAGGAACTTCAATCCATAAAAAGGGTATTTCGGCTAGAAAGCAGTTTGACTGAAATATTCTTTGTCTATTTGGACTGAATAACCCCCCGGAGTCCCAGTCAATAAAAAAAAGGAGTGGAAAACCGGGAAACTTGGATACGGGAAACTTGCACTGAATTTATTCCTGCGACAGTTATTCACAAGTCACACCAATGCAATCCATCCCCAGACATAACGCTTTTTGGAAAATCTAATTTTCCTAGATTTCCCACAAGAAACGTTTTCTGCGATAACTATTGGCAAATCACGAAGATATACACTCTAGAGGCTGATTTTTTTTCCAATTTTGTGGATTCTTCTGATTTTCCGATATTTTCCACGATTAGGTTAAATAAAGTTTTCCACATAAAACTATTTACAAAAGTTTTTATTGCAATCCATGTCTCCTATTTACTCTCGGCTGATAATCAGCAATTTTTTTTTATTTTCGGCTGGAATGTTAATAACGTAACCATCATTCTTGACTTTTTACTTTCGGCTTGAAACTTTCGGCTAACTTTAACAGGGTGAAATCCATAGTATTGGCGGCCAATTCATAATGGAGTATAACTCTGCATCTATTGAGTTTTGATCCCGATTCAATTAAGTTTCAAATTTTGCCGAAAATATCCGACAATTCAACATGATCATCCCGATGGTATATTCCATCTAACAACAAACTCAAAAAAATTATTTGCTCATTGGCGCAGAACTATTTTTGAGCCATTATCTGTTGTCCAAAATAAATTAAACGAAAACCTTCCAATTCTTCAGAATGCTCCGTCTGCGTGGATTTTTAAATCTGCAATTTAGCTGTCGTGAATTCTCCATCCACTTATTTGGACACTCTTGTGGAAAGGTCTTGGACTAACGGCCATGGAGACGATTCAGTCCAAGATATATGATTTCGAGCAATAAGTGCGAGAATAATTTTTGTTTCTCTCTTCTTCTTTTGAGACTCTGAGCTACATGAATTTGATCAGATCATTTTTATCATACCGGTTCACGTCCGATCACCGAAGTCTACCAATATTGGGCATAGTTAATACTTAGATGGGTGACTGCTTGGTTTTGTTGGAACGGCAATCAATCAAATCATTGTGCAAGATTGTTTGTTTAAACCTGACACGACGTCGACATAGTTCAGAGTCGTATTGGACGATTCAGCAAAATCTAACTGCGGCACGTGCTAAATCGAATTTTAATGTCCGATCTTGTTATTTAAAACGAGTTCTTCCTAGTTCGACCTTAGCCTTCTTCAAACGAACCCTAGATTTCGAATCAGAATTTTTAATGGCGAGCTCTACAATTCGCAGCGATCTGTATGTCTATTGAGTTCTAAACAAGGACTCGTTCATTCTTCAGCCTATACGGGTATTTCAGTTGGTTCATTTCTCACTGTACAAAATGGTATTTGTGATTCATTTGCAATACGAGAAAATTGGCTTTTCATCGGGCCAGAACCCCGATTTCTTCATTGGAAGCTGCAAATGGTCTTCAAGCTGTTATTCGACTGGCCTCCATTTATCGTATGCGATCTGTATGAGTGCGATGACAAGATTATTCATATTGGCGGTTGAATGAAATTTTCTTCTTTGTTCTTACATCGGTCCGCAAGAGCTCCTGGCTACTGCGTGATATAATTACTGGGCAATAAATGGGTGTTGCCCCAGATTATTTCAGTAGAAGATAAGCAACCTTCCCTCTGAATGGATTAACCAAACCTTTCTCTTGTATTACATGGGTGTGGACTACTGTGGGCCAATTCTATGTAAACTTCACAATATGGGAACGAGCACCGACAAAGGCTTACTTGGTCGTCTTTGTCTAGCTTGCTACACTTAGTGTTCGTATCGTCATTTTCAATGGCGTCATTAAAACAGATTTATTTCCACACAAAGTCAGTGCCAACACAAAGCTACACGAAATGTTTAAACTTCTGCATTGCTCCGATTTCAAATCCGGAATTCAACTTATGTGTCAGCGCGACAAAATTGGGTGTGTCGTTGGTTGTTTTATGAACCCGCCGTTATGTCTGCAAAATATCATATTCGTTGCCTAAAGACGATAGTTGCCAACATAATACATCGAGTAAGGGGCGATCTTGACCTTCTTAAAGCTGCTTGGTGTTTAATTGATGTTTTGTTCAAGACGAAATATAGAACATCGCTGTAGGTTGTGTCAAGAAAGATGGAACAAGAAAATATCAAAATCTTTCACGATCAAGGGCATTTTGATGCACCCTAAGCTTGCCGTAGTTGTATAGCAGCGCTCAAAAATTGCGTTCAACAGGAACGATAACTAAATCGAATCGCGATTGAAAGCATCATCATCTCGAGTTATATTAAAAAATAATCTTACATCGATAAATCAGTTATTCGCCATTTTGAGGCCACTTACGGGTTATTCGAATAGTAAACATTTACCTAAATTCTGGCCAATGGATAGCAATGAAAACATAACATTTTTCATAATTTTTAATTTATTTTATACAAAACCATAATACTAATATTTACAAATAAACAGTCAACTAAAGCTACAATTATCTACTTACAATCTAATGTTATAGTCCATCGTATAAGCGGGATTGTCTTTACCATCCAAATCACCCATATGCCCATTTTTCAACTCAGTCCCATTTTGTTTCACCACCCGCTTAATATCATTGAATATCACGCGAATAACTGTCGCAAAGGGTTGTTCAATAGTTAACCAAAGTCCTGCCGCTAAACCATATGATAACACCATTGTGGCGGCACACGCCGATGTAATATTAACGTAACCCAAGTAACTTGGTTGTCGCATACTACCCAGTGTGACGCGAAGCACAAATGTATGAATTAAGTATACGGATAATGAAACTCGTGCAAGCGGCCGGAACAGATTAAAATTAATTACATTTTTAATAACCCATCCAACGCCACAGCCACATCCTACGATAAGGACTGTGATTAAAATTACCCACAAGTTGCGCGTAAGTGATGCATACACTGCAATCCACAGGGATGGTTTCATAAAATCATAGTGATAGAATAATGACCCAGACAGGATAAGTACGGCTAGGGATGGAAGCACAATCCACCAAATACCAACAAACAGTTTATAGTCTTTAAGACTTATGTTTTTCTTTTTCAATTTGAAATAATACCAGCCACCAATAATTCCCGTTAGATATGAACCAATATTTGTATGGCTGGGTATATATATTTGTAGATAATATTGATTGTACCACAGGACATATTTTTGCGATTCTGGAATTAGCATGATTATACCCTCTAAGTCCATTAAGTATGTAACGAGTCCGGGGATGACGTAAGCCAATATAACAATTAATCCAATTAAAATTCGTGATATTTTTGGATATTTCCATAGCGCCATTAGGCATAGTAGCGATAGAATGTATAGTTGAACATCGGATCCAATGAACCAACCTTGCTGTACACACGGTTCATGTGGTTTAATGTAGCTGTTTAAGAACAATAGATTTAGGTACCAATATTTTCGACAGAAATATCGTTCCGGTTCATTGAAATGGTGTGAAACTGGACCCTCCTCGAGCAATTGGAGCCACGTAGAGTGGAGCAGAATTACAAAGGCATAAATTGGAATAATACTGTAAATACAAAACTGATTTAATAAATTAAACTTATACTTACGATAAAAATGTGTATACTTACGCAAATAATTTATAGAATAATTTTTTCCAAAAGTATAAACCGTCAAATTCCGCTTTAGAGCTTTTATGCTGGTAGAACTGATATCCTAAAAATATTCCATTAATAAGGAAATACGTTTGGATTACGGTGAGCCCATTGAGAATGAACATCGATGGTATGTTAAAGTATTGATTTTCCATCCATTGTGGATTTTCCGATGGAAAAATATTAAAAACGAATAGCGTGTGCACAACAATTAGAAAACATTCCAATAAAAATCGTACAAAATGCATCGATTTAACTTCATCATCTGTCGTCTCCTCGATTAGTTTATACCAATTACGTTGTAACGAGAATGCTGTAAAAAATTGTTGTTTACGTTTTTCCAGTGCCACTTTATAATGTTCGGCCGACTCTACTTTTGGCCGCTGCGTCTTAAGGCGGTAGTCATATAGTGTTGATAAACCGACGAGGCCACAACCGCACAACAAGAATATTATGAAGAAAATATCAAGGAAATCTGTATAAAATAAATACAAAAGTGAAGAAAAAATGTGGGTCATTCAATATAAACACCGCACCAAGGTTATTTGGTCGAAAGTTTTTTTTTATAATTACGTACCAACTTCAAATGGATCTTGATTTGTTTTGCAATATTCGATTTCGGAATATGCTTTCAAATCAAAATCTTTTAGTTGATGATTTATGCACTCGTTTATAATTTCCGCATATTTTTCCCGATACTCTGGCGTTTGCCGGAATCCTTCATCGATTTTGAATGTTATATACTCGATTTTACGATCAAAATCCAATTCTTGATAAAATTCTGATTTCAATGTGTCATTGTCGTACTCATATTTAGACAATTGATTGCGACACCAGTCCAAACAAACACCTCGTCTTAAACGATCATGACGAAAAAAGTGTTTATAATCAGCACTGTACCTTTCAATTAAATTCCATACCGGATTGGTTGTGTTTGGAGCAATCGTTATGTCAACGAAACAGTAGGTTGATGTTTGATCGGGAAACTCTTCCATACATCGATCGTAATCATCCAAACCGTATATCTTTGGCATTTTATTGTATTCGGTCACTAAAATTTTTTCAAATCTTATAGATAAAACTTATTCACTTATATAATGCAAACAATAATACACTTACTATTAATTTCACACTTTCCATAATTACAATTAACCAGAACAAGCATAAAATTTAATAAAAAATAATTTTTTAATTTAACCATTTTGTTTTTGTATATACTTGTGAAAAAGCACAACACGCACAAACACAACTTATTCCAATCACTGAAAGTTTAAGACTGAGTAAAAAAAAAACCAACTACAAATGAAAATGAAATCGTTTTTATTTTTTCTTTCAGCTCAAGATTTAGCTTAGCATTATTACGATGGATGTATATAAGAATACAGAAATTTAAAAATCATTAATGTAGTAAATATTTGATCGCACCACGGTGATGTAATCCATACAAAACACACGGATGAACAGGTTATAATGTATCTCTCATCATCTGCGCATCATTTCAATTTCGTTTTAATATATTTTATATGATTGTTAGATGTGACATAATTTGGGATGGTATTTATGCGTCTTTTCTCCAAATATCGTAATTTATTATACTAACATTGAAAATGACAAAAAACTAGGCGAACATTGGCACAACATGATTTACAAAATATTATTCGTATTACAAATATCTGTTAATGAAAAAAAGTTTTCCCAACAATTTTTCGAATAGACTAATGTTACAAACATCTAAGAAGAAGCCTTTCTCTAATCTATGTGTATCGAATTAAATTAGAGAAGGGCTTCTTAGGTTTATGAGAAAACTTTTTAATTTTAGTTAAGCTTACTTCTAATATTTAGCAGTTAAACTGCTAAAATATTTTCAAGTAACGTTAAAATCTACTGAAATAAAACCAAAGATGTAACAAATTTTATCTTGTTAACTTCTACCTAGAACAAATAAAACTAATAAAACTTGTTTTATATCATTTGAAACTTGTTTTATAATGCCAGTCGAGTCAAGTTAGATATAACCTTTAATCAATAATCCAGTCGAATTAGACAAAAATCGCACTTAAAAAAGAATTAAAAAGGTTACACGGTTCCGTTTTCACAAACAACTCGATTATTAAATACTAGTGGCGGAACGTAGTTAATTTTGAACTTCGCTTATTATTGTTATTGAAGGGTTCAGCCACCTCGCACTGCGACCTAAAAGATCTTTTGTGCTTCGACCCTGCTTAATTATCGTTCCAGTCAATATTCAGGCTTTTAATGAACCTGATAATACTGCCGCCCAGTTAGTGATACTATCTGGGCTTATGGCTCTCCCTCCTAGATGTTTACTGTAGCATGTAGTTCTGCTGGAATGACGGTAGCATTGGTATTCCTACCCTTGCCCCGGCTTCCGTTTTGATTTTACTCTTACGAGTTGCTGGTAATGGAAAGTCGCCTGTAGGTCACCCAGGTTTACTACAGGAAGGCTAAATAAGCCATTCATCCATCGACAAATGTGCTAAACGGCCTCAGTTACCAGTGGTAACCACAAGGAGGCAGCACGTACACTTGAGAATTGTAAATAGGTTACCCCTTACACAATTGTACCGTTCAAGCAGCTGCCTAATACATGACCAGAACAGCTCACGTGATGCCCATCTTACTGGAAGTCTAAGGAACTGGTAGATTAATTTATTCAACTTTGGTCTCCCTTTCCAACAGACGCTAAACCAACAACTTCGCTTAAGATACATTTAAATTTTTTGATAAATAATTTCTAACACTTGTGCCTTATTTATTGTGATGGCGGAAATTACTGTCGATAAAAATTTAAAAGCAAAGTGGAATCATTAGATGTATTGAGGTTTACTCTTGGAATGAAATAAGAAGTTCCAGTTTGTGAGCCAGTTGTTACTTCTACTTTGATTACATTTGTTCGCATTTCTTGAACAATCATGCGAGTGCTACTGAAAGCCCTTTGCTTATTGATAAATTCCTCAATATGAAAACAACAATCGATCCACATTTAAGGTTTACTTCAAATGGAGGAAGGTCAGCTTGATTCAAACTATTTAAACGTTCTACTGAAAAGTCCTAGATCTTCCTCGTCGCCATTATCATTTTTAACACTTGTTTCTCCACAGAGCCTTGCGAGGGCTTCTTCACTTAGTAAACGTATATTTTCATTTTTCGGTGTAAATATGGCCCGCTTACTCAAATTTGCTACGCCATCAAAAAATATTCCTCCGGAATTTCAATGGAATTGCCGGTTTTAGTATTGTTTGCTAGTGGAAGCCGCCCGTCTTCAATTTTTAGAATGAATTGGCAAAAATCTAGGTCAGTTCAAGCTCTCATATTCCTTTTTGAATGAAATATTTTTAAACTGATCCATATTATACTTCTCTTCATTGTAGACGCGATAATTTTTCCATGTGATCCATTATTTATGTATAACCGGTAGATCGAGGCGATGAGCTTGCCGCCAAATGAAATATCATCCCAAATTAAAAGTTCAACCAACGAAAAATTAAAAGCGGAATGGCATCTCATACCATGATCCAATAATGTTTTTAGTTTCTTTGCAGCAAGCTTCAGAATTAATGCTTTATAAAGGTGTGTTTTGCCGCTTCGCCGAGGTCCGTCTATGTAAAAGTTTTTCTTTGCCTACTAAGCAACACGGCCTTTTAAATCGTTGCGGTTGCTAACAATTGTTCATGGTTGAGATTACTCCACATATTTCTGTGTCTGGAACACTATGGTTATCAATGTAATGTAATTCGGGGGCTCCGGTAGACCAATTTTACAACAATTCAGTCCCTCTTTTTTCAGTTAATTTTGAATTTCAATTAGCCACCGTGCCAATGAATTGGCAAGTTGGAAGTTTCCTGATCGTGCCTTAGATGAACAAAATCTCCAAACATGCCGAGCTTAATATCGTTCCACAGTTGTAAAGGCTCAGCAGAATGATTGTGAATAACAAATAATCATAAACAACAATCTTAAGGTAAATGGTATATTTTCTGCTGCTTCTTGAGCTCGAATACGTATGGAAATTAAATCTTAAACGCTGTTGAAAAGACGTGGCTTTATCATCTTTTACGGCCAACAGTAGGTCAAATGGTACAATTCTACATTTCGTGGTGAAATGGTTGAAATTCACCCAAAACAAATGGTTGAGTTTAACCCATTCTTCTTCTTAAATTTATAATAAATTTGTATACCTTGGTAAAAGTAAACGTGTGCATCGGGATCTTCTTGATTTAGTTGAAAGTGGTATATGCGTAACAGTTGCTCGACGCAAAGTTTCTTCCTCGTGTCTATAGATAACTGAAACATTGTGTGATAGTGTCCATGAATTGGCAATTCTTGCAGTTTCCAGCAACTCAACTATATACACAAACGCAATTATATTCTTAAAAATTTTTTTTTTACACTCGAGTCACATCCGGGCTTTAATAATTTTGCAATCCATCTCAAATTTCTTGCCATTTTCGATTACCTACATACTGGTAAACGTTATGAATAAATCAGGACGACCAAATTTACCCTCAATAGCCATATTGTTTTGATATAAATTTACCATAAAGCGTGGACCATCGTGGTACGACGAAGGAAGAATGATAATATTTCCAACTCGTACATTTTGGTCTTGCTCAAATCTTGCTCATTATTCAAATGGTTCATTAGTCCTGAATATGACTCAACTCTAAAATAATTAATTTTGTTAGCCTCATCCATACAATAGGCATGCACTAAGTATTCTTGAAATAGTATACCTATAAATCTGTACGCACTGCTATTCGATATGCATAATATTTAAGATGGGTTACTTTATTCCTAACCGCGGTTGCTCTTTCTGCAACACGGCTCATATTCAATGAAAATCCAAAATCGCCGCGGCAGAAAAACAGCTGGTGATTACAAAAACCGCGTCAATGTCAATATGGGTAGCTGGTGGGTTGTAAACGCGTTGATCGTCATTGGAATTACGATTGAAAGTAAGCGCATTTGCGCTCCTTGGACTTGACCTCTTAATTGCTCTTTATTATATTCTTCAGAAAGATTTCTAATCAAATTAATTGTAATTTGTATTTTGAGTTGTAATTGTAATTGTAATGAATATAATTTTAGACCAACATGATATTTTTCAGAGGTAGTTTCTGTTGACGCGTTCAATACTATCCTTAATCCCCCTTTCTCCCAAGTGTGTCTCAGGAATGAGTGTGAAGTTTATGCTAAAAAAAAATAACAAAAAATTACACTGTTAAATTAACTATTTTCCAATTGGAATTTAAATGATATGAAAATTTAAATTTTTTGTAATTTTGGATTTTTAGTACCACCAAACAGATTCTTTTCATCCTTTTCAGATAGCTGGACCATCTGTTTATATCGTTAACCAAAAGCATCCAATTGTGTTGAACATTACTATATTTCAGACAATTTAAAAGGTGACTGAATTTTGATGGTTTAAAGAATTATTTAGCGCCGATCCTGGAAATGTCCCGAAGGCCCCGCACATTTCTTAGAATGGCTAAGCCATATAGCGGTCAATGTCTCCAAGCCGATCCAATTATGAGGAACTATAATATATTTCAGAGTTTTTGGAATTTCAAATAATTTTTTCATTATTTTAAAAGTTTTATAACGCCGACAGCAGAGATGTCCATAAGATCTTGCCCATATTGTCGGATAACTTGGCCATATGCCAGCCTACCTGGTCAATTTTATTCAATTGTGATGAACTATACTATACTTCACAGAATTTAGAATTTTTAATAATTTTATTAGTTTTATAAATTGTTGTATCTCCGATCACAGAGATGTCCACAAGGTCTGGCCTATATTTTCGGATAACTTGACCATATGCCAGTCTACGTGGCCAATCTTATTTAATTGTGATGAACTATACTATACTTCCCAGAATTTCGAATTTTTAATAATTTTATTAGTTTTATAAATTTTTGTATCTCTGATCACAGAGATGTCCACAAGGTCTGGCCTATATTTTTAGATAACCTGACCATATGCTAGTCTACGTGGTCAATCTTATTTAATTGTGATGAACTATACTATACTTCACAGAATTTCGAATTTTTAATAATTTTATTGGTTTTAAAAATTGTTGTATCTCCGATCACAGAGATGTCCACAAGGTCGCCTATATTTTTGGATAACTTTACCATATGCCAGTCTACGTGTTCAATCTTATTCAAATGTGATGAACTATACTATATTTCACAGAATTTCGAATTTTTAATAATTTTATTGGTTTTAAAATTGTTGTATATCTGATCACAGAGATGTCCACAAGTCTTGCTTATATTTTCGGATAACTTGGCCATATGCCAGTCTACGTGGTCAATCTAATTCAATTGTGATGAACTATACTATACTTGTGAAAGTGTGAAGTATAGTATAGTTCATCACAATTGAGCAAGATTGACCACGTAGACTTGCATATGGTCAAGTTATCCAAAAATATAGGCGAGACCTTGTGGACATCTCTGTGATCAGAGATACAACAATTTATACAACTAATGAAATTATTAAAAATTCGAAATTCTGTGAAGTATAGTATAGTTCATCACAATTGAATAATATTGACCACGTAGACTGGCATATGGCCAAGTTATCCGAAAATACCGGCAAGACCTTGTGGACATCTCTGTGATTGGAGATACAACAATTTTTAAAACCAATAAAATTATTAAAAATTTTAAATTCTGTGAAGTATAGTATAGTTCATTACAATTGGATAAGGTTAACTACGTGGACTGGCTTATGGTCAAGTTATTCAAAAATATAGGCTAGACCTTGTGGACATCTCTGTGATCGGAGATACAACTATTTATATAACTAATAAAATTATTAAAAATTCGAAATTTTGTGAAGTATAGTATAGTTCATCACAATTGAATAATATTGACCACGTATACTGGCATATGGTCAAGTTATCCGAAAATAAAGGCCAGACCTTGTTGACATCTCTGTGATCAGAGATACAAAAATTTATAAAACTAATAAAATTATTAAAAATTCGAAATTCTGTGAAGTATAGTATAGTTCATCACAATTAAATATTATTGACCACGTAGACTCGCATATGGTCAAGTTATCCGAAAATACCGGCAAGACCTTGTGGACATCTCTGTGATTGGAGATACAACAATTTTTAAACCAATAAAATTATTAAAAATTCTAAATTCTGTGAAGTATAGTATAGTTCATCACAATTGGATAAGGTTGACCACATAGACTGGCACATAGCCAAGTTATCCGAAAATATTAGCAAAACCTTGTGAACATCTCTGCGGTCGGCGATATAAAACTTTTAAAATAATGAAAAATTTTTAAAAATTCCAAAAACTGTGAAATATATTATAGTTCATCATAATTGGATCGGCTTGGTGACATTGGCCGCTTTATGGCTTAGCTGTTCTAAGAAATATGCGGGGCTTTCGGGACATTACCAGGATCGGCGCTAAATAATTCTTTAAACCATCAAAATTCAGTCAACTTTTAAATTATCTGAAATATAACAAGTAATGTTTTACACAATTGGATGCTTTTAGTTAACGATATAAACAGATGGTCCAGCTATCTGAAAACGATGAAAAGAACCTATTTCCTGATGAAAAGAATCTATTTGGTGGTACGAAAAATCCAAAATTACAAAAAATTGAAATTTTCATATAATTTAAATTCCAATTGGAAAATAGCTAATTTAACAGTGTAATTTTTTGTTATTTTTTTTAGCATAAACTTCACACTCATGTCTCAGGATCCATCTGGAATGGTATTACAGTTTCGTCTGGTGTTGTTTCATTCCGAGGAGGATGAAGTTCTTCTAATTTCCAAAACCTTTTGAGTTGTTCATCTATCTCCACTGCGACATGATGTGATTTAATTTTGACCACTTTGTGATTACTACCTAAGTTTTGCTATTTTACCCAGAACCACCAACCTGAATTCTCTCAGTTGTGCAGATGGCTCGTTTCTCTCTCCTTTCAGTAACTGTGGTTTTATAATCCGGCCATAGCAATCTGCTTATAATAATATATCGACAGGAGCTGGAACGTTGTTGCATGGGTCGGCCAGTAGTAATTTGTTCAAATGTTCCTATTTGTCAGATGGAAAGGGTGCTACTGGAAAATTTCTACTTTTTACTTAATACAGCCAGTTGTCCCCTTAGTCCCATTCTGCGCCCTGGTAAGTTCAATCGCTGTTTAGCTTCAGCAGCCAAGCATTTTCTCTGTTCAAATCGTCGGTTATTTGCAGCTCCTTGAACTTTTTCAACGAAGTTTCATATGCTTTTAGTATTTCGTTATCTAATTTTCTGGTTCCATATGGCACTATATCCAGGCAGTTTTATGTATTCATTTCTAAATTCTTTACCGCATGTAAGTTCTCTCTGACGGTATCGTGTAGTGCCTTAATTGCAGCTGCTGATTCTGTTGTTATATAATGCAGCGTGAATATTGTATTAAAGTGGTTATTAACGAGTAGCCTTTTGTTTTCGTAACTGGTTAATAAAATTTCCATTGCACTCGCATAATTATCTCCCGTTGGTTGTACATGCTGAATGACTTTGCTCGCAACATTGTCGCATTGATAAAATGAAGTTGTAATTTTACCTATAGCATCGCACTGTTGAATTGAAAAGATTATTTTTTCAATAAAAGTTATTTATGAATACGATAGCAATTCATCATTATGATGGATAACTTCAGCTTATAGACTACCTGTGATCTATATTAACAAATGTACTATCAATTGTTGATTTTTAAATCGATACAACTTTTCATTCGAAATTATTTTTGATAAATATGATCATCCAATTTATAAATTTACTATCAATATAATAGTGCACAAGGAAATCTATTAAATGATGAATGATTTCTGATTATCCGCTGTTGGTTATATAATTAAATGTGCTATTAATTATTGTTAGTAATGTCATTCAATAAGGTAAGACTTTTCTTTCAAAATTATTTTTATAAATATGTTCATCCACTTTATAAATTTTGCTATCATAAGGTATCATTATTAATTTAAAGGAAAACCTTTAAATGTTTTGAACGATTTCTGATTATCAATGGTCTGTTTTATTAACAAAGACATTATCAATTGTTAATAGTAATATTTTTCAGAATGATAGACTATTTATTACTTCATAGTTTTTGATTTACCTTCCTTCTTATTCATACGCAATAATACCGTTTCATAAATTTTTTTAACAGGAGATAACAAAGCTATTACTGATGATCGATTTCCAATTACCAACTGTCGATTTATTTAACAAATATATTATCAAATGATGATAGTAAATTTTTTCCATATGATAGAACTATTCATTGAATATTATTTTGAATAGATATGATCATCTATTCCACTATTTTACTACCAATGTGATAGCGAACGTTATTGATGCGAAAAAGTCCACTATGCTAAATATAACAACCGAAAATAAAGCAAAACTTGGAGAAATACTGCATTACACAATATAACAATATTTAACGTGTTTTCTGTAACTTAATCACAGTAAATCGATGTGTTCGCAAGCAAAGGTTATGGTGCAGTTTAAATTTTCTATTAAACATACATATTCGGTGCTTAAAAGCAATGTTTAGTAATTAAAATTAAATTACATTGCTAGAAATAACTCATAAACTATTAAATTCTAAGGTAAATTAGTGCTTTTAGTTTTGTTTTGGAAAAATTAATTTGCGGTAAAATATAATAAAGCTTTGTTAAAATTCTTGAAGCAAGAATAGTTTCTTTTTGATATACTATATTACAATTAAAACATCACTTTAAGGCATGGCAAAATCTTATGCACAGCTCATCGTATGAATATGCGGAAGGCTTTTGTATTCAAGAATATCAAAACTTTAATGTTTTCAAACGCCACTTAAATCGTACTCACAGTAATCATGGTAGCGATTCAAAAAGATTACAATCTGAAACAGTGTTACGCAATCCCACAAGGGATTACGTTAACAGACATGAGAATAGCGGTCTGATGCGGTGTAATAGCTGGCTAGAGCTCACGGTGAGGCGTGGGGGTTTTCAGACATATTTCACATGCTTGAATAACCGCATGAAGAACAAAATTAGAGGGGCAAATGGAAATTAAAATTAAATTGCCACGGCCTCAGCGGATTCATGTCGAATACACCGATCGGTTCAATCCCCACTCAGAGCAAACATCACGCGTCAATCCAAGCCAATGACACCAGAAAGAAAAACAGAACATTCCAAATTGAACATTCCAATAACGCAAACATTCCATCTCATACTACACAATACCTGTACACACACCAACTCGCAAGAGATATATATGCTTGGACATGACAATATAGAAAACAAGTAAATGCAAAAAAAATTTAAAATATGTTTACATAACAATCGGAGGGAATATTAAATTTAAATTCGGAAATCATAAAATCGAGCATAAATATAACACCATGGTGGTCATGGTATTTTATAACTATAAATTTTTTTTTTTAATTATTTGAGCGTTTGGGATCTTCGCAAAAATCTCTTGTTCCTCTGTTTCAAGTGGAGACGTATGCCAGTCGTAACAAACGTGGGGGCGACCCACACCCGAGATAAGGTCTCAAGCCAGGCATATAATAAATAAATAATAGTGTTAAACACGAATATCTTTGGCATGATATGTGCCCAACGGGTTTTCATTCAGATCTTTCACGGTATAAGCTAAAGGGTTTTTCAACAAGAGCACTTCAACTTTTTTTTTGAATAAAACACAAACTGTTCGACTTTTGAACTAACTTTTTTTTTTATTAACGAATTTGAACATATACATTTAAGTATGAAACTCGATTTCTTTTGCATGACCACCGCGTGCACGTTTTACGAAGTCCAATCTTTGAACCCAATTTTCGACCACTCTTTCGCATAAATCGGCCGAAATTCCAGCAATTTCACGTTCAATATTGGCTCTGAGCTCTTGCAACGTCGCCGGCTTATTGGCATAGACCAATGACTTCACATAACCCCAAAGAAAATAATCTAGAGGTGTCAAATCACACGAGCGCGGCGGCCACTGGACGGGCCCATTTCGCGAAATAACACGCTCATCGAACTTAGTCTTCAATAACGCGATTGTATCGTGTGCTGTGTGGCATGTGGCCCCGTCCTGTTGAAACCACATGTCGTCCAAGTCCATTCCATTCAATTGCGGCCAAAAAAAATCGTTTATCATATCGCGGTATCGATTTCCATTAACAATAACGTGGCGATCGTTATCGTCGATGAAAAAATTTGGCCCAATGACGCCGCCGGCATGTAATCCGCACCAAACAGTGACTTTTTCGGGATGCAACGGTGCCTCATGAATCACGTGTGGGTTGCTTCCTGCCCAGTAACGCATATTTTGCTTGTTGACAAATCCATTTAGCCAAAAGTGAGCCTCATCGCTGAAGATGATTTTTCGGTGAAAATCTGCATCATTTTCGATTTGCTCTTGAGCCCAATTCACGAATTGGCGTCGCTTCAAATGGTCAAACAGCTTTAGTTTTTGTGTCAGCTTGATCTTATACGGATGTAGGCCAAGATCTTTACGTAAAATTCGCCACAATGATGTCACAGAAAGGCCCAATTGTTGCGAACGTCGTGTGAGCGACACATTCGCGTCTTCTTGAACTGAAGCCCTGGCGGCTGCGATGTTTTCAACACTTCGAGCACTTCTTGCTCTCGAGGGCACTGGAACATTATGTAGCGAAAACGTAGACTCAAATTTTGCCACTATACGGTCGATTGTCGAACGGGCTGGCTTGTTAAATGGACCTCAAAATGGCCGTAATGCTCTTAAAGTAGCAGCAACAGAACGATTATTTTGATAAAAAATTTGCACGATTTGCAATCGCTGTTCACGTGTGTAGCGTTCCATGATGAAATGTATACTAATGAAGTTTCCAAATGACAAAAGAAAAATAAAAAATATGGCGTCGTTCGCCGTCCCTATCGGAAAAAAGTTGAAGCGCACCTGTTGAAACACTGTAACGGAGCTACTTTGTAGAATTAAGCGCCACTGTATTGTGGCACTTCATCGTTGAATTTTACTCCGCTAGCAGAATATCCCTATGGTCCTATACATTAGTGACCGCAGCACGTTTGCCGGCTAGGTACAGAAGGTGGGCAGGTTCTTATCACTGACCATAGAGATCGAGAAGTGCTGCTTCACCCATATCGTCAATTAAAAGGGGTATTAAATATAGCGCGATATTAAAACATTTAAACTATGTCAATCATCATTACTGGCTCTCATAGGGAGATAGTTGAACCAACTGAACAAATTAATTATTTGAAATAAATTAAATTAATTATTGAAAGTGGATCCTGTAACTACTTTAATCAAACATTATGTATTAGGGTATAGATATAAATAGAACAAAAAAAAAAGGTGTCGTTGTTACAGCCATTTTCATATATATACATATCTATACATACACATATACATACATACACACACATATATACACATATATATATATACATACATATACATATATACATATATACATGTACGTTATATATATATATATATATATATATATATATATATATATATATACATACATACACAAACACATACGCATATATATATATATATATACATTGTGATCTAGATGATGGATCATCTGCTCTCCTCCCTCCCGTTGGCAATACCACGCAGAATTATTCGGTATGCCCCTTTATATTAAGTGTTAGCCCATCCTACTTGATCACCTGTATCTTGCCGTGTTTATTCACACATAACAGTACCCTGAAATTGCCTAGATAAACTGAGAAACAAAAGTATAGCAATGTGCCGTGAATTAAAATAAAGTCTTGCTCGTAATATCGTGAAGGAAAATCTCAAACATATAAAACACAATGAAATCACAGAGAAATTGATTGATTATTGATTTAATTCACTTAATATCAGATTTAGGTTTATAACAAAACAAAAATATGTATAACGGATCCGCGGTCCTTAAGATTTGAACATTTAATACAGTAGTACGTAAGATTTATAAATAGATATAAAAAAAAATAAACTTAATTAATCTCTTGAGGAATGTTATATGTATAAATCAAATTAAAATATGTAAGAACAAATATATGTATATAGGTATATAAGAAATAATACAACTTAGATAATAGATAAATAAATAAGAAATAACATAATTTAGATAATAAATAAATAAATAAGAAATAATATAATTTAAATAATAAATAAATAAATAAAAAATAATATAATTTGAATAATAAATAAATAAGTATGGACGATTGCCCAACTTATAATTAGCCCACTTAGCTGACTAGAGTAATGGCGTCGTCACATTTTGGTTTGGCGGCCTTTTCCATTTTCTTTATTTCACGCAACGCCGAACTTTCTCAGTTAATTATTTTCTTCTTTTTATTGTTCGCAATTAAACGATCCACGCCCAATTATTGGGGCCAGAAAAAAAAAATATGTCGCGGAAATGATACCTGTTAAAAAAAAAACACGAAACCGAAAAAAAAACAATAAATGATCTAAAGCACCAACAACACAAATTTGTAATCACTACATCATCACAAAATTAAGCTTTAATTGTAATAAAACAAAAATCTTATCAAAAAAAAATTGCCAAATTATCATACCTCTTCCGCGACAACTTAAGCTTAGAAATTTAGCAATTTCCTGGCTGGTAAGTTTATATTTCCTATCGCTGTTGGATATTTTGGTTTATTTTTGTTTTATGGAACAATAATGGCCACTTATTGTACCAGTGCCAATGTTAAACTTAAACACGCACAAACACAGCTCTATCAATACAATTTTGTATTTATACACTCGTTCAATGTAGCTGTTCTATTTCAATATAATACACCGTTTATTAAATTTTATGACAACGTCTCGAAGTGGAATGAGTATAGATAGCAATTTTAATTTATAATTTGATGTTTTTTTTTTTGTTTTGTTGTTGTTGTTGATAATAAAAAAAAATCCAATGAAAAGAAAAGGTAACAAACCCAAATGTTCATCCGCTCTATTACCACCTAAATGAATCGGTCAATTAGACCATTAATCAATCTAGCAGGGCAGCACACACCCTGGGTAACCAAAAATATTTGTCAATTATTTTGCTTAAGTACTCCCCTCACGATAACACTTAACTGACGAAAATTCAACGACTGTTTGCCTGGAACATTGCCAATAATGTTACAACACCCTTTACATTACCCACTCTATTGACAATGATAACGGGAATGAATATAGAGGCTAACTTTGCTGAAAATTTATTAGGAGCGCTGCTTTGTGCAAAGGATCTAACAAACACAGGTTGGTCAGGGTGAAAATTTCGATTTCTACTTCGAAGATTGTAATGGTCAGAAGCCTTCTCGTGTGCGACTTTAAGGTAATGGATAATCTGGTCCCGTAGCAAATTTAATTGTTTTGTTTTTGACCTAACATGAATTTCATTATCATCTTGAGATGATAATAATTTACGTATAGCATAATCAGATCCACTCAACGACATGTGTTGTCCAAAGACCACATAATGGGGAGAAAACTGAGTAACATCATGTTTTGCGTTTCGAAGTGTAGCAGTAATTTCGGACAAATGACAATCCCATTCATTGTGCTTATTGTCATCCAGATAGGAACGAATGCTTGCTAGTAACGTCCGATTTACTCTTTCTGACGCATTACTTTGTGGTGAATAAATGGGAGTGCGGACGTGACTAACATCATATTTTTTTAACAGATCTTGAAATATGTTCGAAAGAAATTGTTTACCGTTGTCAGACGTGATTACAGCAGGTACTGAAAAGAGCAGGAAGATTTCATTCCCCAAAAATGCACATAGAGAGGAGGCCGAAGCTTCACGCAGAGGTTTAACGAGAACAAATTTTGAATAATGATCCAACACGATTGCGATACAAGTCCCAAAAAGTCAACGAACAATTTTTCAAAAGGCCTGATAGACACCGTTTGAGAACCCATAAGAGGTTGTGTACTACGGTTAACAGGTTATCTTGCAATGAAGACAATTAGAGATAAAAAGTTTAGTTTGTTTAGCCATACCAGACCAGAAAAATTGTCGTTGAATTTTTTCTAATGTTTTTGAAATACCCATATGCGCGGAAGTAGGAGGAGAATGTGCCAGCTTAATTAATTTGGTAGTCAGGGATAGTGAAACTACTAACTTCCATTCGGATAAATCAGTCGAGGTATAACGCGAGGCATAAGATGGTAAAATTAAAAGTTTTTTGTCGCGTATTTTAAAATTATGTTCGCAGTCTTTCAGTTGTTGAACTCGATTGATTTGCTGAAGATATTCGTCATCCTAAAAAGCTGACGAATTGAGATCAATATGTAGAACCGAATTGTCACTAGGAGTATTAAGGCTTGACACATTTCCTTGTATAGCGGTTGCCTTAACAGGTGGTGAAGAATCTTTAATCATAGTATTTTTAGTAACAACCGTACTTTGTTCAGGATCATCCAGATCATCTGTTGAGTCAATATAAAAAGATCTTGAGAGGGCATCAGGAACAACATTCACCGATCCTTTACGATATCCGATATCAAACTTATACGCTTGCAGTTTTAAACTCCAGCGGGCGAGTCTACCTGCTAAATCTTTTTGGGACATCAATCACCGGAGACTAGCGTGATCGGTATAAATCGTGAACGGGTATCCCTCGATATAGGGCCGAAATTTTTGCACACTAAGTACTGCGGCGTAACACTCAAGCTCGGTTACAGAATAATTGCGTTGACCAGCATTTAGTTTGTGTGAAAAAAATGCAATGGGGTGTTCAGCGCTATCCGAGTCTAACTGAAATAAAACACCACCCACACCAACAGCACTTGCGTCACACTGAATATAAAACGGGCGCCCATAATCAGGATTCGCCAAAACAGGAGCAGAAGACAAAGGCAACTTAAGAGCTTAAAACGATTCCTCAGCGTGAAGGTTCCATTTAGATTTTGATTTATTTCCCGTTAAGTCAGATAGTGGAGCAGCTAATGAAGCGAAGTTCTTAATAAAATGTCGATACCACCCACATAAGCCCAAGAAGCTACGTATCTGTTTGGTTGTTTTAACAAACACAAATAAAACCATGGGCGAACAAGCCGATTATGAGTCAGATCTTGTTGAAGGGCGCCAATCGTTGGGCCGGCAATAATAAGAAGAGAAAAAGAAAAATTAAAAAAAATGTTGCAACAATGGAAATTTGAGTTTCTCTTTGAAATTTTCCCAGGTACGTGCAGAAAATATCATTTTAGATATTTTGTAATTTTTTTTTTAAATCTTTCTGGACGAGTCGATTGATTTAGATGCCCTGCGACATATAAAAAGAGATCATCCCAAATTGTTATGCTGGAAAAACAAGCTAAATATATTGGAACCATGATAAAATTCGAGCAAAAACTTAAATTATGGAAAACCATGACGCCAGCTGCTGAATAATTTTAAAAGGAAGGACAATAGCAAATAGCAGTGAAAGTAATGCCTCTGTCAGTATAGTTGTATTTCAATTCCAGTTACTTTGGAAACTAGTTTAGAAGATACCACGGTTGATTACCATGTTGATATGGTAATAGCTATTATTTAATCCCTATTTCTGTTCTATCCTAAAGAAATTTACTACTAATTGCAAACCATTCAAAAATTTGTTAAGAGAGTATGTCTCTTTAAGAACTTTAAGAACTTCTCTTTAAGAGAGTAAGTATGATTTTGTTTTCGTATTTTTGCTTCACACGAATTATCGTATACACGATGTGGGTTTACACAATCCCAGGACTGGGATTTTGCACAAAAAGCGAGAAGCGAGTTTGTGTCCCTTTTACTTAAACTGAATATGAACACTATTTCGCTTAGTAAAAATATATTTTATTAATGCGATCTCAACTAGCTAAAATAAAATGATATTCTATTTCAACTATAAATTGTCTGGAGGTCCGGAGAAAAGGAGATAGCTCTTATACATAATATACTTGACTGAGATCGTAATAGAAAAAGGGACATTGTACAGCACACACTGAGGAAATTCAAGCTGGTTTGCTTTCTCACAAAAAACAAATATACGAAATTAAAACAATGTCGGCTGTTGTTGATTTTATTTAGTAATAGGTTTTTATTGAATTTACATTTATTTTTTATGTGTTGCTGTCACAAACGTTTAAAGAACACTGATCCGTGATCAAATTATTTTTATTACAGCGATAACAAAATATAACAAAAGAGACTTAAACAGAATAAAAAAATTGTGCTATTAAATAATTTCTATACATGTGAATTTGCTCCAAAAATTGGTAATACAAAATGTACTAAACTTATGTGTATGTCATCAAATGACACTGACAGCTTGACTAATAAATAATAATAACATACAATTCCCGAAATCAATAAGAAATTTAAATAAAGTATGTACTTCATAGTCTTAAAATTAATGCAATCATTATCTAATTATTATATTTATTGTAGATACATCTGCGTTGTCATCATTGAATGGAACCAATCTTCTGTGTATAATGTTTAAAATACTGTGCAGTGCGTTTTGAGTACATTTTATGTGTAGTGGCTTTGAATCAGAAATACATGTATTAATAAATAGTCGGATTAATTCTAGTGGTTTGTTTTATTTATCTAAATTGAATCATGGCCCAACAGACATAGACCGAATGAAACGGAGTAAAAACTTATTCTTTTAAAAAAAGAGATAAACTATCTTCTCGCCTCAATTCCATCTTCAACCGTGATAGGGTACAGATCGATTACAGAGCTAAATAATTTATAAATAAAAAGTTTGGTAAACAGAACATTTTAACAGTTTATTAAATCAATTAGTGGATAAAATCCAGAAGAGAATGAGTGAAAATAGTGCGGGAGATGATCCCGGTGGGACTAAAGTTAATTCAGTGACTGAGAAGCAAGAAAATAATATAAATACAAGTGGAATAGTTAATATAAATAGTGATAAAAGTACAGGAGATTATAATATTAAATACGATGTAAATAACGGAAATGACGGTTCATACAGAGTTATAGTGATCAAAAAATATGAAAATAATAATAATGATAATAACGTTACATATATATCGACATTGAAAATTGCTGATATAGTAATTAAAATTACAAATGGAGAAGGCATCAATGAAATCAAACGAGTTGGGAAACAAAAATTTATAATTGATTGTAAAAAACCTGAAATTGCTAATAATATAGCAGAAAGCACAGTTTTTGAAGAAAAGAAATTGAAAGCATTTATAACGATAAATTATATAGCCAGAGCAGGGGTAATACATGATGTTGATGTAGAATACAGTGACATCCAAGTAACAAAAATGATTGATAGTCGGCAATTTAAAATAAAAACACTTAGAAGATTGAAACGTATGTAGATCGTTGAACGAGAAAGGGGAAGTAATCATGATACCGAGCAAATCTATTCAAATATTCTTTGAAGGAAAACAAATTCCACAGTACGTGTATATGAATTATATCAGATTCGGAGTCACGCCATATATACAAAGAGTAATACAATGTTTCAAATGCTGGAGATTTGGCCATAATGCAAGAAATTGTAAAGGTATTCAAAGATGTAAAAATTGTGCAGATAAAAATCATACGCAACACGATTGCGATAAGAATAATTTGCAGTGCTGCAATTGTAAGAGCAATCATCATGCTGATTCATTGGACTGCCCGGAGAAAATAAGACAACAAGAAATAAAATACAGAATGGCAGAAAAATGCAGTGCCGACAAGAAGCGGAAATGGAGTTTCCAAAATATAGAAACAATGGTTGGCGGAATTTTATGAGTATGAATTGATTTGATAGTCTAGAAGAAGATCAGTTTCCACCATTAATAGTAGATGAAAATAAGAAGAGAGAAATTCCAGTTTTAAATACGATACCTAGATTTAAACACAATGGATTTTACAAAAAACTAAAAGATAAAGAAACAGATTTACCAAGAAAGACAAATAACAGTAAAAGAAATAGAGAAAATATCATAGAAAAGGGAAAACGAGAAACCAAAGTAATTAAAAGAATAGCGACAGCAGAAAAAGACGAAGTTAAAACAATACAAGAACCATAGCATAGTATGCAACACAATGAACGAATGGAATTACGAAAAAGACTACATGATAAGATAGTTATGGAAAGACATAAAGGAGAATGGAGTGTAAAGAAGCCAAACGAGATATATGACAAGAAAAGCTTGTTAGAAAACTCAAAATCTAAGTCGAATGAGAATTATAAAAATAATAATGATATGGAAATATACAGTTCCGAAAGTTTAACTTCCGGATTAATAGAGTTAACACAATGAGCTTGAATATATTACAATTCAATATTCAAGGTATAGGTAATAGTAAAGAAGAACTCAAATATATACTTAAGCATTATAATATACACATTTGCGGAATAATGGATACCCAATTAAATGAAAATAAAACATTTAATATGAAGTATTATTACGTTATACGAAAGGATAAAAATAGTCATGGTGGAGGGGTAGCATTATTAGTACATAAAAGCTTAAATTATAAAAAGATACAACTACAACATATAAATTTAGGAATGGAAAAAATTGGAATTAAGATTTATTTTAATAATAAAGAGATTTCAATTATATGCATATATGCACATCCCAAACATAAAATCAATGCAAATGAATGGAGCAACATTTTACGATTAAAGAGATTTTAATGCGCATCACTCATATTGGGGAATCGATAGTTGTCAAAATTACGAAGGGGTGGAGATAGAAAAATTTATTACTACTAATAATTTAATAATATTAAATGATCGTACACCTACAAGAATTCCGAAGCCTAATTGGCGAAACACGGTAATAGATTTAACAATTACTACGGCGGATATACAGCCATGTATTACAGGATGGAAAACAATAAATGATGTGACTCAAAGTGATCATTATCCTATAATGTTTAAAATTAGAAAAACAAACATAATAGATGGTACTAGCCAAACTATTGTCCACAGAAACTTCAAAAAAGCAAACTGGAATATATATAAACAAAAATTGGAAGCTAATTCGGATAATATTTTACTTTGTAACAACATACAAGAAAAATATACTAGAATAATAAGTAAAATAAATGACGCGGCATCAAATGCTATCCCTATGACTAAAATTTATAATTATGAACCTGATCCGGCTAAATCACCGTGGTGGGATACAGAATGCAGAAGACAAGTAGCGATGTGCAGGCGAAAACTTAGTACGTTCAATCACTTAAGTAACCTAGAAAACTACATTGAATATAAAAGACAAAAAGCTAAAACAAATATATTCGTCAGAAAAAAAAAATTGAATGGGAGAAGATATGTGAAAATATCAATCCAGGAACAAATATATCCAAAGTATTTGAGACAATACGTAGATTAAAAGGAATATATGTGAACGAGAAAACTACATGCGACCAATATAATTGGATTTCGGAGTTTGCACATAAATACTGTGGAAAACCAGCGTCGAGGGTGGACATGACAATAGCTACGACAAATGATTTTTTGGACTTTAATATGAATGAACTAAATATAGCTTTAAATCATAGAAAGAATACTAGTACGGGGATGGATCGAATAAATTACGAAATGCTGAGGCAACTTCCTATTAATTTTAGAAAAATACTGATAAGCTTATTCAATAGGGTTATAAAAGAAGGATTTGTACCTATGGATTGGAGAGAACATATAGTACTTTTGTTTTGCAAAAAGGGAAAAGATATACATCAAGCAGACACCTATCGACCAATTACATTATTGTCGTGTATGGGCAAGACATTGGAGCTGATGATTAAAAATAGACTGGAATACCACATAGAAAAATTTCAAATATGTTCTAAACAACAATTTGGCTTCAGAAAGAGTAGAAGCGTACGTGACAATCATATGATTCTAAATTCGGAAATTCAGAAAACATATAATAAAAATGAATATATGATTGCAGTTTTCATAGATGTTAAAGGTGCATATGATAATGTGGAGTTGCATGTTTTATTCAAGAAAATGATGGATTCAAATTTAGATCGACTCGTCTGCTTATGGATTTATAAATATTATTATGACCGAAAGGTAACCTTTAAAGTAGAAAATAGCAGCTTTGGACCATATGATTGTTATAAAGGTATTTGCCAGGGTTCAATATTAAGCCCATTGCTGTATAATATTTATACAAAGGATATAGATAAAATACTTGGGAATGAAGTTAAAATGATACAATACGCGGACGATATATGTAAAAATATATACAATCTGAAACCATTGAATATGGACAAGGTATAATAGCGGAAGGAATAAATAATTTAAACAATGAATTGGATTTCTTAAAACTTAAGATATCAGTAGAAAAAACAAAGGGAGTTATTTTTAGTAGACACAGGATAAAAAAAGCCCCCGAATTTGCTTAAGTAATAAGACAATAAAATTTGATGAGACAGTATTATTTTTGGGAATATACTATGACTCTAAGAGTAAATGGAACAAGGAAATTTCAAAAGTGGAAAAAAAATGTAATACAGGCTTTAACTTAATGAAAAGTATATGTGGAATAAAATGGGGAGCTCATCCAAATAATCTAATTAACATATACAAATCGATGATCAGAATACATATTGAATTTTCATGCTTAATGACAGCTACAGCGACAAAAACTATATTATTAAAATTATCACGATTACAATATAAAGCGATACGGATTGCATTAGGCTGTTTATCATCGACACCAACGCAAATATTGGAAGTAGAAGCTGGAGTAGAGCCAATTAATATAAGAACACAATTTTTATCGAACAAATATATATAAGCTATAATATCATCGCCAGCTATAATATCAATAGAAAACCTTAAAAATATTGAATACCTCCAATATGAACAAATCCCATATTTTTCATTAAAATATGATACAATTATTAAACCAATAAATATTGACCTTAGTACATTCACCAGAAATGATAATTTGGAAATTATTAAGCGGAAAATGAATAGATACACACAAATAAAATCTTGGGATTTTATCATTTTTACAGATGGTTCGGTAAATAGTAACATGATGCGAAGTGGGTACGCAGTTTTTATAGAAAATTTGAATATTAAGTATAAATTTAAAATACATAAGAAGACAAGCTCATCAATAGTAGAACTACTTGGAATTAAAGAGGCTATTAAAATATTAGAAAAACAACACAACAAAACAGCAGTAATATTTACGGATTCCAAAAATTGCTTATTAAAACTAAATAATATATCATATAATAACTATAATGATAAAGATATAATCGATATAAAAAAAAGCATAGACCAAAGTTGCTTAAGAAATAATAGCATACATCTGGTCTGGATACCAGGACATTATAGTATACGTGGTAATGAGATAGCGGATGGATTAGCTAAGGAGGCGGTAAAAGATGGGGCTATAAATTTAGAGGACAGTAAATTAAATTATAGAGATATGATAGAGCAAATAAACAAACAAAAAATGAGTCAATGGCAAGTGTATTATGAAAATAAATCGATACAGACGGGTAGGAAATTTTATAAAGCACAACCAAAAATCGTTAAGGAACTTTGGTTCAAAAATATTTCAAACAGGAGAATCATTACAATGATAATTAGGATAAGGAATGGCCATACCCTTGCTCCAGTACATCTCAACAAAATAGGACTAAAAGAAAATAATCAATGTACATGTGGCGAGGTTGCAGATGTTAATCATATGCTGTTAGGATGTATAAACAATAAACAAGAGATAGATGAATTTTATAGAAATATTACGAAATACAAGCAAGATATACCAATCAGTGTTGATGGTTTAGTTTTTAATATAAATCAAAACATAAATTTAATTAATAGAATATTCAAAATAACAATTAAAAATAATATTAAAATATAGTAGAATATAAGGATGGAAAGAAATAATAGAGATGATATTAAGAAAAAGAACTAATGAGAAATAGAATTAAGAACATAAATGTAAACATGAAGTAAATTATTTGGGAAAAGCCGAAAGGTAGTCCATAATCATTAAAATAAAAAAAAAAAAAAAAAAAAAAAATCTTCTCGCCTTTTATGCAAAATCCCACTCCAGGTTTTAATCTGTATAGTTGTCTAATTTGTGCCCTAAATTAACATTCCGATTAATTTTCGTTTAATTATAACAATGTTCAGTGTATTTGTAAGCGAGTAACGCTGGTTAGCTTTTCAAACATTTTTTACTTTTGACAACTTGAACTTCCATATTTTTCAATAAACTGATAGTTTCATGCCAAAAGCTGTACAGTTTTAAGTCACCTGATACCACCAGTATCGAGGATTATGATGGATAATCCGCATTCATCGAAACAAATTTGCGTAAAATAATCAATAAAGGACTAACAAAATTCTATGTTTACTTTTGGCGAATCGGTATTGGAAGTTGAAAAGAAAATTCAAAAAATGAAAAATAAATATGCCGGTTCAACCATTTATAATCGTTCTTGGGACACGATTTAATTGAAACGAAATCATAATTTACTTTGACGATATTCGGTACAAATTTAGTTGCATTTTACGGGCAATATGTACCGGTTTTAAAATATTTATGACGTTCAGCTTTGCAGTTTCAGCCATGCAGTAGCGTCTATTTTAGTTTGGAATTTCTTACAAAAATATTTTTACGGTATTGAAACAGATTTTGATAAGGCACACCTCAATATCAATCTTATAACTGAAAAACTATCAGATACAAATTAAAATTAGTGATGTGCAGTAATTTAATTTTAATGTAACTAACAAAATTTAATTTTTTTATTTTTGAATTTTAAATTTAGTTCAATTAGTAAGTGAATTATTTTTTTATTTTGTATGTAGTCTCCTGCAATTTGTGATAATAGTTTAATAATTTAGTTTGTTATCTTTAAAATAAAGAAATATGAATTTATTTTACGTTTTATTTATGTAATGGTCTAATTTATTTTAATGATGGTCTACTGTCTAAATGATAAATATTATTAATTGTAGGATTATCATCAAACTAATCAATTCCACTATCAAATATATAGTATTTCATTATTTCATATGAAAATACATTCTATCAAATGGTAAGTCACTAACCATCCATATGAAAAATACTCGTATGTTCTATCTATGTGAAAATCTATGCGAGAAAACATTCTATCTCAATGAGGAAACAATCTATTTGTAAGAAAAACATTCTATCTGTTGGAAGAACCATTTTATCTATATGAAGCAATATTCTATCTGTGCGAAAAACATTCTGTCTGTACGAGAAAACATTTTTTTTGTGTGAAGAAAGCTTCCACCTATTGGAAGAGCATTTTATCTATGTGAAGCAACATTCTCTCTGGATGGTAAATATTCTATCTGTGTGACGTAACATTCTATTTATGTGAAGAGGTTTATTCTATCTATATGATTGATGTAACAAAATGTGTTCCTGATAATTAATAAAAGTTTCTCAATATGGATATTATATGATGAATGAAACTTAATATTATCAGAATTTATGATCGGTTGATTATTATTAGGATCTTTTTTAATGTGATTGTATTTTTTTCAATGAGAATGCATTTTTCTCTCAGTGTATATATCGTCACCTCAGTATTTAAGTGCTATAAACGCATTTCAATCTTTTTGGGGTTAGGTCTGCCATTTTGTATTATGACGGTACTAAGCCTATTTTTATTAAAAATCCATTTGTGTCATTTAAAAACTGGGATGAAAAACTGACTCCAAGAGAACTAACTCCAAGATTACTAAAATGTGTATGTATCACTTAATTACTGGGATGACCATATGGTTGTAGGCTTGCACGATGATATCCTCAAAATGATTTATTCTTAACAACTGTTTCTTAACTAACTTCTCCTTTACATCGTCATTGCTGATTGAGTTTCCTTTAACCCGATGCTTGTTATTTAATTATTATCTAAATTCTTCATTCTTTATCATTTTCTTTTCAAGTGCTATACAATGTACTTGGTTGGTGTCACCACTGTTGGAGCTGTTGTTGCATTTTCTAGCCGTATGTTGAATTCAGCAATTATATTTTCACAGTCTTGTTGGAACTATAGATGTTCATCTTTATATGAAGTATTTTTTATCTCACCATAACTTAGTAATTGAGCGCCGTTTTCTTTATATTGATTGTACAACTCCTTTATGACATGTTTCTTCTTTTCCAAATAGTTCCTAGCTTTTCTGATTTGAGAGTCCTTTTTTTAGTTTGTTATGAGCTTATATATTTGTTCGCTCAAACTACTTCGTTGATTATCCTCATGTCCGCTAGCGTATTATTTGCCTCGACGACGTTTGTACTGGGTCGAATGCTCAGTGATCAATATCCAATATCCTGTTTCTCTAAAGGACTGGTTGCTCTAATTATTCAAAGAGCCAATGTTCATCTAAGTTTAAATCTAGAGAACTTCCCGTGGGTCGGGAAACTCTAGCTTGAGAAGATAATTACGCTTAAATTACAAGATATTATATTTTGTGAACGAGAAATTCTATTTTATGAACTATAAAAATTGGATGGGACCGTAATTTTTAAAACGCGATAGATGACAGCACTGACGCTCACCGCGACCAACAGGAAATAAATGACCCCCCAGAAGCCGTAAGAGAGCTGTTCAAAGTATTCAGCCCAAATCCAAAACACATAAACATCATGAAAATTTGGGATCCAAAGGAATTAAAATTGCTCATCTATCATCACATAGACGAGGAATATTTTGAATTAAGTTCAATTTACTTGGGGAATGAAGCTAAACACCAGTGTGGTAAAAACCAATATCATTGATAATCTTTCAAAGGCAACAGATAGTATGGATAGTTTAAAGTGTTAAGGCGTTTCTTTACAAAAGCCAAAAATATTAGGGTGAAACAATTAAAATTGTCGTGCTCCAAAGACCTACATGAATGGACGCAAGAGCAATCAATCCGCCAACTTATCGATATCGATGTAAGAGACAGTAACAAGGATTATGGTAAAGGTTACGCAACATTTCACGAATTGTACAAAGCTTTGCCGGCCCATTTATGTGATGTGCTTAAAGATAACTTATCCGCGCCTATTTATTGCATTTTCGGCCCTATTACATTAGGTATATGAGAAAAATTTTCGATTTATGCCTATGGATGCAAAACAATATGGTTTTAAAATTATAAGAGTTTTGGATAAATGATGAACCGACGTGGATGCGGCTCACTGGAGTTTTTACATTTATCCAGAACTGTGTTACAAATATAAGTTATTTAATTTTTTTCCAATTAGAATCCCATTATTTTAATTTGTTGTTACTGGATTTTGCTGGATTGGTTGCTATTTTGTGAAAATAATTGTTAGCTTACGCTCTTAATACTTTAAATGCTGCGACTAGGTTGGGTACATAATTTCATCTACTCTTTGCTAAATAGGGCAAATGTTGTTCCCTTATTGTACACGCATGCAACAATAAACGTAAATATTAGCATCCCCCTTTAATTGAATGTCCTAATGTAGCATTGTGCCATTTACGCTACTGAAAAATTGGTTCACTGAAAAAAGCTTTTATGTTCTGACCCCTATCTGATAAATTCGAGCAAGTAATCTCTATCTCTTTTCCAAAAGTTTTGGCCAACACCGATCTTAATTGAATTCATCTCACAATTCCCATGTTCTTGTTACATTACCCTAAAGTGCTTGAGTTTTCAGGTTCACCTATAGATTAATGATGTTACGGGTTTGAAGCAAAGTCTCAGTCTAATATACTTAGATCACCGTGTGTTCATTTGAAAAGTTTCCTCCGGAATTACCTCGAAAACTGGGAAAGAATATTTGCGTCAGCTTAGCCAAAAAGATGCTATGCTTGTTGTTTGGATTCACACATGACCAAAATTATTTGTCACCTCTATTTTTCGCATTTTTGATCAATATTGACGACATTTTTTTTTTTTAAATATTCATATTTAGTGACGGTACAACTGACAACCTTAATACTTGGTTGGGCCACCTCGATTTTTAATCTCTTCTGCAATTATCTTATTAAACTTTCCATAAGTCGCTTAGAGATCGATAAACTTAAAGCTTCACACTCTTCTAGTACAACTTTGTCCTGATCTTTCTGTTCGCAAGATCTCATAAATATTCAGTTGGGGTCAGATTGGACATATCAAACCAATTTAATATTCGAATTGTGCTATGCAAACGACGATCTTTAGAACCAGCGAAATTCATTCTACTACTTCTAAACTAAGAAGGGGTAGAAAACGAAAGACAACCAGTAGAGAAGAATCGGTGGTATGAATAGGCAGCTATTAAAAACAGGAAAAAATTACGATCATCACTAGCTGCTTATATAAGTAGCAGATTACAGGTACCAATTTATGCGGAAACAGTTGGCCAAGGACCTGACGAGTTTGGTCTAAAAAGCTGAAAAACTAAGAAAGACTCGTTGTCATCCGAGGCCAACATTAAAATTTACCTAACACTAAAAGGGTAAATAGGTATAAACATTGAACTATTTTGGGATGGAGTCCAGCTCTTTGGTCGGACGAAAGTAATTTCGAGGTAAGTTCTAAATATGCTAAGAAATTATATGTACGTATGTATATGGTAAACACAGTATTTGACAATTCACATAATAAGACTTAAAAAATTACAATTTTCGCGACATCTGGGACTAAATACGTCCGTCGAAGAACTTGCGAAGTGAATAATTCGAAATGCTGAGCTACAATTGTCAAGCAGGTGGCAGAAGCATTGTGGTCTGTTTGTGTGTGTCGTCAGTAGGAACCGGAATTCCTTTTCATATGCTCTGGGCAAATGAACTAAGCCACGTACACCACCACTTTGCAGCAGACATTGGAGCCATCTATTCAAAAATTATTTCTAGACTGGCATGAGCAAGTAATACACCGGTAAGATAACGTCACTTGTCACAAAGCACGAATTAGTCGAGAGTGGTTGCGGTAAAATATAAGGTTATTGGTACAGGAGGTGATCCTTTTGATTCAATTAAACATGTCTTATTCCTGCCAATAATAAAAAATATTTGTATATAAGCGGAATCGACCCAACCGTTTCACCTGAAATACTTGTTGGCTACATTCAAAGTAAACTAGAAGATTGGTCGCCTGATGAAGTCGATTGTAAATTATTACTTGCAAAGGGTCGGGTAATCAACCATTCCGTTACCTTCATCTCCTTTAAAATTGAATTAAAGGAAGCTCATTTAAATATTCTAAACAGTTCTGATATGTGGCTTCGTGGTTTGTTAATTCGTCAATTTGAAAATCATTCACGACAGCCAAAAAACAGAGGTGCTATAACGTTCCAACAACACCGATAACTGCTGATGTAACCAACACTATCAACGATTTCACTTCGATTTACTACGACAACGCCTCCAGTATTTGAGGTAAAGCTAAGGTTTTTCGTTTAGGCGTACTTGACAACGATTATGACGTCATAATAATCAGTGAGACCTGGCTTACGATAAATATGTTCTCCGAAGAATACCTCCCATCTGATTATGTCGTTCATCAGTCGTAAGGGTTGTGGTGATCCTAACCTAAACGTGATTGCTGTTCGAGACAGATTGGCCAATAATACTTCGATTGTTGTAGTCGCCGTGTATATACCTTACAGATCGGACTTGGATTACTACAACACGTTTATCAACTTCATCGACTCAGCTGTCTAGTTCGTTCTGCCTCTAGTTCATCCTAGCGACCAACTTATCATTGTGGGCGACCTTAATTTACCCGGTATATCTTGGGACGATGTGAACGGCGTATTTGCTTCATCTTCTACCGATGAGAGGGCATTAGCTATCATCGATTATTTTGCTGGTATTTCAACTACACAGCTCAACAGATGATTGATAATGATGTTATGCTTGCCGAGATTTCTGCGGTTTGGACTTCACTGGCTGTGGGAGCATCTACCACGTTATTGTAAAACAAATTATTTTTCTAATGATTTTAAGTTTAATTTTAGAAAATCCGACTTCACATCCTTCCATTTCACCGGTGGTGATTTGAACTTTATGGTGTTAAGTTTCAACGATCTTCTCAGGTGTGGTATCGAAAAGCACGTTCGGCGGGTTAAAGTAAATAAAATCGGCCGTCGGGTGCCATGGTATAACAATTAGTTAGTGTTGCTCAAGAAACGACGTAATAAGCTTCATTCATTGTATAGATTGCATGGTGTTAAATACTATCCAGATTTTGATAGAGCCCGCAAGGAATTTAAGTGCCTAAACTGGTTCCTTTACAACAACTATATAGTGCGAATTGAGGAAAAGTTAACATCTAGTCCCATAAGGAGTTCTGGAATTTCATTAACACCAAGAAAAAAGTGGCTGGCTTTCCGTCTTCTATGTCTTACCAGAGCTCCGTCGCTAGTCAGCCCTTGGATATCTGTAATCTGTTTGCCAATTTTTTTTGCGTCGGTATATAAACCTGTTCTGTCGTCCGCTATCGTATCTCCAGCTTTGCCCAACTTCTTCCTACTACCTTCATATTTAATGAAAGCATTCGTCGCGGTTTTTCCCCGATCCTTATAAAATTTCCAATCCAATCTTCAGAAGAAATGATGTGAGTAATTATCGTGGGATCGCCATTCTTTCTGTTCTTACCCAAGTTGTTTGAGACTATGGCTCATAGAATCTTGTTCTTCCACACTGAAAACTTCATTTCTCCTGTACAACATGGATTTTATCCCGCTAGGTCTACAGTAACTAACTTGATTTCGTTTTATGGCGACTTATTTGATAGTTTAAATTTCAGACATCAGCTTGACGTTGTTTATACAGATTTTGCCAAGGCTTTTGTTATGATTGACCTCTTTATTTTTCTTAGTAAGTTAGAGAGTCTAAATTGTCAGTTTGGCGTTCCTACCTCACTGATCGTTGGCATTCCGTTAGGATCTTGGGTTTTTACTCCCAATTATTTCATGTGCCAGCTGGCGTGCCTCAAGGTAGTCACATTGGACCATTGTTGTTTTCATTGTTTATCAACGAGGTGTGCAATGCTTTGAGTCTGCTAACTGAACATTTTCGTCCGGGTTTCTAGTTTGTCTGATCGTGTAAAGTTGCAGGAGGACTTAAGCAGATTTTCTAGTTGGTTAATTAACAATAAACTGGCTCTGAACGTGAGCAAATGTAAGACGCTTTCTTTTAATCGTATCCGCTCACCCATTTTTTACCAATATCAGCTGTACAATGGAAGACGTTGACCGAGTCGAGTTCATTTCTGATTTTGGTGTCACTTTTGCAGCTGACGCTACATTTACTAGACATGTTAACACCATTATTTCAAAGTCGTATATTATGTTGGGCTTTATTAAACGAAACTGCAGAGATTTTAGGGCCCCGATAACTTTGACTTCACTGTTTGTCTCATTTGTTCGGTCTATTTTGGAGTATGCATCTCCAGTTTGGGCGCAATCTTACCACTGTCATTCCGGGAAGATTGAGATTGTTCAGAAGCAATTTGTTCTGTTCGCGCTCCGATGTTTGCCGTCCACGCTACCCTCGCTTCAGGTAACTGCCCCATTATTTGCTGGGCCATTATTGGGTTCTGTTTCAGATAGCGCACACATCTTCTGAACACTTTCTTGGCCACGTCCTTTCCTCGAAGCACGCAGAAGTTTTGACGTACTAAGCTGAGTAACAAATTGGTTCCTGGATGCTGACGAGATTCATGTGTGTCGTGTGTTATAGTAATCGCCACTGGTGATTTGTGCGATATAATGATAGGATGCCTGGTACTGTATGGTAGTAAAGCCTTTAGCAGTCTGCCTCCCACCCTCATTATGTTGTTACCATCCAAAAAAGGATTTAATCCTTTCAGTTGGCTTTTCACTGTAATGCGTTTGTTATTAGTGAGGCTTAGGTATTCATCAGGAAAGTCTACCTTTTGAATATAGATCATAATTTTTTGATTGGCATCTTTCAATTGTGAGTGATCCAGTTTGTTTCTCTTTTTGATATTTACGGCATCTAGAATTTACAATAAAACGATTAACATAAGCTAAAATTTTTTGCATTTTGAAATGGCTGCTATATTTAGTGATTATTTTGTTTATCACGGAATTATCTGGATTCCTTTGAATTGTCGTATTATGTACATTAACAAATTTTGCCTCTTCTCCCTTTGTATTAGGTATACTTGGTTGATTGGGAAAATTTTTCTCGTCACCTGATAACCATATAGGACCATTCCACCATATATTATGTTCAGATAGTTCTTTTGCAGTTTTGCCCCGCGTTGCACAATCTGCAGGGTTATGTTTAGATGGTACGTGTCTCCATATGTCCCTTTTGTGGGTACCAATAATCTCCGCAGTCCTATTGGTAACAAAGGTAGTCCAACGCCTCGGTTGACTAGAGAGCCAATCAAGCACTATTTGTGAGTCTGTCCATAGTGTAATAGATGCGATGATCACGGTTAACATGGCAGAAATTTGTGTCACCAGCCTGTTGAGAAGAACGGCACCCATTAGCTCCAGCCGGGGCTGACCTACTTGTTTTAACGGTGCCACTTTAGTTTTGGAGCACAGTAAACTAGTGGTAAAACCTTCAGCTGTTGATGACCTTAAATATACTACCGCCGCATAGGCCCATTTAATGGCATCACAAAAGCCATGAATGCTTACTGTGCTTGACGATCCTGTCCATCTAGGCATTTTGAATTCAGGTGTTCTGCTGATATCTTCTCGAATTTCGTTCCACGATTTGCTTATTTCTGGCGGAAGTTCCTCATCCCATTCTAATTTTCGCAGCCATGGACGATTGGAATAGTATCTTTATTCTGATAATTATCGGAGATATTAATCCCAGAGGATCGAATATACTGCTTGCGTCTGACAATAGACTTCGTTTGGTGTGGAATTTTTTTTGGTCTAGCTTTACTTGAAAAACAAATTGATCAGAAGTTGAGTCCCAGCCGATGCCCAATAACTTCATTGGCCCTTGATGCTCCGAGATCTGATGTATGTCCTTTATATTTGAATCCTTTATGTTTATATTGTCGCGAACAGTAAGATTGTTAGATGACATTTTTCTCAAGTGGAATCCTCCATTACTTAATACTTTCAAAACGTCCTTTAGTTTAATTAAATCAACCCCCGTTGCTACACCAGCCATTAAGTCATCTACGTATGTATCACATTCTATGGCTCTGGACGTTTCGGTTGTTGAATTCCTCCATAGATCTGCTAACTCTTTCAAGCACCTTGTTGACATAAAGGATGCGGATCTCGTACCATATGTTACGGTTTTCAATGCGTAAGGACGAATGTTTTGCTGTTCATCTCGCCAAAGTATTAGTATTTAAGTATTGTAACCAGTAGATTCCCATTTAATGATAAACCGGCGGTAGATTTTGCGGAAGCATCAAATACCACTCGCAACTTAGTGGTGGTAATTGTGTCCTTTAAAATCCCATGATGTGGTAAAATATAACTCTGGCGAAGTAATGTTGGCTCGATCTCAATCTTATTCATGTGGTGTAGTTCTTGGTATTCTTCCATGAATTTTTTATAAAGTTCTTCAAAATTCGAATCTAGCTTGAATCGTCGTTCCATCGCCAACAGTCTTGACAGAGCAATATTGTAAGTTGATCCTAATTGCTTGTCTTTCTCCTTGAATGGTAATGTTGTGATAAATTTGCCATCCGCTGCCCGCTCCCAGAATCTTCGCAATGTTGCGTCGATATCTATCAATGTTGTAAACGATTTTGATTGATATGTCTCGTTGTCGGAGTTTCCACCTACAATCCATCCCAATTTTGTGTTTTGAGCAGCTAGTATGGAGGAATCTAATTTCAGATGACCATTTTCGAGGAGGGAAAACATTATATCTGCTCCAAGCAAAACATCAATTGGTCCAGGTTTGTAAAGTTCCGGATCAGCTAAGTTAATAGTTTTGAGATTTCTTATGGCTGTGACATTAACTTCAATGGCTGGTAATGATGACGTAATATTCGGTATAATCAAAGCCTTTACGGTTATGACTGAGTCTGAATTAAATCTAGACATAAACCTGAATGAGGTGTTGCCCAATCCCGGCTATCAATGTTCTTGCGTTAGTTCGTGGTAAACCTAATTTTTGCGATAAAGCTTCTGTAATGAAAGATGATTGTGAAGCAGTATCCTGCAATGCTCGACATTGACGTTGTACGCCATGATTGTCTAAAATGTTAATTAGGACAGTTGGGAGTATTGCCTGTAGTGTCGAATTTAGACATATCTTTTTATTTTCCGATTCGATACAACTATCTAGTTCGACATGCATATTGTTAGTATTGTGTTCTTCTGTTACATCAGGTCATGAAGTGTCTGTTGAAAGACTGGTAGATTTTTGTTCGGCGTCGACGTGCAAGAGTGTGTGGTGTTTCCGAAAACAGATACGTCATCTGGCTTTCACTCTACATTCGTAAACACTGTGATTTGAATTTCTCACAATCAACTAGCCTATGACTTTGGCCGTTACAACTAATACAACTTTCAGTAGGGGTGGAAGCAATAAAACTCTTTCTGGTCTTTGGAGCTTCAGAACTTCGTGCTGTTCGATGAGAGTGGACTTTCAACGTCTCTAGTGCATCAGTGCGAGTTAGCAGAAACTTAAAAAAATCGCTTATGGTACGATATTCATATTCTGATGGGTCTTTTGCCCATAAATTCTTCGTTTCACCACCTAACTTTGTTAACATTATGTGAATGAGCCACTGATCTCTGGACTCAGCTTTTTCACCAAGTGCCCGTAAACCACGTACTACCTCATCGGAGGTATCCATTAGTTTTCTAATATTGGAAGCAGAGGCCAAATTCACCGAAGGTTGGTCCAAAAATGTGCGAATAAATGAATTAATTGTATGGCGCTTGCGATCATAATGCCTTCGGAGTTTTTGCAGAGCCTCGATGTAATTTGCTTCCGTTATTTTAAAATGCTTGACAATAAAGCAATTATAAAGCTAAGTAATAATTTTGTTAATTTTGCGTTTGTTTATTTAGGTTGTTCCGGATTCAAACAGTACACTATCAGAAGAAGCAATTTACAAACGGCGGATAAGAAATATTGTTATTGGCAGTTTTCCACTAATATGTTCAGTATTTTCTTTTGATGGTCCAATTACAAGCATTCTAATTAAAAGACTCAATATATTAAGTGGCTTAGCCAAATTTGATCTATAAACAGCCAATACTTACCAAAATAAGAGTAGTTCTTATTGGGCAGAAAATTCGTAATATATTAAGTGGAAAAGTGCTATTATCAAGGTATCAAACCATCTGTTTGGATAAAAAAAATATTCTTTTGAATAATGTGCCTCATACATAACCAAACTTGACCTTTACGATCGAACTAAAATCGTTGAGAGTGCTTGTTACTTGGCCAAGAAGAAAAATACTCTCAAAAGCTTTCTTTCAAATGTTTTCGTTTTTTAACAGAAACTTCATTATGATTGAACGATTTGTATTTTGTGTTTATGTAAATTACCCGAAGTAATTATTTATTATAGCAATACATTGTAATAAAACATTATGAATGGCTAAGGTTTAAGGTCAAGAGAATAAATTATTGAAAAGAAAAACAATAATTAAATTTAATAGTTCTGTTAAAACTTAATCACTCATCAGGGTCACCAATCAACGGCTAACATTGTAAATGTTAATTATGTAAAGTACTATAGTATTTAGAGGGTCAAAACTGTTACTCAAAAGCCAAATTAACTAAACGTACATTCTTCTGATTTTGAATACTTTGATCCACTTGTAAATCACATTGCAGCATTTTAATTTTTCGACGAGTGCTATACATAGGTTGGATGAAGTAATTATAGAACACTAGCTGACCCGGCGAACTTCGTCCCGCCTCAAATTACTTCGTTTCGAGCAAATACTTTTGTCCTTCACGAAAATTAATTTTGATGATAGAAAAAATCAAACAACTCAACTCTATTCTCAATAGATGATTGAGTTGAGTGGACATTCCATTCCATTTTCATCGAATTCAACACTAATGTATTGAAAAGTGAATGAAATGTCGATTCAAACTCAGGCGTCTTTCGAAAATTGAGTTGTGTTTTGGATTTTTTCTCTCATTGTGGAAATGAATTGGAGTCAGTTGGAATTCAAAAGAATTCAATGTATTTTATTCGAATGGAATTAAATCGAATACAGACGCAAATCAATACAATGCATTGTGGTAAACAATATTTCTCGTTCTGTTCTCCGGCGCATAAATGAACAACGATGATGGTTTGCCAACTCTCGAACACGCGACGTACACAACTGACCATGAGAAAAACACGGAAATTCTAGATTTATTCCGCACACTTCCAACGATTGACCTTGCGATTTGTTAGTCGTCATAGCAAACGCCAAACGAACGGGGAACTGAATGCGCTTGAAGTCGAACGGTGTGTCAGTTGGAATCATAGGAATTCTCGGAATTAGAACATCTTCTCCTTTGAATTTGCCCTTGATGATCGTCAATCTTCACACTCAATCGCGTTCCGTTACACAATTTCGGATGGTTCAGATTGCGCAGCATGATTATTACAGATCCAACCTTGAGCATCAAGTTATGCGGTAGTATTCCTGGCAAATCAAGCGCATTCAAAAACTCGGTCGGATAATTGGTTGCCTCGTCTTGATTGGTCACACAGTCAACGGATTTGTAACAATGGGTTTCCCCAGCAATTTGGTTTTGAATCAAGTAATTCAGACTGTCTACATCCTTGTTCTTTGCTGCCAAAATTGCTCGTTCGCTGAGCCAGTCGTGGTTCACATAATTTTGGCGGATGTCCGGAAACACTTTCGTGATAAGCTCTTCCTTCGACGTCGTAAACATGCAAAAATTGGAGGGACATGAAATCAATCCGGTCGAAACATCAACAGGAATTTGACCGTTGCCAAGCGCCAACAGTTGTTTAGAAAAATCAGTAGTTGATGAGTCGTTCTGTAACGCGACTCTCATGTTCGTGGTCAACTGTAACTTCTTCACATAGCGCCACAAACTCGACGATTTTAGACTTGCGTTGAGTTCATCTGCAGCTGTCGATTTTGGAATGACAGGTAACGTTTGACGAAAATCACCGGCCAACAGAATCATCGCTCCACCAAAACGTCTTGTGTCACTTCGTAAATCCTTCATCGTTCGATTGAACGCTTCCAATGATCGTTTGTGTGCCATTGTGCACTCATCCCAGATGATGATTTTGCATTCTTGCAATACCTTGGCTATCGCCGAGTTCTTGGCAACTGAGCACACTGGCTTGTCATTCGTGTGGATATTCATCGGCAACTTCAATGCAGAATGTGCTGTTCGGCCGCCGTCCAGCAATGTAGCTGCAATTCCCGATGATGCAACAGCTAACGCTATTTGAAATCTCGAGCGAATTGTGGCCAAAAGCAATGAAATCAGGAATGTTTTGCCTGTTCTACCGGGAGCATCGAGGAAGAATATTCCGCCGTTTCCTTCGTCAACTGCCGTCATCAATGCGTCGTACACGTTATTTTGCTGTGCATTCAAAAGCGGGACATTCGTTCGTACTATTTGGCTCATTGAATCTCGATCGTACACTTGCTCTCGTTGCAATTCATGATTAAATGCATCGTGCATCGGACGAATTGGTGCTGGCATGCCCAATTTCGACAAATGGCTGCCACACATAAGCACGCACATATCTTCGATCATGATCAAAGCTTCGTTGCGTATCTCGTCGTTCATTTCAAGATCATAATTCGATGTTGCAGTGCGAATTTGATGCAAAATATCGTCAGCCATTTCGTCCTTGAATTTGTTCCACAATTCCAATGCGTTCGATGGATGACATGTCGCTATGATGATCGCGAACAATGTACGAATTTGATTTGCCGGCGCCGAAACAGTGGCATCGGCGAGTGATGAATCCCAGTGTGAATCGTTTTCCAGCAAATTCAGACGTTGGCAAGCCTCTCGATAAGTGGCGCACAACACTTCATCTATAGTACGAAGCGATTCGAACGAAGTAGGATCACGAACATGGAACAAAAGCAAACGAAGATAGAAACATTCGTCTTGTCGTGGATGAACGGTATATACACGGCCAAGCGCATCAGTCGAATACACACCGACGAATCCTGAAACAGGTTGACCTTTTTTTCGTCGTTGAAACTTCTTCGTCGACTGATTCCAAGTATAATAGCGTGGCATTTCCCAGTAAAGCAATGTTCGTGCTGCATTAGCTTCCGTGAAATAGACACGTTGTCCATTCTCCAAGTGCACCCACAAATGTTGAACAGTGGGATGACGTTCGTGTATTGCAAATGAGAAAATACGCCAAATCGCTTCATTCCAATTGACATAACGGCCCAATTGGAATCTTGACACTTCGTCATTTGCACCCGGAGCACCAATACCGAACACTGCCAGGTCGCTACCTTTGTTCACGTATTTGCAGATATATTTAATGGACTTAATGGAGTTACAGTACTCAACATTGCAGTGTGTTGCGAATGTTTTCGATAGAATCTTTTCCTTTCACCATCATCGTGACTGTTCTGCCACCATTTTCGGGTGAACGACGCCGATATAATGGATAACCGTCATTTCCACTAATTGTGTATGCCAGCAACGGTCGCGGATATTGTTTTGTGCATTTCCCAGCGGCTATACACGGTGAATCTGGATTGTGACCTCCGCACGGACCGTGAATCATGTTTGTTGCGACTACCGCGAACAATTCCGGGTCGGCTTCTGGATCTGGTCTGATTTTCTCAATTAACCACAGCAAAATGTGTGCATGTGGTAATCCACGCTTTTGCCACTCTACTGAGTACATACAACAACGTGGCTGTCCGAAAACCATTTGCTTAACGATGAAGTCCATTAGCGTCCTCAGTTTTTGCTTGAACACACGTGCGGTGATGTCGTGACGATCGCTGGTAGTTTGTCCTGGCAGTAAATTACAGGTAATTTCAGGCCATTTCGGATTGCAAGTGAACGTGATGAAAAAATCTAGCTGCCCGTAATGCCGCACATACGTCATAGCATCCTGCGCATATTCATGCATATGCCGTGAGCTGCCAACATATGTCGCTGGGAGAATAGTCAATTGACCGACGTTATTTGCATCTCCATCCGAAACGATGGCATCGCGCAGATGAATGTACTGCTCGGAACGTAGTTTAGATTGATTGAAGCGGATGAAATTTAAACGTTCCGTTTCGATCTTAACATACATATCGACGCAATACTGTTGGAACAATCGACGATATCTCAAAAGATGATTGTCCACGCCTTGTCGCATCATCAACCGATAGGTATAAAAATGCATGGAACTGACCTTCTTATTCGTTTCTTCACCTGCAAAATGGATATCTTATATGTATAGCAATGCAAGTACAATCGACAGCTCAATAACTAACCGGTCAGCGGATTGACCATCTTTATCTGGAAGTGGTAGCCATCCTCTCCATGACAAAACATCAATGGATATTGAAGTGCATCATATGATCGATGTGTTTCGTATACTCGCTGTACTTGTCCGTCATCACGCCGCTTAATCACAATATCACGCGATTCCACATTTTCGCCAACAATCACAACTGCGACTTCGTCGATAGTGGGAGCATTGAACTGACGTACATGGCCTCCGGTTGGTCTTTTGTCTGCTCTGATGATTATTTTGTGATTATCGGAAGTCATTGTCTCCAAAGCAGTTTTAAATAAACAAACCAGCGCATTGTGTTCATGCAGAAGACATTGAAGTTCTCCGATTATCTCTCGTTTTGACGCATTGAAAAGCGCAAGACGATAACCGACTTCAAATTCGGAATTTCCAACGAAATAAATTTGAAGGAACTTGGGTTCTTCATTTGCTGGTGGCATCAACGCTCCGCTTCGATGATAAATTTGACCTAGAATCTTTAAAATAAAGGGCAATTTTGAATATGATGAGTACAATCGTTCAACATTATCCAAAAGATTAGCACGTGGTGACCTCATTACCTTATAGGTGGGATTATAGCCGGGTTGACGGACAACAGCATCGGTCCCAAATGACGTCATGTTAAAGCATTGATTGTACTGTTGTGTGTGTTTCAGAAAATGTCTGGATAGCGTTTTATCTCCATAGAGATAAGTACGCAATGGCTCCAGTGGCGAAGTCAAAACCGGCAATTTAACTTTGCCATCAGCACAACATAGCCCTGGCGTTTCTGCTTGGAACTTCAATGCTTGGCAATGTCGGCACACAGCAGACAATGCGCCAATATCAACGCAGCGAAGGTCTTTGTAGGATCATAATTGAAGCTGTAGAATCATAATTGAAAGCAGAGCGATTCAAGTCGACGTTCACCGCACTTCTTCGTCGAGTTACGTTTCGTCGAACCTGAGCTGGTGTCCGTGCAGCGCGAACTTGTCCTATATGAGCACGTCTGTGTTCATTTAATTCTACGTGTTGCTCTAGCGTTTCATTTTCACGGACACCGTGCATTCTCTGCGAATTACGGGTTTTTCGTCCTATTGTCGATCGTCTGACAGCCGGCATTTTATTCTAAAATCAATTCCTAAAAAGTACAATGATTCATTTGACTAATTTACTTTGAAGTCATTAATCCACAAAAATGAACTTACTGATCGAATCAATTTGAATCCCGCAATCCAATTTGATAACCTCAGTTGTCATGCACCAATAAATTTCTGGAGAAAATTAGCGAAATCGTAAAAATCACACCGAACTTCGTATGATTGTAATAATGGTAAGAAAAATAACGTTCACACAACCGAAAATGACAATGAAAAAGACAAATTGCACAACGCCTAGTTGATTTACATTCAATCTTTTCGTTCTTTTCCAAAAGATAAAGTATGTATGATTTTAGTAAGATTTGATTGTATTAAAATAAGAAGGATTACTCAAAAAGTTTTCTCTTCATCTGGTTTGGATACGCGCCAAATCCCGTATAAAAACATAATTTTTCGATTTTCCGAATTTTCCGACTTTTCCGAAGGATTTTCCCAAAATTTTCTTTCGTAAGAACCATCTCCTGGCAATTTCAAACATAATAGAAAAGATTGAGCCAAATGGGTTCAGCCGTTCTCAACTGATGTGCGCACATACATGTTTTACACCATTTTTATATATATATATAGATAGTGGTGTGTATTTAAACATAAAATTCAGTTAGGAAAACTCAAAGCATGTAGAAGCATTTTATCAGTAACCAGCTGTACCCTACGCGTTGCTACGCTACCAACTAAAATAAATTTGAAGGAACGACATTATACAAATATTCAATTAAATTTGAGTCATTTTATTGATTTTGTTCATTTCGAAAAAATTGTGACATTGCAGCGTTTCGTTTCAATTCGATATTTATTGAAGTGCTGTGGGATACACAATATTTCTTGTTTTTCCATCTGGTGCGTAAATGAATAAATCAGAAGGTTTTCCGAAGCGTGAGCAGGCCACATAGAGCTGCCCGTGTGACAAGCATGGATTTGTGGCTTCGATCGAAATTAAATTTGTCAAATTATAAAAATGCACCTTTAAGAATAATTAAGTACAAAATATTCGCACCATTTTAAGATTTCTAAAAAAACGTAGCAAGCAACAAAAAAAAAAAAGAAAAAGTTTTTTGTTTTTTCTAAAAAGAAGAAGGTTTTGCTAAAAAAAATATCACTTACGACTTTAGTCTTTTCTTGGTGCAATTGTATCTCCTCTCTGTTTTTGTAACAAAAATAAAAATAAAAGGTGTACAGCTAAAGTACTTGTGATTAATATAAAAATCAATTAAAAACATATATGTTATTAATATAAAAAACACTAAAGAAGAACGAAAGAGGGCTTCGCATAATTGTGCTCGATAGGGAGTTACCATCACCGAGCCGCTAAAATCTGGTGACCCCGACGTGATCTAAACACGCAACCTTTTGATGCAACAAAATAGTGTCTTCACAACAAAATAGTGAATCGAAAAAGAGTTGTTCGCCCACGGGTCACGCCCGATTTCTCAGCGATTGGGGTTACAATCACACCTACGTCCAGCAGCAGACAACAAGTCGGCAATCATTAAACTTCTTCAACATTGCAACATATCAGAGACCGAGGTGACTCCATTTTTTTTAACGAGTCTCTCCACCGGCTTTCTGCTAAATTTAAATAACTGTAAGTACTTAATTATTTTTATTGGTGCATATTTTAATACTCTCGCGCATCAAATTAATTATCTCGCAAATATATGTTTGTATCGGTCTTAAATTAAAAATTATTTTTCTCCTTCACTACCTTCACTAAATTTTTCGTAATGGACCCGATAACAGGTACTCTTCTCCCACCGAGCGTCAATGATGGGGCATCAACATGAGACAATGCGGCAACAGGTTCTGCTCTTGTTACGTGTCAAATTCTTCTGTTGCGGGTGGGTTAATTGCTCGAGTGGCCTTTAAACCTCCGCAACCACTTCATAATCAAAATCCAAACGTTTGGTTCGAAATTTTAGAGCAAAAGTTTTTAGTTGCGGGTATTACAGTGGAAACAACGATGTACGCACATGCGGTGGGGGCGCTGGATGCACGGCTCCATGACACTCTCGCGTATTTGATTACCAGCGTGAAGGGTACACATCCTTACACCACTTTTAAAACCGAAGTGATCCGGGTGCTCGGCGAGTCAGAGAAGGCGAAGCTTAACAATCTGATGCATGGCTTGACACTTGGAGACAGGAAGCCGTCGCAGTTGTTGAACAACATGCGATTGAACGCTGGCAGCAATTTGAACGATACAGCCATTCGTCAATTTTGGATGAAAAGATTGCCACAGCAGGTTCAAATGGTGCTCACACCTTTCGAAAATGACGTTTCCCTGGCGGTCTTGGCGGAACGAGCGGACAATGTGCATGAGACGATGACTCAGGCTCAGGTTAATATCTTTGAGGCGCCTGCTTCTGTCCCAAATGTAAATTCTAATCTTTCGATCGATCAACAATTTTCAGAATTTCGCAAAACATTATTATCGGAAATTTTTCAACACAATTCTCGATCTCGTTCAAATTCAAATTCTAATCGTCACTATAAGTCTCGGTTGCAATCCGGTTCTAATAATTCACGACAAAACTCACCAAATTTTCGAAATTCTTATTATCAAAATTCGGGTGATCCGTCGGCCGCAAATAATTTTACTTGTTATTATCATCAACGTTTCGGAGCTTAAGCGCATAAATGCAAAACCGGTTGTCTATTTTTATCTAGGTCTAGTTCTTCCGATAATAATGTGCCAAAAAATTAATAAGTCATTCGCAACTGGCGGAGTGCAATGACTTATCCAAATCCAGCCGCCTTTTAATTTTCGAAATTTTACTGCAAACGCATTTTTTAATAGATACCGGCGCAGATGTCTCAGTCTTGCCGGCTCGCATCGTTCGGAACCCAAGGGTCGACCCATCGTTCGGGTTGTTTGCAGCTAACGGCTCTACAGTAAACGCTTTCGGAACCAAAATTTTAAAGCTTGACATCGGACTGCGCCGCGAATTCTCCTGGGAATTTATCATTGCTGACGTGTCGATGCCTATTATCGGCGCTGATTTTTTGAGGAACACCGGTTTTCTCGTGGATATACAAAGACAAAGGCTTATAGATCCGTTAACCTCTTTGTGTTCACACGGTGCGCTGTCCTCCATCGATGTTTCTGCTGTATCAAGGATCGACAGGTCAGTGATGGACCCAGGAGTGTTCGACGTTATTTCAAAATTTCCGACAGTAATTTACGGCAACATCAACATCGACAATACAAAACATAACGTGACTCACAAGCTAGAGACGAACGGACCACCGATTGCGTGCAAACCACGACGACTGGCACCAGACAAATTCATCATCGCAAAGACAGAATTCGAAAACATGATGAAACGCCGGTTTTGCAGACCTAGTAGCAGTCCTTGGTCGAGTCCCTTACATTTGGTGTTAAAAAAGAACGGAGAGTGGAGACCATGTGGAGATTTCCGAGCACTTAATCGGATCACGATTCCGGATCGGTACCCAATTCCACATCTCCAAGATTTTACACAACGACTCGAGGGCTGCTCTATTTTCTCAACGATAGACCTTGTCCAGGCCTACCACTAAATTCCCATCGAACCGACGGACATTCCAAAAACAGCAATTTCGACGCCTTTTGGACTTTTTGAATTTTGTATAATGACATTCGGTCTTCGCAATGCAGCACAGTCGTTCCAACGTCTTATGCATTCAGTCCTACGAGGACTTGACTTCTCTTTTGTGTATTTGGACGACGTGCTCATTGCCTCTAAAAATTACGACGAACATCTTGGACACGTTAAAATTATTTTCTCTAAATTAGAAGAACACGGACTTGTAGTTAACCTCGACAAATGCACTTTTGCAAAACATGAAATTACATTTTTAGGACACATGGTAACTGGACAAGGTATCTTGCCATCGCATGAACGTGTTCAAGTCATCAAAAATTTCGAACGACCACTGACCGTAAAACAACTTAAACGCTTTTTAGGCATGATTAACTTTAATCGTCGCTTCATTCCTGGTGCTGGTGCTGCTGTCGACCAGGCATTACTGAGCGACTACCTAAAAGGTTACACAAAGAACAGTCGCGTTCCAATACAGTGGTCGACAGCAGCTATAGAAGCGTTCGATAACTGCAAAAATAAACTTACTAGCACCTCTTGCCATCATGGTCGACGCTTCCGATACGGCGCTAGGAGCAGTGGTTCAGCAGTTCATTTCAGATACTTGGCAACCACTCGGGTTTTTTTCAGTACGTCTCAATGATACGCAAGAAAGATACAGTGCTTATGATCGTGAACTTCTCGCGGCTTACTCGAGCGTCAAACACTTTCGCCACCTCCTCAAAGGTCGTACGTTCACGCTGTACACCGATCATAAACCATTGATCTACGCTTTTAATCAGAATCCGGAAAAGGCATCTCCTCGTCAATTTAGACACTTAGATTTCATCGGTCAATTTACGACCGATATCCAGCACATCTCAGGCATGGATAATGTCGTCGCAGATACTCTCTCACGTATTAATCAAATTTCTATTCCCGAAAGTATTGATTATGCGGTTATCGCAGATGCTCAGACCAATGACGAATAACTTCAAGAAATCTTAAGGAGTAACTCTGCTCTCAAATTCGAGAAATTTGCGGTTGCGTTCAATTCAAAAACCTTAATTCATTGCGATATATCAACTACTACACCTAGGCCATTCATTCCGCTAAATTTTCGGAAAAAAGTTTTCGAAGCGTTTCACAACCTTTCTCATCCTGGCGTCAAAGCTTCCATTAAACTTTTGACTCAGAATGTCATTTGGCCATCGATTAATAAAGACGTCCAGAAAATGGCGCAAAACTGTGTTGGCAAGGCTAAAGTCTCTCGACACACTAAATCTCCACTTAGTACATATAAATTAACTTCTCAACGCTTTTCAAATATTCACCTCGACATCATTGGTCCGTTACCAGTTTCTGATAATCAGCGGTATTGCGTCACATTGATTGATAGATACACCCGCTGGCCCGAGGCGGTTCCAGTTCCTGATATAACTACTGCTACCGTCGCTTTCGCTGTCTACTCTCATTGGATAGCTCGCTTTGGTGTGCCAGAGTCCATTGTCACGGACCAAGGCACGCAATTCGAATCACAGCTTTTTCACGAACTGGCTAATTTACTTGGTTTTGAACGAAGGAGAACAACTAGTTACAATCCAAAATGTAATGGCATGATCGAGCGTTGGCACCGTGTAATTAAGTCTGCCATTATGTGCTACAATCGAACAGATTGGACTAATGTTCTTCCTGCAATCTTACTTGGACTACGAACAACGTACAGTGCCGAACTGAAATCTACGCCGGCTGAACTTGTTTTCGGACATACGACGCGAGTTCCAGGAGCTTTTTTGGAAACTACGAATGATCAAATTTTACAGTCAGACTTTGTAACGAACATCAAACGACACTTAGAAGAAATTCGACCTGTACCGGCTTCGCGACATGCTACGGACAAAATTTTTATTAGTAAAGATCTGCTTACTTGCTCGCACGTTTTCTTACGAACTGACGCAGTACGCAGATCACTGCAACCATCATATACGGAACCGTTTTTGGTTATCGATCGTACATCAAAATTTTGCACTTTAGATTTGAATGGAAGACATGTCAAAATTTCCATCGACCGACTTAAACCGTGTTACAGGGACAACCAAGACACGCAGACTACACAAACTGGACCACCTGTACCGACTCACGAAACACAATTTCCAATTTCGGCTGACGTATCTAAATTACCTACTGTAGAGTCAAAAGTTTGCAAGCAAGTTCGCTTCGATCTTTCGCCGAAATCTGCGACTAAAACTACGAGGTCAGGTCGTGTGTCCAGGACTCCCATTCGCTTACGACTTTAGTCTTTTCGTGGTGCAATTGTATCTCCTCTCTGTTTTTGTAACAAAAATAAAAATAAAAGGTGTACAGCTAAAGTATTTGTGCATAATTGTGCTCGATAGGGAGTTACCATCACCGAGCCGCTAAAGATTCTCCAAATTTAATCCACACACTTGCAACGATTGTCCTTGGCTTTGTTGATAGTTATTGCGAAAGCGAGTCGCACCGGGAACTGCAAACGTTTGAATTCGAATGGCATGTCTGTCGGGATCATTGGGATACGTGGCAACAGTACATCTTCACCTTTGAATTTTCCAGTCAAAATTGTTGCCTCGATAACATTGGTCATCATTTTATTGACTGAGAGTCTGGTTCCGTTGCAAAGTCGTAGTGGATTTATTTCTCGAAGAATAATGATGGGTACGCTAATTTTCAATGTAAGAACGTGCGGTGCTATGCCTGGCAAATCAAGCGAATTCAAGAATTCAGTTGGATAGTTGACAACTTCGTCTTGATTCACCACAGTATCGATGGACTTATATGTTGTCGTTTCGCCGGGTATTCCATTCTGAATAGTGAAGTTGATTGTATTGACATCGAGGTTTTTGGCCGCTAATATAGCACGCGTACTGAGCCACTGATGATTTTTGTAGTTCTGTGCAATGTTTGGGAAAACTTTTTGCACCAATTCGTCCATGCTTTCTGTGATCTTACAGAAGTTTGCTGGCAAGGTGATACATTGCGTAGATTCATCAATTTGCATTCGCCCATTTCCAATATCCATTAATTGTTTTGCAAAATTTACAGCCGATGCATGCCGCTGTAGTTGTACACGCATGTTGGTTTTCAAAGTCAATTTCAGTAAATGACGCCATAAAACTGATGATTTGAGACATGCATTAAGTTCATCAGCGGGTGTTGAACGTGTTTGTCGAAAATCACCAGACAATAAAATGAGTGCGCTCCGAAGATCCGTGCGTTTCCGCTCAAATCTCGCAGTGTACGATCAAGCGCTTCCAATGCTTTCTTGTGAGACATTGTACATTCGTCCCATATGATAATTTGACACGTTTGGAGTACTTTGCCCATTCCAGAGTTTTTGCTGATGTTGCATGTTGGTGCCTCAGTGTTTTATAAATTCAACGGCAGTTTCAATGCTGAATGCGCTGTTCGGCCACCATCCAAAAGACTTGCCGCAATTCCAGATGATGCAATGGCCAGTAGAATATTATTTTGTGATCGTATGGTTGCCAAAATGAGTGAAAGAAGAAAAGTCTTGCCTGTACCACCGGGCGCATCTATGAAAAACCGTCCACCGCTTTGTTCTGTGATTGCACGCATAATTCTGTCATACGCAATGCGTTGTTCTGGAAACAACTGCGGAAGGTTTGTCTGAACAAATGTCCCCAGTTCGTCAGAATCAAAGTGTGTTTCTCGTTGCAAATCACGATCGTAAAGGTCGTTCGCTGGTCGGTTCGGAGCAGGCATTCCCAGTTACACCAGTGCCTTGTTAGCGATTGCCAAACATATGTCTTCAAGTAAAATCAATGCCTCGTTATCTCCTTCAAACGATGTAGAATATCTTCACTCATGTAGTCCTTGTATTTTTCCCAAAGACCTTTTGGATTAGATGGGAAGCAGGTTGTCAATATTATGGCAAATAATGTGCGTATTTGCTGTGGTCGAGCAGTATTCGATACATCAGCGAGTGCAGTGTCCCAATGTGCATCATTCTCAAGAAGATTTAGTTCCTGGCAAGCTTGGCGATAATTGGCGCACAGCTGACCGTTCATTGTTCTTAAATCTTGGTAAGATATCGGTCCACGCACATTGATTAACAGCAATCGCAGATAGAAGCATTCTGTATTGGTCGGGTGAACAGTGTACAGACGACCCAATGCGTCACTGGAATACAAATTTGGATGTCCTTCAACTGCTTTACCTTGTTTGCGACGTTGACACTTTTTAGCCGATGCATTCCATGTGTAGAATTTCGGTACCTCAGAATAAAGTAGAGTCTTTGCAAAGATATCATCTTGGCACAATGAGTAAAATGCAGACACGCGCTGTCCATTCTCGAGATGCACCGCCAAGTATACTACTGTTGGATGTCGTTCATGGATTGGAAATGATAAGATGCGCCATACTGCTTCAATGCTGCTAATGTAGCGTCCAAGTTGGTATTGGTTGATTTCATCGAGCAGTGCGGCCACATTCCCTACTCCGAAGACTGCCATGTCGCTTCCTTTGTTGACATATTTGCAAATCTATTTGATCGGATTCACTGAATTGCAATACTCAACATTAATGTGTGCTTCGAAGGTCTTTGAGAGCAACGGTGAATATGGCACAACCCAACAATTATCGACTTCAACATCAACGTTTCGTACTTTCAGAACGATGGATTTGCCGCCATCCTCAACTGATCGTCGACTGTACAGTGGGTATCCGTCATTGAGAGTGATGGTATCAGAAACCAAGTTTCTTGGGTATCGTTTCTTGCATTTCCTATCAGACATGCATGGTGAATTGTTGTTGAATGAGCCACATGGACCATGAATCAAATTTTTGGTAATGACGTCGAATAAGTCTGGATCAATGTCCTTATCTGGTATTTCTGCTGAGATGATTTGGTCAATTTGATCTGGCGTAATTTTGTTGATTAACCAAACCAAAATATGTGCATGTGGCAATCCTCTTTTCTGCCATTAAATGAAATACATCCAGCAGCGTGTCTCTCCAAAAACGTGATGCTTGATAATAAAATCCATCAAAGATTTCAATTTTTGTTTAAATACGCGTGCGGTAATGTCATGGCGGTCCGAAGATGATTGTCCAGCTAACAGAAGTTCTTTAATTTCATCCCATGTTGGATTGCATGTAAATGTGATGAACAAATCTGGACGAGCATATGCCCGAACGTGCTTCATCGCATCTTGTGCGTATTCATGCATGTGCCGTAGACTCCTCGTGAATGTAGACGGTAATATGACCATTCTTCCCAATTTATTTGGATTCACGTTACCATCATTAACGATTGCGTCTCGTAAATGGATGTACTCTTCAGAACGCAACTCGGGTTGATTCAATCGAATATATAGGAGTCGTTCGGTTTCAATCTTCGCGTACATGTCGACGATGTATTGATGGAACAATTGTCGACATTTCAGAATGTGGTTCTCAGCGTCTTGATGAATCATCAATCGATACGAATAATAATTCATGGCACTGACTTTCTTATTCGTTTCCTCGTCTGTTTGTGGATTTCTCATTTTGATGTTGAAATGATATCCATCTTCTCCTCGCCAAAACAGAATCGGATACTGCAATCCGTCGTATGAGCGATGAGTATCGGAGACTCGCTGAACGTCACCACTTCTGCGATGAAGAATTATTCGAATTCTTCGCCAACTATCACGATCGATGAAGAATTATTCGAATTCTTCGCCAACTATCACGATCACCACTTCATCGATTGTTGGTGCATTGAACTGTCTTTCGTGTTGGCCAACGGGTCTTTTGTCTGCTCGAATTACAACTGCGTAGTGCCCGCATTATAATGACATCGTTGTTCAATTTGTTCATCACTGTTTGCCATGAAATAAATTTGAAGAAACTTGTGATCTGCGTCCGGCAATGGTAGAAGCGATCCGGTACGATGATAAATTTGCCCTTAGACTCTGAATGTTGTCATGTTATTTGCACGTTGCACCGAACGATGTCATTTGAAAGCATGAATTGTATTTGCGGATGTTTTCCAAGAAATGCTTCGACGCACGTGTAACACCTGATAGCAACGTTGATAGTGGTTCGGGTGGTGGATGTAATTCTGGCAGTTTAAATTTCCATTGGCGCAGCACATTCCTGGCGTTTCGTTCTTAAATTTGAGGAAGATTTAAATCAGCGTACAGTGTTTGTCTTGATCGCGCGGTGCTTATTCGAACACTTTGCAGCCTTCTTTCCCGTTGTTCAGTTGTCTCAGACGAACGGGCCTGAGTAGTACGTTTTCGATCAGTTTCTAACCTCAGTTCTCGTTGTTCAGATGATTCAGACGAACGGGTCTCAGCGGCATGTACTCGAAAATTTTCCAGCCTTAATGCTCGTTGCTCGTCTGATTCTGAGGTTCGTAATGCTCTTTTCTTCCGTGCTTGAGGTGTAGATGGGCCAATTGCTTGTCGCTTTGGAGGCATAATTGTACGGGAACGACCTGAAAAATGCAGCAATCCGAATCTCACAATGTATCCAATCCAATTGATCCGGCTGTTCACACACGGATGGAAATGTTAATATTGATGGTGATCACCAATTCGCTGAGGGAAATTTGAAGTGAAAAAAATCAGCATTCGAGAATTGTTGAAATCGATTTTAATTCCACTCACGATGATATCCGAAAAAAACTGCACAGCAAATGCGTTCGGAACGTCAATCAGCAGTCAGATCCTTCACATACACATTTGATAATCTTCGTGAATTCACTGTAGAGAATGAATAAAATCAGCTCACGGAAACTACGAAAATTCAATTCGATTGAATTATTTATCTAAATTATTAATTTAACTCACAAGGAAATGCATAAAACTAAAATACGCACAATATTGTCTGTTCAATGTGAGCCGGACATGAATTTCACAATTTACATAAATTCTTATGTCACCCACAACTCAAAACGTCATCATTCGTTCGCTGTTTTCATTTCAATTCAAATCAGCATGAACTGTCACGGCAATATATGAAATTCATTGGAATGACAGTGGCGCCATCTGTCGAAAATTGGTCATACCAAGTCAGAAACCTTCGTGGGCTCATGCACAACAACTTTGCTAAAGATCATGACATGATCAAATGCATAGTTTCCGATTCTATAAAGGACATACAGATAAACATTCATTTTTATATATATAGATTGAAATAAATTTTAATAATAATCTAACTAAACTTGTATTCAAGCAAACGGTCAAAATTCAAAATGTGTAGAATGTGTCTCAATTTTATTTATTTGTTCTTCTTTTAAGGCGACTTTTTGTTTTAATTGATGTTTTTATCTATTTAGTATACTTACAAAAGAAGTGAACGACAACCAAATGCAGAATTCTGCATGGCAAACAGAATCCTTGTGCTTCATTCCATATAAACTAGTGTTCTTTAATTTCGATGCTTGCAGAACTCTGCACATCTGTTTCCAGCATCTATTTCGAATTTTGCTGCGAATCAGTAGGCTACATTACGTAAAAGAAAACAAATCTAGTACAATTTGTATACTTTTTATTTTTTTCAGTCAATTTTTTAAATTTGTTGACAGAAAATAAGTTTTGTGTGACTAGTGCCAAAATGGAGGATAAAAATTAATTAATTTCTAAAATTGTACTTTAAAATTAAATATGTATCAAATAAATACCACAAAAAAATCTCCTTGTAAAAAAAGGCGCTCGTCTAGGTAACCCAAATTTCTGCCGGTACCGCTGCTAGCAGAATTTCTGTTCATGTGTTTCTAGATGTCTACACTCAACTCAGGGTGACGCAAAAATCTTTTAAAGGAAGATGAATTTGGTTTACTAGGTATGCTCTATGTTTGAGAAAAGGCAGTCAAAGGATCCTACAGTCATCTTCAGCACTTGGGTCCAATGCGTTATTTGTGGCGACTGCTTTAAAGTGATTGGCGAGTTTCAATTTTAGATTTGTTGATCAATTTTCATTCTTTGGTTCAAATTCATTCAGTCTGCTAGGGCTAACATATAAGGAGTAAGTGAAATAAAGGATAAAGCCCTGGTTTGCACAATATGGTTTGAGAATAACAAAACGTTTTTTTGATTCTTATTCTCTATCCATTTTGACTATCCATTTTGAACTATGATTTACTTTGATTAAAATACTTAATTGATGAACTTGGTACTCGATAAAATAAAAAAAATGCAAGCAAAAGTCAGAAGAGAGTTTCAATGAATTTTTGCTGGAAGTAGAATCCCTTAACGGTCGATTGACCAACTCCTTCTCGGATGCAGAGTTAGTGGAAATAGTAAAGGAAAACATGGGTTCGGCCCTGCGGAATGCCACTTTAACTATGCAATTCGATACTACGGAAGAGTTGAGAGTAGTTTGCCAACTGTTCAATTCATCTGTGAACAGGGCTTATTTGTCAAGTCATAATTTTAATTTTAAGTAATAAAATTGTTCAGGTTGCATAAAGTGAAATATTAATAACGGAAGTATGCACACATATAGTATTATTTGTCAGCTATACATAATATTTTATTGTAGTATTCTAAGAATATAGACAACATTATAAAAAAAATAAAGATTATGAAAACTCGCTATTAGGCAGTTTCTAAAAATGTATTTAAACTCGGAATTTATTAAAAATAAATCAGAATAAACTTAATCACCAAACGTGTAGTTTCTAATTCTTCGTCTTATTAAACCCCACCAGCGGTAATTTAATTAGATAAATTCGCTAATCAAGCAAACGCTTAGCCCTACAACCTAAGCACAGTATTTGCTAGATTAACATTGGTCCTTCGAGCCATTAAAACTGGCAACAACCAAATACGCCAAACAACAACCGGCGGGATATTTATCAAATACGTCAAGCAACAACCGGCGGATATCCAAACAACTGCACCGTGAAGCAGACACTCGTTGCTCCACTAACTAGCCGCAACTTAGACAATTACAACTATAGGCATGGAACAGCTATTGCAGAAACAAAAGCAAAAGACAGAAGAAATAGAGCAGCTCATCACAAACTATAAAAAAGATGGAGCAATACGAAAAACGAAAACATATCTGGAAAAAAAGAACAGCTTTGAAGAAGCTATACAAAGAGTACACCGATGACGACCATTTAATAAGAGAATTTCAAGCACCACTGAAGTCAACAGATCAGTACTACAAGGATAGGCAAAATGTGGCAGATAATTACCAAAAAACTATTGAGGAAATGCGACAACGCCTAAACGATACGGGGCTGCCATCCACACCACTTCCAACAGCAGATGCAACAATCAATTTTAAAGAACTCAGCATCATCCCATCTGTAGAGATCAATAACAAGACACAGAGGCATCACCAAGCGAATTCAGGCATAGTCGATTACCCGAGACGTCAAAGGTGGAGTTAAACCTTGAATTCAGACAATCGCCAAAATTCAAACAACAATTAAAACAACAAGACATCAAAATGAGGAGCTTATACAAAGAGATAAGTTCCACAAAAAACAAATTGGAACAAGGAGAAGCTGAAGCATCATTGAATTTATCATTAACTCACATGGAGAGAATGATGAATCAAATATCAGATCTTCACGACAACATATGCCTGGAGGCGACTGAGAATGATGAAACAACAACAAAATACGTCATAGATGAATAATACGACACAATACGAAAAGCGTATGACGAAATAGTAGTAGAGGTGATCATGAAGAACAAACAATACAAAGCCGGCAGTAATCGACCGGCAGAAATTAAGCTTCCCGAAATACAAATACCCCACTTTAATGGAGAATACATGAAATGGATGGCATTTCATGACGTCTTTGAACAATTAGTGCACAACAATCAAGCACTTAACAACACACACAAAATTAATTATCTAAAGACCTACATTGGAGGTCAAGCAGCCAGGCTGATAAATCACCTGCAATCCGTGGGAGAAAACTATGAACACGCATGGGACATAATCAAAACAAGATAATCGCAGGATGAACGTAAACAAATACATTCATACCTTGATGGCACAACCAACAATCAATACCGAATCCGCAGCCATAAGAGGATTATACGACACGACCAGAGAATGATTACATGCAATCAAGCACCTAGGAATCAACACTGATTCTTGGGATCAAATAGTGATATACGTATTGGCCAAAAAACTGGATCACGAATCCCTGAGAGCATACGAGATGTCACTAGAGAATCCAAGAGAAATTCAAACTCTTAAAAATTTCATGAAGTTCCTTGAATCGCGTTGTACGTAATTAGAAGCAGTTGATCGAGAAAAATCTTCAAACTTTCGTAAACCAGCAACTACTACAAAAACATCTCTATTGACAACGAGTCCAACCAAAGCCTGCATTGTCTGCAACCAAAGCCATCACCTTGCAGATTGTTCTAAATTTAAAGCAATGAACATTCTTGACAAAAATCAGCTGGTATCATTATTGCAACTATGTAGAAGATGTCTTAAAAGCGACCACGCGTTAGCCGAATGTAAGGCTAATACATCATGTCAACAATGCAAAGGACGGCATCACCAGCTACTACACAATAAGATGATTGGATCAATAACAACCAAACCCGGATCAGCAAACAACAGCAATACTACATTACACGCTACGTGCAAATGACGCGTACATTCTCTTACCAACCGCACTAGTAAGGGCAACAACTAAGAATGGGCAAGATTGTCATTTACGTGCAATTATAGATCCTTGCTCACAAGCCACGTTCATCACTTCAAACGCAGTAAATAGACTACAAACAAAAACGTGTAGCACAGAATTGCACGTCACTGGCATTTGCGCAAACAACAAAGAAATAATCAAAAAGGCTGCTAAACTATCAATTATACCTCAATTTCAATCGAGGTATAACCTGGAAATAGAAGCTTACGTAGTGAATAAAATTACAGACAACCAACCACGGAGAACAGCCAGCACCGATAGACTTACTTATTGGTGCAGATTACTATGCCGATATAGTATCACCGGATATAATAAAAATAAACATTCAACAACCAATTGCTCAACGTACAAGGTTTGGGTGGATAATATTAGGAAGATCTAATAATTCACACTCAACATACGAGCCGTTAACCAAAACCGTAGTAATCACAACAAAGGAAAATACAGCTGATAAAATTGAGAAAATTCTCAAGAAATTTTGGGAAATAGAGATACTACATCCGCCGAGAAAACATACTACTGATGAAGAAGAATGTGAACAACATTTTCGAAACTCCCACAAAAGAGAATCAGATGGTAGATACACTCTTAAAATTCCGTTCCAACAACAGGCAGACCTAGGAGATTCCAAAAAGATGGCAACAGCAAGATTTCTCCAACTAGAAAGGCAACTCATGAAGAACAACGAATTAGCCACACAATACAAAGAATTCATACATGAATATGAGTATCTCGGACATATGAAGAAAATTCAACCAACAGAATTGAACGACGGAAAATATTAGATGCCCCATCATGCGGTCCTCAAGCCATCAAGTACCACAACAAAGTTAAGAGTAGTTTTTGACGCGTCCGCCAAAACAACCAATGGCCGGTCATAAAATGATGTAATGCATGTTGCTCCCAAAATACAACAAGACCTGTGGCATATCGTAATGAGATGGCGAAAGCACAAATATGTCTTCACAGCCGACATAGAGAAAATGTTTAGGCAGATTTGGATAAACAAGGAAGATAGAAACTTTCAACGAATTTTGTGGTGAAACTCCTCTTCAGAAAAGATTCAAGAGTACCAACTTAACACGGTAACATACGGAACAGCAGCTGCCACTTATCTTGCAGTAAAAACTTTAAATCAGCTCGGGTTTTACAAACAGATTTCTACGTCGATGATCCCATGTCAGGCTGCGATACAATCAAAGAAGCATCAGCCATTCAAATCCAACTAACGGAACTACTTCAAAAAGGAGGCTTTAATTTAAGAAAATGGGCAAGCAACCAAACACAGCTCTTAATAAATGTAGCCGACAGAGAACTAACAGAATCACATAAAATTGAAATCGATCAAAGCATAAAAGCCCTTGGACTTTTTTGGAAGCCTAAAGCGGAGCAATCTTGAGTTTAAAATAAACGTACCAATTTCAAGTGGCAAGTTGACGAAGCGAATTATTCTCTCCACGACTGCTAAGCTATTTGATCCATTAGGAGGATAATAACACCAAAGATAATGTTATAGAAAATGTGGCTCATGGGCCTCACATGGGATGAACCGGTTCCTGAAGCCATAGGTCAACAATGATTAAACTTTAAAGACAAACTACAGCTTCTCAGTGACATAAAAGTTCCAAGATGGATAAATTACACACCTGAATCACAGATTGAGGTTCACGGCTTCAGCGATTCTTCAGAACAAGCCTATGCCGCCTGCGTCTACCTAAAAGTAACCAATAAAGAAAGTGAAGTGAGCCTCATCCTTATAGCAGCCAAAACAAGAGTCGCGCCGACGAAATCAAAAGTAACATTACCAAAGCTGGAACTAAATGGCACTCTTTTATTGGGCTAAATTACTTAATGAAGTAAAACAAGCATTAGAAATACAGCAAGCAACAACTATCGCATGGGCCGATTCAACCATAGTGCTGTCATGGATACAAGGAGATATTCAGAAATATAAAACTTATGTTGCAAACAGAGTATCGGAGATTAGGAATTTTACCGAACCATATCAATGGCGCCACATCAAATCAGGCGACAACCCAGCTGACTGCGCGAGCCGCGGAATAACGGTTGATGAACTGATAAATCATAAGCTCTGGTGGTCAGGACCACATTGGCTCAAAAACAAGCACGAATACCCGCTAAACATACAAAACTGTTTTGAACCAGAAAAACAACAACCAACAGAACTAAAAAATATCAACTTCACTACCATCACAGAGGATGATGACAGGATAGTTCATTTAATAAATAAAATATCCAGTTTCATCAAACTAAAACGGATTGTTAGAACTGTAATAAATTTTATAAAAAGGTGTAGAAAAATCAACGTCAACAAATATGATCTAAATGAGGCTGAGAAGATTATCGTGAAGCATACACAACGAAATTATTACAACGCGGAAATAACTCAGCTAATGAATAACAGTCCAATAGATAAGAAAAGCAAGTTATTGTCATTAAATCCATTTCTGGATCCAGAGGGAATTCTACGAGTAGGGGGCAGGCTGCAAAAATCATTTTTAAGCTATAAAGAGAAACATCCAGCCATACTTCCTGCCCACCACCAATTGAGTAAAAGCTTAATCAATCATGCACATTTGAAAATGATGCATGGTGGGATCGAACTCACCCTCTCTTTCATCCGGCACAAGTATTGGATTATAAGAGGCAGAACGACAACTAAATCAGTAATTTCAAAATGCATTGTATGCCACAGATTCAAAATCAAGCCAGGAAGTAACCAGTTGATGGGAAACCTACCATACGCACGAGTTCAGCCAACAAGACCATTTACGCATACCGGAGTGGATTATGCAGGTCCCGTGACGACGGAGCCGAATATCCTATTTCGTTCATGTCTAAAAAACTTAACTCAGCTCAGTAAAAGTATTTCACTTACGAATTAGAGTGGTTAGCGGCCATATTAAGCACCAAAATATTCAGGCCCTACATTGAAGGGAGCACATTTACCTTAATAACGAACCATTCCAGCTTGAAATGGCTGATGACCCAAAAGGACTTGAATGGTAAACTCGCCCGCTGGAGTCTTAAGCTCCAGGGCTATGATTTCTCTATAGAACACCAAAAAGGTACTGAATATGTTGTGGCAGATACTCTAAGTCGAATACACTGCGATACTTTGAAGGAATTTTTGGCAGATTATCCGTTACTCCAGAAGACTTTGGTGAGGAGGAATATCTTGAAAGGTGAAGAATGCAAATGGTATTTGTCTATTTTCATAAATTTCGCAAAATTGATTCTCGTTCGAGAGATTTAAATTTGTAAATTAGGAAAATGGAAGCTCAAAACTAAAATTCAACGACTTTATTCTAATAATCAATTTTCAGTTATAAAACAATCAAATTTAAGTACTTCAAACCATATTTAAAACGAGCAATAATATAATTAGAAGCGTAATTAGATGTGCACGAAATTTTGGGTTGCAACAGTTTGGTACCCGAATCTTTCAACCATAAAGTATTGACACTTTAGATTGAACCTATCAAATTATTAAAAAATTATTAGAAATCTAAAGAAGGCACCCTTCTAATTTTCAGAATAAAGCATTGCGTGGGGGTCATTTTAAGAAAAAACTATCAAAAGATATCCTGAATGCTGTGGTACGCCTATTGGAAGTCTATGAATATACTGTGCATAGGGATGTCTTTTTCAACCACTTCTCCAGCACCATCCTCACAGTAAAAGTTTGATCGGTTATTGATCTATTTGGACAATCAAATTGACGACTTTGCTGCGATTATACGTTGGCCAAAATCTTGCGTTCAACAAAGCTATGCCGTGGCAGTCGTTTCAGTTTAACAGATCCCCTTTTTATGAAGTGGACAGATAATAGCCACATTATTGGTATAAGCTGAAATATGCTCTAGAGCCGATAATTGCCACCATATTTGAACATTTCGTTGCCGATACCATCCTCACCGGGTGTCTTCTAATATGAGATTTCGGTGTTGGCTATCAATATTTGGTATTTTTGTTTTTTTATTTGTACCGTTATAATATTCACAAAATGTGAACAACAAATAAAAACTGGTACGAAGGTTTTTTCAAAGGCTCATGATTTTCCAAAGACTTCAGGTGTGGTCATATCCTGAGTATTCCCTTCCTTATACAAATTTAAGTCGGTTGCACTAACCAAATCCAAATATTTATTGTGAGCGCTTTGATTTTCAAAAACGTACTTAATTTTTTCTCGTCGTAAGCCACGATATTGCCTAAAAACTTTTTCACCAGAGTGAATAAATTCTGGTTCATCACCTTGTGTATAGACACGCATTTCTTTGGTTTTGAATATTTCAATTTTATATTTCTGTTGGTGCATGATCCGTAAACAACTATCCTTTCATGAATTTTTGAAAACTTGTGCATTGTTTGAAAAGTAACAACACATGGATTTTTGTGTTTCTTTAGACATCGATGAATTAGTTCTCTTATTTCATCTTTGCTTAATAGTTCAAGGATCTCGTTAAACGTAATGCAAAATTTAAGTCGCCATTCCAAACTTGTGGATTTTTCAGGAATATTTCAAACTAAAGATATTGGTTCATTAGCAATATCAGGAATATTGCTAGACTGGCTTGATTTTTGATGATCAATGAACTCAAAGACAATTCCGTTGGAACGGTAATTAAGATTTACATTGGATCAAAATCCCGTAATGTGCTTGTCATGTATAATATCCAGAACTAAGGGATAGACTAACTTGTACATGTTGATCGCCCCTGCAAAGCCATTATAAAGAGCGCCCTACAATTTTTTTAATTTTTTTATTGCAAGAAGATGCCTATAACTAATTATCTTTATTACTCAAACCCGCGGAACATCTCTGTGAATTGGCCAATCTACAATACAGTGAACCTCAAAAATTTTTGCATATCGTATTAAAAATTACTTACATTTGAGTTCAACAACACATGGTCCTATTTCATCGTATTGGAATATGGTTACATGTAGTCGATATAAGATACCTATAACTAATTATCTTTATTAGTCAAACCCGCGGAACATCTCTGTGAATTGGTTAATCTTCAATACAATGGGCCTAAAAAATTTCTGCATTTCGTATCAAATATTACCAACATTCGAGGTCAACTTAAAATGGTCCTATTTCATCGTATTGGAATATGGTTATATGTAGTCGATATAGAATGCCTATATCTAATTATCTTTATAAGTCGAACCCGCGGAACCTACATATGTGTAATTTGGCCAATCTTCAATACAGCGAATCTCAAACATTTCTTCATATCGTATCCAAAATTACCATCATTCGAGGTCAACAAGAAATGGTCCTATTTCATCGTATGGAATATGGCTACGTGTTGTATCAACTACACGTAGCCATATTCCATGGATGCCTATGTCTAATTATCCTAATAGGTCCAACCACGGAACATCTCTGTGAGTAGGTATGGTCTAATTAATATCTGATTAATTTCTATTTAACTCAATTAAGTTTCCTCTAACTAAATATTTTAATACCTTTTTCAAACTGGCAGATTTTGGTACGTGAAGTAATTCTAAGCCGAAACTTATAACGTAAAGAATGTTATATTATTTTCTTAAATAACAAATTTTTGATCTAGTGTATTAATATGCACCAATACATACGTACATTTTTTTGAAAATGCGACAAAACGCATGTAAAATATTTCTAGTTATCGTAATGCTTACTTATCGCATTTTCTCACAATTGCGACTTTGATAATTACGAATTCTTGACAATCGTAACTCGAAATAACAGAGGTACATAACCGACACCCAGAGGTAACCGTAACAGCTATCAGGTGAAATATAAATCTGGATGGCTTGAAATACCTGTGTAGGAATTGCTGTGAAATTGAAGGGCTATAGGTTGAGATTTTGCTTGTAAAAAATCTTTCAGCCTGAACCACAAAGATAAAATCGATTTTTTTTACAATTATTTTAGAGCCTAGATAAAATAAAATTTATTTGTTCGATTTCAGAGCCTAATGAGTCCTACATATGTAAGTTTTGCCTTTTTCCAACAATATAGTTAAAACATTTTAGATTGTATGAAGCGAATATATACGATTGTTTTTGTAATAAATACTTTTCGTACCACATGTAGGCATGCTGCAATTTGAAATTTTCCATTGTCCAAATGATCCATTGAAGGAAATATCATAAATTCTTCTTTATACTTACTTACACTGGTAAAAAGGGCTTTATTCTGTATCGAAACTAGTTTTGGTTGGTTTTGGTACTTTCACAAGTTGATTTAATGTAAAGTACTTTTGTAAACGTTTTAAGGTGAAAGAAGTAATTTAATGTTTTAAAAAATATTAAGAAACTTTTCCATATTACAAAAGTAGTCAGACGTAAGAAAACGTATAAAACCATGATGTAATAATAGAGTAATTTAAAACTAAACCTACATTAAAATGTAGTTCGAAATATTGAATAAGTAAAAGAAAATATTTTCGTTGTAATCAAGTGAAAGTAGATATGTACGTATGTATGTCCACGATAATTATGTATAAACAAATTAAAGAGCAAATTATATTTACGTACACAGGCTTTTAATCTCTTGGAGCATATTTCAGAAGGCATTTTATCTTTTCTGAATGTTGCCCCCGAGCTGAAAGAATTTACAGTTGGAAATGATGCAAAGGTTATTGTTGAAGATTCAATATAGTTTAACGTTTCAACTGGAACCTTTGCATTTTACAAATTATTTTTAATGATTTAAGCATTTTTTTATAATAAACCAGTAAACACATATAAAACAATTAAAGTGCAAACTGTGCAGTTATACACATAATATAGCATTTCGTCTCTTATTAAGCACGTTCGGAAAAATACCACACTAAATTTATTTTTGTTACGTTAGCTCGTGTCGCAGACTTCTCTTGCGTAATAACTATCATTACTCCGTATTTACGATTTACTAAAACTAGGGGCTCTGCCTCTGGGCGCGAAGCGCCTCAACCCCGCACTGCCGCTTCGCGGCAGCATTTTAACTTCTATTGGATGCAATACCTCGCGCTTAACATGCTTCGATAAATGTAGGATATTGAACATCTAAATACGTTCGCAAATCTCCAAATGACTTTGGGCCCCGAACATGCAACAAAAGCAACCGCAAATGAAACAATTCAATATCTTTGGGAGACACAACATACAATCGAGATATCACTTTTTCATTTCCACGTTTTCAATGGTATTTCACTATACAAAAGTCTATTAGATGAAGGGTCATTATTATTCAAGTTAAAAAATGCCAATAATTTTGTCGTTGATGGATTTGCAACAGCTTAATTCTCAGAACCTTCCCGAAAAACAACATTTTGACGATTGGGCAAGTGAAAATCAAGGTGAATAATCGTTATGCGATTGAAAGTGCATAGGGTACTGAAATATACGCCATGAACACTCAGTGGAACCAACATACCGCCCATTTAAGAAATTTTGTATCTCATCTACCTGAATTTCGTCATTTAATTCTCCATTTAATTCCCCAAATTCTAACGACGCACAATCATATCATTTATACACGTACTTGTAAATGTATTTCACACTTTTAACCGTCGTACACACTTCACTTCAACAGAATGCCCACGAACATCAACATTCACACCATTATCACGTCGTTTATAAACAGGATATCCATTCACGCTATCACTCGTATAATCACAGAAATCTTTTGGAAAATGTTTGCTGTATTTTCCTTCTCTCATGGAGACAGAGTTTGGATTAAGTAGACCGCATGGTCCATGAATCATATGACGCCTAATAGTTTCATATAGTTGTGGATGTACTTGAATATCAGGTATTTCAGCACACACAATCTTATCAATATCAACAACCCCATCTATTCTATCATCTCTATCCAAAGTGATCAAAATATGCGCATGAGATAGAGCACGTTTTTGGAACTCAATAGTATAAACTAAGGCATTTACTTTATCGAAAATTTCTCTTTTGGAAATTAAATCGATAAGTTCCTTAAGCTTACTTTTAAATACACGAACGACAATATCAGGACGAAAATTTCCACTACAACCATCAAGAGCTTCAATAATTTCTGTCCATTGGGTATTGCATGTCATAATTATAAATAATGAAGATTTTCCGAAATGTTGCACGATTGACATTGCATCCAAATAATTTTGTTGCATATTGCATGGAGAACCAATAAAAGATGATGGTAAAATGATTTTACAGCCCACAGTATGAACTCCATCAGCACCGTTTGGACAATTATTTACAACATCAGTTAAATTATTATACACTTCTGCACGTAATGTAGCCTGATTTTGACGAACAAAATGAAACCTTGTGCCTTCAATCCGCACATACATATCAACCACCCATTGAAGAAATAATTTTTGCGAATGATGTAAAAGGCTAAACCCATCACGAATTGCAAGTTTATAAGAGACATATTGAAGTATTGTAACTTTGTTTCGAGGTACTGTAGAAGAAGAAGTAGTAGCTATGTTATGTGCTATATTGACATGCCAACCAGTATCACCGTTTGGGAACAATAACGGATAAGCTAAAGGATCTAACGAAGAATCTAATTCTCTCAAAAGGAGGTTCACCATCGTCATTTTTAAAAATTGCTGCGACATCGGTCTGAACAACATCATTGAAACGACGTATATCTGCATTTCGATTAACTTTTATCACCATACAAACATCAGAAGCAATGTTTTCAGGCTGTTTACAATATTCTGCCATTGATCTGAAGGATCAAACAAAATCATTCACGCGATCTAATTCTACAGCCAATGCACGCATTAAATCAACATTACAGTCAACGTTTGCTGTCTCACGCATTCTATACTGATTAGCAGTATCAACATCATAAAAGAATAATTGTGCATAGAACGGTTGCCGACCATATTCAGATGTTAAAGCCCTAGCTCGATGATAAAAAATATTATAAAATGGTATACACCGTTCAAAAAAGTATTAGACAATTTAGCTTCAGAACTAAACATTGCAAATGCTGAATTATAGGAGCGAATATTTTCATAATAATTTTTATAACGACGTTTGATCGAATTATCATTAGAAAAAAGTCCATCGCATAGATTTTTAAATAATGTATTCTGACCAAGAGGAGGTAAATCAATTTTGCCTTTATGGCAACATAAGGTAAACGACTGTGTGTTTCGTAAAGTGACTTCTCCCTGAAAATGTTTGGCACTACAAAATGGAAAATGCACAACGCAAACTCATTGAACCACAACTATAAGAATTAAAATTACGCGGGATTGAATTTAAAGCACATTTAAAATAACCATCTAAATTATCTATAGGATTATTATTTGTACCATTGTCGTTTAATGCACTTCTTTGTAATCTCTTATTAATTCTGTCACGACGCCGCTCCACCCTACCACCCTACCTCGCACGGCGAGGCATTTTTAAATTTTAAAAAAACTTACCGCCGTACAAAAGAAAAACAATTAATCACAATTGAATATAAACTCACCCACTAATACACAATTCACAAATCGTTTTTTTAATTGACTTCTGAACAATTTGAATGCACAAAAGAATATGGAAAATGAAAGCCCAATTAGCAACCGAAAAACACAGCTTCTCTCTTTCTATTTATGTCGAACAATTACGTTGTTTAACTGACACAATATAAAATCATCAAAATAATGAAAGAGCTGACAATATGAAACAATGAAAGAGCTGACAATATAAAAATCAAAACGGATTTAATATGATTCCTATTAATATGATTCTTATTTGATTTGATTCTTATATGAAAATATACAAATGTTGTTGTTGTAATGTGTTATTTTTAAACCGTTATAACTCAGCCATCTGATATCCGATTTATTTAAGACACAGATTGTGCACACCTACAGATAGTTTCGGCGTAAAAGGAAGGACTAAATTCATGTTTGTCTATTAATATAATGATGATGATGATGATGATTCCAACATTATTACAAATTAGTGCTTTTTCAAAAATTTACGGCTGTCAAGTTTATAAAAATAACAAAAAATGTATATGTATTGTTATTACAGTGTAAAATTCAATTCTTATAAGAATTTTGAGTAAAATATTTTAAACAGAAAGTTTTAGGTAAATCAAATTAAAAACAAATACAAACTTAAAATGTAAACGCCACAACAAACAAGTGAATAGCACTTGCCTAGTGTACGAAATAGCCCAGATGCTGAAAATAGATGGAAAAGATACATTTTTTCCTAAAATTCATTGAGATATTTTGATGTATCGAGTGTTTTATTAATTGGCCAATAACAAGACATCGTAGAGTTTGTACCAGAATGCCACCCTATGCACATGATAAGTACTTGTCTGGTGTATGAAATGGCCGATGTGCCATCCCCATATGGAGGGGAAGGGTAATTTTTTTTCTTACAAATTCATTGAGTTATTTTGATGTATCGAGTGTTTTATTAATTGGCCAATAACAAGACATCGTAGAGTTTGTACAAACTCTACGATGTCTTGTTATTCGCCAATTATGATAGACACGACTATTTTGAAAGACAATAAATTGTATTGATAAATGATTTTTACCTACTATTGAATTAGTTTAATTGTGTTTATTTTAATTTTTAGTTTTTAATATAATGGTATTATTTAATAATATAATAATTAAATTTATTTAGTCCGATAAGAAAAAAAAATATATTTTCTAGTTTGTCTCTTTCTAATATCATATAGTTTTCTCATGATTTTTTTTTTAACAGTGTAATTACCTAATACAATATTAGATATTTAAAATTCTTATTGGATTTGTATATATATATTTGTTATTTTTTGTTATAAACTTCACAGCCGTAAAAATTTATGGTTTTCTAATAATTATTCAAATACTAAAATAGAGAACTCGCCAAAGCCGTTTGGCATTTGAGCTTTTGCGCAAAGATCATAGGAAAACGTTAAAAAAGTTTCAAAAGTGTTCACATTTAAATAAATATTTACGTTCTTTTGTCACATACTAAAATAAAAAAGTTCCAAAAGCCGCTTAGCATTGGTCCACGAAAAGATGACAAGAAATTATGTAGAATCCTTTTGTTAATGGGTCATTTTATTTTGTATTTTTTGGGGGAATTTTTATTTTCGGGAATATGATGAAATCCCTTAGTTGTTCTAACTAAGTGGTTTATTTTTCTAGTGTAGGATTACAAGATTTCCACAATTTTTGTTTTATCTTGTAGGAACAAATTTAGAAGAATTTTGTTTAATTCTTATCCTTATTTCCTAAATTTCATCTCAATTAAACGTAGAAATATGTCTATGCTTTAAGGCAAGACGGCACATACCATATGTAGTACATGTTGCTTAGCAAGCAGTGTAAGATCCATTGTAGTCAAAATTCATTCAAAGTCAATTGTGCAAATTTACTTTCAAATCAAATAAGCAAGAATTTAATAGTTTAATGGAAGTCGCAAGAAATTTAAGAACCCATAATAATGGTGACATGAATTGAAGTTGTTTCAATGCATAATGCTTCGTACAAGGGACATTTTTACCTTTCATTGATAAATTTGGTACAGTTTGTTGATTCATTTGACAATTGAAAAATAGTTTGTTGATTCATTTGACAAATAGAAAATCGAAATGGTTTATTAGCAAGATAAAGTGCTTTATACTAACTGCAAACTTCTTATCGAAGTTTACAACGAACAAAATGTTTAATTGTATAGTGAATAACTTTTGAGTTAATTACTAATTGAGCGCCCCCCAACGTGTTCAGATCTCATTAAAAAACTAAAAGAATGAAAACCAAAATCTCTTGCTTACATTTGAGTGGATATTTTTTGGTTTGAGTTTTCCCTATTTTTTCGACATTTCTATATTATGGTTTGTAAAAAATTAAAGCTTGAAGCTAATGTAAGACTATTCTCACTCATAAGTAGACCTCAATTGGCTAGATACGCCCATTATGTCGATAGTTTTAAAATTTACAACCTGTTATAATCGTACAATAGTTTTCTGGAACAGGGGAATAAAGCTGTGTAGCAATACCAGCTCCGTAGCCTTCCTTTAGGGTGAACTCTAGCAGGCTCTTCTGGAACCTGAGCGTGATTCGCAAGTGTACGTACTACTACCTCGTGGTGACCTCCGGAAACTGTTGGCTCGTTTACCGAACAACAGGTTAAAGTATGACGCTAAAGGATGGTATATAAACCTTGAAAAAAGATCCCATATCTGGGGTGAGATACGTGCGCTGAGGCACGAATGATCATGGGTTAGTTGGTCGCTAGCACGGAACTCCGGATACTAGGCGGCCTCCGGTTTCAATCAGCCTTACCGTGGCAAGAGGTGCCATGGTGAAACTTTCATTCCTCAAGCAAATATTGTATGGATTTAATTAAAAACAAAAAAAAAAGGGCGTTGCACCTTTAAACGCGCCAATCTCAGAAGATGTCAGGACCATTCAGGCCCTGCTTCTGTAATCAAAAAATTAATAAATCAGAGTAGTGAAAACTTTAGCACGGACCTAGTGGAGGGCTCTCCTATATAGGGCCATCTAACTTTTTTTAAACTAGCGGTTATTTTGAGTATGGTAAGGATTAGATCACTTTTGATTTCACAGAAAGTTAGTTTATTCCTTCCGCTGAACGAAAATGGTTATGTATTCGCTTGAACAAGTGGGCTTGCGATCGACTTGAAGAAGATGCCGATTTTGGCAAACAAATCATTTTTTCGGACGAGGCGCATTTCCATCTTGGCGGCTATGTAAACAAGCCGAATTGCCGCATTTGGGGCACGGAGAACCCGCACGTGATCGTAGAGAAGCCGACGCATCCTCAACGAGTGACTGTTTGGTACGGATTTTGGTCCGGTGGCATCATTGGGCCATTTTTCTTTGAAAATGTGCAAGGAGCCGCCGTTACTCTCAATGGTGAGCGCTACCGTGCCATGATAAACGATGTTTTGTTCCCGGCACTTGAAGAGGAGGACATAGGCAACATTTGGTTTCAACAAGACGGCACTCCGTGCCACACAGCACTCGTTTCAATTGATGTTTTGCACACTGTCTTCGAAGATCGAATTATCAGCCGAAATACTAATGTGATTTGGCCGCCTCGGAGCTGTGACTATTATCTTTGGGGTGCCGTAAAAGATAAGTGTTACGCCGATAAACCAGCAACGATTGACGCTCTCAAGAACAATATTCGCATTGCCATTGAAGACATAATGCCGCATACCATCGAAAATGTGCTCAAAAATTGAACCGACCGTATGGAGTACGTCAAGGCCAGCCGAGGCAGTCATATGAATGAAATATTATTCCATAATTAATCAGAAGGATTGTTCTTTACAATGAAAAGATAAATTTGAATAAATATTGAGAAGTTTTTGTTTTATTGCATTTAAAAAAAAAAATTATTTGGCCCACCCTGTACATGGCTCTCTATTGCCTGAAATGGATACCCAATCTACTTCGATAACGGTCGAAATAAACAACGACCTTGAGGAGAACGCGCCTCAGCGAGGCCGCCAGGAAACATCTGTCGCATCTAATTCGGTCAGGGATCCCCCGCGACGTTGCGTTGCAGCAATGTAAGGAGAAAATTAGGGACAGAATTGTCGAAACAAATAAGAGGAATATGTCGGATGACGACTCTACCCCCAAAGGCATCGCGGCAAAAAGAGGAAAAGTTTCCAGTTCTTCACCGGAAGCATTGGAAGCCGCCCCAAAAGCTACAACTGAGGACGACAATAAGGAGAGTTGTCCCGAAAAAGGTGGCCGAGGCGGCCAAAACGTATAGCAATGCAGTGAAGGCTATCAGGTTGGAGATTACCGACCAAGCCTTCCCGGAAATAAAACTGGACCAGATTCTGGCAATACAGGATGCTATAATGGACACAGTGGCGGAGCTACCGTTAAATGGTGTTAGTCCAAATTTCCTAGGATGTCGCACCAGAAACGGTTGGATCACAGTCAACTGTGCCGATGAAGACACGGCAGAGTGGCTTAGGGCCACAGTGCTCTCGCTTAAGCCTTGGGACGGCATCCCTGAAGGGAGTCGGGGAGTAGGAACTACCTCGCCCAAAAATCATGTTTGTATACGTGCCACGAGGTGGTAAGGAGACAACGAAAAGATACTGAGTCGTCTGGCGATCCAGAATAAGGACCTAACAGACGCAAATTGGAGGATTATTGCGAGGAAGGAGCGAGAGGGCGACCTCCTTCAAATTACGATGTCCGTTTCACACAACACGGCGGAGATACTCAAGGGGTCCTACTACAGAGTCAACTGGATGTTTGGCTCTGTACACTTCCGCAGTCAAGGGGAAAAGGCGGAGCCAAATCTGCCCGGCACGTCAAAGACAGCTTTGGCTGAGAACGCTGGCCGCGGTGGTAGGGTCACTGGGGCGGGGGAGGTCAGGAGACTTGGCACCTCCGGAACAGGAAGACCGGCCAAACCTGGTCGATGGAGGAGCGGGAAAAGCCATGGGCTACCCCTAGAGGAAGGGTGGCACTACAGCAACATGTAAGTAAACAAGGCTCTCCGGAGCCTAAGAAATGGGAAAAAAAACATACACATCATGGTGATACACACCAAACCTACAACAACAACGAAACTGAGATTCGTGCAGATTAATCTGCATCGATCGAAGACGGCTACAAACAACCTAAACCGTCTTTTTATGATTAATGACTGGGATATAGCGCTCGTACAGGAACCTTGGACCAACAATGGGAAGATTAAAGGTTTTGCAGCCAATACAGGTAAGCTAGTGTACGACACGGCTGTAGATAGGCCGAGGACAGAAATTCTCTGTCGTTCAAGGCACAATATCTTCTCGATTAACCAATTTATTTCTAGGGACATCACGGCTGTTTCAATAGAAATGCCCTTAACAAAAGAAGGCAGGAGGGTGATTAACAACACTTCTGCATATTTTTCCGGGGATGAAAATAACCCCCTCCAGAATTGATACAGAGCTTCGTGAATTATTGTACCACTCATCACCAAAAATTCATCATTGGTTGCGACGCTAATGCACACCACGTAGTCTGGGGAAGTAGCAACACCAATTTATGAGGTGAGCAGCTTTTTGAATTCTATCTTAGTAAAAGCTTAGCAGTAAACAGTAAAGGGTGTGATGCGACCTTTGTGAATGCGGTTAGGAGAGAGGTCCTGGATCTTACCCTGTCTGACATGGGTACCTCTAGTGCAATTCTCGACTGGCATGTGTCCAAGGAAGTATCCCTCTCAGATCATATGTACATCTGGTTTGAAATCAATATCTCTTCGAGACAAGAGTTTATGTTAAGAATACCAAAACGCACCAACTGGTCTACATACAGAGCACGATAAACTCTGTTTTAGGCAATAATTAATACCTATCATTCAAGATCACCCCTGGTGCGTATCAGAGGCACAAGGGATGTTCCTTGGTGGAACCAAAACTTGGGAAACATGAGACGAAATGTCCGTTAACTTTTTAATAGGGCTAAGAGGACGAACGATTGGACTACCTATCAGAATTCCCTTACACCAGGGAGGAGACTCTGGAATGTCTAGTGAGAGGTCACTTCCCATAATGTGTAGTACTGAGAGATCAGGAATAATCTAACACATGTAGCGTACGTCCGTATCTGGTTTCAAAGGGAGCTCACGAGTTCTCGAGGCAATTTATTACGCCGGAACGGATAAGCTGGGCGGTCAAATCATTTGGCCCTTTCAAGACACCAGGAGAGGACTGCGTATATCCCGCCTTTTTACAACAAGGCCTGCAGACTTTGCTGCCTTATCTTACTATACTCTTCAGAGTCAGCTACAGCTTGGAATATGTTCCAAAATGCTGGAGGGAGGTTCGGGTGATTTTTATCCCAAAAGCGGGGAAAAGATCCCCAGAGGAGATTAGGTCTTATAGACCTATTAGAATAACATCATTTATTACTGAAAACCACGGAGAAAATTCTGGGACTTTTTATCAGATCCAACACTCTCCAAAGATACCCTCTGGACTCTAGGCACCAAGTAGGGAAATCAACAGAAACAGCTCTACATGAGCTGACATCGGAAATCGAAGATACGCTCAGGAATAAAGAATTATTACTATGCTCCTTCATTGACATCCAGGGAGCTTTTGATAATACTAGTTTCGAGGTAGTTCAGGAACAATCATTAACAAGAGGCATAGACACCTCCACCGTAAGGTGGATAATAAACATTCTAAAAAACAGGAGGATTATGGCCTCTTTTGGAGAAAAAACCATCATCATAGCGGCCACCAAGGGTTGCTCCCAGGAAGGTGTTATCTCTCCCTTAGTGCTGATCGTGATGGATCAATTACTTACTAGACTGAAGAATTTAGTCTTCTCAAACATTACCTATGCGGACGAACTAATCTTGATGGTTAGGGGCAGATTCCTAAATACAATAGGGGAAAGAATGCAACAAGCCCTAGAGGTAGTAAATGATTGGTGCACGGAGGTTGGCCTTATGGTAAATTCTAAAAAGTTCAACTGCATTCTCTTTACTAACCGGAGGAAAACTGTCCTCCCATCGATAGCCCTGGGGTGGAATAACTCTCCAACTGTCGACGGGGGTTAAATATCTGGGTGTCGTACTTGATTAGAAATTGACATGGAATTCCCACTTAAATCATATTACAAACAAGGTGAATAAGGTATACTTCACCTGCCAAAGAATGATTGGTAAAACGTGGGGACTGAGCCCACAAATGTTGGTTTGGCTCTACTGGGCCATCATAAGACCTATGGTCTCTTATGCGGCGTTTGTGTGGTAGCCAAAGACGGAGCAGACTGGTGCATGGAGAATACTACTAGCCGGTTCGAGAGGTCTGACCCTAAAAATTAGAGCCAGAATTAAAACCATAAGGCCAGGACACAACAGTATCCTAAATAAATTAAATTTTAAGGAGGAATTGATCCAATTATCGGATTTGATGGTAAGGGCAATCGACTGTCGCAGGAATTTTACCATTAGTTTGCCGCATAGGGCACTGGTAGATAATATTATCTCCTCCCTCCCCCACCATGCTTCTGTATGGTGTACATATGGGTCAAAAATAGACGGGGGTATCGGTGCAGGGATAGCCGGGCCCGACGTAGAACTATGCGTACCACTGGGTAGGACCCCCACAGTTTTTCAGGCAGGGACCCTACCCAGGGAGGTATGTGTGCTTCAATGTCTCAAAAATAAATATAAGAAGACCGAGATCTATATAATCTCGAAAAGCCAGGCAGCTCTGCTAGCCTTAGGAGCTTGAGTGTTCAACTCGAAATTGATCTGGAGCTGCTACTGTAATTTATTAGAACTTTGTAAAGTAAATAAAGTCACCCTTTTGTGGTATCCTGGCCACTCCACCATTAAAGGAAATGAGGCAGCAGACCGATGTGCAAAAATGGGAGCAAGCCGAGATTTCCTGGGTTCCAGTCCTAGTATTGCTTTTTTCAAAACCCACTTGGCAGATGGTATAATCGACTGGGAGCAGAACTATAGGAAATTATTCTGGGAGTCCTCCATTGGGATGAAACAGGCCAAGAAATTATTCAGTTATAATATTATACATCTGGGAGAGGCACCGAAGATGGACCGCCAATCACTAAGATCTCTTACCTGTTTTTTAATAGGGCGCGGCCCTTTTAACGGCCATCTATATAAAATGGGGAGGTCCCTTACGGACCAGTGCAGATTCTGTGACTGCGGTAAGGAGACATCGGAACACCTACCTATCATCCTAAAAAGATTAAAGTTCTTCAATGCCTACATAATCCAGTGGCCTAACGCCGACCCACTGGATATGCATCAGGTAGCGGTGTTTATCAAGGACATAGACCTACATTTTGCGTACGAATTTCTAGGGATGCACAATAGGCCTCAATGGTCGCAGTGCTCTGGGCTACAAACACCCACCCTTTTGGAAAAAAAAATAATGTAATGCATTACACTACCGGCGAAAGTCAATTCCAACCAATAAATGGAATTGGCTTTCGCACGTACTGTAATGGCTTATTCAGTTCCGATGTTTGGAAAATATTTCAGGAAGTCGTTCTCTACCTAAACGTTGGGCAATAAATAGTAAGTGCCACTATCGTCACGTTTCACATTTGAGAAATCATATTTAATGTTATTGAGAATATTTATCCAAATGGGTACCTATTCCTCAGTGTTCAAGCCTCCACATGATCGACTCCTTTATATATCTTTTGCTTTTTTTGGATTTACATTTACGGAAACAATCAGAACAGCAATTATTCAGCAGGATTATTGTATTTTATTATAGACAACACGACGACAACTCATCCATATTTGACGAACAACTCTATGTACAACTTTAGCACATCGACATTACATTTATAAATAAAGAAGTGCCAAGAGGAGTGGCTCGACCAAACAACACATGAGGTAACTCTTGAGAAGGACACTGTGGCAAAACTCAACAAACAGCCTTCGAGTTATTTGAAGAGGACATGACGGACAATGTTCAACCCGAAAAAGCAAAAGAAGCCCCCGCCACGGAAGAACCAGCTAGAAAAAAGCAAAAAAAGACAGTGAGCTCGTAATGAAGCAAGTGTTAAAAAATATGCAAGAGCACAGAAGTAAGATTTATCGGTTAAAGGAAAAAAAGCCGTGTTTATTAGTAGGTTTCGCGGAAAAGTTAAACGGAGATTTTAGCAACTGGCCTTTAACGGAACAGACGGGACTTATTCACGAATTTTGTAAAATTTATGAAAATTATGAAAGGGATAAGTATTTAAAAGAAGGAACGTAATTTAGTTTAAAATTTTATTAGAGGAATGTACATATTTTTTCATATCGTTATTTCATATATATATATATATATATATATATATATATATATATATATATATATATATATATATATATATATATATATATATATATATATATATATATATATATATATATATATATATATATATATATATATATATATATATATATATATATATATATATCTATATATAAGTTAAATTAAATCAAAAAAAATATATTTTGGATCACGTCCACTTTATTCAAAGATCAACTTAAACCTAACTTAGTTACATTTTATATTTCTAAATACAAAATAAGCAAGTGTAGCATTTTGTTACACGTGCATTTTACATTATGCTGATTAACTAATTTAATTTGATGCCAAAGATAAAATATGCAAGTATAACTTGTTGTTACACGTGCGTTTTATATAATTAAATTTATTTAAATATAATATGATGCCGGATGCCTTTGGCTGATACGTGGAATTATTGTAGGTGATATAACGATGTTGTTGTTGCGTATGTTGCTGATATGGCTTGATCAATGTCTTAACTTATATATATATATATATATATATATATATATATATATATATATATATATATATATATATATATATATATATATATATATATATATATATATATATATATATATATATATATATATATATATATATATATATATATATATATACTTATTTACATCAATTATTGATTTAATAAAATAATTTAAAATCAAAATTTGTTTTTAATGTGTTGTTGTGTACTGCCAGGGGAGAACATCGGATTCATTGAAATATACTTTAAATTGGTCCCTAACTGTACAGCTGTTCTACTATAATTTCTACTATAGAATTTCTACCGTGCCGGAGTTCTTTTCTTCACGCCACAATCCAGGTCGATTTGTTTCACCAATATTTCTATCTACCAAGTCGAAACTAATATATTCCCGAATTCGTTTTTCTCTTAATCAATTGTGTAAGACCACAGTTGCTTTGATTATAGCTAGCACTGTAGTTTTACTGTACAAAATTGGTCTTCTATAAATGCGCCATCTACTCGCAAGGATTCCAAAGGCATTCTCGTCTGCTCTACGGGCTCGAGATGGCCTGTACTTAAATGCACTTTTGTCGATTTGTAGACGTGACGTATTTCGACCTGGAACGCTTCGTCTCCAACAAAAACGTTGGGGTAAATTTTGTTGTCCGAAAGATTTTCCAGTGGTGGCAAATTTAGATCAACACCACCGTGTACAACAGCTTTACCAAAATTACTGATGCGAAATATCGTGCTATCTCCAATGTGTCCTGGTGCGCCAATCTCTATACCAAGACAAACTTGTAATTTGCATCGGATATGGCAAAAAGAACAATGCTATGGCTGTGCTTGTATAGTTGTAGTGGGTAGACCCAGAGTTTGCAAAGGCCTATAAATAAAAATTAATTAATAAATAAACGAAAATTTAGCCTTAAATAAAGTAGTTACTTGAATAACCACGTGCTTCCCATCCATTGCTCCTAAGCAATGTGGAAAATTCCATTCCTCTTGAAAGTCATTTGCAATATCTTTCCACATCGTAGAGCTGGGTGTCGGGAAAACTGTATTTTTTAAAACTTCCCACAATTTAGTACAAGTCTCTTTAATTATTTGAGACGTAGTACTTTGACCAATACGATATCCATATTTTCCTATGGAAACCATACTGTCCTCACTGGCAAGGTAACTAAAAATAACATTGTAAATACATAATATTAAAATCAATTATTGTTTCTACAGAAAATAAATATTTTCATCAATATTTACCGAATGGTTAACGATAAACGTTGACCTGCACTGATTGACCTCTCTCCAACGTCAATCCTTTGAACTGAAGGTCCGACGATGACAAGTAACTCATCGAATGCTGTAGCGCTCATTCGATGGAAGTTTTCAAAACTTTCGGTGTCATTTAACCGAAGTTCCGCGACCAGGTTATTATAATACCCTTGTCGCTGTCTATTGCGGTTGGCTGGGTTGACCCTAAATGGGGTCGAGTTGTTAGACGCCGATTTTCATTTTCTAAATACAGCGTAACAACGCCATTTCAAGAAGGCAGTTAGCAAGAAGGAAATTTAATTTAGTTTACCACGTCAAAAAACAATAACAAATTTTTTTTTTATATATATTTATTATGACACTAGCTCCAAAAAAGGAGCCTTCTGGCCCGATTTCAAATTTTCAATTTTTATTTTTTACATTTTTTATTTTTTTTTTTCCTTTTAATCAACTTTTATACAGCGATCCACTTTCATACCGTTATTACCACTCAGCTTGATAAATTCATACATTATCTTGTACTCATTTTTCCCCATTCGTAATAATTCATTCAAGTTTCTTGCATTCATAAGAACATCGAACATTCCTCTATTTTGGCTAAATTTGGAACATTTTAGAATTAAATGTTCGATGTCCTCCACAACCAAACAGCTTTCACATAAATCATCCTCACTCAAATGACGCTTCTTTAAGCATTCTTTCCAATTACCATGATTCAATCTCACCCGTTCCATCGTTCGTATCATTGTAGTGTCTCCTTTGATTTCCTTAAAAAATGATTTTCTCAAAGGAGCATACACCATTCAAAGTACTTCTTTCCTTTTACCCTACTCTTTTCCATAAATTCATTCTCCCAGTTTCTCCACAGATTCTTCTGAGACATCCGAAGTACATCTCTTGCACCCATGAATTCATAATCTGTTATCTCCTCAAGCATACAACCCCTTTTTGCAAGCATATCGGCTCTTTCATTACCTTCAATCTGTAGGTGTGAATGTATCCATTGTAGAATGACAATTGACCTCACTCCCACAAGATTGAAGGTACTCATACATCATTTCTACTAACACACTGCCCTGGGTACCCTCTCCCTGTTTTATCAATTCTAAACCACTCATGGAATCGGAGAATAGAACTACTCTCCTCCTCCCTTCATTGATTGCCAACTTGATTCCTTCCATAATTCCAATCAATTCTGCATTCATTATACGGAGTCTACCATTCAATCTTAACATTTTCTCTGTTTTCATTGCCGGAATGTAAATTCCTACACCCACTCGATCCTCATTAACACTAGCATCTGTACATACTTCCACATGTGCAAAATAATTCAGTTGCTTTCTTCGAAATTCTCTCTTAACCGATAACTCATTCATCATCGCTTTTGTTATGCCTCCAAAATTCAAGCACACAGCAAGATTTTCGGGAGGAACTTTTGGACCCACTTGTCTAATTTTGGAAAATATATTCATATTTTCCTGCATTATTTTCGACCGTTGCGTTTTTTGGTAATCCGTTCGTCCTTCCAATCTTACTTTTATCGCATTCACTAACACATTATCTTTGGTCAACATTCGCACAGTCTCTCGCACGGTGATCCATTCCCTCTTATAATTAACAGGTGATTTACCCATTTCGGACCATAGAGTATGTATTGGGGTAGAATTAATCGCCCCCAATACCACTCTAGCATATGCATGCTCAACCTTCATTAATTTTTCAAACTCGACCCTAGATCCATCACCATACACACTCAACCCATAAGCAATTTTGGAAGACACTAGCGCCTTTCGCCCCCGTTTTGGTTTACTCACCCTTTTGATCACATTTAATCTGCTCTTACAATTATCGGCTAATATTTCCATGTGCACTCTAAAACTCAATCGATTGTCGATCCAGATTCCCAAATACCTAGTCAATCTTGAATACTCAATTATCTCATCATAGATTCGCACATCAATTCTTTGATTCGTTCTAAATGCCATATTATTACATTTTCTCGAATTCACCCGCAGATTTAAATCATTCAAACATTGTGTTACCTGAAGCACACATTCCTGAGCTCGATTTAGGGCCTCGCTGATAGTTTTGCCCTTGCCGATTAGTACAAAGTCATCTGCAAATTGCAAGCTAACTTTGTCGGGGGCATTATACCTATGTATTGAGCTCGTATACAGATTGAAGAGGGTCGGAGAAATTTTGCTCCCTTGATGGAGCCCAATATTCACCGCTCCCTCTAATCTATAACCTCTTCCACACAAAACAAACTTACGCTCACTCATAAACTCATATACCCATTTACAAATTTTCCCAGGAAATCTCAGGTTTAAAAGAACCTGATATACTATAGTTTCCCTGGAACCACATAATCATACGCTCTTTCAATATCCGGAAATACCGCCACAACAAACAAAACTTCTTTTCCTTTCGTACTTCCCACACAAATTTTTCCACACATTCGTTTGCAGAATGGTTACGTCGGAAACCAAAAGTGGTCTCTGGCAATAAACTATTTTCATTCATAAACTTTTCAAGCCTGCCTTTCATCATCCCATTCACCATTTTAATAAAAACATTCAACATACATATTCCTCTATAGTTTATTGCCAGATTTGTGTCGCGATCCCTTTTGGGAATTGGAACCACTCTGCAATCTTTCCATCTTTCCGGTATCTGAACACTCATCCATACCCTATTGAAAATTCCAAGCAAGATTTCCTTTGCTTCAACGCTCAACAGCCCAATCATTTTATAACTCACTCTATTTATTCCTGGGGTCGTAGATTTTGCCGTTTCTAAAACCCTCAGGAACTCATTCCATTCAAATTGCACACACATTTCATTCAAATTTTCACTAACATCTTCAAGTAACACCCAATCGTTACTATCACCTACATTATTCTGAACATCCGTTATCATTTCTAAGAATTGATTTCCTTTTTCAGGATCATCCATTACAACGTTTGTTTCATTCCTCATTTTACCTCTCACTCTATTAAATTTATTCCATACATCTTTAGTTGTGGTTCTGTGTGTCATTTCTGATACATAGTTCCGCCAACTTCTCCTTTTTGCTCTACGGATAGCCTTTTTCATTTTTCCATTTACCCATTCATAATTTCGTCTACAATCACGACAAATACATCTATTAAATTCACGCAAAGCTATCCGTTTCCTTTCATGCCAATACTGAATCTCCATGTTCCACCAACCGTTTACTTAAATGTCATTCGCTCTTATTTCAAAATTGCACATTTCATTAACTCTCTCTATTTCACACTCAAGCTGGTTTGCATCATTTATTTCATTTGTTATGAGAATCTCATTCATACGTTCAACCCATTTTTTACTATTCAGCAAGACCTTTTTCTCAATATCCACATTTACACCACCTAAACACGAAATGATCATAAAATGATGCCGCCAGTCCGCTAGACACTAAAGTGATGTCTATCGCACTGGCTGTGGCCCCAACATACGCCATCCTTGTTGGCCTACCATCGTTCAGAATCACGAAATCGGAATCCAGAACGAGGTCCGCCAACAAGTTTCCCCAAGCATCATTCCTTTCACACCCCCAAACACGCGAATGTGCATTCCCCCCAGAATCATGTCACTTTTCCCACGCACCCAGTCAAATAATTTTTTAAAATCCTACAGGCCTTTATCCCTATCACTCACAGTTTTAATTAATGCTGCATATACACTTACAATTAACAAATTTCTATCCAGATTCCTAGTTTTGGCAGCGATGACCTCGATCTACTCGAAATCGGAGACCCCCACATTAGTCAACATTATATTGGCTTTTGCCAGTATCGCTACTCCGCCGAAGCCATCGGCCCTAGGTCTGGATAGACAATTGTACCCATTCACTCGAAACGACTTGTTCTCACGCTCCCATGTCTCACTTAAAAGTATTACATTCATTCAGTCATTGGCCAGATAAGTCCGCAGCATATCGCTTTTGGCATACATACTTTGGATATTTATCTGACCAATTCTCAAGCATTCATTGGATCTTACATTCAGTCCATCCTTTCTCCATCTGCATCCATCGCGATACTTAGCTCGTTCAGGTTTAAATATGTATATTGGCTCCTGCTGGTATATTGTGTTGTTCTGCTTTCCTCTGTTGTTGTTGTTTTAATGTTATTAACAGCAGTCGCTGAACTGCCTGGCAAATTTTCATTTGTTGTTGTTATTCCTTCATTCTTATTTTTTTCAGTTGTTTGTTTAATTGAATTGTTGTTGTTCTGTGTTTTACTATTATTATTGTTTGTAATGTTACTGATTTTGCTATTATTATTACTGTTCTCATTATTTCTGTTAACCGTTACCTAGGCAAACAGCAGATGAAAACATAATAACAGTTAGCAAAATTGATGAATATAATATTCGATGTGTAACATTACAGGAATTAAAAAATGAGTTCAAGTATAATTTGAACGCAAAAAAAGCTCCAGGATATGATTTAATTACTGGACAAGTAGTAAAAGCCATTCCCGAGAAGGGACTACGAAAATTGGCTCAAATTATCAATGCTGTCTTCAGACTAAAATATGTTCCACGGCAATGGAAGGTTGCTGAAGTAATTATGATCCCCAAACCAGGCAAACCAGCGAACGATAAAAAGTCGTACAGACCGATTTCACTACTTCCGGTAATTTCAAAATTATTTGAAAAATTACTGCTCAAGAGACTCAAGCCAATAATAGAAGAGAGAAATTTGATTCCACCACACCAATATGGATTTAGAGAGAATCACTCTACGATAGAACAAGTTCACAGAATAACGGATATAATCGAAGACTCACTTGAGAATAAGAAGATATGCTCCAGCAACTTCTTAGATGTAGCACAAGCTTTCGACAAAGTTTGGCACCAAGGACTTGAATTTAAATTGCATCGAGATCTACCTAAGCAATTCTATCAAATTCTTAAATCTTATATCGCAGACCGACATTTCCGTGTAAAATATAACCGAGAGTACTCTGAACTAAAGAGAATATCAGCAGGCATACCATAGGTTAGCGTACTGGGTTCTATATTGTACATCCTGTACACCAAAGATATGCCAAATTCTGAAGGTGCCACCATAGCAACATTTGCAGACGATACAGCTATTCTGGCGACTGGAAGGTGTATATCAGAAGCAACGACCAAACTTAAAAAGCTACAGTGAGTAGTTGGATAAAGAAATGGCGCATTAGCCTCAACGAAGCCAAGTCGGTTCACGTAAACTTCACAAAAAAGAAAGTTAACTGGATTCCAGTGAAACTTAATTCAAGGCCGGTTCCAAATGCAAATACAGCCAAATACCTCGGCCTGACTCTCGATTGCAAGCTTAGATGGAAAGAGCATGTTAAATAGAAAAAATAAGAATTGAACATCAAATATAGGAAAATGTATTGGCTAATAGGTAGAAACTCTGAGCTTACAATACATAACAAATTGCTATTATATCAGCAAATACTTAAACCAGTATGGACCTACGGTATTCAACTTTGGGGTTGTACCAAGAAGACAAATGTACAAATGATTCAATGTTTTCAAAACCATGTGCTGCGTGGCATTGTAAACGCACCATGGTACATTAGAAATGATAACCACCATAGGGACTTAAACATGGAATATGTAAGTGAAGAAATACAAAATCATGCGAAGAAACACATTCAGCGGATATCTCGGCACCAAAATGCAGACATACGAAGTTTGTTGGATACCACCAATGCAGTAAGAAGACTTCAAAGGCAGAAACCTTTGGAATTGGGCAGTTGTATTTAATTAGGGTAGAGAAAAATAATTACTATGTAAATTCAAACGGGAGCAACCATCGGGCTACTGCCCGTCAAATGTGAACCTTCATTTAAGAAAGATAAATTACTAAATGATTTGTAAATCATATCATTAAATAAAGGAAAAAAAAATTATTTCTGTTATTATTATTATTATTGTTTATATTATTATTGTTATTATTTCTTTTATCGATATTAATATTATTGTTATCTTTGTTGTTATTATTCTCATTTCTGATATTTTGGTTGATGTTTTTATTATTTTCAGTGTTTTGTTGCAGCACATCGCTGTATGATTGTTTGGTTTGTGCGCCGATGGTTGCTCCTGTTGTATTCGCATTTTGACGATAATAAAATTCCCTAGCTTTGTGGTAGGTGATTCGCTCTATGGTTTTTATTTTAATAAACGCTTTTTCCATTTGGAATGTTGGGCAACTTTTGTCGAATGTGGTATGCTCCGTTGTACAATTTGAACATTTAATCGGTTCACATGGTATCGCGTCGTGTCCATGCGCTATTAATTTCGCACATTTGGGGCATACAGGCACCCTTTCACATTTACTTTTGGTGTGACCATACTTTTGGCAGTTGTGACACCTCATTGGATTGGGCAGATATTGTCTTACGTCCAATCTCAAGAATCCGGCTTTAATGTACGATGGCAATTCCGTCATGTTAAAAGTTAGAATATGCAGTGAGGTTTCTTTTAATTCATTATTTATTTTTCGTTTAATGCGCTCCACCTTGATCACCTTTTGGCTCTCTAATTCTTTGCTTATTTTTTCCTCCATTACGTGCATTAAATCATAGCTATAGATTACACCTTTGCTAAGGTTAAGGAATTTGTGTTCCTCCACTTGGATTTTCATCTCGGCTAATTTCACGGTATTTATCAGTTTAAGGTATCCTTCTTCTTTGGTAGTAAATATCAAAACGTCCCCACTACGTAATCGCTGGGTTTCTTTTATGTGCGGTGTTATCATATCGATAAACCTTTCTCAATAAGAAATAGTGACACTCTATTAAAACTTTTTTCTTCGGAATCAACTCTCTTTATTACCACATACTTTTGTGATTCTTTACCATCCTCGAAGTAGTTTCGACGTCTTTTATTTTTATTTTCGTCAAGTTTGGCAAAACCTCTCGCATCAACGAGCGTTGCAAACCTGCTCCCAAACATGTTGGCAACCTGCCCGTAGGCAGTTACCTTAATATGGTTTACCACTACTTTTGTTGTTTACTGTCTCTTTAATAAACACAAAATTAAACGAACTCAAAATTCAGTATTTTGGTTGCAAACAGTTTATACCCACCGATTTGTTATGTTACAACTATTTATTGTCACGTAATATCACTTAATACAATATTTAATCAAAAAACGGAAAAGATTTGAAAAACAATTAAAAAAAATTTGAATACCCTTTTATAGCTGTCAAAATTTTTTAAGTGATTCGTCTATGAAATACGATTTAGGACTGCAATAACAAATTTAGTTTAGTTTAACACAAAGCAACAGAAAATACGAATGTTGCCAAAAATTTAATTGATTAATAAATGATACAAAGAGATTACATTATTTATTTTAATCATAAACTTCGAAAACACTATATTATTTTTAATGGTAGATATCACACTTACACGTACTTTAACAGTTATCAATTTTAAAAATCACTCTACACAAGAAAACCAAATATCATGCATAATACCAAAGCAACCTTGATTATACAAAGCCATAGTCTAAAAAACGAAGCTTTTATAAGGGAATTAGAAACGAGGAAAAAATCAAACTTTTCATAGTAAAATCAAAACCATCTTGATGTAAATAGAGCCGGCATATGAAAAATGAACTTAAAATAAGGGAGTTTGTATGAAAAAACGCGATTTCGATTGACGAAAAAACATGAATTAAAAGTTTAACCCAGTTAAATAATTTTTTCTAACATCACTATAAAATAACTCTTACTCATTTAAAACACAGGTTCTCAAATTTCCTGATTTTCCAGCAATAATCAAAAGAAAATAAGGGAATTTATATTAAAAAACATTCTACAACAATAACAATATGTATTAAAAAAAAATCAATATAATGACGTCATGATTTGTCCACATCTAAAACCAATGGCAACAATCAAAATTAAATTAAACCAAAAAGAGCCAAACAGAAAAACTTAAATCAACACAATGAGCGTAAAGAAATCAAAAAATCGAAACAATCTAGCATGCTTCGCAAATCCAAAATAACAACAGAACGATATTCAAATTCAACTTTTGAATAGAAGCAATGAAAGAGATGATTATTGTATTGTTTGTAAATTTTGAGTTATTAGTTTATGACGTATATTACAAAAACAACAACACGATGTGTGATGGCCGTAAAAATTTGGTAAAATCGTACCAAAAATTACCACCTGGAGAAATTTCAAGTTCAAAAATTGTAGGAAAAGCAAAATAAAGTCACAAAATATTAAGAACGTGTGATAATTTTTTGAATAAATATTTTTTTTTCGTATTTTACATCTGACGTACACTAGTAAAACTAAAGATAAATTTAGCAAGTATTATTTTAACTCATCAGAGCCAACTTTGATGTATTTTGCAAAATGAAAGTTCGAAAAATATATTTTAGAAATAATTTAATTTTAATATTTCTGCAACTAATATTTACATAATACCAACATAGCCTTTTTGTAAATTGTTGTTAAAGATACTATATGTAGACAATTTTTTTATAAACATTTTATAATGTTTTTGCTCTTTTTATTGAAAAACTTGCAGCTAAAAAACACCATTTTTACTGTGGAGTCCTATGGAAATTAGTGAAAAGTTATACCACTAAAAAAGCTTTTAAAAAGTACGTCATCATAATTACGGCTCTATACTCTAGAAGGCTCTGATAATACATATAACTAGGGCAACCAAAAATATGCATTAGCATGTTTTTTTCCTGTGTACATATTGTGAAAAAAATAAGATAGGAATCCGTTTCACCAAAAACGAAACCTTTTAAGCCCTATTTGTTAGTGCATATTTTTGCATATTTCACCCAAAACTGCATATATTGTCATATTTTCGATATAAGTGCATATTTAAGTGCATATTTTCGATATAAGTGCATATTTAAGTGCAGATTTTAAAATACCTATGCATATTTTACATAATTTAGGCATATTTTGCTATATATGTTAAGCATACATTAAGCAAAATATGCAATAAGGCAGTGTCAGTAGGTAGAATGTTTACCGTAAAGCAGCATTTAGAATGTGCGAAACACATTGAGCTTAAGCAGAATGACACAAATAAAAAACATGCTCAGCAGTTAATTGGTGAATTGTCAAATACTCCAAAACATGACCAATTCGCTGAAGACTTATGCGATGCATTTATAGCAGCCGATATGCCACAATATAAGGTTCGCCATACAAAAATTTAATCTGTTTTGGAAAAATACACTGAATATAAAGTGCCGTCAGAAACCACTTTACGGACGAATCACGTAAAAACTCTGTTTAAAGTGACCATCGAAAAAATTAAAAACCATATTAAAAATCAATTTTTATGGATATCAATCGATGAAACCACTGACGCAACCGGCAGATATGTGGTCAATGTCATAATTGGTATTTTAGATTCAAACGAAATGATCGCCAAACAAAATTTTTTGTTGAATACGGCGAACTAAGAGAGGGCGAATCATTCAACCAATTAATTTTGAAAATATGGTTCGAATCTTTCATGCGCTGGACGACGACGAAGCGAATTGTTATGTAACAGCACAGTTAGATCTGATTTGATCTTTATTTCAGCTAACTTTGGATTTCTCGAATCAATCATTTTTAAACTAGAGACTCATGGACTGTTGCTTGCTGTACAAATCAAATTGGTGGTTGACGCTGTTAATAATATAAATAGTATATAAAACGAGGTAGGTGCCAATTTAAAAAAAAAACTAAGAGCTGTAATCGAAAAAAACCACAGATTCGCAACATTAACTAAAATTTCAGCGAGATTGACGGGAACATCAGTACAAAATGGCCCAAAGAAGTATACAATTTAAGAGACTTTGTCGTTTAAATATGCACCAATCACTTCAGTTGATGTGGAGAGAAGTTTCTCTATGTACAAAAATGTTCTCCGATCTAATAGACAGAGACAGAGCTTCTTGTTTGATAAACTTAGTGAAATTTTCATCATTTATTGTAACCAAAATTTATGGTGTTTCTTTAGTGTTTCTCATCTTACACGGCATTCACAATACAAACACTTTTTGCTTTTAACAGGTTTGTATGCAACATAACGAGGAAACGTTTGTTCGTTATGTTGGAAATTCATACAAACTTGTAAGTAAAAAGTTTTTGCATTGTGAATGCGCTGTTATTGTAAAATTTTATCAACGAAAATAATTTTCCAAACATATAATTCTGTTTTTATAGGGCATATTTTAAATGCATAAAATCATATTATTAAGGCATATTTTAAGCGCTTAAAACCGGTTTTTTAGTGCATATTTTTGGTTGCCCTACATATAACCATAACAATAATTTAACCACAAAACTGTAAGTATATTATAATACTGAACCATGGTAGTTGGCTTTGACTTTCGTACGTGTCAAATGCTTTTATTCTCACATTTTATTTAATTTTGTATTCATTTTTCTATTTTGCATTTATTATAATTATTTGCATGACTTTTATATGCATAAAGTGAAGTGCCTAGCTGAAGAAACAGTTTAATGAAAAAAAAAAAAGAAAAATAGTAAAAGTGGCTAACGTATTAACCCAATAAGGCCAACAAGAAAGAATACCGTATGACAATAATGCAAGAGCCGTAATACGAGGAGCTGAATTATCGCAGGGATGAAAAGTGGGAAAAAACGCAAGAAAATTGGAGAAAAAGTTTAGAGTACCAGATATTTTCCATATACTCTATTATAATGAGCTCTTTGCTCAAAATGGACTGTACGGATCTTAAAATTTCGTAAATAAATAAATAAATAAAATAAAATAAATGTATATAACGAACAAACGCTTATAATGATCATATATTTTTGTCCCTTGAATTTGCATGAACACTTTTTTTTCTTATGTGTACACTACAAATAACGAACTACGTTTATAAACGTATAGCGAAGATTGGTGGTCAATTTCGTATTAAAAATATAAAATTTTTGAAAATAAAAAAACGGTAGGGGAGACAGGGGCAGGTTGTTACACTTTTTGTTTCATATTGCGTAACATGTACAAGCATATGAATGGCAGCGATTTTTATTAAGGAAGCAAATATTTTGGTATATTGCTTTCAATAAAAAGAAAGTGAGAATACATAAAAATAATTTTAAATATTATAAAATTAGCTTTTAAGAATTACCGTCAGTTGTAACAAATTACCCCGTACTTGGGGTAAGTTGTTACACATAGTGGGGTAAGTTGTTACATTCAAACTGGAACATTTTGCTTAATAAATAAAAACATATTCAATTTTTTTTTAACAAAAATATATTCAAAAATGAATTCGTATAATATAAAATTTAATAGAAATTAAAGGAACATGTTTAATTCAGGTACGGAATTTTCAGTCTTTCCATAATTCTTATATCTACTTATAATTAAGTATTTCAAATGCATTTGTAACATTTGTAAGGAACATTTTTAGTTGCGCATTTTAAATGAGCCCAGTCTTTGCATTTATTGCATTGTAGCCACTCCTCGCCGGGTTTGCTCTGACTATAGGGATCCATGCAAATCAGACAAAAATATTCTGTATCTAGCTGCAATCTTAATGTAGTCTTCTTCCTCTTTGGTAACGCTTTGTCATCAGCGTCCCCAATTTCTTTTTTTGGTGTGGCAGTTAAAATGGCAGCCTTTCGCTTCTTTCTACCACCTTTCTTTACAGACCGAGGGCCTGCTTTAGGAAATGGACGAGTAGCTTCCGGATTGAATCCAGTTGCGACGGCAGTAATTGCTGAAGTCGACGCGACAGGCTCTTCTGTTGTGCATATTTGCGTATTACCAGCAGTTATCAGATCTTCGTAAAACATTGTTTGACCGTTTATCGCCATCGAAATTTCTTCATAACTGATAGTGGGATCAATTTTCAAAATAATTGTGTTTATTTCGCCTCCTGTAGTTACTGGAATTGGCTCTGGATCGATAGGCAGTAAAATTTCATTCGAAATGTAATCCATGTGTTGAATCTGCAATTACAAAAGAAAAAAAAATTTTTTTTTGAGGTTTTCAGCTAGGCACAGGCAAAACATATTTACTACCTGTTGGTCGATTGTATCCGTAGACGGTTCTAATCGCTGAGCATCGGTAGTGTCTAAATTATTCTGAGGACGATCAGTAACTGAAGACCCTAAAAAGTCCACTTCTGCAAATATTTCTCGATTATACGGTGCGATACCACTGACCCTCAAGCCACTAATTATATTTTCCGGTGCAAGTGCCTTAGGCAGTGCTTCGGCGACGAGCTGAGGGATATTGTAAATAGTCATTGATTTGCCGGGGTTGTTGCGCATCCAAGCATTTTGTGCGTTTGACAAATACTTTTTGAAGGGAAAAAATACAGTCCTGTCCAAGGGCTGCAATTTATGCGAGCAATGGGGAGGGAAGGATAACATTACTACTCCATTCTCTTTTGCCAAAGTAATGGTTTTTAGTGCCAAATGCGACTCGTGATTATCCAGGAGAAGCAACACTGGTCGTTCTAGTGATGGTTTTACGTGATGGATAAAATGATGCATGAAATTATAAAATTCCTCTACGGTCATCCATCCAGACTTGTTGCCAGCCCCTATGGATCCACTTGGACCATCACGAATAAAATGGTTTTGATACCGCTTTCTTGGAAATATGAATTGAGGGGGTATGGAATTACCAGCAGCATTTACTGCAACACACACTGTGACTAATTGCCCTCTTTCTGCTGAAGTTAAACCTGCCACCTGTTTTACTCCTTTTTCGGCAATTATTTTCCCCATTTTTTGTACTGTTGTTACTCCAGTTTCGTCCAAGTTCCAAGTTTCACTTGCAGTAAATTGATAAGTCTCATTAACTTCAGCCAAGAAATCGAAAAATGAATTCACTGCTACGCGATTAAATCCAATTGCTCTACCAATACTGGTTGCTTCTGGCGTTCGAAGTGATAGGTCGTTGTGCGTTTTGAGAAAAATAGATAACCAATCCGGTCCTGCTAGTTTGTTTTTAACCCATGGCTCAGGAATTTGTTTATTTAATGAAATAGCGCACTCATATGCTAGCGATCTTGCATCTTTTGGCGTTAAACCAAAATATATTTTGGACGCATGTTTCATATATTGAGCAAGTTTCTTACTCTCCTCATCATTAAAAACAGATTTTTTTTTATAGCCGTAGGATGGTATAAGATTTGTAGAGGATGGTACAAGATTTGTAGTTTCCTCTGATAAACTTGCAGTCGTGCGGGCTTTTGTTACATAACGCCATAGTGTTTGGCAATTTATATTCAACTCCTTAGCCACTGACCGAATTTTTTGTTTTTCAGTCAAAACTCTTGTCACCGCAACTTGCATGACATGTGCGGGTGTTTCTCCTCGGTTGTTTTTTTTTTGTAATTTCTCATTATACTGAAATATTCAATAATAAATGTATAAAACCTTGAATAAATAAATTCAAAAAACTTTTAGATTGATTTTTGTTCTGGTTGTGATTTTCAACGGGGCAAGTTGTTACATGTAACAACTTACCCCAGCAGAAACGTCACTACTTGCCCCAGCGTGTTCTTTCAACAAAATTCAATGTTTTTATACGAATTTATCAATAAATCAATAAAATTAATTATTCTAAACTGTAATAAAGTAAAGAAAGCATGCATTTACTATTCTTCTTACTGAAAACTAACCTTAAATACCCTACAAAACAAAATATTGTGACAATGCATTTTTTTACTTACCGCGCGCCAAAACTAACAAATCACTTTTTCTATTCTCACATGCGACTGATCACAATGAAATTTCTGATACGACTGAAGATTTATAAATGTAACATTTCACTCACACACACAAATATTGTCAAATTAATAATTTATGAGTAATTCTCTTTTTAACAACCTGCCCCGTGTAACAACCTGCCCCGTTCTCCCCTATTTATTATAATTTTCTAATTAATAGTTTTTATTATAATTAATTAAACAATTTTAGGTTATGTATCGAAAACGAAACAGTGGAAACAAAATTGAAAATTTTGAAAACGGTCGATAAAAAGCGATTCACCTACCAACAAATTGCAAGCAAATTTAATTGCGCGAAGAGTACTATCACTGAAATAGTCAAAAAACGGGAAAAGTATAGGAATTTGAGTTGAAATTTAAACGTCAAAAAATTCGCAGTGGAGGCTGCATTAATGATTTGGATAAAACAAATGCGAGTAACAAAAGTTCCTCTAAGTGAAATTCTTGTAAAAGAAAAGGTGGCACAGTTTGCAGAGAAATTGAATGTTGAGTTTAAACCAAGCGACGGTTGGCTCGACCGCTTTAAGAAGCGAAACGACCTTGTATTCAAAAATATTGTAGAAGAAAAGGCAGCCGTATATTCGGAAGTTGTTAAAGAATTGGTCAATGAAAAATTACCTCTGCTTCTGGATTGATATAATAAAAGCGATGTATTCAACTTAGATGAAACGGGCCTTTTCTATAGGATACTTCCTAATAAAACCATAGAGTTTAGAAATAATGATTGCGCTGGGGAGAAATTATGCAAGGAGCGTATCACGGCTTTAGTTGGAAGCAATGCGGATGGTACCGAAAAACTACCCTTACTTGTTATAGGTAAAAGCGTAAAACCACGTTGTTCCAAAAATATCAAAACTCTTCCTGAGATGTATAAAAACAATCGAAAATCGTGGATGACACATGTCGAATGGGAACAATTTTAAATTAAAATGGACAAAAACTTTCTAAACGAAGGGAGAAAGGTGCTTTTTGTGGCGACAACTGCCCATCACATTTAATAATTCCCCGATTACGGGCAATTAAATTGGCATTCTTCCCACCACACAGCCGTAGCACAACCAATGGACCAAGGCGTTATAAAAATTGTAAAAGGGTACTATCGCGAATTTATTGTGAAAAAACTAATCGCAGCTCGGGAGAATGAAGAGGCTGTTTCCGCAATCCACCTTAAAATTAATTTGTTGGATGCACTGAATTTCCTCAAAAGGGCTTGGGATAAGGTCAAACCAGAAACAATTAACAACTGTTTTTGTAAGGCTGGATTTTTTTCCGGAAACTTCGAGTGAACAACTTGGTAATAGTAACAGTAATACCAATATCGAATTATTGTGGAACAAGCCGCAATTAGGAAAATTTGTAGGGGATATTGCTGTACAGGAATATTTAAGTGTATAGATGATAATATCGTGATATCCGAAGAAATCGATGATGATGATATATTGAACCAAGTTCGTAATGAAGTCACTCCAGAAGAAGATCAGGAAACAGATTCATCGGACGTAGAAGGATACCAACAGCCAAGTAAATGGAAAATTCTTTAAAAATAATTAGGTTGGCTTTGAGTATTGGTGATGGAACCGAAAAGGAATTACACCACCTACATTCCATTGAGAATACGTTAGATGTATTGTCGCAAAAAAGTTTAAAACAATCTAAGCTAACCGATTTTTTTCAAAATAAAATGAAGTTGGTTAAAAATTTTATGCCGCCCCTTACTACATACTTATTTAATTTATTTATGTAATTTATGTTTTAGTGATGAATTGTTAAAGCTCATGTGCAAGTATAAGTTGTTTATAATTAATAAATGTTTTAATTTTATTTTTGAATAAACCGTTTTTGTTTTGTTTTTGGGTTAATCTTTCTAATAACGAACAAGATTCATTATAACCGAATATTTGATTAAAACGAACAGCCAGACAAAAAATTATGTTCCTTGTGTGTTCGCTATAAGCGAATTCTACTGTATTTTAAAAGATGATTTCTTTAGGAAATTGTCTAAACTAAAATAATTGCTTATTAAACAGTAAAAGAAAAACAACGAAACTTTTTTAAATTGAAATACTTTGGGTGAGCATTTTGCAAATGACGAAAATGTGGACGAGTTCAAAGTTTCATGGCATATTCGATTATAAAACTTAACCTCATGTAAAACAATTCGACATGTACGATGGATATCGGAATTACAAAAAGCCAGTTTAAACTCATTAAAAAATGAAAATTTTATTTTTTGGAAACATTAAGCCTCTCAAAGTATCCCTACTAGGAAGCAGAATGTTGAGAATCAAACTTATCTTAATATTTTCATACAATGACGTTTTATTATAATTGATGTAATTTACTGCATACACTGCCGTGCGTAACATATTTTACATAACTGCATTTTTTCCAAATTAAGTCATTGATGCCAATTGCCAACTAAATTGAAAAATACGTAATAAGAAAAGTAGTTTTCATTTTTGTTTCAAAATACACTAATTTCAAAACATTAACATCGATTTTCTAAAAATTCGTTTTCCGTAGTTACAAATGTAAAACATGTTTAGTACGGCACTACAGTACACCTCGTAATAATTTCTTAATGTAGCTAAATATATCTTTTATTGAATACCCATATACACAAAATATTTATAAAATACGTGCGAAAAGAGATTATAGACCTTATGCATGGTACGACAGATTAACATATGTATGTATATACAAATGTTAGATTTATGTTAATTGGGCTAAGCAGCAATTTCTCAATTCATTACAAACTATGTATAATAAGCTAATTATGTTGTACACGAACATAAATAAAACAAAAAAAAAACGTCGTACATATGTATTGACATTCTCTTATTGCTACCGAAAGTTAGACGTTTATATTGTCAACAAAGTTTCAACATTATGAATTTATGAAATTGTTGTAATAATCTGTGAAATAAGATGTTAAAAATAAACAACGAAATTTTAAAGTTCGAAATGATATTCATATACAAATGTGCTTCAAACTATATACAAGTTTTTTTAGTTTACGATACAACAGCAAAATATTTAAAATAAATAAATGTTACATAATTTTAAATCAACAATCATCAAACTTGATCTTCAGTCAATAAAGGTAAATCTTTTAAATAGTTGCACGCAATACTTAGTTGCATTATTGCAATTCATTTATCCGTTCTATTTATTTGCAATACCATTAACTCGATGATTATTCAAATAGAAAAACATTGATAAGTGTATAATTAATGTATATTATATAAATTCAGTAATTATATTCTTTAAATAAAACTTAATAATTGTAAGTTTACTTAATTTAAAGCAGCTTTTATGAAGAGTAACTATGTATAGAAATCGGATTAAACATATTGTATGTACTGTGTAGATTTGCTATGAATGGTCACTGTAAAATGGAAATTTATATAATAAAATGCGGCGGAAAGGAAAATATTTGAGAGAACTGGGAGAAAAGTAATTCGGAGCAGCCTGAGGGATCAAAATACGTGAGGGTACGTCTGGTGCGTTAAACAGTATCGTGTGATTGTTTTCTTTGTATTTTTCCCCCCAAAACTTGTGATAATAGCACTCTATGTTATTGGGATGAACAGAACAAACTTTGAATAAAATAATTCTGAAAAATTAGAATCCTTAGGATCTTATAATAATCTTGAAAAGTTTCAGTAATTAGCAATTTACAATAGTTCTACGGTTATCCTACCTTACCCAGAAAAAAAGCCAGAGGCCTAATATTCACTTTACGTACATTTTCTGCACAATATCATGAAGTTAGCCGTTAGTTCAGTGTCAGAAGAGAAAAAATCATTTTTATTTGAACCAACCGTGACCACCAAATGTCAAATTGATGGTTATAGAAAAACATAAAAAAATTATAGAAGTACATAACAGAGTTTAATTTTTATGTTTTAACTAAGAAGTGATTAAGGTAAATGGCAAGGACAGTGGTTTTATGAGCAGTGCAAATTAATGATTGTGTGTGAGATCTCAAAAATACGGAGTTTAGTGCCGATAAGTGGTGACCCCGAGCCAGGAATTTTCATTTACCTGCAACAGAAAATTCATACAAATTTGTCATAAAAGCCGGCATTTTGTTTATTGAGATCTACAACATCATTGGCAGCGTGGACTAATTTTTTCACGTACCAACATGTAATGATCATTTTAATCAAATAAATTTTATACTTGAAGTGTCTGACGTATTTTTCTTAACATATGTTTTTATGGCCGCAAACAACTGTTAAGGCGTACACCGCTTCGCAGGTCATTTAAACGGGACACTATTAATCCTAGGAAATTCTGTTCTAGTTGCACCCTGTATACCACCGTATAAACAATTTAAAATACTAGTCTGTTTGTCCAGAAGCGAAGTATCGGCGATGTCTGTGAAATTGTCATCTTTTTGGTCTAACTCACTTGGGACCTGGTTTATTCAAGTTAAGGCGCAATTTACACTCGCACTTGTTACACTAGACTGCATTACTTCAAGCGGCAATCAATTCCATTTTGGATTTTATTGTAAACCAAAATTAATTGCTTTCCAACACTGAGATGGGTGATAGAAAACCATCTGAATTTTAGAGACATAGTGTATTTCAGCCAACTAGCATGTTCAACTGGTACTTTTGGAGAAGAGATCCAATTAAGAAGTTATGCCTTAGGAGGTTACCCCGTGTCGTGAATATCGCTTTGATTTCTCAATCCAGTAAACCAACGACCGAGTAGGAGATAGCTGATAAGATTTTTGAGGCATCTAACCCAGATCCATATGTGAACTCGATAAATGCTCCATCCACTTCTGTATACGCCAACAGTCTGTCAAGCAATTCAATATCAGGAAACGAACGAAATAATCGGCTTGAGAAAAAAATTTCAGAATTGAAAGATATGATGCACAAGCTTCAAAGTAATTCGTAATTTAAATCGGTCGCAAAGTCCTTTTCGTCAAGCAAGGAGTAGAAGTTCCAGCCATAGTAATCAGAATGTGTACAAATATCCTCTGTGTTGGTATCAGTTTAAGTATGGAATTAAAGCATGCAAATGCGAGTTACCTTTTAATTTTGAGGATCAAGCAACCCCAGAAAACAACGAATCGATAAAACCATAAAACTGTGGCTGACATATCGGTTATTCCGCGAACCAAATTCAATCATGGTTGCAAAACTTCAGATTTTTATTTAATCGCTGCAAATGGAACATATACAGAGATATTTGGTATACAAAGTTACTAGAAATCGACTTAGGGGTGAGACATTGTTTTATTGATTCATTTATTTCAGCCTCCGTCACACGATTTTAGTTTTCTGCTAAAACAGTTTATAAACCTCGTGGAACCCCGAACTACAATATTCTGGTAAAACACGGTGTTGTTCATTATATCCAAACAATCGGTCCTCTTCCATTTTATATATATATATATATATATATATATATATATATATATATATATATATATATATATATATATATATATATATATATATATATATATATATATATATATATATATATATATATATATATATCCAAGAAGATTAGATTTCATCAGACATAAGGCTGAAAAATTGTAATTTGATCAAATGGTACAGCTTGGAATATGCCGTCCGTGAGTTCTAACTAACGTGTTTCGCCGCTACGATATCAAAGAAGGATAATGGGGATTGGCGGCCTTGTGGCGACTCGTCTATCACATACCCAAAATTTTCGTTAGTCCTAAATGGTTATGTCAGGTGTTCTCAAAAATAGATTTAATAAGAGCTTACCTTCACAAACCAATTGCCGAAGAAGATGTACACAAAGCCTCACTAACTACGCCCTGCAGTTTGTTTGAGTTTGTTCGCATGCCTTTTGGCCTGAGAAATGCGAGTCAAACGTTCCAACGCTTTATGAATACCGTGGTTCAGGGTTTTAACTTTCTGTTCTTTTCTATAGACGACGTCCTGGTCGCTAGTGAGAATGTTGAACTGCACAAACTTCATCTGAGACTTCTTTTCTGCAGACTGGTTGCATTTGTAATTAATATCAAAACCTCTAAATGTGCGTTTGGTGTAGACAGCCTCGACTTTTTGAGACACACGATAACGAGACATGGAATTTCACCATCTGCCAATCGAATTGAGACAATATGTAATTTCCCTACACCCTCTTCGATTTGGCAGTTACAACAATTCATTGGGATGATCAACTACTATAGTAGGTTTATACGAAACATCGTAGAATATCTCTCACCATTACATTCTCACTTGGCTTCTATGTTAATGCTAACGAATAAAGCACGTATTTTCTCATGGTCAGCAGAATGTAAGCAGTATTTCATTAAAGCCAAAGAACCTCTAGCTACATCAACGATTTTAATTCACCATAAGGATGATGCAGATCTTAGCATCACGGAGGACAGACAGTTCGTGATCTACACAGACACCCGGATTACGTCGCACAATTTACCAGTGATATCAGACACATTAGTGGTAAAGAAAATGTGGTTGCGGATTGTCTGTCTCGAATTGGCTGTCCAGAAGAGAATGGTTTAGACAGTGAAATTTTCAATGAACGATTTCTAATACACCATCAAAACAATGATGACGAATTGAAACATTTAATGGATCGGTAAACCCTCAACAGGACGCAATCGACCATTCGTACCGAAGAAATTAAGGAAATCAATATTTGATACTCTTCACTCATTATAGCGCACCCTGGTATCTGTGTTTCCCGAAAACTGGTTTCCGCTCGGTATTTCTGACCTAGTTTATCAATTATGGTAACAATTTGACCAGACCTTGTTTACATTGTCAAAAATTAAAGGTTACTAGGCATACGACGTCAGAGCAGGGAATCTTTAACATACCACCTTCACGATTTGAATACATCCATATGAATTTGTATCTGCTCACAATCGTTGATAGATTTAAGAGATGGCCCGAGGCGTACCCGATTTCAGATATGTACGTTAGCAAAGACTTTTGTTTCACAATACATTTCGCGTTTTGGCTGCCCCAGGAAAATCACCACGGATCAAGGCTCACAATTTGAGTCGAAGTTGTTTACAGACTTGACGAAGTTATTGGGATCAAATCGCACTCGTACTACCGCCTACCATCCTCAATCTAATGGTACGGTGGAACGGTTTGCATCGAGATCTTAAGGCATCACTAATGGTTCGATGCAATACAATTCGTACGACCGTGAAAGAGGGCCTTAAATGCACACCAGTCGCAATTATGTATGGCCAGACGTCTGAGTTTAATAATAGATAAAATTTCAAAAATACAATTTTTATTTGGTAGTAGTGAATAATGGAAAACGGGACTACTAGATAAACTAGCAGTGAATAATGGATATCATTATAATTGAAGAAAAAACGTGTAATGAGTATATTATACGTTAGTCGTGAAGAAATATGTTTTTGGAACTTTCATTTTGAAAAATACAACAAAGCTGGCTCTGCCGAATTAAAATGATACTAGCTAAGTTGATCTTTAGTTTTACTAGTGTACGCCAGATGTCTAGGTTGTTTACTGCAATTTTTGAACTTGAAATTTGCTCAGGTGGTAATTTTGTAGTTCGATTGTACCAAATTTTTATTACCATAACTGCCATCTATGTAATGTGTGTTGACTTAATGACCACACGATTCGTGGTGTGCTTGTATTTCAATCCGTAAACGCCGTCTTATCTCGGGACTCCTCATCCAACGGAATTTGCCAAAATGCATCTTTCAGGTCGATACTTGAGATAAATCTTTTTTCCTCCAATCGGCTGATGAGTCTGTCGATTATAGGCAGCGGACACGCATCCTTTTTCGTCACTTCGTTCACTCGTCTTGCATCCAAACAAAGACGGACCTGGCCATTTGATTTCCGAACTAATGTCACGGGTGAACTCCATGCACTTCTGGATTATTCAATTACTCCCAGAGACACCACCCAGTCTATCTCAGCTAACAAATCAGCTTGTACCACAGGAGATACAGGATAGTATCGTTGTTTGATGGGCGTAGCACCTATTGTACGTCAATATTGTGTGAAATTATGGATGTTTTGCCAAGACCGTTTTTGTTAAACGATGGAAACTGTTTAGCGACCGGAAAGAACGTAGAAGTCAGAATCATCTTTATCCAACTCTGAGATACATTTTGGAATTATTTTAAATAATTTCCAAAAATCTATGCCTAAATAGAGAGCTTGTTTTAGGCTTGGAATTAGATAAATATTCATTACTTTCTGTTCACCGTTGTGGTAGACAGTAGCGCTAAAATATCCCATAACACGCTGTTTTTGCCCACCTGCGGTTTTGACTTCCGAGGATATGCTTGGAATTTTTATATTAGGATTTAAAAGATACTTTTCACAACCTTATCCCAACGCAGTAATAGGGGCACCACTATCCATTAAACCTTTATACGGTACCCCATTTATACCCACGTTGGCGTATGGTCTATCATCTAAGTGCTCGGTATTGAATGTTTCCGAAATTGAAAAATTTAGTGTTTTGTGTTTGTCCCAATATTTACAAACACGAGATTTAGCTTTATCCGAAAGTTTTCTTTTAGATTGATTTGAAATTACCGAGGTACTATTTTAAGGACAAAAATGCAATTTAGAATTTGGAATAACAAAATTGGGTTCGGCCGAATATTTTAATGTTGATTTTGCTGGGAATTGTTGGTCAAAATTTTTGTCACATATATGGTTGGTATGGCTGCCGTGTGTTTCGAGGGTGGTTCATGGCAGCTCCTTGAGTCCTCGTCTCGACGTTACCCGAAGAATAACACTTTGAACACTTACTTCTTGTGCATCCCTCTTGTCCACATCCGCGACAAAATAACCGCAGAGTTTTTGAACATTTAGCAAAAGTGTGTCCTATATCAAAACAATTCCAGGAAATAAAATTATTTGGTGTAATAGAATTTACTGAAGGATTATAATTTTGCTGAAACGCATCAATTTGGTTCGGATTTGGGTTAAAATTTTGGAATTGTCCGAGATTAGGATTTACTGATCAATTATAATTTTGTGGACCAAAGTTTGAAAACGAACACTTTTGATTCTTGTCCAAGACAAAGTTTTGATTAATATTATCAGTGGTCACACCAGTTTGATCTACTACTGGGTTTACAATTTCACTCACGTGATATTGCGGTCTACAAAACTTGTCGGGTACATAATTGTGCCGTTTCCACATATCTTCGAGAGCGACACATCTTCTTACCAAAGCACTAATGGAGTCAATATCTTGGTCAGCAAGATGATTCTGAAGACCAACGTTCATGTTCAATCGGAATTCGGAATCGAAAAGTCAGGGAAAGAATTTCGATGTAAAATTCGTTGAAAGATTCACCTGTTCTTTGTCTGCGAGAATCAATTAGCCTACGAATATCGTCATCTGTACGTCGATCTTGAAATCGTTCAATAATTGCAGCTTTAAGTTGACCCCAAGACGAATTCGCATTACGCTCAATGTAGCACCAATACCAATTAGAGGCAGATCCCTTCAACAATACACTAAATTGGTCCCTTATTATGTATTCAGTGACTTGGTATGTACGAGCTAAGTGTTCTACTTTAAAGAGAAATCTCTCTACTGGTACGCCATCCGTAGAAACATCGAAATCAATTTTCCAATTCGACAATTGATGTTTCCGATCAAACGACCCGAACGCAGAAGTTGGTTGAGTAGCAAAGATAGGCATTGGTTGTGGTTGTCCGAAAGATTGAGTTTGAATATTGGAATTTGGACACGAAAAATGTAATGTGTTATTATAGCCAGATGGTGGAACTGAAAAATATTGTGGAATCGGATTTTGTTGAGCATTTGCCAATGCCCTAGTGGTCAAATTCAAATTTTGCATACCTGAATTTATCTGCTGCATTGTATCCGTATTCTGTGATATTTGCTCATTGGTTACAGCAGGTTTATTTTCGACAAAGCTGACTGTATTTGTTGAATTTTTCGAAACCGTTGACTCACAATCGGAAAGTTCATCCTCCGAAGAAGATAATTCCTCTATTAAATTTTTGCTGCTTTCTTCAAGTATCCTAATCGTTTCGTTTAATGAAATATTATCAGTCACAGATTTCTGGATGTGTTTTTTTAAAATTTAGCCTTTAAAATAGCACCTTGTAACTAATACTAAGAGCTCCAATCTTTGTATCACATGCCAAATTCTAGTCAACACCTCATGGAAATATTTCGGACTAACTTCTTCATTCTTTAGACTCACCACCCAAGCTCGCGATCTGGATTTTTCGAAGCTTGTTTGTGGGGTTTGCAAGGCCGAAGAATAGGATCATTAAATTCTTCCTCAACTAATATCTTTAGTCTTGCTAATCTCTCACCTGGACTACCCTCAATATTCCTTACATTACATTCGACTAAAAATTTATCTGGTTTTAAATAACTAATATTCAAACCCTCCATTTTTATTTACACCATGATAAAAAAATTATTCACACGTTAATATACACAAAAAAAATAAACAGAAATTATATACAGGTGATACGACACCACAATAAATATTACCCAGGTAAATACCTAAATCAACTGATAACGTATTATTTTACTACAACAATATAGTTACTCAAAACAAATCTCACAGCTTGCCTCAAACTTAAAAGCTATACTCGCTACCAGCAAAAATTCTGATGCAAAAAAAAATCAAAAAAAAAAAAACCCCACTCGCTGAAACCGAACAAAAAAAATGATAATTTACTAATCGAGAAAAAAAATCAGTCCGTGGAAGAAAAATGTGTTTAGCTTGATTATTTGAGACGCGATGTGTAGAAGTCGTTGTGAAGAAGTAGGATGACCGCATCTCCCCAAAAATAAAAAAAATCAGAAACTAACATGGAAAATACAAGTGGTTTGAAACGGTATCTATTTTAGTTAGTGTACGCAAATAATTGTTAAAAATTAAATAGAATTAGAGAACAAATCTTAATGGTTACATTTGGTAAATCACCCAAAGCAAAAGTTGTCTCAACACTATATTTAACTTCGAACAAAACTTGAAATTCTGTTTTTCTCAATTGCTCATTAAAAGTACACCAGTATCAATGAATAAACTTTAAGTGCAAAATCAATCCAACCTAGTGTCCCAATGAAACAATGAAAAAAACAAAAAGAAATTTGGAAAAATTTGAAATATGAAAATTCACATCGTAAAATATTTTCTGGTTTGATTTGAAATCCCCGGAAGTATCAACCATCCCGCTTTAGAACACGATTCAAAAAGTTAATTCACAACCTAGGAGAATTGAAAGTATTTCCCAAACCAGCAGATGTTTCCCACCTCACAGGAAATCACAACCACACAAAATCTTCATATAAATAAACCATGCATGTTTGGGCGCCATAATGTTACCTTACCGCTTTGGAGAGACACGTCACCTGTTAGCTCTGATCGGTGAGGTCATTGTTTGGTCGTGGGTCATTTTCTCTCGGTAAGCTAACATTATATTTTTGGAGAATCACGGCCATTCCCTCTTACTTCATAACGACTTCGAATTACTCCTTTTAACCGATCATTCTGTGTACATACCGATTAGTCGAAATAGGAAAGCGTATAGCCGCCAGATACAACAAAATTTTGGGATAAACAATATGATATGACTATAAAAATATTATATAAAGCAAAAATTGTGGTTTACCTGTTATTTAATGATAATTCTGCACACCCAGGACACCGCACGATGCGATCCACCAGCACTCCAAACTTATGGGAATATCCTGATTGATATCCTCCACTCAGCAAACCAAATTCACTTCCTCATCTGAATTATGAAACGTTAACACCGGAACAGTTTTTTTTTTATTTAACTTTTATTTACAAATTTTTTTATTGTTAGGGATTTATTATTTACAATCTCTTTATTATATACATATACTCATATACTATTTACAATAATTAATGTCAGTTGATTTTTCGGCATTTTTTATAGACAAATATATTAATTGTTCATGGCAATCCCAATATTTTCGATTTGGTAAATCAGAAAAATACAAATACAATCACTCATAATATATCTACTGAAAAAAAGTAGAAATATCTTCCCCCCTCCCCGTAATTTTGGCTGAAGGCCCAAAGAGTTATACCAATGTACCACTCTGCAAAGAGAGGGGAGGGGGAAAGATATTTTTACTTTTTTTCAGTAGATATATTATAAGCGATTGGCCTTTGCATTTTTCTGATTTACCAAATCGAAAATATTGGGATTGCCATGAACAATTAATATATTTGTCTATAAAAAATGCCGAAAAATCAACTGATTACAGACAGACAAATTAAATTCTTAAAAAATAATTAATGTGTATAGTTATTTTACAACATTTAATCTATAGCCTATACACACGGGCACACTATTCACTATAGTTTATATGACACTTTATTCTCTAAAACTCTCAATTTGTAAAATCCTTTTGCCATTTGACAGTATGAAAAAATTTGTCAGTTATCAACTAAATTTAAGGTTATTTATGGTTACTCAATAAAAATAACTGATTCAACCAATCAAATTTAAGTTAACATGTAGAATTTAACTCAGACGCTTTCAGTCAAATCACTTTGGGTTTAACATGTATCTTTGTTACCAATCTATTTACGAATGAGCACCTTAAGAGTAATTTATTATCGTCATTTTAATTTTTGTTTTTATACCACCTGTCATTTTTGTGGTACCACCTGTGATTTTAATTGTGTTAAATTAAAATTAATGAAACTAATGTTGTATTCTATTGACTAAAAACTGAACTGAGAACAATTTCTACTATGAAGAGTAAAACATTTTTTGATCTAGGTTCTGTCTTTGTGAGTCAATACGTATTCTATATTGTCTTACAAAAACGGAACATGTTGAACTCTTCATAGTAGAAAACGATCGTAGTTCAATTTTTCCGTGTCAATAGAATACGACATTAACTATCCCGAAAGAATGTATCTTCGAATTTTTCGAGTTTGATCTTGATTGATTTCGAAATATTATCTTATGTTGTATTCTATTGAAGTAATACAACTGATGCAGTAAATCACGCATGCCGTAAATCGAACTAACTTCTTTTAACAATTTTAACTTATTTACAAAGTGATTTGGGTAGGTACATTTAGAACAATGAACTCTTGTTAAATCTGGAAGAAAACAAAATCCGGAAAAATATATTTCGTTTATTCTAAACGAAAATAATTATTTTCGTCACAAAGGATGGTAACTAAATTGTCTCAGTACGAACTCAATGTTTCCCGAATTTCGAACGAATACCGTGACGATCATTTACCGTACCTCTGACGTGGCGATTTAGGAGCCGATGGATGAAGCTTGTATGAAACGATCAGACATCGGTTGATTAGCTTTGGTTTCATCAACGGCTGCCGGCTACAAACATATAATTTTAATATATATTTAACCTTACGAGTGGTTCTCTCTGTTTTGGTGGTGGTCTCATTGTAGAACAAATTTTCCACTACTAGGAACTTTTGGTAATTTTTGATTTGGACTGTCTCGTTTAAATGTAAAATTATAAACCTCCCAATCAGATTATCAAATTGTAAAGAAACCAATTTCAGGATTGTTCTGCTATTCTTAAGATGAAGAAAATTTGAATATGGTTATCACTAAAACACGCGAAAAATTTGTTACAATATTTTCCAAAAAAATTGTATTCACCTTTAACGTGTGGTAACAATAAAATTCGGAGAATGTTTTCAAATTTTTTGTTTCTCATGTATACATTAAAATAAAGTGTTTTCATTGAAAGTATGGTAGGAGGTATGAAAGTTATGGTCTCTAAAATGTTATCTCGCCATTATCGAACTGAACGAAGCTACAAATTCGGAAAAAAAGTCTTCGTTTTTCACGTTCAACAGTCTTCAAAGCGATAAAACGATACCGGAATTAGGTTGTTCTTCGAACCATCCAGGAAGAGATCGTCGGCGCACTGTCAACACTCTACAGTTCCACAACATTAATAAATAAAGATGCGTCAGTTAGCTAGGAGTCTTCAAGTAAACCTTGAAACAGTTTGAAAAATAGCCAAAGAAAACCTTAACAGCTATATCTGTACAAACTGCAAAAAGCCCATCTTACGGACAAAATGAGACTCATACGACTTGAAAAATGCAAAGTGTTACTGAAGAATATCGGGCTCAAAAGACCCAGAAAATTTATTTTTACCGATGAGAAGCTGGCTACAATTGAACAAAAATGATCAAAATGATCGAATTAGGTCAAAAACACCTCCCGGAGAATCTCGTATTGTTGCCAGAAGCCAAAAAACTAAAGCTGTTATGGTGTGAATTGGATTTACCGCTGTGGGAACGCTACCGCTCAAATTCGTCTATATCGACGTCATCGTATCATCCGGATTTACCGATCTCGACTATTTTGTTTGGGCTTACGCGGAGACTAAAGCCTGTGGTGGGTTCTGTATTATTCCTCATGAAGGCTATTTTGAATTGTTCAAATTGTTTAGAAATCTTTGGAATTTAATCAGTCTCCGTATTTTATTGTCACTCGGTATGTATTTGCATAATATCTTCCGAAAAAAATGTAAATTCAGAAAACATACTGCGTGTCATCAAACTATGTTAAACTTGTGGCAGAAGTGTTTTCAGAAAGGGTTAAATATTTTTAAGCCACGTGGAACAATAATTTGGCAGACTTTGGCTTTTTTGGGACATCGACTTTTATTACAAACGCATCCATTTGGTAGGAAAGTAGAGTTTGTCCTCAATTCAGTCGAATTTTTGATACGAGTAGTTAAGACTAATGTATTTGAATTGACAAAGTCATGCATTTTATATTCTACTTTCGATGGATCTAGTAATCAAAATGGTCTACACAAGTCTAGTTAGACCGACATTGAACATGGAACGGCACATAAATACTATCGCCCAACCAAATTTCAGATGTTTTCGTCGTCTATTCTTAAAAACTTTAACAGTTTCAATTGCTTTTATAAAGATTAAAATTCTCGATCTTCATTGTTTCAATAAAATGGAATTATTAATAATATTATTGCAATCAAAGTGAGTTTAAATTAATTTTTTTGTTTTATTTAATTCGACGCTATTAAAAATAATTTTTTTAATTAATTTAAGCTCACTTTACCATTATGTGTAACCATTACTCATGCATGGCAATGCAACATTGTAGTAAATCGTATTACCAATCGATTTGCTTATAGGAAGCGCAATGAAAACGACAACTTTCTAACTTTTTAAGGTTACCGAATTAATTAATTAATGTGTAATTACATGTTAGATTTGTAATATTGGTGAATGTAGGGACTTATCTATGGTGTAATTTTCAACTCGAATTGAATATTAAGCTGAATACTTTAAATTTTTTAATATATGTACATATATAATATTTGTATGTGGACATTGAATTCTTGATTTCTGCATAATAATAAATCGTAAACAATGCATGATCACCAGAACAACCTGTACTTTGCCGTAATGTGAAACGAGCAAGGTTTTACATGGGAATTATGTAGAAACGAGGAAAACTGCTTTATCTTCTATGGCAGTTCTTAAGTGGATATAAATTGTTAATTATGGTTTATCGAACGTTACGTAAAATATTTGTATTTCATCATTTATTAAAAATTGTTTTATTCAATTTTTTTCGCAACAACAAGAATGGTCACAAGAATGAGAAATTGAAATCCGCTTTTGAGCATCCAATAAAACATCTCTAAGAATTGCAGGTGGTATATCATAACCTTCATATGGTAGATAGGCTGAAATAAGCCAGAGATATAAACTATCAATCTCAATGCCAGCCGCCACTATAACTGAGTTGCTGTAATTAAACAGCACAAACAAGTTTAGATTAGTTTTACCGAGAAAGCACGAACAAATCTTACCATCCTTCTTGGGAAACATCACTTTATAGTTTGGTGCCCTGAGTTCCATAACCCGGTCTCCAATGAATCATCACTCTTGGATCAAGACAACATCAACTCCATAAGCTACAATTTTGAGCAGTGTTATAATCCATCTCTGACTTTGAATTATATATTTATTATATATTAGTATTATAAACCATTAGTATTAGTGGTAAGTCTTATAATGTATAGTATATATTCTGTTTAATACTTTTTGTGCCTTATATACTTTGAGACTCATGTATATGTGTTACAACAGACTTGCTGTATACAAAATATTAGGTACAAATACTTACAAAGATTATTATATTTTTTTGAGATCGATAAAAAACTGGATGATAATCGATTCGGTCGCCTTAACCCTATTCCTACTGAAAGAATTTACTGACACAACTTACTGTGAGATGTGACTTTTATACACAAATGAATATTTAAATAAAATAACGCACCTTTAAATGTTAAGGATATTAATTAAAAATAAATAAATGGTTTTTGAATACAAAATTAATTTTTTGAGGAATACAATATAGGTGCAGAATATAAAATAAAATATTGAGTATCGTCAGTTTAAACTTGAAATGTGTCTAAAAGTCACTTGTCAGTAGGAATAGGGTAAATAATTTAACCAAAATACCTTTTTTGGTGACAGCAGAAAACTAGGGGAAGGCTAGCGGAAAATTACCGTTCAAAGTTACAGTACTTTCTGAAAATGGGTAAATCAGCTCAAAGTTTGATTAAAGCTTGCTATAGTGTGGAAAATTCGATTGTCGATTAAGTTATTAAACTGTGCGTTACGTTATATTATAGAACTCAACGTAAAAGTTCAAGTACAATACCTATTAGGTGTCCAAAGTTTCATTTAAATGTCAAGGCCAGCTCGACAATTGTCGTCATGTCAAGGCCGGCCAGCTTCAATATCATACATCCATATGGCAGCCACATGTTAAGAATTAAACCATCAGTCATTACATTTGGAAATTTTCGCAGTAGCTGTTATGTCAGAAACATAATTTTGCCTTATCATCAGCATCATAACGTGGAAACGGCTCATTACATTTCATCAACAAACGGTTCAATTAAAATCGGGATTTCATTGGTTACCATAATCACATCATTAATTCGCATATTATGGACACTACAATTTTAAACAGCATCATCATCTTATATGTTACGGTAAACCACATTTCCAGCAATAGCAGTATCAACAAGTGAAAACCAATATTACAGTTTAATAAATAGCTGTACCTTATCATCATTCCAACCTGGTACAAACCTAGGTAAAATATCTATAATTCTAATTCTATTTTTTATATTTTTTTATTATTATTTGGTAAATCTGATAAATCACCGATTTGAAGAGCTCAATTATATTCATGTGCTTATGAGCAAGAGAACGTCAATTCACTTACGGGACAAAATAATTATTATTGATAACGATGAAGAAGACGCTGAACAACAGGAAACCGTAAGTAATATTTTGATTAGTGATAGTTTAGATAAGTCTGATTGTAAGCTCGAAGCTCAATCCATCTCTAAAATAAGTCTTGAGTGTACTGATTCTGACGATTCTCTTAATTCCGCTCATTCCGTTAAATTTGAACCTCAGGTGAATTCTGGTCTTAGTAATTTCGAAACTAATCAAGGTATGTTCAGAATCATCACTTAAAAAATAAATATTAATTAGATTGAAATAAAATTTAGAATTAAAAATTGGTGCAAAACTTTTGGTGCATCCTGTGAGATCTGTTGGTGCATCCTGTGACACCTTCATAAATGATAACAATTGTAATTTTTCTTGATTTGATTTACGTAAATAACATATGTGTATTGTAAATATTAAATGACAGTCGATAATGATTCATTCAATTTGACATTAAGGTGGTTGTGTAGCAACCTTTATTATCGACTTTTATTTGTATTATTATTATTATTATTATTTTGTATAAAGTATAACACTTAATTTTACCACCATCTATTGTTTAATAGATGATTAACTTTGCTCAGCGTTTAGTTTAAAATTGCCGCGGATTTATTTTTATTTGTATTTCACTAAGTTTATTACAAAATAAAATTGCTCGGTCACTTTCCTTGAGACACAAGAGCCGTGAACAACGTTTTTAAAAAGAAGAATGAAACAATTTTGTTGCAATAAATAAATATATTTTTTTTGGTTGAATTTATAACGTTTAAACAAATTGTTTCAATATTAAAGCAATTATTCTGTTCCTCAATTTATTGGAAATTTGAAAATATGGATCCGCACAAGGTATGTCACTAAATATTGACCATATGTTAAGATTGGTACCCGAGTTCGATGGTTCGGTTAGCTTGCTAAGTAAATATATAAATGTGTGTGATTTTTTTTATTTTTTTTAGCCTCTGACGGGAAAAGACCAAAAATATACATTTCTACAAATTGTTCAATCGAAACTTTCTGGTAGAGCTTACGAATTAATCTTATACAAGACGATCGAAACGTGAGAAGATTTGAAAACAGAGTTGACATTGCAGTTTGAAGACTCTCGATCAGTCGAGCAATTGCAAATTGAACTCATTAAGCATGTTCAAGGTCAAAATGAATATTGAGCAATATTGAGAAAACTTTATCTGCACTTAATAGTGCTTGCATACGTAGGTAAGGCAAAAAGAGTGCTGAAGTAATAAATAGCTTGAACGAAGCAACTGCATTACGCTCGTTTCAAGGCGGACTGCATCATTCCATTGCGGTCATAGTGAAAGCCTGTCAGTTCAAGACACTGAAGGAAGCTGTCGTTAAAGCCATAGAAGAGGAAATGTCATTTATGAACAAGCCCAGATTTCAGTCAACGTCTATTAAATGACAATTATGTTCCAAAGTAGGTCACATCGCTAAAGATTGTTTCCAACTGAACAAGCCAAGTTCAACCCATACTTCAATTTCACCAATTTCAGTGAGGTGTTTATATTGTACAAATATAGGACATATGCTGAAAGATTGCAGAAAGCGGATATACATATAATAATCAGCGAAGAGAAAATTCCAATCCAGCTTCACACAAAAATATAAATGTCGCGGAAAACTGTCAGGAACTCGTTCAGAAGAATTAGGATACAGTTGTCCGAGTTCAAAACCTGTAAATCTGTGCCGTTCTTTCTCTGCTCCCTCTGAACAGAGCGTAAAATTATCGGATTTGTTTAGAAACAATATTGTCGAAAACCATTTTGAAAATAATTTTGAATCTGATATTTCCGTACTGAATTTGTTTGATGAGAATAATTTCGAGGTTGCCACTAATTCTACTAATTCTGAGCTTAAATCTGTTAGTGGAGATATCGATTTGTCATCCGCCGTATCCGTTAATAATGAAAAGATCGAAACCAATCAACCAACGTCTAATGAATACCCAAAAATATTATACCAGTCATCAAATAATAATTCCGTCAATGCAAAATACGTCACTCTAAATATGGACATATCCGCTAACCCTATTTTATACACTGAAAAAAATATTACCATACCATTAACGAAGAGATTTTCGATATTTTTTAACAGAAAAAAATCGTTATTGTTACAGATTTCATTTAATCTAATATAAACTTTATTAATAATATTAAAAATTAAATTTTCAAATAATTAATATTCGTAAATGATATTTACTTCGAATCGTTATTTGTTAATTTGATAAATGAGAGAAAAATTGTTACCTTTAAAACTTTTATGCTAATATAACGAATTCTTTTTATCAGAGTTGTTTTACATTAAAGAACATGAATGATATTTGAATTATTAAGAGTTGTTCTACTACAAAAAAAAAATTAAAAAACTTTTTTAAGAAAAGGTCGTATACTTAATTAATTTTTAGTTAATAAATGAAAAAATAAATAAATTTTTAACTGAAACAAAATTAATAATCTCCATATTTAAGAAATAGTCATTAAATTTTCGTTTTTTTTGGTTAAGTTGATCTAATGAAAATTATATAACTAATATGAAATATAATTAAAAAAAATGAAACGGTATTCATGTTACATGTACTATATAGCGTACTATTGACAAATTATGTATAATAATTGCATATATTTTTAAAGTGTTCTGGAAACAGGGAGGTATAATCATGAACCGTATTATTTATTTAATTATTTATACACTAAACTTTATTTCGGTTGCACGCTCTATTTTGAGCATTGAAGCTCATTTCTTGAAAGCACAGTCTACTAAATATCCAAAAACCCCTAAATATTTGGGCCCTGCAGTTGGGTCTCTCCCACAACCCGATTTCCATCCATTTCATCATACATTTCGGTTTTTATCGATTTTTTTTGTCAGGTTTTCGTTTTGCGCTTTACTATACTTTTATTTAGAACACCTCGGTCATAGTTTGCGTCTCATATAAAATAATTTTACAAATACAAAAAAAAATTGAAAAATTGGGAAAATGTGCATCTGACACCCACGAAACTCAAAGCCAACTCTATTAGTTTTGCTACTATATAAGTTTGTGTAACTTCTTCACTTTTTTTTATCTACAATTTATTTATTTTATCCAATCATAAAACCATTATAATTAAAACCAATGAGACACCAATACTTTAGATGATTTTGTATGATTTCGTAGAAATTATTTATTTATTTTACTTATTTATACATTTAATGTGTGTTGTAAACTAATTTGCTAATTTGGGATTAAGGGAAAAACCACATATGGAGGCAAGCAGGTAAAATGAAAATAAAGTTAAGCAAATTAGGCAAAAAAAACCTCTTAAATTTTTTCAAAAACAATTTCACCTCATGGTTGCACACTCTAATTTGAGCTAGGCAGACTGTACAACAGCAGACTGTACAACAAAAGGCGAAATAATTATAAATTACAATACAAAACTATACGTATTGCCAACTAGATACGCCACTCTAAAAATTTTACCTTGAATATTTTGGTCGATCCTGACCTCTTAATAGATAGTGGAATAGAGTACCATAACGAAACACTACTAACAAATAAAGATTTATTCAAAGACCTACAAGAATTTTTGGGAATGAGTAAGCGCAAGTTGATGAATGAAACCTACGAACACCTTTGTAAACAAATAGAATGGCTGCTTAGTTTTGAGTAGATTAAAAATAAAGAGGCAAGCTCGAAGTTCATAAAACGTAACTAAACGACACCCTAAAACCATATTAAGGAGGCAAAACTTAAAAAAATTATCATACTTCTCTTACATTTCTCTCGTATTTTCACACTAAAAGTAACGACTCGAGTATTGGTTTTTATGATAGTTTTAATAATTCGGATTGTATAAATACTGTTATGCTATGGCAAATTTTAATATCACATTTTTATATGCGTGTACATACAACAACGTACATATTTATAAATATATCTAATATACATAGATTCCTCACACTACTTTTGTGTTAATATATACTTCGTTTGGTAAAAATATGTCGCGTCTATGCAAAAACAATAATTACGAGTATATGCCTAATAGTTTTATCTGTTACATAATATTCATTATTAACATTTTACATATTTCAAATCATCATATTCCTCAGTAAAATTAGAATTTTATTCTAAAAATTGAAACAAAGTTCGCAAATAGAATACTCCAATATATCGATGATTGAATACGTTCAATATGAATATCAATATTTCATTATTAGCAATCATAAATTAAACAAATTTATTTATCGTTAATGTAATTTGAATTTGTGACTTCGATTGATTATAATTTGTCAATATTATGGTTAATATAATACATTTAAAAACATTCCATATATGCCAAATAATTTTTCATTGTATTAAAGTATATTTACTTTCAACTTATTAAACAGGTGTGTTTACGAATAAAAATTATAAAGAAAAATTCATTAATATAACGAAAGATTTTACCTAATTTCAAACTTAATCAAACTCATTTCTATGAAACTAAATGGATTTTTTGTTAAGTATATTATATGGGTGTAACATTAACAAACTATAATTATTTATAAATCAATTTACCAATTTTTAATACATTTAACGAAAATTCGTGATTTACCTATGTGTGATTTAATTATTATTCGTAATAGTTAACCACCTCCCTTATTATCAAAAATTATTTCTTTAAATTTTAAGAATTTTGGGTAAACATGATCATTCGACGACTCATTCGACAAGCATTGTTTTGTTTTATTAGACGTACATTTTTTTTATAGTTTTGTGTATCATTTTTAGATAAAAAATATAGTGATTTCAAAAAATTTTATATGTACAATTGTTGTGTGTACATATTTAACAATATATGTTGTGATAATACTATATTTATTCCGATATACATAGAAACATTCCCATATATGTATACCTACGCCACTGAGACCAAGTAAGTATTATTTTAAATAATATACTATCAAGATAATTTAGAACTAGAGAAGCAAGAAGAGGAATTTACGTATAATCAAATACCGTATAATGTAGAAGAGGTGGTAGTGGGCAACCTCAATATTTTAAACGAAGAAACTATGGGATTTATTACGTTAAAAAATGTCTGCAATAGAAATATGCCGGATGAATATTCAATCGATGCTATCAATGATGAACCTGCATTTTTAGAAGTTGATAGTCTTTTAAAAAAATGGAACATGATCTCATAGGTACGTTCAGAGGTAAGTAAATTATAAAAATTACGCTCCAAATATAATTAACATGGTAATTTTTTTTCTTTGCTTTACTCTTAGAAAATGACATTGACATCGAAGCATTAAGGGTAATGCAAATTCATAATATTAAGGAATTGTTGAATAATTATAAATTAGGGAAACGAATCAAATTCGAATATAATTTACGGGAGTGGCAGAAAGAACAGGTAAATTATATTTATAAATAACGTTCGATTACCACCATGTTAACCTATCTAAGTAATAAGACGGTTCAACCTCAATATACGTCCAGAGTCTCATTAGAGACTAGATTTATCGACTATAGATTATTATATATGTATATACACTATCAAATTCCAGGGTATTTCAATCGACAACACATGTGTAGGATGTTCGTCGTCATCACAATTTAACAGTAACATCACCAAGCCATCCATTAAGGTTGATCTCAATAACAGAAATGTATTGCTTCGAAAACCAGTAACTATAGTGTCACTAGGCGATATTTTAAATTCAACATTTGAGGGGAAATATATTCTATAATTAGCGTATGACAATAAAAACATATCTGATTCAAATAGAGCAGTATTGTTAACTTTAATAGTAAATTATTTTATTCAAAATGAAATTAAAATGGGTGTACATGACTGCGAAACAATTAGCAAACAAATTGTGGATTATTTTGCTAACGAATCACAGGTAAGCAATTTTCATGAACAAATTTAGTTTTCAAATGACTAATTAAATCTTTTTTTATTATTACAGGCTGTTTATTTTCAGCGTCGAAAAAATCAGAAGCCCAAAGGCCAGTTATACGATAAGTATAATAATTATATCGCAAAGCTCAGATCAAATACTTTTCTACCTAAACCAATTAGGTATAAAAACAGCATAATTCTAACAGGTAATAAAATTGTTTAAATGAATAAATAGATATGATGGCATTTCTGATTTATATTTTGTTAAACTATTCGCTAGAACAGCATCTGACAATAACATACGAGTATTCTAATTTCACAATTGTACGATACAATTTTGTTATTTAGTATCATATATTAGATCAATTTATAATAAATTTATTTTCGTATGCTTCTCCTAATTTACAGATAACGATTCATGCGACATTCCTGAACCTGATGGTGAAAGCGTTCAAAAAGAATTAAAATACAATCGGGATGATTCTAATATAGATCTAATTGTCAAAAAATGGCACAAAACCGTTATATTCCGAAAAATATCTATAATGAAAAATAATAATAATACTAAATGTCAAATATTAAAGGAATGGCCTGCCTATACGCAATCTTATGGACCAAAACTTTTTGAAGTGGATTTTAAATATATGTATCTATCCGAATAGTGGCAATATGTTATTAAATTTCGACCAGTTCTTGAAAAATATTAAACCGATAATCGAAGAAAAGCTTAATGATGCAGCCTGCAAATAATTGCTAAAACAAATGAAGCAACAAAAAAATATTTCTATTGGTAAGCTTTTATAAAAAATTTCCGAAAATTTTAAATAATTAAAATTTTTTGTTTGTTACAGATGCCAAGAATTTAATTTTTTTTATTTTTAATAACGTTAATTTTATTGCATGGAATTCTAAGGCCATCAAATAAAAAATATACTATAAATTCTAGTGGTAAAAAAATTTTGCTGAAATATACCATAAAGGATTCTCAGGATTCTTTTATGTTATTTGCGTCATCCGTCTATGAATGCGATAAAATGTTTACGGATCTAAAGCTAAAATGTGCAGCAGATAAAAAGCAGATCCAACCATTTGTTTTCGTCATAGGAGACAACGAGTTCGCTCCGAATACTTACTACATTTATTTTGACGACATCAAATACAAAATGCCATCAGTGGTTTCTGCGTTAGATTTAGTTTTTAAATTAATTCAGGTATTTAATTTGAAATACCCAGTCGAATCCGAAGTTGTATGGCTTTTCCTCCAAAAGTATTTCTATCACATAGAAACGCAATACGATCCAGTATTTCCGAGTGTGGATTTATTAATTTCAAAATTATCGAAATAAGAGTTTTATATTAATTTAAAATATATTTTATATATTTGTTTTTCATTTGATTTATTTAATTTAAGGACTGAAATCTGTTTAATTATTTGTTTTATTTAACCTAAATCTAAACTTCGAATTTAAATTAAAGATAATTATTTTATATCTGATTTTTTATAAACAAACTGTTTTATATATTTTTTTTTTTTTTTTTTTTTTTTTTTTCGTCCCTGCCCAAAAGCGGCTAGCACTACGACCTAAAAGATCTTTTGTGCTGTTGGGTACTGTTACTCCAGGAGCTTCTCCACCTCTCTAATAAAGGCGAGAATGCTGTTTATAGAGGCCAATTTACATTTCTCCGGGGTCAGATACCTCTCTTCAAAATGGATCCACCTCCGTGTGCACAGAGCAACACACTCACATAGTATGTGTTCTGCGGTTTCTGTCTCTTCCAAACAGAGTCGGCACTCCGTCTCTGTGGACAGGTTCATTTTGTTCAAATGATATCTCAGGTTACAGTGACCTGAGAGAAAACTCACAAGTTTCCTAATATTTTCTTTGCTGAAATTGATCGCCAAATTTTTGTGGTGAAATGGTCTGATCAAAGATTTGGCTTGTCTAAGGCCGGGAATACAGTTCCAATAAGTCAAGCACTGTATTTTTTCCATTTACTGATTGTGTAGGTTGCAAAAGCCCACGGGATACCACAAAAAGGCTCAGGGCCAATGAGTGTAGTCGACGAGCCTGCCCGTGCAAGTTCGTCGGCTATCTCATTTCCAGTGATGCCCATGTGACCAGGCACCCACCACAACCTTACTTTGTTTTGACAAGAGAGAGATTGTAGCAGTTTATAACAACTTTGAACCGACTTGGAAACCAAGCAGTTAGAAGCCAATGCTTTCAGTGCTGCTTGGCTGTCAGACAAAATGTGGATGGATGCGCCTTTAAGACCTTTGGTCATAATAATAGAGGCGCAGATTTCGATGGCGTGAATTTCGGCTAGAAAAACACTGGGGTAAGTACCCAGTGATTTCGATATTTTGTGATTGGGTCCAAAGACACCAATGCCGACTCCACTATCCATTTTTGATCCATCAGTGTACCAGACTAGGCTGTTAGGTTCCATCTGCGGTAACCCAGTATCCCAGTCTGTTCTATCGGGGATTGTTACCACGAAATTCCTGCCAAAGCAGAGTTCTTTCGGCATAACGTCCGGGACACTAAAAAACATATTCAGGTCTGGAAGTTCATTCAAAATGTCCAGGTGACCCATATGGTCATCATGACTGTATTGATTCACGAGCTTCAATCTAGCTGCACAGGTAGCAGCTGATTTTTTGACGTGGATATGAAGTGGAGTGAGCCCGATGAGAGCTTCCATTGCCGCCGTAGGGCAGGTGCGCATAGCACCTGTAATTCCGAGACATGCTAGTCTCTGTAATGAGGTCAGCTTGTTCATAATAACTTTTTGCTGTACCTTAGGCCACCAAACTATTGCCCCATATGTTACAATTGGCCTCACTATCATGATGTACATCCAGTAGATCATTTTTGAGTTCAGGCCCCATGTCCTGCCGAACATACGCCGTCAGGCCCACATGGCCCTGGCCGCGCGTTCGGTAGTTGAAGTAATATGAGAGTTCCAAGTTAGTTTCTTATCTAGGACAACACCCAGATATTTGACTTCATTGGAGTATCCGATATTTATATTATTAAGACTAATTGAACCAAGGTTCAAATTACGTCTTTTGGTGAAGGGCACCAGGACTGTTTTGCTAGGGTTAATCGAAAGGCCCTCCCCAGTGCACCAATTCGAAATAACAAGCAAAGCCTGTTGCATGCTGGCGGACATCGTACGTTCATGCCCTCCAGAGACTATGATAACCAAATCGTCCGCATAACCAATGGCATCGTACCCAAGTAGATGTAAATTATCAAGCAACTCGTCGATCACGAGTGACCACAGCAAAGGGGACAGGACACCGCCCTGCGGACACCCTCTTGCTGCCGTAATCGTGACTGACTCATTACCTAATTTAGATGTAATCTTCCTACTAACCAACATGGAACTAATCCAGTGGTTAGTCGGATCGTCAATACCTCTACGCTTGATTGCCCTAGCAATTGAGTCGTATCCAGTATTGTCAAAAGCTCCCTCAATATCCAGAAATGCACACAGAGCAATTTCTTTCGAGCGATAGGCTGCTTCAATCTTGGTGACAAGTAGATGCAGCGCACCCTCTGTGGATTTGCCTTTCCTATAGGCGAATTGATTTGGATTTAGAGGTCTGGTTGCAGTTAACCAGTCTCTGATATGAAGATCTATAAGTCGTTCCATGGTTTTGAGAATAAACGATGTAAGACTGATAGGTCGAAAGGACTTAGGAAGTTCACATGGCCGATTGCCAGGCTTTGGGATAAAAACCACGTTTACTTGACTCCAAGCCTGTGGTATGTGACCCCAATTGAAGCTAGTTCTAAACAAGGCCACCAGAGCAGGGGTAATCAAGTCCAGGCCCCTTTGAAGGAGGGCTGGGAAGATTCCATCCCCTCCTGGAGCCTTGAAAGGCTGAAAAGAGTTAATGGCCCATTTGACTTTATCCGGAGTAAAAAGCTTACCGGATAAACTATTAACCCAACCCATATTTACACCCATGTGTGTACCAGATATGGAGTTAGTGATTGTATTTGTGTCGCAAACAGTGCAGCCCGGAAAGTGCACTTGAAGCAGGGTTTCGAGCGACTCTTTGCGACCTGATGTATAACTACCATCGGATTTCAGAAGAAGCCCAATCCCGTTGGACTGATCTTTAGCTAGAACTTTATGGAGTCGAGCAGCTGTAGGTATATCCTCGATATTTCCACAGTTTTTCCTCCACGTGAGGCGTTTGGAACGCCTTAGTTCTGTGTTGTAACTGGTTAGGGCTTGCCTATATTCATTCCACTCATTGGAATGCTTTGCCCTATTAAATAATTTCCTAACCTTCTTACGAAGTTTAGCCAGCTGTTCGTTCCACCATGGAACTTTGCGATTAACCACAACGTTACGCACCACACAGCTGCTTTCGTAGGAAGATAGGAGCACGTCATTAAGCAGACCAGCTGCGGTTTCTAGGTCACTAATTGAACTCAAAGATGTTGGCAGCATGTCTGCTTTGATAAATAAAATATCCCTATATGTTTTCCAATTTGTAAAACAAGGGATACGACGCTCTGTTGCCTGTATGATCACTCCCGGTATATCGAACCTGATGTGCATGTGGTCCGACAGAGAAGCTTCGCTTGAAACATGCCAGTTTGCAACAGAGTTGGAAATAAACTGACTTGACAAAGTGAGGTCCAACACCTCTCGCCGAGTCGAGTTTATGAAAGTGGGGTTCGAACCTTTATTTAAAATGTCTATGTGACTACTCATAAGATAATTTAAAAGGGACTCACCTCTGCCATTTGTATCACTGCTGCCCCAAATGATATGGTGTGCATTAGCATCGCAGCCTATGATGAAATGCTTGTTTTTTAGGTTGCAGTAATCCACCAGATCCTGTACAGGTGGAGCACTAACCGACTCACCAGGGAAGTACGCAGAGGCACATATTGTCTCCTGCATTCCCCTGCTAGTCGGAACCTCCAGGATTACTGCAACCAAATCCTTAGTGGTGAACTCTGGAATTGGAAGAACGTTAATATTAGATGAAACAAATATTGCTGCTCGGGGAACTTCCTCCCTTCGATCGTAAATCAACTTACATGACTTGAGGTGGAGGCCTCTGATTTTTCCTCCATTAACCCAAGGTTCCTGGATAAGGCCAAGGGTTAAGTGTTGTTTCGCGAACCTGTTGCAAAAGGTATCCGAAGCTCCTTTTGCGTGATGCAGATTCGCTTGTAGTACCCTAATAGTACCAGCCATACTGGATGATTAGGGTAAAGGAGCTCTACGCTCCTGGCTGCTTGCCAGCCGTCTGCTTTGCGGGACTTGGCCTGTTTCTGCCACTTTTCCCAGTAACACCCCGAGCGCCCATATGCTTAGTTTTCGGGGTGAGTGCTGATTTACTCGATCCCACAGTAGGAGTTGCGGAGAGATCCGTTGATCGTGCTCCCGACGAAGAGGCAGCAGGAACAGAATGCTCAATAGCGCTGCTGTTCCTGGATGCCTCCTCGTCTGTGATTGTGCCTACTACTGGGGCTGGTAAAGTACCCTCCTTACTGGAGCTGACTCCAGTGGTTGGGTTGGTAGAGGGGGAATCCTTCTTGAGAAGGAGTTTTATCCTACCAAAGCGGTATGCGATGTTCCCGTTGGATTCGCGTAGTTTCTTCATGGAAGACTCGCCTACGGCCATAACCAAATGGACGAGTGCGCCAGTTGTCGTCCGTTGCAGTATCTTCCATGAGTTGGCCGCGAGACCATCGTTCTGCGCGGCCATGGTAGCGAGAATCTTCTCGCTAGTTAAGCTAAGGCTCTGTGGAAAGAACCCCCTAACGATGTTTGGCCGAGAAAAATCATCCTCTTCCACCAAAGTTATGTTCAGACCAATTTTTTCCCTTAGGCTTACAAAACTGTTCCTCATCCATTCCGCTGTGGAATGATCGGAACATATAAAAAATAGCCAACCTGTTCTCCGGAAACAGCCAAGGAATTGCGGCTTGTGGTTTGAGCCTTGCATCCCAATAATGAGGTCAATGACACACTCCTGTATGTTTGGCATTTGCTCCATACTAAGAGGATTGCCACTGAGATCACCTGGTACGATGCCCAGCTTAACACTGCCTGCTACCTGGCTGAAAGAGGGCTTTACCGGAGAAGGCCCTTCTTTTGCTTTTTTGGCAGGTGGTTTATTTGGTTCCGGAGCAACTTCGAAAGGCCTCTCACGCTTACCACCAGACCTCTTGTCTAGGGTAGGAGCAACAGGCCCCGAGGATGCTTTCAGAGGGGTCGCGGACTTAGCAGCAGCTAGAGGCTCTTCTCTAGTTTTGCCTTCCTTGAGCCCCTTTTTAAAACGCCTTCTTTCGAAGGAGTTGAGCTTAACCCATTCCCCGGCGTTGAGGGACATGTTCCCAATATCAACACCAATGGTTGAGGTGCCCGATAACTGAGAGATTACACTTATGTTGTCATCACAGAAGGTGTCCGTAGTAGAAGAGGTGGACTGTTCCACCTTTTCCTTGGTCCGGACGTTAAGATAATCAAGAGTGGTGGCCCTTGTGGCATCTACCATTCCATCATAGCTTAGGAGACCCAACTCAATAGCTGGTGAAGTTGATGCTTTTAAAGAGGCATCACCCTCTATGTTTTTTTTAAATTCGGTTTCCATTTGAATCCCACGAGTATCCGAGAAATGAAGGTCACCCACAGCAGAGATCGGTATACTGTGGGAAGGCTACTTTAAACCGGGGGTCGCCTGGTACCCGGAGTTCACATACTAAAGACTAAGCTCCCCCTTAGCCACGCAGCTCTCAGCGTATGTTGTCCCACCAAAGCTTGGGGCAATGGATTTACCGCCATTGCACGGTCGTGTAAGTTACTTGGCTACATTCTAGGATGCATTGCCCGGTTGTCGCCACGAGGAGGCGTAACTACACTAGGAAGAAGTCTTATGAGAATCGCATATCCTAGAAAACTTTGACTCCTAAAACTACTCCCCCAACAACCAACTGTTTTATATATACTTTTTATATTGATATTAATGTTAATTTTATTCAAATTTTAATATTTATGAAAATAAAAAAAAATGAATTATCTAAAAAATTTCTTTTATTTTCTACATTGTTGTATTTACTGCCGCTTTCGTTATTTTGTATTTTTGTAAATCAGTAACTATTATAGTATTATTAACGAATAATGGTTTATAATAATTAATGGGACAATTTAAACGGGCATACAAGAAAAAAAATTTGGCGACAAACATTAGCATCAAAAATAATAAATTGGCATCACAAATCATATTTTGGAACAATATATGAAAAAACAAACAAATATTTTTGAAGGACATAATTAAATACTGTGACGACAAACTTTGGCATCAAAATTAATAAATTGGCAACAAATATAATATTTTGGAACAAAACAATGAAAATACAAACAAATAATTTTCAGCGTCAAAAAAAATAGTTTAGCGACAAAGAGTAGCATCAAAAATTAGAAATAAGCAGCAAATATAATATATGGTTAAATTATTAAGGTTGTACAAAAAAATATATTTCAGCATCAAATAAAAAATTTTGGCGACAATAAAAAAACTCAAAATTTAATTATCTGTATTTTTTTATTCTAATGTCTTTTAGGCTCTTTCCGAAAGTTATTCTATGTTTTCGAAACACACCAAGACCAGCGCGACATGTCCCACATATTCCACTTGTGATAGATTTTCTTTTAATCAACATTTATCTATTAAAATTATCAAAAATTTAAATGTTTTTATAAAAATTGCTTATACTTTTGCTTAACATATGACTATGAATACATAAGCAAAATATATTTAAATTTGTTGCTCGCTGCCGCTGCTCTATGTTTTTCGGCTTAATGCACCAAACACATAGACGCCGTTCGAAGCGCTGCTGAAATTAAATACATTTAGTTTAATATTAGCGATTATATCGGAAAGACCTCGATAAGATACTTATTTGAATAAGTTAAGTTCGACAAATAAGTGTTCGTTTCGAAAATAGCCTTCACTACAGAGTATTGAATACCGTGTGCCAACATAACATACACTGTACCAAATCGAAAGTTATGGCCAAAAAATGCAAGTGTAATCAACATTTTATTAAACTAAAAAGTTGGGCTAAAATAAGATAGAGATAGAGCATTACAGTCGCTAAATTTAATCCTGACCAATATTCAACGCCTAACTCAATCCACGAAACAACACTCTAACGGAATCTAACTCAACCCTAACCTAACATCAACTCAACTTAACTCGAACCAAATCTCAACCCTTTGATCAACTCTAAAATCAACGATGAACTCAATCCTGAAATGAACTCGATTCTAAAGCTTAGAGAGTATCAACTCAAACCACCTTAATCTAACCTCCCACTAAACCACCAACTGAACTCCAGATTTACCCCAGTCAAACCCCTCACTCAAATCAATTCAAATTCACGCCAAACCGTTTCCAACCCTAATTGGACCGATGAGTACATGCGCTCAACACAGAACAAGTCAAGCTAGCCTTCGACTCAAATCTCAACGCAACTCAGAATTAAAACTCCAACTAATCGGCTATATGAATCCTAATTCAACCCCAACCAACCCTAAACTTAATGTCCTACTCAATCAATGCAAGAGCTGAACTCAAGCTAACTTCCAAATCAATCCACCACCCCTCTCCCCCCCCCCTATTAAAGCCGCTACTGAGCCCCTTACTAAACCTTCACTTAAACATCTTAAATTCAATCCCTTAACCAACACCAACGGTGCATGAATCTATGAACTCAACCGAACCCCAACTCAACCTCTACCTCGACCCACAACTCGACCCTTAACTTTACTCTAAACTAAACGACCAACTCAATCCTCAAATCAACATGACTCGAAGAACAGACATGTATATTCGTACATAAACTCAACTGAGAGCGTCTATAATACGACACTTTTTGGTTCTGGGTAACGTTCTCGCTGACCGCTTCAACTCAAAAAAATTCGACATCAAACGACGAATAGTGTTGTAAGACGGTGGGTGTTAGCCACAATATTTTCGACGATAGCACGTCTAGTTAACATAACTGAACGACTATTTTCAATATACATTCAATATACTTCCAAAAATCGTTTAATTCCCTGTCTTAAGACTGATTTACATTCAAAAAATTTCGCAGATGCAGGTAACAAATCAAAAATTCGTTTTCTTTACCCATAAAAAGTAAATTTAAACAAAAAATGTCATAAACCAAGGCAAATGATTGGGTTTCTTATTTATGTAACCTTATTATAGTTATTTATTCAGGCATCGACGATTTTACAGAAAAAAGATGAAACTCGACATCTGCAAAAAAAGCAGACGAGGTTTCTTGGGTTTGTTTCTCGGGTTTCAATTGACTTTTTCTTATGTTGTGTTTCAATTTTTTTGCAGACGTCGATTGTCGTTGAATGTAAATCAGTCTGACTTATTTTCTATCCCTTTCTTACGAAAAAATCTAAATTGCTTGTCATTTTCCCTATGAATATTGTTCTAAGGTAGCGTGATACTGAAAAATTTAAAATTTGCTTTTGACGAACATTGAAGTAAAAAATGAATTTTTCAGATAATTAATTATTTAGGAGTCATTAAAATTCAATACTCTCATTGTTTTATCAAGCGTTAGTGTTATAAGCATATTATGTCGCGATTTTGCGAATAGCAGTGTCCTTAACTTAAAAAAATTGACAACAAATGAATTTTTGTTGTTGCTGTCAAAATAAGTAAGTAAAATCAATTCGAATGATTTTACTTACTTATTTAAGGTAGCGTAGAATAAGTAAATAAGTATGAAATGAGTATCGGTTTCGAAAACAGCCTTAGTAGGCCCTTTCCGAAAGTTATACTTATTAATGGAACCTAACTTATTCAATGTAATTTTTTCACAGATTCAATGTAATTTTTTCGTCAGGTTTCACAAATAAGTATAACTTTCGGGAAGGGCCTAAAGCCCTTTTCCAATTATTTACTTATTTGGTGTAACCTAACTTAATACATAAGAAATTACATTGAATAAGGTAGGTTACATCAAACAAGTAGGTAATTGGAAAAGGGCCTAAATGTAGAATGCGTGTCGAGAAACCTGAAGTCTTTTGACATGCGCCTACCTTCAGGCTTATGTTTCACCCTTTTTTTTGAAAATCGCAAATAAACTACAAAGAACAAACATAATTTTATATTGTAAACGAGCCGCTTTGTTCAAAGGATAATAAACAACTAAACTCAAAAATCAAATGCCGCCTACTTTGGTCACTTGAACAGTAAAGCCTGAATTCCACTGTGAATAATTGACTGAACTGACTTCAAGTCGAAAGAAGACAACAAAAAAAAAATCCATTGGAGTGACAAAGATAAAGCATGTTTTTTTTTTTTTTTTTATAGCACAAATATCTTGATAAATTTTGACAGCGACAGCAAAAAATAAAAAATAAAAATAATAAATTTTTGGTTATCACTTGGAGTTTTAATTTGGCTTTTTCATCACCAATAAATTATTAAAAAATAAAACGATTACTTTATTAAATTGCCAATAATAGTATTTAGCGATATTATCACAATTGATCCCAATTTATCACAATTTAACTGTACACAAACTTTATATTTTTTTATTATCACAGCTATTTTAGAAGCAACCACCAAAAAAAATTATGACACTTTCCATAAAAATAACAAACTTTTAATTAACTTAGTGTGCGGAAAAAAATTTACGTTCGTACACAAAATTTGTGTGCGTATATTAACAGAGCCTTCTAGAGTATAGAGCCATAATCTTAATGACGTATTTTTTACAATCTTTTTTAGTGGTATAACTTTTCACTGATTTCCATAGGAATCCATAGTAAAAATGGTGTTGGTAAGCTTCAAGTATTTCAATGAAAAAAGCAAAAATGTCATAAAATGTTTATACAAAAGTTTTCTACATATCTTTAAGAACAATATACAAGAAGGCCATATTGGTATTAAGTAAATATTAATTGCAGAAATATTAAAATTAAATTATTTCTAAAATATATTTTTTCGAACTTTCATTTTGAAAAATACATCAAAGTTGGCTCTGACAAATTAAAATAATACTTGCTAAATTTATCTTAAGTTTTCCTAGTGTACGTAAGATGTCTAAAATGGTCACAGAAAAATACGAAAAAAAATTGTTTAATCGCGAAATTATCACACGTTCCTATATTTTGTGAATTTGTTTTGCTTTTCTAACAATTTTTGAACTTGAAATTTCCCCAGGTGGTAATTTTTGGTACGATTTTTCCAAATTTTTACGGCCATCACTGCCATCTATGTAATGTATATTGACTTAATAATCAAACGAATCGTAGTAAGCTTTTATTTCAATTTGACCAGAATGCTGTTTAAATAAATCAATTATTACAAGAAAATGAAAACGATTTACTTAAACGATATTCATGTATGTTGAAACTCAAACATTTATGAAAGTATTTCAGAAATCATAATTAAGAATTTGTAACGTTTTCATTTAAAAATTTGTCTTAGGAAAAAAAGTGATTTCCCATATGTTTTGTGTGTTTTACTATGCAAAGTTTCGTTTTTTTCCTCGTTTCTAATTCCCTTATAAAAGCTCAGATTTTTTGATTATGGCTCTATAAAATACAGGGTGCTCTGATATTAAGCCGGAATTCCATTGCGAATAAAAGTTTGTCAGTCAAAATAAAGGGTGATAAAAATATAAAATCGGTGGTTGTGTGAAAGAAACACAAAACGAAGTCAGTCGAGATTTTATTTACATCAAATGTGTGTTTGTATTAGTGGATCGCCATAATTATGGTCAAAAATTATCAAAATCGAAGTCATTTTATGGTTATCCAACTAATATATGCACACAAATTTTGTGTACGAACGCAAATTTTTTTCCGCACACTAAGTTAATTAAAAGTTTGTTATTTTTATGGAAAGTGTCATAATTTTTTTTGGTGGTTGCTTCTAAAATAGCTGTGATAATAAAAAAATATAAAGTTTGTGTACAGTTAAATTGTGATAAATTGGGATCAATTGTGATAATATCGCTAAATACTATTATTGGCAATTTAATAAAGTAATCGTTTTTTTTTTAAATAATTTATTGGTGATGAAAAAGCCAAATTAAAACTCCAAGTGATAACCAAAAATTTATTATTTTTATTTTTTATTTTTTGCTGTCGCTGTCAAAATTTATCAAGATATTTGTGCTATAAAACAAATAAAAAAAACATGCTTTATCTTTGTCACTCCAATGTTATTTTTTTTGTTGTCTTCTTTCGGCTTGAAGTCAGTTCAGTCAATTATTCACAGTGGAATTCAGGCTTTAGTTGGATAACCATAAAATGACTTCGATTTTGATAATTTTTGACCATAATTATGGCGATCCACTAATACAAACACACATTTGATGTAAGTAAAATCTTGACTGACTTCGTTTTGTGTTTTTTCACACAACCACCGATTTTATATTTTTATCTCTCTTTATTTTGACTGACAAACTTTTATTCGCAATGGAATTCAGGCTTTATTGGTATAAAAATAAAAATGCAAATTACGCTCAAAATAAAAACCGAAAAAAATTTTCTTTTACTTTTATCAGTTGACATTAAAAATTAAATAAAAAAACCAAAAAAAAAAATTCAAAATTATTTCTAGAATAATTAATTCTATACCAAAAATAAGTTGGTTTGAAACTATTCATTCCGGAATGAAAATACACGGCATTGTTGTTGTAAAATTCCCAAAGTAAGACTACAAGTATGACAAATTCACAGCTAAAGACTTTTAAATGTATGTTTAATGTAATCAACTTTAAAGAATAAAATTAATTGGATGCTAATCATTTGCCGAACAAAATGATTCAAATGATATTTTCACTGTAAAAGGAAAATGAAAGTAGGAATTAATCCAGTCTAACAAATAAAGCAAACCTAAAATTTTGTAGCACATTTAGAAAAGTTTCATTTCAGTAGCAAATTGACGAAAGAGATTCGAAAATTTAAAATAACCAATTTTATATAACGCAAAACGGTGTCGTATTACTTAATTTTTCCGAAAACCTCATAAAATTTTATTTACAAAAAAAAAAAAAAACATAAAAAATTGTATGTCCATAAATTTGCCCTATATTAATTTGTTGGCAATAAATTAATTTTGATGATAATTTTTGTCCCAACTTTATTTTATTTGGTTCCTTAAAAAACATTTTTTGTATAGACATTTGTAATCAGCCAAATATTTTTTTTTGATAACTATTTATTATTTTTGTTTCTTATGGTTGACTCTCAAAACCTTTAATTCAATGCCCAAAAATAATTTTTTGTGTTCCCTTCAGATAATGCCAAAAAATAATAAATGTTGCCAAATTATTATATTTTTTCCAAAAGATTAATTTTATGATGCCAAGAAATTTTTTTTTGTTGCTCATAAATTTGTGTCACTTTATTAATTTTTTGTATCTCAAATATTAATTATTTGTGTGCCGCTTTATTGCTAGCCATAATTAATACGGGTAACCATTAGGTTGTTATTAATATGACTAATTCTTTATTCTACCTATTGAGGAATTATTAACATTTTAATATTATTAACGAATATTGGTTAAGTATTATTTCTGATAGTAACCATATATTTGTTTTTGATAATATTATTATGTTATTTTACTTTTTAAGGATTAATAAATTTATCATTATTTTAAAGAATTTTCGTTTTATTTTTATTTTTATTTTAACTCTTTTCTATAATCTTAATTTCATTTTTAATATTAATAACGAATAATGTTCCTTTAGAGTGCATTATTGTCTCTGTTGTATTAACAAAAAAGTGTTATACGTCAAAGTGAATCTTTATTAAAATTGTATGTTAGATAAAAACAATATGTTATTAGATTAATTCCATTTTAATTATTTTGGTATAAAAATAACAATTAGTTTGTTGATAGAATTTTTGATGTTTAATTAAATAATTTCTGTCATAATAACGAAGAAATCGTCGGATCAATAGTAATGGAAAATTCGTTAAAACAATGCACAAAATCGTAATTAGTATACAATTTTTTTTTCAGTGTACTTTCTTATTTACACAGGAGCGGATCTTATAAAAAAAACTTCAGTTAAACCTAGAACAGTTTGTTATCCCGAGTTTAAGTGTCAAATAAAGGGCATTACGTCAGAAAAAATTGAAACGTTAGCACTTTTTCACAGTAAATTATTAGAAGGTGATTCAAAAATAGACCAGAAAATTTATTTAGTTCTGGACTCATTCCCAATTCAGTCAGATGGTATTTTAGGAAAAGACTTCCTGCAAGACAATAAATGTATTATCGATTACAATAGTTCTACTCTTCAATTTTCTTTTCAAGGTGTAGAACATCAGTTACCGCTTTGTGGGTTGCCGAAATCAGTTGTGGAGCTTGAAATTTCCAACGAACCACTTCCTCCCCGAGTCGAAAAGATTATACACGTTCCTAATCCTTGTCAAATTAACAAAGATTATATCTGTCTCTCGCATGAAACTACATATGGTGTGTATATTGCCAGTTCAGTAGTCAATTTCGCTCTTAACAAAGTTCCAATAAGTTTAGTTAATACAAACGATTACGCGATTAACGTCGGACAGATTAAAATAAGTTTTGAATTGGTTAATTCCTATGAACTTTTCAACATTGGAAGTTGGAATCCGAACGTAGAAGATAGATTAAACAAACTCGGCAAGAATCTAAATGGAAAACAAAAATCATCTATATGATGTATATTATTTAAAAGGCGATACTCTGACAACTACTGATGCTTGCTGTCAGAAAATTCCTACTGAACAAAATTCCAAACCGATTCACATTAAACCTTACCGCTTACCTGAGGCAACGCTGGACGAAATTGATAAACGAGGTTGATGAAATGCTAAAAAACAAACTTATCAAAAACAGTACCAGTCCCTGGAATTCTCCCTTGTTAATCGTTCCAAAAAAAGTTGCCGGTGATCGAAAATGGCGATTGGTGGTAGATTTCCGTAAGTTAAACAATAACACTGTTGACCAATTTTATCCTCTGCCAAACATAACCGAGATTTTGGACCATCAGGTTAAGTTACACGCTGACGATATGGAAAAGCCAACGTTTACCACTCGAACCGGTCAAGGGGCACCTATAACATTTCAGCGTATGATGAATACGATATTATTAGGTTTAAACGGTCTCAGATGTTTTGTGTACCTTGACGACGTGGTAATTTACGGTTACGACCTTTAAGACCATAACTCAAAGTTAATTGATGTTTTGAAACGTTTACGTTTATTATAATCTAAAATTACAGCCTAGCAAGTCTCAGTTTCTAAAAACCGAAATTTGTTATTTGGCACATATTGTGACGAAGGACGGTGTTAAACCTAACCCATCTAAAGTAAGTGTTATAATGAAATACCCACCGACAAATGCTAAAGATATCAGATGTTTTTTTTGGATTTTCTGGTTACTACCGGAGATTCATTAAAGATTACTCTAAAATTTCAGAACCCCTGAGTCGTTTATTGCGTAAAAATATAAAGTTCGAATGGAATGCTCATTGCGACGAAGCTTTCCATAAATTAAGGAACTCTGTTATGTCATCCCCTATACTGGAATGTCCACATTTCGGAAAAACCTTGAGCGGTACTTTCCTAATTATTCAATGAACAAGACTTACTAATTCCTTTCGCCAGTAGACTTCTTAATGATGCGGAGAAAAATTATTCTACAGTCGAGAAAGAGCTTTTTTTAGCCATTGTTTGGGCTACTCAAAGGTTTCATCCTTATCTATACGGCAGAAAGTTTTTCGTTAGGACCGATCATCGTCTCCTAATGTGGCTCAATAAAAATCCAAAACCTACTTCTCGTCTAATCCGTTGGCGACTGGAACTGCATGAGTATAATTACTCATGCTAAGCGACACAAGATTCAACCCCTGATAAAACTCACGACACTTCTTCCGATAATTCCATTCAAGATAGTGTGATAACTCAGCCTTCTAAATCTGTTCCAACTAATTTAACAATGCGAAAATCATTATCAGCTGAAGAAGGTATAAATGAAGTTATAAAGGAATTCCACATTACACCTCTAGGTGGTCATCAAGGATTTTCTAGAACCATAAAACGAGCCAAACAATACTACGAGTTTCCTTGTAAGAATGAGCGAATAAAATCATTTATTAAGAAATGCTCGTCTTGTCGAAAAAAACAAAGTCTCTCGCGTAAACAAATGTGCAATGCAGATCACATCTACTTCAAAAATTCCATTTAATAAGATTTTTATGGACATAGTAGGCCCAATGATTGTTTCTCATAAGAGTATAACAAGTATATGTTAACGAGCATTTTGTGAAAATTTTATATGTAGTTTCGGTGCACCTAATTCCATTGTCACAGATCAAGGATCTAATTTTATGTCTGAAATGTTTAGTAAACTCTGCAAAATTCTGAAAATTAAAAAAATTAATACCACGGCGTATCATCCCGAATGAGAGAGTAGCCGAAGCTGTTTTGTAGTAGCGTAAATTGATCTGCAGCAGCCTCAACATCAATCTACACCATCGCCTCGACCACCGTCATGTCGGAACTCCCAGCCCAAAGGCGAGTCTGACACCAAGTCTTCCTAGAGTCCACATAGTGTCTCCAAGGATCTAAACATTTCAGAATTTGGTACTCCGGGATTAGTTTTCCTTCTGTGTAGATCTTTCATAAGAATCCCACGAGTAGCGGAGAAAAGAAAATGCCCATCTTTGCAGAGATTCGCGATACACAGGTAAGGCTACATAATCCGGAGGTCGCAAAGTATCCGAATACACCATTAGAGACTGACCTAGTTTTTAGACTGGGCCCCAGCCAGGTTGGTTTTCAGCACGGTTCGATTGACACCTTAACCCAGTCCAGCAGCTTAGCGCTTTGTTTTAGCCTAACCCATCCAGCCAAAGACACATACGAGCTAGTTCCCCAGTGGTCACCGCGGGGAAGTAACACGAACACTAGTAACAACTTGATTCCCCCAGACAATTTCACACAACTTGTTACACCATAACCCTCACCTCATCTTGCACAATCTGTCATGAATGAGTTTTACTTCAAAGTAGATTACTTATGTGGGGTTGGTCTGCTAATCTAAAATTGTTGTAAATCAATAAATATATAAAGTCAACAAGTATAAATTATTCATCAACATCTTAACACGAGTACAAATATATTTTACTAATAGTATTGATATTACCAGTTAAGAGAATGAATGAATAAACAACACCTATGGTAAGCAACAATCTTCGCGGACGACCGCTACTACGTAGAGTAAAATTTATTGTATTTAAAACAATCATGGTCATGTGATGATGGGACAAGGACAAATTGTTTGTTTCAGAAATGAAATGTTTACATTTTTATATTATAAATTGAAATCAGCTTGGAATAACGCAAACTGCGCTTTGAATTATTGTTTACAATTTTTCAGTTTAAATTACGTCACCACTTAAAAAAGAAAAATTCGTCGAACTTTTAAGTGCTTTCTTAAACTCAATTTTGACATTGTAAGCTAAACCTTATTTACAGTATTCATTTATCACAAATACGTATTTGGTTTGCAAGGCTAAAGTTGTTAAAATTAATAAGTTTATAAGAGTTCGGGTGGTTTTTGCGTTGGCCTATCCATTGACGATGGCTGTTGTTGAGTTTTTCGCCGGAAAATGTAAAACTACAATCATAACGATACGGAGAGTAAGCAAAGCATAAATTAATAAATAACGTTGAATATAATGTTCAAGATGTTGTTTGGCAGCATGATGGTTTCTCTGTCGCTTGAGATTTTGTTGTCGTAAACTATGGTTTCAACAACAGGTTTTTCGTCGTCAAAGGCAAGTTTGCTTCATGTGATTATTTAAAAGTTTAGCCGGTGTGATATTTCCTGAATGGCTGTTAACTGGGACTCGTCATATTTTAAGATACACAGGGTGTAACGTTATAATTCCTGATTTAGGTTGACAGTTTGAGGTTAGCCCTCTGTAAATATCAATTGATAGCTGCCTATCTGAGTGAAATAGGTTTGTTGATTTACCATTGTTTTACAGATTAACACAGAATGTAATGTGTATTATAAATTGATGAAATATTGCACAAATTCTCGTTATGTTTTAGTTCAATGCATGATGCAGATATCGAATAATTAAAGGAGCCGGAGGTAAGTAGATTATCAGCTGATCCGTTGTTCTTACTATGATTTGCTGTAGCCCCTTTCGGTGTGTGGTTAAGGGAATTGTATTAAATAATTGATAAAATGTGTGTATGCCAATGATACCTTCACAAGGAGTAAAATATTGTTTGTTGTAACACATTTGTGAACCGTTTATTTTGTAAATGGGCCCAAGACCATTATTATTATATCCTTCAGAAGATTGCCTTGTTGCTGGAACATATTCGTGAATTCACATATAATATTTCATATTTCTGTTGTTGTGGAGTCAGCAAGCATGATGTAGATAATGACTCTCTACTTTCCCGCTATCCGCCTCCTGATCAACCTTATTTGATTCATGAAGGTTATGATAGCTTATGTACTCTACAGTAGCAGGGAAATTGTTCGTTTTCGAGTTTGAAAATGTTTGTGGTTGTTCTTGATGAGTTCTAATAAATAATCTTTGTTGGTCTCTGCTTTTTCTGTATGATAGGCATTTGTTTGATTCACATTGTCAAATGAGTCAACAAGTATGCATCCTATACTATTTTCCAAATGTCCCGCTTTATTCGTGCATGCTCTTTGTTACTTAGTTAAAGAAGATTGTTGATTAAGATGATAGTAGTGTAGTGTAAAAAATTGATTATGATGATTGTTGTTTATTGAGGCACTGTACATTGTAAGCGTTGAGAAAAACACTCCATCGCATCATTCTCGGTGACAAAATATGCGGTGTCGGTTTGTTAGGGTTGAACAATCACAGGAGCGGTTTGTGATCGATTACGATCGTAAATTCACGACCATAAACAAAGTCATGGAACTCTTGATGCCGGCGATAATTGACAGAGATTCTCTATCAATTTGAGCATACCGATGTTCGGTGGCAGTTAGCGTCCTAGAAAAAAACGAAATCGAACGTTCATTATAACCCACCTTATATGAAAGGACCACACCAATGCCATATGGGGAGGCATCACAGACCAACAGTAATGGCAGCTTCTCATTGTAAGACGTTAGAATTTTGTCGGTCGAAAGCGCAGACTTCATCTCGTCGAAACTTCTCTGGTGGGCAGTGGACCAACACCATTTGTTGCTGTCGTGCAGAAGTTGATGCAGCGGCTCTGCGATATAGCTTAATCTTTAACGAATGCATGGTAAAAAAAAATAATAGCCCAAGAAAAGCCTGGAGTTGGGCTTTATCCTTCGGTGGCAATGAATTTCGGATGGCTTCAACTTTGACTTTGGTGGGACGAAGACACACACACACTTCACATCCGATAACGCGTTTAGCTTTCCGAAGACGAATCCCCGCTTCATCAAGTCGTTCAAAAATCTGGCTCAATTTTTAATGAAGTTCGTCATCATAAGCAGCGATAACAATAACATCGTCACAATATGGAATGAGACCTGAAATTACACGAAGTAAATTTTCAATAAAATTTTGAAAGATATCTGGTACCGTGGAGATCCGGAACTGGGGATGTTTCACTTTGAAAGCCTGTTTGTGAGTTGCGATGGTTTGTACCAAGGCGGTGTCATCGTCAACTGTGGGTATCTGGTAAGCTTGCGCCAAATTCAAATGGGTAGCTGATGGAATTATGGTAGATTTATAATCTCCACAAATCCGTACTGTTCTCGATCTCCTGCGAAGTGGTATTCGAATTGGTTCGACTGTCGGATCCAATTTCTATGAACCCGGTGGACCACGAAATTCTCCTAATTCAGCTGAGAATCGGTATTTCTCCAATATGCTCGAAATGTTCGTTAGTCGAATTAAATGCACTCCATGGATGGTCCGAACTAATCAAGACCCAAGATGTTGGTTTTGTTTCCAGTAGTGGCAAACAAGGGCATTTTGTTGATGAATCGGCCATTCTATTCGACGTCGACCTCGGTGCGACCGAGAATCTGGAACGGATTCTGTTGAAAGTCTCTCAATTTAAGCCCAGATGGCTGAAGAATGGGTGGCGATTTCCAGATTAAACCAAGGGCCGGCTCCGAAATAATGGTATATCGAGAGCCCGAGTCGACTTCGAAATGGCAAGGCACCTTGTTGATAACGACTGTTGTGGCCGTTTTCATTTAGCTGGACCTGCTTGATGGAGTTTGTACTTCGTTTGTAATTTCTTTTCCTAGACTTTGTTGGTTTTCCGACATGGTTAGCAGGATCGGATCAGCAGACCCATATAGATGACCGATGAGTCCACAGAAATTACAAGCACTGCTTTGATATTGGCAGGTTGAACGTAAATGATTCTCTCCGCAGCTGACACATTGAACTGACTCAGGCGGATGACTGTGTTGTTCGCGGCTGATCCTCGTGGACTGGGCACGAGTGGAGTTGAATGGGTGTGTTTTTTTCTAGGACGCTAACTGCCGCCGAACGTCGGTATGGTCAAATTGATAGAGAAGCCCTGTTTCATCTAAGGTCGTAAATTTATGATCGTGACTGATCACAAACCGCTCCTGGTAGTGTTCAACCCTAACAAACCAACATCGCATATTTTGTTCCCGATAATGATGCGATGGATCGTTTTCCTCAACGCTTACAATTACTCACTTATCCACCGATCAGGAAAGGAGAACGGTAATGCTGATGGTCTTTTATTTATTAGTCCGACACAAATCATCACCGAAGAAGAGGAAGTGATGTTAATTGAATCGCTCGAGCATCAAGTTGTTCTGGCAGAGGAAATAGCAAAATCGACGAAGAAAGACACCATTCTTTCACGTATTCTCTCTTGTTGCATGTTTGCAATGGCCTGAGAAGGTAGAGGATCATTTTAAAGCGTTTTGGATTATAGGCGAAATAAATTCAGTTGCATCAAGGAGTGCCTTCTTTTGGGCCAGCGTACTGTTGCCCCATCGTGTTATCGTCGAGCTATCCTCAATGCGCTGCTTCCAGCCCACCCTGGTGTAGTACGCATGAAATTCATGGCGAGAAGTGTGGTGGTTACGTGTGGTGGCCGAACATCGACAATGACATCGAAAATGTCGTCCGCTTCTGTACGAAATGTCAAAAATCTCAGCCCGAGAACTCTAAAGCTCATATATACTTTTGGGAGGAAGCGAAAAGGCCATGGTCAAGGGTCCACGTAGGTTTTGCTTCGGTAGACCCTTAATCCAAATGGCTAGAAGTGCATCTGGTATCGTCTACATCATCAGCATGTGCTCTGGAATCGCTCCGTATGCCATCTTTGCAACGCACGTTATCCCAGAAGTAATCGTAAGCGCTAGTGACACCACCTTTACATCAACCGACTTCGAGAAATGGCATCCCTGCAAGGGAAATGGCATTCACCATATGTTCGTCGCTCCTTCCTACTCCTAGTCGAATGAACAAGCAGAACGAATGGTACGCTGAACCAAGGACTACTTGAAGAAAGAAACGACCGGGGGCAATTGGCAATATTCCTCAATCACTGGGAAAAGTCCAATATGGATTCCGGCAACTGTTACAAAGACAACTGGACCAGTCTCATACCAGTTTGATGTGACAATACCCCCGATATCATCAATTCACCATCAAAAATACCTTCAATGTCGAGGGATGTCACACCATCATTAACATTAACAAACACCGAGCAAACGGCGTAGTGGTTAAAGCTGCGGCGTTTGGATCGGGAGGTACCGGGTTCGAATCCCTATAAGGGCGGGATGCAAAAGGGATTTTTCATCATCTGATTACGATCGGTGATGAAGATGAACACATCTATGACCCCCTGTTGAGAGTGCAGAATCCATGGGCCGACCCACCTTTCATGTCAGCACTACAGGTTGGCATGAAGCAATGCAATGTGCAGGTGGTTTTCAAAGACGGATCTGTAGCCGCCCGTCCTCGATTTGGCTACTCCAGGCGTAAAGTAGGACGGTAAAAAATAAATCAAGAACAAACAACAACAACAACAACACTAACAAACAACACAGCTGGCACAACCGAAGTGCAAAATCAATATACGGAGCAATCAAAATCTCCTGTACCATCAAAATGCCAAAAACAAAAATCGACCAGAGCTCCGATCAACCCTGATTACATCCGTCGATCTGAAAGAGTTCGAATTCAATCATCTGGTAATTTTCCATCCGCAGTTGGAGGAATGTAGTGTATTGAGGCACTGTACATTGTAACATTAATATAAATGTACTTTTCAACACGCGTACTTATACATATATTATAATTACTGTTACGTTTACAATTCTATTTACGGTGTTGATCAGTTGATACTACCAAACAGAATGATTGTATTTCAACGTAATGAGATTAAGTCGACAATTCCGGTGTTGTAAAAATATATTCATGCATCGACTGGTAATTAATCTATTCGAACCATTCAGCTCAGCTAATCCTTGGGCCCCGTTTCAATGAAGTGTAACCGTATTTGCTTTAATTCTCGATGAGAAGATTGGACGCATAATTAAGTTACAGATTTGTCGGACCGTATGTGCTTGCATTTGCCTTTTGTTGCGACTAAACGCTTCAAAGCTCCAATAAATGCTGATGTCGTAAGTTAAAGTCACTAATTCAAAATATACGGCCTTGGTTGCAAAACATACAAATATGCATAAATACGTTTTGGTCGGCTTCTTTCCTCGTAGCTTGTAATGGATATAAAAAGGCCCGCAGTAGTCAATTCCGATATTCGTGAATGCAGGTGCCATAGATATTCGGCTGGCCGGCAATTGTCCCATGAATTGAAGTATATTCTGGGGATGAACTCTGCGACAGATAAACTATTGATTAACGACCTTTTGTGTAAGGTTTCGTCCATTTAAAGGGCAGAATTGCTGACGAGTAGCTGCAAGGAGAGCTTGTGGGACTGCATGTAAAAATTTGATATGTAAATGTTTGATTAATAGCAATGTAAATGGATGAGCAGATGGGAGAACGATAGGATGTTTTATTGAGTTGGAGAGAGTGGCATGAGATTAACGGCCTCCAACCCGAAAGATACCGTTTTCGTCAAGAAAAGGGACCAACATTCTTAGACGAGAACGATGGTTGACCTGATTGCCTCGGCTGAGGTCTTCTATAAACGATTTGCGTTGAATCATTTTCATGATGGTAGATACAGCCAAATCTCTTTCTTCAATGGATACTCGTAATTTAGGCATGAGGTGCCTATTTTCGTTTGGCAATCTTGCATTCTTCGCAAATCGTAGCACAAAACTTATCACGTTGTATTTAATTTTATTGTACATGTAGGTAAACTCCGAAGTATTGTAGTCCGTGACCAGACAGGACTTATGATTTTAAATTCAAGAACTTCCTTTGTAGAATTGTCTTCGCTAAGCTGTGGAATTAGTTTTGGCCATGAGCTGTCACTATGCAATAAGAATTTTGGACTTTCGATCGATTCTTTTTTCGTTCGACGTAATATAGTACCAATCGGTCGTTGTACTGGATAACTGAATATTGGAAACACGGTTTGCCACAAATGTTTTTAAATGAGAAGACTCAGAAGCGATCCAATGAATCACTATCGTTGAGTCAGTCCAATAAAATAATTTAGGTATGTGAATTTTCATGGCTGCAGTAACACGCATGATTAAGTTGATATCTTCTTGGTTGGGGCGATCCAATTGACAATTCTCCACCCTTGTTTTTGCAGCGTACGTACATATATTGATGCACCATATGCTAATTCGCTAGCATCCGAAAACCAATGAAGTTGAACTTCCGAATGCTGGTCATATTGAAGAAATCGAGATATCAGTATTTTGTTGAGCTTCATCATTTGGGATCTAAAGATTCGCCATTTTGTATTCATACTTTGCGGCAAAACAACGTCCCAATTGATTTTCATTTTCCATAGGTCTTGTATAAATAGCTTTCCCATCGTTATCACGGGTCGCGTATATCGCAGCGGATCAAAAATGCTTGCTACTTCAGACAGGATGGTTCTCTTTGTGATAAGCCTGGAAAGGTCAACTTCTGCTACCTTAAATCAAAATTGATCACTATGGTTGAGCCAATATAAACCGAGTGTTTTGACATAGTTAGAATTGTCGATGCAAACATATGGTTCTCGATCGATATTGTCAATGTTTGCAAGCAGCCTCTTTTAAAATATGAACGATATTTTTCTTACTTCCTTTGACTTCATTGATTGAATTGCCACCAGTTAGTAGATCATCTACGTATATATCCTGGTCAATTGCCCGTGATGCTTCAGGATATTTGTAGCGATTAGTGTCAGCCAATGTATTGAGACACTTTGTGACCAAATATGAAGATGCTGCCATGCCATTTGTTACAGCTTTCTTCATGCGAATTTGGAGATACATTTTAGTAATGTCTGCGCTAATAACGTATCAGTGTGTGCGAAACCGAATCAAGACAGAAAATAGGTCACCTTGAATTACTGGGCCAACTATCATTATGTCATTTAAGGATTTGCCCGAGTCTATCTTGGTAGAAGCATCAAACACAACGCGAATCTTCGTGGTGGAGCTGTCAACTTTTAAAACACAATGGTGAGGAATGAAATAGTGAACCCTTGCAATAATATTTTCTGGCACAGAAACCATGTGGCTCAGGCTTTCGTATCCGTTGAGAAATTTGCTGTATGATTGCTTGAGTTCGCCGTCCTTATTTAGTCATTTTTCCAAGTTCAGAAATCGGTGAGTAGCCATGATTTGAGAAAAACTCAATGTAGTAGATGGGCAAGTCAACGGCAGAGATGCGACGAAGCGCCCAGAATCAACATCAGGCTAATTCCATTTGCGTGTAATTGCGTTTTGAGGTGGCTGCAGATTCAATTCCCCAAAATTTCTTTAATAAATCGCCTAAGGCTGGTTCTTCAGTTATTATTGCCGCGTGTGAATACAACTGATCAGAGGTAAAATTAGTTATTTTTCCAGATATGATCCAACCAAGCTGGGTATTTTGTAGGTGAGGTAAGTTTGTAGCAAGTACGATTTGGCTGATCGATAGCAGGGTTAAATACAACTCAGCTCCGATGAGCAGATAAATTTTTTGTAGTTTGACAAAGTTCGGATCTCCTAGACGAATGTTTTTAGGAATGCTCCAATTTGAGGTATTGATTTCGATCGAGGGTTGCAAGCCTGTGTGTGGTATTTGGTAAAATTTGAACTTCCAAAAAAGTGTTAAAATCAAATGTACAAGCGAAAAGCCTCAAGTTGATGAAAGAAATAATTGGTGTTGCTTTATCGTTGATTTCTCTAATTGAGCAGCAAAGGATTCAGTAATAATATGAGCCTGCGATGCTGAGTCGAGTAAAGCTCTGGTATATCAGTTCTATCGTAGACCTTGACCAATTGCAGTTGACAACAAATGCCGGGCTCTCCAATGTTATATTTTTCGGTGACATGTGATATAATTGCTGCCTTTCCGATTCAGTTGGCAGCAGCGATTGTTGATGTTCCATATGGGCTGAACGAGGATGATTATTCTGATCAGAATTTATTTCAGCGCACTCGTGAAGCAATGTATGATGTTGTTGTTGGCATTTAAAACAAATGAATTTAGACGTACAGGATTCTAATAGGTGATCAGCTCGAAGTCAATTGATGCAATGCGCGTGATGGCTGACTTCAGCTTTGCGTTCAGAACTTGGTAATTTCATAAATTTTTGGCACCTGTGGATAAAGTCGCCATAGCCTTTGCAATAGTTGCAGCTTGCGTTCACTTGAATTGCCGGTGAAACTCGAGAAGGATTTGTTGAGCGATTGTGAGTAGGCACATGTGTATGTGTTGGGATAATAAATAAAAAAACAAACATGAATTATGTAAGCCCAACTGCACCCTAAATAAGTTTTCCTTATTGTGTATTGCATTGTATACTATTTTATTATACACACATACTTAGTATTACTGTATATTATGTAAAAGTATTAACGCTGTATATACTACCGAAAATATATTCTTTCCTTTGTCATCACATCTTCAGCAGAATAACATCGTGTTTTTTTACTGTGCACATAATAACTTTTGCTCAACAGGTTATGGGCCCAGACACATTTTTTTTACGTGTATAGTACAAGTGCAATTGTGTTTTTCAGTACAAGTGCAATGGTGTTTTTTTGAGAATTGTAAGCAGTAATATTGCAGGATTTATAAAGCTTTATTGAAGTGCGGGTACATAATTCAAATTGGAAATATTTGCTAACCAGACGACACGTGATAGTTCGAACAAGTGATTACCAAATTTTTCGATTTATTTTTTTCATTCGCTGGAATTTTACTAAGGTGTGGTTTTACATAACTGTAAAAAAAAAGTATAAAAAAATGGAGTCTAATTTGCTGCGTGTAACAAAATTACTTGAACATAGCATCTACGAACATAAGTCGAGTACCGGTGTACACTATCTACAGCAGCAGTTTTACAGTTTGAATAAAGACCCGGCCGAAACTTGAAAGTATTGTTCAACAACTAAGAGACATGGGTGAGAACATTTCAGATTCAATGGTCTCTATAAGAAAATTCTCATGGTGTTGCCAAATGAATACGAGCATTTTCATAGTGCTTGGGAATCGACAAGCAAAGCAGAACAAACTTTGACCAATTTAATGTCTAGGCTTATGGTGGAAGATTCCCGTTTGCAGAAAAATAATACGAACGAAATCAGTGAGGCACTGATGGCGAAACGTGGCAGAAATGGAAAAATAACAAACTCAAAGCCCAAAAGTACCACGGAAGTGTTTCAAATGTGTAACGACACCTTGCGATGTCGTTAACAGACATACGATCAGTGGTCTGGTGCGGTATTAATAGCTGGCTAAGCTCAGGGTTGGCGTGGGGATTTCCAGACATGACCGTATGCTTGAATAACCTCATTATGTACGAAGATAAATAAACAAAGAGAGCAACATTCCGGTTGCCTTGTTTACAGGAGTAAAAACTGACAAAAAACTATAATTGACCGACCTCAACATGAAAGCCCCCCTCCCCAACAACTCATCTTGATCGCCCAAGTACCTACTCACTCATTATTCGCGCGAACATTCAGATCCGAAAAAATCCAATCAAGTAGGACATTGGAAGCAGGACTGTCCTTTATTGAAAACTCAGAATCAACCATTCAATCGGAAGGTGAGCAATTCCGACGCCTTAATGTGTCAAACGGAAAAACTGGATGATGATGTGGAGCGGTATTTGGATTCAGGTGCCAGCGATCACATGACTAATGATAAACAATGGTTGTGTAACTATGTTCAGTTTAGTGTGCCGAAAGGTGTAAAAATTGGTAATGGCGATTCAATAATGGCTTTTGGTATCGGTGATGTAAATATTTTGGCATACAAAACCTAAACATTTGGACCGAATGGTGTATTTTATGAAAAATAAATTTGAAGTAATTCAACATTTACAGAAGTTCACCATGTTGCTAAAAAAGGATACTGGCCATGATTTAAACATTCTCCGTACAGATAATTGGACAGAATTCGTTAACAAGGAGGTCGAAAATTTTCTATCAGCACACGGAATTCGCCACTAAAGGTCTGTGCCATATACACCGCAGAAAAATGTCAGAACAATGATACATTCAAAACAAATGTCTTTAAAGTTTTGGGCAGAAGCAGTCAACACGGATGTGTATATGCTTAATCGAACTGGCCGAAGTTCAGTTCCAGTAGTGACTCCATACGAATTATGATTTGGTAATAAACCGAGAGTTGAATATTTACGAGTTTTTGGTTCAGAAGTATTTATTCATGTACCAGATCAAAACAGAAGAAAATGGGACAAAAAGACGGACAAAGGATTTTTCGTTGGATACCCTGAAGACACTAAGGGATATCGGGTCTGGAATTCAATTCAAATAAAATTCAAATATCTTACGATGTTAAATTCAAAGAATCATTAACTGAATGCTGTATTACACATACAGACAAAAACGAAATAAGACCAGATCATAAGAATGTGAATGAGGAAGACGCCAATATTCGAGATGAAGAACTGGTCAAAGATTCGGTTCAAAATAATCACGTACCACCAATAACACTACAAGAATCTTCGTGTGACGACCAACAAAAAGTTAGTTCAATCAGATAACGTTTGAGAAGCAGCAAAAAGCTATCCAATTTGATATGCATGAGAGTTATGCATTCTTGATGGATTATCAGAAACCAGCAAATTACCAGGAAGCAGTAAGGTTTTCTGATAGTGACCGATGGATTAAGGCAATGGACGAGGAATATAGTGCACTCCTTAAAAACCATACTTGGAAGCTTGTTTCATTACCACGAGATAAAAATATGATTGATAACCGTTGGTTACGAAGAGTACAATGATGGCTCCAATAATGTATGTAAACTCAACAAAAGTTTATACGGTTTGAAGCAATCTTCGCGTTGTTGGAATCAAAAATTTGTAAAATTTTTGAATGATTTTGGATTACAGCCAACGAAAGCTGATCCCTGTGTTTTTGTAAATTGTACATGTGATAACAAAATTTTGCTTGCAATTTACATCGATGATGGGCTGATTGCAGCTAGCAATGAAGAATTAATTATATCATTACTGAATAATCTCCAAAGCAATTTCGAAATTCAGTTCGGTGAAGCTGAATGTTACTTGGGGATAGAAATTGAGAGAACACATGATGGATCTATTTTTCTTCACTAAAACAACTATGCAAATAGAGTGATGCGTAAGTTCTATATGACAAACTGCAACCAGGTGTCAACACCCGCTGAACCAGATCATTCTCAGGATATAAATTCAAAGCCGGTGGTTAAATTTCCATACAGAGAAGGCGTTGGGAGTTTGATGTATTTGGCAGTAGCAACTGGGTCAGATATATCATTTGCAGTAGGATTATAAGGCGCTTTATGGAAAATCCCACGAATGCAAATGTGGTGGCACTAAAAAGGGTCCTAAAATACATCAAAGGAACCATTGGAAAAGGTATTTTGTATAAATATAAACAAAACAACTTTTGGTTATCAAGTTTCAGTTATGCTGGAGATCAAAGTTCATAACGATCTACCAGTAGCTATATTTTCTTGTTGGATACAGGGGCCATCAGTTGGAGCTCTGAAAAACAAAAATGTGTTGCTCTTTCAACAACTGAATCAGAATACATTGCGGCATCACAAACTATTAAAGAAATGATATGGTTAAAACAACTGATTGGCGATTTAACTGAAAGTACAAATGAAATCCCAGTGCTATACATGGACAATCAGAGCGCAATAAAGCTTATAAAGAATCCCGAGTTTCATAAACGCACGAAACATATTGACGTCAGGTATCATTTTATTAGGGAAAAATACGAAGAGGGAGTTTTTGAAATCGAGTATGTTGCAAGCCTCGAACAAATGGGGGATATTTTTACAAAGGCATTAAGCAAAATTAAATTTGATAAATTTCGTTCTATGATCGGTGTGTGTAATTTATCTTTAGAAAATTAGTTTTTTTGTTTAAGTGGGAGTGTTGGGATAATAAATAAAAAAACAAACATGAATTATGTAAACCCAACTGCACCCTAAATAATTTTTCTTTATTGTGTATTGCATAATGCATTGTATCAAAATCAACACTAATGTAATACTTACTGTTGTAAAAATTCCGATATTTTTAAATTTGGTAATGTTACCGGTAATATTACCGGTAACACGGGTAAAATAGGTAACACACATTTTATTCAATATTTTAATTCCAAGTTGTACCAAAGAACACTAGTAATATTTTGACGTCTGGACAAAAGTAGTAACATTTTTAAATAAAACAGAAAGGGCTTATTATTCTTTTAAATATATTTCATCCTCTTCAAAGTAATCTCCTTTGGATAGAATACATTTATGCCAATGTTTTTTCCAGTCTTCGAAACAGTTGTTAAAATCTATTTCCGGAATGGCCAAAAAAACCTTCTTCGATTCCGCTTGAATCTCTTCAATCGTGTCAAAACGATGTCCCCGAAGGGGTTCTTGGGTTTCAGGAATAGCCAGAAGTCAAGCGGAGCTAAATCAGGCGAATGGCAGTTGCGAAACAATATGGGTCGAATTTTTGGCCAAATAGTCACGTACAACCAATGCAGTGTGAGACGGCGCATTATCATGTTGCAAAAACTAAGAGTTTCCTGCAAAGAATTTTCGTAATGTCAACAAGACCTCTAGAAAATTTTTGAGCACCAAATCCTTGACTTCCTTGACGTGGTGTTTATGGGGTGGGTTAAGGTCGTCACCTTTAACGCATGCAGTAAATAATAGATTTTACATAAATATGAGTTTATGATCAATTAAACTCTTTAATCAATTTAACCATCCTCAGCCTCTACAACATCCATAACAGAATTATTCTTACTTTCCTCCAAGTCATCCTCTTCTTCAAGCGAATATGATTATGTATGTATCTTCATCCATTAATAATAATTTGTATTTGCTTCATCAGTAATAACTTTATCTTCGTTATCCACACTTCCTACGTTCGATCTCGACAGGTTTTAGTTGTGCAAAATGTACGTTAGTTTTCCTGCACGATCAACAGTCAATGATCACGTGTTGAGCTAAGTGTATAAAACCATAGGTACTGAATGTGCTTTCCATTGCAGCTCTCGATGCAAGCCATACTCAAAATATCAACCGCCAAGCACTGAAAGACGAAGCAGAACACACTACCGCCAACCAAATTTCATCAGAGACCTGCTCACTTACAACCACAAACGGTCGTGAAAAAAGTTCACTTCGAACATCGTAATGTGCCAAACACTCATATATTTTGTTGCCTTTCTATTTTTTGTCCTTATATTTTGTGTGAAGTTCTGCGACGTTAAAAATAAATTCAGTCGCTTCAAGTTTCTGTGATTCCGAAAGACTTTTTCCTCGAATAGCTGGTTCAAGCAAATTTGCGGTAAAATTTAGCGTTGTAAGCATTTTTCGGCCCATGAGTTGAGAATACTTATAAGTTCTTCGTAATTGGCGCATTTGTTTTGTTCAAAACTTTGTTTTGTATAGCCAGCGCCTTCAGGGCATACCTGATGTAGCATGAATGTAGATCGAATGTAGGATGAAAAATGTGGGAGATGTTTTATTTCCGAAACCATCGGTACGACTGACTGAAAATTTTAAACTGTTGATAGACTTAATCTTGAAGATATCGATAATGAGAAAGTTAAGTCCGTGGCAGATGCACCCATACTCGGTAATAAAGGGATACCTTTTATTATTCATTTTTCGGGACACTTTATTGTTCGTTCCATTGTCAGTAATAGCTTCAACTTTCTCGAAAAGTAACTTTAAAAGTCAAATCTCGATTTTGCTTAGTGAGTAGATTTATAGAAAAAGGCTTTGGGTGTATTTATTGTTGACATAATTTGTTATGGAGTCCCTGCGTGTGTTCGACCAAGCATCGGTCTGCAACGTCAGATGCGCCGGCAATTTTTGGTAAGACTGACGCTTCGACGCGATGGTACTCAAGGCCCAACAATTGATTAGAAAGTTGGTATCTCGAAAGAAGTTTATACAGGGTTACTCAGAATAACTGTCGTAGTCATAATATTGAATTAATATTACTGTATCAATTATATTTGAATGAAATATTAAATATTTTGAATAATATTCAATTCTATGTCTATATTTATTAAACATGGAACAAATCCACTACAGGCGGCACGCACCACTTCATCAGGTGTATCGTTCCATATCATCACCAAATGCTTCTTAAATCCCTCAATTCACATTTTTGGAAAATCTTTTAGTTTCGCCTCCATAATCCCCCATATGGATTAACCTAATGGGTTTAAATCTGGAGAACTAGGGGGCCATTTCTTCGTTGTGATGAAATCAGTTAAATTTTGTTCCATCTAGTCTTGAACAATTTATGCCTTATGGGCCGGCGCAGAGTCCTTTCGAAAGCAGAACGACTCATCTCCAAACAATATCTTGGCCTGAGGAACTAAGTGGCTCTTAATGACGTCATTTAAGTAGACCACATGGTTTATTTTTATTCTTTTGTCAATAAACAACATGGGCAGCTTACCTTGCATAAAAACATCCCCGACACCGTAAGTGTTGTACCGTTCAACATTTCTTGAATTTTTCTTGCCTTTATATCACTAATCGATGAAGCGTAAATACAGTCATTTTGAAAGTTCAATTAGGGTTGAACCATGAATAGTTTCTAATCCAAGGATATGACATCGCTGTCTTCGTGCCACTGTAAGATAAACTAACATTTTCGTTTCCAATCTTCTACTTGATTCGAGGTTAGGCCATGACGTCGGCTTTTCTTATAAGCTGAGAGACCTAGATTATTTTTCATGATACGTTGTATTGAGCTATGGTGTACATTTGACTCACGAGCCAATTTGTTCTGAATTTGGTAGGATTCCCACGAATTCTCTCTCGAACACGTTTTACATTTGCCGCAGTTACAATTGATGATTTTCGTCCCTAAATTTTTTTTTATATGAACACTTCCGGTGTCATTGTATCATTTAATGCAACGCTCAATAAATCTTTGATTCATATTTTCACTTTTTGTTGCACTCACAATTTCAACAGTTTTAAAAAATTTCAAATAGTAATGTAGTACTAACTTTCGTTTTGCTTACATCTTGTTTGATGGTATGTTTACGACTAGCGACTGTAATTAGTATCACACGTTTAGAGTGGTGATGGTGACAAAGTTATGGAAAAAATTCATTATATTTAAAAGGATTATCTGTGTAATGTAGCGGGGGAAAACAGGTAGAAGAAATGCGACAGTTATTCTGAGCAATCCTGTGGAACGGTCGCAATTTCTTGAACAAATCAATACAAGCCGACTTTATGGTTGAGCCTAATGTAGCACCAGAAACGAAAATTGCTCGAGTAATAGCTCATCGACAATCTGGTGCTACTTTGGTCTCATGTTGTCAACGAAATTCCAGCATATTAGAGCTTTTCATCGACTAAGACGATGCAGCCACTTTTCTAGTTAAAATAGTGATTGGTGTTTTTTCCAGACAGAGCGATGGATCATATTCCAGGTCAGATTCAAGCTCTATTACGTATTTGCCAAATGAATATATAAATGAAACAGGAAAAGGTGTAAATTATTATATTTTAAAGCAAAAATTTGGGGTAGTAGGTTAATAGTACATAAGGAAGTTTAATGCAGTGGTGTCACAACTCTTTTTGCATTTAGACTAGTTGAGTTGTTTGGAAAAAACATTTTTAATTTATGTTGCCGATACGGCAACACCACTTTGGGTAATATTACCTAAAATTACCTATTTTACCGGTAATATTACCACCGAGAATATTACCGTTTACATCACTAGTAATACTACATAGTACATTAATGTTGGTTTTGATTGTATAATATTTTATTACACACACATACTTAGTATTACTGTATATTATATAAAAGTATTAACGCTGTATGTACTAACGAAAATATATTCTTTCCTTTGTCATCACATCTTCAGCAGAATTACATCGTGTTTTTTTTTACTGTGCACATAATAATTTTTGCTGAACAGTATGAGTATGCATATTAGCGGAATTTGGTTTATAAGAATGAGAATCTTGACTTTCCAAAGCATGACAACGTTTGTTCAGAAAGTTCGTTAATTCATCGAGAGATAGCATGCGTTCGATTGGAGCTAAGTCGTCCCATTTTGCTATAGTCTCAGGATATAATTTCGAGCAGAGTAAATATACTATTAAATCGTCCCAATGTGGCGTAGGGGATTGGGGCAAGTGTAAATTTGAAATAACGGTATCGAGTAGATATCGAATTTTTTCAGAGGAAGGTTTGACGATTGATTTGAGGAGAAATATTTCCCGAATGTGGTCCTCGCAAATTAATTTTTTATTCTGATAACGATTCTGTAGCAGCGTTAACGCCGCTGCATAATTCTCCGATGTCAACTCTAATGATTCGATGGTTTTGAGATCAGGATTTAACAGTAACAATTTAAGATATCTAAAATGGGCTATATCAGAGAGAGTATAGGGTTGCTATGTATTAATTTGTGGAACAACTCGTAAAAAGTGCACCATTTTTTGCGATTTCCTGCAAACGGGGTAATTTCGCACCTACGACGTTTCACCAAAAATTTTTTACTATCCGAATGATTATGTACATGCCCTGTTGAATTTGTTTGTAACTTTTTAATAAATACCTGCTGTGTCGGTTTCACCATCAAATAGGTTTCCTCAAAATTCGACCTCATGTTAGGATCCGTCTCTGGGCTCTCCACTAACTCAAGGTCGAGTTGAGCATCTTCAAAACTGCGATACGCCTTCTACACTGCAGGTAATCGCGCTTCTAATTCTAGTAACGAAGCATTTTGTCCTTTATCCGCTACAAATTGTTCAGCACACTTTAATTGATCGATTGCGGCTGCACATACAACCGTTGCCTATGCCGTTACAGCTTGCAATTTTTCTTCTCGACTTTCTTTAGTGTTAGTTGGGCCGCTTCTGAGACCAATGTTTAAGGCGTTCAAGCTTTTTTGTACGTGATTGTTTGTTGAAAAACAAAATGCAAATTTGACGTTCGGAATGGATTATACAATAAACAATAAGCAGTTTTGAATAATTTAAAACACGGGTACAGTATGGATCAAAAATCTGCGACAGAAATATTTTGTTGATCAGCAATACCCTCTATTCTAGACTCGAATGGACCTAAATGTTTTCACAAACTTCTTATTACTAAAATCTATCTTTGTGCAAAATTTCGACCAAAACAATCAATATTTGTGAGAATGGCAGGCAAAACAAAAATAATAAAAATGTATCACTGGAAGGACGGAGGGATGGACACGACATTTTTCTATACGATGTTTTGGAGTCCTGCTACCCTAGCTCGTCGGGAAAACCCTATATAAATTCGCTTTAGTGGGAAAAGTAAAAAGAGGTACAAGCACCAACATTATAAATTAAAACGTATAAAATACAAAGTATAATTAAAAAAAATTGAAAGTTGTACAGTCGATTTTTAAATAAAATGTTTTAAAAACCACCAGCATTTATGTACAATAAAAGAATACAATTATAACAATTAAATCTTAATCCAGTTGATTCAATGTTTGAACTTCCGCTTTTATTACTTCATTCAGCATTATATCACTAATTGTAATAAGTATTAATGTATCAACCTTTTCTATGATAATATAGACTCGACCAAATCTTGTGCAGCATTTAACTATTTTCCGTTCATATTTCCGTTTTCGAGCATGAATTTGCTGGTTTTAGTTGGAAACTATTTTTGATTCCATCAGAATTGCTGCTATCCAAAACCAAAACATCATATATTTTAAGAAATAATTGTTTCAAGCTGTTTTCCAAATCACACGGCAGTCCAGAAATGACAAGTTCATTAACTTTCTTACGGATCTCATAATCTTAAACCCATTTGGTTTAGTAATGAGTTTCATTTTTAAAGTTAATCACTTCTTTTTCAACTTCGATTAATTGATCATTCATACTGTTTTCTGAGGGCTTTAAATTATTTTAAAGTATATGGTTTATTTTCGCTATATTTATATCCATTCCAGAGATTTTTGACGTGATAACGTCTTAAACTCAGAGCCGCATGTTCGGAAAGTAAGTGTAAAGAAATTTTGCCCTTGGTCAATCATCAAACATTTTTTTTTAGCCAGAGCATCAATCATGTTCGCTAGTTTATCTAAATGATCAGATATTGACATTATCACACTATACGAGACACAGTTATTTACGGGTAACAAGAACACTTAGCAATAAGAACGGCAATTGATTTATATTCAAAATACGGTAGGGCACGACAATTAATATATTAATACCACAGTCTATTTATTATAAGGTATGGGGGGCGAGTAGCAGGGACAGCAGAGACGCAACGATTTCAACAACAACGTCAAACAACACTACCCTACCTACAGTTAGTACAAATTTGGGTGACCGCATGGGAATCATGATGATGGAACAAAATCTCGCCCCCCTCACCACCGCCGATGGAAATTTGGCGGAGGGAATAATAATATGTAGTTGTTTAGAGCTTTTCAGAAAAAAGAGTTTGCGGCACCAGGAAATTGTTGTCATTGTGTCTTCTTACAGGTTGGAGCATTAGATGAACTGTTAGCGTGAAGTTTAGTTTATGACAAATTGACAAAAAACCTTACAACAGCAACAAAAGTGTAAAAGCAAGCACTTTCTACACAATCTATAAGAAGATGGCTTCATATATTTTGTCATTTTTTGACAAAATTGTGTAGCTACAATGCTAATTCGAAAAAAATTTAATTTTATATTCAAAAACTTTGGAAACTAAATAAATGTGGTGAGTTGTGTTAATAAAGCTCGAAGGTAAAATAAATACTAAATAGTTACCCAGAAGTATGTTTTAAAATTATAATAAAAATTAAGTTTTTGTTAATTTTCATAAGGCATTAAAATTCAATACTGTAAATATTTTCGCTCATTACAAAAGTAAATAGAAACATTTATTTACCAATGACATGTTCCCTGGATCTGAGTATGCCATCACGTTGGTGTGCATTTAGTGGATAATATAAAGTAATCGCCATATTAACGCGACTCTCAACAAACCGGTGGTCGATTTTACAATAAGACATACACTAAAATTATGTGTAGTGTATTTTCGAAGGCCAATAACAAAAATCGACGTAAAATCGACCACCGGTTTGTTGAGGGTCGCGTTAATATGGCGATTACTTTATATTATCCACTAAATGCACACCAACGTGACGGCATACTCAGATCCAGGGAACATGTCATTGGTAAATAAATGTTTCTATTTACTTTTGTAATGAGCGAAAATATTTACAGTATTGAATTTTAATGCCGTATGTAAATTAACAAAAACTTAATTTTTATTATAATTTTAAAACATACTTCTGGGTAACTATTTAGTATTTTACCTTCGAGCTTTAACACAACTCACCACATTTATTTAGTTTCCAAAATATTTGAATATAAAATTAAATTTTTTTCGAATTATGTAGCAAGTGTAAGAAGCTACACAATTTTGTCAAAAAATGACAAAACATATGAAGCCATCTTCTTATAGATTGTGTAGAAAGTGTAATATGTACTTGCTTTTACACTTTTTTGCTGTTGTAATGTTTTTTGTCAATTTGTCATAAACTTCACACTAGTAGATGAACTTTAAAATTGTATTGTCTTGTGCTAAATAAATTACTAAAAAAATATACTAACAAATTTACTAACTATCAACTACTTAGGTGTCTGGAACCGGGTTGAGCCTTTGTTGCAACATTCCTTTCCCATCCCTCGATCTTGTTATATGTAAAAAGGTACACGACGGCTGCCTGGCCAGGGGCGGATATCACAACTATTACACTTATGTGGTTATCGATGTGGCGCCTTTCTTTACTGTGATTATTTGCTATGTTTGGCTTCATGAAGAATGGTGTCTGTCGTGTTTGTGTAACATGGGTATAGTAGTGGTATTCGTATTTATAATACGGGAGACTTGCTTAATTAATGCTGATCGTACATCGAAATCAATCAATCAATTTTTATTTTGTTTTATTTATATAGTTTATGTAGTGTCACCAATTGTTACGTTTTTGCCTTGTCAATTAAGCTTCGTATCACTGGATTGTAAATAATACAAAATCAATTTAATTTATCACCAACGAATTTATTTATTTCATAAAATTTATTACAACACAGGTTATCAATAAAAATTCACAAAATCACTTTATATAAATTATTCTCAAATTTTACTGATCACTTTTACTTTTTATTTCGCACAAAAACACTTTTTAAATCACTTTTTAATTCCTTTTAATCTTTAAACTATCGCTTACCAAATATTACTAATCCAATATGGCAAACCAAACTTCTAGAAAGCTCATGACTTTTCCAGTTAGAATAGCGTAGAAACATTACGTAACCATTTTTATCATGGAAAATTCCATTTTAGTACATTTAAACATTGAGCTATTAATTTAACTTATTCTATTACACACTAGGTGTCACCGTCACAATATGAAAAAAAAAAATACTTGACTTCGGTCGATCAAATAAATGAATCATTATTTATGTCAAATTCTTTTCACCAAAAAACATCAAAAAAAATTAAATAAAATATTTATCGATGAATCACACCTGTGGTACCTTCCTTGTAATCGAGTCTGAGTATGCGATATTATTGGGTGCATTTATAAGTATATTTGTGGTAAAACTCGCTAGTCCTGATATGGCTATTATAGCACATAGTACGAATCTCAGAGATTGGTGTGATATGATTTGATAAAAGGCTCTTGCAATTTTGTTTTTGCAAATACAACAATTCGACGAATTTCGCATGAAACGAGGGCGTTTTTAATTAATAGCTATTAATTATTAAATATTAATTATAAATTATTAATTATTAATTATTTATTATTAAATTTCGATTCCCCAAAAATCATAACTTAATTGTAAATTCCGTTGGTTGGTATACTGTTCACATATATTGGTATAAGAGACAGCCCAGAAATCCGATTCGCCAAAAGTTTTTGATTGCTATAGAAGCTCTGGATTATCGCGGGGCAGTACTCGAATTGTTTCGAAACTGAAGCAAATTTAATTTGAAGTTCCGTTGAATACTAACCTGTTCATTATACTGGCTTTTCTACTCATAATATATGTTGATAAGGATTTTCCATAAATAATATTTCTTTTTAAATATAATACTAATTTGCAGATTTCTTCTATCGTGATAGATTTTTTATTTCATATTAATTAATTTAGTATTGCTATAGTTTAAAACCATAGTTTTTTGGAATAGAATTTTGTGCTAACTTCACAGACGTCACAATTACTGCAATCTAAATTAAAGTCCTCAGGAAACAGTATGAATGATCGATTAACCGAAGTTGAAAAAGAAGTGATTAACTTTAAAAATGAAACTAATGACTAAACCAAATGGGTTGAAGATTATGAGATTCGTAAGAAAGTTAGAGCTCTTGTCATTTCTGGGCTGCCGTGTGATTTGAAAAACAGCTTGAATCAATTATTTCTTTTTGAAGTATTTGGTTTATTTCGTTTATATTTTTATATCCATTCCAGAGATTTTGGACGTGATAACGTCTTACACCTCAGAGTTGCATGTTCGGAAAATAAGTGATACGAAATTTTACGTGACAGCAGAATTCGATCTACTCGTAGACTGCATCTCCAACACACTAACCTCGACGACTTTACGAGACACTTGTCCAGATCTTTGCGCCTTCGTATCGTACTTCTCGTATTATCAGACAGCCACTGTACTCTTATTTCATGATACTGAAGTGTCTGTTTATAATTGTTATTTATTCACTTTTATGCTAAATAAAACACTTCATTTATTTTTATTTTAATATTTATAATTTTATTTAAAAACAATAAAAAATCAATTTCATGATTTTATAAATTTTTATGTTTTTTATTTGTACTGGCTGCAGCAACTAACTTAATCTTACTAATTATTAAAATTTTGATACAATTTTTTATTTTTATTTTTTAGGATTTTATTACCCTGAATTTTCAATGATTATGTTTGTGTTTGGGTAGGTTTTTATTGATGGGATTGTGGATCGTACGATGATTTCAATCAAACCAAAGTTTGGGTTGGCTGCAAATATCGCGCGATCTGACAATTACATTTTCACATAATTTTCGTTATTTCGCTATCAAAATTGAGCAAAAATGTTTGTTATCAATAGGGCCGCTACATCACCCTCCTCGCTTTTACATGGTTTATGTTGATCGAGCTGTGCTAGAATTCCAAATGCTGGTTTAAGCCGATCGATTGACACAGGCTTCCGTTTTCCGTTAATATCAATTATGAAAAATTTTCGTAGTTTACGAGGAACTCTATAAGGCCCTTCGTAAGGTGAAGTAAGGCTTGCTCGTGTTCTGTCCACACGAACAAATACGAACTCGCAATTATCTAAATTTTTCGGGATGAAAGGTTTGGAATCTGTCGATTTGCGAGAATCAACTGGGACTAAATTTTGCATCTGTGTACGAAGCTGTTGTAAAAAGTCGTTAGTCGATGGAGGGGGTTGGGAATTTGGGCCAGAAAATATATCGCTAGGTAGTCTCGGCTTTGACCATAAACTAGGTCCGCTGGGCTGCATTTGAGGTCTTCTTTGACACATGCTCTTATGCCCAGCAAAATAATGGGTAACTCAGAGCTCCAATTTTTGGTGTTACCCCGAGCTCTAAGCGAAGTTTTTAGAGTTCTATGGAAGCGCTCTACCATACCGTTTGCTTGCGGATGGTAAGCTGCTCGATGAATGTCTTAGCAATGGTTGCAGCGGTCATATCTGGAATAAGGTATGCCTCCGGCCAACGGGTGAACCTGTCGACGATCGTTAACAAATACTGGTTGCCTTCTGATGGTGGAAGTGGTGAATGTGCTGGAAGCGTGTTGCAGGAAGATTGATTTTACCATGCTGTAATTTTGTATGTTGATGTATTTTTGATTTTTGGCATGACAAACAGTTTGTTAACCATTTTTGTATGTCAATATTCAAATTGGGCCAAACATACCGCGTAGAAAGAAGTTTTCGCGATGCGCGGATTCCTGGATGTAAAATGCCGTCCAATGAATCGAAAACTACACGACGTAGTGGTTGAGGAATGTATACCCGATGATTACCAGAGGAGATTTAGCAGTATAATTCATGACCAGTGAAATTGACAAGTTCAAGTTTGTACTTGGTGCTGGTTGGACGAGATTTATTGATCAGAGCTCTAAGTTCGTCGTCTGTATGTTGTAACTCTGATATCTTTTGTAAATCAGGGATTTTGCTTATAGAGGCAGTTTGTGTGTCACATGAACGTGACAAAGTGTCTGCGACCACATTTTGCTTACCTGAAATGTGTCTGATGTCAGTCGTCCGCCTGCCGCGGACTGCGTTCTGTTTTTGAGTGTACAGCGTAAATCAAGGGTTTACGGTCTGTGTAGACTGTGAATGTTCGAACTTCTACGAAATATCTGAAATATTTAATGGCTAAGTATATAGCCAGCAGTTCTCTGTCGAAGGCGGAATACTTGATTTCAGTTGTTATGAGTTTCTTTGAAAAGAACGCTAATGGTTCCCAACTACCTTTATTGAACTGTTGCAATACTGCTGATACAGCAATGTTCGACGCGTCACATGATGAATGCTTCTTTACATTCATCTGGCCAGAAGTAGTTTTTGGCTGTTTTTGGTCTTTTTGACAAGGTTGCCAAGTGCGAGTGAATTGGTTGTAGAAATTCGGCTAAACGTGGAATGAAGCGGTGATAATAATTCACCATTCCGACGAATTTTTGAATAGATTTAATTGAGCTAAGTTGAGGGAACTGAGTTATGGCTAGTACGCGATCTGGCGAAGGTTTTATGCCATCTTTAGATATGTGGTTGCTGAGGAACTCTAAATGTGGAACGTCGAAAACACACTTGGATGTCTTTATTTTGACATCGTACTTGGCAAGTCGTTGTAATACTTGCCGTAAATGAGATTTGTGTTTCTCCTCTGTTGTACTTGCAACCAAAATGTCGTCAATGTAAACGAAAATAAAATCAAGCTCTTTTAGCACTTCATTCACGAAGCGTTGAAAGGTTTGAGCAGCATTCCGAAGACCAAAAGGCATTCGATTGTATTCGAATTAGCCAAATGGGGTTATTATTGCCGTTTTAGGCATGTCTTCGGTTGCCACAGGTATTGCGTGATATGCCCTTATTAAGCCAATTTTTGTGAAAATTGTGCACCCGTTCAGATGCACTGAAAAATTATGAATATGCGGTATCGGATAACGATTAACGATCCGATACCGTAATTGCGTTTAGTCGACGGTAATCTCCACATCGGGCGCCAATCGGTGTTGTCTCTCTTTGGAATAATATGGAGTGGAGAAGAAACCGGAGAAGACGACGGTTTACATATGCCAAATTCGTTGTACGCTGCCTTATGTTTAGTAGGATCCAGCTGACGTGGTTTCGCATAAGGGAGTTGACCGTTCGTAATGATGTGATGAACCACGTTATGCTTGACTGGGACATTGTAATTAGGTGATTCGGTAACGGACGGGAATTCCTCTAGTATTTTTCCGTAGCCATTCTCAACCACTAAGTGTTTTGGTGTGGGAGTGTTGACGGCAATTGTCATTGCGTTGACAGTTAATTTCTTGGCCGGGTCGATGATTCGTCTTCCTCTCAGGTCGACAAGTAGACCAAATTTCGTAAGAAAATCAGCACCGATTATTGGTCGGTTAACTGATGCGAGCACGAATGGGTGGGTAAAGGTGCGCCTTAGCCCAATATCGACCAAAAGTAACTGGGTTTCATTAGTATTAACGGTTGTACTATTCGCTGCCGAAAGAGATAACACTGGATCGAGAGATTGATTTCCACGGAAATATGTGACAGGAATCACAGAAAGATCAGCCCCAGTATCCACAAGAAAAAGGAGATTATTCTTCTGGTCTCTAATAAAAAGGTGGCAGTTTGTATAATTTCGATTATCAGCCGCATTTATAATCGAATCTTGCCGTTTAAAGAGTTAGAGGTTGTGGATACCGTGTGGTTGGCTGTGAATTCGCACGGCTTGATGCATTTTTGTGCTCTAGCGCCGAACTTAAAATGATACCAACAAAATCTGTATTTGTTTCGAGATCTGCTGCAGCTCCTTGGTCTGAAATGTGGCCGGCTTGAAGGCTGCGGGCTTCTGGAGCGATTAGGATTACCGGTAGCAAGGGCTGCAACGGATATTTGGAGCTTGGATATTTGCTCCTTCAATTCTGAAATCTCCGATTGTTTTGACATTGTTGATTTGCTCGAAGATGATTGGGCGGAATCCATCGGTGAAATGTTGGGTAATTCTGCCGCTTCAGACATGCGGTCCGCTTTGGAAATTAGATCCACTGTTGGCTTATCTTCAAATCCGACAAGTGCAACTTGGATGATTTTAGGCTTTCTCCTCATCCAGAGTTTGCGTACGATATCTTCGCTGATGTGGTTACCCGCTAAACCTTTCATTGCCATGTAAACCTCTGATGGTTTTTGGTCGCCTATATCTTGCTTACTGATGAGTTCCTCCAGGCGTTTTTCTTGTGATAGCGAATATCTGTCAATCAATGCCTTTTTCAGTGTTTTATATTTATTGCTTTCTGGCGGTGGCTGAATGAGATCCGCTATAGATGAAAATATATCGGTAGGTAGTGATGTAGCAACCGTTAGAAATTTTACAGTATCTGAGCTGATTTTATGTAATTGGAACTGAAGCTCGATCTGCATAAACCAAGCTGGCGGATTGAGTCTATAGAAATCCGGGACCTTGAGTCTGGAGGAGTGATATTGGCTCCACCCTGTTTTTGTAGTAAATTATCTTTTTCTTAGTCACTCATTTTAATCACTTTATATTTTCCCGCACTAATGTAATTAAATTATTATTTTTACCAGTTAATAATTTCAGAAAAATTTTCTTTTGGAAATGACGAATGCGAATTGTTTATAAATAATGAAAGAGGGAACCGTGTATACCAGCAAACACAAAATAATTGAAAATTCAGTGTAGGGAAGAAAATGTAAACCTTAGATGTTATATAGAGGTGCTAAATGTAACAAAGTATTTGTTATAATATAATATGGATGCAATATTTTTTTTTTTTTTTTTTTTTTTATTTAAAATAAATTTTTATTTATTTATTTTATATAATTACAATCTAGTCTCCTCGACTAATTAGCAATTTGTTTCTGACTTAATTTACTAACTTAAATTAATCTATGGCTTCTTCCCATTGGCATTCCATAGTGTTTGGTAAATTGAAGTAAACCACATCTTTGTTGTGGATTTTAGATCAGCATAATGCTGCTTGAACTGACAATCACACCAGCTCAAAAGGTTTGGTTCTTTTAAGTCTGCGAACTAAATTCGTGATGCTTAGGAGCTGAGTTGCCTCAATGTTCACATGTTGGCGGAGCCTTTCTTCATGTCTCCGTGCTTTTTCCTGGATTTCATTTAAGATGAGGTTCATTTTAAGGTCCCTATGAAGGTCATTGTTCCTAACATACCAAGGTGCATCAACGATGTTCCTTAATACCATATTCTGAAATCTTTGGATGATATTTACGTTGCTTTGTTTGGTACAACCCCAAAGCTGAATACCATAAGTCCAAATCGGTTTCAATATTTGCTTATAAAGTAGAAGCTTGTTGTATGTTGATAAAGAAGAGTTCCTTCCCATCAGCCAATACATTTTTCTGTATTTAAGTCTTAATTCTTCACTTTTCTTCTTGACGTGTGCTTTCCATCGTAGTTTAGCATCCAGGGTCATGCCGAGATACTTAGCTGTGTTCGCATGCGGTATTATTTCCCGATTTATGGTAATCGGAATATGTTCGATTCGTCTGTTTGTAAAGTTGATGTGAACTGATTTAGCTTCATTTAGTTTTATTCTCCATCTTTTTGTCCATTTATATATTTGAGTTATAGCTGATTGTAACTTCTGTGTTGATTCTTCGTTGCTTTTTCCAACAGCTAAGATCGCCGTATCATCTGCAAAAGTTGCCACTGTGTTGTTTTCTAATGTAGGAAGATCATAAGTATATAGTAGGTATAAAACCGGCCCTAATACACTGCCCTGTGGAACTCCTGCATTGATTTCTTTCAATTCAGAAAATGTATCATCTAACTTAATCCTGAAGAACCTATCTTTCAAGTATGATTCTAGTATCTTAGCAAATTGCATTGGTAGAAGATTCCTTAACTTGTGGTTAAGTCCTTCATGCCACACTCTATCAAACGCTTGTGCAACGTCTAGAAATACTGTTGAACAGACTTTTTTCTCCTCTAATGCTTTCTCAATTATACTGGTTATTCTGTGTACTTGATCAATTGTTGAGTGTTGGTTGCGAAAACCGAACTGATGATTTGGGATCAAGTTTTTACTCTCGATTATCGGATTTAATCTTTTTACCAGAAGCTTCTCAAAGAGTTTGGACATGACTGGCAATAGCGAAATTGGCCTATAAGACGATGTTATGTGTGGTGGTTTCCCAGGTTTTGGGATCATAATTACTTCTGCAATTTTCCATAAGCTTGGTACACATTTGATTCTAAATGCTGCATTTATAAGATTGGTGAGTTTCACCAGAGCTTTCCTTGGCAGTTCTTTTAAGATTTCTGCAGTAATAAGATCGTACCCAGGAGCTTTTTTCGTATTCATATTAGCTGTTATCTCACGCATGACTTCTTTTGGTGTTGTGGGTAGGATTTCTTTACTTTCTTGCACAGCTTGTTCAGTTATTATCTCGGCTTCCAACGTTTGGTCTTCATGTGGCTGGAATATTTTTTCGAGGTGTTCGGCAAATTCTCGAGCTTTGTCTTCATTATTTCTAGCCCATTTCTCACCTGCTATTTTTATTGGGGGAATCTGCATTATTGGTCTTTTGATTCTTTTGGTTGCTTTCCAAAGAGAATAATCAGTACTGTTATCATTAGTTAATTTTCTTAAATAGTTGCTGATTGATTCATCTTTCAATTCTTTGATCTCTCTTCTTAATTGTTGAGTGAGATTGTTCAAATGAGTTTTATCTTGGGGGGCCCTTGTTTGTTGCCATACTCTTCTCGCTCTTCTTTTTTCTGCGAGGAGTTCCCTAATTTCCATAGGGTAATTGTTTCCCTTGATTTTCGTTTTAATTTCAGGAGTATTTTCCCAAGCTGATTGCTGTATATCGTTTACAAATTTGTGAACTTCTTTGTCTAATTGTTCTTCAGTCTTATATGGATGCAATATGATAAAACAATTCAAATGTTAAAAATTAAAATCTTAATTACTATACAATTTACACAACGAGCGTGCTGAATTCCTCGAAATGTAAAATTCTATCTCTAGTAACCCTTTTTAGGTGCGTTTCAAAAGACTTTATGGACGCTTCCCATATCCCTTCAAAATTAGGCGATCTTTGGGGAATAAACTTCCAGTGTATTCGGATAAACGTACAAAATTCAGTTACCTTTGTTTGATCAGCTTGTGATTGCAGCAAACTATACAATTCTTTGAGTTCATTATTAGTCCCTTGAAACGTAGAACCATTATCTGACCAAATAGTGGATATTTTACCTCGTCGACTAATAAATCTCTTGAGGCAGTTTATCAATGAGTCAGTTGATAAGTTTTGGACAATTTCAAGGTGTATTGCCTTTATACTTAGGCACACAAAAGAAGCAACATACATTTTTACTGTGGGTGCCTTTCGATAGTTGCTAAATTTTATAAAAAATGGACCACAGAAATCCACTCCGATATTAAAAAATGCTTTGAATGAAGAAAACCGCTCAACTGGCAAATCACCCATTATCTGCTGTGCCGTTACTGGTTTTGTTCCAAAACAATTGATGCAAGCGTGAACTATGCGTTTCGCGATATTTTTTCCATGTATTGGCCAATATTTTTGGCGAACAAATGACAAAAGCAATTGTGGTCCAGGATGATGATTTTTAATATGTTCGTGCAAAAATACAAGATCAATTAACCTGTTTTTTGGAGGCAAGAGGATCTGATGTTTAACATCATAATCTAAATGAGATGCATTATTTAGTCTGCCTCCTACGCGAACAATACCGTCTGAATCGACAAATGGGTTTAACGTTTTTAAAGGACTTTTTTTCGACACAGGTTGATTATCATTTAATGACTTGAGGTCTTCCTTAAAATGGGCTTGTTGAACGAGTTTAATAATGAAAGTTGTGCTTCGATTTAATTCAGTTACAGATAATGAATTTGAATCACGAATAAGCTTCTCGAAAGAGCTAAACCTGGAAAACAATGAGTTGATAAAATCGTAAAACTTTGAAGAGACCATCACGATCGTTTGTTTCAGTTCTATGAAGCTATTATCGAAATCTGATATTGTTGCTGTTATGATGGAATTGTAAGACTGAAATAATAATATTTTCGGACCGTGCCACCAAAGTTTATTGTTATTGAGTTCATTAGGCATTACTCCACGTGAAATGAGGTCAGCTGGATTTTCAGCTGATTCAATGTGTTTCCATGTAAATTCTAGCGTCAGTTGTTGTATTTCATTTATGCGATTAGTAATAAATGTCTTGAGTTTATGCGGTGGTGTTTTTATTCAACACAAAGTTATAGTGGAATCTGACCATAAGTATACATCATCGAAATTTAGATTAAGTGCGGTCAAGGCAGAGTTTGTTGCTTAGATAAAAGAAATGCTCCAGAGAGTTCAAGACGGGGAAGTGAGAGCGTTTTTAGTGGCGCTAATCGCGACTAGCTACACAGTTATTGTACTGATACGTTATTTGCTGAATCGACAGTTTTAATATATAAACACGCATCGAACGCCTTTTCGGACGCGTCACTGAATCCGTGAAGTTCTGTTCGTACTATTTCGTTTGATTCTGAATGCCCTATGACATTTCGACAGAGCCTCAACTATGATATTGATTTCAAAGCTTGTTGATAATTTCCCCAAAGTTCCTGAATTTCTTCAGGTATTGCCTCATTCCAATCGAGCTGTTTTTCCCAAAGAATTTGAATTATTATTTTTTCCGTTATTATGATAGGAGACAGAAATCCTAATGGATCATACAACTTGGCTACATCCGACACTATCGCCCGTTTTGTTAGTGAGTTTTCGTTGAGTTCGGAGGTTTAAAGACAAAAATGTTTTCTTTTGGCTGCCACAGCAAACCAAGAGCCTTAATACAGTTTCCCAAGCTAAACTCATTGTAATTTAATTCCTCACAATCTTTGAGAGGAATATCGCATACAAGTTGTGTGTTATTTGAACACCACTTATATAGTTGAAAACCACCACGTTTGAGCATTTTTATCATCTCGAATTGTATGGCTTTAGCCGATTTCACATCGTTTGAGCCAGTTATTAAGTCATCAACAAAAAAGTCTCTTGTTGCAATGTCGGACGCCAATGGAAAATCCTATCGTTTATCATAAGCTAATTGTTTTAGTACTCGATTTGCCAAATACGGTGCCGAGGCTGTTCCGTAAGTTACAGTTTATTATTACTCGTATGTCTGAATTGGTTTGTTCAAATGTTCTCGCCAAAGAATTCTTTGAAGAGGAGTTTGATGTTTGTCGATACATCTTTGATATGTCACTAGTCATGACATATTTGTAGGTTCTAAATCAAAGAATGATATCGAATAAGTTATCTTGAACCGTAGGACCCACCAACATCTTACCATTCAATGAAAGTTTGTTTGACTTTGAATGCGAAGTTTTGTGGAAGAGCTGGAAGGCCGTTCATCTGCGTGATGTGGCATGTAATAGGTTTTTTGTTGGAAATCGCTGACGTCACTAAGGAATTACATGTGACTGAGTTGGGCATACTCATTAATAAATGTTACATATGACTTTTTAAGATTGGAATCGCCGTTTAATTTCCGCTCCAAATGATTCAATTGTTTCAATACCATGTTTTTGGACTCAACAAGATCTTCTAAATTGTCACGAAATGGAATTGATACAATATATCTTCCATTAGATTCACGAGTTGTGGTTTGGGCAAAATATGTTTCACATGATTTCTCTTCCGTGGATAGACACTTTTTAGATGGGACATCTTCGAGTTCCCAAAATCTTTTAAGTGTGTCATTAAGTTCGTCGACTACATCGGGTTGAGTTATAAAATTGGAAAAGTTATGTTTAATCCTTTGTTCAAACCTTCCAAACATAACCAACCGAAAATTGATTCCTGTATGGTAGGAAGACCTGGGCTAAGCTTTATTCGGTCCGGCAATAAAATCTCCGGAAATATTTCGACTCCCAATAATATGTCAACAGCGGTTGAACAACATTAAAGAAAGGATTGGAAAGCTTCACAATTTGTGGAATTCGCCATCGGGAAATGTTAAAAGTATTGTAAGGAATTCGACTTGAAATGTTGTCGGTTATTGAAAGCTCAATCTGAACCGAAAATGGTTTGTAAACTGAATGTATTACGGTTTTAATGCTCTGCGAAACATGCGATGTTGAATTATTCAGTCCAGAGACTGTAATATGATTGTCTCTATGACATTTTATGTAGAGCGCTTTAGCAAATGATTTGCTAACAAAGTGTGATTGGCTACCAGAATCCAGTAACGCGCGACACTGAATTAATTTTCCGTTACCATCCTCAATCATCATTAATAATGCAGTCGGTAAAATTGTGGAACGTTCAAAATTGTGTTCATTTGTATGATGGTTAGAAAATGAAGTTGACGCTGAATGAAAATTTTGTTTAGGTGTTGGCTGAGAATTAGATTGTTGAACGGTAGTTGAAATTTGATCTTGAATTATTTTTTTGTTAGATTCAGTTTGTTTGGGGTACTCAAAATGTAAAAGGGTGTCATGGGGACTATGGCAAATTTTGCATCTAATTGATCGACAATCAGAAGTTTTATGGCTAGGATTAGAACAGTTGAAACAAGCTTTATGTTTGGGTAGGTTTTTATTGATGGGATTGTGGATCGTACGATGATTTCAATCACATCTTCACATAGTTTTCGTTATTTCGCCATCAAAATTGAGCAAAAATGTTTGTTATCAACAGGGCCGCTACAATACTAATAATAAATAAATTTAGTTTAACCAACCCATACGCCGTGCCATTTCTTTCACTGCTTTTACAACGCAAAACACCTGATTTTTTTTCGATAGAACATTAATCATGCTCGCCTGATGTTTCTAAATGATCCGATGTAGACATTATCACGCTATACGAGACACAGTTTAATACGGGTAACAAGAATACAGCAATAAAACCGGCAACTGATTTATCGTATATTCAAAATACGGTAGAATACGACAATTAATATATTAATACCACAGTCTATTTATTATAAGATAGCAGCCTATTATTTATCACCACTATTTTAAATAACTAAATCACCGTTTAGTCCTAATTAGCACAGTAAAACTAATTATTTGCTTCAATATACAGCAATATCAGTTCTTACAAGGAAAGATCATACGCATGGTCCTACATATTCCTTACAACAAAGTCTTCATTTAGGTATTCATTTTTTTTTTCTCCCAAAGAAATCCTGAAATTCTTCAAGAGATTGAAAATCCTCTGAGTTCAAAAGATCTTTCTTTTAAAAAGATTTTCTTCTTAAAATAAACCAAAAATGAACAAGTGCGCACTACACTGCCATCTGTTTCAGGTTTTTTTTATTGTAACAAGTCAGGGCCATCAATCAACAGTATTTGCTATAATGTGTGTTTAAAGCAAACAATTTTATTTAGTTAGTTAGTATTTATGCGATTCTCTAAAAATATATTAATAAAAAATGATTGCGTAATTTTTGCATTTATTTTTCAAAATTGCGTACTTCCAAAATCAAGATTAAAAACCAATAAAATTCCAGTTTTTAATTTCCAGTTTCAATATTACAAATAGTGATCAATTTTATCAGTGTTGCATAATTACTTTAACATTAACTTGAATACCATTTCTTTAACGGACTAATTAAATATATATACATACATACATACATAATAATTTTACGTTCTCTCCATAATCTTTCATTCACAAACCATATTACAAACCAGACAAACATGGATAAATATTATTACTTTCAAATTCAATTCATTGGTTGACTACACATAAACTACTTGCCTCACACAAAACGTTAACATAAATTAGTACAATATTGTAGGTACATAATAAACTTCCTCAAAACTATTTCATCTTATCAGAAAAAAAAACGCCGAAGAGTTAAACACATTAAAGCCATTAAAATTTACCAAATCATTACATCTTTTTAAACTTATGCATATCACCCTGTTTATACATAAGACTAACAATTGAATGTAAAATTTTATAGTTTTTTGTGTTATGAATTTAAGATTGTTGAAATCCCCACCATTCAAGTTTGTCGTCTTCAATATATATTTACTTTTGTTATAAGCTTTAATTAATTGAAAGAATTTCAATGCGAGAATTTTGTGAATTAATGTAACGTAATTTATTCAAACTGCAAAGTACAAAAAATTAATAAAGTGCCTCTGTCAAAATGTAAAATCTTACTATGCTATTTAACTCTAAAATTGATTGAACAAATAAATTAATTTACTCTACAGTCAAATACAGTATACTGCTTCTTATTCTCATTCAACTCGTACAGTAACTTTTTGTGTTTTCCTTGTGGTTAAACTTTTCAGTTTTATTTAAGAAATTGAAACGAACGGGCGGGTGTGCAATTAAAAATACAGATGGTGAATGTGAATGCGGTTTAACTCGAATCAAAAATGTTTAATTTAATAAAATATTTAGTGAAATTTATTTCGATTTATACATTTTTAATGCTATTCCAATGTAATAGTGTTAATTGTAATCTAATCGAATTTAATATAAATTGTAAGAGTTTTGAGTTATTTTTTGAGTGAAATTTTCTTGAGTGTTTTTTTTTTGTTTTGTTATTGTTTGGTGTTTATTTTTATTTATGTTTATTTAATATTGTGATTCTGAATGTGTGTGAGAATTTTTGAAACAAAAACTTTTATTTTTTACTTGTCCTTCCCCGACAAATTGGTATTCGTTTTCTTAATATTTCGAATTTTTCTAGGTACATATTTACAAATCTCTGCGAGACTAAAACCTTGGCTATGTCTGTATTTAATTAAAGTGCACGTTAAATTAATCATTTGTTGAAAAAAAAAGTCTATGAATTACTATACACTCAAATTAATACTATAGCGTTATAACAGCTTACGATGCCTTAAGTAAACATTGTAACTTAAAAAAATAAATAAATAATGATGCAAAGAACTGTCATTATAGGTGTAAACCTTGAACTTGATTTTGCGTATTAGATAAAAAAAGAAAGGTGCGTCTATGTAATTAACATTTCATTTGCATTCATATAAAAACGCTTGATTGATGTTGTGTTAAATTTACATTGTTGTTAAAATAATTGTTGTAATTTACATACAAATTATGTGTATGAGAGGGCTATATTATAACAATAACCTATTTGCGTGCTTATTTATAATTATTTTAGTTAGTTAAATGGTGCGCGCGTAATGATCTCGATCTTTTTTGTAACCGCAGGGTTCTATTGCACCAAACACTCTTATCTTTTTTCACTTTTCAACTTGTTACAATTTTGATAAATTCCTATTGCACAGATGATGACTCTTGTTGCACCAATTTTGTTCACATGAGTATTTGATAAATTATTCATAAAAAAGGTTGGGACCATTTTAGGGGAATCTTCACGTAATAACTTACAGAAGGGAATTTTCAATATTCCTAAACAATTATGAACGTACTGGGCAAATGAGTTGTATGCTTCATTTTTATTGGTTATTACGATCCTTTCCTATTATCCTTAAACAATACTGAAGCTTTCGATTTTCCAAAATTGTCCTGTTATTCCTAAAAATGAGTTGCTCTAATCAAAACTTATTTTCAGCAAGAGGTTTAAGCTAAATAATGTGCAACATGTAAAGATTGAATATTTTTCAATTCCCTTATAGGGTCATACCTATCCCATAGCGGAAGGTATTTAGGATCGGTACATCGATTTTGTGCCAATAGAAAATCAATACACCGTGGAATAAATTTCTGTGACTTATAGAACTTATAGAATTAGTACTCTTCTTCTCCCAAATAGTCAGCTCAGCTTTTCTAATAAGGCGATTGGTAAGTTGCTTCATTCTGTTAATTTCCCTTGTTGTGATATTATCAGTTCTGATTTTGTTGCTTTCGAGCCCATTCAATTGTCTGTTAAAACTCCAGATTGGGGCTTATCTCACGAGCTGTTACGCGCGACGTTCTGCTTTAGCGTTTGATATTCTTTACATAATACAAAGCGACAGATGAAATTTTCTAACTAAAGTAATTTTTTCCCGAAGGCATTCTTATTATAACAATCACAATTCATCCCGATCTATTAATCTAAATCCAATTTTCCTTAAAATTCTAGAGAGGCTCGTCGACAGATTTAGTAGAGTTGATAAGTGAATTATCTTGATATCGTTTTGAATAGTAAACTCTCATGGAATTACCACCTTGATTGCAAAATTGAAAAGGTAAGGTATTATTATTAAAAAGTTAATGTGTTTTTTATAAATTGTTGGTTTTACCAATTAGGCTATAAAAAACTTTACTCTCAAGGAGTTAATGTTGAACTAACGCGCTTCTTCTGGTTGCCGTACGGCGAAACACTTTATTAGTGAATCAAATCGGAAGTTTACTAAGTTTGCTTTATCTTTAAAAATGGACCAGCTTAGAATCCTGGTCGAAATTCTTACTGACGATGGCCGTATGCTACCACTTCGGATGCATTTGTCCGGATTTCGAAAAAGTTTGATATAGGTAGGCTGTCTTCTCTCCCTTGTGCATCGACGAATTGAAACAATATCCCGTGATTGCACCACATTAATTGACATCGAGTGCGGAACCTTTATTGGGTCCAACGAATTTTAATAAATAAATAAAATAAAATTCTTCTATCTATAATATACAATTCTATAAAATACGTTTGTGTTAACCTCTATTGGGCGAATTTACAGTACTTATGTAATTCAAAAAAATATTAAAGTTAGGTACAAATTGGTTTGGTTATTGTTGGTAGAATTTAGAATATCATTTTGGGATGGAATGGATATGGAATGGAAGGGGTAAAAAAACAATTTTGTGTTTTTAATGTTAATGACCATTCGATCACCGATGAATATGAATATGAGAATGCGCATGGGGCGAAAATTTTTGTTTTGTTTGTGACCAGCAACTTTTTTTTTAAGAAATCATCATTTTTAAAATTTCAAATTATTTATAAAAGTTGATTTTATTAATACAGACAAAAGATTCTATCATACTTATAAACATGGCAAAATTGTTATTCCAATGAGTGCAATGGCAAAATTAATAAAAAAATAGTTAGGAGGGCTGGTGTATACCGACTGAAAATTTGTGAAAAGGTAGCTTTTTCGTTTTTCATTAAGCTAAACAATTCCGTGCCTGGGCCGCCCTAGAATTTTTCAAAGTTGAATCAAAATATAGGCTTTTCAAACATTAAATGTTTCACACAGTTACGGCTGGCGATATACAGGCTGCACTTGAATCTGCAGCTGGAATTCAGATAGATTGTTATGAGTTTCGTATCATAAAATTATAGCTAATTTAGAGAGTGATATATCAGAATTTGTTGAGACAAATGATTATTGGTTGATGAATGTGTTAATAAGTTTTAAGCCAAATAATTATTTAGGAATACAATTTTTACGAATTGAAGAAATCCAACAAATTTCAGGTGCTCAGAAGGCAAAACGATTTATGAATGAGCACCCCGATTTGTAGGTATTGAAAACTGACAAGAGTAATGGTACTGATGCCAATAGAGTATACAGAAAAAATGCGGAGTTACTCTTGTCAGGCAGTATTAGTTACAAAGAAATTCGGAAAGGTACTATGTATTTCTTCAATTCAGTCAAAATTAAATGTAATCATTGGGTCTTGGGAACGTTCGGGATTAAAAATTTCGATAAATTCATCAACAATTACCGTGATGCAATCCCGCGTATGTATGTTCTGCCAAAAGTGCACAAAGTTTGTATTCCTTTGCGACCAATCGAAGGCTATTTACTCGTAGGTTCTTCATTGTACAATTTGTTATGTGGGAAATAACTTTCAGCTGTGAAAAACGCGGAATATTTAAAAAAAAAATTTAAAATATGTCTCTACCAACAAATTCTCTTTGTTCAAGAACGTTGACTAATCTTTGCTAATATATGGTTAATCAATTTTGTACTAACATTGAAACAAGTAGTAATACAAATTTGTAGTTAAATAATTTTGTATAGAAGCGTTAAAATTTCTGTTTCATCATACGTAATTTAGTTTTGGCGAAAGATGTGTTTGGTTCACTGATGGGTTCGCCAGTTAGTCCGATTGTGGCAAGCCTATTGATTGAAGTCATGGAAACTGAAGTGTTGAAATCATTGTCCGTCAAACCAATCTTCTTTTATCAAATTAAATAGTTTTACATGTGAAATTGAAAACCAGGGTGTTTAGACTTTCTAGACACTATAATAATACCTTATGATGATGGAAGTTTAACTCTTTATTTGTATCACAAAAAACATGGTTGGTTCGGTACCCAGATTATAAAGCATGACTTCCGTCATCTTTCAAAAATAACACGGTACACTTGTTATCCGAAAAGATTTTGAGATTTTCAGACGTGACTTTTCCTTCTGAAACTTTCAAAAAGCTTGTCCTGCCTTTCTGAAACTTTCAAAAGCCTTGTGAAATAGTATATTATTCAACAAGCATATAATGATAGATGTTATTCATGAAGATGAAGTTTACCGACACGAGCCGATAGGCGAGTGTGGTAAATCATCTGAGTGAATAACATCCATTATATGCGAGTAGAATACGATACTTTGTCCACGACCGATAAAAAATTGTATTTCGTTATCAAATCCTTTAAATACACCTAAAATAATTTCCGTCAACATTTTGACGTCTCAATTTAATAATAATGAAAATGGCAAGAGCCTACTAGATGAAATTTCAAAAATTAAATTTTTACTTGATAGTAGTGAATAATGGAATAAGGGACTACTAGATAAACTAGCAGTGAATAAACAATATCATTATAATTGAAGAAACAAACGTATAATGAGTATATTATACGTTAGTCGTGGACAAAGACAATTATACGTCTTCGCTGAACAGTCAAAATTAAAATAAATCAAAGAGAGTCAAAGAGAAAAAATTATAATATTATGCATTGAGCGAGAAGAAATCAAAAAAATCAAATCAACCCAGATTGTTATGCATCACAAATAAATGACATAACCAAACATTAACTGTAATATAAATGCCTTATTTATTTCTCAAGTATTAGAAATATTATTTAAATTAGGTCACAGCTGAAAATAAATACAACATGATTAATATTTGGCATCGATTTTTATTCCCAAAAATTAATGACCCATTCAAAATAAGTTTTTGTTTAGAATATTATTGAATTGTCATAACATTTGAGAGTGGTGTATAAAATAAAATAGCTCTTACTTATTATTCCCATTCCTAGATGTCACTTAACACACAAATAAAAACAACAGGGATTCGGGCTGAGTAAACGATTTGAAAGAAAACTTTTTACGTAAAATTAACATAATTTCTTTCATAGCAATGGTTTCATTTTAGTAAATTTATAAAAAAAATATATTAAATTAATTATTATTACAATTTTGTTATAACTATAGAGGGAAGCCACCAAAAATATGTTTAACCGAATCAAAAATCAGACCGATTTTAGAATCCGACCGGTTCGATCACCTATTTGATTTTTTTATATGTTTTTAATTGTAGGCGACATTATGGCTTAAACAAAATGTCTTTAATAAAGCATTGCCACATAATGGCAATGTTTTAGAAGGAGACTAAAAAGAGATGGTTTGTTTGTTTGTTTGTTTTTAACTTTGCTTAGGTCAGATCTTTCAATCCATAAGACGAGTGAGTTGAGAACAGCCCAGATTTCCAGAGACTACTCAGAGGAGGTTCTGGAGGGTTGAATAAAGTGTGCATAGTTAAAATTAGATTTATAAATTAATTAATTAAAACTAAGCATAAATATTTAAAACAAAAACTTAATAATTAAATTATAATAAATGAAAGTTATTAAATGAAGAGTATTAGAAAGAAAATGAAAAATTCTCTGATCTTTCAAGATTTCTATTAAGGACTTTCTGTATAATAGTGGGAAATTATTTCTTATGTTGTTATATATGACACAATCGTTAATAATATGTTCATTATCTTCAACAGCGTTGCAAATCTCACAATTAGATGTAGATTCAAGTCCCAAAAGGAATTTAAATTTTTTGTTAACTGTGTGACCCGAGATTAATCTGTAAATTAACCTGGTTTGACAGGATGTAAAATTAGAGTCTTTAAATAGGAAAGATGATCTTGGAGAAGGGCAAATTTGTTTATAAAAGTGGCCGGATGAATTACACATTAATGTGTAGATTTCCTTCCACTTATTATTTATAGATCTGGAGATATCGTTAAATAGGTCTGTGAGAGTAGGTTCATTATCAAGAGAGTGAGTAGCTGAAAAAACTGCTTTTTTGCTAAACCATCTGCTATGGTATTTCCCTTTAAGCCACAGTGACCCGGGATCCAATGTATGACAAAATTTTTTGTTTGATTATGACCTGCAGTATCGATAATTTGATTTTCATAGTGTCTATTTGTATCATGTGATAGAGCTTTTTTTAAGGAAATACAAGAGCTTTGAGAGTCAGTAATAATGATAATATTATTGTTTTTGATAATTAGTGATATGGTAATTCCAATTTTGATAGCAATGGTTTCGATATTTTTAATATCAGTAGGGTTATTTAGCTGGATGGCGAATTGCCAATTTTTATCCTCGACGAAAATTCCAATTCCTGCTTTATTGTTAATTATAGAGCCATCTGTGAAGATTTTTGCAAAGTTATTATATTTATTAATTTCAGCCATAGATAAGGCATATTGTTCAGAATGGTTTATAAGATTTTTGTTTGTGATTCCATCAATATTTGTTATAATGCTAAAATTAGAGGGAGAAGTTTGTTTTATATGAAAAGGTTTAATTTTGGAAAGAAAAGAATAGTTAGAATATAAGTCATTAAGTTTAAGAAGAGATCTATTGCATTTAATGTCGTTACCGATTTTGGAATTATTATATAGATTTTTTGTAATATAAATTAGAGATTTTTTAGTAAAATCTAGATCTGAGGTTGTTTCTAGGGATTCGGATAAAATAGCCAGAATCGGAGTAGTTCTTAAAAAGCCTAAACAAGCTCTCAGACAAGCATTTTTAATAGATTGACAGATTTTGAGATCTTTTTTATATTTAGTGTCTGTGAAAACATATGTGTATTCAAGTTTAGATTTAACTATTGCTTTAAAAATATTGATCATTGTTTCAGGATTTGCACCTCCGTTAAAATGGGTGAGTGTTTTAAGTAAGTTAATGGAAATATTTGATTTTAAGTTGGTGTAATGATTTGATAATGAAAGTCTATTAGTTAAAGTTGTACCCAGTATTTTAGTAGTTAATCTTTCTTCTATATAGTAATTATTAATTTTAAATTTTAGAGATTTGGAATTATTTTTATTAGTGTATAGTCTTAGAAAATGAGATTTATCAGTGTTAATTTGAAGTTTTAGAGAAATTTTAGAAATAGGTAACAGGCAAATAGGACGGTAGTTAATAATGTTTCTATCATCTCTCCCCTGTTTCAAAATAGCAATTGTGTATGATGTTTTCCATTTAGTTGGGTAAATCTGATTTTGCCAGATGTTATTAAAATGGTTTGTAATAATATTGATTAGGTCAGGATTGGTGGAAACTAACTGTTTAATGATTTTATATGAGATTTTATCATATCCTGGAGCAGTATTATTGGAGTTTTTAATAATGTCAAGAATTTCAGTGTTTTTAAATTCCGCGGGACTAATAGGATTGAGGTTATTAGAGGGATTAGGAGGGGATTCAAAGGAGACAGGAAAATTATAATTTAAAAATGTATTTGCTAGTGTAGGATCTTCTAAAATTCTGTAGTTGGATTGTTTTTTATTTTTAATTTTATTGATATTGTTCCAAGATTTTTTCTTTTCTTTTTTGATTGTTAATTTAAGTTTTTGTACAGATTCTTTTAGTTCAACAGCGCTAAAAATATTTTTGTTTAAATTATAAATTAGTTGTTTGTGTTTTTTAATGTTCCATAGTCTCTGTATAAGGTTATTCCACCAAGGTTTAGGTTTGAAAGTATTTTTACTTGTGATGATAGAAGTGTTTTCAGAAATTAATTTTTATAGATGTTCTTCAACATTGCATTTATCGTCAATATTATTTAGATCAAAATCTCTCAATACTTTTGACCAGTTTGTGATTTGTTTTTTTTGATAATAGTTTAGTTTGAAGTCAATAAGTATTGGGAGATGGTCACTTCCTAAATTGATGGGATCAATTTTCCATGAGAGTTTTCCAATTAAACTGGTTGATCACAAAGTGATGTCTAGTGCTGAAGAATTATTTCTGAAAAGATCTTGTCTTGTGTGAGAGCCGTCATTCAATAAAAAGACGTTATTAGCAGTGATTATATCTGCAATTTTTTCGCCCACTCCGTCGTAAGTAGGGGTTAATGAACCATCCCAAAGACTATTATGAATATTTATGTCTCCCGCTATTAAACAGTTATCTAGATTCTGAGTGATAAGATATTCAAATTCATTAACGATTTCCTGAGGTCTAATAACCGAATTATTATAAACAGATAAGATATTAAAATCAATATTTTTAAATTTGATGTTAATTTTGAAAGCTTGAAAACGGATGTAATGAAAATTTAAATTAATAATCCTCCAAGAAAGTTTTTTATGTATTAAAAAACCTACACCGCCAAAACCATCTGGTCTGTCATCAGCAATAAGATTGAAATTATTAAAAATTAAATTGCTATTTGAACTTGTCCAGGTTTCGGATAGAATAACGATATCGATATGATTGGATTGAATATAATGGTATAGTAAATCTTTGTTACTATTTAAACTACGAATATTGATTTGTAAAATTTTTAAAGACTGCATAATGAATGGATAAATTAAATGGAAACGAAACTGGAAAGAAAAATTTATTTTTTAAGAAGTTAATTTAATTTAATTTTGAGAGAGCCCATATTAGCCGGATTTTTATTAAAGTCATCGGAATTATTTATAAGTAATTTAACGCTATTAAAGATTGAATCTCTTTCGCTTATTTGACTTCTTAACTCTTTTACTAATTCATTTAAGATATTAATTTTTCTAGCGTCAAAGTTCATAAAGTTGTTATTGGGCCAGGCTTGATTATCAGTACTAGGGAATCCAAAATTACCGAGGTTTTACATTACCGGTTTTCGGTAATTTTTTATCGGAATTACCGGTATATCGATAATTCCCGGTCAATTTCGTTATTGGGAATATATTAACAAAACGCCATTATAATTTTTCAAATTCAGAAGAAGTAGTACTTATGTATATAATTATTTTAAAAAACAATTCATAAAAATAAACAAATTTAATTTAGGGAAGTTGAACATTACGTTACGTAACGTATAGTACTTATCAGTCTTTTTTGTACTAACAGATACAATAAAAGGACTAAAAACAACCTAAAAATTATATTTCATGTGTAGTTATTGACAAAACATTTTTAAGGCTTAAATATATCACTTTGTTCAATAAAATAGGCCCGCAAAAAACACAAATTGTCGATACTATTGTCATTAAGGCGGGACCGTATTTTAGTGCATATCTGACCCGCGGCTGAAAAGGCTCTTTCAGATTCAACAGATGTTGGATGTATTGTGAGAATATACTGGTATGCTCGCTCAAGGTAATCTCCTCGTTTTTTATTTTCTTCAAATAAAATTAGTTCCCTTTTTATAACTTTGGTTAGGTTTGTTGTGTTTAATGGGACTTTCTTTTTGTCTACAATCATAGTTTTAGTTTTTCGTTTGATTGCTATTGCTAGTCGTTCCTTCATGGACCGAGCACAATTATTTCTTCTTCAGATTCATCGCTTTCTGATAAATCGACTTCTGCTGCATTATTAATCATATCTAACCTTTCGATTAATGAGACAAGCAACTTAACTATACTGGCCTTAATTATTATATTATAAAATTAATCATTAAAATGTAGGACATCTTTTTCGTTATATTTTAATACTTGTTCACTGTGCAATTTCCTTTGCTGTGCTAAAAAAATATAACGTTAATTCGCTTTGTTTTAATTTGAAGAGTAGAGGGAGAGAAACTATAGAGACTTCGAAATTAACGTTATTACTCATTATGAGGATAAAACGAACGACAGATACACAATTATATTGTATTTGGATACTCTTATAAAAAACTCTAAAATACATTGAATACAGAGAAAAATAGCTTGAATTTTTTTGCGATACATCCAATATTCCAATGTTAGCAAAACTCAATTCCTACAAAATATTTATCTGAAAAAATAATTACCGAAATTATTGCGGTAAAATTTTTCGATAATTACCGATAAATTATAAATAAAAATTAGACGGTAAAACCGGTTTACCGGTTAATCGAAAACCGGGATTGGATTCCCTAATCAGTACATATATCGTAGTTGAAATCTATCTGTTTGGGAATATTTTGTTGTCTACCATAAAGGTGGCTTTTAGCTTCTCTAAAACTTGATTTGTTTATTATCATATGCTCCCTAATTTGTTTCTGTCTATATCTTTCATTGCACTGGAAAAAAGTAGTAGCGTGGCCCGTTCCACAATACTTACAAGACTCTTTCTTGTCACAATCGTGGTCGGCCTCGACAGTTTTAGCACATGTTGGACATCTATTAATTCTTGATCTACATCTAGTAATTGTGTGTCCGTAATTCAGGCATTTTTTTGCAGAATAACGGATTTGGTATAAAATACTCAACTTTTAATAAAATATTGTCATATAAAGTGACATTGTGTGGAATAATTCCTGAATCGAAAGTGAGTTCAACTGATTTGAGATGTTCAGCTGTTTTGGTGGTATTATTCCATTTCGTCATCCTTTCTATATTTGAGATATTGTATTTCGATTTAATATTGTCTTTAATTTGCTTGTTTCCTTTTAATGTCCTTATTAGGCATATTTTTATATTCAGTGTTTTCTATTATGTTATTATTATTGACGATTTTGGATTTTTTATTTTTATTTATTACATTTTCAGAATCAAAGTCAGAGAAATCACCAGAAAACTGCGTACTTTGCCCCTCTTTGCTTGTATTAGGTGGATTTATTATTGTGGATGGAAAAACAACCATGAAAAGACCTACCCGAGAATAAATAAACAAATCAGAATAAATTATTAAGATATTAATTTAAATGAAAAGCAAATTAATTAAAATTAAATGAAAAATTGATAATTTATAAAACACTTCACTTAAAAGAGACGCTCACACAATAAAGTTTCGAGAAAGATGAAAAGAGATGGTTATAATTGTTTATAAATTTTATGTTATGACGTATTTTACAACAACAACATTCCATAAAAGATTAGCAATAGTTTATATTCCAAGAGGATTTTCACTAAGAAATAAACATTTTCATGATTCGATTTTTCAATCAAATAAAATTATGTATGTACATGTTTTATAAACATTTTCGTATAAAAGCAATATAAAAGCTCATAATTCTTATAGACTAAAATGTAAATGAAAACAATCGTTTTCCCATATAGTTTCATAGTAAAGAAAAAATGTTATGTACTTTATTTTAAGCTTAGTAAAAAATACAGTCAAGCCTCCACGGCTCTTATTTATAGAGTAGGCTTTGATACTATAGTATTTGCTTACTACCCCTCCCCCTCCCCTCTTATTTAGAAAATATGATGACAAATTATTCTGTAAAGCAAAATAAATCAAAAGAAGAAACATTGCGCGATAAGCTCATTGAACTTAATCTTCCCACACTCATTTCTTAAGGCTGTTTCATACCACGTTTGTTAAGCTGCTGCTTGTTAGTGAAATTCTTTCTAAAAATTTCTCTAAAAATCGTACATTTTGAGTTTAAATATACTTAAAACAATCTCTTTAACTAAAACCGGTACTATCTTATTCCGAACATTATAGTGCTGACAAGTTTTTTTTATGGAATCACTAAAGTTCACTTAGGCGCTGTCCATAATACCTTGCCCCGTTATATTACGGTTGGGATAGGAAATCTAGGAAGTGCTCTCTATCATTTAAGGTCTTCGTGCTTACGTTTTTTTTAAAGGTTTAAATGATGGAAATGCGCTTTCATCAAGTCACAATCTGGTATTTCGTGATAAAAATGTTGTTATAAATTTTTTAGTTCGTTCAAAATCTGGGGCGGTATCATGAAATCCGGTACCGGTGGAATTTTGATGGAAATTGCTCGATTTTACAAAAAACGGTATCTTGAACACCACTTTCGCGGTAAATTTCCGTCCAAAAATCGTGCGGTAGATATTTGTTGACGAATACCGATTTATAAACAGATAAAAATTAATTTAAAAATGTTTATTCAGTCAAAAAAAAAACATTCATTAATTTTTAATAAAATTCTGTTCCCATAGGTCATAGTGGGTTAAGTTGACTTAAGATAAAAATTATATCAATAGGCCCGATTCTGCCTTCCAAAATTTTATGTTATTTTATGGTGTATGACTTTTGTTTTTTCAATACAAATTCAAATAGGAGGCGGGGAAATAAAATAACATAACATGAATTTTAACGTTCAAGAATCGGGCCAAATATTCAAGATATTAAATCTCTACTCTAACTTCACTGAATTTGAAACAAGTGGTAATGCCTTGTGGCCGAAGGCTATGGTCGCAAGTCATAGTAGCTATAGTTAGCATAACTGACAAATGAATTTAATATTGAACAGTCTCTAGCTCTCTAGAAAAATTATCAAATTTTACAATGTCTTGTGACCACAGATTTATTAGAATTAATATGTGCTTCTAAAATATTGAAGAAAGTCATTTAGGAAAAACCTCGGCCATATTTTATAAATGAGTTGGATAAACATGGCAAGAAAATGTACGTTTTTTTTTTAAGCACCTTTATTGATATGGCTACTATAATCTTAAACATTATTAATTCATTATAGTAAGGTTGACATTAGTACTTATGAGATAAGCATAAACTTGTGTGGGTCCAGTTCCCTTGAGATATAATATTCATACGGTTAGCTCATGTCGTTTGATTCGTTTGAGCCGCCTTACTTCGTTTGTACTGTCCAGTAGTTGTACGGCCTCAACGTTGGTGTGGGTAAGAAGTCTCTTCTCATGTTTAATGGCAAATTCGCGGATGACGTCGTCTATCAATTGTATTTTTAGATCATTGTATATTTCCCTATTAGTCACAAATCGGTAAGCGTTGGTGACCATTCGAAGAAATTTATTTTGGCTACGTTGTATAATGTCTCTATTGGGTTTATGAGTACAACCCCATAGCTGCGCACCATACATCCATATTGGTTTGAAGATAGTCTGGTACACTAGTCTTTTGCGATACAGGTTCATTTTGGAATGATGCTCAATTAACCAGTACATTTGACGTTTTTTTAATCGTATCTGTTCAGCTTTTTGTCTCACGTAATGTTTCCAGTTGAGCCTTGAATCTAAACGCAGACCAAGGTATTTAGCCGATTCAGCCTGCGGCACTTTCACCCCATTGAGGTATATGTGTAGACTGTTATTTATGTGTCGGAGCATAAATGTCACATGGGTTGATTTGAGCTCATTAAGCACGATTTTCCAGTCAATTGTCCATTTAGAAACGTTGTTCATTGCTCGTTGAAGATTTCCACTGCCCTTGGTTGTGATTCGTCTACTAACATAATTACAGTGTCGTCAGCGAACGTACCGATGAATGTTTTATTCGTTTAGGTATGTCCGCAGTGTAGATAAGGTAGAGGAGGGGTCCCAATACGCTTCCCTGCGGAACTCCCGCTAGTGTTGGATAAAAGTCAGAACATGTTTCTTCATGGATGACTCTGAATTGGCGATCAGAGAGGTATGATTCAAGCAGCTGGCAATAGTTTTGTGGTAGCAAAGGAATGAGATACATCCAGAAATACGGCGGGGCAATATTTCTTTTCTTCTAACGCTCGCTCTATTACCGTAGTTATTCGATGGACTTGATCTTGTGGAGTTGTGGAGTGGTTATTCCTGAATTCAAATTGAAAATCAGGAACGTTTACCATTGGCTTTAGACGTTTTAGTAGTAGTTTTTCATACAGCTTTGATAAGGTCGGAAGCAGTGAAGTTGGTCTGTATGATGTTACTTCTCCATTTGGTTTACCTGGTTTCTTCAACATAATTATTTGGGCCGTTTTGAAGCATTTGGGTACATACTCCAATCTCATAAAGGCATTAAATAAGTATGTGATCATGATGATTGCTTTGCGTCGAAGTTCCTTAAATAGACCCGGTGATATTTCATCAATTCCTATGGTGCCTTTTTTTGGCTAAGACTTTTGTCGATTTCTTCAGCAATTTCCATTGGCGTGACCCTTTTAAAATCCTGATTTGGTTGATAGACAGATGTTACGTCAATGTTGGATTGAATGTCATGGGGTTGAAACACTGTTGCTAGGTGTTGAGCAAAGAGTTCCGCTTTTTCTTTGTCTTGTCGAACCCAATTGCCTTGAGCATTTCTTATAGGTGGTACTCGAACTACAGGTCGTATAAATTTTCTGGTTGCATTCCATAACGACTAGTCCTTATCCATTTCTGGACCTAGCCCGCTTAAGTAGTTGTCGAAGCAATCCTGTTTGAAGCTTTTGATTAGCCTATTGCCTTTGTTACATCGCGGATAGTTGGCCGACACAACCACATCGCCGACAGGACAGATGGCCGACAACTACATCGCCGACAAGACAGATGGCCGACAAAACCACCCACATCGCCGACAGGATAGATGGCCGACACAAACACATCGCCGACAGGACAGATGGCCGACAACTACAACGCCTACAAGGCAGATGGCCGACAAAACCACATCGCGTGCAGAACAGATGGCCGACACAACCACATCGCCGACATGACAGATGGCCGACACGACCACATTACCAAAACGCGATTTTGAGATGGACACCATTTTGTCAGATTTCTAGATTTAGACGTTGAACGAAGTATTTGTATTTGATTTCTATGAATGCCAATTGCCCAGAAATGATGTCTAAAAAATGTTGTAGACTAATCGCTTATATCTTTTTCAAATAAAGAGACTGAAACGCAAAATTTATAAAATTGAGGACAAAAAAGGCTAATTAGAGTAACCAAGTGTACGAGCGGCCAGGCGGATCAGACAAAATACTTCTTGAAAATTCGTTTTAATTCTAGTAAATAAAAGTAAAAAATGACATATGGTAAATTGGGCCATCAACTGTAATAACAAAAGATGAAATTTGTTTTCAATTTTTAAGTTGCTTCGGAATTCCAACCTTTAAATAACTCAAAAGTAAGGAAGAGCACAACAGGCCCAAATGGCATCCCAAGATGAAACAAATAAATCCAAAACCACTGCTGCGAAGTACAAGATATGGTAGAGGGAGAGAGAGAACTCAAGACCTCTCATCTTTCAAAAGTAAATATGTAGACATTTGTAAACTTTTAAACTATCTCGCCAATCAAAAATTGAGAGAACAAAATGAAAAGCATAAAAGAAGGTTTCGAGAATAACCAAACCAGCCCACACCCGTCGCTAAGGATTATAAGAGATATCAGAGAAAGCCCAAGAGGGAACCAAACAGTGCTACAATAAAATCACTTTTAACATTTGAACTTGATTTGCTAACGATTTAAAAAGCCATCGTGCAAACAAAGCTATTCATCCCCTAACCGAAAGCAGGCGGCCAATTTAGTTATATAGCTTTATGTTTTCTCATCCGATTTGGATAGTGAGTTATCAATTGAGCGCGGAGGAATCTACTGAACAAAAGTGAAAAGTGATAAGTTCAATCCATAACTTAAATAACAAGTGAAACTTTTATTTATACATCGACATGAGCATTAATTTTCTTTTTAAGATTTTGAAAATAATATACAAATTAATTGATCAAGCTGAAAAGGTTAGATGTTAAAATTCTCTAAACTCGGATAGAGGATTATCAAAATAAGATAGATTAAAATGTTCCGGGAAAGTTAGTTAAAAAGAACCTCAAACAAGTTGACACAAACAATCAAGGCTGAGAGAGTGCAGAAATTGAAAGAAGAGTAAGATGGGAAAGGCAGAATGAACGCAGAATAATTGTTGTAAAAAATTCCCTACCCTATGCTATACCCTATGCTGATATAACCCTATGCTCGGAAACCAAATGCGGCAAATAGTACTAATGGTCGCTTCGGTTTAAAAATGTCAGATACAAAGAATTTTAAAACCCCTGTTTCGTTGTTTTGTATATACGGTTTCATTTCCCAATCTTAGCGTTACCCGGAAGGCCGGCACCAACGACGTGGACGTGTTGGGAAGATAGTTCCATGTTTGTTTTTTCAAATTTTTTTTGTAGTTTTTTAAATTTATTTTGTATTTTATTTTTTTATTTTTTTTTTAATCACAAAATTCTAAATCCAAGCAATTTTAAATTAATCAAATAATTTCATAAAATGTAATTTTAATTTATTAGTTACAAAAGCTAAAATTATTGTTAAATTAGAGGGTTATGTTATAAGCAATTCCTCTAAACAAATTTAAAAGGGTTCGATTCGGTCTATCTTGAATTATTAGAGATAACCTTTGTTCAAGATCCCTGTATTTTCTTTTTTGTTGTGGTTTTCTTTCACCTCTAGTTATCGCTTCAAATTGCCCTTCAGTAACTTTTTGTTCCTTTTGCAAGGTTCGTATAAGGCAGAAGGTACCCGGATGATTAGACCCAACTAAAACCTGCCATCTGCGATGCCAGCCTTTCACTCTATTTTGAGTTCTTGGAATATTATTTGCCTGGCTATCAAAAACTGACCATATCTCAGGCGGGAAAAGTGGTGTCATGCGAGTTTGTAGGTCTTGTCTGGTAGTCCGTTGTGTTCTCCCTAACACGTAGGTTTGCTCGAACCATTCTACAACTCCATTGGCTTCTTGTGGAATAATATTTTTAAGATCATTCCATGCTTCGAGTATTTCTGTTGTATTCAGAAATGCAAGCGCACCTATCTGCCTCATTATTAAATTAAATTCTTCGTCCGACCCATACCTGCTTGACAATCCGAAAGATTGAATTGTCCACCAAATGGACTGGCAAAGATGAAAAAACACCCTTTAATCTGCACTCCTTCAAACTCACCTGCTGCTGCATTCATGGCCGCCTTTTCATAATCAGTAATAATGAAAGTTGGACTCAAAACAAGTTGGAATTCTTGTGCTATTTCCGATATTTCTTCAAATGCCCTTTGGTAACAAATTTCGGACTTACTGCTAGATCAGAATAAAGACCAATGGAAGTAATCTTTCATTTTCGGAACCACCTACTGGAGCATGGATACTGGAGTAGTAAATATTAATATTTTTTCTGCTCCAATATCAACTTCTCTTAAAAGAAATTGGATGGCCATCTAAAGTCTTTCTTAATTCTTCTGGAATATTTAAAATTTCTAAAGACACTGGTTTGGTAGGGGTATTTTGTCGTCTAACACGTTTTATTGTTTTACGCAAGGCCTCTTTGGTTGGCATTTGTGCCTGTGAAATGGATGTTAGTTCGCTCAAACTACTTTGTATAAGTTGTGCTGGTTTATTAGTTGTAAGTAAGGCTTGCGCTTTTATATTAGAAATGGCGATTGCTACATTTGCATTACTTGGGTTGCATGAATGGTTAGGCTCGCTAACCGACTGTAGACGGTGGACGCCGTTTATTAATATTGTAACGGCTCTTGCATTGCAATAATCGGGGTTCTCGATGTCACTTTTAATACGGTTCCTTTTGACACATTCCCAGTAGAATTTTTCCTCTCTAGCCTTATTTTTATGATAAATATAATTTCTAATTTTAACCATTTCACGATTTTTTGTGCTTTTTAATATTTCACAAGTATCTTCCACCTGTACTAAATCCATTACGCTACTAATTTTATATTCGATGTTGAATCGTTTAAAACAATTAATAGAAAAACTTGTTGAAGTCCTAAATTTAATTTCAGTTTGGTTTTATACTTTATTTTCTTTGAATTTGTTATCTGTATTACTGTAAATATAGTTTTAAAAAAAAAATCTATTTCGGGGAATCCTGCAGAAATATTAAATTTTTATGGTTAAAAGTTTCGTTCATTGAAAATATGTGTAAATGTTTTAAAATATTATAATATAAACAAGCTAATATAAATTATATTAATTTTTATTAACCTTTATCCGGATAAATAAAAAAATATATTTCGGCTGGATAGGTACAATTACACCTTGTATATTTTAAATGAAAATAAAACGGAATTATCTTAATAATTGCATTATGGGTATTTGTTGTGCAAAAGCAGGGATTTACATATATTTGCTTAAATTGAATAAATGTGGGATTCTAAATAAAATTCTAGATGAAGTGATGGAATTTAGCACATTAGGATGGAACTTGGTTATTTCTTAACCGATTATGATGATATTCAGTACGTACGATAGAAATAGGATTCTAAAATTATTTTTGGATGACGTTCTGGAATCTAACCAGTTAGGAATTGACTTGGCTATCGCTAAATTGATTAGGATGAAATTCGATTTGTACGATCGAAATGGGATTCTAAAATTTGCCCTATCTTGAATGTTCTAGGGTAATCTTATCTATAGATTTAGAAAATTATTCGAATTAAATTAAATTTTTGAAAATGATTAAAACCAAAATTTGAAGGTTAAACATAAAAATAGAGATTTTTAAATATTTGTGGGTTGTGGCGAAGTAGTTATTAAAAAAAGACGAAACGAATTTTCTTCAATAATTTTTGAATGACTTGTACCGGGTACGAATCCCGATAGGGGTGAAATTCAAAAGGGATTTTGCATCATTTGATTACGATCGGTGATGACGATGAACACAAATATGACCCCCTGAGGAGAGTGCAGAATTTGTGGGCCGACCCACCTTGCATGTCAGTACTATAGGCTGGCCTGAAGCGCCTGGCGTGGTATACGCAAAACGAGCCTATAGCCTTATGTCCCAAATTTGGTTACTTACTGCATAAGGAAGGACGTTAAAAGTGAACTGCGAAAGAGTTAAAACGAATATGTTCTCCAAAAAATGTCTTTTTGAATCCATTAGGTAAGCTGTTGGTTGTTTATGGAACAAAATTAAGTGAAAATGATTCTTTATCAAATACCAACTTAGTTTCTTGGTTCCATTCGGAAACTCAGAAAAGAAGTATCTGTATGTTCAATTTTTTCACCATCCAGATTTAATTTCGTAAATAAATCTAATGTGTATGTTTTACAATTAGTTAATAATCTGAATCTTTTTTTTTCTTCATTTTTAAGTAGCTACTTAAATAAATTTTTTGAAAATACAAATGGTGCGCGAATTAAGACGTTATACGATGAGAATACACCTAGTGGTTTGACGTCTGATTGTACGGATTTAATCAGATAAATAAAAATTATGTTTCCTGAAGAAAACTCTGTAAGTGCAATTGCCACAGAAATTACTGTAATAAACTGTAATTTGATTTAAATAAATATTTTGTAATACTAAGAATAGTAACTGTCCTCTTTTCAATTAAACAAATATTTCGATATACCCTTTCCAGAAGGAGTTAATGATGGAATATACCGTACTCAAATAAGCATAAAGCTGCCTTGATTCTTGGTCAACTCATTTCAAAATAGGCACGATGAATCATTACTCCATGCATTCATGTATAACACATGCATTTTTGTATAACTTATTCCTGTGTTAGTTGAAGTTGAATTCCATGCGTAATTTTTGCACCTCAGAAACAATTCGCAGAAAGGTACTCCTTCTTCTAATACTTGTATCAGCTGCCACATATTTGGACAACTAATTTGCATCAGATGGTCAATCTGTCCTGTCGGCCATCTGTCCTGTAGGCGATGTGGCTGTGTCTGCTGTCTATTTTGTCTGCGATATGGTTATGTCGACCATCTGTCTTGTCTGCGATGTAGTTGTGTCGGCCATCTGTCCTGTTGGTAATATAGTTGTGTCGGCCATCAGTCTTGTCGACGACGGTGTTGTGTCCTTTGGAATTTAGTGGTCGGCCATCTGTCTGGTCGGCGATGTAGTTGTCGGCCATCTGTTCTGTCGGCGATGTGGTGTGTCGGCCATCTGTCCTGTAGGCGATATGGTTTTGTCGGCCATCTGTCTTGTCGGCGATGTGGTTGTGTCGGCCATCTGTCTTGTCGGCGATGTGGTTGTCGGCCATCTGTTCTGTCGGTGATATGGTGTGTCGGCCATCTATTCTATCGGCAATGTGGTGTGTCGGCCATCTGTCTTGTCGGCGATGTGGTTGTGTCGGCCATTTGGCCTGTCGGCCAAAGTTCTTGTCGGTAATGTGGTTGTCGGCGAAGTGGCTGGTCGGCGAAATGGTTGTCGGCCGTGTGATCGGATGCCAAAAATTTCACCCTACCGTTAAGAAATGGCGTATACACCATTTGATTCAAGACACTTATGGGTACTATTCCCCATCAGTGGCATTTTGCGATAATCCCTGTGATATTTATGTTATTGGTTTGAAAATTATTACACAAATGAGAAAAAATTTCGTAACGTCAATTAGAGCTAAACGTATTCCTCTCAAAAAATTCTAAATCATGTTTTACTGTAGCATACTATATTTCACAGAAACTTCACACGCATATTGCTTTTTACAAGTTTTCACGTTTACACATTATCTTATTTTTTTGTTTTTAAGAATCAAGGTCTGGTTAATTAGCAAAAAAACATATTTTGTGACCTTTGAGCAATCAAACTATTGGAATTAATTCTGTACAATTTAAACACAATAACAAAAATGCAAATGTCGATGAAACGTAAAATAACATAAAATATTTTGAAATTTCTTTATATTCACAACATTTTCTCGATTAATATTTCGTAAGACTTATGACTACAAAATATAACCAGCGTCTTTATCTGCGAGTTTATAACAAAAAATACTGTAATACAAAAGCCTTGAGATTATCTTTCGAAATAATAAAAAACAAAATTAATTCAGTTTATAGCTAATTAAAAGTCTTTACTAAAAATGTTAAGAGCTAGAAACCCGGTAACTACTTAGGTATCGTAAACCATAGTTGTTTACGGATGTATGATAAAAAATATCAAGATATTTTATGTCATTTCCAGGCATAAAGCTCAATCATTAACAAAGCAAAATCAAAGTTGCTCCTTGTATACCATATAGTTGTCAAATGAATTATATTGTTGGTGCTTAACCCAAAATGTTGAAATTACATAATGTCGAGTAATTATGTTGTTTTGAATTACAAATTACATACTTTCGTTTTCTTCATTTTTGTGAAATAAAACACTCATTTTGAGTACATTATCATTTTGAGATATTCGATGTGCTTCTCAATCGTCACAGTTATGGGGACATCCGTTGTTTATGATATGAATATTTGCTAAAAATATTTGCATTTAGCGTTTTTAAAAATCATGTTTTTGGTAGACTCTAAAGAAATGAAGTTGAATTATTGTAAGATGTTTCAGCGATTGTTTTGCTTTTGAATTTTAACATCTAAAAAGACAAATGTTTAATGCAGTCCAATTAGCAGACAATGAGCTTATATTCAATATTTTATCTGTCAAAAAAAATCGTGTTGCGTAACGTTGCGTTTGGAAGAAAAATATTCGCACGATATTCAATTGAAAAGCAAATAGAAAATATTTAACTAAACCTTATCAACGCACACATTTCCCATTTAGCATATATTTGTACACAAAGAAACACTTGCACACATTATACATCTTAAAAATCTTAATTTTACATAATTTCGCTTTTCTTTTGTGTTTGCAAGCCACACATCACACATAAATATTTAAACAATTAAGTTCGTTATAAGAGAGAAAATACCAATATTTAACATTATTTTATGTTGTTTGACAATTTACTCAAAATCATGTAAAACAATTTTTTCTAGACCATGGGTATGATATCTGTAAATATCTCCCTTTTGTATCTCTTAATCAAACACATTTATCTATACATTTACATTTACTGATATGTTATTATTTTATTTTACGACTCTTACGTCTTTACTCTTTCGCGGTCAACCATCCACTCCCTTTATGTATGTATCTCTCGCTGGGCTTATACCAGTGGAAGGGTGAATTGAGTTGGTGTACATTCTTCACGAAATTCGTTAAATTCTGCGCTCCGAAATTGTGGTGCATTGTCCGTGATGAGTGTCTTAGGTAGTCCGTACCTCGTGAAAAGAACTTTAAACTTGGCGATCGTTGTTGTGCTTGTTGTTGACGTCATGGGCTCAACAACAACCTATTTGCTGTATTCGTCAATTATTACTAATAAGTTGTCTCCTGAAGGTAATGGTCCAAGGTCATCTGCTCTTAATTGACTCCAACTTCCCCTTGGTAATTCGGTTAAGTATAAAGGTTCAGGATTATTTAATTTACCAAATATTTGGGAGCTTTTACAGCTTTTCACGAATTGTATCGCATCTCTGTCCGTGTTATACCACCGTACCTTTTTTCGTAACCTTCTTTTCATCATTCCCTCGCCTGGGTGTCCCTCATGAGCAAGTTTTAGTAGCTGACTCTGCAGACTTTCCGACATTATGATTCGATCCTGGCGTAATATGATACATATTTCGCTTAATTCGTCTGCAAATCTTTTGTAATGTACAATGTTAATAGATCGTTATCTGATTGCGTTCCTTCTCTTATGTTTTCGATTGTAATTGCCTTCGGTTTGGCTATTTGTGCTATAGAGTTAATATACGTCTCACCCCTGTGATAAAAAGTCGTTTCCTGGTTTGTAAACAGCCTCGATAACGGATTTGCTATATTTGTTTTCCCCGGTTTGTATGACTTTAAAATTGAATGACTAAAGTCGGAGCACACGGTTTCGAAGTAGGTTTGAATAGGGTTTCTAACGCCTTATGGTCCGTTATTAGGTCGAAAAATCGTTTTCCCGTCACATACATCTTGAACTTTTCCACAGCCCAAACTATCGCCAGTGCTTCCTTTTCTCCTTGGTAATATTTTCTTTCGGTTTCGGTTAACCCTTTTGATGCATATGCGATTATTCTAGTTTGGTTCTCGTTTTTCTGAATCAAAATGGCTCCTACTCCTACTGGACTTGCATCAGCGATAATTGTCGTTTTTGCTTTAGGATCATAGAATCCTAGTTTTGATTCAGTCATTATCAGTTCTTTCAGCCTCTCAAACTTTTGTTGTTGCTCTTCGTTCCACCTGAAACTGTGGTTTATCCGTGTTAATTTCTTTACTGGCTCCGACAGTGTTGCTAGATTAGGTATGAATTTACCCACGTAGTTGAATAGTCCAAGGAAGCTTCTGACTTCTTCTTTATTTTCTGGAGCCCTAAAGGATTTGATTACTATTACTTTATCTTCAGTTGGTTTTATTCCTTTTTTGGATATGAGATGCCCCATAAACTTGATCTCCGATGTCCCATATTTACACTTCTGTTTGTTCAATATGATTCCGCTTTCATCCAGAATATCTAATACTCTTCTTAATCTTTCGTTATGCTCTTTCTCCTTTTCTCCAGCTGTTAAGATGTCGTCGATGTATATCCAGATTCCCTTGATGTCAATGTCGGTAAATACCTTCATGTGTAATGAATGTAGTTATTTCTCGTGATGGTGGTGTAATCTCTATTTGGTAAAAAACATTTTTCACGTCCAGTTTCGAGAACATTACACTTTTGCACAAATTTGGCATGATGTCTTCAAATGTCGGAAGTGGATGTATTTCTTCCTTTATTGCCTGGTTGGCTCTGCGCATGTCAATACACAGGCGTACGTCTCTGCCTTGGTCTTTAGGAGTAACTACAAGTGGTGATAACCATCTAGAGGTTCCGTCCGCTCTTTCGATTGTGTCATGTTGTCCTTCTACAATGTAAAGCTCAATCTCTTCTACATTGTTTTTATGTTCGATTGTAGTGCTAACAACGTCGACTACCTTAATTAGGCTATTATACCCTTTGAGCTCCCCATTAAAACTAGCTGACTAATTCAATGTCTTTATTCCCCTATCTGTCGCTCGCTTCTAGGCGTATTCACTTATCAGATTTACCCGAGCTCCCGTATCTATCATCAATCTCATCTTTATTCCTCCTACTTTGCATATGACTTCTACCTCCTTTCTGATTTCGGTTACTTTATGTATGGAAAGAACATCACTATTATTACTCGAATCGGGATTTGTATTTTCTTTTTCTTCATTCTCAACGAAATGGACTTTTCCTTTTGATATATTGGTGCGACACATCTTCTTGAAATATCCCTTTATATGGCATTTATCGCATTCTTTGTTCCTGGCTGGACAGTTGAAGCTCTTGGGAAAATGACCCAATTTAGTTGGCTATTTTCCTTTTTGATATCTGACTGTCCCTGGCTGCTACTTCTTGACGAAGAATGTCTGCGGGATTGTGAGTTGCGATTCTCATCGAACGAATGTGCACTTCCACTTTTGTGACCTTTCTTTTCGAAATTAACTTTATTTACTTCTTGCGATGTCGTTTCGTGTAATTCAATCGACCGCATCATTGTAACTAATTCATCTAGTTTAATGGTTCCTTTCTCGATTACCTTCTTTTCGATTTCGGTGTGACGTGTCCCTACAATGACTTGTTCTCAGATGTGTACTACTATCTGTTTCTCCCTTAGCCTCAAACATAATTTCTAACGCTCTTTTCCATTGTTTCCAATTGGCAGCTTCATTCCCTGACAATCTAATTTCGGCATGTTTTCTAAATTCATCTCATTTATTCTTTTATCTTACTAAACAAGTTGTATGAAATTCCATCCTCCTGTTTGCCTCGTACAAATGCGCCCGCGCTCAATGTATGTATTTTCCTTCTCCGATTTATCTGTAATTCGATGAAATCTCCGAATTTAATCTTTGTTGCTCCCAATTTAATGTACTGGAACTGATTTTCCTTTTTCCAATTTAATGTTCTCAATTTTCTCGTCTGATTTCCTTGCGCAGCTAACCTCACTTTTCGGTGTAAGTGTACATGTGCTTACGGCTTAGTATGGTTTTAATTCTTTTTGCACTATTGCCATCCCTTTACCGATTGTGGCAATTAATGCTTTAGATGGTTTTCTTTATTATCCTTTATAATTTCTATGATGAATTGTTTTTTTTTTGTGTTTTTGCCAAGATGGCGAAGCTTTTTATTATTTTTCTTTTAAATCCTCGTCGCCATTGTAAATATCTCCCTTTCGTATCTCTTAATCAAACACATTTATCTATACATTTATTTTATGACTCTTACGTCTTTACTCTTTCACGGTCAACCATCCACTCCCTTCATGTATGTTGTGTTACCATATTCAACTTCCTCTCTTCATTGGCTGCGTTCATGCATACACACGATGTGCGTTTATGCATTCACTACAATATCGGTTAAATAATCTTAAGATAATCGGTATACAATGGTTAATTAAGAAATTGTGATATAATTTAAAAGAAAACGCGTCACGCCTCTGATTTTTGCCCTTTATATTGTTTATTAAATGCGGATACTTAGATAAGTTAATTGAAACAATAATTTTAACGACATTGGTTAATGTGTTGTAAATTGAATAATTAAAGTTAATTCCGACCACTTTCCGTTTTACATGTACTAAATCTGAAGGTAAAACTATATACTGGTAATGTAGCACTACTAATTACATACTCAATCCTAATAAAGATCTTTTGTTAGATACTATTAGCTTTCTACAGACATAAGCAACTTATTAGATTACGATTAATTACATTGGAAAACCCAATTGATTTCAGCAACAAACATAATTCCAATTAAATAAACTCAATGCAATGAGAAAAATGTTAAGCTACGGTAGATTGACCTTTTAAACAAAAAAAATGCTATAAAATTAAAATTGGCTAATATAAAAAAGTGAAATTAATTTGTTAACCGCAAATTAAGTTTAAAAACGATTTTATCTGAAAACGGGTTTATAACATAATATAACATTCTGACAAATTGAAAAAAAGGAAAAAAAAGTACTCATATAATTTATAAGTCAAAATTTGACAAACATTAAATTTTAAAAATACAAAATACTGGTCACAAATCAAATAAACAGTTACTTCCTATTTCTTTTTAAAACATTTTGTTTTTAATTGAATCATTCATTAACTATATTGAACTTACATATTTACTCAAAACATTACTCGTCGGCCTTTGATGTTTGATCTTTGAAAAAAAAAAAAAATTGCTTAATAATTTGGTTTTAGCCAGTGCTTATTTAAGTGGCAAAACCAAATTAATTTCAATTAAAATTTAAAAGAAAAATTAGGTCTATCCGACTCCTCGAACGATACTTTTCCCACAAAGCATCATTTAATAAAAAAAATTTATACGTCATTCAGTGCCTGCTCGAGATTTCTGAACGGCCTGCGCGAGATTTGTTGAACTGCCCCTTTTTTAACAAAGAAAGGAATACCGTAATTGGCTGAGGTTTAGCAAAAGAAGTCTATTAAATTTTTCGTGTTTATTCGCAATTATGTCAACCTCAGTTATAGTTAATCATCTTACGTATTTCATAGTATAAAGTACCTATAGCCAAGCCCTACTATAGGGGTGGAGTGGGGAGTTATATTTATTGCTTTTAAAAACCTTAAAAATTTTATTATTCTGGAATTAATTTTATTTTAAAATAACACAATGAGTACAATTTAAGTTGGAATACAATTATAAATCTCACCGAGCAATGGTTTGATTCGAGTTTATATACATAAAAAATGCAGCGTTATCATCTTTACATTTTTTATGTTCACACGTTTATATTAAAGTCAATTACATTATATTTTGCATAAAAGGCAAAATATATATTTACAGCATAACTCGTAATATTAAACTTGTTATGCATGTTAAAAAATGTGACTGCATGTTTCTTGTTGTAGGTTATCGTGTGCCGAATCGTGTGCGTCATTTATGTTGCCTATTGTTATGTTACCTGTTGTGGGTTTACATAACTCTTCCCCCCTAAGATGAACGACAGGCTGCTTTGGTGGCCCTGAAGTGAGCTCTCTAATTCTATGTAGATATCTGTATTTAACTATAAGAATTGTAAAAATGGTTAAGATAATTATTATTAGAGCGATGTGTCCTGAGGTGCCATGTAGAATCGAGTGTGTATGTATCATCTGAGTATGTTCCAAATTGGTAATTGTTTTATTATGTAGAATATCTAATGTTAATTCTGGTTTACACCTAACTCTTTTTTTATACGGTCTTTTTCACACTGCTTTTAATTTAACACGGTTTTTTTACGGTTTAAATGCCGTTATAAGTACCGGTATCATCTGAAATGAGGTTTCACCAAATAATCCGTAAAAAAATATCGGTGTCAAATTAAAAGCAGTGTTAAAAAGACCGTGTAAAAAAAGAGTCAGGTGTAATATTTGAAATTTTGGCGTCATTATATGGTAATTTTATTTCGAATTGTTCATGAAATTCATTTTCCTTCGTGGAAAATGTTTGATTTTTGATGATTATTTCACAATTTTTAAATTCGATCAAGTGTGGGTTCCTGAATTTTATATGAGGTCTGACCACATGTTAATGTATATGTAATTGGTGTTATGTCAGGCTGGACATAAATTTTCCCGTAATTCATGTAATCAATTTCTTCAAAGTTTGATATATTCTGGAAGATGCATGTAGCTTGTTGCTGCATTATAATGGCTGGTGTGCAGGAATTTTCTGCCGGCTCTAGTTAATTTTCTTGGCAATAATGTGTGTTGTAGATTTCTCTACATTTTGTTGTATCATACTGATATGAGTAGGTATTTAAGATAATCATGTTTGGTGGTTTTGGATAAAGAATTTTGTTAATGTGGGGTATGGATTTTATCTGATATATTCGTATTTTGATAATATAAATTAATCGATTTTGATTGTCGAAAAAACTTTTAAGTTCTAATAAATCGTATATAAAATTGTCATTTTGGAAAACAACATTGTCTTGTTTAAATAAATCGACTATGTACTGTGTTTCGTTTCCGGTTAATAAATGTCTCAAAAATAGTCGTTGTTTTGAGAAGGTGATTATATCTAGAAGGTTTTCGAGATGGTTATGTAGTATATCTATTAAATGATTGATTTTATAGAAATGTTGGTCATATAGCAGTAGTAAGGATATGTGGTTTAATTTGTCTGAGGTTTTGTTGTATTCGGATTGAAGTTTGTTTAAGTTTGTGTTTACGAAGTTTTGGATTTCCTGTAACCTTGTTATTATTTGCTCGTTAACTTGGATTTGTTTATTAATTTGTCTGTTAAGTGTGTCTTGATTAGTGTTAATTTCCTGAAGGGCTGTTTGAATGTCTATTAGGTCTTGGTTATCTAGGTTCCCAGTTAAGTCTTTTATTAAGTTTTCGTATGGTTTCAGTTTAATTATGTGTACAATCTCGTTTTACATCTCCTAGTTTGATAGGAATAATACTTTTATTGGTCTGTAAGGACGTCAACTTGATTTCCTGTGGGGTTGTCCTTTGAAACCTGGAAGAGACGTTTTATTTTAGCTTTGTGAACTCTACCTTTGTCAGTTTCTACAGTAATTCCGTTATCTTTGAGAACTTGAGTTGTTTTTATAATTGTCTCGCAATTTTCCTCTTTTAGTTTTCTTTGAGAATATCTATATGTTAGTTAGTATATGGATGATTTTCTTTTTGGTGTTTATTTTATTAATCAATTTAGTTTTCTTAGTCACATCATTTTCATGAATTTCATTACAAAGTTGTTCAAATGTTTGTTTGTGTTGGGTGAGATAGTCTTGTTCGTTATTAAAGTCTAATGGTGTTTTTACGTAATGCCCTTTTAAAAGTTCAAATGGAGTAAGTTTTGTTGAGCTGTGTATATCGTTATTATATGATAATATAGCAAGGTTCATGATGTCTTCTAGATTTTCCTTGTCGTCTTTAATACGAATAATGCTACAGAGTTCCTTCAGAGTAGAATGAAGGCGTTCAACCGGTGAATTTCCTGTTGAGTTATATGGCGTGGTTATATGTAACTCTATTTGATGTTTTTCTGCTAAGGCTTTAACACTTTTGCCTGTACCTACCTCTGTGTCGGCTATGATTTTTCTTGGAATTCCATGTAGGCTGAGGAATTGAATTATTTTACTTGCTAGAGTTTTGTCGGATTTTTCTTGAAGTTTGTATGCTGAGGCAAATTTACTAAATTTGTCTATGACGGTTAAAAATTTTGTAGATTCTAATTGAAAAATATCAGTATGGATAATTTCCATAGGGGCTTTGGGTGTTTCCGTTAATGTCATTTGTAATTGAGGTGGCTGTCTGTCATATTTGACTTTTTGGCAAATGTCGCATTTGTTAATATATTCCCTGATAGATTCTTTCAGGTTGGGAAAATAGTACTTACGTTTTAGCTGTTCGTAATTTTCGATTATTCAACAATGTTCTTTTTGATCGTGTGTAAATTTGACTAATTTTAGCTGTTTTGTTTTATCCTCTATATCTATTAGAAGGGAGTTAGTTCGAACTAAATTTACCTTGGGGTTACTTGTTCTTGGTTTTTGTGGATGTCATTTGTTTGTAGGCTTCCATTACATATAGAAAACATTCGTCCGTAGTAAAGACACAAGTTAAATTCCTTGTTCTTCCAAACATTTTCCGTAATTCTTCTGTGATCCTATTTTTAATGCCTAATTTCCTAGGTAAATGTATTGTGGTTCTTTTCCTTGTGTTAAAGATTGTGTCATCTTTAGATCAGAAAGGTAAATTACAAGTGGTTTTCGAACATGTTTACGCTGTTTTTGGTGGTTGGTATTAGGTTTTCGCTAGTAGAGAGCATGCTAGCTGTTTCTTCGACAGATGATGACGTATCAGTATTGCTTATTTCTACTTTATTGATTTGTACGCGTGATAATGCGTCGGCATTGGCATTTTGTATACCCTTTTTATAAACAATACTGTAGTCAAACTCTTCTAATTTTAATCTCCAACGCACTAATTTTCTATTTGGTTCTTTCAACGAGAATAACCATATTAACGGTTTATGGTCCGTAACTATAGTAAATTTATTTCCAAAAAGATAAGGGCGGAAATACTTCGTAGCCCAAACTATGGCTAAGAGCTCCTTCTCTATAGTAGAGTAGTTTTGCTCAGTTTTAGTCAAAGTCCCTTCGAATTGAAGACATAATTTTTCAATGCTTCTTTTTTCTTCGATATTTAAATAATCAGTTCTAATTAAGTTTGTTATATTTTTGTTGTAATATTGAGTGTCTCGAATAGTCTTGAGGGATTCAATATTATTATTTTCAACGTAATTTTTGTTGAAGTTTTCACATTCAATTGGATATTCTATAACACATTGTTTGAACTTCGGACTATAATTTATTACTGATTTTGGAAATTTTCGCTTTCCCATTTCATAACCGCTTGTCGCAGGTTTAATCTTTTGATCACTTTTTAAATTTTCTGGAGATTTTTGGAGTTCATGGAAATGAGATGCGTGATGTTTGAGACTTAATTGACTTCGTTATTCGAGATTTTCGAGATTATTCGAGTATGTTTTCGATTTTATTGGGTGTATGCATTAAAAACCGGAATTTTTTATGAAATTTGAACCTTTATTATGGAAAAATGTTACAAGATTTTTTATTCAAAGTATTGCCCATCGCTACCCACTACTTTTTCCCATCTTTCTGGCAAGTTATGGATTCCATCCCAGAAAAACTGCACCGGCTTGGCGGCCAAAAACGAATCGAGCCAATTTTCGATACCTTGAACTGAAGTGAAGCGTATTCCTGAAAGGCATTCTGCATGGATCGAAATAGGTGGTAGTCGGAAGGAGCAAGGTCTGGGCTATAAGGCGGGTGAGGCAGAATTTCTCATCCGTTATTCTCCAGGTAATTTTTGACCGGCGCCGCAATATGTGGCCGAGCGTTATCGTGGTGGAAAATGGTTGACTCGTGTCTGGTCGCATACGTTGGCCGCTCTGCCTGGATTTTCTGCTTCAATCGGATCAATTGTTGATGATAGGTTGGGCATTGATGGTTTGGCCACTTGGCAACAGCTCATAGTGGATCACACCTAGCTGGTCCCACCAAATGCACAGCATGACCTTGGCCCCGTGAATATTCGGCTTTGGTGTCGATGGGCCGGCCTCGCCTTTCTTGACATACGCTTTTTTGCGCTTGGGATTATCATAATGGATCCATTTTTTATCGCCAGTGACAATACGATGCAAAAACGACTTCTTTTTGTGGCGCTCGAGCAGCATTTTGGACATGCAAAATCGTCTTTCCACGTCTCTTGGCTTCAACTCGTATGGCACCCAATTTTCCATCTTTTGGATGAATCCCAAGGCTTTCAAACGTCTGGAAATTGTTGCTTGATCAACTCCCAATGATTCTGCAAGTTCTTCTTGCGTTTGACATGAATCTTGATCGAGTAATGCCTCCAATTCTTCATCCTCAAACTTTTTCGGCTGACCAGGACGCTCTTTGTCCTTGATGATGTAGGAATCGGTTGGATATGCACAGTCAAAACAAAAACTTTTAGCTGATTTTGACAGGTATTGAATAAGGCTTTCAAATGACATATATGTCCATGATGTACTATAACGCATAAACAAGTAATGACATCTAGTATCAAATTCCGGTTTTTAATGCATACACCCAATAGTAGGGTGTATTTGATAGTTCAATCTTATTCGTGAATTTTAGAGCCTATTCGAGGAATTCGATAGTTTGATGTTTAAAAAATTGCTCGATAAGATTCGAGGGTTCTATACTTATTGCATATCGTTCTGTTGAGCTTAGCCTTAACTTGCTTAGTAGAATTAGTAACATTAAGCTACTTGACAAATAATTCCATATCAAACGAGATCAAACGATATTCACATAATATAGACATTTTTCGAATTTTTCTGAGGTAATGGAGATTATTCCACGGTTTATTCTAGATTTCTTCAGTTTTTCGACATTCCTAGGAAGATTTTCGAATTTATTCGAATTTTGTAAGGCAGTGTTCTGCGCCTAGCTTTGAGTTGTAAGAACTTGCAGAGTTACACATATAAATGTAAATGGTGATATTTAAAAGAGTTAAGAATGCCAGGTTATTTACATTTTACATGGCGGAAATTAGTACGTATAGGATTCCCTTTGGTTTTACATACTTACGGATAATTTGATATTTGAGAACTTTCAAGAATATTCAAGATATAGTACTTTGAAAATTCGACATTTTTGAGATTATTTCGAAATTCTGCGTTGCAAGATGTTTCGTTTTATTTGAGGTCATTCAAATAACTCACGTTCCGTTTCGTCGAGTAAACCAATTTCTTTTCTTACACCTGGAACGCTCATGGAAATATATTTTGGATAAAGGATATTTACATTGAGAACAAATATTTTGATTTTTTTCCAAAAAATACCCTTTGTAATATCAAATTTCTGAGCAAAATGATTTGAGTTGAAAAGCTTCGATAAGTGAAAGCTCTTAAAACTATAAGTTCTTGACATTTGTTGGAAGTACATGATTTATGCTCATAAAACGAAAGGCAGAATTTATGGAAATGCACAAAAATTACCGAGAAAGTATAAATAAATTATCAAGCTTAAAGCTCATTGAGAACAAATACTCTAAATTAAACCCAAAACACCACCTTACTTAATAATATAAAATTTGAAAGTCAAAAGGTTTGGTTTTAAAAGCTCTTAAAACATTGAGCACAAATATTCTAAATCTTACCCAAAGTTCCGTCATCTCTTGTAATATCAAATTTCGAAGCATAATATTTAGTTTAAAAAGCTTCGATAATTGAAAGCTCTTAAAAGTAAAGCTCTTGACAATTTTTTCAAATCCATAATTTACGAGTATGGTCATAAAACATTTTTTAAAACCATGAAATTATTAAAAAGCTCTAAAATGTTAAGTTCAAACCCAAAAAGTATCCAAAATCCCAGCTTTATTTAATCAGAATAAAAAGTAAATGATTTGGGTTAGAAAGCTTCGATACGTGAAAGCTCCTAAAACTTAAAGTTCTACATTTTTTGCAAATACATAATTTATGTTCATAAAAGCTCTTAACAAAAATCTCAAATTATGGAAAGGCTCACACACGTTAAGTGCAATAGAAAAAAGCTCAAAGGGTACCGAAATTTTGAGATAAATTGTTTAAAAAGTTTGGATTAGTGAAAGCTCTTAACACTAAAAGCTCTTGACATTTTTTGCACATAAAACATTGTAACAGAAACCTAAAATTATTAAAAGACTCGGAAATATTAAGTTTAAACCTTCCTTTGTAAATATCAAATTTTAGTGTTAAATAGTTTGGTTTGAAAACCTATTAAAACTAAAAGCTTTTGATGATTGATGATTTACTTTGCGAACAAATATTCGAAATTTTAGCCAAAATTCCGTCACCCTTTGTAAAATCATATTTCTGAGTAAGACGGTTTGGCTATAAAAGCTTTGATCCATCATTCCAATCCTCTTTCAAGAGTCTAAGAAACCACTACAGCTCCATGTTGAAAACCCTAGGGTTATATCAATGCATCAGAGATACCACGCATAAACTCTCCAAAACATTTTCACTTGTAAGAATGTTTCATACAATTTAATTGAATTTTTATTCATTTATTCATCAAGTTGTTATTAAACTTCCAAAAAGTACTAATCCGGTAAAGGATTACTCACATAACTAAACACAGTTTCATATCTATTTCACTCAAAAATAAATAGATTTTTTGGAGACCGGGTTAAAATGTTTTTTACTTTGTTTGTTTGAACTTTATTCAGTGTGGACTTAGCCTAACTGAATAAAAATATCAAAGTTTATAAAAGGAATTATTTCAAATATGAAAGGACGGTTCTGTCACAGTTAGGACGTTACAAGAAATTAAATTTCCTAAACATATTACACTATTTACATTGGATGAAGAACAACCTTGACTTTTAAATGTTTCTTTTCTAACAAGTAAATACTGAAGACTTTGATTATTTACCAAGCCAAAAATTTTTTTCTATTGACTAACCAGAAAAAAATGAAGATATACTGCATATATCTGATTTTGCGATTTTTTTAAAATCAAATGTCCTATCAGCGCCAAAATAACACGCATGATTGCCACACCCAAACATGGCAACGTGCCTGATCAACCCGCTGTATAACTTTAGCCTGAGATTCAAATTCGGTACTTTCCAATCCAAACGCCATAGTTTTAAAGATTGTATTGTTTGGATGGTTGGCCAGCCAAAATTTATAAATTCGGGAAATATACTCAGCGACTTTATTTTCGTATGTAGTTTGTATTTGGATTTATTTTAAATTAAATTGAATACAAATTATTGAATAGTGACGATTATGATTATGTTTGTATATATTAAAATTTGCTGTTACTGTTCAAACTCAGTACATTTTATTAATTAAAAGCCACCAAATTAAAAAAATTCATATAATAATTGTTTCACTACAAACAAACACAATCTAAAAAAATCTTTCGTTTTTTCACTTTGAACAAACAAAACATAAATATTAATATTATCTAATAAAAAATATGTAAAAAAGAAACAAAACACAAATATGTGCTTTTCACAGCATTCAAGTAAAGAAAGCCTAATTAAATTCAAAAATATCTTAAATAATAAAATACACATTGAAACACAACAGTAAACACAAGTATGTACGAGTATATTATCGCACTCACGTCATATTGGGCGTTTGTTGGTTTTGTAAATGTTCGACGTGCATTTTTATAAATTCAAAAATTCGATAAATCCTATAAATAAAGCTTAAAAATTCAGTAAGTTCTTTAAATTCTACAAATCCCATAAAATTTGTACTCCTTGCAAATTCTATAAATTTCTTTATTTTCTTCGAGTTCTATAAAGTTCCATAAATTCCATAAAAAAAATTGAGGTGTGGCCAACACACGACTTTCTTTTACGAACAGAGAATTTTGAGAAATTTTATTTTTTTCTTAATTTTTTATTTAATTTTTATTTTTTATTTTTATTTGTTTTTAATTTTTGGAAACATTTTGTATTAAGTAGTTTTTTGTAAATCTTATACTTTTTAAGATATTTGCAAAATAAATTTTCTGGACCAAGGGAGTGGTCACTTCCGGTTAGCCGATTTGTAGTAAAATTCACTGGGACCTCCCAATTTATCAAAAAAAGCTTAAATCTGAAGTTTCAGTTCGATTGGTTAAACCATCTGGGCTGTAGAGCGGGCACAGACAGACTGACAGACAGACAGACAGACACGATTTCGAAACCCACTTTTTCGGACTCAGGGGACCTCAAAACAAATAAATCTCTAAAAATCTGAAGGTCCAAAATTTTCATGATTACTATACTTTATTTTACTAGAGTAAAAGAAAGTAACACTCGTTTTGCATTTTCCGAAACAAGTAAAACAAACAACAATAACATCCGTGTGGTACAACTTCCTTTCCAAGAGCCATTAACGTATCCTCGTAATTGGCCTGGCCAAGTTTCAGAACTTCATAATGCAGTAAGCACTTCATGTCCCACCATATACACACAGCATGCCCTTGTTACAGTGAATAATGTGCTTTAGCGTCGATGGTGACGGCCCGCCGGGGTCAACCCAATCATATTTGCGTTTCGGATTATCAAAATAAATCCACTTTTAATCGCCGGTCAGAATTTTCTCCAAAAAACCTTTCTATATGTTGCTGGTTGTAAAGATTCAAATATATGTCAAGACGGCTATTTTCCTTTTTTTTGAGTAAAAAGTGTAGTACCCACTTTGTTCCTTTTAGTATCATTCCCATTGCTTTTAAACGATAGGAAACAGTTTGTTGAGTTACTCTTAGCTGTTCTGAAAATTGATTTTCTGTCTGGCAATGCTTGCAGTCCCTAGTCGTCCATGTCTACAGGGGTTCCGGTACGTTCACGGTCGCTAATGTCGGAATCACCTACTTTAAATCGCTTATACCAATACTCACATTTACATAGATACATGTTGTCCGCAAGAACAGAACGAATTGATTTACATGCTTTCCTAACATGTTTTTCCTTGATGTAATTCATAGCGAGTGCATAATAGCAGAGCCTTCTAGAGTATAGAGCCATAATCTTAATGACGTATTTTTTAGAAGCTTTTTTAGTGGTATAACTTTTCACTGATTTCCATAGGAATCCATAGTAAAAATGGTGTTTTTTAGCTTCAAGTTTTTCAATGAAAAAAGCAAAAACGTCATAAAATGTTTATATAAAAGTTTTCTACATATCTTTAAGAACAATATACAAAAAGGCCATATTGGTATTAAGTAAATATTAATTACAGAAATATTAAAATTAAATTATTTCTAAAATATATTTTTCGAACTTTCATTTTGAAAAATACATCAAAGTTGGCTCTGACAAATTAAAATAATACTTGCTAAATTTATCTTTAGTTTTACTAGTGTACGTAAGATGTCTAAAATGGTCACAGAAAAATACGAAAAAAAATTATTTAATCGCAAAATTATCACACGTTCCTATATTTTGTGAATTTGTTTTGCTTTTCCTACAATTTTTGAACTTGAAATTTCCCTAGGTGGTAATTTTTGGTACAATTTTTCCGAATTTTTACGGCCATCACTGCCATCTATGTAATGTATATTGACTTAATGACCAAACGAATCGTAGTAAGCTTTTATTTCAATTTGACCAGAATTCTATTGTTATGAATTTTTTTTTATATTTTGGTTTAAATAAATCAATTATTACAAGAAAATGAAAACGATTTACTTAAACGATATTCATGTATGTTGAAATTCAAACATTTATGAAAGTATTTCAGAAATCGTAATTAAGAATTTGTAACGTTTTCATTTAAAAATTTGTCTTAGGAAAAAAGTGATTTCCCATATGTTTTGTGTGTTTTACTATGAAAAGTTTCGTTTTTTCCTCGTTTCTAATTCCCTTATAAAAGCTAAGATTTTTTGATTATGGCTCTATAAAACACGGGGTGCTCTGATAATAGCTTAACAGTCAGTATATTTTATTCACAGAATTTAATGGTTATGTTATGGGGTTACCGATTATGGGTATGGTATTATATTGTCGCGCTCGCAGAATGATTCACCAAATAATGTAACCACCAATTTTTTATAGATATCTCCGTATATCTGCTGCTCCATGGATTTCACTAAAACAATGGCGGAATATTATATTTTTATATCGTGGAGATGCACTGAATGTTTTTATTTTTTGTATTCAATTCATTTATACAGCACTTATACACTTTTTATTTTTGTTTCGTTATTTGTGCCCACATTACGTCACGATAATTATTTATTTTTTTCTTATTTGTTAATTTAATCGAATATCGAGCACAAAACTGTATATACCATATGTGTTGCTTGTTACGTATTTCTTTGTTAAGTGTTTTTTTCATTTTTATTTTATTTTTCGAGTAGAAAAGAATACTTCACAACGCCTATCGGTGGTGGAATTTTTTTTTTCTATGTCAAAAGGATCAGGGTTGTGCACCTGATTTCTATATTTTTATTTCGGTGCTGTGAACTTGTTTTCATTTTTACTGATTATTATTATTATAACGACTACATTGCCACATCACTCCCCTTCCAGTGCGCGATCAGCAAACGCTACTATATAAACCTACTTGGTCGTTTTACTGTACGGCCCGATTTTGTCTGAGCCGCAGACTGCACATTTTGACTAAACGTTACTTTCTTTTCAGGACGTGTTTGTTGAATTACCTCATTTGGGATATTTAATATTTGGGTAAACGAAGGTGTATGCATGGAATCAGGTTCGCACTGCTTCACAAAACAAGGCTTTAGTCTATTAATTGAAATATTTGTGTCTCTGTTCCTCACTCTTACTGGTGAGCAAGTATTGGGATCTTTGAATATAAATATGTCACGGCTACCTGTGTTATTGCCGGTTTGATTTAGACTTTATAAAGAAATCTCCTGGTAACCGCAAGCATTCCCCGTACACTAACTCTGCGGGAGAAACTTTTAGTTCTTCTTTCAGTACTGTTCGGAGGCCTAGGGTTACTATCGGTAAAATTTTAGTCCATTGTGTGTTGTTATGACACATTAAGCGGCTTTTAAAACGCGATGCCAACTTTCAATAATGACATTACATGCCGGGTTGTATGCGGTAGTCCGTTTATGTTTAAAACCCAGGAACGTCGATAACTCTGTGAATAGAGCTGACTCAAACTGTTGTGATACTGGATGGTACTCCGAACCGATAAATCCAGTGTTTGAATATGGCATTTGCCATGGTGTCAGCCTTTATATCTACTAAAGGAATTACTTCCGGCCAACGTGTAAAGCGGTCTATCAGCGTTGCACCATGTTTTGGCCATATTTCGAACGTCTTTGTTAATCTCTGGCCAAATGAACTTTTTGGTCAACATTTTTGCTATTGTTCGAATACTTGGGTGTGCTAAATTATGCACACTGTTTAGTTATGCACAAAATTAATCTTCGGAATTTTTCCGTGACGTACGGCCTTGGAGAACCGGTAAAATATCGTAATAAATTTCACTGTTGGAACCAAATATTGGAAATTTTTGGAATACAAGAGACTTGTTTGTTTCCATTAACTTCGCTAACGTGTGATCTGTGATTTGATCCTTTGCTAGGTTGTCATAATCGATTGAGCTGTCAAGGGTTATATTTTCAATCCTTGATAATGTATCGGCTACGATGTTATCTTTACCGGAAATGTCCCGAATATCTGTGGTATATTGAGATACGAAATCTAAATGACGTCATTGTCGAGGTGATGCCTTATCTAAATGTTGCTGTAAAGCATAGATTAAGGGCTTATGATCTGTGTATAAAGTAAATTTTCGGCCCTTAGGTAGGTGTTTGAAATGTTTAATCGAACTACAGGCTGCTAATAGTTCGCGATCATACGCACTATATTTGCGTTGCATATCGTTCAGTTTAACTGAGAAAAAGCCAATGGGTGTCCAGATACGTGTCCACCATAACAGCTATTTCAGCTTCCGAAGAAGTGTGTGCAAGGATAATGTCGTCTTTCAATTTAGTTATGCAGAGATCGAATGCTTTATTACTTTCGTCAGTCCACGTGACTTTTCTTTTATCGTTCGTTTTTTTTTGCTCCCTTTGAGTAATTCGTTCAAAATTACTTGATCTTCCGCGGCATTGGAATGAATTTCCTATAAAAGTTTATCATTCCCAAGAAACTGCGTATTGCTTTAATTGTTTCTGGTTTAGAGATTTTACGTATAGCTTCGACTTTTGATTCAGATGGTTTTATGCCATCACAAGAAATTTCTTGCCCCAGAAAAATAACCTTAGGTAACGCAAATACGCACTTGCTAATATTTATGACTAAACCCGCATCCTTTAATCGTTCGAAAACGATTTTGAGATGGAGTAACTGTTCCTCCATTGAATGTGATGCTACCAGCAGGTCATCAATATAATTATACAAAAACATGGCATTTCGAAAATCATCCGCGTGAACTCAAAAAGTCCGAAGGTACTGGAAAAATTGACAACAATAAGACGACAATTATTTCGGCAAAGTCGCTTTCCCGACTTACTACCGGATCATTTTGGTGATTCAAAATCACATGGTGGCGTGCATTTAAAAGCTCTATCACCAAACTTAAAGTGATACCAGCACAATGGATGCCTTGACTTTTCGTTGTTATTGTGTTCATCGCGTGCGTTGTTGCACTGATTAGAATTTGACGCTTGACTTGGCGAACGACTTCTACCTTTATGCTGCGTCTTCATGAGATTATTTAACTGTTTGGATAGCAAAGCAAATTACCTTGCTTTGTTAGGTTATGAATAGCGAGAGCATTGTTTGAGGAATATTGAACATACTTCCGTTACGTTTTGTACCTCTTCGATTTTATCTGCAGTGGACAGTGACCAGATAAATTCAGGTCCTCTTACCTTTTAAAAAATCTATCTTGGAATTAGATACGTCAATAAATAAGGCAATTGAACGACTGAAGGAAATGGAATGTCGACTTTTTAGCGACAAACATTTTCAAGACCAATACAAAAATTTCATATAGGAATATTTGTCTCTTGGTCATATGGAAGAAATTTCACAAGCGCCTGTTGATGGTTTCTCTTTACCACACCATGGAGTCATTAAAAAAAGCAGTTATATGCCGGCATTTAGGAAATGTACAGACAAATTCACATTCATGGCGACGACACCAAATGACATCAATTGATTGGCATCTGCTCCTAATTTAGCCACAAGGGCACTTAATCAAATCGCTCAAAATTAAATAAATCCTGTTAACGCTAAAACAATCGAGAAGAATATTTATCTCATGACGGGTGGAGACACATTACATGAAACACAAAAATAACTTCGATAAGAACCACGTCTAATTCTAATGGCATTTTGCAAGACATTCTTCTTGAAGATAGAGAACATCATTTTAAAGCAATCGAAAATTCAGCCATTGACAAGATAGTGGAGGCATTGGATTTGCAGTATGTACCAAAGAAACACACTTTTAAATTTCGTTTCGACGTATTGCTGAATTCAAGGCCTACAAAACGAACTATAATATCTGAAGCGGATAAAATCTGTAGTCCTCTTGGTTTGATCGCTCCAATCAACATCAAAATTAAAATCTTTATTCAAAGGCTCTCGATTTTAAACTTGAATTGAGATGATCACCTACCAGAGAAAGAAGCCATATAGTGGGAACAACTACCAAAAATAGAACAAATTTCCGATCCACATTAGATTTAAACAACACAATCATCAAAAGTTGAACTACATGATTTTTGCGATGCCAGCCAGCTTGCTTATACTGTAGTAGTTTACCACAAGGTGACAATGGATGAGAGGGAAACTTAAAGTGAATTAATTACAACAATCTAAACAAAAGTGACTTCTATAAAGCAGCAAAGCTTACCGCGCCTAGAACTCAATGGAGCCGTATTACTAACAAATTTGTTCTATCTGGTTAAAAGAGAAAATAACCTCAATATTCAAGAAGTCTTCTTATGGAAAGATTCATCCATCATACTTGATTGGATTACATCCCATCCTAGCCGCAAAGCCTATAGTGAATCGAGAGGGCCTCGTCCAGACGAACTTAAAGAGAATGTTTACTCATTCCATAAGCTCCAAAGAATAATAGCCCTTTCTTTATAATTTATTACAGGGTCCAGAAAGCAAAGGCCAATTGGAAGTAACTCCTTATTCCTAACCAAGGAAGGACCGTATGAATCACTCTACAAAATATGTCGATATGATCAACGGAACTGGTTGAAAGAAGAAATTGAAGAGATATAGAAGATAAATACAGTAAAACATTTAAGCAACCCTAAATCACTCACACCGTTTATTGATGTGTCTGTAGTATTACAAGTTGGTGGCAGATTGGGGAAATGCGAACTAACATTTTTTACAAGGCATCCCATTATTCTTTCAGAATTAGTGAGTGACCTTAGCAGCGATATATTTTCTTGCTGCTCTTAAACGCTTCGTTGCTCGTCGTGTCAAATCTACTGTGACAATGGCACCTATTTCGTTGAAGCAAATAACCAACTTCGAAGAACATTTGAAAGTTGTTTGGGAATACAATTAATTGGCATTTTATCCCTCCTCCCCCGCCCCTCCATTTTATGCTCCAAGTTGGTTAGTTTATTAATTTAGTTGTCCTAGTTAATGATCCAATACTTTATTCTATATTTGATGTTTAACTCTTCTTTTTTTCTTTTTAACATGCCCTTTCCACTTGAGTTTAGCATCAAGGGTTATTCCTAAATATTTTGCCGTGTAAGCATGTGGAATTGGTTGCGAATTCAGTCGAACATGTAAACAATTAACAATTTTGTTGGTATAAAGTTTATATGTACAGATTTAGTTTCGTTGAGTTGAAGGCGCCATTTCGTCGTCCAATTACTCAATGAATTAGCGCCATTTTGTAATTTAGTGGTTGGCTCCTCTATATTGTCTCCAATTGGCAATTGCTAAGATTGCAGCATCATCCGCAAATGTTGCAATAATTGTTCCTTTTGTGCTTGGTACGTCACGTATATAAAGTATGTAGAGTATTGGTCCCAGAACACTTCCTTGTAGAACTCCAGTCGATATTTTCTTTAGTTCGGAGTATTCCTCTTCATGTTTTACACGAAATTGACCATCGGGTAGATATGACTTTAAAATCAGGTAAAACTAGCGGCAGATTCTTCTGTGATTCTGCGCACTTGATCTATGGTAGAATGTCTCTCTATAAATTCAAATTGCTAAAAAGTTTTCTACTTCTATTACTGATTTTAACCTCTTGAGTAGTAGCTTTTCAAATAATTTTGAAATTGTAGGAAGTAGGGAAATCGGCCGTACGATGTTTTCTTGGATGGCGGCTTGATATGCTTAAAAATCATTATCACCTCTGCAACTTTCCCCTGGTATTGGAGTAATTTTCGTAATCCTTTCTTTGATAGTGCTTTAATTATAAGTCCATTGATTAGGTCATAACCACTTTATTTGCTGGAATTAAATTTTCTTCAGCTCTTTGCCTTGGAAGAGGTTGAAAATTGTCTTCAAGACAGGCTACAATCAACGCAGCCTTCTCTTTGGCACTGGACGGCTCACACAATTTCCGCCGAGTAATGCTTAATATTTCTCGATTTTATCTGCACTTGTACTTCACAAGAATGAGCAACGTTAGTGGAGTATTAGAACAGCAAATTATTTATATATAAACAACGCTGAACTTGACATTTTGTACCAACAATTTTTAAGAGTAATCTGTTCAACAAAATTTGTAATAATAATTGTTCTCATTTTTTATTTTGACAATATAATTGTACGAGTACTAGTATTGATCGAAAACAAATTGATCGAATTAAGGCTAATTACCAATTACTCATGTAATTAACATAGCGACATAAAGAGTACAGAGATACCAGTAACAACATATAAAAATAATTACAAAAATTGGATTGTTATGTTATGCACATGGAATGTCGCAACATGCCGCCCGCCTTGAACGATCCAGTTCAATGAATAACATCATTATTAAATGCACCTAATGCATGAGATGAATCATGGGTTTTGCTGAGTATGGTTTGGTCATCTCCTCCAATCGGTAGTAATGAAAGTGAATGAATTGATCGCTTGAACTCACCTCCCTGAGTTTTGATGGTACTCGTCCATCTCTTCCTTCATGTAGTCCTATGCCGATCGGCCATTTATTCACTGGTAAATTTATGTTTCGAAGCAGCACCACATCCCCAGTTTTAAATGGATGTTTCCTCTTTCCACCTGGACCTTGGCTGGAGTGTTGTGAGATATTCAACCTGCCATCGTTTCCAAAATGATTGTCTTAGTTTTTAAATCATTTCCCATCGACTTAAAGGAGAAATTGAATAAGTGGAGAAATCTTCTTCGGGAATGGCGGTTGAATTGTGAACGATTAAAAAATGAATGGAGTTAAAGCATCACCTTTTGGATGTTGGGTTCGGCAAATTGGACGGTTGTTTAAAATACTTTCAATTTCAACTATCAGCGTATGCAATTCATCCTTAGTTAGTATAGTTGTACCAATTACCTGTTTTAGATGATATTTCATCGACTTGATGGCCGACTTCCAAATCCCACCAAAATGAGCAGATGCTGGAGGATTGAAATGCCAATTAATCAATTGCCTGGAAGAATAAGTAGATATATTATGCGACTCTTTAAATAGCTTATTAAATGTTTGGTGCAGTATTTTATTTGCACCCACGATAAGCAAGTACGAAATTAAATTATTGTCGTATTGAAAGATAAAACTAGTTACTCTCAGTAATTTTGAAAATGTTGAGAATCTACTGAGTAAATTGTCAAACCATGAGTTACTAAGACACAAATTAAATGCAAAAGCCATGTCACGCTCTTCTTCACACGTCCCATACGTGGACTCCCGTTTAGAACACGAGTCAACTGGTTTAAGCAGCCATTCTGAGCCTGTCCGCTAAAGTTTGTGACCTTGAAATTCGTCTGGAGCCATTCCCCTGGATGGGCAATCGGCAGGATTATCCGAAGATTCAACGTGATGCCAAGATGTTGCTTTAATTGATTCAATAATCTCAGCAGTACGGTTCTCAACGAACGTACTCCACCGTCCTGGGTTACTAGAAAGTTAGTCTAGCACAATCGTCGAGTCTGGCCATGCATGAACTTCTCGTACCCTCATCTGTGTTTCGGATTTTACTATGCGAATCAAATTGACCAATAATGCAGCTAACAACTTCAACCGAGGTATGGACAATTGTTTCACGGGGGTTACTCTTGTTTTTGATGTGACTATGTGAACTTCAACGCAGCCGTTTGGATGTAAGACACGAAAATAGACGACGCCGACATATGCAACCTTGCTGGTGTCACTAAATCCATGAATGTCAACAATTGAATTAGCGTATGTGCCAATGAATCGGGAAACTTTTATAGAGTTTATATTCTGCAGCTTATTTCTAATGGTTGACCATTCAGTAGCGAGTGGTTCAGGTAAAGGATCATCCCATTGCAGATTTGCAGCCCATAGCTTTTGCATGAATATTTTTACTTTAACCACCACTGGAGACATCCATCCCATGGGATCGAAAAGCCGACTAGAATCTGCCAGTATACGTTTCACGTTACAAGTTTAACATAAACGTAAACTCATCAGCTGTAGCATCCTACGAGATACTCAAGAGTTTGGCTGCTTTGGCCTCCTCTTCATTGGTATTAAAGTTGATATGTTTAATTTTTTCCTCTCTCGCTGCTTCTGGGATGTCTTTCAAAATCTGGTAATGATTTGATTTCCACTTTTTTAATGAGAACCCATATTTCGCCATAACTTTGATTAATGAGTGTTTTAATATAATTGCCTCGCTTAGAGTGTCGGCGCCTGCCATAATGTCATCTACAAACATATTTCCCGTGATTAATTCAACTACGGTTGAAAACTGATCATGCACAATTTCCGTAATCTTTTGCATGGATCTAATGGCCATAAATAGAGCTGAGGTAAGCCCATAGGTAATTGTGAGTAATTCGTAATGGATAAGCGGTTCAGTTGAATGAGAGCGCCATATGATCTTTTGCAATGTTGTATCGTCCGGCGCCACCTTTATTTGCCGATACATTTTCTCGACATCTGTAGAAAACACAAACTTTCGTTCTCTAAATCTGAGAAGTATACTGAATATTGTTGGTTGTATCGTTAGTCCCACGGCAATAATACCATTTATAGATTGACCAGAGCTTGTTTTTGGCGGAGCCATCGAATACTACTCTGAGACTAGTTTTTGAGTTGAGATTTCGTTGTACTCCACGGTGAGGCAGATAATATCCTTTCGTTACTTCAGTGGCTGGAACTTCTTTCATATAGTTTACTTACTGTTAGATATTCCCCAATAAAATCTGCATACAGTTGCTTAAAACTATGGACTCTTCCTCAAATCTCTTTTCCAATAATTGTAGTCTTCGTAGTGCATGTCCGTACGAGTTGCCGAGATTTTCTGGTGGCTTCACAAAAGGTAATCGGACCACAAAATGGTTGTCATCATCTCGCGTTGTATTTGCCTGAAAGTAATTTTCACAATAGCGTTTCTCTGGTGATAATTGATTTATATTATTTGGTATGGACTCGACTTCCCAAAATTTTCTTATAATGTCATCGCGTTGATCTGGAGGATCGTGTACGTCTAGATACGCAATCATAGCCATACCCATTGAGATTCGTTGCCTTGAGATATTACCAGTTACTACCCAACCAAAAATAGTTTCTTGTAATACCGCTTTGTTGTTGTTGATCAATCTTCTACCTGGTAGCAGCAACGTGAAAAACTGATCTGCACCAATAAGAATATCAATACATTTACCTTCATAAAACTTAGGGTCCGCGAGTTGAACATAATTGCATTCTTCTTTCAATTTTCATCTACTAATACTTTAGATAAATTAGTGGAGATTTGTGGTAACATTACCGCAGTAATCTTTAATTGGTCCAAGTTTACGGATTGAAGTGACATAATGCAGTATAAAATGATCTTTCGGATACAAATGCACACCAAAAAGATTTAAATATTTTTCATGGTGTTCTGCTATAATATCACGAAACTCTATTAAACGATTTTCAGTATAGTTAGGTAAAATAGCAGTATCTACTAGTTTTATCAGTAGTTTTAGCAATCCCCAAATTTTATCATTATGGGGTACAAAATCTCCAATCATTAAAGGTAAGAAATGTAAAAAACATTTAGTTTGAGGAGCTGATATTTTTTAATATCGATGGATTTATTTTTGTTGTCGACTGGGCCATAATCAAAGGTAGCTTTACGAGAATTTAGATCAGATAAAGAAAAAAACTTTTTCTCAGAAATAAAATGTTCTAGAATATTACAAATTTCATAATGAGCTATTCCCTCAAAAATATCGTGCATGATATCGCATGTTACATTATCTATGACATTAAACGATTTAATAAAATTAAAAATACAATTTTCTTTTATACCTGTCTCGAAAACGTTAACCATATATACCGCGGCATTGTAATTCTGGTCGTTTCTCAATTTTGATGGATCCTCGACTACTTGGGTTCGCAAAATAGCTTTATCTATGTTGCAAATTCTACAACAATGATTGGCCGAAAAAGATTTCACAAATCCCATATTAGAATTCATACCTAAATTATCTCCCGTTATTGCTGCTAATATTAAATAAACATGAACGCTTCCTTTGCTCGTTTCAATTAATATACCATCTTCTTCTAGTTCTTTTAGAATATGTATCAGAGGCATAAAATTAGAATCATTTCCATGAATTATATCGGTAGATTTAGTAAAACAACAGGTAATTATATTTTCTAACTTAAAAATTTTATAATCTTCTAATAACGGAAAGCTTAGATAAGCACCTGTGATTTTGTCAACTCCAGCTTTTGACCCGAGCGGATTGTTTAGCTCAAAGTCATCCTGATACAAAATATAAGGAATGCAAGCTTTATTTTTATGTTCTTTAATTTTCAGGGTCTTTCCAAGCAGAACCTTGAATAATATTACAAAATGTTGAACACGATACTATTTCTTGAATTTTATCCATTATACTTGGTAAGTTATTGTTTACCTCTAAGGAGAGTTTAATATTATCTTTAATAGGTAGTAAAACCACTTTAGGCGACTTAGAATATATGTTTTCTATTGTTTTAGTACTATTTATAATGAATTCCGTTGGTTCAGAAAACTAACCTTTATTCTCCAAAATTGTTTTAACTTTGTATTCCAAATTTATTTTGGAAAAACTTTCTTTAAATAAATTCAATTCATCAATACAGCTTTAAAAGATTTCAATAGCATCTTCAACATCTTTTATTATTTCAAGTGCTAATTTACGATTTAGGGACGTATGTCCTAATAATTTTAAAGCAAATTGTAATGATATATCACAAAAATCTATTGAAACTTCATTAATATCAATTATTGTTGGATCCTTTTCCGTGTCACAAACAGGTAAGTTTTTCGTGAAGTAACGACGGGTTTGAAAGGATATTTGGTAATGAATCATTTTTATTTTGGGTATGATAATTATTTTGAAAATGCCTATTCAAATGGCGACTAAATGCGTATAAATTTTGAAATGATTGCGGACAAATTGTACATTGAAAAAACGAAGAGTTACGTGATAATTTATGAATTGATTTTAAGTGTGTGATAGAAGGTTTCACTTCGGTAAATTGAGCGCGACAAACAAAACAACAAAGCATCTTTAAGTTTTAAGTTCCGATAACAATTGAAGTAATTGGTTGGATTGTTTTGTTTCGCACGGAATTTCGAAAAAATAGTTAGTGATAAATTCCAAGATTTGTTTGCATGGATCAGGGAATTTTAGATTTAATACATAATAATTTGTATAATGACCGATACAGATTTTAAAAAGGTAAAAATTATCGTTTAAACTAATAAAAAAATGTTTTAAGTCCTTTAGCTCACCAACAATAATAATCAGTGGCTGATTTGTTAACCCTCTTTCAAATAGGCGTTCTCTATGCTGCTTCACTGTCGTTTCAATATTATTTTCAGCCTAAAAGAAAAATATAAATTTTACTCAATATAACCAACCATCGTAGTATATAATTTCATACCTCTACATGAATCACCATAAACTCATGAGCTTGTACTATTGATGGCTTCCAAAAAAAAAATGTTTTCCGTCCTTTTTTGTGTCAATAAATAATCTTCTGGATCTAAAAATATTAATACATTGATTACAAAATTATTCGCTTGTACGTCACAAAATATTTAGTTTAATTATGTTATAATAATAATTATAATTTTTACCAGTGTAACGGCACTACACTATGCTTGGGTTTGGCGGTGCTGCAAAACTTAATCAGAAGTAGCATCGACCATTTAAACTACAAGTCACACCATAATGTCGTTAACAGAATCTCCGAACAGAGGCTTTGGAACGCGGCATATATAGCTGGCTAAGGCTCAGGGTTGGGGTGGGGATATATCCAAAGCTTGATCGGAGCTTGAGTAACCGCGTACGAAGAAGTGCAAAAAAAAACAAATAAATAGAAAATAAGGATAAAAGAAATTGAAGGCATTTTCTCCGATTTATAATAACACTTGATCGGAATGAACTCCGAATACCACCCCAGTCACAGCATCACCCCAGACAACTCTCTAGCACTCCATTATCAAGAGTTCAAACGTTTCAAAATAACATCAGAAAGATAAAAAGAATAGAAGAAATTCTAAAGAAAATTTTAAAGAAACTTATCATTCACTTTCACAAAAATAGCGGTGGCAGAAACGAACGAAGAGAGAGAACTGAAAAGAAATATTTATATATAAAGGAAATAGCATGCAGCACGCGTGTGTAAAAGAATTAAAATTAAACGATGAATACATGTATAACCAAAAAAAAACCAAATGAGGGATAAAAAAAAATCCAGAAAACAAAATAGTTCCTTCCTTTTTTTTTTTTTTGAAATAATTAAATTTACCAAACAAAAAAAAATCAATTAAGCAATTAATAATAATAATAATTGAGCAAAAATTAATTAAGAAAAATAATAATAATATAATCAAAGAAATTACGCTTACTGCACCCGGCTGCCACGAATGACCCTCAAATGTACTCACTCTGCACCAACAATGTTCCAGAAATAACAATGCAGCAATACTGCATCACATACGAACAACTGTGATAACCGCTCCTCGCAGAAATTCGGCGTCACTCAAAACTTCAGCGCACCCAAATACCGTACTTTCCAAATAATTTGGTACTTAGAGACGACATGATGATAGGCAAACGGCTTTCAAAATTTTCGTTGCCTTAATGTAACGCAATAACGGACCAAACCCAAACAAAATTTTGCGTAGCAATGCACTTTTGGTTTTATATAGTATATACAAAAAAAAAACTGTTTATATATTTTGTTGTTTTTTTTTTTTCATTCACCAATTCAAAGATATATTTATTAATTATATTTTCCTGAATGTACCAATAACAATTTTTTTTTTTTATAATTTATACAAAATCACATAATAATTATAAACAAGGTATTCTTCATTGAATCTAACATAATCAGTTACATTTTTTTTTTTCATCGACAATTTAACTGCACGTAGTAACGTTCTTTAAATTGTCTAATATTATTTTACAACACAAAAAAAAACGGAAGAAAATTGTTTTTGTTTTAGTTATCAATAAAATCATTCGATATTTATACATATTATGATTTATGAGTCAAAATAAAAATTATTACACAACATTTTCTTTTCCTTTTTATCTCAATATAACGTTTTTCCTTTGGTTTTTATAATTTCCATATTCATTTTTCATTTTTATTTTCTTAATTCTTTCACACGTTTGTTATTTTCCTCACAATAACCCATTCATGGGCTTCACAATATTTACAAAAAAAAACTTTTTGTCCACAAAAAAAAATAAAATCACTCAAACGCAAAGAAATATATGTATATTAAATCGTCTCGAGTCGAGACTAAAAAAAACGTCCATCCGCTACGGAGGTAAAAACTTGACTGCTCCAAAAAATCATTATCACCCGATTGATAAGCGATCGATTTGCCAAAAAAAAAAATACAAAAAAAAATCGATCATCAAATTTCGTTTCCCCTCTCTCTTCGTTCAGTTGCCCGTTAAACAGGGCTTAGCACCGAAGTTCTTCTATGGGCAGGGATGATGCAAGAATGCATCGTCACAGTCGTGGGGACGACCCACACCCGAAAAAGTCTCAAAAGCCAGGCCTATACAATTTTATATAAAAAAAACTATTTCAAAGAAAGTCAGATAGGTAACAACAAGTATTCCGAGCCAATAAAAGATAATCTAAAGTTTGATATCTTTAAAATGGTAGATGCCAAGCGATTTCCCTTTCGGATCTGAAACTTCGCAAGAAACATTTCCTACCATACGTATAATTTTACCCTTTTGGTACTTAAGTGCAAGTTTAGCTGAATAAAAGGAAGTTGCGTCACTTTGTGTGAAATTTTTCACATAAACAGTTTGGCCAATTTTATATTTAGGGACTCTGGTTCGCAGGTTGTACGGATTGTGGGCTTTAACCTGAGCATTATGAAGATGTTCTTGAATTTTTGTGGATAGTTGGTATAATTCCTCTGGCTTGTGATCTACAATGGTGTGGTTACCACCTAAATTATAGACATCCTTCAAAATACGATAAGCTGAACCATGCATTACCGGATGGTGACCAAATACTAAGAAGTAGGGTGGATAATGGGTAGACTCATGAATCGAATTTCGCAACGCGTGCGTAACCGCATCTAAAGATTGATCCCATGTTCGTTGGTCTTCTTTAATGTACGCTCGGAGAGACGCTAACAGAGTACGGTTAACACGCTCAGAGGCATTGCCCTGGGGTGAATATTTAGCCGTGAAAAGATGCCGAACACCATACTTTGCAAGAAGCTGTTCCAGGACTTTCGACTCGAATTGTTTACCGTTATCGGTAACAATAGTTTCAGGTACTCCAAATACTAAAAATATGTTCTTCTCGAGGAATTTAACCACTTCCTGCGCTGTAGCTTGTCGAATAGCATGAGTTAGAACAAACTTAGAGAAGTGGTCCACAGCAATTAAGATGGAAGTATTCCCACTACGTGAACGCGGATAAGGTCCCATGAAATCTAAGTAAATTCGTTGGAATGGGCGAAATGTTAGTGGTAAGGAACTGAGTGGTGGACGGTTTGTATAGTTCATAGATTTGGTACTTTTACACGTCTCGCAAGCTGAAACAAATTTTTGCACATCTCTTCGCAACGTTGGCCAGAAAAAATAACGCTTCAGAATTTCAGTGGTTTTATTAATTCCCAGGTGAGCTGACGTTGGTGGGCAATGACCAAACCTTATTAAGTCTGGACGAAGATTTTCCGGTACGACGAGTTTCAAATTTGGATAATCCGGTTGTATAGAATCCGTTAATTCAGGCAGGCGAATATAAATCCGGTCATTAATAATATCTAAATTTGATTTATTCGGATTATTTTTTATATCGGAAACCTGTTTGCCATATTCGGTACTGAGGAAAGCTTCCGAATCAAGATCGAGATTGATTGGATCATCATTAGGGAGAGAGCCCACAGATTTTTTTGTAGTTTTCTGTATCTCATCCAGAAATGCGCGAGACAAGGCATCGGGCACAGCATTCTGGGATCCTTTCCGGTATTTAATTTCGAAGTCGTATCCCTGAAGTTTTAGGCTCCACCGAGCCAATCTGCCTGACAAGTCTCTTTGTGACATTAGCCAGGTGAGGCTCGCGTGGTCCGTAATCACAGTAAACGGTAGTCCTTCAACGAATGCACGGAACTTTTTAATCGCAAGGACGGCGGCGAGACACTCCAGCTCTGTCACACTATAATTTCGCTGTGCCGCATTCAGTTTTTGCGACATAAAAGCAATGGGGTTGTCTTCTCCAGTCTCGGATTTTTGAAATAACACGGCTCCTATTCCGGTTGAGCTGGCATCGCATTGGATGTAAAATCTTTTATTAAAATCCGGATTGGTAAGTACAGGAGCTGTGATCAGAGCGAACTTCAGGGCGGTAAAGGCGTTATGGGCTTCATCGGACCAATCAAATTTTCGACCTTTTTTAAGAAGGTTAGTTAAAGGAGCAGAGAGTGTTGAGTAACCGTCGATGAAACGACGATACCAGCCAGAAACTCCAAGGAATCGTCGGATTTGTTTAACAGTTTTAGGGACGGGGAACTCTGCAATGGCTCGAACCTTGTCAGGATTGGGGCGCAAGGAACCCCCACCAACCACATAGCCGAGATAATCGATCTCATTCAGCAAGAAATGACTTTTCTCTACATTAATGGTGAGGCCTGCTTTAACCAGTCGAGATGCTATCTCGGACAGCAAAGAAAGGTGCTCATCAAAAGTGGATGTCATTATTAATAGATCATCAAGATAGACGAAAACTCGGTCTTGCAGATGATGAGGAATTACCCTGTGCATCAACCTGCACAAGGTCTGAGGCGCATTGCAGAGCCCAAACGGCATCACGGTAAAATGATATAAAGGACGTCCTGGCACCGTGAAAGCTGTTTTTTCCCTGCTGTCGGGATTCAACGGTATTTGCCAGAACGCGTCCTTTAAATCCAGGCTTGACATGTATTTAGCTCTGTCTAAACGACTAAGTAGGCCTTCAATCAGGGGAAGAGGGTAAGCGTCTTTACGTGTAACTTCATTTAGCTTTCTAGCATCGAGACACAACCTTGTCTTACCATTGGCCTTTCGCACTATCGCCATAGGGGAGCACCAAGGGCTCTGACTCTCCTCAATAACTCCAAGTTCCAGCATTCTATCAAGTTCCCGATACATCTCTTTTTGCACGGCGGGGGACACAGGATAGAACCGCTGTTTTACCGGAGGAGCGTCGCCTACATCGATACTGTGACTTAACAAGGAGGTTCGACCGAGACCTAATTTCTCGGAATTTGGGAATTCGTTGATGACTAATCTTAGTTGCTCCTGTTGGACCATATTGAGTGGGAGCTGCTTAGGATTCACATGGGTTTTATTCATTGTACCAGGACTAAGTAATTCTTCAATCATAACGGGTCTTACACCAAAAGTCTCCCAAAAATCACAACCTAGATAAAGTTCCTGTTGCAAATCAGGAATAACAAAGATTTGCATTTGGGCTGACTTTCCTTTGTAGCTTACCTTAGAATTAATATACCCAATGACCCGTTGAGCGGCACCATCTGCAGTCTGAATTGAACTGGAGAGTGGATGCAAGAATATCTTGTGTTGGGTAATAAATTCAAAAGCATTTCGACCAAGAGCACTTATATTTGCGCCGCTGTCCAATAATCCACGAATATTGACGCCTGATAGTGTAACCATGGCGTACGGACGGTTGTCTCCTTTGTCGTCATCTTCTAACACCGCAGCCAGAATGCAATTGAAAAGTCTCTGTTTAAGTTTCCTTTTGGCTTTAAAATATTTGGAAGTTCTTACGGTCGACGAGCAAATAACGGAACTATTAGTATTAGGTTTAATTTTAAGGGATGACTTTGGATTTGCTACTTCCTTTGTTAACCCATAAGCTCCGGGTCCGTGTTGGAAGCGGAATCTGTCATGTTCGGTCTGGGTACTGGTAGAACGTGTTGACGGGAATGATGTGACCCAGCAGCTCTCATTCCCGATGGGAAGTTTTCCTGTCGTCGTGTGCAGTTTGAGCAGTTGGGCTTTAATACATTATGAGATCCACATCCGTAACAAAATAAATGTTGAGGAGGTTTGTTACAATCTGTAAAAACGTGCCCAATTTCTTGACAGTTCCAACAAGTAGATCCTGTCCTGTTGATGGGAATGATAATTGGCGATTTTTTTGCAACTCTTGAATTATGGGAACTATATGCCTCAATATTTATGGGATGGATAGAGTCTACAGACGATGGAATTGAATATTTACATGTATCATTAGCGTTCGTGTCCTGCAGAGCCGTAACTTCGTTGACATGTCGACTACCTAGATTCATGCTAAGTTCTGGGGTATAACCAATGCTTTTCCATGTCTCTTCAACTGCAATACATCTATTTATGAGAACTGCTACCGAATCAAATTGATTACCGGCCAATTGCGCTTTTAGAGCTGGTCGCATATTTTTACGAAGGATATCTATTAAATCGGCCTCGGATAGAGGATTCCTCAAAGGTAGCGCTAAACTGATCACATCGTAATAGAAATCGATAAATGTCTCCTTGTTGTATTTTTGTTTTCGGCTGTCAATTAAAATTCGGATATCATAATCTGTTTTCCGGTATTGAAATCTATGAATAAAGGCCTCTTTTAGCTCCTCCCAACTACAATTAATATTTCTCTCCAGAATAATCCAGTAGTGCTCACGTGCCACACCTTTCAAAAGAAATCCCAAATCGTGCACCAATTGCTGTAAGCTTAGGCCATGGGTCGACGCTAGTCTTTCAACGCGGAAAAAGAATTTTTCAACAGTGATATCCGATGATGATCCATCATAAAAGATGTTCCATTTTGAGATATTGATAGGGTAAGTGCCTTTATTTATTAGGGGCACGGCAGAAGTGGTATTTTGATTTCGAGTAGCCTCCCTCGGAAGCTGATGAGCGGCAAACTCGAGAGGGTTCGAAGAAGCCGAGTGAGGAAAATACGAAGATGATGGGTTCATAAATCGTTGGGATCCACCAGCAACTGAAGTGGCGAATGTCTCATAATTTGGATTTGACACAGACTGTTGGTGAAAATTTAAATTCATAGATGAAGGATGTGGTTGAAGATAATTAATGGCAGAGTTTGGATTAAACTGTACGCGTTGTGGATATGACATAGATGGAGCTGAAACACTGACCAACGGTGGGGCGAATGTCTGTGTAGTCTCTAGATTCAATCTTATGTTAGGCCTGAATTGCGGTGGTTGATAGATCAACGTATTTGACGTAGTCGGAATATACTTGCTATCAAAAGAAGGTCGGACGGAATTTAACTGTGCTTGAGACGTTACTAAATGTTGTGAAACTGTCCCACCCCTGGAATGAAGCTGCGATACTTCATGAGCGAAACTCGATTTGAATTGCGTTGGCGGAAATTTCGTATCAAGATCACCTAAGCTACTATCATTTAAAGTAGGGGGTTTCGTGTTATCATGGATCTTATTATTTGTGGCAGTTTCTTGGTCTGAGCTCGTTCCGCTTCCTGATTGGAACTCTTCTCCATCACCGATCTCTACGGCCACTAAGGAAGCTATGGAGTCACTAATAGGAGAGTCAGATGCTCTAATTTTGCTAACTAATTCTATAAGTGATTTACATGAGGTACTGAGCTTTTCGGCGGTCGCCTGTACGGTTTTTGAAGAAGAAATTCTTTTCAGTCGCCCATATATGTGACAAAGTCGGGAGGTCATTGCTTCAGGGTCCCAAGTGTTCTCGGTGTCCGTGATATTCTCGTGCATAATAACTTGTAAATGCTTTAATTTGGTAGCACAGATTGCAATTTCTCGTCTAGGTGAACTCAGTGCTGCTTGATGTGAACGCTTTGGGGCGAGGTTGTTATCAAGCGCTTCATTTTCCAAACTAGCATTGAGTTGTTTCATTTGTGACAGCAATGAACCCTGAATGTTGCGAATCACGCACTCGACAAGAAATTCATCCGATTCTAAATGCTCACTATGCAGTAGAAAAACCATCTTAATGCCGTCAGAAATGGAATACACGTAATCAAATTAGTTTAATTGCGGAGATCCTGAAGTGGTAATTTATTGTTAAGCTATAAATTCAATAACGATAAGTTTAATAAATAACTAAACCTATTATTAATAATAATAAATTCTAATCTATTACTAGCTAAGTAATTACTAATAATTGTTAATTCAAAATTTAAATACCCAATAACCCAATAACAAAAAAAAATATACTTATACTCGAAATGAATAAACTTCAAAATAAGAAATAAACTATAAAAAAAATTAAACTTTTAATTAGTAATAATGATAAAAAAGAAAAAAAATAATAATAAGAAAAATAATCAATAAGTAAATCTAACCTGAAGTCAAAAAAAATACTAATAACGGGGATGCTGATGACTGGGTGACATTCTGTGTCCAAGAAGGGAGAAAATTGAAAGAAAAAAAAAAAAAGTTAAGAAAAAAAAATGAATAAGTTGAACCTTTGACTAGACCCAGAACAATGAAGCTAATAACCGAACCGAAATCTACCCTTATAAAGCGGAAGCGGTGGTGGTTGATAACTACATTGATCCGAAGATAGGATGGAAAAACAAATTAATAAAAAACAATGAAATGATTTGAACTGTACTGCTAAACTGGGAACAATGAAGTTAATAACCGAACCAAAATCTACACTTATAAAGCGGAATCGGTGGTGGTTGATAACTCCAATGATTAAAGAATAGCAGGGCTCGGCGCGCGCACTCATGTTAACTCACACGGCCAGAATTGCCGGAACCACAAATGCGGGTGTCAAGCCAAACTGAAAACTAAACAAAAAAAAAACTGGAAAATAAATAAATTTAAATACAATAAATCGGAAAATGCCTTAAATAAAAACTGTAACTAAAAGAAAAAGAAAATAATGTAGAAAAAGTGAAAAGGAAAAGCCATTTTAGTTTGGGCGCCACTGTAACGGCACTACACTATGCTTGGGTTTGGCGGTGCTGCAAAACTTAATCAGAAGTAGCATCGACCATTTAAACTACAAGTCACACCATAATGTCGTTAACAGAATCTCCGAACAGAGGCTTTGGAACGCGGCATATATAGCTGGCTAAGGCTCAGGGTTGGGGTGGGGATATATCCAAAGCTTGATCGGAGCTTGAGTAACCGCGTACGAAGAAGTGCAAAAAAAAACAAATAAATAGAAAATAAGGATAAAAGAAATTGAAGGCATTTTCTCCGATTTATAATAACACTTGATCGGAATGAACTCCGAATACCACCCCAGTCACAGCATCACCCCAGACAACTCTCTAGCACTCCATTATCAAGAGTTCAAACGTTTCAAAATAACATCAGAAAGATAAAAAGAATAGAAGAAATTCTAAAGAAAATTTTAAAGAAACTTATCATTCACTTTCACAAAAATAGCGGTGGCAGAAACGAACGAAGAGAGAGAACTGAAAAGAAATATTTATATATAAAGGAAATAGCATGCAGCACGCGTGTGTAAAAGAATTAAAATTAAACGATGAATACATGTATAACCAAAAAAAAACCAAATGAGGGATAAAAAAAAATCCAGAAAACAAAATAGTTCCTTCCTTTTTTTTTTTTTTGAAATAATTAAATTTACCAAACAAAAAAAAATCAATTAAGCAATTAATAATAATAATAATTGAGCAAAAATTAATTAAGAAAAATAATAATAATATAATCAAAGAAATTACGCTTACTGCACCCGGCTGCCACGAATGACCCTCAAATGTACTCACTCTGCACCAACAATGTTCCAGAAATAACAATGCAGCAATACTGCATCACATACGAACAACTGTGATAACCGCTCCTCGCAGAAATTCGGCGTCACTCAAAACTTCAGCGCACCCAAATACCGTACTTTCCAAATAATTTGGTACTTAGAGACGACATGATGATAGGCAAACGGCTTTCAAAATTTTCGTTGCCTTAATGTAACGCAATAACGGACCAAACCCAAACAAAATTTTGCGTAGCAATGCACTTTTGGTTTTATATAGTATATACAAAAAAAAAACTGTTTATATATTTTGTTGTTTTTTTTTTTTCATTCACCAATTCAAAGATATATTTATTAATTATATTTTCCTGAATGTACCAATAACAATTTTTTTTTTTTATAATTTATACAAAATCACATAATAATTATAAACAAGGTATTCTTCATTGAATCTAACATAATCAGTTACATTTTTTTTTTTCATCGACAATTTAACTGCACGTAGTAACGTTCTTTAAATTGTCTAATATTATTTTACAACACAAAAAAAAACGGAAGAAAATTGTTTTTGTTTTAGTTATCAATAAAATCATTCGATATTTATACATATTATGATTTATGAGTCAAAATAAAAATTATTACACAAAATTTTCTTTTCCTTTTTATCTCAATATAACGTTTTTCCTTTGGTTTTTATAATTTCCATATTCATTTTTCATTTTTATTTTCTTAATTCTTTCACACGTTTGTTATTTTCCTCACAATAACCCATTCATGGGCTTCACAATATTTACAAAAAAAAACTTTTTGTCCACAAAAAAAAATAAAATCACTCAAACGCAAAGAAATATATGTATATTAAATCGTCTCGAGTCGAGACTAAAAAAAACGTCCATCCGCTACGGAGGTAAAAACTTGACTGCTCCAAAAAATCATTATCACCCGATTGATAAGCGATCGATTTGCCAAAAAAAAAAATACAAAAAAAAATCGATCATCAAATTTCGTTTCCCCTCTCTCTTCGTTCAGTTGCCCGTTAAACAGGGCTTAGCACCGAAGTTCTTCTATGGGCAGGGATGATGCAAGAATGCATCGTCACAGTCGTGGGGACGACCCACACCCGAAAAAGTCTCAAAAGCCAGGCCTATACAATTTTATATAAAAAAAACTATTTCAAAGAAAGTCAGATAGGTAACAACAAGTATTCCGAGCCAATAAAAGATAATCTAAAGTTTGATATCTTTAAAATGGTAGATGCCAAGCGATTTCCCTTTCGGATCTGAAACTTCGCAAGAAACATTTCCTACCATACGTATAATTTTACCCTTTTGGTACTTAAGTGCAAGTTTAGCTGAATAAAAGGAAGTTGCGTCACTTTGTGTGAAATTTTTCACATAAACAGTTTGGCCAATTTTATATTTAGGGACTCTGGTTCGCAGGTTGTACGGATTGTGGGCTTTAACCTGAGCATTATGAAGATGTTCTTGAATTTTTGTGGATAGTTGGTATAATTCCTCTGGCTTGTGATCTACAATGGTGTGGTTACCACCTAAATTATAGACATCCTTCAAAATACGATAAGCTGAACCATGCATTACCGGATGGTGACCAAATACTAAGAAGTAGGGTGGATAATGGGTAGACTCATGAATCGAATTTCGCAACGCGTGCGTAACCGCATCTAAAGATTGATCCCATGTTCGTTGGTCTTCTTTAATGTACGCTCGGAGAGACGCTAACAGAGTACGGTTAACACGCTCAGAGGCATTGCCCTGGGGTGAATATTTAGCCGTGAAAAGATGCCGAACACCATACTTTGCAAGAAGCTGTTCCAGGACTTTCGACTCGAATTGTTTACCGTTATCGGTAACAATAGTTTCAGGTACTCCAAATACTAAAAATATGTTCTTCTCGAGGAATTTAACCACTTCCTGCGCTGTAGCTTGTCGAATAGCATGAGTTAGAACAAACTTAGAGAAGTGGTCCACAGCAATTAAGATGGAAGTATTCCCACTACGTGAACGCGGATAAGGTCCCATGAAATCTAAGTAAATTCGTTGGAATGGGCGAAATGTTAGTGGTAAGGAACTGAGTGGTGGACGGTTTGTATAGTTCATAGATTTGGTACTTTTACACGTCTCGCAAGCTGAAACAAATTTTTGCACATCTCTTCGCAACGTTGGCCAGAAAAAATAACGCTTCAGAATTTCAGTGGTTTTATTAATTCCCAGGTGAGCTGACGTTGGTGGGCAATGACCAAACCTTATTAAGTCTGGACGAAGATTTTCCGGTACGACGAGTTTCAAATTTGGATAATCCGGTTGTATAGAATCCGTTAATTCAGGCAGGCGAATATAAATCCGGTCATTAATAATATCTAAATTTGATTTATTCGGATTATTTTTTATATCGGAAACCTGTTTGCCATATTCGGTACTGAGGAAAGCTTCCGAATCAAGATCGAGATTGATTGGATCATCATTAGGGAGAGAGCCCACAGATTTTTTTGTAGTTTTCTGTATCTCATCCAGAAATGCGCGAGACAAGGCATCGGGCACAGCATTCTGGGATCCTTTCCGGTATTTAATTTCGAAGTCGTATCCCTGAAGTTTTAGGCTCCACCGAGCCAATCTGCCTGACAAGTCTCTTTGTGACATTAGCCAGGTGAGGCTCGCGTGGTCCGTAATCACAGTAAACGGTAGTCCTTCAACGAATGCACGGAACTTTTTAATCGCAAGGACGGCGGCGAGACACTCCAGCTCTGTCACACTATAATTTCGCTGTGCCGCATTCAGTTTTTGCGACATAAAAGCAATGGGGTTGTCTTCTCCAGTCTCGGATTTTTGAAATAACACGGCTCCTATTCCGGTTGAGCTGGCATCGCATTGGATGTAAAATCTTTTATTAAAATCCGGATTGGTAAGTACAGGAGCTGTGATCAGAGCGAACTTCAGGGCGGTAAAGGCGTTATGGGCTTCATCGGACCAATCAAATTTTCGACCTTTTTTAAGAAGGTTAGTTAAAGGAGCAGAGAGTGTTGAGTAACCGTCGATGAAACGACGATACCAGCCAGAAACTCCAAGGAATCGTCGGATTTGTTTAACAGTTTTAGGGACGGGGAACTCTGCAATGGCTCGAACCTTGTCAGGATTGGGGCGCAAGGAACCCCCACCAACCACATAGCCGAGATAATCGATCTCATTCAGCAAGAAATGACTTTTCTCTACATTAATGGTGAGGCCTGCTTTAACCAGTCGAGATGCTATCTCGGACAGCAAAGAAAGGTGCTCATCAAAAGTGGATGTCATTATTAATAGATCATCAAGATAGACGAAAACTCGGTCTTGCAGATGATGAGGAATTACCCTGTGCATCAACCTGCACAAGGTCTGAGGCGCATTGCAGAGCCCAAACGGCATCACGGTAAAATGATATAAAGGACGTCCTGGCACCGTGAAAGCTGTTTTTTCCCTGCTGTCGGGATTCAACGGTATTTGCCAGAACGCGTCCTTTAAATCCAGGCTTGACATGTATTTAGCTCTGTCTAAACGACTAAGTAGGCCTTCAATCAGGGGAAGAGGGTAAGCGTCTTTACGTGTAACTTCATTTAGCTTTCTAGCATCGAGACACAACCTTGTCTTACCATTGGCCTTTCGCACTATCGCCATAGGGGAGCACCAAGGGCTCTGACTCTCCTCAATAACTCCAAGTTCCAGCATTCTATCAAGTTCCCGATACATCTCTTTTTGCACGGCGGGGGACACAGGATAGAACCGCTGTTTTACCGGAGGAGCGTCGCCTACATCGATACTGTGACTTAACAAGGAGGTTCGACCGAGACCTAATTTCTCGGAATTTGGGAATTCGTTGATGACTAATCTTAGTTGCTCCTGTTGGACCATATTGAGTGGGAGCTGCTTAGGATTCACATGGGTTTTATTCATTGTACCAGGACTAAGTAATTCTTCAATCATAACGGGTCTTACACCAAAAGTCTCCCAAAAATCACAACCTAGATAAAGTTCCTGTTGCAAATCAGGAATAACAAAGATTTGCATTTGGGCTGACTTTCCTTTGTAGCTTACCTTAGAATTAATATACCCAATGACCCGTTGAGCGGCACCATCTGCAGTCTGAATTGAACTGGAGAGTGGATGCAAGAATATCTTGTGTTGGGTAATAAATTCAAAAGCATTTCGACCAAGAGCACTTATATTTGCGCCGCTGTCCAATAATCCACGAATATTGACGCCTGATAGTGTAACCATGGCGTACGGACGGTTGTCTCCTTTGTCGTCATCTTCTAACACCGCAGCCAGAATGCAATTGAAAAGTCTCTGTTTAAGTTTCCTTTTGGCTTTAAAATATTTGGAAGTTCTTACGGTCGACGAGCAAATAACGGAACTATTAGTATTAGGTTTAATTTTAAGGGATGACTTTGGATTTGCTACTTCCTTTGTTAACCCATAAGCTCCGGGTCCGTGTTGGAAGCGGAATCTGTCATGTTCGGTCTGGGTACTGGTAGAACGTGTTGACGGGAATGATGTGACCCAGCAGCTCTCATTCCCGATGGGAAGTTTTCCTGTCGTCGTGTGCAGTTTGAGCAGTTGGGCTTTAATACATTATGAGATCCACATCCGTAACAAAATAAATGTTGAGGAGGTTTGTTACAATCTGTAAAAACGTGCCCAATTTCTTGACAGTTCCAACAAGTAGATCCTGTCCTGTTGATGGGAATGATAATTGGCGATTTTTTTGCAACTCTTGAATTATGGGAACTATATGCCTCAATATTTATGGGATGGATAGAGTCTACAGACGATGGAATTGAATATTTACATGTATCATTAGCGTTCGTGTCCTGCAGAGCCGTAACTTCGTTGACATGTCGACTACCTAGATTCATGCTAAGTTCTGGGGTATAACCAATGCTTTTCCATGTCTCTTCAACTGCAATACATCTATTTATGAGAACTGCTACCGAATCAAATTGATTACCGGCCAATTGCGCTTTTAGAGCTGGTCGCATATTTTTACGAAGGATATCTATTAAATCGGCCTCGGATAGAGGATTCCTCAAAGGTAGCGCTAAACTGATCACATCGTAATAGAAATCGATAAATGTCTCCTTGTTGTATTTTTGTTTTCGGCTGTCAATTAAAATTCGGATATCATAATCTGTTTTCCGGTATTGAAATCTATGAATAAAGGCCTCTTTTAGCTCCTCCCAACTACAATTAATATTTCTCTCCAGAATAATCCAGTAGTGCTCACGTGCCACACCTTTCAAAAGAAATCCCAAATCGTGCACCAATTGCTGTAAGCTTAGGCCATGGGTCGACGCTAGTCTTTCAACGCGGAAAAAGAATTTTTCAACAGTGATATCCGATGATGATCCATCATAAAAGATGTTCCATTTTGAGATATTGATAGGGTAAGTGCCTTTATTTATTAGGGGCACGGCAGAAGTGGTATTTTGATTTCGAGTAGCCTCCCTCGGAAGCTGATGAGCGGCAAACTCGAGAGGGTTCGAAGAAGCCGAGTGAGGAAAATACGAAGATGATGGGTTCATAAATCGTTGGGATCCACCAGCAACTGAAGTGGCGAATGTCTCATAATTTGGATTTGACACAGACTGTTGGTGAAAATTTAAATTCATAGATGAAGGATGTGGTTGAAGATAATTAATGGCAGAGTTTGGATTAAACTGTACGCGTTGTGGATATGACATAGATGGAGCTGAAACACTGACCAACGGTGGGGCGAATGTCTGTGTAGTCTCTAGATTCAATCTTATGTTAGGCCTGAATTGCGGTGGTTGATAGATCAACGTATTTGACGTAGTCGGAATATACTTGCTATCAAAAGAAGGTCGGACGGAATTTAACTGTGCTTGAGACGTTACTAAATGTTGTGAAACTGTCCCACCCCTGGAATGAAGCTGCGATACTTCATGAGCGAAACTCGATTTGAATTGCGTTGGCGGAAATTTCGTATCAAGATCACCTAAGCTACTATCATTTAAAGTAGGGGGTTTCGTGTTATCATGGATCTTATTATTTGTGGCAGTTTCTTGGTCTGAGCTCGTTCCGCTTCCTGATTGGAACTCTTCTCCATCACCGATCTCTACGGCCACTAAGGAAGCTATGGAGTCACTAATAGGAGAGTCAGATGCTCTAATTTTGCTAACTAATTCTATAAGTGATTTACATGAGGTACTGAGCTTTTCGGCGGTCGCCTGTACGGTTTTTGAAGAAGAAATTCTTTTCAGTCGCCCATATATGTGACAAAGTCGGGAGGTCATTGCTTCAGGGTCCCAAGTGTTCTCGGTGTCCGTGATATTCTCGTGCATAATAACTTGTAAATGCTTTAATTTGGTAGCACAGATTGCAATTTCTCGTCTAGGTGAACTCAGTGCTGCTTGATGTGAACGCTTTGGGGCGAGGTTGTTATCAAGCGCTTCATTTTCCAAACTAGCATTGAGTTGTTTCATTTGTGACAGCAATGAACCCTGAATGTTGCGAATCACGCACTCGACAAGAAATTCATCCGATTCTAAATGCTCACTATGCAGTAGAAAAACCATCTTAATGCCGTCAGAAATGGAATACACGTAATCAAATTAGTTTAATTGCGGAGATCCTGAAGTGGTAATTTATTGTTAAGCTATAAATTCAATAACGATAAGTTTAATAAATAACTAAACCTATTATTAATAATAATAAATTCTAATCTATTACTAGCTAAGTAATTACTAATAATTGTTAATTCAAAATTTAAATACCCAATAACCCAATAACAAAAAAAAATATACTTATACTCGAAATGAATAAACTTCAAAATAAGAAATAAACTATAAAAAAAATTAAACTTTTAATTAGTAATAATGATAAAAAAGAAAAAAAATAATAATAAGAAAAATAATCAATAAGTAAATCTAACCTGAAGTCAAAAAAAATACTAATAACGGGGATGCTGATGACTGGGTGACATTCTGTGTCCAAGAAGGGAGAAAATTGAAAGAAAAAAAAAAAAAGTTAAGAAAAAAAAATGAATAAGTTGAACCTTTGACTAGACCCAGAACAATGAAGCTAATAACCGAACCGAAATCTACCCTTATAAAGCGGAAGCGGTGGTGGTTGATAACTACATTGATCCGAAGATAGGATGGAAAAACAAATTAATAAAAAACAATGAAATGATTTGAACTGTACTGCTAAACTGGGAACAATGAAGTTAATAACCGAACCAAAATCTACACTTATAAAGCGGAATCGGTGGTGGTTGATAACTCCAATGATTAAAGAATAGCAGGGCTCGGCGCGCGCACTCATGTTAACTCACACGGCCAGAATTGCCGGAACCACAAATGCGGGTGTCAAGCCAAACTGAAAACTAAACAAAAAAAAAACTGGAAAATAAATAAATTTAAATACAATAAATCGGAAAATGCCTTAAATAAAAACTGTAACTAAAAGAAAAAGAAAATAATGTAGAAAAAGTGAAAAGGAAAAGCCATTTTAGTTTGGGCGCCACTGTAACGGCACTACACTATGCTTGGGTTTGGCGGTGCTGCAAAACTTAATCAGAAGTAGCATCGACCATTTAAACTACAAGTCACACCATAATGTCGTTAACAGAATCTCCGAACAGAGGCTTTGGAACGCGGCATATATAGCTGGCTAAGGCTCAGGGTTGGGGTGGGGATATATCCAAAGCTTGATCGGAGCTTGAGTAACCGCGTACGAAGAAGTGCAAAAAAAAACAAATAAATAGAAAATAAGGATAAAAGAAATTGAAGGCATTTTCTCCGATTTATAATAACACTTGATCGGAATGAACTCCGAATACCACCCCAGTCACAGCATCACCCCAGACAACTCTCTAGCACTCCATTATCAAGAGTTCAAACGTTTCAAAATAACATCAGAAAGATAAAAAGAATAGAAGAAATTCTAAAGAAAATTTTAAAGAAACTTATCATTCACTTTCACAAAAATAGCGGTGGCAGAAACGAACGAAGAGAGAGAACTGAAAAGAAATATTTATATATAAAGGAAATAGCATGCAGCACGCGTGTGTAAAAGAATTAAAATTAAACGATGAATACATGTATAACCAAAAAAAAACCAAATGAGGGATAAAAAAAAATCCAGAAAACAAAATAGTTCCTTCCTTTTTTTTTTTTTTGAAATAATTAAATTTACCAAACAAAAAAAAATCAATTAAGCAATTAATAATAATAATAATTGAGCAAAAATTAATTAAGAAAAATAATAATAATATAATCAAAGAAATTACGCTTACTGCACCCGGCTGCCACGAATGACCCTCAAATGTACTCACTCTGCACCAACAATGTTCCAGAAATAACAATGCAGCAATACTGCATCACATACGAACAACTGTGATAACCGCTCCTCGCAGAAATTCGGCGTCACTCAAAACTTCAGCGCACCCAAATACCGTACTTTCCAAATAATTTGGTACTTAGAGACGACATGATGATAGGCAAACGGCTTTCAAAATTTTCGTTGCCTTAATGTAACGCAATAACGGACCAAACCCAAACAAAATTTTGCGTAGCAATGCACTTTTGGTTTTATATAGTATATACAAAAAAAAAACTGTTTATATATTTTGTTGTTTTTTTTTTTTCATTCACCAATTCAAAGATATATTTATTAATTATATTTTCCTGAATGTACCAATAACAATTTTTTTTTTTTATAATTTATACAAAATCACATAATAATTATAAACAAGGTATTCTTCATTGAATCTAACATAATCAGTTACATTTTTTTTTTTCATCGACAATTTAACTGCACGTAGTAACGTTCTTTAAATTGTCTAATATTATTTTACAACACAAAAAAAAACGGAAGAAAATTGTTTTTGTTTTAGTTATCAATAAAATCATTCGATATTTATACATATTATGATTTATGAGTCAAAATAAAAATTATTACACAACATTTTCTTTTCCTTTTTATCTCAATATAACGTTTTTCCTTTGGTTTTTATAATTTCCATATTCATTTTTCATTTTTATTTTCTTAATTCTTTCACACGTTTGTTATTTTCCTCACAATAACCCATTCATGGGCTTCACAATATTTACAAAAAAAAACTTTTTGTCCACAAAAAAAAATAAAATCACTCAAACGCAAAGAAATATATGTATATTAAATCGTCTCGAGTCGAGACTAAAAAAAACGTCCATCCGCTACGGAGGTAAAAACTTGACTGCTCCAAAAAATCATTATCACCCGATTGATAAGCGATCGATTTGCCAAAAAAAAAAATACAAAAAAAAATCGATCATCAAATTTCGTTTCCCCTCACTCTTCGTTCAGTTGCCCGTTAAACAGGGCTTAGCACCGAAGTTCTTCTATGGGCAGGGATGATGCAAGAATGCATCGTCACACCAGTACTAAGTTTACCGCGTAATATGTACTTCTAATTGCGTTTCTGAAGTTCGATCTTTTATATTTTTATTATAAATATCTTTAATTATTAATTTGAATGATTTCCACTTTGCAATCAACAGTTGGCTTTTATCTGGATAGATTTTATCAAAATCTAATTAAATCTATGTGAAACACAGAAATATTAATATTTATGTTACTTATCTGAAATTTCGCTAACTTACTAATGCTAATCCGATTTGTTGTTTTAATGTCGGCCATTCAAGAAACAGATCTAGATTTTCGCTGTTGTGTTTTTTTCGCAAATCAAAAGTGGCTCGCCATTTTTCTAAACCAACGCTTCAGGTTGTTTATTAGCTTTGAGCCACTGCTGGTTTCCAATGGCCGTTTCATCAATATCGTGATCCTGAAGTAGTTGATCTTCAAACGTGCTTTCATCCACAGTTTTTGGTCGTTTCAGGTTATATCAAACTTTCGATCACACCTTTTTCACGGTGTTTTCGGCAAGGGCTGTAGTACTTCTGGGCTAGTTTTCCTCTAATTCATTTGTCCTTACTTACATAGTACTCCTTCAAAAATAATAAAATAATAATTTTAATTTCGTTTATAATTTTATGGAATTGTTGTACAAATACACGTATTTGTATATAAGTTTGCCCAACGAAAACGAAACAGAAACTGGTTATCTCTAAAAACATCGACCTACCTTAAAAAAGTTTAAACACGTAAACTTGAAATTTGAGGGTATGTATTTGTTACGGTAAATTCATCTGCTTAACTTTATCCCTAAATGGCTACTCTTTCATTTCATTTCATTTACTTTAACCAACAAAATGCGATATCATTGAAAGAGAATTTAAGCCCATTTAAAATGATATGACCCTTTTTCACTATAATGATATGACATGGAGTAGCCATCCTCGCCAAAGAGACGAAGTTATTTAATCAGTATCTGTTTCGTTTTCATTGGACCCTGAAGTGCATTGTGTATAATATAAAATGTACCTCAACTTCGTCGGGAAATAAATTAATGATTTCTCCAACTATTTTTTTGTGATAAGGTGATGATAAAATTTGACCAAATTCGTTTTTAATCCAATAGTTTGCGATTATTTCGCACAAATCACTGCGGTTCGATGAATTAAGACCACAATTGGTTTTCGATAAATCCAAAAGCGACTTTCCGATAAATGAAGCACATAAAATTTGTTCCAACGTCTAAAATATATTATAATAAAATTTAACAAAAACAAATTTAATATAATTTGGATTAGAAAAACTCACGTGATGCTGATTTGGAAATAACTGTCTTGCTGAAGAGGTTGAAGCTTTGGTTGAAATCGGAGATAAAGGTGACGCGGAATTAGACGAAACAATTGAAGAATTTATTTCGAAATTTGAACTACTTAACTAACTATTTATACTGCTGTTGACGGATAACATTTAAGCAAAGCCCTTTATACATAAGACAAAAAAAAAATCAAAATTCTAAATTTCCAAGGAAAGATAAAAAAAATTTAATAATTTTACATTTGATTTCCGCCAATTTAAAAGATGTGTCCGAAATTTTATTGGCAATCCATACTTTTCTTTCGGTATCAAATTGTCTATATGCGACATTGTTATATCTTTAAAACTATCTATGTATCTATTTTAATGTTTTTTTTTCGAAAAAATCCGCCATTAATTCCTCACAACCCCACTTCAATAAAAGATCGTGTTCCTCATCCCACACAATCAAAATGTGAGTTTCTGCTCCATCTATGTGTGAATTATTTTGCATTTCAGTTTGATTTTCACTACTTTCTGCAACTTCTGTGTCATTTATATTATTTTGTACATCATTTAGATTTTCACTCATTTTGTTATACAAGATCACAATTTTATTTTACGCAATAATTATTTTTTATTTTTAATAATCTGGTAAGTAATCTAATCTTCTGTGTATGAATCGCACGGAACTTACAATTAGAATGAAGCCAAGCTAAAACAAAAGACAAGCATCTAAAAAGTAACGGTACCCAAAAATACGTATCTGTCATTTATAAATGTGTTTGTAAATTCATATAAAACCGTTCTATGATTCAACAAAAGTGTTGTGTAAAAATATATAAAAATATAGTTGAAATTGAAACCAACAAAATCATGTAATCAAACAATATGGTTTGGAAGATTCATAGATTGTTAGTCTCTGTTTCATTATGTAATGTTTCAGAAATATAGAAATGTTTATCTAAAATTGGGAACGGGACCAATCTATTTATCATCCAATTTATGTTCACTAAATCATAAAACTTTAATGGGGGGCGAGTAGCAGGGACAGCAGGGACAGCAGAGACGCAACGATTTCAACAACAACGTCAAGCAACACTACCTACAGTTAGTACAAATTCGGGTGACCGCATTTGAACATGATGATGGAACGAAATCTCGCCCCCCTCTCACAACCGCAATAATAATAGTTGTTTACAGCTTTTCAGAAAAAAAAAGAGTTTGCGGTACCAGGAAATTTGTGTTGTCATTTGTGTCTTCTTACAGGTTGGAGCAGTAGAGATGAACTTTAAAATTGTATTGTCTTGTGTTAAATAAATTACTAAAAAAAAAAAAATATATATAATACTAACAAATTTACTAACTATCAACTACTTAGGTGCCTGGAACCGGGTTGAGTCTTTGTTGCTAACATTCCTTTCCCATCCCTCGATCTTGTTATATGTAAAAAGGTATACGACGGCGGCCTGGCCAGGGGCGGATATCACAACTATTAGACTTATGTGGTTATCGATGTGGCGCCTTTCTTTACGGGGTTTGGCTTCATGAAGAATGGTGTCGTGTTTGTGTAAACATGGGTATAGTGGTGTGGTATTCGCATTTATAATACGGGAGACTTGCTTAATGCTTGATCGTACATCGCAATCAATCAAATCAAAATCAATTAATCAAAAATCAATCAATCAAACTAAATCATAAAACATTAATGTACGAATCAAATAACCAGTTACAAGAAATATATATTATTTTGTTTGAAACTCCTAAATTTTTATCAAAGAATTAGGAATCTTTGATTAACCCAATTTAGTTTTTTCTGTGCGGTACGTGAGTTTCAACGACTGATTTTGTTGGAATTTTCGTTGCCAAGTTTAATGACTCAAGGGTATATCAATACGTTTCAATATAAATAATTAAAAATCATCTAATGTAGGCTCATCTTTATCTGAAAAGTGTTCTGCCCAGGCTGCTTTTGATTTATCGTCAATCTTGCTAAACAATATGTGAATTAACCAAGGATCTCATGATTCTGTGTTTCCACCAAGTGCCTTTAAACCCCTAATTATTTCATCTCAGGGGTCCATGACTTTTGTTAGATTAACAGCGTTACCATGTAAAATGTGAGGTTGGTTCTTGAACTTATGAATAAATGAGTTTACTAAAAATTTTCTGCGATCGAATCTTGGTTTTAGTTTATTAAAGCGAAAATATAATTGACTCCAGTAATGCTCAAATGATTTAGTAGCTTGGATGCTTCTCCTCGCAATGACCCTTTCAAATAGTGAAATTTTTCAACAGTACTTAACGATGTTTACTCATGAATGATTGACACAAATATGTAATAAAATGTTTGCCATTCTGAATAGTCACCATGGAACGGAAAAATATGAAGTTTTGGAAGCTTTACTTCAGAATGCACAGTCGTCTGGTTTACGGTGTTATCTAGGGTGATATTGACCTCTCTGTGAGCTGACGGTTCTCGCAGAATTTGACTTAGTTTCGCCTTGGCTATGAAATACATTTACTTCATCATCTAGAGGTTCACTGTCCATTAATTCAAGAAGTTCGTTTTCAAGTCATTTCAGCCATTCTTGATAAGTGCTATTCGTACTTTAGGCCTTTTAAGACCTTTAGTTGCTTTATAAAGGGAATAATTAGGGAACTTATAGCCAGAAATCCCAGCTAAGTCTTCACTAAAAGATTCGTTCTTGATTTCTTTGATAAGTATTTTCAATTTGTTGCTTAAATAACTAAGTCGTGCTTTGCTTTGTGGTGCTCGTTTCCTCTAGGTTAGGAGTAAGAAAAGTACTCTGCCACGCTGCTTGTAGTATACTGTTGCTCAGCAGCTCTAACTGAACATCAAATTGTGCCGGAGTTTTAATTGCTACGTGTAATTTAGTATTGTCTTCGACTAGATTCCGGAAGAGTTCTCAGTTTATTCTATTATTTATTAACCTAAGCAAATTTTCTTTTTTGATAATGGCATCACTGAGTGTCATAATGATAGGCGTATGGTCAGACAAAATACCTTCACTGTTTTCGAGTAGTACGTTGTTTTCAGATATCCCTTTCGTTACAAAGAAATCTATCAAATCTGGTATCTTATTTGTATCCGCTGGCCAATATGTTGGTTAACCTCCAGACAGGAACTCGCAGTTTAAAGCCCAACCAGCTGCAAACAGCTCCTCACCCTTGTGGGTTGTTAGTCTTGATCCCCAATATGTATTTTTAGCATAAAAATCGCCTCCGATTAAGAAGTTAAAACCGAGCGATTTGAGTAAATTAACATAGTTTTCTTTATTCCTATTATACCGCGGATTATTTAATCGAACATTAATGGTGGCTACTTGTATAATTTCTTTATCAATTTTTACTCCTTCCTAATGTCTAATGTTTCCTTCACAAATATGGTTGAGGAGCATCCTCTCGCTTTTCTTGCTGGGTCGATGGTGTGGTAGCACTGGTATCCTCGAGTTCTAATGAATTACATTTTTGGCAGATGAGATTTTGAAATTAGACATATATCTTTTCTAAATTTAGAAAAATTTCTAACGCTGAAATTTGTTTCAACAGCCCATTTGCATTCCAATTGGCGATTCTGAATGTGTTATTCATATCATGGAAGGGCTTTTATTTACTGTTTGCTTATTTAACCACTTAAATATAGCGTCCAGGTTTCTTTCTTGTTTTAGTAGCCTTAAGTTTAAAGCTTCTATATTCTTTAGAATTTTTTGAAGAACTAGGCTTTGGTCGTCTACTTTGTTACTTACCGTTTCCTGCTATTGTACAATCTGTGAGTATGTTTTTCGGCCTATTATTGCACTTGTTTGTGATGGTTCTACACTGAAAAAAATACTACATCAATGCAGACAAATATTCATTAATAGTAAGAAAAATTCGTTAAATCTGAGCCGATACGACCCTTCTTTAATAGTACGAAAATCATACGTTAATATGGTGAAACACATAAAAAAATTTATTTTATGTTTGACTACTAACGTTGTAATATTTGTAACTCTGATTGCTGAACCTGTACATGCTTGCTCATATTAAATTCCGGGAGCTCCGGCTGGGCGGGTACGTTAGACAGCAACGCCAACTATGTTACAAACCTTAAATATTATCATGTGCAACAAAATCAAATAAATAATAAGAAGAAGAAAAAAAAAAAAGAAAAATACGAAATGACCAGGACGAAACCAGTACCAATCCATTCAAGTGGGTTTTACCGAGTGAACATCGCGTGATGTCTTATTTGGCCCCCCTTGGATCCACCAAATCCCCAACCCTCCCTCCATCGACGTAACTCAACAATTCATGTTACCTAGTATTTACCAATTACGATTAATGGAAATAAAAACAGTAAAGTTAAGTTACCAAACCCGTTTGTTTCACCAAAGAAAACATTCGAGATCGATAGTAAACTAATTTGGATAATCTTTCGGTAATTGAAAATAAACTTAGGTAATTATATAAAATGAAAAATGATAATTTATAGGATTGAAAATTTATACGAACATTAATTATGTAACTTTAATTTGGAAAAAAAAACTAACTGCGTGAGAGCCTCAATGTATGTACCACTAAATTTTCTGGGCTAACTGTTTGTACGCCCAGGTGAAAAATTTACAAAAAAAATTTACTCACTATTCAAAGTCTGCAAAGCGCTCCGCGACGTTGAAGCTGTCGTTTCGTAGGGACTGTTTCGTGAAGTTGAAAGAAACAGTCTCTACTGGCCAAAGCCCAAGGACATTTAACTAAATTAGATCACTCGGACGACAAACTATTGTTATTAATTTTAGATTCTTCGATTTCCAATCACGAATTGTTCGAAATATATTTTTTTTTCCTTTCCACTAATCCAAAGAGACTCACACACTCACAAAAACACTAATTTTCAGAAAATTTAAGAACAACAATAAATAAATATAAGAGCAATTTAACTAAAAGATTTTACTAGAACACTATAGATTCTCGTTTTTTTTTCACACCAAACAACATAGTAATCTACACGGTTATTATACTTTCTCGCCATGAGGAAATGAAGGTCAGCACATAATCCGTTCTCGAAATTCCGCTGACTTTTATGATGACTATCCCGTATCGGTTTATATGGTGGGAATTCTAAAGCGGTAACCCTGGTAGTTAGCGAGAAATCACGCTATAATCGAAAAAAAACAGGGTTAATATATGATTATTTATAGATGAGGTTAAATTTAACTACGTCCAATTTCACGGTCACGAATGAAGGCCAATGACATTGGCCAACCAACAAAATCCTCAACTGTAGTTGGATATTTGGTGTTGGTATTTGGATTCACCAAAATAAATTGGTTTCAATAACCAATAATATACTACAATTATGTAGATCAATTTTTAATTTAGTTGATTCGCACTAACTGACAAGTCGATCTTCCGATATCGAACGATCATTATTTGCAGTAATTTATTATTTTATGACACCGGGTCAAATTTAAAATCATAAACATTGAAACCAGTTTGCGAAAATATAGGGGAAAAACAACGTCGTATCAATTCTATATTACAGTCTGCCACACAAAGTTACATATTTATGAACTGATTCATATAAGATACGAAAAATGTTATAATTTTAATGCAGTTAAAAGCATTTCTGGATGAACAAATTCTTATTGTTAACGTAAGAAAGTAAAGATAACAGGAAATTGTTCGTAAGTATAATGAAATGTTACGTCATTTTAACGAATAAATTCATACATATAAGTTTAAAAATTCATTATTTGTGCATACGAAATTTTTCGTATATATGAAGAACGGCTTACTCAGTGGTTAAGAATAATACACAAATATGATGATTATTTTCATAAATATATTGAATATTTTATATGTAGTAACGGGTTCATAATTGATAAACAAAATTACATAATATTTATGTAGAGTTCATAATAGGAACGTATTTTTGGGTCGTTTGATGAATAAATTCGTAAAATTTATACAGCGCAGTATAAAAAATAAAAAAACATAAAATTTCTTTATAATATTACATAATTTATTTAATTTAAATAGAATTTGATAAAATGTTAGGCTTTGAATTCTAATATTTTGTATTAAATTATAAGTAAATTATTACATTTGCTTTTAATAAACTAGAACTTAAAAATAAATATAATCAGATAAAAAATATAATAGGAGCAGTAAACGCCATGTTGATATTCGAATTCCAAATTTTTTCCCATTTTAGTATTCTTGAGAACGTCTTTTTTGTGTATGAACTTTCAATATTTTTAAAATTATGATAGTCATGTTCTGTTCTGTAAATTCAATAAAATTACCTGATCTGTTCGCAATACCCCAAAAGCGATAGGGTGGATGGTGGCTCGTGAAATCCTCCTTGCTCATCGATATTTGATATTTTTTGCAAGCAACAATAAAAAAGTAAAAATATTATTAACACAATTAATTTCTAGTCCCGTATATCACATAACTTATAAATTTATACATTATTTATATTTTGAAATAGTGTTTTCCGCACAAAAATGTTTACTTTTTAATTTAACTGAATGAGAATTCCGACAAAGTCGCGGTCAAAACGAAAACACTTAAGTGTACAACACAAATTCATCACAAATTAAATAAAATACCATATTTACCTAAATTTCAACACACAAAAATTTATTAAAATACATTATACATTAAAATTTATTTTATTAATTTGAAGAAAATGTTCTTATTCGTCACAAATTAAACAAAATAAATTCGTAAGACACATTTCAGTAAGCACTTCTGCCTAACTTTAACATTTGATTTATGGTGATGAAAAATCTTAATTGGAGACGGAGATGACAAAAAAAAAATTCTAAAACATACGCACTCAACGCACATTTAGGAGCCGAAATATAATATTCATGTATTTTAGTGCCAGATTCGTTAATACGACGAAAAATAAGTATTTAACATATATTTTCGTACATAATCTTATTCATAAATATTATGAATTGTTCACAAATGTAATTATTTAATAAAACAATGCAAACTGCACTAATACGCAAACAATTTGTGATTGTGTTTCGTTTTTTTACGTAAAAATAACAATTTTTACATTAATAGTACGAATTGTGGTTAACGAACGCCATTCGTAAATAAAACGCAGTAAATTTTTTTCAGTGGACCACTGGGTTTTTGAACATTGTCCTATTACTAGGCACGCCACGGTTTAGCGGGCTCTGGCGTTTTTTGTTTCTCAGATTTTCCGTTCCATGGCTACTTCACATCATCTATAGTAAGCAGGAGGCTCTCCGTTACAGTTTACTCATTTTAGAGGCGCATTTTTTGTCAAATTACAAGCTTGGGGGAAATGTTTCCTTGAACATTTCACACATCTAGGCTCTCGTTTGAAATATTTCTACGTGTTATTATATTCTTGGCGTTTCTTGCACTTAGGTATCAAGCCAGTGGATTTTCTTAACGCTTATATTCTAACTCTTATGTTAAGGACTGCCTTAATATTGAAAAAAGTCTCTATTTTGAAGCTCTGGAGATTTTCGATTATATCCTGCTTTCTACAGATTGGATGAAAACCTCTAGCTAGTGATGTAAACGGTAATATTCTCGGTGGTAATATTACCGGTAAAATAGGTAATTTTAGGCAATATTACCCAAAGTGGTGTTACAGTGGTAATATCGGTAATATACATATATTAAAAATGTTTTTTCCAAACAAATCAACTAGTCTAAATGCAAAAAGAGTTGTGACACCACTGCATTATACTCCCTTATGTACTGTTAACCGATACACCATTTTTGCTGTAAAATATAATCTACACCTTTCTCCTGTTTCATTAACATATTCATTTGGCAAATACGTAATAGAGCTGGAATCTGACCATGAAACACCAACCACTATTTTAACTAGAAAAGTGGCTGCAACGTCTTAGTCGATGAAAAGCTCTAGTATGCTGGAATTTCGTTGACAACATGAGACCAAAATAGCACCAGATGGTCGAATAGCTATTATTCGAGCAATTTTTGTTTCTGGTGCTCCATTAGGCTCAACCACAAAGTCGGCTTGTATTGATTTGTTGAAGAAGTTACGACCGTTCTAAAAACTTCCTTCAAGATATCAACTCTCCAATCAATTGTTGGATTTTGAATACCATTGCATCGAAAAGTGAGTCTTGACGTTGCACGATGCTTGGTCCAACATACGCAGGGACTCCATAACAAATTATGTCATCAATACCCCCAAAGCTTATAAATCTACTCACTAAGGAAAATCTACTTTTGGCTTTTAAAGTTGCGTTTCAAGAAAGTTAAGGCGGTGTTAAAAGATGTCGTGATTTATAAATTTGTTTTACTTATTACTGACTATGGAACGAACAACAAAGCGTCCCGAAAAATGGTTAACAAAAGCTACCCCAATATTACCGAGTACGGATGCATCTCCCATGGACTTAACTTGCTCATTGTCGATATCTTCAAGATTCAGTTAATCAACAGTTTGAAATTTTCAGTCAGTCGTACGGATGGTTTCGCAAATAAAAAAAAACTTGCACATTTTTCATGCTACATTAGATCTAAAGAGCATAAAATATCGTTTAACGGTGTAAAAATTTAATTTGTTTATTTATTAAAATTTATTATTCTATCATAAAATTATACAATTTAATTTATTATTTGGCACCACCATTTTAACACCGCGCGTTGGTGGTCGGCATGTCGCCGTATCGGAATTTTAGAGCAGACTGAAGTAAAAAGAAAGATTTAATTTTATTTTGTTTTGATGTCTCTTCATGTGGAAGAGACAGTAGTTCATTGGTTAAATGCGTGTGTTCCCAAATGGTAATGTCAACGTTGAGCGGCGTGAAAACGTTGCATTAGTGGTTGGGTGAACTCAGACGCCAATGTATGTGAGTGATACTTTGTAGCGGAGCACGCATGAGTGAGCCGCTACAGAGATACCTTCATGCTACATCAGGTATGCCCTAAGGAACGTAGGCTATCGAAGACGAAGTGAAGTCAGTTATGAAGGCATCTACAATCTCTTATTCGAAATTGTTCATTGTGTACTACCTCCGATTGCTAAATGGCCATCTTCTTTTGAGAGTTTGCTCGAAGAACTTATAAGTATTCTCAAATTTGCTTGAACCAGCTATTCGAGGAAAGAGTATAAAAATATAAGGGCAACCAAATATATGAGTCTTTGGTGCATTACAATGTTCGAAGTGAACTATTTTCACGACCGTTTGTAGTTGCAAGTGAGCAGCTCTCTGGTAAAACTTGGTGTGCGGGATTGTGCTCTACTTCACCTTTAAGTGCATGGCTGGTGATATTTTGAGCATGCCTGCATCGAGTGCTGCAATGGAAAGCACATTTAGTACTTATGTTTTTATACACATAGTCCAACATGTAATCCATTGACTGTTGATCGTGCAGGGAAACTAACGTAAATTTTTCACAACTTAAACCTGTCGAGATCGAACGTAGTAAGTGTGGATAACGAAGATGAAGTAAGAGGATGAAGAAGAGGATGACTTGCAGGGAAGTAAGAATAATTCGATTATGGATGATGTTGAGGCTGAGGATGATAAATGTGTCGGAGGGGATGAGCCATACATTCATTAAAGAGTTTAATTGATCATAAACTCATATTTACGTATAATTTATAATTTACTATACGCGTTGAAGACGACGTTGCCGTCGTGCGTGCCGAGAAAACTCTTGGTTTTTGCATCATGATAATAAGCCGTCTCACACTGGATGTGACTTGTATGTGACTATTTGGCCAAAAATTCGACCAATATTGTTTCACAACTACCATTCGCCCGATTTAGCTCCGCTTGACTTCTGGCTATTCCTGAAACTCAAGAAACCGATCCGGGTACATCGTTTTGACACGATTGAAGAGATTAAAGCCGATTCGAAGAAGGTTTTGTAGTTCATTCCGGAAATAGACTTTAAAAACTGTTTCGAAGACTGGAAAAAACGTTCGCATAAGTGTATTCTACCCGAATGAGATTACTTTGTAGAGGATGAAATATATTTGAGAGAATAATGAGCCGTTTGTGTTTTATTTAAAAATCTTACTACTTTTGTCTAGAAGTCAAAATATTACTAGTGTTCTGTGGTACAAATTGGAATTAAAATATTGAATCAAAATTGTGTTACCTATTTTACCCGTGTTACCGGTAATATTACCGGTAACATTAACAAATTTAAAAATATCGGAAATTTTACAACAGTACCTCTACCCATCACTTTGATCGGGCGATCGTTTTTGTCCTCGTATGTGTACCATTCCTTGCCTTCATCTGTCAGCTTTGCAGCCAAGGCCCTATAAGTTTCAAAATCTGTTTTATTGATTTTCCATATATTATTGTTCGGCGCTACAAGTCTGTTTTCTTTTGTAGTTACGCCAATAATGTTGATTGGTGGTGGTGCCTTTTCCTTAATTTCGGTAGGTTGGTTTTCTTGTTCAGCTATATTTTGCTGATTTTGATTTAATACACCTGATTTTGAAGTTTGATTTGAAGCTACAACTTCTGGAGAAGATGCTGCCTTTCTTTTTTTGCAGCTCTTAATTCTTCTTCGTCGGTGTGAAACTCTGTTGCACACTGTTCCTCTGATTTCTTTGCTTGCAAAGCATATTTTTTACGGAACTCTGAAGCATCTTGTTCCTCAGATTCCTTTCCTTGTAAAGAATTTTTCAGTTTCTCATTTTCTCACTAAATAGATTTAATTAGTTAATTAACTCCGATGTAATTTTTTCAATCTCACACAGTTGTTTACGGAGTTCTTCATTTTCTATCTCAACACTTCGAGTTAAGGATGTTGGTAATCTTGGCATTATGTAACTTCTTCCAAATGGATTTTCAGAGTACAATACCTCTGTAGTATTGCGGTCATTGGATATCGAAGACTGAGAGCCCGTTTGCTCACCTCCTCAGAGTCATCGGAACTGGGTATCCGTTTCATTCGCCATATTGGTTATTATATTCAGGGAACCACCCTTCTTAATTTGAAATATGGAATTGTTCCAAATTTGGGATTTTTAGAAAATTCAACAATTTTTAGATGATTTGTCTTTGTTAATAAAACTTAATAAGCGAAACACATTTAAGCTAAGCCTCGTTCAACTTATTGAGATATCTCTTGACACGATTAGATATTGCAGAAAATTAATGATTGGATTGGAGACTTTAGCCTTGATATACTTTAAATCTGGCAGCTATAGTTATTAAGTGTTGCCACTTCAATATGAAATTCCAAATTATATTTATTATAGTGGACTATAAAATTACTGTTGATAATAATAGTTTCAAGGTCACACATTCTATTTGAATTAACAAAATAATAGAAATGACTGATCTTGAAGATGGAAATTTTGTAGTATATCGCTGAAGCAATTATAAATAAAAGTATGCATATCAGATTAGTTTTAAGATTTTATGACACAATTTTATTTATAAATTGGTCTGTTATGTTGTTGAAAGTTTGAAGTTCAAAGTTAAACTAGCATTTTATGATTGATTTATGGCGGCTGCCTAACAATTTCAGAAATATCATATATAAATTATTTATGATACCTCATGATGTAATCATATCTTTGAAACAAACAAATTTACATAATCCGATATGACCATGAAAATAATTGCAGCTTCCATACGTAACTAACCACGGTTCATTTATTCAAGTTGTGTATTTGTATAAAAAACTTTCCAAAATTAAACCATCTTCAAAATTAATAACGTTCCGTTTGATTCTTTGTATGAAAGTGAATATTCAAAATGTATTACTATAAATTTACTGTATACAATTCAAAAAATGTTGAAATTAAAAGTGATGCGATAATTTTAAATAATTTACTAATTATTTCATTCCCTTCTATATATAATTACAGTTACCGAATATTACCGCATGCCCAGCATATACAAACTAGATGATTATGATCGTTGTTTAGAAGATTATCCAACGATTGAATCAGTATTTTGTTTCGTTGACATAACAATTGCACCAAACCGGACGAATGACATTTGGAATTATATTGAACGTATCTCAGCGGATAAAAAACATTTTTATCGTCATGATCGTTTAAAGCGCGGACTCTGCCTAAATTGGTGTCAAAACAAATTGGCGAAATTAAGCGATGTTGAACGTCAACTGTATAATAAAGAGGAGTTTGATCGTAATTTTACGGAACAAACATACCATCCGATTAAATTTCGTAATGGCATCGATTTAAATAAAATGTACGACGAACTGATAAATCAGTGTGCAAATCTAGAATTACGTGATCAATATGGACTCATTGGATATTCTGAAATTGAGTACTGTCACTCCAATCAAGATCAACTAGAGATTGGTAAGTAAATTTAACCTTTTTTTTTTATAACCATGAATTTTTAAAGGCGAAATCAATTTTAAATCCTCTCACTTTTAATTTCAGATGCTCTAGATTTTTCATTTTTGATCGTTTGTGTATTGATCATCGCGATTATAGCCATGTCAACATTGTACGATTTTAATTTAAAATCGCATAAAAATACATCAAACTCATCGCTCAACGAAATCAAGATGTACCATCACTATAAGGCGGATGATAAATTAACAAAGAAGGAAAAAATTTTGGTCAGCTTCTCTATTAAACGGAATTGGTACCGGCTTGTAATTCGTAATGAAGGGGATGAAGTTAAATCGTTGAATGTTATTAAATTTTTGTTATCATGGTTTGTTGTGCTCATACATACGGTTGATATGAGTAATGTGTTTACGACACAAAATCCACAGTACATGGAGAGTAATTACGATAATGTACTAAAAATGTTGATCATTAATGGTTTGACGATCGTACAAACGTATTTTGTGATTAGTGGATTTTTACTGACGTACCAATATTTGAAACATCGCAGCCGCTGTGATAAATTTGATGGTAGTTATTTTTGGCGAACAATTGTAAATCGTATATTTCGATTGGTACCGATTTATGCTTTTGTTATTCTACTAAATGCGACATGGTTGGTACCGCTACAGGCGGGTCCACTATGGAATCATTTCAACGAACAGGAACGGAATTTTTGTCGTGACAATTGGTGGACAAATTTATTATTTATCAATGCATATGTTAACGTGAATGAACCATGCTTGATACAGTCTTGGTATTTGGGTACCGATTTTCAATTATTCGTCATTACACTTTCCTGTTTAATGATCATATGGAAGTATCCAAAGCTGAAACAATTTATATTGTGGTTCTTTGTGATCTTTTCAATTGTGATACCAGCCGTAGTGACATATGTTTTCAAATTGGAAGGAATCATAATGGTGTATGTGGAGTCGATTAAATATTTGCTGTGGGAGGAACCAGTCTATAAGGAGATGTATATACCGACGCATACAAATACGGGAAGTTATTTGGCTGGTGTGATCGCAGGATGGATTTGGTTCAACATCAAGACAAATGAGATTGAAATGAAGAAAAAGAAATGGTTTGTTGCGTTGTGGATGAGTACATTCCCAATACTAGCTGGATTTTTACTCTCCGGTTTCATATTCTACAAGTTTGAAATTCCAAAGCCATCGATTTGGATTTCTATTTATTCGATATTCCATAAAAATTTATGGGGCATTCTAATTGCGATCATAATTATTGGATTAGCGTCGGGAGTTGGATGTAAGTACACTCACATAAATTAAGCAAATAAATGTATGATTACTAATTTTTTTTTCTTCAACAGGGGTTATTAGGCGCATGGCCAATTTCGGAATATTCCGCCCTCTAGGACAAATTTCGTACTCCGTGTATCTAATACACACGTTCGTTTTGCGTACGATAACCGGCAATGTCCGAAAACCAATTTACTTAAACGATTTATATTTGATTTTAAAATTAACGGCCACCATTAGTTTATCATATTTAATCGGCACTGTGTTATTACTGTGCATCGAGATGCCCGTATCAAATTTGCAGAAGCTGTTAATTAAGAAAAGGACAGTAAATGAAAGGGAAGAAACTAGTCATAGGATAACACATAAACTTAAAAATAGTGAAATTTATGTTATAAATACGAACAGTGGTGAAGCTAAAATTACAAAAATCGGTGAATCTTAGGTAAATTATGAAATTTGTTGTGTAAATAATTAGGAATAAATTTTAGAAATACATTACAAAACCTTGTTTTATTAAATATAAGTAAATGCACATATTTAAAACGAGACGTTAAGTTGAGCAAGCATTCGCTTATTATTTATGTAAAAGGTAAGGAAATATTTACTTTTAATTTTCCATTTAATGAATTTTCAAACACGGTTGCAACACAACCAAGGTAAACTAGTTGCACTTGAACATTTGTATTGATATACAACACAAATAAGAGAAATGAAAAATATACTTTCAACCAGTATATGTGTGATGTATAAATACAATGAACTTAAAATGCGGAATATGGTGCGGTATGAAGGAAATGTTACTACAACCAAAGCATAAATTAAAATTGCATCACCAATTAAATTGTACATAATTACAACTGGAATTGTAGTAATTGATTTAAATTGATATTTAATATAACCGATATTGCACCTTAGATAATTGAACTATATAATGGATATTAATATAACGAGTATTTAAATTGCATGACTGAACTAACAAAAAAATTTCATTAAAGTAGTTCAATGAACTGAAAATGCAAATATGTAGGCCAATACATTTTTGTTCGCAGTCTCAATATTTATTGTACGTTATATAAGTAAACGGGTTTGTAAATATCATGGAGATTTTAGTCATTATTCTGGAGAATTATGTGCAATAAATTATTATGTAATCATTTAGAGAACTGAGAGATGAAGAAAATAACGATATCGTGATGACATAATAACCAACAATGTAAGATAAGATACAGAAAGTTGTGAAATATTTAATGTTTCACAATATTTCATTTAACTTCAATTTAATGTTGTTGTGTTTTTTATAAGAGATGAATTGAACATCTGTGGCCATTAAATTTGGCATTCCCACATGGTAGATTGTTACATGAAGTGACGTTTCAGTTCTTAACAAACACTAAGGTTGAATGTTCGGATGTCTTTTTTTCCAGGTTGCAAAGTCTGAAATGTTTATTCGTATATAGGTGCCGTAAAAGGTCACGTGGCCCTAAGCGCAAAACAAAACAGACTCCAATTAAATATCCATTACTTAGTAAAACGTAATTGCAATTTTACTATCACCGTTTACTACGACCTCAATTATTATTAGTAAAAATACAAAAGTGCAGCATAGTCCAAAGCGACAACAAATTTTAAATGCTCAAAAAATTACCTTACCATGATGCTGTACAACGTAGCAGAAAATTTTCAGCAGAAAAAAATAGTTTTCCTACTCACTACCAGGGGCAGCACTAAAACAAAAGTGAACTTTTTCTGCTGAAATATTTATTAGCCAGCAGAAAAATTATGAATATTGTTCATTGTTTGTTGTTGTTTTAATAATAGTTTTTTTGTATTTATTATATGTAGTGTTTTTTTATTCGCTCCGGATAGCTGCTATCGAGAGCCGTCATATGAAAAGTGGCTCCGGATAGCGCTCCGTATAAATAGGTAGAGCCAAATATTTTTTATATCAGGTTTTCGCTAAACAATTGAATTAAAAATGATAGTTTGATGTTAAATAAGTTTAGTTTACCAATAAATAGCGCGTCAAATTTAAATTTAGGCGTATAAAAATGACGGCTCTCGATAGCAGCTATCCGGAGCGAATAAAAAAACGCGACTTACAATAGTAGTACAGAGAGAGTAGCAGAAGAGAAAAACTCAAACGTACAAAATACAAAGAGAAGCGTGTGTTGGGGCAATGCTCTATTGCGATCGATTCTAAAGAGCTGCAGAATATTTCAAAAAAATTTGGGTAAAACTAAATTTTTCAGAGTTTCACTGTATCGTATGGACGGACCCCCCTTGTAACCAATATGGGACCCTGATTTTTGGATACCTGGGGCCATAACACATTTGCACAGGCAATCTTAAACAAATCGATCTAGTCTAAAGAGCTACATAATTTTTCAAAAAAATTGGGTCAAACTGAAATTTTCAGTTTTTTCAATGGGTGTGAAGTTTTTCCCAAAATTCTCATTTTTATTTATGTGTTAGTTTCACACTGTTAAATTGAATTCCAATTTGAAAAATCTAGATCCCTATTGAAAGATTTAGTACTAAAAATCTAATTTTAGGGTCGGCGGACATGGAATTTAGACAGCTAATTTAAGAAGGTTTTTCCCGGGAATACTCGGGCGGGGATTCCCGGGAAATTTCCGAATTTTTAATTTCCCGTTTCCCTATTATTCCCCCCGTTTCCTTACTCTCTATTTTTTGATCAATTGACACACGGCCTTTTTCTATTAATTAGCACAATATAGTTTATGAATTTACTTGCCAATCACTACGTGATAGGCAATATATGTAGATTACCAAAAGGAAAAATTAATATAATGAAACTGATTCACGAATTCTATCTAATTGCAAAATCTGATATTGTAACAAAAATTAAATTTCATAAAGATAATTATGGTAAATTCAGCCTGACATTAGATGAATGGACGAGTTTACGGAATCGGCGCTACTTAAATATAAATATCCATTTTGACAAACAATATATAACTTAGGATTAGTACAGTGTCGAACTAATTTATTTTCGTAAAAGAAATATTTTTAAAATTATTTTTTTATAATTTATTGCAAATATATTTGAAGAATCGAAAGTGCTTCAACCTGGGCTGGAGGACTTGTGTCATTTGAATGTATATATATATATATATAACCAAAATTCATTATTCAAATTAATTGTCTGCAAAATGCAAAAATAAAACATGTAATAGCGTTGACGAATTGTGTTCCAAGTAACACTAGCATTATTGATGGATTGTAAAATTTAATGAGTTTTGATGACCAAGCTGCCCCTTTAATGACCGAGCTTTGATGACGATTCTGTAATTCTAAAGCTGCAATTTTTTAAATTTTTCGTCCTGTTAAACGCAACCTACCATATTCTGCCCAATCTTTTGTGAATGAGCTTCGTGCTCAAAATAGATTGGTATGAGCATGGTTGAAAATTGTTTGTAATAAATAAATAAATAAATAAATAAAATAATAATTGAAGGAGTTTGTACAGCTAATAAAACACTTGAACTGGTCAGTTTAAAACTATTTGATTTTGGTATAAATTCAACAGATGTAGTCCCATCAAGCACAGATGGTGCTGCCGTGATGTTAAAACTTCGAGCATTGTCTGAATATACCCAGCAATTATGTTAAAATAATGATGAAAATAAATATAACTCCAGTACCGAAGAAAAGGATATTCTGAATTTGATAATGACGATCAATCAAACGATGATAAAGCCCCGAGATGTGAACGTGACGATATTAATGGTGCATTGAAAATGATAAGAAAAATTGTAAAATTTTTTAAAATGTCACCGTAAAGAAATTCAATTCTTCAAGTGTATGTGAAGCAAAATTATGGAATGGAATTAAGTTTACTTTTGGATTGTAAGACCAGATCGAGTAGCATTGTGAACATGATTGAAAGATTTATAAAAATTGTTGACTCAGCTCGAGAGGCATTAAATGTTTTGGGATCCCTGATATTACTGAATGAAAATTATATCCCAATATTGTTGAATATTTTGTGAAAGCTTTGGGAAGATGTGATGCAAATTTGGTTACAGCTGATGCGATTTTAAAGTTTTTGTTTGCATCTTTACGTGCAAATGAAGATAATATTTCAACAGAGTGTAACGGCCAGCATCGCTTGACGTTTCAAGTGGTTTAAGACCCCTGTGGGAATAGAATTGTGGCCAGTTAAGAAAAAAAATAAAATAAATAAAAATCAAGTTATTGTGAAGGGGAAAACCAACTGGATGGTCCAGTTCAAAAATAGAAAAAAAAAAAAAATTAATAATCATTTTTGTGATGGGTGGGCGAAGTATTGTTATCAAATTTTATTGATGGGTATAAAAAAGATGAACATTTTGGAATTTTTTATTTAGTCGGTTTAAAAATTTTTGGATGACCTTATCGAAGAGGATAATAATCCAATTATTAATCATAAAATTAAAAATTTAAAACTAATTTTGTTTTTTTTTGTTCTTGCTACCGCTAGTAAGCAGGTGATTATCAAAGAAAAAAAAAAGAAAAATCAAGTCAGTTTGTGTAGCTTTAATTAAGTTTTTTTTTTCTAAGTTTTTGACTTCTACGGTAAAGTTTCCATATAGTGTGCGTAGTTTTATTTTCTAAAAATAATTAAAAATATGGTTGGACTTGTGGCCATGATTAGAGAAAAAAAAAATGTTTGAAACTCTACTAACTGTGTTATGTATCCGTTTTAATTTAATATCTATAACTTTGGATTGTAAAACTATTCAAAAACAATAAAAAAGTGAATGAATTCAATAACCAATATCAATAATTTTTATAAAAAGTAATATCTAATTCATGTTTATTATAACTAGTTAAATTAAGTGATTTTCTTTGGGTGTAAAACAATATATTCGAAAATAAATTAAAATGTCGGAAATTGCCCACAGATGAAACAACAAAAAGTTTCCTAAATCTATCTTATCTAAATGAACATTTCATATTATTAGTTCAAATTTAAATATCTAAACTTAAAATAAACTTTAATAAAAATATTAAACTAAATTAAAAATACAAAAAAAAAAAAAAAATGTTAAACCATAAAGTGTGTCAAACCAGTAAAACGGTCTCATCAGAAAATAAACCAATATTTGGGATCACCTGATTTTAGTACTGTGTAAATAAGTGAAAACAACCGCTATAAAAATCATAAACAAAATTTTTTTGGAAAAGTGTGTTGTAATAAAATTACATGTACTTAACTTAGTGAAAATCCAAACTATATTTAGTTGAAAATAAATTAACAAACAATAAGTGAAATTAAATAAAAATAAATTAGATCATAGTTTTATTTAAACTTTGTAGTGATAAAATTAAAATACTATGATTAAGTACGAAAGACATTGAGCCTACTGGATTATTGGCTGCGAGCTCGTATCAAATTAAGATAAGATTTGTATAATGCCTCTTGATATTTTATTATATTATACAGATTATTATTACTATTAATATTTTTAAGTACATAAATTTTCTTTGATTTACTAGGATGAGGGTAAATAGTTAAATTTATAGCAATTCATTTTTTTTTGTCAATACTCGTACCTCTTTATTTTATATTTGCTATTTTCTTCTCATCTTTGTATTATACATGACGTCATTAGGTTAAGTTAATTTCTCTATAGTTTATTCATTCATGATTTCATTGTTTTCTTTGTTTTTTTTGTAATGCAATAAATTAAGTAAAAGAAAATTATCTTTCTCCTCTTTTTCATTTTATTTTTTATTTTCTTGGTGGTTTTTCGGTTCATTCGCATTTTTTTTTTTTTGTAAAGTGTTGCTTTTCAGCAAAAGACGCTAAACGGTAAGTGTATTCGCAGCCATATGGTGAGTTGATCCTGCCTTGTTTCCTTCCTAGTTTTTTTGTCTCCTTCAGTATTCCTTTTTCTTTGTCCTCACGGTCTTACAAGATTCCCCTGATGCTTTGAAAAACCCCACCCCAATCCACTGAGCTCTAGCCGGCCACATATGACCGTTCAAAGCCTCTCAGGGAATAACATAATTTCTGGTAACTGGCCGATATTAACAGTCGGTCATGTTACAAGAGTTATTGGAAGTTTTATCACGTCGCATTAAAGAACGAAGAAACCAAGATCTTGTGCCGCTCGTAAAATATACGGAAATACGGGAAATATTACAACAAATCTACAGAAGTGTCAAACCTGCAGTTTATGGATGCTGTAATAACCATCCAACCTACTTCAATTAAAAGTGAAAGGGTATTTTCGGCCTCGTCTAAGTTTTGCTCAAAAAAATAAATATCGTTGATATAAAACTAATATACATTTTATGTTGTATCAATATGTGTATAGTATAGTACACAGTGTATTCGTAATTTATGATTTTATTTTATATTTATATTTTGAAATAAATTTAATGCATTATTTCTTTTATTTTTAATTTCTCGGGACTCCCGGGAAACCTGGGAAAATTGGTTTCAAATTTTCCGTTTTCCGGGAACAAAAAAAAATCCGGGAAAAAGCACCCTCTAGCTAATTTATTAACTAAATAAATGACCCTTTAGTATTTATGCAAAGAAATTTATTTCTGGAGATAGGGAATACATCTTCAACTTGATGGATGGATAATATATTCAGATGTCACGTGAACTATTAGAAACTGAGCCCAAATCTGTGACAAAGGGTGTTTTGCCTTTATCAATTTCAGTCAAAACGCAAATTAATATTCGAAGATTAAATCGAAACACATTTATTTCTCTGGTTAGGGGATACCTTTATAGCTCTTTAGACTAGATCGATTTTTTAAGATTGCCTGTGCAGATGTGTTTTGGCCCCCCAGAAGCAAAAATGAGGGTCCCATATTGGTTAAAAGGGGATCCGTCCGTCCATACGATACAGTGAAGAAACTGAAAAATTCAGTTTGGCCAAATATTTTTGAAAAATTCTGCAGCTCTTTAGAATCGATCGATTTTTTTAATATTGCTAGTGGGATGATTTTAGGATTATTTTACAAAGGAGTTCAAATGAAAATTTTGTAAGAAATGCATTAGAGAATACAAATCAGGAGTTCAAGTTCACTAAACTTGTTTTTTCCAGTGATCAAATTTTAAATTTATAATTTCGATTTTTTTTATTTTTCGTTTCTTCTCCTATATTTAGTTGTTTATAAATGAATGTTACTGCTCTTAATAAGAGAAATCAATTGATTGACATTTGAGTGTTTTCTTTCTATTCCAAGGGAACGAGTAAATTAATCGAAAAATTGTTTTGTGACCCCTGGATCAGTCAAATAAAAACAAAACAATTCGCTCCCAAAAGGTGGATTTGCATTTAAACTAATGACAGACAGGAAGATTATTGCGATAATCTCACACCGTGATTTCAAATTCATTTAAAACTGTTCAATGTCATAATCCAAAAAGGATTGCGTATTCAAATATACTTTATTGTATTTTTTGTAACTTTTTTTAGATCACATTTAACAATTTAGATTCAAAAATCCAAAATTTATTTTTCGGCCAAATTTTCGATCTTTTAAATTTGGCCGAAAAATAAATTTTGAATTTTTCAATCTAAATTGATAACGGTGGTCTATAAAATGTTACAAAAAGTACAGAAAATTATAATGAAGACCGTATCAACTTAAAATAAAAATTATAAATATAATTTGTTTAAAGTTCGAGAAGTAAAAAATGAAATTTACTGTCTCTATACTACTATAACAATTCATAATTTATAAATTGTAATTAGCCGATCAGAAAAGGAAAATCGTTCAAGAGATTTATTAACATGATCCTATTTGAATTTTTAGTTGCTAAAAAAATATCGAATATATTCATAGCACGCTTGAAGAGCGTTTCGCTGTAAATAAATTAGACGTTCTTATTGAACGAGAAATCTGAATAACAACTATAATAAATACAAAAAAACTATTATTAAAACAACAACAAACAATGACCAATATTCAGCTGTCGGCTAATAAATATTTCAGCAGAAAAAGTTCACTTTTGTTTTAGTGCTGCCTGGTGAGTAGGAAAACTATTTTTTTCTGCTGAAAATTTTCTGCTACCTTGTACAGCATCTTACCAGACAATTTAAATCACAATGAACTTTTTAATTTAAATAACATTGGTGTATTGAACCATAATGAAACTAAAAGTGCATCGTCGCCAAATATTGACGATAAAAAAAACAATGAAAGTGCATCGACATCAGATGATAATAAAGGGGGGTTTAATGCAAACGGGAATAGACCGATATATTACTGTCCGATCAAAACGAAGGAGAAACCTTAGATCAGCGGCCAGCACGAGCGCGAATAAATTCACTAAGCTAGCTAGCGTTGAATTAACGCATGGTAGTAGGTATTCTTGTCTATTTGAGGGAAGAATCAAATAGAGAACTTGCAAAAATGATCGAGTTTATTACGGAAGGTGCATTTTATATTTCCGGGACCAAAAGAGGAGATACATATAAAAGAAACAAAAATTCAGCCGTTCAATATTGCAGCTTACAGAGCGTTAATTAAACATTTTGATCAAGTTGGTAAACATTACTACCAACGTACCAACTAAAGAGCCAAAAAGGGTTGGTCTATTGGAAACGAAATAGAAGCTGCTCTCGCTGAAAAAGGTTTCCAATGCAAAATTATTACCAATATTTTTAATCGGTAGAAGGTACCTCAGTCATTATTTCGTCTCGAATTAGAATCAGAAAATATAAAGGTTAAAGGCAAACATGCAATATTTGACCTAAAATATCTACTGCACAGAAGCGTTACCATCGAGGAACCCAAGAAATGGGCCGGTACAATGTGTTAAGTGCCAAGAATATGGACACACTAGAGCATATTGCACTTTAAACGATGTTTGTATTATATATGGTGAACTCAATAATTCAAAGGTTTGCAATAAAGCAAAAAAGGAAGCATCAGTGAGAGAATGCAGCAACTGCGATGGAAATCACACAGCTAATTATAGAGGGTGCCCAACTTATTTAGAATTGAAAAGGAGAGACCAACAAATCTTTAATCGTCATTCATCATCAAAATAGCTTTATGGAATGCAGACGGCCTAGCACAACATAAAGCGAAGGTACATGCATTTCTCACCGAGCACGATATTGACATAATGTTAATATCAGAAACACGCTTCATCAAAAATAGTTATTTTAAAATTAATAGGTACTCTATTTATGACACCAAGCACCCAGATGATAAAGCACGTGGAGGCACTGCTGTATTGATTAAGAGAAGATTAAAATACTACGAACCTACGAAATATGAGAAAGAACATATACAATCAATGAGCATCTGTGGTCTGGAAACTGTCTCATATAGGCGGTGTACTATCCTCCAAAACATGCTATAAAAAAACTCCAGTTCTTGGATTATTTCAGCAAGCTGAGTAATAAATTTTTTGTGGGGGGTGATTACAACGCTAAACATACTCATTGATGGTTCCAGATTAACATCGCTGAAGGGCAAACAACTTTATGATGCTATAGAGGAACGTTGTCTGGATTATTTATCTGCCGATTACCCAACTTACTGGCCCATGGATAAAAAAAAAATTCCTGATTTAATTGGCTTTTATGTAACTAAGGGCGTCCCACGTACATAAGCTAAGGCCACCGATTGCCATGATCTGTGTTCTGATCACTCACCGGTAATAGTAACAGTGAGCACCGATGTCCTAAGGAACGAAATGAAGAACCGTCTTACCCAGCTGTTACTGATGCGGTGGCAAAAAATTTAAAAGATATCATGACATTATCAGTTAAAAGGGCTAAATAGTTTTGAAAAAGTTAATAAACTGTCACGTAATATACAGGAACTAATCCAGGAAAAGAGAAAAATTCGCCGTGAATGGCAGCAAACAAAATCACCGTTATTGAAATGGAAATTAAATCGAGGTATTAAGGCCCTAAGATTAGCTTTGCGGGAAGAAAAAAACCAGAGCATAAAGAACTATTTAAGTGATCTCTCGCCGACCGCTACCCCAGCAAATAGAAGATTTCAGGGAAAATGAAAAGGAAATCTCATCATATCGTCCAATAAGCATGCTGCCCACAATCTCAAAGCTATTTGATAAAATGTTAGTAAAGAAATTGAAACCAATATTAGAAGAAATGGCGCGTTATTCCAGACCATCAATTTGGGCTCCGAAACCAATATGGTCAGAGTAAGTACACATAATTGTAAATCCAATCAAAATCAACTTCGAGGAAAAGAAATATTGTTCTGCTGCCTTTACGACTCAACATCAAAGTGGATTGATTCGTACCTAATGGAACCAACAGCAGCAGTGATAAATTGCGACAATGCTTTAGCTGGTTTTATTTTTATGGTCCGCCGTTTTCGATCGAACGATATTTAAAGTTTTTAAGGTGTAATGCAATCGAGCCAATGAAGAGTCCACCATATTTACTACAAGTTAACAGAATAGCAGAACGAGCGGTTCAGACCGTAAAACAAAACTTAAATTCAACTAAAGCTGATTTGAAGAAACGCATTCTGAGTTTATTGTTTACATACCGCACCACATCTACACCGAGTACTTCATAAAGTTCGGCGGAATTTGTACTTAAGTATTCGCCTAGAACGTTATTAAGTCAATTACGTCCGAATTATGGAGATTTACAGATTATATATTCGGTCCAACAAATTTGAAGTTTCCCTCAAAAATATTCGAATCTAAATACCCCGCTTGGGTAAAGCTTAACAAATCATTTTGGGGTCAGCTACAGTCGAGAAGCCTGTCAGTTGGAATCGTTATATCATCACGTACGATGGCAAACTGAGAATAGTACACCAACGACATTTACGTACACGTACTTTGCCTGGTGGAACGGGTAACTATTTACAGCCGTCCCCTATGAATTCATATTCGGTACGACACCCCTCAGAGGAGAATGAAAAAACAACATCGGAATTGCAACAACAAACCAGTACCAGAAAATCTGTACTACCAACTGAAAATTACGCAGTCAACGGAGAAGACAATCTCTCTCGAAGCAATCATGTAATGGAACTACGACGTTCAGCCAGAAAAAGAAGGCCTCCTGAAAGATTGCACTATTAAACGGTTTACACTATTAAACCTGTACGACAAATAACTGCTACTTGGTGTTATGCACATGACCACACTCATTTATATACTTATTTGTACGTGATCTATTTATATAACGACTATAAGTATTGCACACAGCATATGAATCAGTTTGATACATAGCCTACGATTATTATATTTTTAATAAAAAAACTTCAGTCTTGTTCTCATACTTGAAGCTGGTGTTTCATTTTGTGTAGTAGTTACGATTACAATATACAACACTTGGGTTTCCTCCGACCGTGATAATGTATCTGCCACAACGTTGATTTTACCTTTATCATACAGGGTGGGCCATTTGTTATTCCTTTTTCTATTTGTAAATAAAACACACATTTTAGGATGAAAAGTCAAAATTGTTTATTGATAATGAAAGGTGGTTATATGCCATTTATGTTTGAAGGACAATATCGTTAATATACACACCACGGCTTCGTCTACAGGCCTGCATCCGAACATCAAAATTTTCGATGACTTTTTTCCAATAAAAGCGGATCAATGACCTCAATTTCAGCTCGAATGTTGTTTTTAAATTGTTGAATTGTTTGTGGATGATTAGTATAAACCTTACCTTTCAAATAACCCCACAAAAAATAGTCAAGTGGTGTTAAATCCGGTTCTTGGTTGCCAAGGAACTTCATCTTGTTGAAACCAAAAGTCGTTGACACGCAATTCATTTAATTTGGGCCACAAAAGACCAGTTAACATTTTGTGATAACATTACCCATTCACTATAAGGCCATTTTCCTGTTTGTTTTCAAAGAAAAACAAGCCAATGATGTCACCAGCCTGTAAACCACACCAAACAGTGACTTTTGGCGGATGAAGTTCTGCTTCGTGAATAACATGAGACAATTTTGTTTATTGAAATTGCTTATTTTCAAGCATACAATTAACAAAACGACGACGATTTAAATGGTCTGGTTGCCTCAATTTTTGAGTTAGTTGAATTTTGTCTGGATGCAAATGAAGATCAACGCATGCAAAATGCGTCGTAATATGGTTCGTGAAATGTTTAGTTCTTATGAACAATGCCTGATTGATGTGCAACTGCCACTGCATTTGGACGCGACTGAGTGGGTTTAATCTGCGGAGGCTTAAAAAAAATTGTTTCGGATCGATGTAGAAATGCACGTGAACTTGTTTTTAAACCTTTCCCTTTATGACCGTTTTTTGAAATGTGAAGTCTTCACTAAATCTTGAATGTTTATAAGATCACCCTAAGTTAAAATTGAGCAGCTAATATCCAATATTTAAATTTGCAAGTTGAAATAGCCTAAGACTCGATGTAGCTTTTTACGATTAATACTCCTCACCTTGGCTTGTTTCGATTCACCAGATTGACTTATGGAATCTCAAGCGCTCCGACAATCTTTCAACAATCGATGGATGAAATACTGCGGGGGTTGTCAAAGACAGTGTGGTATTTGGACGATATATTGGTAGCCGGAGTGGATCTAGAGGAGTTTCGTGCAAACGTGAAAGCGGTTTTTGAACGACTCGTCAGGTATAACGTGCACGTTAATCAAAATGAATGTGTATTTTTCAGACGAAAGGTTGAGTACCTTGACCACGTCATTGGGGGTGATGGAATTACACCTAGTCCTGCTAAAATTGTTGTCATTCGAAATGCCCCGATTCCATCCAATTTCACGCAACTGAAGGCATTCTTGGGGTTGGCGAATTTTTATCGGAAGTTTATGCCAATGATGGCTTCTGAGTTGGCGCCGCTCTACAGTTTGACTCAGAAGGACGTGAGGTTTGTCTGGACAAGGAGTTGCAATGATGCATGTTTGAAATGCAAAACCGAGGTTGGTACAAACCATCTGCTGTGCCATTTTGACCCGAAGAAGGAGCTGTACCTGTCATGTGATGCGAGTTCGGTTGGTGTTGGTGCGGTTTTGAGCCAGTTAGTCGATGAACGAGACCGTCCATTAATGTTTGCTTCAGCGAGCTTGTCATCAGCTGAAAAGAATTACTCTCAATTGGACAAGGAGGCACTTGCAATCATCTTCGGAGTAAGAAAATTTCATAAATTTTTATTTGGTCGCTCTTTTATTTTAGTGACGGACCATCAACCATTGGTTTGATATCAAAAAGGGGATACCAATTACTGCTGCTCATAGACTCCAACGATGGGCCATAATTCTGTCTGTGATGTCGAATGTTAAGAAGGGATGGCCAGTGTCAACGACCGATTTAACAATGTCACCTTTTTTTGTACGTAAACATGAATTGACACATGAAGCCGGTTGTGTCGTTTGGGGAAGCCGAATCATCATTCCGTTGTCATTGCGTAGATATGTTCTAAATCTGTTGCACGAAGATCATCCGTAGTTCGAATGAAGATGTTGGCCAGGTCGTTGTGTTGGTGGCCAAAAATTGGTGTGGAAATCTCAAAAACTGTTTCATCATGTGGTATTTGTCAAAAGTACCAGCGAGCTAAGCCTGATGATTTTTAAGAAGCTTCATGGCCAAAGAGTGACCATGTATGGTACAGAATCTATGCCGACTTTTTCCATTTTGGTGGCAAACCCTTATTGTTGATAATTGACTCTACATCTAAATGGGTCGATGTGGAAATTATGGGCGGATCAACAGCTGCTGACGTGATTGGCAAATTCGAAAAACTATTTGCGTTCTTTGGTTTTCCTAATGAGCTGGTCACAGTCCACCATTCAACTCAGTTGAGTTCGTGAAATTTTGTCAACGCAATGGTATTTCTCCGTTGAAAAGCCCAGCATATGTCCCTCAAGGCAATGGGTTAGCTGAACGAGCTGTCCAGTCAGTGAAGCGGAGTCTAGTCAAATTGTTTGGGGAAGAGAAAAGATGTTCCTGCTGAAGTTTGAGCCAAAGACACGATTATCGCAGTTGAGACCAAGATTTGGTTCAGCGCCAGTAAAAGGTATACCTAATAGTTATAATATTAATTTGTCTAAGCCATTTGCAGAAAACGACAAGGTATATTTTCGTTTGAGTACAAACTTTAAGTGGGAGCCTGGTGTGGTCGTAAAAGTCTTGGGGTTACGATGATATGTTATGAAGATGGGGGAGCAAATTCGAGCTCTTCACCAAAGTCAAATCCGGTCAAGGGAGTCTGAGGTTGACATTACCAATAAGCCCACAGATAAGATGCCGGAAAATCTTGGTGATCCAATTGTCCAACCAACAACTGAAGAGCCATTACCATCGTGTTCAAAGTCGAAGCCAAATAAGTCAACTGTTCCAGCTACACTACCACCCGTGGATATCCGGGTGGAAACCGAACCGGAGAAGATTATAACACCTGATCCATTAAGGAGATCATCGCGTGAAACAAAGATGCCAGATCGTTTTAAATTTTGAAGTATTTTGGAATTTAAGAAGAGAGAAATGGTTATGTATACAAATTTAATTGTATATCTATCTCTATATCATGTTCTCATTCTAACATTTGTATAAATTTGAACTCAAACCTAAATATATTAATTGTACTTTTGATCTTTAATCGGACACTTGTTTAATTTCGATCCTCGTACATAATAGTATCAACAAATTTTAACACTGGTGGCGACGAAAATGCTTCTTTAAGATTTCGAAAAGCTTCATCGTGTTGATCAGTCCATAACCATCCCGAATTTTTTTCGAGTAGAAGTTTGAGTGGTTGCGTTATTCCTAACAAATTTGGAACGAATTTTTGCAAATATTTTGCCATTCCTAGCAATCGTTGTAGTTCATTCACGTTGTTTGGTTTATTTAACTGTCGGATCGCTTTTGTCTTTTCCGGATCTACTAATAAACCATTAACACTAAAAATATGGCCCAGAAACTTTACTTTTTGAGAATTAAATACGCATTTGTCTTTGTTCAGTTCCACTTCACATTCCATGAACTTTTTGATTACCCTGGACGTAAGTCTTTCGAGTTGTTCTAACGTTTCAGCATGAATCAGTATGTCATCCATAGAGTTCTCTACATTCTCCATTGACGATAGGATTTGACCCATTACATCCTGGAAGACTTCCGGAGCGCAGACGCTAATCCGAACGGTAATCGTTTAAATGAATATGGTCCCCAAAGGAGTGCCCATTGTCAGATATTTTTGTGTTCTTGGTGACACCTGTATCTGCCAAAAACCTCTTTTACAATCCAGTATTGTAAAATACTTAGACTTCTGGATTATCGACATAATCTCCTCAGCTGTTTTTAATGAATGATATCTTCGGATTATATTTTTATTTACGTCTGTAGGATCAATACAAACGCGTATAGTATATCATATTTCTTCATTGTTACCATAGGCGATACCATTTGAGTAACCTCGTGTGTTTTCTCTAGCACCCCTAATTCTACCATACTGTCTATTTCTTTTTTCACTTGTCGTTTTATTGCCGTAGATGTAATTTTTTATACACCCTAAACCGTCGAAGATTTCTTCCTAAACCTTCAGTTCCTGTACTCTAAGCACTAATATTAAATTTTCGCAAGCTTGTTTTCCCAAAATCGGTGACACATTTGTATTCACTACTAGAAATTTGATCTGATGATTTTCATCTCGTACAACACACTTCGTTTTAATTTCACCTATTACATTTAATTTCTCGTTATTGAACACTGTCAAATGTTCACTTTCCGAATAAGACACCGAAGATGATTTAGTAAATCGAATTATAGAACTTCAGCCGTTTAAACTTAAGTTGCGTTTTTCAAATAGCTTTTGTCGAGCTATAAAGTAATAATAGGTTCAATGTTTTAACAATGAATTATCGTCTCTGATTTAAACTAACAATTAATTCATTGATTGAAATTGTTTGTCAGTACGCGCCGGTTTTTTTGAAATGGTGAAAAATTATGGTTTCTTCATTTCAAGACTGGTCATGGTAATTAATTCTAATAATCAATTACCTCATTATGCTCTAATCTTAATTAATTATCAAACCACAATTAGCATTGCCTTAATTACTTTATAATTAAAATAATTCAATTATTTTGAATGACATAAAATATTTTTTAAACATATTATGTGAAATTTAACAAACCGTGAACTAAATATACACAAATAATTATCGAATTCATAAAGTGTATCTGCAGGGTTTGAAGAAGGTTAATTAACACATCTTATAATCGATTTAAATTTATAGATGTTACATAATTTCATATAATGTGAAAAGCTTTTCAAAAATACTTAAGTAAGTGTTCTTGGTTTTTTTTCAAGGCTTGTGATATTTTGATCCTAATCACTGACTAAATTAGAAATATGCGAATTGTAAACCAAATCTCTTTGAGCGAGAAGATGTTTCCAAAGCCAAGATACAATTTCAATAATCACCATTCACCATATATCCAAATTTACAACTTTGTGTTATTTTGAAGATTGTAGTAAAAAAGCAAATAAAGCAATACCCAACAATAAATTAACATTGAGGTGTTAAAATTGTAAACTAAATTTTAATAAACTACAAATAGCCAAATTATTAAAAAGCAGCTTATTAATTAACAAAGAAATCAAATTTAAATTAGAAACTGAAACGATTTTTTTTTTATTATTTAGGAGTTCCCAAAGCGTTAAATATTACAGATCAATCAAACATAAACATTAAATTCATATTATTAAAATAAGTAGTTTGATGTGCTAAATTAAAGATAATGCTTTTAAAACATAAAACATCTTAAATATTTTTTTTTTGTTATTGGTTTGCAAATTACAAAATGAATAAGTGAAATGTTAACGGATCCTTGTGCCATCTATATTTAGTAGTCCAAACACAAAATTTATTCAAGACACAACTTTGCGTTTTACCTATTGTACGATAGGGGTGCTGAAGATTGTAAGGAGACAAAATTAACAATTGTACGCTGCGTTTTTTTATTCGCTCCGGATAGCTGCTATCGAGAGCCGTCATATGAAAAGTGGCTCCGCATAGCGCTCCGTATAAATAGGTAGAGCCAAATATTTTTTATATCAAGTTTTCGCTAAACAATTGAATTAAAAATGATAGTTTGATGTTAAATAAGTTTAGTTTACCAATAAATAGCGCGTCAAATTTAAATTTAGGCGTATAAAAATGACGGCTCTCGATAGTAGCTATCCGGAGCGAATAAAAAAACGCTACAATACTTTGCGTTCCATTGGGTATTTACTCACAAGTGGTTGCAAATAACGAATTTGTCCCATTGGAACACAGCTATACGCAACCGCTTACCGCCATACGTATACGTATCAACATTGAATTTGAATTTTTGGACGAATTGAACATTTTTTTTGAACTTCTGTAGATCGCCATCTTGTATTGTTTGGTTGGTATTGTGTTGTGTTTTATTTGCGTGAGTTTTCGACAGTGAAATAAATTTTTTAATAACAAAAGTTTAGGTACATTTTTTGGTTTATTATTATCGTGATAAGATTATGACTGAGGCTTTGTTTTTTTCTATAAAAATTGTTTTCATAAAATCACTTTTCAAGGGTGAATAGCGAATGAACGTGTGAAAGGTGAGTACAAGAATTTTGTTTGGAAATTACTTAATATCGCATTATTGTATTTAGACATGAAACATACAATAAAAACAAATTTGAAATTTAGTGTTCCATTATGAAATTACGATTTTTGGTAATCTGAGAGTTAATTTTTTTCTATTGTAAGAAAATTATAAAAAAAATATTTTATGCTGTGGAAATTATTTCCACAGTTTTTTTCTTTATTTTTATTTAAGTACAATTTTAACAGGTTGAAAATATACAATAATATGGCTAAGAATTCTTAGGTAAAAAAATATTTTTTTTTGAGAAATTCAAACCAAAAATTTGTTGAATAGTTATTCTTTTTGTTGTTTTATGCTTGGTTACGTGACGACACTGTAGTACAATTTTATTAATTTCATTTATACATATTATTACAGTGTTGCCAAAGTACAATATTGTCGTTACTATAATTGTCATTAGTGTTACCATAACATGCTCATTTTCTTAAAAATTATAAAGTTAATCCAATGCAAGAGTTTTGAACAATATAAGTATAAACAGATTATAAGTAATTCAAATACCTTAAAGAATAATTTTATAATATAAAACTAAAGTAAAAATAAGATATTCATGTTAGATCAACATAGTATAGTTATGAATTTTCATCATAATTTTGTTCGTAGTCTTTCAGATATTCCGGTTGCTTTTTATACCGTTGACAACGTCTCATCTTTGGAGTTGTATCATTCACATCGGCTGGTTGATGTTGTTGTTGACATTGACTTTGTAACTGTCCATGATGTTTATCATCACTGGCTTCATCCATCACTTCATGACCATGCTCATTATGACCTACTGCAATGTTGACCTCATGTCCTCTCACATTACGATTCTCATCAAGACTACTTCTATTGTTATGACAAGCCTCCGTTATTATGTTGTCATCTCTTGATTGATTTGAGTATACGTCTCGTTGATCCTCCTGACTCTCAATGTTGGAAACCAATGGCGGATATACTTCAATATGAGTATTTGATGTTGGTAGCTTACTATTTCCGGGTATATCATCTGACAGAGATTGTTGTTGATGATCGTTATTTGGTACGTGGTTGAATTCATTCAATTGCTGGCGATTACGAATGTATCTCTTACCATTTGCATCGATTTCATACGCACGGCTTGATAGTTGATCTTTGACTATTGTAAATGTTCTAAGTTTGTCTTCAGGACGAAGTTTCACCATCACACCTGTACCAATTTTTAAATCGTTTAATGGCTTTGACGATTTATCATAATATTTTATAGATTTTGTTCTTCTTCGTTTGATTTTATTGCTGACATCTTTGACACTTCGTGGCTTTAGGTTTTTGTTAAGTCTTGGTAGTACTGATCTAATATTTGTTGACATTAGTCGTTGTGCTGGCGAGTATCCAATTTCATTTGGGGTATTACGATGTTCAAGTAATGCTTTCCAAAAGCACTGCTTCGACGATTCACATTTTTTTATAATCCGTTTTATTATTTTAACGGCAGATTCTGCTTTCCCATTTCCACGAGGATAATATGGAGAAGAGTTGACATATATGAAGTTCCAGTCTTCACTGAATTCTATGAACTTCTTATTTTTAAAGTTATGTGCCCCATCAGTAATAACTTTTTGCGGAATGTCAAATCTTGAAAAACATGTTTTGCAGGTTTGTATCACATCTTCTGCAGTTGTCCCTCTCATGAATATTGTTTCGATATAATCTGAATAATGATCCACAATTATCATGATATTTCGCTTTTTGTTTTTATACTCAGCCTCACAGAAATCCAAGGAAACAACTTGTAACGAATATGTAGGGATTTTGTGTGTTAGCATTGGCAATTTCTGTTGATTATCGGAATGTATAGCACAAACATAGCATGATTTTATTTTTGTTTGGATATCCTTTGTAATGTTAGGCCAAAAAATAGTTTGTCTACATCTTTGTAGACATGCTTGGATGCCTTCATGTCCATAATGCAGATTATTGAGATATTTGTCTCTTAACTTTGTTGGTATGACGAATCTGTCATCTTCAAGCACGATGCCATTTTGAATTTTAAGTTGATCTTTTATGGATGTATATATTTTTACTTCTTCGTTGGTTGATTTATTTTTTCAATTCGTTTTGATCTTTTGTATTACTTGTTGTAAAATATCATCAGTTTGTGTTTCTTGTCGAATTTCCTCAATTTGCTGATTTCCAATTTATTCTATATCATCTGGTTTGATGTGTTCAATGATTTTTAGAACCTTGACTATTTCATCATTTTCCAGGACTGAGTGATCTTCACTCAGGAAAACATCTGATCTGCAAATCATATTTTTGTAGACACAACCTTAATCGTTGAATTCGCTTTGTACATTTGTGAATAGGTTTATTGAATATGTTTTTTAGTGAAATGTGATCAGTTTCTATTATCACTTTACTCCTTCCACTAATACTATATACTGATTGAAACGCAAGCAGGCAAAGGTAATTGCTAATAGTTCGATTTCACATTGTGAATAATTTTGCTCCGTTTTTGTTAGCGATTTACTTGCAAATATTACCGGATGCTGGTTTTGCAAGAGAACAGCTCCTAATCCTTTTCTAGATCCATCAGTTTGTATGATTACGTCTTCTTCCAGACTTTAATACTTTAAGATCGGAACGTGTATGATTAATGATTTAATGTTTTCGAATTCATCATTTTCTTATTTATTCCAATAATAATTCCTAGATTTGATCATATTACGTAGATATATTGATGTTTTTGACAAATTTGGAATAAATTTGGTTAGATAGTTGACGATTCCTAAAAATTTTTGAGTTTCAGGAATATCAGTCGGTTTCCTCATCTTTGTTATTGTTGATATCTTCGATTGATCTGGTTTGATTCCTTCTGCTGTTAACAAGTAACCATAAAACTTTACTTCAGTTAGAGCCAGTTTCATTTTTTCACGATTAATTTTGACATTTGCTTCTCGTAGTTTTAAAAATAATTGTTTTAGATTTTTATTGTGATCTTTTAATGCTTCTTCTTTAGTGTTGCCTTGTCCAGTGAGACTTCTAACGATTTCAGACAATTTTTGTTGAAATATTTCCGCAGACGCATTAATTCCAAATGGTAGAACTTTGAATCTATAACGACCAAATGGTGTCCAGAAAACTGTCAAATCCATACTGTCCTTGGATAAAGGTATTTGCCAATAACCATTTTTAGTGTCAACCAGACTGAATATCTTCGCATTTGCTAATTCAGGCAGCATTTGCCTCATTCTGGAAATTTTCTGATAAAAATAATTATCGTTCAATTCTGACCAACATCCGATGAAGTTAGTGGCGTTATCTGAATATATTTTAATACAATATCCCCGTCTAGCAATAAATGTACGAAGGCATGCCAGAAATGATTCCGAAGACAAATCCATCACAAGTACTAAGTGAACGGCTTTCACTGCGAAGCAGACAAACACGCAAACATAATTTTTAATTTTGATTTTTGACCTTGTGATTGGTTTAGCAAAAAATGGTCCGCAAAAATCAATTCCAACTACCGAAAATGGTCTTGACTGAGTTACACGATCAACAGGCAAGTCAACCATGATTTCATGAGACAATTTTGATTTATTCCTAAAACAAAAAATACATTGGCTAACCACCTGTCTACATAAATTCCGACCACCAATAATCCAGTATTGAGACCTCAAGTTATATAATAACGTTTGAGCGCCACAATGCAACAACCGTTTATGTTCATATTGAACTAATAGAATTGTGAATTTATGTTTGTTTGGTAAAATCAATGGATGTTTATTAGTTGAGTTTAGTATTGAATTTCGAAGCCGTCCCCCAACTCGAAGAAGCCCCATCTCCTCGAGAAATAGAGACAACAATTTTAAATTGCTGGAGTTTTGTACTGATGAATGGTTTTTGATTGTTTGAATTTCAGTGCCATATTCCGTTCTCTGAAGAAGTTTTACAAGACTCGTCACTGACAGCTTCAATTCATTGGCGGTCAGCTTATCGATATTTTTAACGTGTTGCTTGGGTTGAAGATTATTCATAAAACGAAGTAAATAAGCTGTAACTCGGATAAGTTTTGTAAACGATGAGTATCGGTCAAATAAGCTTAAATCGGAGGCCAAATGACAAACTCAAATTGAAGAAATTTTGCGACTATCTAAATTTAGCAACTCTGAGCTTAATTTTAAATTCGGATTTTTAGGCCAGTTTGAATGGTTTTCTTGAAGAAACGAAGGACCTGACCACCATAAATCTTGATTTCGAAATTCAGTTAGCATTATACCTCGAGAAACGAAATCAGCGGGATTTTGTGAAGTTGGTACATATCACTAGCTGTGTATTGATGTACAAGTTCTTGGATTTGGGAAATTCGATTAGCCACAAATGACGCAAATCTAGCTGCTTCAGATTTAATACGGAAAAGCGTAACTTCGGAATCTGACCAGAGATAAATATGAGCTATCTACATATTCAGACTTTCAATTAGTTTATTCATTGTTTGAGCCAGCAGCAAAGCAGCACAAAGTTCAAGGCGAGGAATGGTCTGTTTTTTAAGAGGAGCCACCCTAAACTTTGAACAAATCAGCCTAACATAGCTTTTATTGTTACTATCCATGTTTCTTAGATAAATAACACACCCAAAACCTTTTTCAAAAGCGTCTGAAAAACCATGGACCTCAATTAATTTATTATTTGGAATTAAAATACATCGAGGAATAGTGATTTGAATTCGATCCATTGATCCTAAAGCTGTGGTGTTATGTAATCATCCTAATCGATATTGTGAAGTGTCCATATTGATTGCATTATGATTTTGGCTATTAAAATCATCGGAGAACACAACCCCAGAGGGTCAAACAACTGACATATCTCTGACAAGACATTTCGTTTTGTAAAATTTGTAAAAATTCATTACAAATGTATCTTGTGATGTATTCCAAGCCAAACCTAATACTAACGAAACGTTAGACGAAGACTCCAAATGTGAAGAAATTTCATGGACATTTGACGAAAATTTTCTCAATTAAAATTTACCCCTTTCTAATAGTTGAAGTAAATCTGATTTGATTCTTAATGCATTTTCAGTCGTATCAGCTCCTGTTAGGACGTCATCAACATAAAAATCCTTCGTTAATATTTGCGATGCTAATGGAAATGAAATGAGTTCATCCATAGCCAGTTGCTGTAGCGTTCGGGTAGCCAAATAAGAAGCACTTTTAGTTTCATAGGTTATGGTACGTAATTTGAAACATTTAACGCTCTCTGATGGATTATCTCTCCACCAGATTCGTTGTAAATCCTGTTGTGTTTCATCGATTAAAATTTGCCTGTACATTTTGGCAATATCGGCTGTGAAGGCGACGATGTGTTTCCTGAATCTTAATATTATCGGCAGTAGATCCTGCTGCACAGTAGGACCTTTAAAAAGGCAATCATTTAAAGACAATTGTGACGAAGATTTAGCTGACCCATTGAAGACTACTCCCAATTGAGTGGTAGTTCTACTATCTTTAATCACAAAATGATGTGGCAAGTAACATACCTTATTATCCGAATTATCAATGATATTTGGGTCTTGAACTAATGTCATATTATCTAAAGGCATATACTCTTTCATGAAATCCCGATACTGCTTATAAGTATCCGGTTGACGTATTAATCTTCTTTCAATGGCATAGAACTGCATAAGTGAAGTATAATTTGATAGACCCAACTAACTAAAGACCCAACTGAATAACGACCCGAACTGAGACGTTTGTGAGTTTTTAAGTAGTGTTCCTCACAAAATGTTTCCTGTTTAATATTGTTATTTAGCGTTTCCATAGTGCATAATAACTGTGTAAGAAGATATTACTCTACCACTTCCTACATAACCAAAAACGCTTGGATAAAATGGTGGCAGATTTTTGAAGACTGTTATCGATGGGGTACCAATAAATAATTGAGTGTAGATTTCAGCTCCAAGTAATACATCAATGCTATCTGGTATAAGGAAATAAATGGGTCTGCCAATTCAATATCTTTTGGTATTGAACTTAAATTTACATTAATTGGACTTACTGGTAGATAATTGGTAATGGTGGGAATTATAAAAAATTCCAAAGTTGCTGAAAAGTCTGTTACTCTAGACGGTACAGTTAAAGAAACCTTTTTTTTAACTGTACTTTCTTGTCCGCCGATACCCGATATGGTTTTGTTTGTCGGCTCTTTTCTTATCTTTAATAAATTTACGAAATTTTCTGTTACGAAATTTAAATGCGGCCCGCTATCCAATAACGCTCTACACAGTAATCGACTATTGAGTTTAGAAGTGGCATTGATTAACGCGGTTCCGATTAAAATCTGTTCTCTTTCTTTTGAACACGGAGCTTGGCTCATTTTCGTATGTTTCAAATTGCTCGATGAGATACCGACAGTTTGAACATTACTTGATTCTGTCTGATTACTTTGAATTGATGAATCAATTCTTGGTTTATTTAAACTTCGAATTGAATTATTCGAATTATATCTTGAACCCTTGTAGTTTGAAGCTGTTTCAAAGTGAAGAAAGGTATTATGCTTCAGTGAACATACGTCACAAGTCGGTTTATCGCAACTGCTAACATTGTGTTTACTAATTAAGCAATTCGTACACAAGTGATTACTCCGAACAAACTGAAATCGCATGTATGGAGTAATCTTGATATCCGAAAATGCTGGGCAACTAGATAACAAATGTGCTCCAACACAATAAGAGCATTTGCTGCTACTAGAAACTAACGAAGTGGACTTTCCTGTCCGGTAATTAAATTTTTTGGTATCAACCGATGATTTTAAAACTGTAGTTGTACCCTTAATAGCTTCCAGAACTGGAACATGATTTCTGAGAAGAACTATGAATTTATCAAAGTTTAGTAGTTTGTTCACTTCAGTATTTTTTATAATATGTATTTTCGATGAGTTGTCAAACCTCTCGGTCAAATGGTGGATTAACATTAAATCCCATGTCTCGATTTGCACATGGAAAGATTTCAATACATTATAATTTTTAAAAATACGATCAATGAAATCCTGAAGTGAATTTGAAGAATTTTCAATTGGTGATTTTACATTGTAGATTTGTTTCATATAAGAGCCTTTTGAATGAGAATTGCATTGTCATAGCGTTCACATAAAGTTTTCCAGGCCGTCTCATAATTAGTCGATGTTACAGGAAGATGTTCAATTAGACCAAATGCCTTACCAGTGTGATTTCAAAAAAACAAATTTGACCGTTGCATCTATGTTAGGTTTTCTGTGAATAAGATCCAAAAAGACATCCCGGAATGCTAACCATTGGCCTTCAGCCCCACTGAACGTCGGTAATTTAAGCTCAGGAAGTTTTATAACCAGAGAAGGAATGCTTTGTTCTAACGCTGTACTGTTAGTTGACGAATCAAAATTAACGGGTTCTTTAGGCACGTTTTCGAGTTTCTTTAGCTCATGAAGCTTATCCAACAGTGCGCTTTCTACTCGTCATAATCGATTTTCAATTGTATTTGATGGTATTTATCTGTATATTTATAATATCTTTATCTTTATAACCTGCGAACGTTAGATTCGATTGCACCAATACTTGACAAGCACCCCAGTTTATTTTTAAATTAAGTTAGTTGACCTTTAAAGGCACTACGTTGTCTTTTTGCAGTTTCATTTGTCATGTTGTTTAAATAAACTTTCTTGAACACTCGACTGTTAAATAAGCGATTCACGCACGATTAATTAATCAATCACAAGAATCACTATTCCAACAATACAACGACACACAAAAAGTGTGCGAATTATGAGAAATATTTTGAAAATTCAATTTGATAGTTTAAATGTAAAATTAACGTAACCCTAAATTGTATTCAAGTGCGTCAAAACTTTTTAGTTAACGACATTTAATTACTAACTTTTATGAAAACAATAAGACTTAACATAATTTTAATAACTTACAAATTGATTTAATTTTATCACCTTAATATGAAGATAATGTTGATAACTGACCAATGCAGTCGATGATTTGACGTCACAGCTTGATCGCGTTGTATTCAGCGAACTTGTCTGGATGATGTCAATAATGAATATGTGTTATAGCCAAAATATCAAAATCATGATGAATGTAATGTATGACCAGATTAATTTAGTCAATTTTAAATTTGACGCGATGATCCACCAACTATCAATTGCCGTATGATAAATGATCGATGATTTTTTTTTTCACAATTAACGTTAACAAAGACTATGCCGTTGAAGGTTGACTGATTTCAATACACCTCGTGTGCAATGACCTTGAATTATCACGAAATCAGACGATAACCACGTTCTTGGATGCTAATGAAGCGGATATTGTGGTCTTTGCGTAAATTACGGATGGAATATCTGGCTGGTGCATATATGTATGTGCCAAATGATGATTAATTTGTCGTTCATGTACTACAATTCAATACTTGTAAATTGTATAATGTCGGTATCGTTTTTACGTGAATGATGTAACGTAATCATTTGTGTTTGTTATAACCAATCACCTAACTCTCTCGCACCAACGTACCCGAACCACTAATATGAGTATAGTTTTTGAGCAAACTGTAATCTCTCGGCACTATTCGTAACACTGCCACTTTTAATTACATGCATGACTAAATATGCATATGGTACGGGGCAAGTTAAATTGATCAACTGTAATTGATTTCACTGCTAGTAAAATTAGATGTACACTCTAATTTTCGATGAATTTGTTGCCATCCGGCTCGAAGGACCAAAATGAAGGATAGTTCTGCTGAAAATGCACTACAATTCCAATGACACTCAAAATTTAAGTGAAGAGACAATCTTAAAATCTACAAAACCCAAACAATACAATACAACAAACCTAATCCGGGTTTTACTGTATAGCGATCTATGTACTATGTACATAATACTGCTTTACAAAGTATATAAAATTACATATACAAGTTAATTACAAGTACATATGAATAAAATTAAATATCATATGGCATATGCACCTTATTAAAATTCATTCTGAGTAATGCGTGAACATGGGTGATTTATAGAAATCCCACCTTTTATTAACAATCGAATTAAAACAAAGTATGGTTAATATTCTGGCCAAGACTCACATTTGGGTATATCACACTTTAGTCAGAATCAGCCATAGAACTTCTACAATTGATTAAAATCGTGGTTTTTCGAATAGGTCGATAAACCACGGTTTTGATCTATTGTCGATGTTCTATGGCCGATTCTAGCTAAAGCGTGGTCACAAATGTGATTTTTTGGCCAGAATATTAACTATATACTTTGTTTTAATTCGAATAGTAATAAAAGGTGTATGCGCAAATTTTCTAATTACAGGCATAAAATTGCACAATCCCAATGGTCCGAATTATATATAGAAATCTTGGGTTTTCTAAAATGGGATTTCTGGTGTGATATGTACACAAATTAAGAACAAAATAAACATCAAATTAAAATATCTCAATAGTTTATTGCACATTATTTATGCACTTGAGCAACAGTTTTAATGCTATTCATATTCAAAATGGACTCGAACGAAAACTAGTTTTTTACCCGAAAAGTTTCAAGTTATTAAATGTTCGATGGAAATGTTGAATGTTAATTTGATTTTCAAGTGTGAATGAATAACTGAATTATTTGACCAAAATGGTACATTAGAAATCGATTTTGAATTACAGTTCAAACATGACGGATTTGACCAAAATTAGAGGGAAATCTAAAGGTAACAAAATTAGCTCCAATTTTGAATTGGACGTAACGAGTGTGAATAAAATTTTAAGTAGAATTATAAGGCAAAATTTTAAATTTAATTTTTTTTTTTTTAACTTTTATTTATTTGGCAAAATTTAATACAAAGGGTAATTTTACACTTAATTAGTATCTAAAATTTTGAGCTTAACCTCCTTGGCTTTACTTCAAATCGGATTTTATTTTTTTTTTCTTTAAGTTATAAAATATGTGGGGGACATCGTAATACAATTTAAATAGAATATTTAATCTAGTAGTTTGCCATATTATTCTACCTTAACCTAAATACTTAAACTAATCAAATGTTAAACATTCGATTTTAATTTAAGTTATTAATTAATTCGTTATTTACATTATTTGTCAGATGGCAATAATACTTTTGTCTAGCTTCAGAAATTAAATCTTCTATAAACCTCATATCGGTTTCACGGTGAACTCTTATCGTTCTATATCGAATAGGAAATTTTAGGACCAATTTCAGAAATTTGTTTTGAAGAATCTGAATTTTATTTTTATTTGTGTTTTTTGCGTTGGACCATATGGGCGAACCATATAGAATAACGCTCAAAACCATTACTCTATATAGTAATATTTTATTTCTGAAGCTAAGTTGACTTATTCTTATTCTTATTTAGAAGTGGATATAGGACTTTTAACAATTTTTCACATTTTTCTTTAATATGGTTCAGATGGTTCCCAAAGGTCAACTTTGGATCAAGAATTAGGCCTATATAGCGTACTTCCGATTTTCATTGAAGTTGAGCACCATTCAGAACTAAAGGAAGCTGCGGAATTTTTTCTGGTGCACGACATCTTGTAAAGTAAATGCTTTCACATTTACTAGTATTTATGCTTAGTTTTCAATTTGTGAAATAAGAGTTAAGTGCATTTAGATAGCCGTTAAGTTTGGATATTTTGTTATTGGCGAGAACATTGGAGTAGTATATCGCAGTATCTTCAGCAAATAAAGCTAATTGGCAGTCTTCAAATCTAGGAATATCATTAATAAATATGTTAAATAACAGAGGAGCTAATACGGAACCTTGCGGGAGACCAGCAGGAATATTCATTAGACTGGATTTTTTATTATATATTTGTACATAAAACTTCCTGTTCTTTAAGATTGGCGGCATTGGTCTTCTTTTCGTTTTAACAAACTTAGCAGTATTCCAATATTTTTTGGATCACTTTTCAAGTTCCATAAGCTGGGCTTGCCAGGATTTGTTCAGTAAGTCTAAGATCTTATGTTTTATTGCTCTGGTTAGCATGTTAACAAAGCTTTTAACAGTTCTACTTCTGGTCCTAAGCCATGTGCGCCTTAAACAATTTCTGAGCTTGATTTGAGCCAGTATATCTTCTGTTAAATTTATTTTATTTATGTTAGTCAATGGGGTGACAGGAATTGAGTTTTCTCTAGCATTTTTAATGGACTCTAAAAATAAATCGATCATCGAGTCAATTTCAGGAGAAGTGTTCAAGGGATTTGTTTGATCAAAACAATTTAGTGACCCCTCTATATGCTGTTTGTATTTAGTCCAATCACGGCCGGAGTAATTAAATCGGTAGTTAATTGGGTATTTATAAGCTTGATTGAAATTGTAAGCACATACGACTGGGAGGTGATCTGATGCCAGTTCAGGTAGACTTTTAATTTCCATTATATGTTCTGGTTGGTTTGTTAAGAAGAAATCGATAATAGTAGAATTGGGTCTAACAAAGGTCGGGTCCAATGGTGCTACGATAGAGCAATTTTGAGAGCTACTTATTTGATTATGAAGATTCCGACCACCTTCATTAGACCTGACACAGTTTCACATGGGATGTCGGCAATTAAAATCGCTCCCTAAAATGTAGTTTGTTCGATTTTGAGTAAATTTTTGTATTTCGCTTTTAAAAGTGGGTCCATTTGTTTTTGGACAATAACATGCGGTAATTCGAACGGAAGTTTCCATTTAGATGTTTAACTGATATCGCGAGATTTTCAATAGTTGAAAGATTTTGATCCGGTAAAAGTGAATGTTGTATATTCGATTTTATTAAGATCCCAACAGCTGCAAATGATCTGTTAATTCTATCGTTTCTATAGAAAGTGTAATCTGGAAAAGAACAGTTTAAGTGTGGTTTAAGATGCGTTTTCGTCAATAACATAATATCTATATTATACTTTGTCGAAAAATATTGTAACTCAAGTTTTTTAGGTCGAACGCTTTGTGCATTCCAGGTGGCAATTATTAATGATGTATCTAAATGCATATTTTAAAGCTATTTCGGTTATTCTAATAAATAGTTCTTCTCTAGAGTTGCAATTTTTAATTCCATTAACTATTTCTTTAAAAATTGTTAAGAGTTCGTTCGCTCTAAACAAAATACTCGGGTTAGCTGAGCCTTCAGTTAAAAGGGCAGAAGCATAAGTAGTGTTTGAATTATTAATAGAGTTAGTATAGTTAGATTTTGGTATTACCTCTTTTGTTAAACCAGGGAAGTTATCTCTATTTAAGTTAAAACTATTTGAAGGTGATGTTGTTTGATGAGATTGTTGCATTTGATTCCGCCTTGCTTGTTGTTTTCGAATTTGAAGATACTCCTCACGTTTAGGGCACATAATCGAGTTTGCCGGATGATTATCCTGGCAGTTGGTAAACCAATGTTTATTCGTATTATTTTTTAATGGAAAATCATCTTCCTTATGAATGTTGGCGCAGTAACTGCATTTTCTAGTAATGTGACAGTTTGCTTCACCATCACCATAACGGAAACATCGTCTGCATTGGGTGACCCTACCCGCCGTCTGTTTTGCAACATCCCATCGCACTACAGTATGAGCAACGTATTTGTGGTTCCTCAATTGATTAAGGTTGTATTCCCCTTTTTTAAATGATACAAAGTATACCGTGGCACCTTGTTTTGAAATTGTTTTATGTATTTTAGTGGGTTTGAGATTTATATCCGATAAACATTTCAAAAATTGGTTGTCTTCCATAGTGTGAAGGCCATATAATATGAATGTACTCAATTTAAGGTTGCCCATCGTAAATGAATAAAATTCTGTTTTGTTTCCGGCAAGCCATTGTTTAATATTATTGAAGTCAACGAGTTTTTCAACAGTAATTTTGCTACCGGTTTTTAAATTTTTGATGAGATATTGTTTAATCCCATTAACTTCCTTATATTTGTGGATTAAAGCTGAATTCGCAGGCGTCATTATAGGTGTTAACTTAGTTGGTTTGGGCTTAGAAATATTTGTTTTTATTTGAGATTCACTCATTGTGTTAAATAACTCAAAACGTTGACTAGTAGGAACGTTATATACACTTCCATTATTATTTTTTAATTTTTTATGAAAAGGTGCACCAACAGGTTCAGATTGTCTATCCACAGACCCATCCCTATTCAGCACTTCACTAATTTTCACTTATATAGTTTACTCAACTTCCCGTTAGACAAATATTAAATGTAATTTGTAGAACAAAACAAATAATAAATTTTGTATCACAATAGATTTAATTTTTATTAGACTTCACTGTTCGAGAGGCAAACATGATTTAAATTTAATTTAGAAATAAAAAAATTAAGAATTCAAATATGAATTTTGGTAAAATATTGAGTGTCATTTACGTGAAAAAAGTCAACATACGTTTGTGAATTTCAACATATCGAATAGAAAATCAGAATTTCGAGCAAAAATCTGAATGAGAATTTAAAATTCCCAAATGTAATTGGATAAATTCTTGAGTATGACCCTAAATTGGGTTTAAAAAATTAAAAATTGAATTAAACTACAAACTAGATTTGAACAATATCTTGTGTTTAATATGAATCAAAAGTTAACGTACTTTTCAGCAGAAATTTAGTTATAGAGTTTGAATTCCAATCTTTAAATAAAAATTCCAACTAGGGCTTGACTAAATATCGAGTGGATTTTAAAAAAAAAATTCCGGTTATAAATCCATAAATTTTCAGTTTGAAATTAAACAGATACAATTTTAATAGAGTTACAATGAACTGCGCGACGCCAACATTTTGAGTGAAATTAATAAAATGTTAAAGAAAGTAACAAAATGTTTCTGGATTAAACTACATTTTGCAAGGAATTTAAATAGTACAAATTGTTGTACAGTATTACTTTAGTTAAAAATTGATTTGGAAATTTAGATGAGAAATTGATTAGCACATTCTCCTTGGTTTTGAGCAAAAATTTGAGTGTATATTGGTTGTTCCAAACTAGGTTTGAACATAATTTTAATTGCAATTAGGTAAGAATTGTGTTGTAATACGAGATTTGATATCAAACAACCAACAAAATTGCCTTTGAATTTAGTTTAGAAATTTGAAACGAAAATTTTGAGTGAAATTTGAATTAAGAATTTAAATTTAAAGCAATAGTTTTGGCATTTCAAACCAAATAAAATCTTTGATATAAATTACATTTTGAGAGAAATATAAGGTTACATTGCACAATAGAGTGGGTTTTTTGAGAACAAAAAAATGAGAACAAATTAGGTAGCGCAAAGAGTAGATACTATGTCAAGGGAAAACCAAAGTACATATTTTGAAACCAATTTGATAAAAGAATAAAATTAGATTACAATTCCACCTGGATTTGAATAAACTTTGAGTGATATTTTAATCCGAAATTAAGTTAAACTCCCAAACTGTACTTGAATGTTGATCACGCTCATAAAATTAAATTGAAATAAAAACTTGAATGAAATTTAAAGTTTTAACAAAGTTTTAATAAATATTTAGGTACTAATTGATTATTGTAATTTTTATTTTAGTATTTGAGTGGTGTTCAGAATAGTAACTTAGTTTAAAATCAAAATGGATTCGAAAAAAATTAAGATTTTTAGTCAGAAATTTAGTTCCAAGCTGTTTTCGAAGTTGAACAAAATGATAAATGGAATTTTAGTAAGATTCTAAACTCGATATTATGAGTCTAAGTGAAATTTTAAGGAGAAATTGTCTTCTTGGTATTGCATTTAAGAAACACATTTTGAAAACAAGTTTAGAAAAATATTCAATGCACCACTCAGAAAAAAAATATGATTAATTTTATCATATGTGGTGACCATCATATTTATAATAAATGAATATGATAAATGCGTAGGAATATGATTAATTTTATCAAATAAATAATTGGCACATGATCGGGAATATGATGCAATTTACTAAATTTAAAATGATGCGCTAAAGCAAATTTAATAATCCCAATCATATTTCAATTTTTATTTTAATAAACTCATGTTAATTTCTATCATATCTGAATTGACATTTACCACATTTATAGTTTGACGATATCAAAGAAATGTTAACTTAAATATAATATAAATAGCAGGGCTTTTATGATAATATGGTTAATTTAATAAAATTTTGTTAGGGAATTATCATGCATAGTATACGCATTTTATCAAATGATGTAATAAAATACAATTCATAAATTAGAAACAAAATTTCATTTTATTAAAAATATATGCTACAATAATTAGCTTTTATTTTACAGAAAGTTACAAATAATAACAATTAATTCAATTATGGTTCTTGAAATAATCAATAACAAAAATATTTTTATTAGATGTAACACTCACGTGTGTGTAAACTGTGAAAATTTTTTACTAACTTTTTCGTTAGCGGCAAAGTATGAAAATACCCTGTAAATTCAATTTCATAACTAAAGTAATGTGTGTTAAAACCGAAAACATCTTCATAACAAACAATTTGTTTTATAATTGCGAATTTGGGATCCCCATTATCATTCAATCCAATTACAATTAAATAATTGTTAAGTTTTATACAATATATTTTGTCAAAAAACAGGGCCCGTTACAAATAAATTTAAAATTTGTTGCAATAGTTTTATCTGTTAACTTTTTTAATTTACCAGGAACTATTTCATGTTCGAGACATGGGAAATTCAATAATTCGTATAATCGTATGTCAAAGCTATTTGGTTTCTAAGTGCTGTAGTGTACAAAATATTTATTTTGTTTTTTGATATATTAATAATTTTTTAAAATTTTTGGTGATAGGATTCAAACCTGCTTGAACTAAGTTGAACTAAGGATCCAATTTTTTGCATTATTCCTTCATAGTGTGTAAAAATATGAAATTTGGGCCTTAAGTGTGAACATGATAATTTCAAATATAACATATTATGTTCTACTACTAGAATATTTAAATATTTATAGTCATTCTTGAGTACTACATGTGAAAATGCTAAATCTATAATCTCACGAAGAACTAAATATAATTTCCAAAAATTACAGCTTTTCGATACCAAATCATCGATTAATATTCCGAAATATGTTATAAAAGTATACATTTTAAAAGCATTCATTTTAAATTTGGATTTATTTTAGATATCAGAACTTAGTAATGGCGGTTTTTTTATACTTTGTGCCCCAAAGTTGCAATTTTGAATCCTAAAATTTAATTGTTCTATAGAAAAATACTTTATATCTTTAACATAATATTTTAGTATTAATAATAAGTCGTAATGACAAATTCTTTCCAACAAGTCATGCATCACGTCAACGGTTACATTAGTTGTAACATGAAATCGTTTTAACGAATTGAATGCACAATTTTCTTTAATGCCTGTTTCAGACGCATTTCCAATTTGTAAGTCTAATACATAATTTTCTCTAGATCTAATTTCACACAAATTGTCATTGCAAAGTTGTTTAGTAATTTCAGAAGGAGTTTTACAAATTCTGCAAAAGTACCTTGAGTTAAAGCTTTCATTGAATCCTAATATGGAATTGAGACCTAACTTATCGCCTAATATAGCACAAACTACGAATTTTATTGTAATATTTCTATGTTCTACATAAATACCGGTATCTTCGAGTTTTTTTAACTCGGCAATAATTGGTTTCAATATTCTTTGATTCTCAAATTTGTTTTTATCTTCTATGTGAACCAAACCGGCAAGAAATATTGACGACAACTTTGAATTAAGATGTGTTGGTAATACAGGTATCTTTACGTAAAAAGCACCAATTTTTTTATCATCAGACCTAGATCCCAAAACATTATTTGGATCATAATTGTCATAGTATAGAAATATCGGTAGGTATTGCACATTATCATAATGGAGAAGGGAATCAACAATTGCTCTCCAATCCTCACTTTCAACATAATTATGCATCGTAGATTTATTAGAAAATTTTAAATTTTAAATGTATGCCAAAATATGATTTAAATATAATGTTTTATTAAATGTAACTGGAAATAGGCTGGTTAGCGGAATAATTTGCATTGTGTAATCAATTTTTTTTATTAACAATTTGTTCAAATTGTCTAAAAATTCTTGGTTTTCTAAATGAATTACGTGTGGTTTATTTGCAATGAAAAAACTAATCGTTTAAGTTCCTTCATTAACAAATACTCTGATCTAAGAATTTTGGGATTCAAACGAGCTAAGGAAGAAAGAGCTGGACTATCAATATTTGTTAACGGCAAAGGTTTTTTCATGAAACTAGAATAAAAGTTGCACGTTATATGTAAAATTTGAAACGCTTTCTTCCTGGAATTATTATCACAGTACATTTTTAAAATCAGTCTTAGATACTCATCAGACATTTAATTAATTACATCTACTGGAGTGAGTGAATTGGAAGGCATTGTAGAATTGTCATGAGAATAAACAAATTTATCATTTAACTCAGCTATGGAGATTGGATTGACAGAATTAGCAAACGATGAAGCAGGAACATCATTTAATTTTGACGTAACACTTAAGTTTGTACTTCAATTCTGACTAATGCGTTTTAAAAATGAATTTCGAAGCGAAAATTGCTTCGTGCAATCTGTATAAATACAATGAAAATTTTCAATGTGTTTATGCAGTATCGTAATATGCCGTAGACAATCGGCTTTATCAGCGAAAAAGATATTAGAAATTTTACAGATAATTGTTGTCATATTTTAAAAGATCGAAAATACATATATACCATATTTAGTAAAATTCAAAATTCAATTATGTAGATAAAACAATAATATAACAACGTGTAACTAAAATTAATTATTACTCTGCATATCGTATTATTATATCGTAATATTTTCATCAAATCTGTTTTGATTTTGAAAATTCCTTTTTGAATGAAATGCCAAATAGATTTGCATGTAATTGGATATTTGATATTTAGGCCCATATACAAATAAAAACAGCATTCAACAGCTTCCATACGGGATTACCATACATGTACCTCTCTCCCTCAACTAAAACATACCCAATGCTAATTGGATTTCCCACAAAAATAACCTTAGGTGCCTCCGGAATAGCCTCTGCGTCGAATGCTTCAACTGCTGAAAAAAAAATTAATTTTAGAGAATAGTTTTTCAAAATTTTCAGTATTATACAAATGTATACCTTATATAATGAAATGCATGATTGCTGAATCTCAATTTTTGATACTCTCCCGTTGCCGTATGTTCGTTTTCCATTCGCTAAGAAAGTATATGGTTGGACCAAAAATACTAACGCGATTTTTTCTGCTGTTAAAAAAATAAAACTTAGTTTTGAAAATAAGCTTTAAAGCTTCCTAATTGAAATGTACTTTGATGTGACAATAAATACCTTCTTCTGGGGCTGCTATATGTTGGCATAAACTTTTAACAATGCTGTCTCGATTAATTTTATTCGCCCGTTGAATGATGTTTGGGTAAATATTCCGTATGGCGTCTGGATCAAAGTCAGTGTACTTTATTTTTAAATCAATTTTCATCTGTAAAATAAAAATTTGTAAACATTTTAGGCTATTTTTAGTTGCACAGAGTTTTTACCAAATGTTTAATTTCAGAAGTTTTTAAGCCGGGAAACAGTTCAATATATTCAATTGTCGGCATAGAGCTTCTTAATAGATTTTTGTCGAAATTTGTGGGTTTTTCGCCATTTCTCAGCAAATTCATCCGAACTATTTGGAACATTGAGTTTCACATATTCAATATCATCTTCTATCTCGATGTTAATTGTGTCTGTTAAAAATGAAAAAAAAAAAAAAAATTATATTTCGAGTACATATATACAGGGTGAGTTTTTTAAAAAATGCCAGGCTTTTATCTCGAGAACAGTGCTAGATAGGAGAAAATTACTTAAAATGAAATTTGTTAAGGGTTGAGGGGGACGTCTAGTGGTGACCTTGAATGACCTTGAAACTCATTAGTTCCAGAGATATAGACCAAAGTTACGATTTTTTAAATTAGAACCTATACTATTGAGTATTTTTTTGTATTAACCAATTAAAAGTAAATACTTTTTGCTCAGGCAAAATTTTTGTAAATTGTATAATTTCAGAGATATGAGCAAAAATTGATATTCACTAAAGTAAACGAGTTTTCGCTAAGTTCTACATTAGAACATTGTAACAACAAATAAAAATAGATAATATCAATAGTTCTTTGATTTATTATGCAATTGTTTATTTTATTACTATGTTCTACACTGTTAAGTATATGCAATTTAGTGGGTTTGCATATACTTAAGCTAAGTTCTACAGCGTTAAATAAAAATATAAGTAATTAGAAAAAAAAAAAAAAACTTATTTCATAAAATTGTTTATTAATTTAATAAATGTTCAAAATGTCCGCCATTTGATTCCAAACATTTTTCTACTCGTCCTACAAAATTCAGATGAACTGCTTCTAATTCACCTTCTGAAATATGATTTCTAAAAATATCTTTAATTCTTTGTCTCATACTCTCTGCAGTGGTAGGCCGATCAAAATAGGCTAAGTCTTTCACTTTTCCCCCTAAATAAAAATCAATACATGTTAAATCAGGTGATCGTGCTGGAAAAGAAGTAGGGCCATTTTTTCCAATCCATTTATTCGGAAACAATAAATTTAGTTGTTGTTGGGAAGCTGTACCAAAATGGGAAGGTGCACCATCTAACTGAATCCACATTTCTTGTCTTTCTCGCAATGGAATGTCTTCCAATAAATTGGGCAAATCTTCTAATAAAAAATTCACAAATTTTTGTGTTGTTAGTGTTCCATCAAAAAAAAAAGGTCCGATTAGGCGAGATCCAACTATTCCAGCCCAAGCGTTTACGCTCCAACGATGTTGATGGTCAACGGAACGCATCCAATGTGGATTCACATCATTCCAATAATGTAAATTATGCCTATTCACATTACCGTCACTCTTAAACGTTGCCTCGTCTGTCTATAGGACACGACGAAAGAAATTTGGATTTTCTTCTATTTGTTGCTTCGCCCAACGACAAAATAGAAATCTCGATCTAAAATCATTTGCAGTTAACTCTTGCAGCAATGATATGTGGTACGCATGGAACTTGTTTTTTCTCAAAATGCGAGACACGGTCGTCTGAGATATTCCTCTATCTCGTGCAATATTACGTGTTGATGTGTGTGGGTCCTGTGATACTGCAGCTAGCACATCTACAACAATTTCCTCAGGAAACTCATGACGATTTCTTTGGTTTCTTATGCTTCCGGTAGTGCGAAGCTTATCTGCTAAACGTTTAAATACACCTCTTCCAAAGTGCCGACGATCTGGATGTCGGTCAGCGTATAATCTAATGGCCATCCGTTCATTTTGTTGACACTCTCCGTAGATCATCATCATTTCGAATGCTTCCTCATTAGTGTACAACATGATAAAAAAACTTTTTTCAAAGAGAATTGTAATCTTACCACAGTTACAATTCAAGACTAATAAATGCATATAATTAACAGTGTAGAACATAGTAATAAAATAAACAATTGCATAATAAATCAAAGAACTATTGATATTATCTATTTTTATTTGTTGTTACAATGTTCTAATGTAGAACTTAGCGAAAACTCGTTTACTTTAGTGAATATCAATTTTTGCTCATATCTCTGAAATTATACAATTTACAAAAATTTTGCGTGAGCAAAAAGTATTTACTTTTAATTGGTTAATACAAAAAAATACTCAATAGTATAGGTTCTAATTTAAAAAATCGTAACTTTAGTCTATATCTCTGGAACTAATGAGTTTCAAGGTCATTCAAGGTCACCACTAGACGTCCCCCTCAACCCTTAACAAATTTCATTTTAAGTAATTTTCTCCTATCTAGCACCGTTCTCGAGATAAAAGCCTGGCATTTTTTAAAAAACTCACCCTGTATATATATATATATATATATATATATATATATATATATATATATACACACTCACCTATATTAGTTATTTCACTATCTGCTGCAGAGGCCGTTGAGCTAGCAGTAGATGAGCTGCTTCTTCTCCCAATTACACCAGCTCGATTTAGCTGACTCCTATAATTGTGATAACAGTTATAAAGTTTGCCTTTAGCTATTATAGATCACGTTGATGGGATATAATATGTTTCTGGAACTTCTTGTTGAAACACATCAACAATTTGTTATGATAGTTGAATAAAGCCCGCACGGTTTAACCTATAGCAATTGGAATAGAATTTTGTTTCAACTTGTGATACATTATTTTATTATTTAATAAACTTTCGCTTACGATTTAGATGGCTTAGAGTTCAATTTTTGTTTAATGATAGTTGAAGATAGCTCATTTCGTTCATAAGGCGTCAATACTAAAGATGATTTTACTTTCTTTATTAGTTTAAGGCAATGCTCATTCTCATTTATAATTTCAATAATGTCCTATAATGTTGAAAATATTTAGTTTACACTTCCAGATTAGTGCTATTATTAAAATTAGGTAACTTATCAATTCTCCTGTGCTATTGCTGCTTGATTGTGCTTCAAATATAATTTGTTCTGATTCTTTATCTTGAATTTCTAACAAATTGCTGCTAAATTCATGATTTTGTTTCATTACAATGTTTTCTTTGGAATCAAACAATTTTAAAACCCAAATCCCTTTGAATTTATGTAACATGCGATTAATCATAATGCTCTCAGTACGAACACAAAATTAAATTTATTTTTTAGTGATGTGTAGTATAGCCAAACAAGCATTCGTTATTAAAAACAATACGAACGAGTACACTTCACATACATATGTATGTATATGTTATTAGAGCCAAATAAAACACAGTTTAAAATTATTCGATGTTATTGTATTAAATAACAATATCTTATGAAAATAAAATTATGCGTTTTCACTATTATTTTTGTGCAAAATCAAAATAAAAATTTATGATTTACCATGCGGTGAAACGCAATTTAACCTAACACTGTGTGGATAGTTTATATTATGTAACAAAATCAGTAATATCCATATAAGTTCCTAACACCACACATCGTTAAATATACTTTCACACAGCCTTACCTATAATTTTTGTGCAATAAATGTTTAATATTTTAATATTTAGCTTTAATTTCTCGTATACAAACATAAATTTTATTTCGGCACGCACGAAATCACAAATTAATCTATTTGTCATATGTTACCGTTAACAAATTTTGTGTCAATTAACATACTATTATATTAGGATAGATCATATTATTTATGCAGTTATTATATTTGTTTTAAAGTCAATATCATAATATGATTAAGAAGATCACAATATGATTAAAATTATCATAGTTACATATGATCATTCCAATCATATTGCTGAAATGATTGGGTTTATTAATTTTATGTTATATTTAATCATATATTGATAATAACAATGATATATAACATAATTTTACTATAAATCTTTTAACTACTATCATATCAAATGTCGCATTGATATTTGCAATCATATTATGATAAATTTAATCATACGATAAACATATTTTTTTTCTCAGTGTGACTGAGTTTAAATTCTAAAAACGATTTCAGCAAATTTTTTAGGTCAACTAGAAAATCAGGAATCGAGCAAAAATCTTAATGCTTTTTGTTTTATAAAAGACGCATTTCAATTTTAAACCGTAATTGAATAAAATCTTAAGTAGGAACTTACATTAGCAATAAAAATTAAGTTTAAATTACAATTTGATTTAAGCAAATACATGAGCTTAAATTAGCTTAAAACTTAAGTTTGAAATCAGGACTGCCTTTAATAACAATTTGAGTGAATTTTAAAAATGTAGAACAAAATTTGAACAAATTTTGGACTAAAAATTCAATTTCAATCCAATCAAGAGTTTGAGCAAAAATTTCGATGCAATTTACAATAATTAAAAAAATATTTAAAAATTGAGTTTGAATTCCAAATTTAATTAACACAAAATTCTGGTTGCAATTAAGCTATTTATAAATTAAGTAAAAAATTCGCGATTTGTCTGTATATGATTGATTAGAAATTTGGAGTACAACTTCAGCTTTAGTTGCAAGTAAATTTAAGAAAAAATCGAGTGTTATTCGAAATGCTGAGTTAGAGTAGGATTTAAAACTTTAGTTTTAGGTTTGATAAATTTGTATCAGAATTTTGAGCAGAAATCTGAGGATGTTTCGAAGTATTTCAATTTTAAGCCGTAATTGATTAAAATGTTGAGTAGTAATTTAAACTTGAGCAAAAACACAACTGTAATGTAGTTTTCTGTTTAAAAGTTGAGTTAGTATTTCGAATTGGACTGGCAAGAGAATGTAGATTTGAGCAAAATTTTATGTTTAGTTAAATTCCAAAATTTTGGTTGCAATTAGATAGAATTTTTGTGATATTTTGAATACAAATAGGCTAAGTTCCAAACTCGATTTGACAAAATTGAAGGGGGAATTGAGTTATAATTTTGAGTTGAATTTAAAATACAAAATTTACAGTTCGAGTTCAGTTTTTCATTTTAAAATGATACGAGAAGTGTAAGTTTGATGATGGATGAAGACATTCAGCTGTTAATTTAAAATTTCTTTCAGATAATAACCGATTTTCTGTTTCAATTTCTCATGTAAGTTTTATTCGCAGTGTAAATTATCATTAACAAAAATATTAGCCTAAGAGTTTGGCACAGCCGCAAAAATACCGTCCACGTTTCTAAAAAAAGAAAATATACGTCAAAGCGAAGATGCTTTCACACGTTAACTCTCAATTTATACCTTCAGAAATTAGATACCGTGTGGTTAACCAAATACTTGCTTGAATCATTCTTTTTCAACAAGTAAATAAGATATGATCAAGGACAAATTTTAATGCCTCTACGAAAAAATTTAAATTTAAATTGGTATTACATTTTAATTTTATATCATTCCATACCTACTCTAAGGCTAAATTTAACTCATAATATTTTTGATTTTAACTTTAAAATCTTCGGCATGTTTTATTGCCGAAAAATTATGACACACCTCAAATTATTGCCGGCTTTGTATACTTTAAGAAGACCATACCATCCTTGGAGTCGTGCTATTGTATTTCCTTTAGTTTTTAGCAACAGATTTATTTATTTTGTCTAATCATTTTCAAATTTGTTTGTACTGATGTAATACCATATTTACTTATCTCCGTTCGTGTTGTTATCTGATAAGAGCAAGTCGATTTTCTCAATATACTCGTATGTATTCGGTTTTTTTATTAGTACCGTAACATTACGTTTACCAAAACGCTATATGTAATCATCGGAATTTTCACTTAAAAATTTGTAGTATTTCACATTTTTAGTCAAACAATTATTGGTAAGTTATCGTTAAATTTAAAATTTGCCAAAATGTTTACAAATCTGCTTTGTATCGTCTAATTTAGAAATACCACTCTCTAAATCAGCTACAGTTCTAGGATACGGAATAAAATCATTCTCCATTTCTCTGCACTTGTATTCTATAGCCCTGGACAAGAATGTTTCTTCTACAGCAGTGATATACTATATGTTGCGTCACTAAAGAAATCTTTGGACTGAACAAATCAATTTTGAAATTTTTCTCATTTCGATTTGTTTCGTTGCTTCAAAAATGAAATCGTTTCGAATTTTAGAAGTTTGAAAAAATGTTCATAGAAGTTGCCCGTTGTTAAACATTATTAATTCTGATATTTCCTTCTTGAGCCAAACAATATTTTTAAAATCTCCAGTAATTTCTAGATTTATAATCGAAAATATGAATTTTATAGATAATTTTGAACAGGTCTTTCTTTTACATGTAAATTAGTCGTAAAAATGTGCCGTTTTCCACACCTTATGAAAAAATTCATCTTTTATGGTTTTTGGTACGACCAATTCTTCTCGTAGGAAAATGTTTAACAGCTCTACATCCCTTTTTCCAAATTTTCTTATTAGTTGTTGGGAAGAATATTTTTCGAGTTGTAATTATATGTTATCCAATTGGAATTTATAATCTTCTAATATATAAAAATCTCGTGTCACGGTGTTTGTGGTTGCACTCCTCCCAAACGGCTCGACCGATTTTTATGAAATTTTTCATGTATATTTGGTAGGTATAGGAATAGGTCGTATAAAGTATATTTTATACCGCTAGGTGATTAGGGTGTCCCCCCTATCCAGAAAATTTGTTTCTATTTCTATTTTTTTGACAAAATTTTTCTTCGTATTTTGTTTTGGTTTGGCTTCAAAAAATACCTATAACCCCAAATTTTCACCCTCCTACCCCCACCCCCATTTTATAATCGCGATTTTAGTATTTTTGTATGAACAATATCCAAATAATTTAACCGTCGTTCGTATTTCAAATATAGCGAAATTATTTATGTTGTTGAATGACAGATGGCGCTACGTCCGCCTCATCGAACTTTTATTCAAAGCAAGTCATTCACGAAAAGCGTCGCGTCATTTTGATATTTCATTCTGCATTTGTTATGCATCACAACGCAGTGCGTGCAAAATTTTGTACGATTTATTTTAATTTATAAGAAATATATACGTGTTTTATGATTGTAAAATACTAACAAAACAAATACAGTATCGGTATACCATTTTTCATCAGTAAGTACAACAGTTTTGTCTATTTGTGTGTGTGTATTACAGTGAACAATGCCAGCAAGACGCAAAAGGGCTCATTTGGGCCTTCGAACGAATAAAGCAACAAGCATGCGAAATAGTAGAGCAGAAAGAACAGACGAACAAATACAACAAGATAATGAAAATGTGCGTGTGAGCATGTCGCAATTGCGTGCATCTCAATCACAAGAGGCACGAGTTGAACGAAATCAACAACAATTGGATCGGAGAGCAAATGACCGACAACGCCAACAAGTACATCGAGCATTCACATCTGCCTCGTTCCTTCGTTTCGCAATCGAGTACGAGCCAGATATTAAATATTCCGCTCATTCGAAGGTGCTGATTGGTGCTATGGACAAACAATTTCTCCATTGTCATGCGCTCAAATTCAAACATCAGTCAGCCGGGATGTGTAGCGCATCAGTAAAAGTGTAAATACCAGAAATTGAGACACCACCAGAACCATTGAACGGCTTGCTCATAGGCACGGATCCAGATTCAAACCAGCTCCTGAAGTCTATTCGCACATTCAATTCATGCTTCCAAATGACTTCGTTCGGAGCAACAGAAATAGTTCACAATACTGCGACAAATGGTCAACAATACAATTCAACGTTCATAATCAAAGGCCAAGTGTACCACAGAATAGGCTCATTGGTGCCAATGCCACTCGAACCACATACATTTTTACAAATCTACTTCATGGGCGGTGAGGACCGCTGTCATGAGATACGCGAGACGCTGTCATGAGCGACGCCGATACCGCCGAAATTGGTAACTCTATCATTCTACCATCATCGTACGTAGGCAGTCCACGTGTTTATTTATCACGTTTACATGTAATCCAAAGTGGCAAGAGATTACATCTTTGCTATTGCCAGGCCAAAATGCAATACATCGTCATGATATTACAGCACATCTGTTCAAACAAAAATTGAAGTCTTTAATGAGCTTCATTACAAAGTTACACGTATTCGGTCCCACACATTGCTGGATTTTTTTCGGTTGAATGGAAAAAGCGAAGATTACCTCATGCACACATTTTGTTTTGGTTAGTCGACAAAATACGCCCTGAGGAAATCGATAGTGAAATTTCCGCGGGAATTCCAGATCCATCTATACTGATCAACTACTGTTCGATATTGTTACCATAAACATGATTCATGTATAAAGCGTTTTCCTAAAGATTTCACCAACGACACGATCATAAATGTCGACGGATATCCAATATATCGTCGAAGAAATACTAATAATGGCGGACAATCATTTACGCTAAATATCAACAACGCAGACATTGACATTGACAATCGTTGGGTGGTACCATATTCGCCTCTGCTGAGCAAAACATTCAATGCTCATATTAATGTTGAGTTCTGCAGTTCGGTGAAGAGCATCAAATGCATTTGCAAGTATGTGAATAAGGGCAGTGATATAACTGTGTTTCAAATTCAAAATACCGATGTGAATGCTCCTCGATTGAATGACAACGACGAAATAACGCTCTACCAAATTGGCCAATACATCAGCTCCAATGAAGCTGTCTGGCGTATCTTTGGTTTCCAAATTCATGAACGAGACCCAACAGTTATACATTTAGCCGTCCATCTTGGAAACGGCCAGCGCGTATTTTTCACCAACGAGGCAGCAATTGAGCGTGCCATAAATCCACCAAAAAATACACGCACGGAATTTTTCGAATTGTGTAATCGTGCGGATACTTTCCACGCTATTTTACATGGAATCAATTTGGCGGTATGAAGCGACTTGGTATCATACCAATCGATCGATAGAGTTTGCGATGTCAACGAAGCTGTAAATTATCCAATAGTGTTTTTGAACTCACTGGATTTGCCAGGCATGCCACCACACCTTCTACGACTCAAAGTTGGATTTCCGGTTATTTTACTTCGGAATTTGAACCCACCACGGCTGTGCAATGGCACACGATTGATCATTAAACAATTGATGAAAAACATTACCGAAGCCACTATTTTGAATGGCAAATTCTGAGCCGAAAATGTTTTACTGCCACGAATTCCAATGATTCCAACAGATGTGCCAATTGAACTCAAACGCGTTCAATTTCCTGTTAGATTGGCATTCGCAATGACAATCAATAAGTCGCAAGGCCAAACGATATATGTTTGCGGCTTAGATTTGTCCACACCATGTTTTTCACACGGATAATTATATGTGGCATGTTCTCGCATGGGCAAACCATCGAGATGAAACAATGAATATGTCCGTTACGTTAATGAAATACATTGAATTAAGAAAATGAATGGTTGGTGTTTTTTTGTTTTTATCGGCTTTCATCGTCGACAGCGCTCCATTCCTCTTTCTGTCATAGATCCCATCCCCACACACTTACAATACATTCGTTTTACTAGAAATAATTTATATCGCAGAATACGTGTGCCGGGTCAGTTGGTTTTTTATATAATATTTTATGCACAGGGAGGCCGTACTAAAAGTAAGTAGCTGGTTGTGCCCTACGTGTTCATTTACTTTAATTATTATTTTAACGGAAATAATTTTAAAGGGAAATCGAACCAACAACATATTGCAGTTATCGAAATTACTTTTCTAATTTTTGCAATTCTAAAAATCTCTACCGTTAAACTTTATATGATGCAACTATCGAGTATAGTTACAATTATCGAGTGTTGCAATAAGCCAGTTTGTTCTGTAATCCATCCTATTCTCATTGAACAGCGGTTAACTATCAAAAATATATTTTGAAATATGTACGTTTGTTAAATTGTTGTATATGGGTAAAAGTTGTGGGCTCGCGCTTATTTTGGTTGATATAAAGGCTATCTTATAAATTTGTTGACTCATTTTGCCGCTAGTTATTGTCGATGCATTATCTACATTGTCGACATTATCTGTACTGTCGACGTCATTTTTAGAATTGACTACATATATTGTCTACACGAGTAAACAATTTATTAATTACTTCAAGTAGACTACGCGGCACAATACTGGCTCCAAGCAAAACTGGAGTTTTTCCTTGCAAATCTCCCTTTGTTAAGCAGACACTTTATTAGAGCGGACACGGACAGACCTTTCTGCCAATTAGGATGGAACTTGCACGATGGAAATTGAATTCAAAAAAGATTTTTAGATGAAGTTCTAAAATTTGGCCAACTAGGAAGGAATTTGACCATTTCCTAATCGATTTTGATGAAGTTTAGCCTGTACGCTGGTAATGGGATACTAAAATTCTATCAAAATCGGATAAGACGTAGAATCCCAATAAAATTTTTATAAAGAAAAATCACAAATCCTCAGTTTAAAGGACACCTCACTAACGCGGACAACTTTTTTGCTCCCGTCGATATCACGATGATTTTGAAATACCGGATGATGTTGTATATTGCATGTGTATTGTGTATGCGTAGATTTTGTGTCCATTTTAGATTTTATTTATTTATTTATTTGCGTAACATAATTTCTAGAGTTTTCACATAAAATTGTGCCCACAAAAATATAAATAATTATAATTGTAAAGTATCAATTTGTCATAATTTTGTACACTACACACAAAAAGATGTCAGTAAGATCATTTTTATTGTACATAACGTATAAATGTAAACTGAAAAATTAAGTCTTTTTTAGCATTCCTTTTTCAAACACGTTATCATGATTTTCATTTAATATCGTTGGAAATAAGATTGTTTTTCATGGAAAAATTTGTAGGTGTCTAATCATTTACAACAACAAAATGTTCAGCTACATAAAAAAAATGGACAAATTGACGTTATACGTGAAGAAATGCGAAAAATCGTGCGTAGGTATTTTCATGCAGGAACTAACAAAACGTATAACAAGATTTTTTTTTTTAGAAGTAAGTGATAGATGATGTTCCCAGAAAAATGAAGATATTAAAACATAACCTAGAAAGCGTATCTCTTTATATGTCAGTGACAATGTGTTTAATCTATTATAGATTTTTTGAACTTGTACAGTTGCCAGGCACAGGATTGAATTAAACCGTTATCAAGTATTTCCTAACTGTATACCATCAATTACCAATCTTTTACCAATTTCATCAAATGTAAACGGTCGCATAAATAAATATTACATATTTCTTAAGAATGATAAAATCAATACAACAGGTAACCCCTTTTTTTTGCCTTAGTTTTATATGAATGTTCCAAAATATCTATACGTAAATGTTAACTTGTTAGGGGCATTCATTGTGTTCACCATTGGTTCTTCCCATGCCAAATAAAAATCTTATTTTTAAACAATTCGAGTGACAAGGGATTTCTCGTGAAATTTCGAATTACCTCGGATACAAAAAAGTTTCGGGTAAAAATTGTCTACTGTTTTTCATCGATGTACTGTATTTACTTGAATAATCCGATATATCCACGGAAACTTACAAAACATCAAAAAAAAAAACATCAATAACGCAATATTTTGAATCCAAAACAATCAACTAGTTAAATATTGAAATTTTCAAGCGTTTATCTCTTCACCATGTATATTTGTTTCTACAATCAGTATATGGTATGTGTTTACATAATAAGAACGTAAGAATTTTGTGTTACCAAAAAACGAATGATTTTCGTTTTTGAAAGAAAATTCGAATGAATAACTCAAACAGTGAGTAACACCATCATTCACCATAACCCAGTTGTGTGGTGGTTAGGTATAGTATACAAAAAGTTAAAAACATTGAAAGAAGGATTTACGACGCAGCACAAACAAAAAGGCAAAAAACACACAAACCACAAACAATATCCTTATATGTATATGATAAAATCCTTAGTCATTACGTAAATGGAATTTTAACTTTAACATTTTATTAAACAAACAAAACTGTTTTTTGTCGATGAAAATATCCTTTTCCGTTTTTTTACTATTTCATTAAAATGGTGTTGCCGAAAAATGTTGATTAGTTTCTTACAGAAACAATCGGTTTTAATAGGTTTCAAAGGGCTTTATAAAATAGGCCTAATTGCGAAAAAATGTTATTCTTGATGAAAACCGTAAAAAAGATCAAAACAAATGAACATTTTTAATATAAAGTTTGTTCGGTAAGATGCGGTACGAGGAGGGGGACAATTTTTACAAAATTAGTTATTTGGTTTTCAATTGGTAAATATTACTTCACCAAGCTGTTGGATTTTAGTCAATCGACAGAAACTAAATTTAAAAAAACGCTTTAATTTTACGCTCCATTTAATAAACAGAAAAACTCCCCCTAATCCGCCTAATGGTACTCAGTTAACCGTAATACGTATATAAGGATGATAAAATCATGCCGTGCAATTAAGAAATGTGCACAAACGTAAATTTACGTGGCCCAAACTACGGATCCGTTAAATATTAAATTGTTCCGACTTTTTAGATGACCTATCTCTACCAGTTATAAATCAATATTCTTACGTATATTGAATAATGGATAAGAGAATACGACCACGTGCTTTCGCATATTTTAAAATTAATGGAAACATTTTGTTTTCCATATTTTAAATTTACGCCTTACCTATGGTATAAAATAAATTTACGCCCTACCCTCATATTTTAAATTAACTGTGCTTTGGTAAATTATGCAGAATTCATTTCGACGTAATCGAAGGTCAGCTGCGTTTTTGAGCGTAAAAATTTTATTAAAAAATTGTACAAACAGTTATTTTTATGACTGTGGAAATAAGAGCAGCCGCTGCGCAAGTAAAGTGCTTCCAACTTATCAATGTCAATGTCTTCTACCAATAAGGGTAGTCGATCTTTAATATAAATAAATTCTTTTTTATATCAAATTTCACTAGATTTCAAATAAATAATTTTCCAATTTGTATATCAAATTCTGCTTAATAAACAATCAAATACGAAAAACAGCTTCTCTCTTTTGAGAGAGAAGCTGTTTTTGAGTTTTTTCTTTTGAGTCTTTTGAGATATGTATATAAGCTTTGTGCTGTTTCTGACTTTTAATTATACAAAATAATACAATATAATTTTTTTTAAATACTAATAATAATAATACAAATAATATTTTTTATTTATTTTTTAATTATAAGTTTATGTAACTTCAAATTATCTGTATCATTCCCATCATAATCACAAAATATTCTTTCATCTATTAATATTCTATTGATTTAAATTTTAAAATTCGAAATAGATTGTTCAAATATAGCTTGATTTAAAATAATTCAAAACTTAAAAATAAAAGAAAATTACATATACATATTTAAACACACATTACTACATTATTAAACATAAATAACAACGATTAACACGATTATTAATTAATTAATTTATTTTATTTTAATTTAATACAGATAACTCGAAATTATAACTACTGTACATTATGAAGACGCGAACTCGAATCTTCTCTTTTCCACCCTCCTGTCAAATATCTTAAAATCGAGTGCAAAAATATTGAAACGCATGTACTACAGTCGCGTGCATAAATATTGTATCGCGTAATATCGAGTTGCCACACATACATAAGTATGTATATATTTATTGTAGACGAATACTTAATTTAAACGCAGGCGAAAATAAAATTAAGTGTGACAAATTTTTAAACGATTATTATGAATAATTTTTTCAGATCGACCGAAAAGAATTTTTATATTTTCTGGCGAAATTATTCCTATTACAGAATATGGACCTAGCCATAATAAATCCAATTTTGATTTTCTATTTTCATTTTCTAAATAAACTTGATCACCAATCTTGAATGTTTTACTAACACAATTCTTATCGTAGTATTTCGCTTTGATTTTTGTTTGCATAACAAAAGTTTATCATGAGCTATTTTATGTGACTGCTGAAGTTTATGTTTAACGTCATAGAAATAGTCATGATAATTGTAGAGAAATTATACATTTTTCAAAAATTGCATCTGGTATATTTGGTTTATGCCCAACAGCTAATTCAAATGGCGTAAATTCAGTATTTTAACCAAGAATCCCAATCAAGTGGATCGTTTTCAATTTAATTCCATAGATATTCAACTAAAGTTTTATGGCTACGCTCAAGGGCTCCATTAGATTGAGGATGATAAGCACTTGTCTTCAATTTTTGAATTTTTTACATTTTGCAAATTTGTTTAAATAATTTTCCCATAAAATTTGACCCTTGGTCAGTTAAAATTGTTGTAGGACAACCGAATATACAAATAAAATGTTCTATGAAAGCTATAGCGACAGTTTCGGCTTCCTGATTTTGCAAGGGAATTGTGAAAGAAAATTTGGTTAAATCGCACTGCATCGTGAGAATGTATATTTATTATTGCGATGTGAAGAAGAGAACGGCCCAACGATGTCTAAAAATATCTTTCCAAAAGCTTTTGACGATGTACCCGTAATTTTTATAGGGACTTTTTTGTTTTCGAAGCTTTTATTTTTCTGACAAAATTGACAATTCCTTACATAATTTTTAGTTTTTGCGAACATTTTAGGAAAATAATAAAAATTTCTTAACCTTTTGAAAGTCCTATAAACGCCTTGATGTGCACCTAGCGGTCTATCCTGATACTCTTTAATAATTCTATTTATCTCATCTTCATTCGTCAACGAAATAATTTCCTTTTGTTGTTGATTTTGATTAGAGCAAATTTCGTTCTTAGAAGTTGGTGAAAGATCTTCCGAATTAACTTGTATAGAATTTGGAGTTGACAGAACTTCGTTTGAGACGAGAACGAGTTATCACTTTACATTCAGGAATATATTTCCTGCTTTATGAACGATTTTATAATCATACTTATCCAATCTTATTCTCCATATGACCAGCCTTGAAGAAGGGTTTTTAATATTGCAAAGCCACATCAGTGGCATCCTATACCATAGATGTATGGAAGAAAATGATCTTGTAGCACAGATTATCGCAAGAAGTTTTTTCTCAATTGTCGAATAATTTGTTTCTGCACTGTTCAAAATATGGCTATCATGTGCGATCAGTAAGTCAGCACCATTTGCCTCCTGTGACAAAACTGAGCTTATCGCAACGTCGCTTGCGTCGCACGTAAGAATAAATTCTTTAGAAAAATCGAGAAATTGTAAAATTTGGGGATTCATTAAAAAATCTTTCATTTTCGTAAATGCTTCGTCACAGAATGCATCCCATACGAAGACAGAATCTTTATTTAGTAGATCCGTTAGAGGTTTACTAATTTTTGAGAAATTTAGGCAAAATTCCCCATACTCATTCGAGTAAACTGGTAATGTCTGGTTTCTGTGCTAAATGCTTTCTTTTCGCGGTCTCTTGGATCTATAGGAACTTGATGGGATCCATGAGTAAGCAGGCCCGCGCCTAGCACATTGGCCGCCCGTGTTCATATGAAAAATTAGCCGCCCCTTCTTCACCTCTAAAAAAAACTACCGTTTAGAATAATATTTCACCTATATAAATTCACATATTTATTTAATAATTAACATTAAAATATTTAAAACAAAAACCAAATGAGTACTCATATATTAAATAAATTGCACTTTGCGAGCTTTCAATTCTGCGAACTTTTTAATCACATCATGCATATCTAAATTTTCAGCTAGATCGTGTTCAATAGAAACCAATGCCAAGTTATCTAATCTGTTTTGGCCCATTGTGCTTCGAAGAAAATTTTTAATTAATTTTAGTTTTGAAAAGGACCTTTCTCCAGTAGCTACACTTACTGGTAATGTAAAGAGTATTCTAAGAGCAATTACTATGTTTGGTAAAGTACTACATAAATTATTTTCAATAATATGTTCTAAAATTTCTGGCCCTAATAAATCTTGCTTTAAAATATGTCGAAGTACTTTTAATTCGTCGATCATTTCAACGGCATCGATATCCTTTTCATTCTTAATTTTGTCCGATAATTTAATTTCTAAATCTTTGCAACATTTGGAAATATCATCATCGCTTAGAAGCTTTAAGTTTTTTAAGTCATACAGAAAGCTGAATGCGTCACAATGTGAGTTTAATAAATCAAACCTGTCTTTTAATGAATTTATTGTCGTATCCAAAATTGAAAAATAAAAATTAATTTTAAAATTTAACTGTGCATCGTGCACCGTTTCATCAGGGCTTTCATAATCAAACTGAATTTTTTTTTTACGTCGTCTTATAAGAGAGATATCGGGAAATTTAGTTTCGGCATCCAAAATTTCGGCTAAATGTTTGGCTTCATTTAAAAATTCTAAAAACCCATCATCAGATCGCTTGTCCTCCAGGTATTTAGTTAAATTATTTAACTTCTCTATACAGGAATTTATGTTTAGTTGTGAACTTTGCAGTATTTTACTAACTACGTTAACGTTATTTAAAATATAATACCAGATTACCACTGAACATAAAAATTTAAAAGATTTTAATTTCGTTGCTAAACATTTCGCCTGATGTCGTGAATTATTATCTTTATTTTTATCTTCGATTATGTCAAATAGTGCATCATAAATTTCGCGAATTCCTTGCTTTAATGGTCTTATTGCATCTATGCGACTTTCCCATCGTGTATCGCTTAATACAAAAAAAAGCACGGGGATTTTTGTTTAAAATCTTCTTTTGCAATCCGTTATGCTTGCCCCGCATATTAGCCCCATTATCATACCCTTTCCCGCGCATGTCATCAATATCAAGGCCTAATTCACTTAGTTTGTTTAATATAAAATTACACAATCCTTCCCCCGTCGAATTTGTCATTGGGCAAAATCCTAAAAAATGTTCTTTAATATCCACTTTTTTGGTGTTTTCATTTAAATTTACGAATCTAATTATCATTGTTAGCTGCTCGGTATGGCTTACGTCAGGCGTACAGTCTAATATTATAGAGTAGTATTTACATTTTTTTGCCATAAATAATATATGATTCTTAATTTGGGTAGCAATTAACGAAATAATCTCATTCTGGATTTTGTCACCTAGATATGTCGGCATAAATGTCTGAGTATTTTTAGAATTTTGAATTTTTCGAAGGTGTTGCGAAATCGTAGGATCAAATTTGGAAATCATTTCCACGGCTTTCAAAAAATTTCCATTATTTGCCTCAAACAAAGTATTACTTGTTCCTCTTAGGGCTAAATTTTGTCGCGCTAGAAACTGAATTATATATATTATACGTTTTATTACTTTTAGGCATGGCTGATGGCTAATTCTATAAACATATTCTCCATTACAAACTATTATAAATATGTAATATGTAAACAATTTATCAATGTATATGTTGTATAATGTAAATGTATGTGTTGTATAATGTAAATAATACAAAATATGTACAGTAAAGGATGTTAGATATGTATCTAATCTTAAATTTAACACTAATGTTTATTAAACTTTTGTTTAAAAATTTATTGCACTTAAAACAATTGAATTAAATGCATATTTTCGTTTGATAATTAAATACTATCCGCTATAAAACATAACTAAGAATAATTCAGTAAATCCCCTAATTATAGTACACGTGTAGAAGTATACATATAATGTTATCCCAGTTGTGATTGTGACTTTACTCAGAGCGATCGACGAAAGTTTATGAAAAATAAATGAGACTAAAAATTTGAGACAGGCATATAGCACAGACACAGTACACATAATACATAATTATATAAATAAAGAGCGTAGAATAGCTATTTACACTTTTCCCTTTCTTCTTTCGACGTGTTACGTATTTCTCTTCACAATGACAAACCAATATCAACTCAGCAGATCAGCAAACCAGCAAATAAATAAAAAGAGATTAACATTTTTTATATTGTGTTAACTTCTCCTTAACTCTCCATTACAGGTTGTTTCCGTCGTTGTTTTTAGTGTTTTTTCAGAAATAAAATAAGTTTTTGTTGTTGTTTTCTTCACGATATTGGTATTTGTATGTAATTTGTAAATACATTAGGTACTCAAATTTTAATATCTATGTTTCGTTTGTCTTTTATTCTTTTAAGCAAATTTTAAATTTATACAGTTAGGTAGAGTATTTTGATTAAGCATGAAGAAAATATTTTTAGTTATTATGGCAATTCAAATCCGGCCGAACCTAGAATTTGGCCGCCCGTGTTCGTGGCACACTCGAACACGGGGTTAGCGCGGCCCTGCTTGTGTCACAAAAAAAAAGAGAAATTTTGAATAACATCACTCCATTACACAAAATGTTGAACGATTGGCCGTATTTTAAAAGTTCCATTGGTGATACATTGGCGTAGCCTTGAGGTAAACTAGCTTTCGAGACGATAAAGGTACTTCTCGCCTAGGATTGTTAATTATTTTATTCAGACTCAGAGAAACATCATAAAACAAGCAATATTAGAGCATAAATAAATAAAAACCCTCTATAATATTATCGTTTATTTGGCAAAATATTAACACTTCGTAGGCGCTGCATAATTGACTTTAATTAATCGATAATAGCGCCCCAGGGTACGTTTTGTTACTAATCCCTTTTTTAATATTACTGATAAAGTTATTTCATTATTTCATAAACCAACTGCTGATCTTGTGACTTCTTGTAGTGGAATACCACTTGAGAGAATGTACCGCCCTGCGATTTATGTATGGTCATTGTGCATGCTGGCACGCATGGGAACTGGAGTCTTCTACATTTCACAGTACCTTTTAGCTTAATGGTAGCCGATCACTTGGAAATCGGAGTCCAACTAGGCGACATGGATTTGCTCACGACGTATGGTTTAGCCTTCAGGCGTAATGTTGCACCAATTTTGTCATTGTCGAACTGGAACCACAATCGGCTCGCCAACTAATCCAATCTCTCCGAGCAGAGGTTGTTCGATATGCTTCAGTTCGCCGATCACGCCGTTCACAATCCCGTCGGCCACATCTACGTTTGTTGTTATCATGTACGGCATACCAACGCACAAACGCAGCAAATATGGCAAACCACTTGTCTCCATTACAGTCTTTTTGAACAGATCGTTACGGCAGCTCGTCATCTCTTGTTGAGTCCTGTACTCCGAGAACGTATCATCGGAGATGCAATCGGTCGTAGATTCGAATGCATTGGAGTTGAAACCATCAACATCTCGGTTTACATTAAAGAGTCTGATCGCCCCTGGTACATTTTCTCGGCACCAATTAATTGTTCGAAAGCGTGTGTTGAGCAGCGCTTTCGAGAACATCACATCACTTTGGCGCATAACTTGTCGTAATGGATAATACTCCAGCTAATGCAAAAGCACTTCTCCTGCAATTGTTTGTTTGTTCGGCTTGTAGATGGGAGTAGCGTTGACTGGTGGCAGTTGCCGCAGATCGCCGCAGAAGATTATGTGCATCCCGCCGAACGATTCGTCGAAGTTTCCTGTGATATGAGTGAGGCGCGCATGTACGGTATTCAGCAGATCTGCGCTCATCATGCTAACCTCATCAATGATTATTACTTTTACATTACCGAAAAAATTGCGATAAGCTTGCAGTGCTTCATGTCCCAAGCTGCTACACTGTTTTCTGGTCATGGTGATTCTGAATGCAGAATGTATTGTCGTTCCGTTTATGGCCACTGCAGCCTTGCCTGTAGTTGCACAAGCGACATACGCGTTGTGCATAGAATTGGTCGACACCTACCAGTGTTGTTATGTAAAACATGTATTGCCTGTAGCACCAACTTACGTTGCTCATCATTAGTCAGTCGTACCAATTTGCAGTATTCTTGTTTCGGCATCACGTTCGATCGCTGTCGAACAACTGCCGAAAGCGCACCGCATACCGGAATACTCGCGATATCATTGACGTTTGATTCTTCAAAACCAACTATTCTTACAAATTCTTGGCGTTTCTGCTCGGCTTGCTCTACTTCGTCATCAATTTCATTGCATATCTTGCGATACTCCTCAACGGCTTGTTCGATATTCATTTTAACTTCGCATTCTTTACGTTTAGACATGATCGAGTCTAATTGTTCATCGTACGCCTGCAAAAACTTGTTTTTGTCTAGCAAGTCACACAATTTTTTTCGAAATGGAACATACAATGTCACAATCTCTCGTTTCCAGTTAATCAGATCGGAAATATCAGACTGCCAGAATCTAACAACACGGCTTTTGTCTCATTTTCGGTATAGCGCATTAACATCATTCTCCTCGATAGCGTTAACGTTGGCATTAATGCTCTCATTGTCACCGCCATCATCGCCTTCATTACTATCAACATCAAATGTCATAGTTGTGGCGGTGGTCGTTGCTCGGTAAGTTCTTGCTGGCGAGTACCATGCCGCGAAATCTGCAAGGCAAACCTAGTTCATGCCGTTTCGTAATTCATACTTTTGGATAATATTCGAAGTCGACAGTGGGATTAAGTACGCTCGTGAGGCCACATTGTCGGCACAAAGACCACTTCACGACTTTATTCAGACATTGGTATACGCAGCAAATACCAAGCCGCTTCCTGACTGCTCATTTCGATACTATTTAACATCGTGATGCTGATTTTCTTAAGAAGAGTGGTGTAATCATGATCCGGGTTTTCGCTCTGCAATTCGATCAATTGACAATGAAGATTGGATTTGCCTCGATTGGTTTTGTTCACGTATTCGACAACGTACGCTGCACAAGAGTACTCCTCTAATATGAATTGTAAATCCATGTTCGAGTTGAACACGCTAGCGATCCATGGGTTAAAAGAATTTGTCGATAGCTGTCTCATTCCTCGCATAAACATAACAGATGGTCGATTAATCGATGCTCGCACACAGTCCAAATAGTAGGGTAATGTTACGTTTTCGTCAACTAAGAATGTTTCCAACGTATCATAAGATTTTTGTTCCAGTACTTCCCGCAATTTTCGCGCGCGTTTAACTAAAATTTCCCGCCGACTGTCGCCTTTGGTGATAGGTAATAAAATTCTTGTTTTTTCCATTGGCCGGTAAGGAATATTAAATCGACAGCACTTGTTATTCTTTTTATAGCACGTAAGCGTGTGCTTGTGTATTTGTCGCGCATTCTGTGCCTCGCTCAACATACGGTCGTCATTGGACCCGGAGCAGAGGTCGGCAATTAGTTTTACTGTTCAGGCATCTGTTCACTAACAGTTTCTCTGGGATCGTTTTCCAGCCAAATAAGTATGTGAGCATGTGAACTACCTCGATGTTGGAATTCAATGCGCTTGAAATAATCGACGACTCGATATCGATCAAAAGCATTGAAGCCTTTAGGTGATTACAAGATGCCCATGATGGTTTTCACCAGACGATCGAAGTGTATACAGCAAGTTACTGGGTCTTCATTGATAAGGTTCGTACGCTGCAGGACATTTAATTGTTGCAACGGATCCAATAGGTTATCTTCCAATAGGACGGCTCCAATGCAAGTTTTAAGTCTATGTAACGTAAGCAACAAGTGCGGCCAACGGATTTCATTAGCACTTAACGAAAGAAACATATTCGGTTTGCCTAACTGCCTAATCATAGCAAATAGGTCTTTCTCACGCTGAGCCCAATATGGTACAGAGTTATAGGTATCGACTTCAAAAAAGACAAATTCTTTTCAACGCACTCCTCTAAAAATTGTCGGTCTTCGATCATCTTGCGTGTAATGTTGGCGGTCAATCCCTGGCACTTGAACGTGTTATACAGTCCTTCCGTTACACGTAACCTTAATATCTTCATCGCCATGTACAATATATGTTGTGGTGTGACTCCATGACGATCACGACGGCACACCTCACTCGTTGTCACCATAAATGGTGTCACGCGCACACCCTGCCGAAACACTCTGGCTCGTCCTAAGTAAATCGCCGGAAAAGATAGTTCTTCTTCATAGTCATCTTAGATAATCGACAATGGTTGTTGATTCATACCGGGAGCTATATCCAAGCACTGATCTTCATTCCGTATCATGGTGTGTTGATGATCAATCAACAACTCGGCATCGTTATTGTGTTCTATCTTTTCTAAAATGCCCAGATCGTTCTGTGAGAAATTTCCTTCATCGGTGTGTCGCTGCCAGTTGCCTTCATTATGCGCTGCTGGATTTATCGTAATGTTGAAGTGCTTGTATAATGGAGTATTGATAAGATAATTCAACCAACTCTTCACCGTCGCCTTCTTCACAAAACCAAACAGATAAGAAGTCTTGTGTATCGTGTGTTTCTTGATGTTGACGTTAAACGTGTAATCGTCACCTAGTTGTCTCGGTAGTTGTTGAACCATGTTGTTTACGTCAACAGGTACGTTTATTACCTGTCCCACGATGCCGTAGCTTCCAATCTCGTGGCTCAACCGACGAATCTGCATAAATGGCAGCCGTGGCCCTATCAGACGTTCAGCGATGCAATCCAGCGGCGGCAATTCGTTTGGGTAATCTGGATATGTGAAGCCGTTATATTTCGACAATGCAGGTAAACGACTTTTCTTTAAATTAGTTCTGCAAGTAATGCACGCTTTAAAGTGAATCGTCATAATATTGGGAATCAAATTACAAATAACTGTCTATTTATTCTCATCTATCAAACGCAATTCATTCGCAAACCACAACCGATCGCAGACGTCGCATACTCGACCAAACTCATTGTTAATAAATATTTTGTAGAATTACGCGGTTGCTTTTTTATAATAATTCACATAAGTTGTTGGCTTTACGTAATCGGGCTCCGCCGCGCCATCGACTTGTGCACTAGAGGTAGTCGCAATGGGCTGTTTGTGACGAGGAGGTTTGGCATCGGCCTTATTTATATGCGATCGTTTGGCATCGTGATAGCGTTTGCAACGGTCGGCATGAGTCAAACGTCTTTTCGGGTCCATAAAAATGTCGATTAATCTGGGTACCTATTCCTGAATGCGATACGTTTCTTCATACGGTACGCAAATTCAGCTCGATACGAAAATAAATTGGTATTTATGAATACGAACGTACAATAATATTTATTTTTATAAAGTTGGTAAAAGGGAAATTTATTTTAATGGTTGTACCTGTAATAAAATTAATAATATTGAAGATTTTTGACGTTTTGCATTCTTGTTTTTGTGCCTCAAACTTTTATAAGTTAATATTTTCGAATATACATATATTCGATTTAATTATTAAAATCGGCAACATACTACCTTGATCAACAAGTTCTCGGAATTACAACCGTGTGGCGCTCCCATCGTTCCGATTTGAGTTTTGCTTTTTTGTTAAGTTGGTACATTTGTTGTTGATATTCCCTCTAAATCTTAGCGTCATAGCTTGACATTTGCAAAAGTTACGTAGTCAAGAGTACATCTACTCTGTGTGTGTTGGCGATTTTTCCATTATTTCCTCTCGGCTGCTGAAACGCGTTCCCCGTAATGGTTTTTTAACTCGATTGAACAGAAAGAAGTCACAAGGAGCCAAATCAGGTGAATTCGGTAGCTGTTGGATGGTATTTGTTGCATTTTTTGTCAAAAAGTTACGAATAATGATGGCACTGTGCGACGGTGCGTTATCATGGTGCAAAATCCACGAGCATTTTGCCCACAATTCTGGTCTCTTTCGGCGAATCGCTTCACGCAAACGTCTCATAACGCCCAAATAATACTCTTTGTTTACGGTCTGGCCTTCTGGCAAAAATTCATGATGCACTACACCGTTGTAATCCATGAAAACCGTGAGCATTGCCTTCTTTTTTGACTGAAAACGACGTGGTTTTTTTTGGTGAACGCCATTCACTTGCCTGATGTCTGGATTGCGTGTCGTACTCATAAACCCACGTCTCTTCTCCAGTAATGATCCATTTGATGAATGTGGGATCGGATTCAGCATCGCAAATCATGTCTAAATTGTAAATAATTTCTAAAATTGTAAATAATCGCCAACACACACAGAGATAGATGTATTCTTGACTACGTAACTTTTGCAAATGTCAAGCTATGACGCTAAGATTTAAAGGGAATATCAACAACAGATGTACCAACTTAACAGAAAAACGGAACTCAAATCGAAACGATGGGAGCGCCACACGGTGGTTATTCCGAGAACTTGTTGATCAAGGTAGTATATTTGCATTTTATTTTGCTTAAATAATGGATTCCATCGCGTTTTATTTTTCTGATTCGGACGATGAGAGTGGTAAGGATACAACAGTTCGATTGAGACAAATTCACAATAAATCAAATATATTTAATCTTCCTGACAAAGAGTAAGTAAAAGTTTTATTATTTTTACTAGACACTTTATGCATAAATTATTAATTAAATCATTTTTTTTTAACTTTCTCTGAGATTTGTAAGTCTATTTAGGCTGACAAAAGTTTCAGTAAAATATTTATTGGACGAGCTTAACGATGAGCTATCAAATTGTAGCAGATCGACGCCCATCACAAATGTTACAAAAATCGCTGCAATGCTCCGATTTGTTGCACAAGGCAGCTACCAAAAAAGCGTATGACAGGACTTTTTGGTAGGTATGTCGCAGTCAACGGTGTCCATAATTTCGAGCGAAGTGTTTGTGGCAATCGAGGAAAAATTATGTCCAAAGTGGACCTCCTTTTCCGTCAATTCGAAGGAGACAAAGAATCGGCAGCAAATTATTTTTTTAATCGCACCGGATTACCAGGAGTTATTGGCTGCGTTAATGGAACACACGTCAATATAGTTCGTCCAGCTCAAAACGAACACTTATATTTCAACAGGAAAGGAAAACATAGTTTGAATACGACGATTGTAAGTTAGATAGTAATTTGACTACAAATAATATTTAGTTACTTATTTCATTTAGGCTTGTGATCACAAAATGAAGATTTTGGCAGTGAATTACGGAGGGGCATCACATGATTCCTTAGTTTGGAGTTTAGGCAAATATCGCGAGTATTTGCAACAGCAATATAATTCTAGAAATCACAATTATTGGCTGCTAGGTTATATAATTAATAATAAATTATTATAATAAATAATAATACTTTCTGTTTCGTTATGAGGTGACTCGGGATATCCTTTGTGGGTTTTAACCCCATTCAGAGCTGCAACAGAAGGGAGTAGGGAAGCCGTGTATAACACCATACACTCCAAAACGCGAAATATCATAGAGAGGACCATTGGGTTGCTGAAAGGCAGGTTTCGATGTCTGTTAGGGGCCCGAGAATTGCATTATGCTCCTAAGAAAGCGTCACAAATTGTAAATGTGTGTGTTGCCCTCCAAAACATACGCAATCATTTTAACGTACCATTCGAGCCAGAAACTGAAGTGCCTTTGGGACAACAAATTTTTGATTTTGATGAAGCCCCGTCAAATGATTTTGAAAATTATTTAGGCAAGCAAATTGGAATAAATATTTTAAATTCCATAGCATACATTTTTGTATTCTTATTTAGCAAAATTAAAAATATTTTTAAATATATTAAATATGAGTTTATTAAATATTATTTCATTAAATGTTAATTTAAAAAAACATATATATGTATTTTATTCGCTGAAGTTGTTATTGAACTTGAACTTTTATACCTATAACCTTGCTTCTTGAATTTCCAGTTTTTGTTTTTTTAATCTCGAGGTCTAGTAATTTTAGTTGGTAATCCGCAGAACGTTGTTTCTCTTCAGAATTATAGTGATTTTCTTTTAAACGTATTTCCCTTTCCCTCAATGAAAATGACTTCTCCATGAATCTAACTCAACGTTTCATGTGTTTGTTAGTGTCGGTAATTCCATCATTCATTGAGTCGAGCCTTTTTAAAATGTTTACTTGGAAATTTTTCTGAAGTTCAATTTGTTGTAATAAATTGCTTCTATTTTTGTACGCCTGATTGGATGCTCTTGGTGTGATTTGGTCATTATTGTCATTAGAAATAAATTCAACGGTTTCTATAATTTCCGTTTCCTTGTCTAATTCGTCGATCAAATTAGGTAGATCCAAATTTGAGTCGCCAAATATTTTTGTACCAGCAGTTCCTTCTATTGCACTTCTCAGATCAATCAAACAAATCACTGGGGGGAGAAAAGGTGTATAGTTTAGATGGGCCTCCTCCAGTACCGGTAATGCTAATTTTGTTCATTTTTAGTTTCTTTTTTTATGATATTTATAGTCGGACCAGACTTTTTTCCAACCTTCAGGATTTTTGACAGGAGGTCCGTGACTATTTAATTGGTATGAAATTTCTGACCATAATTATTTTCTTTTCTTGGATTTGAACTCGTTACCTAATTTTACATCGAACATAACTTCGTTCATGAACGTACAAAAACTGGGCGAATTCGTATTGGAAAATAAGGGAAATTTTGTAACGTACAGTAAAAAAGAAATTCTTATTAGATTTATACGTATTCGTATTCAAAAATATAAACTGTACGAATTCTTGTCATTTTTAAACGTATTCGTACACAGTAAAAAAAAAATTGTTTTTTCAATGGAAATTTTATTAACTTTTTCTTGTAATTTAGCATTTTTGCTGTAATATTGCATAAAAATAACAATTCTACATTAAATATTCAGTAAAATTACTGATTTTCTGTAATTTTCGATCAAAATGTAAAATTCGATGAAATATACCGGAATATTACATATATGTGCTTACATTTTTACTCGCCAGTTGAAATTTGTTAGACAATTAAATTAAAAACGCGACATTTCACGTAGAATTGTGAGAATATTGTAATTATAACAAAACGAATATAACAGGATACACATCATGTTCATTCGTGATTGTGTTATTCAGCAAAACGTTTTTAAAGAGTGAAGCTGTGTTTCGAGTTTTGGGATTAATTCTAATTAATAAATTATATAAATTAAAATAATTAAATATTTACTATTAATTAAGTGTATTAAGGTGAAGTTTAAAGGTATGTATGTATCTCTATTATATTATATGTGCGATATGCTTATGGTAGTGGACTATTTAATTGATTTTTTTCATCCAAGTGAAATTTGTTTGAGGTTAAAGTGTTTTTTTTTAACACGTAGGCCTTACATTGTAAATTCACCCACGCAAATGTTGCTGTAGATATACATTTTATAAAGTAATTCTATGTGCAAAATATTGAAAAAAATATATAATATTTTAGTAGTGAGATACATTTTTTACTGTATGTCTAATACGCCAGTATTCGTGGTTAAATATTATATGTACAATGTATGCCAAGAACAAAATTGGCGTAGCGAGAAACATTTGGAATGTATGTCTAGAACAAAATTGGCCTGAATGGGAGACATGTTAAGGGAATGGTTTTATAACAAACGAGTTCAACTTGTATGTGTCAATAATGAAAAATTAATTTTGATTAAGTTACAGATTGTTTGATCTATCATGGTGTATGTTTGCGACAATTGTGGTACATCATGCGCTGATGAAGAAAAATATGTATCCCATCTAAGATCCCATAAAAATGAGTGTAATGTAGTGTTTCGGTGCATGCTTAGTAATTGTAATCGAGTTTACTCTAAATTTATTGGTTTTTCTACTCACTACTACAGAAACCATCGAAAAATTAGAAAAAAATTAATACAAAATACTAATTGCTTAGAATGTCATATAAGCAACTGCTCATTTAAATCTTTAATAATAGAAGAAATGCTGCAACATTTATTAAAACATATGCGTACTTCTCAAATGCCGAAAATTAATTGTCCAATTGGCGCGTGTGTAAAAATATTTAAAAATGAAAAAACGTTTAGAAACCATATTAATAGTTTCCATAAAATAAAGTTGTTGTTCAACAAAAAGTCCAATAATAAAGCAGAACAAGATGATCTTCTTTTACAAACCCAAAACTTTTGTTCCAACCAAAATAATAAACGCTTACCCGAAAACATCCTAACATCATCTGCTATATGCCAAGACCGGCCATCCAAAATGGTCGATATTAGAAATGTAACAGAAAATTTGCTAATTAGATTAAAGAGTGATCATAATATACCCGAGCGAATAATAACAATAATCGCGGATAATTTAGCACATTGCTCAAATTTACTGGAAACAAATATTACTGAATCCGTAGAAAATATTTTCAGTAAGCATGATGCGCAAAGCGGTCTAAAAAGTGAACTTTTAACTTCTATAATTCCGCAGATTAGTTTAATTTCCAACACTTCGTTATCGAGCTATAAACGAAAACAAAAATTCACATCTGAGTCGTACGTCAAACCTCACAAAATTTTCTTGGGTGTGAATAATTATCACAAATCGTGTTTTTACTATTATATTCCTATAAACGACACTTTAAAACAATTATTTACAGATCCACAAATTTTATTACAGTTCAAATCAATTCAAAAAACTAATTTTTCAAAATTTTGTGATTATACTGATGGGTTTTTATATAAAAGCAGTAACTTTTTTATAAACAAAAACGGATCGAGCTTATATTTTATGCAGATGCCTTCGAGGTTTGCAACCCATTAGGATCAGCTAAATCTAAACACAAGGCGCTAGCGATTTATTTCATTGTTGGAAATTTGCATACTCATAATAGATCAAAAATTAGTAATATCATGCTAGCTTTACTGTGTACAGAATCCCACGTGAAAACATTTGGATTGACTAAAATTTGTGAAAATTTATTATTAGATTTAAAAAAGCTAGAATCGGACGGAATTATGTTTGATGAAGAGATTGGAAATACAAAAGGTTCAATCATTGCATTTTGTGCAGATAATTTAGGAGCTCACCAAATAGGAGGATTTTTGGAAAATTTTAGTTCCTCAGAATATTTTTGTAGATTTTGCCATTTAAGTTTGAAAGATTTTAAAGCAAATTTTCGCATAAGAAAGGAGTTAAGATCTAAAGTTTCTTACACCAATGATGTTAAGTTATTGAAATGTCAGGAGTCTGCTCATGGAATTAAGCAAAATTCATGTTTTAACACTTTGCAATATTTCCACGTAAGCAACCCTGGTCTTCCTCCGTGTATAGCGCACGATTTATAGGAGGGTATTATAGCATTTGATATTTGTTTGGCACTTCATTATTTTGTAAATAACTATTGGTTCACATTCGATTACCTGAATCTTAATTTAGACCGCATACAAAAATGTTTAAAATATAATGTTAGTTTCCCTGAAATTAAACATAATAATAAAAAGCTTACTGGACATGCCATGCAAAATTACTATTTACTTATATTATTACCTTTAGTTTTACTAGACAAGATCAAAGATACTAATGATAATGTTTTAGAAATGGTATTGCATCTTGTAGAAATATCGCAAATTGTATCGTCACATATTGTTACCCTAGCCCAAGTTCATATTTTAGATGGTCTTATTAATAGATATCTAGAATTGAGGGTATTGCTCTTTCCAAATGTGGCACTTAGACCTAAACATCATTATTTACAACATTATCCAGAATTGATAAAATTGTTTGGCCCTCTAATTAAATTTTCTACTCTTCGATTTGAAAGTAAACACCAATACTTTAAACAAATTGCTTCGAAATCGAGAAACTACATCAATTTGTTAAAAACGTTTACAGAACGACATCAAATGATGCAGTCGACTCTTGTAGGGCAACGATTTTGTAACGATATTTCAAAAAAACATTTCATACGGTTAGAACCTACAACCGTTTCAATTCGTGTTCCAGAATCGTTTATATATAAAACAAATAGTTTAACTTACAATAACGTAAAGTATTTCGCTGGTCAGTCACTGGCGATTACCAATAATATAGATGGTTATGTTATTTGTTTAACAATAAAATCAATTTTAACTGACGAAACGGTTTCTGAAGTAGCTTATTTGGGAAATATTTTTAAAATGGTGTTCAATTACAAGCTAGGCCTCTTTGAAGTTACTGACATGGACGAATCACTAAATTTCACTTCCTTTTATAACCTTTCCTCTCCATTTCCTTTTGTTCAATTTAAAAATGGATCAACATTTTTTGTCACATTACAGTCGGCGATACCATTTTTCTAGTATGTTCGTTTGACTTGAATTGTGGTGGTACACTAATTATAATTTATCTATATTACATTTCATTTTAGATAAACAGTATTATGTCTTCGCAGCCTCGACTATTTGTTAAAATTTGGGATAGAGAACGCCTATTAAAAAAAATTTTTTTGTGTACAGAAAATATAGAATCTCTTATTAAGAAAGGTAAGTTATTAACTTTTAATAACAATAATCAAATTTTGAACTACTCGTATTTACTATAATATTTATCTAAATCTTCCACTATTTCACTTCTAGCAAACGCTGCGGGCTTATTAGGATCTAAATTAGTCCTAGAATCTGACGGAACCGACGTTGAGGATATGGAAGTTTTAGAACATTTTGGCCAGAAAAATGAAGTTTTTCAGATTTTAGAGCAAACTGAAAACTGGATACCACCACCGTCAACTTCCAATAATTCAGTAAGCTATGTATCTGATGCAAAAATTCCCAATGATTCAGAAAACTCCAATAATATAATTACATGGATCACCACAAATGATTTAACAACTGCATCGGAACTTGAGGCACCTGAAAGTCCTCTTAGTACAACTATTTCAATGTCAAGTGGTAGAGTTACTTCCATTAGTTCCGATGTATCAGGAAAATCAGAGAGTATTGGCACAAAGCAAGCTGAAAAATTATTTTCCGATTATCAATTTCCTACGAACCAAATTTCGGATAAAATACTGGATCTGCTTAACCAAGGCCAACCTTTAGATTACTTACATAACGATTTTATACATTGCGTTGTGAATGATATGCGAAGAAAATCATTATATATCCCGCAAAGAGTGTTTCGCACAATTGCATCTCGTTTAATACAAATATATCCGCTTAGTTTGGCAATACTTGATGGAGAAGGAAAGCCTATTTGCACAGAACCAATAACTTTGGAAACTAAGATGTGTAACCACAATAGTTATTTAAATAGAATTTCCCAAAACCGCTCACCTGCAAAATCTATAAAAAGAAAAGTAAATTTGTCAGAAGGTGTGGCAAATTATTTTGAGAAAATTAGTACTAGCAACCAAATATCAGATGAGGAAGGAAACATTAAACGAGTATGGCTTAAGGAAAATTACGGTCGGGAAATTTCTAGCGATGCATTAAACAAAGAAATTATGGAAATTTTTAAGTCTACGTTTACATAGCAACGTACATTTTTAAACAAAAATCCCACAATATCAGAGATAAAGGAATATTGGCCTCATTTATTATTACAAAATTTTTTAATTTGCCATTTTTATGAAATGATGGATATACAGGAAACCTTGTTTTTAAGCAGATGGAATTTTCGGAAAAATGCTATTTTTGAATTTGGAAATAGAATTAAAAATTCAGCTTTTGGAAATGAAGAGGACGAAGACCTAAGATTATTAAAGATTATCACTACGCATTTTAAAGAAAATTTAGACTCACTGGTGAAGAAATACTCTGTAAGTAATTACATTAAAACATTACCCATCAAACAATTTATTCTTGATTTTATTTCAGTATGGAACGTCAGTAAACGAAATAGAAATACCTACGTCAACACCATTCTTTGCTATAATCGGTAATTAGATATTATTACAATTTAATGATTATATTTACTATATTAAAGTCATTTGACTATTACAGATCAACCCAACAATAATAAAACTATTTATTTTTATGTTGAGATGCACCAACTTGATATCAGATGTAGTTGTATCAAGACTGCAGTACTTCTTTCGATTGCCGCGTACTATGCTTTTAATATACAATATCCCATGGAGTTATCACAGTCGTTGGAGGCTATGCAAAAAATATTTCTTAATATAGATGTAAATTTTTCTCGTTCCAAAAAGCAAAAAATAAATTTTAAGTCCAAAGTCGTCAACTTTTAAAAAAAAGTTTTGAATGACTAGTTTTTAAATATAAGTATTAGAATTAAGTATTTTTATATGTATAAAGTATGCATGTTGCGTACACTGAAATAAACTGATATTTTATAAATAAAGTTATCATAATGATGAAGTAGGTAACATAAACTCTTTTGTTTTATTAAAACAACTATTCCAATTTAAATACATAAATGGTGCCCTAAATTAAACTGAATATTATATAATAACCTAATCTTTTAATACATTATTCACGTAAAAGTTTACCATCTTTCACTTGTAAAAATGCTGCAGGAATGTAAAATTACTTATTTATTAATGTAAAAAAATGTAAGAACTTATTCGCAAATTTGAAAAATTCACGTAAAATTATATGTTTTTTCATTTAACGTAGTACGAGATTTTGTTGGCAAATTTATGGATTATAACCCTTAATTTTCAATGGAAATTGATTTTTCAATTTAAATGTGATTTTGCATGAAACAGTTTGGAAATTTTGCCCACTTAATAAAACTCGTAATTTTCAATGAAAATTTTTTACTGTGTATTCAGAAATAGGGGCCCTGGCTAATTTTACAAAAACGTATGTAAATTATTTATCCGATTAATTTAAACAAATGTAGACAGGATTATATTAAATTGAATGATTTGTACTTACTGAGAACTATATTTCAAATATAAAAAAAAAAAAAATTTATTTATGCACTGCTGTGTTGAAACAAAATTCATTAACTCAAAAACTGTCGAAATTTTGTTTTAAATTAAATACATAATTCTAAAAATTCAGCACATCAATTGTTTTCGGCAGTTTTTATTATTACAAAAACTAGAAATACATTCTAGTATGCCACGCACGAAATGACAAATAATATAACAAAATGTTTAACTGTTGTAGGGTTTTAAGCAATTGTAAAGGTTTCATATTTGCTCAACTCATATTTAAACTTTGATGTACGATAATTCTTGAACGTGGATATTTTTCGTCACGATTTTTGTGGTTATGAGCTATTATAGATAGCATATTCACATGCATAAACTCAAGTTCCTAGCGGTTTTACTTTTAAAGTTAAAAATAATTAAGATTTTTGTAGATGTCAGTATTTTTAAGTGTCTGCTATGAACGACATGGCAAGTCACAAAACATGCAGTTTCAAATGGAGTCTCACAAAGTTATATGCAACTTACATATTGTACATCGCTAATAGACGTAGTTCTACGTCAAAATAACTTGCCAAATTCTTGTTATTTTCTCCCTTCGTAACAAAAATAATATTGGTCTACGAATTGTCTACATTGTCTACGTCGAAAACTACTGTCTACGCTATTGTCGACATTTGCGTGTAGACAATCTCCAAATATATGAAAGTGAGATGACTAAAACGTTATGAACGTCAATAATGGCGCAGGTAACAATTGTAGATTGAAAAAATATTTTTCAAACAATCTATTTGAGCCAAGTGCATATGAGAATAAGATTTTATTAATTCTTACTACGCATAACCAAATACAGCATAACTGAACGATTTTGAGAACCGCGTTATTAAGGTTGTTTAATATATTTAATATATAAAAATATAAATCAATATATATTTCATAAAATCATTCAATCACGCATTTGCTTGCGATTTATAAAAAAAAAAAAAATTAAATTTTACATTTCACCAGAAATTTATTAACGTAACATAATTTTGTGACTCGAGCGTCATAAAAAACCATTAAATTTCTAAAAATAATAATCAATCACATTTTGATACTACGTACAAACAACATAGAAAAAAAACGAATGAAAAATCATCAAACCGAATAAACAATAAAACAACAACAAAACCGAAACCTTAAATTTATAAGAAACAAGTACAAAAAAAAAGCTCAAAAAAGCTCATTAAGATATTATTTCATTTCGATTTTTTTTTCTATATCGCGTATACAAATTTCGAAAGTTGAATAAAACCCTGCTTACTATAACTATACACTACACATGTATACAGTACATAAGGTTTCCGAATTTTTTGTGTTTGTAATAAAATTTATAATTTTTGCCAGTTTTTATTTATAACAAGTACATATTTTGATTTCAAAATTTTACCACTGTACTAGTTATAGGGAGAGTTATTTAATTTTTGTGTCAGTTGCTAGCTCTGTTACATGGTACTTTTCGTTTTTATTTTTTATATTATGTATTGAAGGCCTAGGAAAATATTATTGAATCAAATACCAAACAACAGTTACTATAAATCACTTAATGGAGAATGGGGAGAATATTTCGTAATTTTTGTTTTTGCTGAGTTTTTCAATTTTTCGTTAATTTTTTGGTTTTTTTTGTTGGAGGGGTCGGCCTTATCGTAACAATGGGAATCGTACCAGTGTAAATGGTGTGAGCAACACAAAAAAGGTTTAAAAGAAGAAAACAAATTTTTTATTGAGGTATGATATTGTATGCGAAGAGATGGGATATACTCGTGGTTTATGTAGGCATGAATCATCGTAATGCTATGTTCGTTCCAAAAAAAAAAATGAAACACGCGAGCAAAGGTAGTTAATATAATGCCAAGTATATAGCATAGTATATCTAAGTATATAATGCTACATTTACAAAAATAAATATGTGTATATATTAAATTAATTCCAACGGTAAGGTGTATGTACTTGGCTAATATACTACATATACACATTTTTATTTGAAAGAAATTGATACATTATTATAAGTGGACTGATTATTCATTGATATATACTTGGTTGTTGCATAGATATAAAGATGTTTTACACTATACATACATATACACTATAATACTTTAATTTTCGAAGTGTTATTTAAATTTTACAAGTCCACTGAGGAAATTAAAATATTCACAAGTTGTCAATTCAATAGCAACGGCCAAAGTTTTTATTTAGAATATGAAAATAAACAGACCATCTGGTGCCGTTCAATTTTTTAAATACAATACCACATGACATGCTTAACGGAAATAAATTTAAATTAATGTATGTTGGGTACGTTCCTTAATTTTCCATAAAATTTGCTAGAAGTATTTATGAAATGTTAGTTAGAGCCGTCGACATAAATTCTTTGATGTTTCAATGTCAAACTATGTACTAAAGAATGTTGACCTAATTAATTTTTTATAACAAAAAATGTTGCCTCTTTTAAACTTGTGCGACATGGAGTGATGATACTCACGAATCTAAATAATTGTGGCATGCTCCATTAATTTGTTTTGATTTCCACTGTAATTTTAAAATATCGATCGGATTTTCACTTCTCTAACTTTATTTAAACCACTAAATGTATCTAGTATACCATCGAACCGGGTAACGGTTGACAAGTTTTACTTTATTATAATTCAAATTATATTTGTGTTTCTTCTTTGGTTTTACTTTCTTTTACGTAAGTAAACTAAAGCATAATAATCACGAAAATTTTGGACCTTGAGATTTTTAGAGATTTATCTGTTTTGAGGTCCCTTGAGTCCGAAAAGGCGGGTTTCGAAATGTTGTTTGTCTCCCAGTCTGTCATCCTGTCTGTGTCCTTGCTACAGCCCAGATGGTTTAACCAATCGAGCTGAAATTTCAGATTTAAGTTTTTTTTCATAAATTCGAAGGCCCCAGTAGACTTTACTCCAAATCGGTCAACCGGAAGTGGCCACTAACTTGGGCCAGAATATTTATTTTGTAAATGTCTCAAAAAGTATAAGATTTAGAGAAAAACTAATAGATCCAAAATGTGTTTCAATGTTTAAATTTAAAAAAATACCAAAAATAAAAAATTTGTCAGGTTAATTTTCAACCTTGAGATTTTTGGGGTCCCTGAGTCCAAAAAATTGGGTTTCGAAGTTGTGCCTGTAGGTCTATATGTCTATCAGTTTGTAGCCGAGATGTTTAACCAATCAAACTGTAACTTTATGTTTAAATTTTATTCATACATTTTGAGGTCCCAGATCAGAAAATTTATTTTGCAAATATTTCAAAAATATCTAATTTACAAAAAACCTAAAAAAAATCTTAGGTTTGCAAGAAATTTGCATAGTAAGTTTCTCAAAATTCGCTGTTTGTAAAAGAAGGTCGCCACACCTCAATTTTTTTTAAACTTTTTTTTTTGTTTTTATTAAGTTTCTTGCTGTGAACAATTTTACTTCGTTCTAAAAAGGCCAAAGTATTGAAATCCTGTCCAATATAGGCAAAAATTTCGACGTTTGGAAGTCCCTGCGTCCGAAAAAAACTCACCATCCGTCTGTCTAGGCGACTGGATGTCTCGATGTCTGGATGTCTGTACTCATGTTATCTCGAGAACGGCTTGTCCGATTTGGATTTTCTTTTCGCCAAACTGTTTCTATGATCAAGGCGAAAAAAGTGAAAAGATTTTGGAACCTGTACGTCAAAAGGGTCAGCTACCTGCCATACGAATTGACCAAAAACCACCTGGTTATATAAATATTTACTAAATTTGTATATATGCTGGTTTGAATATTGAGTTGAAATGTCAATTTGCGGGTTGAGTTGAAGTTGAATTGGGATTGGATTAGGATATAATGAGCATTTGACCAATATTTTATATATGCTGGTTTGAGGATTGGGTTGGGCGTTGAGTGTGCGATTGAGTTAAGGATTGAGTTGGATTCCATTTGCGGGTTGAATTCAGACTGAGTTGGAGTTGAGTTGGGACTGGATTAAGGTTTGGTGAGCCTTTGAGTAATCTTTAATATAAGTATATATATATATATATATATATATATATATATATATATATATATATATATAAATATATATATATATATATATATATATATATAGTTATATATAGTTATATGTTTGGAGTTGTGGTGTCGCGGGATATATAACACATTATTTTTGTAGATTGTGAATTCTTTAGTTTTAAGTAAATTTAGCGCGATTTTACAATTTTGTGGACTACTTGCTTACGCTAGTACAATTTAAAAAATTATGAACACGTTGTTTAGTCAGCGAACGGTATTTATGGAAGTTCGAATTACAAACAACGACAATTTTATTATGATTATTTTTGTTGCGATTTTATTTTGCTTATTCTACTTTATTATCTTTTGTAACCGATGCCTATGTTTCCATCGATGTGGTTCTTCGTAGCTGTGGGGCAATGACACATAACTCCTCCCTTGGAAGGCTGAAGTTGTCCTCGACTTCTGAACCATCCCTAAGGGTTGTTATTAATTTTGGAAGAATAAATTTCTTGAAAGTTTGTTTAATTCTTCTGTGAATAAACAAAATAATTAGTATTATAATTAAAATTATGGTTATTGTAAATGCAACGATCGAATGTTGGTAAATTTGCTTCTGTTGTCTATTCGATCCAATTTGTGAATAGTTTGTTCGGTTAATAATGGTAGATTGATAACTTCTTGTGTTGTTAAATTTATGTTGATATTGTCCAAAGGTTGTATTAATGTTAGTTTCTGCTTGCGTTGTGTTTTTGTGTTGGAATATATTTTATTGTTTGCGTTGATTATGCATTGCGAATATTTGATTAGTTTTATTCCTTTAACTCGTGCTTGTTTCATATTCATTCAGGTGATGATATGTAAAGGTATCCATCGTCCAATTGTTTGACTTCTTCAGATGGCTCTATGTATTGTGTTGTGCAGCTCGTGTTTTGATTGTTCAATAACTCTGTTATACAGTGTCCGGTTATTGGGTAGATTTGTTGTTTCTTTCATATGAATATTTGCTCGATTGTTGGGCAAAAGTTATTTATTACCATATAATTATTGGAGTTTAGGATTATGTAGTTATAATATTGGTTAATAATTTGGTTTTTTACTGGATATGTTTGAATTTTACAGATGTTAAAAGTTTCGTTAGTAAATTGTGGAGTCTCTATGATAATTACTAAGTCAGTATTATTGTAAAATGCTTTTATTTTTAAAAGAGAATAAATTTGTTCTTCCGAATTAATTTTTAAATTATCTTTATCGAATTCTGACGTTACGTATTCCATTTCCTCGTTGTCAAGTATGTGTCTGCTAATTACGTTAATTTTAGAAAAAGTTAAAATTTCGTGAACTTCGTCTATTTGATCCTGAACTATGTCTATTTGGTCGAACAATTGTAAAAATAATTGGTTTAAAAATGTTCCTTCTGTTAAATTTTTGCTAGCTATGGATGCTGATTTTATCCATGTGTTCATTTTTATAGTTAGGTTATTAATATTTACAATAAAAATGGAAGGAATCCATATTATTCATATGCCGTGGCTTTCTTCACAATAAAATGTATTTTTTAAATAAAAACTATTAGTTTTATTTAAAATGTCCACATTGACATGTCTTTTTAAAAAAAAAAAACACAAATTTTATTTATACAAAATAAAAATAAACAAATTCTTAAAAAACACTTGTGGTTAAAATTATCTTTCTTAATGTGAAAATAATAATAAATTTAAATTAGGAAGACCGGTTTCGGATTTCATCCATCGTCAGTTCCAATAATTTTAACTACTGAAGTTTGCATTGTAAAAATTTCACTAGGTAATTGAATGAAATTTTTACAATGCAAACTTCAGTAGTTAAAATTATTGGAACTGACGATGGATGAAATCCGAAACCGGTCTTCCTAATTTAAATTTATTATTATTTTCACATTAAGAAAGATAATTTTAACCACAAGTGTTTTTTAAAAATTTGCTTATTTTTATTTTGTATAAATAAAATTTGTGTTTTTTTTTTTTTTAAAAAGACATGTCAATGTGGACATTTTAAATAAAACTAATAGTTTTTATTTAAAAAATACACGTTATTAATATGTTCTGTCAAAAAAATGTTTTGAACTATTAATTGATTATTTATTTTAATTTGATCATTGTATTTATCGATAAGTTCGTATTGACCATTATCTAGCTTTTTTATTGATGATTGAATGTCAGTAAGATCTTCTCGATCTAGATTTCCTGTTATTGCTTTTATAAAACTTCCTAAAGGGTTAATAATCCTCTTTTGTTTCTACTTTTGTATGTATTGGGCAACAATATATTGTACAGTGAGGAATCTAATTTTTTCATTCTTCTTTCCGCTATTACTGCTTGTATATCTCTGATTTTTAGATGATTCATCATTTGAACTATTTCGTTGAAGGTATTATTGATTTGTTTTACATTATTTCGTATATCGGATAATTCGATAATATGGAATAATTTTGAATAAGCTTCTATTATTCTGGTTTTACCTTGTTGGAGAGCTAGTAGGCCTTTTCCGTTACTGAGGTCGAAGTGTTCTATCGTTTGACCTTGAGCATCCAGGAGTATCCTGCAATAAGGTGTGGTCTTTATTGATGTGTTTGTAATGCGGGCCTCAGATGATCAATATATATTGCCAATATTTCAGTATTGGCAAAACTATTGAACATGTGAGGTCACTAATTGTAGGATTGTCAATACACAAAATATTGTGGCGATGGTTTGATGAAAGCCAAAATATTTTTAATATTGATATAATATTTACAATACTATTGATCTTGTGAAATACTTTATTGACAAAATACCAATGCAAAGAGCTGTAAAAATTTGAATTTGGTGCACATAGCCAAGAAAACGAAACAATTACCTACATGCAGCATTGCATTTATACAAATATAAATATAAAATTAAGTATATGTAAGCGGGGCCTGTTATAAAATACAATATATCGAAGTAAATGTGATGCAATTAACAATAACTTGGCTAATTTATACATATACTACATGGTGCGGTATGGAGTTCACCGATAGCACAAGTAACACCTCAATAGACAACAGGAATACACCAGAAACCATTGATAATCAAGAAGCGGTAATTAGATTTGTTTATACATATAGAGAACTTCCAGTATTGTGTTATGTTGGAAAGATTACACCAACCGAGGAAAAAAAAATCTGGCATACAATAAAAAAATGTTCAACAGCCTAGACCATATTATTTACTTTTTATTTTAATTTTTTTCATTGATAATGCCCAAATAATCGCTACACAAGCTTTACTTTTGTCTAACATGGTTCAAAGTGGAGTATTACCTGAAAATAAATATTTTTTATTGTTTGTCGTTTAAGTGTATTGCCAATAGTATTGATCGTCTGAGACAATTGCTGTTTGCCAATAGTTTTTTTCTATATTGACAATATTATATTGGCAATACTTATTGATCATCTGAGCCCGCATTACAATTACGTATTTTACGTTTGTGAACTCTTCGTTTATTAGTATCTACGGTTACTGCGTTATTTTTTTCAACTACATGTTTTATGTATTTTGGAACTAAATTGTCCCTAGTTGTAGTTTTGTCAAATATCTTTTCGTTTTCGAAAAATTGTCTTGGCTCATCACGTTCAGTGTTGAGTGCTTTAATATTTTTTGTTTTATTTCGTAATTGAAGTTGTGCAATATATTTTGCGACTTGTTGATATTTTTTACGAATTGTTTCTAGAAATTCGTCCGATTGTTCTGGCAAATTTTCCGGAATATTTTTTATAATTATATGCCCTTTGTGTAACTCGAATGGTGTAAGATTTGTTGCACTATGAATTGAATTATTATATGCAAAGGTTGCTTCATCCATTAGCTCGAATATTGGCATATCTTTATTTTCGCTATGAATTATCCTTACTAACCCCGTTAAGGTGTTATGGACTCGCTCTGTAGGACTGTTTCGTGTAAATGACTTAGCTGTGGTTGTATGCAATTCTTTGTTGTGCATACTCATAAAATTATTGAATATTTCTGAGTTGAATTCCGTGGCTCAATCTATTGTGATTTGCTTTGGGATTCCTTCTCGAGAGAAAAATTGTCTAAACATTCTGATTATGGTTTGAGATTTCCCATTAGGCAATTCGAAAATGGAGATAAATTTGGAAAATCGGAAATCCGTAATCGTAAGGAATGTTTTAGATCTCAACACGAAGGTATCGCCATGGAGTATTTCCATTGGTCCGTTTGGTATTGGGGAAATTTGAAATTTGAGATTAATAGGTTTGCGCTCATATTTGTTGAGTTTACAAACATCGCAGATTAGGGAAAAAATAAAACTTTTTTATTTTTTCAAAATTCTCGATTATACCTCTATGATATGATACTCGTATATGAGTTGTTTTGATTATTTCTTGCTGTTTGTCAAGATCTGTGATATCTTCTAGTGAGATTTTAGATCTGACTATTTTTAAATTTGGATTTTATTTGAAATAATCGTTGAATATTTTAATTGTTTCATCAACAGTTTTAATTGCTGAGATGGTATTATTAATATATTTCTCCGCTAAATACTTAATATCTTCAGGTGTATATTTCTTTTTCCTGATTGTATATTGTTTCTATTTGCATGAATTTTATTTTAAATCTTTCAATTATCGTTTCGAAATCCTCGTCGACTAGAACTTCGATTTGACGTTTGAAGTTATTTATTGGTGTTAATGTCTCAGGGATATTAACTGTTTTATCCATGGGTTCGCTAATATTCAGAGTTTCAAAATTTTCCATGAGTTGTAACATGTTAATTTCGTGTGGTTTGTTTTTTTCGTCTTTGCTGACTTGGGTACCTAGTGAATTTTCTACGGGTTTAGAATACTCATTTGAATTTATTTGTTTTATCGAATCTATCGTTTCAAGATATTTGAATTTTTTATTTGCTAAACATTCGTTGATTTCTATACGAGATAGAGCATCTGCGTTGGTATTCGAGGTTCCTTTCTTGTACAGGATTTCATAGTCGTACTCCTCGAGCCGAAGTCTCCATCTGACGATTTTGCTCGTCGAATCCTTGGCGTTAAATAACCACACCAACGGTTTGTGATCTGTCGCTATCTTAAATTTTCTTCCATATAAATATGGCCGAAAATATTTTACATCCCAAACTATAGTTAGGAGTTCTTTCTCGATAGTCACATAGTTTGTCTCGGTTTTTGATAGTGTACGCGATGCATATGCTAAAGGTAAATCTTTACCTATTTCACCTTGGCTAAGGATTGCTCCTATGGCGAAGTTGCTTGCATCGGTTGTTAACGTAAAAGGAATTTCGAAATCGGGGTATTTTAAAATTGGTTCATTCGTTAGTAATGTTTTACATAGTTCGAAACAATTTTTGTAATTGTCGTTAATTACAATTTTTGATTTTTTCGTTAGACAACTTGTTAGTGGCTTGGTTATTTTTGCGAAATCCTTGATGAATTTGCGATAGTAACCATTTAAGCCAAGAAATGATTTTATTTCTTTTTGGGTTTTAGGTAGATTAATATTTTTTATAGCTTCAATTTTTGATGGATTTGGCTTGACGCCTTCGGGTGTAATTATGTGCCCGAGAAATCCAATCTGTTTTTGACAAAAGTGCGTTTTGTCTAGTTGTATTTTTAAATTTGCGTTGCGCAATTTTATAAATACTTTTTGAACGTCTATAATGTGTTCCTGTAAACTAGTGGAAAACACGATAATATCATCCATGTAGCACAGAACATGATTACCTTGTAATTCTCCAAGGATATTGTCCATGATTCGTTGAAAAGTGCTCGGAGCATTCTTCAAACCGAAGGGCATCCTTAAGAATTCATAGTGTCCTGATTCGACACTAAACCTTGTTTTTGATATATCGTCTGGGTGGATTTGAATTTGGTGAAAACCCACCGCAAGATCGATAGTGGAAAAATAATTAGCTTTTCCAAGTTTGTCTAGTATATATTTGAAATATTTGGGAGTGGGTTGCGATCGTCTATCGTTTGGCTATTGAGTTGGCGATAGTCGACTATGAGACGCCACTTTTTATTACCCTGGGAATCGCTCTTCTTTGGAACTAACCATATTGGGCTAGTCCAAGGTGAATATGAAGGACGTATTATTCCATTTGATAGTAGTTTGTTGATTTCGTTATTTATTTAACTTTTTTTGGTGTTCAGGATGTCGATATTGTTTGACATGTACTGGTTTTTCTATATTAAGATCAAGTTAACTTATTTTTATCGTCATGAAAAGTATCTTCGAACTTATTACAAAGTTTTACGATTTCTTTTTTTCTTCTCTATTTAGATTAGCTAGATCTAGTTTAGATTCAATATTTTGGATGGAATTTTGTTCCTGGGATGTATGCAAATTGATTTCATGATATTGATTCAGTTCTTCGACAATTATTGGTTGAATTAAGAAAATTTCTTTACTGTTATTTGATTGATTGATCATTTCTACGTATGCCAAGTGTGCTGAATGAGTTCTTCTTGTATTTTTATTGGTTTAATGTAGAATTCACCGTTTTTTATTGAAACTGGTGCTCTTATTATTACTTTTTCCAGAGCGTTTAAGAAGAATGGTTTGATACATGACTGTATTTTATCGTGTAATTTTAGTGAGAAATTGGGGCTTTTTAATTGCATTGTTTCTAATAAAGCGTTAGCGTTAAGCTTTGTTAAGTTTTCGTAGCCTATTAGACCATCATAAAATTTATGAAATTTTAGTATAAATAATTCTATAGGGTGGCTGAATTCGTTAAATTTTATGATTGTTTTTTCATTAATAGTGGTAGAGTTGAACAAATTGGTTATATTTAAATCAGTAGGTGTTCGAAAGTTTTTGTATACGACATCAGGGCTGATGTACGATTTATCGGCCCCCGTGTCGATAAGAAATTTTAGGATTTGTTTGTCGATTGACAGAGTTATAAATGGTAGTTTAGATATGTTTTCTATATTGAATATAGTAGATTTTCCAAGGCTATTAATTAAAAATCTCATCATTGATTTCCGTCTCAATGTTAAAATGTTCGGTTTTAATTTCTCTTTTGGTTTGGGTATTACCATTAGTTTCCGGTGATTTGTTGTTCATGTAATTATTTTGAAATTTCTTAATATTAGGAGTATAATTTGGTTTATACTCGTAGTTAGGGCTGTAATTTTTATTGTTACTTGATTTTTGATAGTTGGTATTATTATTTTCCGTAGTTTTATTAGATTATTGTTTGATTTTGTTGTTGTGATTGTACGAGTAATTACTACTTGTTGATTGGTTGTTATATTTTAATTTGTTAATGTTTTGCTCCTTAGTAATAAAGTCAAATGCTTCTATGAGATTTTTAGTTTGCTTAGATCTAATTTTGCCTCCTAGAGGTTCTTTTAGACCTGCGGTAAAAATTGTTAAACCAACTTGATTGTATCGTTTAATTTGATGAGCGATAATTTCTTGATTATCGTTGTGAAGTCTTGATTAATTAGTAAGGTCAACAGATTTTGGATTTTATCGAACAAATTTTGAGGTGATAAATTATTTCTGACGAGACTATATAGTTCAAACTGTAAGTTTGATTCGTCTCTGCTATCAGCATATTTATTCACTAAATGTTCTTTTATCTCTTTCCAATTTGTTGTATTTACATTATGTGTTATTAAAGAATTACTAGCTATGCCTATAATTTTACTTCTAATGTTAGATACTATGATTTTATAATGTTCCGAATTTTTGTCTAAATTTCGGCAAATTTGAATCGTATTATCTACAGAATCTAGGAATCGTACTAAGTCTGTTTAACTTCCATCGTAGTGTAAAATATTCTTAGTAATTTTATCTACGTCGAAAATTTCTAAAATTTCTTTAATATTTGCCATTTTTAATTTTTTCAGGTTTTTATTTTGTATTTGCTCTAACTTAATTTTTTCGAATAATCCTGATAGTTTATTTGAATCGCTTTCAAATTGTTCTTTAATTTTGGTCAAGTCGTTTTGTTCTGAATTTTGTCCCATAAAAAATATTTAGTGATAACCCGCTCACTTATTTTGGATCGCGTTGTCAAAGAATTTGATAAGATTTCGCGATACGATCTATATTTCTATAGTCGTTTGCACTTTATCTATAGAGTTTTATACGGATAAATTGCGATTTTTCGTTTTAGTAAATTTCATACGTATACGAAAATAAAAGATTTTTACAAGTTCTAAATCTTGGGTTCAATAACTTTTCCACAATTGTTAGTATAGTATGGGGAAAAAAGGATTAATTATATGAATAATAAAAAAATGATTTACCTTATAGCCAAAATTGGCAAGATTTTCATTTTCACCGAATTTAATTGAATTTTTTTTTCGTTTTTTGAGTTTTGTAACACTTTTTATCCGAAAAGTTTGTCTTTTTTTCACATTAAATTTAATTTATTTAATTACTTTTTATCGATTTAATCACACTAAATTTAATTTTTTAAAAATAATTTTCACTTTCGTCAATTGCGCCAGTTATATATTTGGAGTTGTGGTGTCGCGGAATATATAACACATTATTTTTGTAGATTACAATGAATTCTTTATTTTTAAGTAAATTTAGCGCGATTTTACAATTTTGTGGACTACTTGCTTACGCTAGTACAATTTTAAAAATTATGAACACGTTGTTTAGTAAGCGAATGGTATTTATGGAAGTTCGAATTACAAACAACGACAATTTTATTATGATTATTTTTGTTGCGATTTTATTTCGCTTATTCTACTTTATTATTTGTTATAATTTTATTTTGCTTATTATACTTTATTATCATTTGTAACCGATGCTTATGTTTCCATTGATGTGGTTCTTCGTAGCTGCGGGGCAATGACACATAACTATATATATATGTATATATATATATATATATATATATATATATATATATATATATATATATATTTATATATATATATATATATATATATATATATATATTTTTTTTTTTTTTTTTTTTTTTTTTCCGTCCCTGCCCAAAAGCGGCTAGCACTACGACCTAAAAGATCTTTTGTGCTGTTGGGTACTGTTACTCCAGGAGCTTCTCCACCTCTCTAATAAAGGCGAGAATGCTATTTATAGAGGCCAATTTACATTTCTCCGGGGTCAGATACCTCTCTTCAAAATGAATCCACCTCCGTGTGCACAGAGCAACACACTCACATAGTATGTGTTCTGCGGTTTCTGTCTCTTCCAAACAGAGTCGGCACTCCGTCTCTGTGGACAGGTTCATTTTGTTCAAATGATATCTCAGGTTACAGTGACCTGAGAGAAAACTCACAAGTTTCCTAATATTTCCTTTGCTGAAATTGATCGCCAAATTTTTGTGGTGAAATGGTCTGATCAAAGATTTGGCTTGTCTAAGGCCGGGAATACAGTTCCAATAAGTCAAGCACTGTATTTTTTCCCATTTACTGATTGTGTAGGTTGCAGAAGCCCACGGGATACCACAAAAAGGCTCAGGGCCAATGAGTGTAGTCGACGAGCCTGCCCGTGCAAGTTCGTCGGCTATCTCATTTCCAGTGATGCCCATGTGACCAGGCACCCACCACAACCTTACTTTGTTTTGACAAGAGAGAGATTGTAGCAGTTTATAACAACTTTGAACCGACTTGGAAACCAAGCAGTTAGAAGCCAATGCTTTCAGTGCTGCTTGGCTGTCAGACAAAATGTGGATGGATGCGCCTTTAAGACCTTTGGTCATAATAATAGAGGCGCAGATTTCGATGGCGTGAATTTCGGCTAGAAAAACACTGGGGTAAGTACCCAGTGATTTCGATATTTTGTGATTGGGTCCAAAGACACCAATGCCGACTCCACTATCCATTTTTGATCCATCAGTGTACCAGACTAGGCTGTTAGGTTCCATCTGCGGTAACCCAGTATCCCAGTCTGTTCTATCGGGGATTGTTACCACAAAATTCCTGCCAAAGCAGAGTTCTTTCGGCATAACGTCCGGGACACTAAAGAACATATTCAGGTCTGGAAGTTCATTCAAAATGTCCAGGTGACCCATATGGTCATCATGACTGTATTGATTCGCGAGCTTCAATCTAGCTGCACAGGTAGCAGCTGATTTTTTGACGTGGATATGAAGTGGAGTGAGCCCGATGAGAGCTTCCATTGCCGCCGTAGGGCAGGTGCGCATAGCACCTGTAATTCCGAGACATGCTAGTCTCTGTAATGAGGTCAGCTTGTTCATAATAACTTTTTGCTGTACCTTAGGCCACAAAACTATTGCCCCATATGTTACAATTGGCCTCACTATCATGATGTACATCCAGTAAATCATTTTTGAGTTCAGGCCCCAGGTCCTGCCGAACATACGCCGGCAGGTCCACATGGCCCTGGCCGCGCGTTCGGTAGTTGAAGTAATATGAGAGTTCCAAGTTAGTTTCTTATCTAGGACAACACCCAGATATTTGACTTCATTGGAGTATCCGATATTTATATTATTAAGACTAATTGAACCAAGGTTCAAATTACGTCTTTTGGTGAAGGGCACCAGGACTGTTTTGCTAGGGTTAATCGAAAGGCCCTCAACAGTGCACCAATTCGAAATAACAAGCAAAGCCTGTTGCATGCTGGCGGACATCGTACGTTCATGCCCTCCAGAGACTATGATAACCAAATCGTCCGCATAACCAATGGCATCGTACCCAAGTAGATGTAAATTATCAAGCAAATCGTCGATCACGAGTGACCACAGCAAAGGGGACAGGACACCGCCCTGCGGACACCCTCTTGCTGCCGTAATCGTGACTGACTCATTACCTAATTTAGATGTAATCTTCCTACTAACCAACATGGAACTAATCCAGTGGTTAGTCGGATCGTCAATACCTCTACGCTTGATTGCCCTAGCAATTGAGTCGTATCCAGTATTGTCAAAAGCTCCCTCAATATCCAGAAATGCACACAGAGCAATTTCTTTCGAGCGATAGGCTGCTTCAATCTTGGTGACAAGTAGATGCAGCGCACCCTCTGTGGATTTGCCTTTCCTATAGGCGAATTGATTTGGATTTAGAGGTCTGGTTGCCGTTAACCAGTCTCTGATATGAAGATCTATAAGTCGTTCCATGGTTTTAAGAATAAACGATGTAAGACTGATAGGTCGAAAGGACTTAGGAAGTTCACATGGCCGATTGCCAGGCTTTGGGATAAAAACCACGTTTACTTGACTCCAAGCCTGTGGTATGTGACCCCAATTGAAGCTAGTTCTAAACAAGGCCACCAGAGCAGGGGTAATCAAGTCCAGGCCCCTTTGAAGGAGGGCTGGGAAGATTCCATCCCCTCCTGGAGCCTTGAAAGGCTGAAAAGAGTTAATGGCCCATTTGACTTTATCCGGAGTATATATATAAATATATATATATATATATATATATATATATATATTTATATATATATATATATATATATATATATATATATACGAGTATATATATATATATATATATATATATATATATATATATATATATATATCTATATATATATATATATATATATATATATATATATATATATATATATATATATATAAAGAAAATATTTAGAACCCCAATTTCCGGGGTTTCGAAGCTCGATTTTGAAGCTTATGGTACCTATATTATTCTAGACGGTCTCCGTCCTCCTCTGTAATACAGATCCTTCCTAAAAAGGGATTCGAAATACAAATTAATATGTAAATTTAGTTTTTAATTTGTTATTATTTACCATTTTCTCTCCAGGGAAATACTTTTGAATATCGGTAGAAATTTGGTCAAAATATGTCGGTGAACAAGTAATTCTTTACTCTTCTCGTCTAATTGTGGTGGTGTGTTCGAATAAAATATCCGTAATATTTTACTTCTTTTATTGGTCTCAAGAAATTGTCCCAAATTCTGAAATGAAAACAAGAATATGAAATAATAATTTGTATTCTTAATAAATATTATTTTCCAAAACTAACCAAATCTAATGGCGAAACCACGTCACTAGCTCGAGAAGAGCCAGACGGGGACTGAGTTCGGATCCAGTCGGATAAGGAGGAGTTTATTGAGCAGGTACTTGAACAACTAGTAGTCGGATACAAATTGAATATCCTTATAAAATATAAATATTTTTGTAGCATTATTAAAAATAAAATTCAAACCAATTTTACATTTTCTTCATGCCATTGCACAATTCTCAGGCGTAATTTCGACCTAAGGCATATTTGCTTTAGCTCAGGAAATATCTGCTCTTGGTCATTATGTGATATTCCGTCAAGGTCGCTAGTCTTTACAAAACCACATCCTCTAATAAGCAAATTAAAAAAAAAAATTGTATCTCATAAATAATCGGAAAATTTTTTGGAATTCAATTTTAAAGAAAACACAAAATATTTTCACAAGTGCCACAATAATTATTTGTTACAAAAATAAAAAACTATATTTATAAAAATTCACGTACAAAAATTAACATCACCGAACACCACTCTTTTACCTATCACATTAATTACCTAAATATAATTTTTTGAACACAATGAAATAAAAACACTTACATTTTCAAATGTTTCCAGAAATCCTTTTTTTTTTTTCACTTTACACCACAGTTTAAAAAATCTAAGGTTTTTTAAACACAAAAAATCACACTTTTGAAATGACAAAACTTTTCAACATTCTTCACTGTTGAAGGTTCGCCATAGATTCCTTTTTGGTATACATCTATTATACAATGATAATGTATATACCATTATAACAATTTAACTATTCTTTTCTTGTATCAAGAAAGGCTACGCTAGTTGATATACTTTGTTTTCTTGTTATGAGAAATAAGTTTTTTATATTATGAAATAATTTCTTGTATCAAAAATATTCTCTCAGATTGAGAAATTTTTATTCAAATGAAAAATGCGATTTTTAAATAAGATCGTTTGATAGAAGAAAATGTTTTCTTGTCCTGAGAAACGTAAAATAATAGTTTTCTTGTTAAGAGAATTTATTAAGAAAAAGTTTCTTCAATTGAAGGTTTTCTCTCAGTTTAAGAGTAATATAGAAAAATTGGTTGTTTCAAAGAGAGAAGAAACTTTTCTTGTTGTACCACCTGATTAATTGATGTACTAATCTAAATTATTTGATATGGTATCAAATCAAACTTTATTCTTGTTTATAAATTTATAAGATAGGGAGGTATAATAAAAATTAAATACAATTGAAAAATATCTTTTGAGAAAAGGGTCAATTTCTTGTTGCAAGAAAAATTGGAAACAAAACAATCATATTTTTCTCCATTCGTTGATTTTGTTTTTTCAATCAAGAATTTTGAGCAGTTATAGAAGCAAGAATCTAAATCTCAGATTACAATTATGCAACAAATCTTAACTCAAGAGATTTTTTATCAGTGCAAGAAACACCAATCTTACATGAAGAAAAACTCGAAAGAAATAAGAAAATTAGCTTTTAAACGAAGAACAAGTATATTTTCTTTCATTAAGAATCCGTTTTCTTCGTGATGACAAGCCTAGTTTTTTCCGTGTAATTGTTCTATCAACTTTTACAATTCATTAATTTTAAAATAGAAATAATTTTAATAAATAATTAAGAGGACAGTTTTCTAGCGGATTTTTAAGGGAATTTAGCACTAAATTCCTCTTCTGAGGCCCTATTCTCGAATTCCACAACCATTTTCCACATGTGGACATCTGTCAAAATCTATGTAATTATTTAATTATTGACGTTTTCGTATATGGGGAATTTTTTTCACCTACTTTTACCCATTCGGAAATATTACCTTAGTACCCAAAAAATTACATAGCGAAGTAGTACCGATAGTTTTTATGAATTTTTACAGATGGCTGCATGTGGAAAATGGTTGTGGAATTCGAGAATAAGGCCCCTGAACATTTTAAATAGATACGTAAACGATTTTTTATAATTTTTTTTTTTTTTTTATTAATTTAACATCTCTTTTCTTTCAAAGAAGTATATACATATTTATATCACTTGCCGGTTCTTTTTCATACAAATTGATTTACAAATCATGAAAAAAAAAAAAAAAAATTCTAAACTCTTGAAACCATTTAAGGTCTCGCGATTTTTTGCCGAGATTCCATGTTTCCAAATTTTAATTTTAGAGGTATTTTCTTCCGTGATCCCACAAAATATTGTAGAGCAAGTTAAATACGACGAATAATTTCCTCAAATTTTACCCATTTTGCTTGTTTACCAGTTTGGATTTTCAAAAACCGTATTTTTACGACCTACTGCATTTTGTGTATTCTAAATTTTGGAATATTACGTACCAACCCCATAAAATACCTACACTAACCTATACTGTTATATTTGAAGTCCAAAGGACAGATAGGTGTATTGGAATAGTTACAAATAAAATGAAGGTAGTTAGCCATTAAGCTGTTAAAATTACGAAAATTCAAAAAAATAAACAAATAATAAATTTTAAATTATTATAATTTGCAGAATTATCTGCATTGACAAATTTAAAATTTCTAAAAAATACATTTTTGGGATCCTTAAAAAATATTGACACTCTTCAAGGAACTGTTAAAAATATCCAAACAGTTAATGTAAAAGTAGCCTATGGTTTTTATTTAATCTAAAGAGATTGACTGTTGAAATATTGTATTTTGTATTTATCAACAAGTTATTTATATCAAGAATTGTAAACGAATTCCATTTAAGTTGCTTATTGGGTTATATTCAGATTTTATAATATTAAGTTGGTAACACTTACTTCATGTCAAAGTGTTTATATACATGCGGTTTCTTTATACGAGTAAGACCATACGGAAGATCCGGAAATGTAATCAAATAAACCAGTCGTGTTCATTTTGCATTTTATAATAAAAACTCGTGGTTAACACACAACAAGAGCTATCCGCTGTGATGTTAATTTATAGTAAAATTCGCTAAAAATCAACATTGACTTTATTACAATATTAATAAAATGAAGAACTGGGTTGAAACCGAACAAACAGTGACGGCCGTTTAAATTTGGAATGGAAATAACTTTGGCTTCCAAATCTTAATTCTTTTTAGACAACAGATTTATACAAATAAAAAAAAACATTAAAACTACCTTCATCTGATTGTCACTTGAAAAACCCACACAACAAATGAAAAAACATTACTACATATGACGCATATTTGAACACTTGCTACTTGCAAAAACCATTCATATGCATATATACGAGTATTTAGACATAATGAAATATTCAAATTTATGTATGTACATACTCGTACATACATATGTATTTTAGAAATTGAAAATCATATTACTACGTTTAATGTATATTTGCAAAATATTATCATTTCACTATCAGGTGACCAAAATACGAAATTATTCATAAAGTATGCTGTTATAGCCCGAACATGAATGTAAACTCCTATGATGATTCACTTATGCAATTTCCTTTTTGTACAAACGAAAACATAAAATAATTTAAATATAATTATGATTTCATAAATAAAAAATTTTGTTTAAACATATTTTTATGTTATTTCTCTTCTGTATGGTATTTTATAAAGCAACGTTTAGAAAATCAACCAACCAACCAAACTGAACAATAACGAGTAGAATATTATAAATGGAAAAAAAAACAGTAGAAAGAAAATGAGGAAAAACAGCTTTTTTTGTTCGTTTTTTTTTCCAGTATAAGGGAATATTTGTGTTTCATTGTATGTGGTACGATTCGTTGAGTGTATGTACATTATACATATTGTGTAGCATGGTGTCAATAAAGATGGTATGAAAAGAAAAATATAACAGTCGTTCGGTTTTTTTTTTTTTGTCATATATTCAGGCATTTACGTAGGCTTGCTTACTGTTTCGTTTATTTTATCAAAATTAAATAACAAACCAAAAAAAAAAAAAAAAAAAATACAAATTTTCCAGTTTATGGAAAACATTTCCCAAGAAAACATGGATTTTTATTTTCCTTACAAAAATAAAATAAATATTAAAATTAATTAATTAAATTTTTTTTTTTTTAATATAATTAAACAAAACATAATTTTTTTGCTGTGCATTATCAACATTATACATAATTAATTTAATTATTGTTTTAATAATTACTGTACAGTTAATAATTTAATTATTGTGTGATATTGTGTATAATATTTATACGCGGTATATTATTATTGTGAAAATTAAAATTCAATTAATTTTACATTTCAATGTAATTATTCGCGTTCAATTAAATATAATTTTATTGTTGTGTGAGATTTGAAAATTCATAAAAATTAATAGAATAATATAAATAATAAATAAAATATTGATTAAATTAAAAAATTGTATTAATAAATACAAGAAAAGTGTGGTGGTTTGATCAGTGGATTGGGAAAAATTTATTGGTTTTATTTATTGGTACGAGTGGAATCAAGGATTTCCTTTTCTGTTGTTGTGGAGTTTTTTATTTTGTATTGGCGTAAAAATGATTTTTCTAAGTGGAAATTTTGTGGAATGGTGGTAAGTTGATTTATGCTTTTAATTTTTTCTACAAACATAAAAAAAAATATTGACGCGTTTACTCTTCTTGGGGTAATTTGAAATTTATTGTGTAAACTCTTTCGTGCGTATATAACGCATACTAGTACATTATAAGCAGTATGGTACCGACTTGGACAGACATGTACGATTTTCTATTGTTGCTTCTGTAGACTTACACCAAAGGTTTGCAAAAATAAATGTTAATCTTTTTTACCAAAAATATTAAAATATTAATGTTTCAAGTGCAACAAAAAAAAAAACGGTTTCTGAAGTCTAACATCCGAATTTTTTATAGAAGTTAAATTTACTTTACACAAAGCTTACTTTTGCCAAATTTCACAAATGAAGAATTTCCTTGTCGATTATATATGGAATTATGGGTAAATAACTTAATAACTTCGGAAAAGTATTTATTGTTAATCACAAAGTAATGAAAAAAAACACATGTTCTTAGCTCTCTTCGATAGATCGAATAATCATAAAAAATCGTGTGTACTTGAACAAACCACAAAACTAACTAGTGCTGCCATCTAGGGAATAAACAGCGAGTGATATCCATAAAACACAATTTAAAACAACAATTCTGACACTCCCACTGTTTTATGGAATATCAAAATTAATACAAGTTAGGAATCCTCTTCAAGTTTGTAGCATATTCTGTTGCGATGAAATTCGAAGATTCTTCTTTCCAAGGGTTTGGTAGGGATATCTGCTGGCTGTTCCTTGGTGTTAATGTATTTGAGGTGAAAAACATTCTTATCATACTGTTCTCGGATGTAGTGATATTGTACGTCAATATGTTTACTTCGTTTGTGAAGAACAGGATTTTTAATCAATTCAAGCGTACTTTGATTGTCAATATAGAGAGTTGTAGCTATATTTTGATGAGGAAAGATTTCTCCGATTAACTTTAAGAGCCAAACTATTTCCTTGACTGTTTGAAAGGCTGCAATGTATTCCGAATAAGTGGTAGAGGTGGCGACTGTAGACTGTCTTTGAGAACACCAACTAACAACACATCCACTTCAAATAACTATAAATCCTGTAGTTGATTTGCGTGTTTTGCAAAATCTGCATCACTGTAGCCACATAAGGATAATGTTTTCTGCTTCTTAAAGTGCAAACCATAATCAACAGTTCCTTTTAGATACTTCATTATTCTCTTGACTGCAGTCCAATGCAATTTCGTTGGTTTTTCCATATATCGACTAACCATACTGACCGAAAAGGATATATCTGGTCTCGTACCTTTTGATAAATATAACAAGCTGCCCACAGCTTCTCTATAGGGAGCAGTTGTTAACTCAGTCTTCTTATTATCATTTATATTCAACTGTTGATGTGGATCGGCTGGTATTGCAAGAGCATTTGCTTGCTCTAAATTAAATTTATTGAGAATTTTTCTTGTGTAGAAACTTTGACGTAAGAGAATAGAGCCATCGTTTTGTCTTTCAATCTGTAAACCAAAGTAAGTATCAGCATCGCCAGAAGTGATATCAAATTCTTTCTGAAGTGCACACAAGAAATCATTCACAGTCTCTTCGTCGATTCTAGCTACTAGTCCATCATCTATATAGATGCTCACTAGGAGTATTATCAGATTATTTTTGATTAACATGTATATACAAGGATCAGCCTTTGATTGTTTGAGTCCATAGTCTGTTAGAAAAACTTGTATTCTTTGGTTCCAAAATCTAGACGATTGACGTAAACCATATAAACTTTTTAGTAGCCTACATACTCTTGTTGTACCATCGTTGAATCCTGTTGGCTGCTTCATGTATATAACCTCCGCTATATCACCATTTAAAAAGGCAGTCTTTACGTCAAACTGTTTGAGTACTAAATTTTCTTGAACGATCACTGTTAATAATATTCGGATGGAGTCGAACCTTACTACAGGGCTAAAGGTTTCGTTGAAGTCTATTCCTTCACGCTGAGAGAAGCCTTTGGCTACTAATCTGGCTCTAAATTTTTGTATATTTCCATTCGTATCAGTTTTTAATTTATAAACCCACTTACTTTCAACTATGGTCGAGTTCTTTGGTATTTCAACGAGCTCCCACACTTTGCTGGTTTTTAAGGAATTCATTTCCTCCTCCATAGCTTGTTTCCACTCTTCTGCATTCGTACCATTTACTGCTTGTTGAAAAGTCAGCGGTTCTTCTGGGTTTACAATGCAATAATCACAGACATTATCTAAATCTACTTCGTAGTCTTCTAATTTCTTTGGTTTATTTAGTTTGGATCGATCTCTTAGTTGTATCCTTGTACTCCTTTCGGCTTCTGGCGTACAAAATTTCTCATTTTCTTCTTCTGAATCAGATAATTGGTTAGGTAACTCAAGATTTTCTAAATTTTCTTCAATTTGCTCGTCATCTTTTCTTTCAGCCTGACTATTTTTGAATTGTGTATTTTCTTCTTCAGGGATTGATTGATTGATTGATTGATTTTGATTTTCTTTAGTAGATTCCATTAATTTTCCTTTATAGATAATATGTTTTCTGACAAAAATATCATTTTCCTATGGAATCCAAACTCTGTTACCTTTTACAGTATCGCCGTAGCCTACAAAGTAACCTATTTCCCCTTTGAGGTCTAGCTTCTTTACTTTATTTTCAGGCAATTTCACGTAAACTTTCTCTCCAAATATATGGAATTCCTGAATATCTGGTCGCTTGTTGTACCAAATTTCATATGGTGATTTATTCTTAATGCTACTGGTTCCTGTGCAGTTCAAAATATAAACGGCAGTGTTTACTGCTTCTGCCCATAATTTAAGTTCAAATTTTGCAGCATGTAGCATTGTACGAGCAGCTTCTACAACAGTTCTATTTTGCCATTTTGCTCAGGGCAATAGACTACTGAATTTTGGTGAGAAATTCCATATTCTTTCATCAATTTTGTGACTTCTTGACTGACAAATTTTAGGCCATTGTCAGATCTAGAAATTTCCATTCCTCTGGGGCAATGTTTTTCTGTTTTCTTTATAAAGTCTTTTAGACACTCCAATACGTCTGATTTTGCACCCAAGAAATATACGGTTCTGTAATGTGGGTAATCATTCTTTAATTGAAGAAAATACTTTGCACCTGTGAATGATTTTTCTGGTAGTGGTCCACACACATCTGCGTGGATTATTTGGCCAATACGACTAGTTTTTGTACTGCTTTGCTGAGGAAAAGGCAGTCGATGGATTTTACTCAATGCGCAAGGCTCACAGACTATTTTGACATCTCCTCTTGGATTAATGTCATAATTTTTCAAAATCTTTTTAACTTGAGTGTAGTTTTGATGAGCTAATATTTGATGCCATTCTTGAAAGGAACTTTTCTCAGCAATACATGCTTGATATTCATCAGCACTTTCTTTGCCATTTTCTATCTCGTACGCCAAAAAATTACCACTGTATTGTGAGTAGTAGTCATCGAACGTAAATCACGGAAAGTATTTCACAAGCTTGACTGCTGTACAGCCATGGTTGGAAGAGATGATCTTCATCAAGAGCTTCATTTCTCAATTTAATGATTATATTTATTAGACCATGTCCATTTAATTCGATGCTGTTATAGACGTTGTCAGTTACAAAATTTTCCATTTTGTGGAATTTGTGCTTTTGTATCGAATTTTTCCAAAGTCTAAGGAAAAATATTACATACCAAATATAAAATATATCCTATCGATCGTTATAATATCTTTATTTAGATATTATTGAGTACTGTACTCCATTAGTTTAAGATACTCTATTGTGCCTTCACTCCCCTTTACTTTTTCTGCTAATACCTGCCGTACAACTGGATTCATGAGGGATTGGGCAGCCTTAAAATTCATTTTGTCCGTGAAATTTATATCGGTAGAATTTAAACGGTGACTATCCTTAGAGACAGAGCTTTACGGAGAAAGTTACTTAAGTCATCAACCTTTAAAGAACCTTCAAGTGGAGTCGGAATTTCATATCTCATATAAAGCGATACTGGAGTAATTGATGGTAATGGTAAATTTTGTGAAATAATTTCGTAGAATTGCCTACCAGCGACAGTGAATATATAACAAAAAAACAGCTTGAAGCATTACAAACAGCTTCACAAACAGTATCGGTGTCTTGATGATTAGTTGATGTTGAAGTTGGAGTCTTAAATATTGGGACAGATAAATCGACTCCATTGCTTATCCATCCATCGCTTTTCCCGAAGAGCTAACCAAGTTTGCAATGAAAGCATCATCAGCACTGTAATTAGTTGGTGTACCTTCTTCTGTAGAGTCTTTTGAGCAATCATGTAACTTAGCGTTTTTTAATCCAAGTTTTAATCGGTTGGGTCTTATTATTTTCTGAAGTTATAATATTTTGAGCATTTGTTTCAATGATAAATGCATCATCTTCAACCGTGTTACTTGCATTTTCATATGTTTTTTCTGCAGATGTAACTTGATGAGTTGATTGGACTATGGATCCTGAATCATCAACAACGATAATTCATACATACATACGAGTACATCAAAATCTTGATCAACCAAGTGATCCACGTCTTGATCCACGTTTATTAGTAGTTCCATATTTCCTTCAGCTATTTTCAAAATGTATGGTAAATTAATAAGAGAACCATCTTGAGAAATGTTTTCTTTAGTTCCATTTTCATTGTAAACTCTATAAGGCTCTCTTTTAACAAAATACGACGTTACCGTTTCAGTTTTCCTACCCACATTTTTCTCCTTTTCCTTAATTTCCTTTAAAGCCTTTGTGGCATGTCCTTTGCAGTGTCTCATGAAGTTCGCGATAACCCAGACGATAGAGTTGTTTGCCAATTTTTTATTTTGGATTTTAAGTAAGTTGGAATTTAATTTAGAACACAGCTAATTTAGAATTGTTTGTAACGCTTCCGAATTATAGCAAAGATTTTATCGAAATTGAAAAAATAAAACACATTCGAACTTATTATCATCAATATAACGAATTAAAAAAAATTAATTTACCTGAGAGCTTCTCAATTTCCACCATTTCCATTTCTTCTTTTCTTATGGTGTTGAAAAAACAAAAATAACATAATATTCAATTTGAAATCCCGGACTAGGGTCTATTATATATGGTTCATAGCGTGCAAGAAAACGAAAAGTCAACGACGTCTTTTTACAGGAGAAGGCTTTGAAATTTGAAATTATTCGTGTAAAAACGTTTCTTTAATGTTGAAAATCTTGTACAGCACGGCCTGATAAAAAAAAACTTATTAGATATACCGATAGGGTCCCTTGTACAGAATTTCAAAATGCAAAAATGCAGAAACGCGGTAATTTTTACTTATCATTTTCTGGCACACAATCAATGTACGATAACCATATAACACTTATTTACCACTTTCTTCCTTTATTGTAATAAGTGAAGTATTTAAATAATTCTTAAATAGTTTTGTAAATAATAACATTTTATTTCAAATTCTGCAGCTAAATGACGTCACAGGGACAAATTAACCAAAGCATTTTCATGATTTCTTCTTCAAATTATTGTAAATACTATGGATAATGTAGTTTGATAATACTGTATCAAACGATTATAACATAAGCAACTATCAAACTAAATATTTCATCTGGCGCGCAGCATTTTAAATCGTCCGTATAAAACTTGTCGGCGTAAATTTACAAGTCACTGATATCTGTCGCTTCCTATTTATTGAGGAAATTTACACTTTACGTGAACGTAGTAAATGAAACATATGTACATGTGCAATATTTCCAATGCAAATATTTCTAACGAACTACGCTCGATACTCAGCTGATCGAACTGCATTATCCGTAAGACATAATTTATTTGAATTTTAATTGAAATATAGAACAACAAATGAAGAAACAATTGTATTTTCTATTAACGTTGCACTACGAAAGTAATATTCTTTTAATCACAATACTGTAAAATTTATAAACCTATATATGCCTACATTTTCCCATACGAAATACTAAGAACGAACCAAGCATGAGTGAAATAAAATTGTATCACGATGCGAAAAAAAAGAAAGATATAGAGACTGGTCCCTACGCTTTATTAAATTTGAAAAAAAGAGAGTAACGTTTTTAGAGTTGGATAATCTTGTAATTTATCATTCTTGGGACTGATTTACATTTAAAGATTTTCGCAGATGATAAGATGTCAAATGAAAAATTCGTTTTCTTTACACATACAAAATAAATTTAAACAAAAAGTGTCATAAACCAAAACAAATGATTGGTTTCAATTGACCTTTTTTACTTTTTCCTATGTTGTTTTTCAATTTTTTTGGGGACGTCGCATGTCGTTGTATGTAAATCAGCTATAAGCAAACATTCATGTTCGGTTTCCAGAAGAAACGTTTTGAATTTGCTTACATTTGATCATAATCCTATAATAAATTCAAATGATTTTAACATTGGGCAGGATAGTGTTATAAACCTATGGATAACTAATGGTTTCAAAGTAATTCCATAGCTACTTTTTGTGATTTACTACAGCTGGCTCATACGCAGTTTAAAGAATTGTCAATGCTTTTAGATATCTGTGGAACATTACAGGCATCCAGTGCATATTGCGAGCGGCGGTTTAGTTTGATGAATGCTATAAAATCCAAATCTAGAAACAGGTTAACTGTGGACAATTTAGACAACTAGATACGAATAAAAACTTTGTGTTTACGAAAATTTGATTAATTATTATTATTAAACTTATATATATATATATACTCGTATATATATATATATATATATATATATATATATATATATATATATATATATATAAAAATAATATATATATATATATATATATATATATATATATATATATATATATATATATATATATCTTTACAAAGATTTTGATAATATAATTATGTTATATAAAAATGTCTAAGTTATCCATCCACAATATCGCATCGTCAGTCATCTGATGAATTTCCTCCAATCCGTCTTTAAATCTTCTAAATATGCATTCTTGATAAATGTGAACAATATTTTGTATAGGATGTCCACAATCACAGGCAGCTGAAATTTCATGATTGTAACGATTTAATTCAGAATTTGTCACCCCGTGATTTGTTCTAAATCTATTGACTAAGGTCCAACGATATCTTAAATTTGTAAATCCAGGGACAACTAATGTTGTATCTTCAATTAGATGCTTGTTGACAAACTCTTATTCATTGAAAAGTGCCTTCCAATTGTTATTGATGTCATAGTTGGTTAAGTCTCCCAACTCAGCAATTTTTGTCCAAAAAGGTTTCTAGAATTCAAACAGTTTTCTATTCTTCCATCGATGTCGAAATGAATAGGAAGGTTAAAATTTCTTGTAATTTTTAAATGTTCTTTGTATAATGCTAACTGTCTTCTAAGGTGAGGTGGTTCAATATTGGACAATATCGGCTGCCATGGTAATGGTGTTGTTTTAATTGTACTCGAAATAATTCGCATGCAACTATTGAGTTTTGTATCTACATGATTTGTATGGGCACTATGTTCCCAGACAGGTGAACAATATTCAGCCGTTGAAAACACCAGTGAAATTGCTGATATACTTAACGTTTCAGCATTCGCACCCCATAGAGTTCCAGATAGTTTTTGGATAATGTTCACTCTTGATTTAATCTTTTGTCCAAGTTTTAAACAATGAATTCTAAAAGTTAAAGCTCGATCCAAAGAAACTCCCAAATACATCGGATTCTGATTAAATTTGATTAAAATTCCATCCATGTAAACATTTAAACGAGTATTCGAATGTTGATTTGATAAATGAAAAAATGCAACTTCGGTTTTGCTGGGATTCGCCTTCAGTCGCCAATTCTTGTAATAATCATTTAGTAAATTTAAATCCAATGTCAAAGTACGCTCTGCATCAACCACCGCTCTGTCATTGTATGGAAATTGGTAAGGTATTGCCAAATCATCAGCGTATAGAAACTTTCTAGATTTTGTTTCTGGCAAATCAGATTTACATATATACATTGAACAAAACAGGAGCAAGAACTGAACCTTGAGGCAATCCATTATTCACACATCGAATTCTACTTTTCTGATTTCACAAATGTACAACTTCGGATGTACTGTTGTAATGTTAACACCATCCTTATACTAGAATCACCACTTTTCTTTAATAAACCCCATGCTTTTCTGCTTGAACGTGGCAAATCCATTGTTTCAACTAAATTTATCCATTTCGCAGCACGTTCCTGATTTAATTCATTAATTAATTCATCTGCAATTTCTTTAGATTCGCTCTCTTGGTACAACAACCATAATCTTTCACATTCATCGGACCGATTTGGAATGTATGTTCTTCGAAACCCTCTTGGAATAAATTGTTTAGCCATAGATATTAGGAGTCCCACATATCTATTATAATTTTCAACAACCAGAGGAATCCATCTGATGTTCGAATCTATCGCTTTGGCAAATTCTGTCCAATTAGCTTTTTTAAAGTTCCATTTCGGTTTCGGCAATTATTTTATTATTAGAATTTTTATTCCGACTTCTAGAAAAACACATCGATGTTGACTTCTTTGAAATTTATTCCTTACAGTTCTTACAGCAGATAAGACATTGCACGAATCGTCTGTTGAAACAAAACATAGATCCGGGTTATATCCTCTGTTCCATCTACCAGAATGAAATGTTGATTTATCTTTAGCATCAAATAATAAGTGTAACCGGTTTCTATTTGCCCAATCAAGTATAAATTCTGCATTCAAATTATCTTGGTTGTAACCCCACAGACAATGATGACTATTGAAATCGCCCGAAGAAGAGCCAGGAGGTTTATAAACATTTAAAATTTTCACGTCATTAATTTGATAACCAGAACTTATTATTGATGTTTGATTTTAATAAAACGAAACAATCGTCACATAAATCACTTCTTATAAATGTCGCAATTCCATAATGTTCATGATGAATAGAACCAATGCACGAAAATTCATTTATTAATCCACAATTCAAAAGTTGAAGATCATCTTTCATATGGGTTTCCTGTAGAAGCAAAACATCACATTTATTGGTGTGAAGAAATCTTGACAAATATTCAACTTTCGCCTTCGTTAATCCTTCAACATTTAATTGACAAATTTTAATAACAGCGCCGACGGTACGACATTGTGGTTGATAATCTTCTTCTTCAACTTCTTCATTATCAATAGTTGTTTCACCGGGAGGTTAAGAATTGAACAGGTTCGGTGTATAATTTTCTAATATTTCGTTATCCATAACTGATACCGGGGAACCTTACAGGTTATTAGAACCACATAGGCATTTAAACAAAAAAATATTTAATTTAAAAATTTACACAAATCAAAAAAAAATTACAGAAAAAAATAAATATTCAACCATTTTTTTGACAGTTGGCCTACCGGTGACTATATCATTTTCCACTAAGGAAGGTTCAATTTTTTATTGATTTAGATCAGTTTTTTTGGTCCGAAAGAACTATAAAAAAACTATAATTTAAATTATAATATATATTTTTAATTCAACGTAAACTAAGCTTGGTTTCACAACAATTCCCAAAAATTTGAGAGCTCTATAAAATCTCTCTTCTGTAATTCTTAAAAATTTGAGAGCTCTATGGTGGCTAGTAACTGAACATTTTTTCAATAAACATCACTTAAATTGGAGTTAGTTCGAATTTTTAAAGGGTATTCAATCCCAAAATTGAAGGTTTTGATGGCTACATATATAAGAAGAGAAAGATCTATTAACGGACATCAACAGCGTGGATATAAGGCATCTCTCTTCCTCGCTTTGCTTGAGTTGAGATGCCGAAAACGAAAACAAAATTAAAACACGTGTAAATACGAAAAGTAAACAACAGACATTCTTGTCCCTCTAATACAAAACCAAGATGTATTCACACTAAACACGCACCACATTCACTATTCGCAATGATCCAATAAAAATAACAAATATCGCCTTTCAATAACAGTTTTAAATGACGTTCTTGAAGGGATATCACCGCTTTGCAAAATATTTCAGATAAGTTTGTTGACAATAATTTATTCAATGCAACCAACTAAAAAACCAATATTTTCGAGAAATAGTTGAAAATGACCTGAGTAGAGTTTCTGTTTTCTCGAAATTTTTTCGTTCTCGAGATTCGAGAATCTCGAATTTTCCAACAATTTTAACTCTCGAGAATTCCAAAAAATTTTCTTGAGATTCTCGAGATTCTCGAGAATATTGATTAATTTTACCCTCGAAAAATGAAAAATATTTTAACCATAAATTATTTCTAATAATAATTTCTATATTAAAAAACAATAAATAATTAAATAATTCAAGGAACATAATTAATATCTCTTTATAATATAAATAAAATCTTTTTCAAATTTAAAATAATAAAAGACACAGTTGATAATTGTTCAAAAATATCAAAATTATACATAGCTAGTTATTTTTATTTATCGTTATTTAAAAAGTAATGTTTTAAAATTACTAAACTATCTAATGATTTGTCATTTAAACGCACTTTCGCTTACTACAAAAATTTCCGGAAGCCGAAAAATTCCTTTCGTTTTGCGTTGATGTGGGTTTAATTAACAATAAAGTATTCTTTAAGTCTTCGAGATTACTGGTTATTTCACCAGTTACTTCATAAACCATCATTTCCGTAGACAAAGTGCGAAAGTCATCGTCTATTTTTGTTGGCAATTGTGTATATTCCCGAATACTCTCCTCCAAATGTTGTTCTAAAGAAATAAAATCATCCTGAGACGTTGGTGAACTACCAGGGAAATCATGGTCAAAAGATGAACTGTTTTCGGCTGAACATTTTTCTAAATTTTGAAATAATCTCCGGGACAATGTTTTAGCAGTTTCGATAATTTCTTCTTTTGAGCACAATGAAAAAAACTCATCTTCTTTAGGCTTATTAAGGTAATTAGGATTCTGAAGAAACTTTAGTAGTGAAATCATCAAATTGTCCCTTCTTTTAAAAATCTGTATTTAATTCCACTTAATAATTTTCGATTTATCTAGGAATTATTTGTCTGAAGAGATTTGAACAAAAATTGTAAATGCCTTTATTGCTTAATGCCTTTATAGATTTTTTAACTGGCGTTAAACTATTAAATATATTAGAGGCCAAGACATCATCAGTTTTGGGATCCCATAGATGCCCAAGATTGAGATCACTTAACGTTTTTAAAATAGCTGGTTTAAGTTTTAAAAAACATTCAGTCATACTTTCGGTTGTATTCCATCGACCTTACAATCTAACAACAACTGTAATTCGTGCACGTCAGAAATCATTTCTTTAATATTACTTTGGAGAGTACTATTTCGAACCGGAGAATTTTTGAATAATTTTACAATTTCCCTTATTTTTATTATTGTTTTCTTAATCTGCATACTAGAATTAATTTGAATGTTATCTGTAACAAATTCATTTTCAATTAAATCGTCTTACTCAAAATCATCATTATCTGAATCCTCATTCTCAACCTCATCGCTTAAGTTGTTACACGAAGAAACTTTTTTTTCGTAGAAAACTTTCATAACCGCCAAGTGAATTGCGTGATTATAGCACAGTTGTTGAAAAGCCGGCGACAACCTACCATATTTCAACATTATACCGGCTCCATCACTTGTGGTAGAAACAATGTCTGTTTCGTAATTCAAATCAAATGATCGAATTTCACTGGTAACCATTTCTATGGCCTTATCAGCAGGGCAAGAACCTTTTGTTCTCATCAAACCTACATTTTCTGTTGATCCATCGGAAAAATATAAATGCACATTTAAATAACGACGATTACGGAAACTCGTCCATTCATCAATAGATTTACTAAATTTTTTATTTGCCGCTTTCATTTAATTGATCTTGGAAAGAATTTGATTTTTGACAGTATCGTGAAATTTAAATATTAAATTCATCACATCTGATGGATTTTTCGGCAATGAACTTTTTCGGATAAATGAACTTTTACTTATTGCATTAAATGAAATTCCGTCCTTCGTAGCAAGTTTAGAAACAATTCTTGCCAGTGTGAGACTTTTATCAGAAGTTGTAAAATACTCGCCGATGCGTTTAATTTTTTTGGTTGTCGGTTCAGAAACTGCGCAGGTAGGATTCTTTTAATTTTCTCTTCAAGTTATGAATACTTGTTAAATGCCGTTGTTAACCGGCCGTTGATGAGGCCTTACACGCGAGTGACTTTGCGCAATGGGTGCACGTAGCTCTATCTTTATCAAGCTTGCCTGTTTTAAAATGTTTCCAAACATCCTCGCTATCATATTCAGACATATCAGTACAATTTGGGGATTAAAAAATCTGTTTTTTATACCAACAAACTGAGAATTTTATTACTCAAAGCTAACATACGAGTATATCAACAAACACTATTTGATCTGTAAAAAAAAATTATTTTTAACATTTATGTTACGATTTTATCGGAAAGATTTTTTTGCATGTAAAATTTATTGACAAATGACAACCGATTGATGAGTGAAAATTGTTAGGTTAGTTTAACCATATACAAAAGAGAATTTTGCAATAAAAACATTTTAATGTTTTAAGTAACATCTAATTTTGAGCATTAGAAACAAAATTTTTGTAAATTTTTAATTTTATTGGTTTGACATAGGTGCCGCTAAAAAAAAATTTTATTTTTAGAGAATCTCGATTATATTTATCGAGAAATGGGAATCTCGAAAATTTTAAATTTATATTTCTCGAGATTCCGAGAGTAAAATATTTGAAAATTTTCTCGAGATTCTCGAGTAGAGATTTCTCGAGCAGAAACTCTAGACCTCAGTAGTAAAAATCCTGGTGTGTATACTTCTGAAATTTTATGATTTATCGAACTGCTAAGGCCTGATTTATATTCAAAGATTTTCGCAGATGCAAATGTCAATTGAAAAATTCGTTTTCTTTACACATAAAAAATAAATTTAAACAAAAAATGTCATAAACCAAAACAAATGATTGGTTACAATTGACTTTTTTAATGAGTGTGAAGTTTATGCTAAAAAATTAAAAATTCCAAAAACTGTGAAATATATTATAGTTCATCATAATTGGATCGGCTTGGTGACATTGACCGCTATATGGCTTAGCTATTCTAAGAAATATGCGGGGTCTTCGGGAGATTTCCAGGATCGGCGCTAAATAATTATTTAAACCATCAAAATTCCGTCAACTTTTAAATTATCTGAAATATAGTAATGTTCAACACAATTGGATGCTTTTGGTTAACGATATAAACAGATGGTCCAGCTAGCTGAAAAGGACGAAAAGAACCTATTTTCTGATGAAAAGAATTTGTTTGGTGGTACGAAAAATCCAAAATTACAAAAAATTTAATTTTTCATATAATTTAAATTCCAATTGGAAAATAGCTAATTTAACAGTGTAATTTTTTGTTATTTTTTTTTAGCATAAACTTCACACTCATCTTTTTTAAGCAGATGATTATTTTTCTCTTTTTGTCTTTGTACTTTTTCCTATGTTTCCTATGTTGTGTTTCAATTTTTTTGCGGACGTCGGATGTCGTTGTATGTAAATCGGCTATAAGAAAACATAAGACGTTGTGGATTTGCTTACATTGATCATAATCCTATAATAAATTCAAATGATTTTAACAAAAAATATAAAAATATATTATTCCAAAATATTACGACGCAATAGAGACAGCAATTTCAAAAGAATATAAGGGTTTCAAAGTAATTCCATAGCTAATTTTTGTGATTTAGTACAGCTGGCTCATGTATAGTGTGGGCCATCTAACTTTTTTTTTTTTGAACTAGCGTTTATTTTGAATATTCAATTGGTTAAAGGATTGAAGCAAAGAGACCACCCATTTCGTTTTCGGTTCGCTGAGTGGGCTTGCGATCGACTTGAAGAAGTGCCGATTTTGGCAAAAAAATCAATTTTTCGGATGAGGCGCATTTCCATCTTGGCGGCTATGTAAACAAGCAGAATTGTCGCATTTGGGGCACAAAGAACCCGCACGTGATCGTAGAGAAGCCGATGCATCCTCAACGAGTGACTGTTTGGTGCGGATTTTGGTCCGGTGGCATCATTGGGCCATTTTTCTTTGAAAATGAGCAAGGAGCCGCCGTTACTGTCAATGGTGAGCGCTACCGCGCCATGATAAACGATTTTTTGTTCCCGGCACTAGAAGAGGAGGACATAGGCAACATTTGGTTTCAACAAGACGGCGCCCCGTGCCACACAGCACACGTTTCAATTAATCTTTTGCGCACTGTCTTCGAAGATCGAATTGACAGCCGAAATGCTAATGTGATTTGTCCGCCTCGGAGCTGTGATTTGACGCCGTTGGACTATTATTTTTGGGGTGCCGTCAAAGACAAGTGTTTCGCCGATAAACCAGCAACGATTGATGCTCTCAATAACAATATTCGCATTGCCATTGAAGACATAATGCCGCATACCATCGAAAATAAGCTAAAAAATTGGACCGACCGTATGGGGTACGTCAAGGCCAGCCGAGGCAGTCATTTGAATGAAATAGTATTCCATAATTAATCGGAAGGATTGTTCTTTACAATGAAAAAATAAATTTGAAAAAATATTGAGAACTTTTTGTTTTATTGCATTTTTAAAAAAAAAATTATTTGGCCCACCCTGTAGATACGCAATTTAAAGAATTCTCAATGCTTTTAGATATCTGTGGAACATTACAGGCATCCAGTGCATATTGGACCGGCGGTTTAGCTTAATGAATGCTATAAAATCCAAATCAAAAAACAGGTTAATTGTGGACAATTTAGACAACTTGATGCGAATGAAAACTTTGTGTTTACGAACATTTGATTAACAATAAAGACAGACGTTAAAAATGTTAAATTATTTTTAAAATTTGTTCATTACAGTAGAGTTAATTTATTACTATCTTTTGAATTTAATCTAGGTATATTGTGTCAGTTTTTTATTTATAACTTTTCATTAAACTAGTACTAATTTTTGAATAGAATGTAAAACGTATTATATTATTTTTGTTTTCTTTATTTATTTGTAAATAAAATTATATTAAAAAAATTATTGCAATTTTGTGAAATTTTGCTCGAAATTCTTTAAATTGAAAATATTTGCCCAAAGGGGAATTATGCCGCTCATGATTTTGAATAATTAGACGGAATGTTGCTTATAACTATACATATATAATTAAATACGGATTTGCGATTTACAAAAAAAGGAATTTAAATTTATATCAATTAAATAAAACAAATAATAAACATGTCTCGGGCCATGCTACAATTTATTTACTTCATTCTGTTATTCATCAAATCTATAAATTTCGTCGGATTTTCATTTTTCTTAAATAAATAAGCAATTAACAATATTTTAGACAATTTGCATAAAATAATCGTTTGTTTTGTTAGAAATATATAACTAATATAAAGTGTATGTGTTCTTTCTTTTAATTAAATTACATTATTGTGTAATTGCCACGCACGTCTTGCCCTTGACTAGAGAAAACTCATGGCAACAATCGAGAAAATTATGAAATGTAATTAAAACTCAAAGCCAAGAAGATGTGATCTAAAGATAAAATTTCCATCCTTCACTATGCTAAATTTGTACTGTATATTTTGCAGATTAGATTTGACAAATCGAGTTTACATAAAATCAGATTTAATTAAAAAAAACTGTTTTCATTTTTCAGCGATTAGTTTAATCCTCTATACAAACAAGATTAGTTAAATCGCAGTCATTCAGACCATAAGAAAATCTTGATTAACTCATTAATCTAAATTACAATTTCCTCAGACAAGTACATTTCAGATTTATGGGGTCAATCATATCCTAATAGAACTTGTTTTTAAGTTTAATATATAGTTAAATTTAAGCGAAATATATGTGGTTCGGAGTAATAGTTTCCACAGTCGCGTTACTCAAGTATGCAATATTAGAAAACCAAATAACTTTACTGGTCTCAGTTGCAATAGTGAGAAGTTTAGAAGATTTTTCCTCTATATGGCGCCGTACTTTTTTCATAAACTGTCCAAAAATATAAAAAAATATCTCGACAGAACAAAAACGTACTTTTGCAAGAGAAATTCAAAATTGGCTTCTCAGCGTTGAAGATAGTAAAATATATTTCTCAAAATAAAACTAAATTGAAATAGTTTGTCTCGAATAGAACAATAAGTAGTGAACTTTTAAAATGAAAAATGCGAAAATATTGGAACAAACACCATCCCAGCCCTTATTTTGCAGTCAAAATTTAAAAAATGGGAAAAAGCTGTTAAAGTTGAACTTGAATATATTCTGTGAGCCGTGTGCCACAAGAAAAATGAAGGTCTCAGACCTTGGCAAACTCATAATAATTATTACTTTGACTCGCGTCAATTATTACTTTGACTCGCGTTCTAAATATAAAAAAAAAAATATTTCAGCGGAAAAGTTATTATAATTTAATACTCTAATGCCCGATTTCACAACAAAACAGCAAATCCTTTTCGAGACTAAAGGTTATATACCGATGATCAGGAAAGGAGTATTCCTTACCCACCCTCCATATTTTAACCATATGGAAAATATTATTTGAGGCGCGGATCACACCTAGAACATCCTTAATAATACTTGTAAAAAAATGGGTGTTCCTGCTCGATATTACACACTGAATAATATTAAGCAAATAATGAAAAAGTGACTCACCTCTTTCGTTGAAATCCATGCTTCCGCAGATAGTGTTTACGCAATAACATCAACTCCCAGAACCACACCAATTTCATTTTGTTACACTTCAAGAATTAGCTCATTCAATTTATCACGAGGAACCTCCTTTTCCCGGCCCATGTAAGCTGAAACCAGCAACACCTACCTCCAGGCTGACCGTAGTTGTGTCACCATTGCTGTATTGAGAAAGTAGGAAAAATTCAAATTATTTTCCCAAGAATACAAGATATGATCTTCCCAGACCTCCAAGAGAGTACAATTTTGTACCCCTTGGTTCTGAGACCACAGATCCCATTTTTATTAATCCGACCGAATTTTACCTTTACTTACCTTCATGTATTTCCTGCCCAATATTAATTTCCAGTAGTTTGAGATGCGCGTACCATCGCAGTGAACTCGGCGACACCCTACCGATTGACCAGCTGCTTTACTCATGTCCACCTCCTTTACTCATGTCCACCTCTTCCTCCTTTAAGTGAATTAGTCCTAAGCCGAAGATATTGGACTCACTAACATCGCTACCCACAGGTTTTCCCACTACACTGCTGGTACCTCAGGCCTGGACAGGCTGCCACTACTCTTTCCCCTACGCGCTTCCGCCCCATCCCTCATGTACAGGTTGAGAGTGATTGACATGAAATCGAAATCAATCACTTTCTTCGTTATTTTACGAAGGACCAGGGACTCCTTATATATTAGCTTTATCGATAACCTTGAGCCCCCTTTCGCTTCCTCCTATTACCCGGTCTTCCAAGTATCGGTTGGAAGATCCGAATTACTAGCCTGAATGATCTTCATGACCTCATCAGGGCTAGCCGGTTCAGATGGCAGCCAGGAACGTGCTATTAGCCTGTTGGAAATCTCTCCCCGGATAACTGCCGCAAGCCTCACACCTGGCCACATCACAACTATCGTGCAAGGTTATGGCTATGGCCTTTTTTTAGAAATTCACCGATCTCGGCTCTCAGTGTGCAGTCAAAATCACACGGACTTGGTACCATCACGCACTTCTGCAGGATGGGGAGAGTTACCGAATTTTCTCCTAGGACCTTCAGATTGCAGAGCAATTTCCATCATTCCGACGTGATGCTCCCATCTTCTTAACTCTTGTCAATTACGGCTAGCGTCATCACTTGCTCCCTCAAAACATCGGTAAATAGATTTGTCTACAACTTTTCACGCTTGCTGTTGATCACTTCTACCCCGTCCTGGAACCGCTGTCTTTTAACCACGTGGTTCCTTTCGAACATTCTGCAGGGTCGTTGCCCATTTATTTAGAATTCTAAATGCTGAGTGGCTCTATAGCGTCGGTACCTCTGAGTCGGCGCCCTTTGCATCTCTAGAGGAAGCCCCGTCCGTCCATTTCGACGTACTTAACTTCGCTTTGTCAGCCTTTTTTAGAGTTTAGGTCTTGGTAATGTTTTTTGTTGCATCATCTATTTCGATTCGCACGAGTATCGGAGAAAGGAAGGTCTACCAGATAAGGCTGACTACAACTGGATGTCTCCTGGTATTCTCTCCGGTCACGATTGGGCTTTGTTAGATGGGACCCCAACCTGGTAGATTATTTACGAAATATAGACCCACACTATTATAATTGATTTGGACCACAATTTCTATTTTGCCCAGTCCTGTTACTTTAGCACAATAATATTTTTTTTTTTACTAAGTAGTATAAAACTAACATAAATCTTCACAGATATTATATTATGTTGAAAAGTAATTTGTGACGTTCAAACAAGTGGGTATCATAATAAATTTGGTACATCCTTTTTAGATCGTATATGGTGAGTATGCGGCATTTATCTTGGGAATTGGGGGAATAAATGATTTTTTCGTTGTGCACATACATATGTGTACATTCACAACATAACATGCGTTCCAAACGATTATTTGAAAACAACTAATTGATTGTAACAAGTTATTTAAAAATATATGGCTAGTTTTTCCTATAAAATACAATGGATGTGTAAGCGTTTATATGGGTTCGAGAATATTACGTTTATTGATTTAAATAATCGATATGTGGTTATTCAATTTGTTGTGAGTCAGACGATTTTCTGTATGTAGAGAATTTTACATAAATTTTATTTCAGACTTTCGGAGACCAGAATAATTTTGAACTTGTGCTGTGTACATATTTTGACCTTGAACTTCAACAACCTTAGAAATGTTTAATACAATCTTATCTTGAATTTTGTGTTTCACTTCATTTCCATTTTAATGTTTATTAAAATACATTAAACGTTATGATTTCTAAAGGACCACATTTATCGTGATTTTTTTACGGTGGTTTATAAATTATTATTCTGTTATAAAATATAAATTTGTTAAAGGCGTAATATAATCTTATCCATTTTATTTCCTCAATCTCAGTTCGCTCGCATTAAAATTATACGGGTGTGTATTTTTATTGTTATTATCTACCACAAAATTTACACAGATTATACATATTTCAAATTCTATAAAATTCATGCATTTCTTCATTTATTAATGTTGAAGTATGCATATTCATTATTTCTTAATATCCTTTAATGGATGTTGAATGGATTTCTTTTAAAGAAAGTACATTGTTTCAATTTTTAACTCGCGATACTCTTAGCCATTTTGTTCTATTGTTGTTTGCACAGATCAGCAAACATGTTATGATTGATTTTTTCATACCCTTGGCAAGCCGAACATGTAAATTTGACGGTACTCTTAGCCGAAATGGAGTTGTTCCTGCTCTTAATTTAATTTTCCAATTTATTATTTGTTTTGTGAACTAGAGTTTAACCAAAATGTTAAAAGATTTTTGAATTTTTAGACAAGTATCCATACTTAATATTTTTATCAATATTAACATCAAAAGTTAGAGTGGTACAGGGAACAGGGGGATAAACAGAGATCATCCTCTCTATTGCTGCTGCTTCGTAACCATTTTATGAACATATATAGTTTTTTGTATAGTTTACATCGGGCATCGGAATTTTGTTTATCCTGTACACCAAGCGTTGGTATGCAGCTATCTTATGTTGACAAGGATAATGAGACTTCTGATTGATTGTCTGCTAAGTTTGGGTAGGCTTTCTGAAAAATTGGAAATTATGTTTCTGATATATATTCTTTATTGTAAAGCTCGATATGCGGCTCGAGCGAAAAAAAAAAATTTAACTCAGTATCCACAACTTCTCACGAAATCACAGATTTAATATATCTATTGGATTCCAATATTGTAATTTATCGAAAAATCGATTTCTGAGGTTCAAAACATATTTTCAGTATAAGGGGTTACCATACGTGTAGACCATCTTTTTGAATATAAAATTTCTCTTCATGCTGAAAATAATTTTGTGTTGTAAATCTTACCGAAGTAGCCTTAGCGAACAGTTTTGTTTTTTTCGCTGTGGAAATAATTTTTCTAGAGAATTTTATCGAAATTTATGTTTAGTCAATTAATGATCATGAGACATTTACAATTATTGATTTTAATCTAAATTTATTAATTGTGTATTAATTGTATTAAATTCAATTGTTTACTCGATAATTATGTAAATTCAAACCCTTATTCTGTAAATAAGGCAATCGCGTGCATTTTAATAGTGAATTTCTAATAAAAGTGATGTCGTAATAAAGGCTCCGCAAATTTAAGTCGCAGGATTTAAGCTTGTGGAAAAATGGAATTAAATTCGTAAAATGTGTAGGGTGTTTCAAACTTTGGTTCGGTGAACAAGTGAAATTAAAGTTGGGAGATTTTCTTAAAAAAAAAGAAGTTGAGCCCAAAAATAAATTCGTTTCCGATTTTAATTCCATGATTTTACCTAGTTAAGTTCCTGAACGACAAAAAAAAACTCGTACTAGAGCTAAGGAAAAGGTAGGAAGAATTGCTCCTAGGATTTCAGATAAGTATTTATTTATTTTATGTAGTAGTTTGGGTATGTTTGCATTTGAAAATGTGTCGTAGTTTGTCTGGATGGAAGTAAACGTAAATTTTGAATGTTATAGCCTATTAAAAGAGTCGAATAAATGATTTTGGATACCGATACAGCTCTGGCTTCCTTTGGTTCCCTTGCCATTTGTTTCGTTTGAGGTATAACTCATCTAGACGTCACTCTGTAAAATCTTGACTAGTTCGTTGATTTTTATTTTAAACTTTTGTTCAAAAGATATATTCGTAGAGGTATTGGTGTTCCGATGACTTTTAATCCGAGCGCATTGATTTTGAATTAAAAAACAAACGGTTTGTTAGTTGGTATTAACTGGCTACAAATTCTTTTTAATTATTAGTTTAGATTTCCTTATTCTTCTTTTTCCTTTTTTAATTTTAATTCCTGATTCATTTATTGTAACGTCCTTAGTACTAGGCATCACGTCGAGCACTGGAACCTTCGTTGCTGGCTGTTTATAAACCTCATCCTCACCGTCATCGGCACTCCGAATTGTTTCCTCTATTATTTCCTCGGCTAAGTTCCTCTTAGACTATTCTCATCTACTACTATAACGACGTCTCCCACTTCTAGATTTTTTACCTGTCCAAACCATTTCGTTCTTGTTAAAAACAGGGCTACCTCTTGAACCCATCTCAGGAGAAAATTGTTGTGAGTCAGAGCCATTGATTCTCCAACCTCTATTGGTGTATGAACAATGGTCTGGAGTTCGCCACTAGCACTGCCATATTGACCTTTACTGCGTGGATCAATCGTTCCCAGGACCCTCCCATATGCAGCGCCCCAGGGGGGTTACACTGTTCTCGTAGGTAATCGCGCCGATATCAACTCTCCCATTTCGGTTGGATTTGGTTTTGCCTTGTCGTTTTTGCAAACAAGATATTGCTTTCGGATGAATTTTAAAACTTAGATCAACCTTGGAATCATGAACTTTTGGCGCATCTCATTCACAACTGCGTCATGATTTTGGTGGAAGTATTGTCTTTGCTGCAGCTATTTTCTCGCAACTCAACGACAGCCAACTTTTGATCTTAATATTGCGAACAATTTTGAAAACTCGTGCCACTACTCTGCTAGCCTTCGTGAATATGGAGTATTTTTCCAAACGTTTTACTTCTTCAAAATTCTTCTCGAGATACTTAGCAACCGCTACATCACTATGCACCGATAGCTCCTCTACATTCGCTTCTCCGAACTTGAATGTGGCTTTTGGCCATTCAGATTATTGATCCTTTAAAAATAATGGTCCTATGAACCATAACGAATTATTTTGTATAGCCCTGACAGCATTCAGGTTCGAAGGAATCCATTTTCAATCTTTACTCACTGTATTTTCTTAGATTTCTCCTGTAAGACACGACATATGCGTTTCTGAGCCTGTCTAATAATTTACACGACCGATATCCACCAAACGACCTTCAGTAATTCTTTTCGCCATTCGTAAACCTGTCAAGCATATCTGTAATTCCAATATCAGAGCTACATTCGTTTTTGGATACAGCCGTGTTGTATGCACAACTTCATCAGTTGCAATACAGAAATAAGCTACCACAGCGCACGCCAGATCACTAGAATCACAAAATACATTGAGTTGCACGCTTTTTATCGCTGACGGCAACCACAGCGATGAATAACATCTCTGGACTTTGATCTTTTCCAGTGGACTCTTTTACTCTTATTTGCTCATCCCATCCAGTGTCAGCACGCCAAAAATCATTTTGAAATGAAATGACCAGCAAACCAATATAGCTTTTGGGGTCGTAGATGCTCTTCGAGAATTTCTAAATCAAATCTAAATGTAATGATTCGGTACCCAAAAATGTCTGCATTAGAATCCCATCGCAGTCCCAAGACTTTCTGAATAGCAAATTGATCCTCCATGTTCAAATTCTTATCATTTGCAGCTTGTATTTCGCACGATTAGTGCTACTTACACTATTATTAGTGTATTTACGGTATTTAGTGCAGTAATTACATTCTTTTCAATTCGAAACCAGCCTGTGAATTGATCTATTTGACTTGTGCGATTTTGCTAGTTATCACGCCAGAGGAATCGTTGATAGGGTCGATTATCTTTTCTCATCAATACCTGGTGGAATAACTCGGTTGAGGCGGGGGAGGGGGAGGGGCGAGTAGGCAAGAAAGGAGAGACGCAAAAATTTCAGCAACGATGTCAGGCAACATTTGCTATGGTTAGTACAAATTTGGGTGACCACATGGGTAACATGATGATGGAACGAAATATTGCCTCTCCCTCGTCTAACCGCCGACGGGAAAAATAGTGGAGATAAAAAAAAATACTAACAAATTGACTAACTATCGACAACTTAGGTGTCTGGTACCGGGTCGAGTCTTTAATACTGACATACCTTTCCTTTCTTTCGATCTTGTTAGTCGTTAAAGGGTGTACGTTGCTAAAACAGCAACCTTTCCTTCGCAAAACTCGAATAAAACATATATTGTAATATAACAACTTTAACAGACTCGGGCCTTTCAGTAATAATTATTTAGCGAAATACCACCCATTTTAGCTGCTGCGTCCCCAGACAATTCGAAATTTTCCTGGTTTATTTGGATTTTCTACTGTGAACATTGGTAGATATATACCACCAACAGATCCGTCTCGTTAGCTGCGATATATATAGCGCTTTTCAGTCTTGCATTTGCTGCTTAATCAGTTTGCCAAATCCGTGGGCCCAGGACCATCTTCTTCTCCAGACATCGGAATCGAGACAACGCCATTGAATAACTTTCGGGAAGGCTAACTTCATTATGCCTCCATAAGAGAGGCCAATCATATATCGTTGATCCATTTTTCGACTTCTTTTTTTCCATAATTTGCATAGCATGTGCAACCGCCTTGAAGATCAGTTCATGACTCATCTTTTCTTCTTCAAGAGCAAATTTTGTCTTTATAAGCTGATGAGGGACCTCATCAATTCGTCTGCCAATTGCCAATTTGCAATTCGTTTGGAAACTGCTCATATATTAGTCTGTACCGCTAAGTGCTCCAAGCTGCCCTTGTATCACTGTCCGTGGCACGCTTTGATCAAATTTTGGTGCTACATCGTTCTGTTTATGCAGCAAACGGTAATGAATTATTTCGCAGTTGTCTTAACAATAACATTCACATTCACATGAGTAGTGCTTCTCCAGACAACATCTATTGAGCTTTCTCTCTAGGACTAGATTCCGTCTCTTGGTGACTGGAGTCTCGATGAATTTTTTAGACTGTGCTACGGAATGAGATACGTTGTACATGTGTAACATTTACGCCGACTTTGGCGTTGGAAAAATTCATGCTTTTGAACATTTTTCTTCTTTTTATCTCCAGCTGTGGACTATTCTTCTGGCAAGTTTGCTTGATAATCGTTAACAATTTGTTGAACTAAAAAGTTCAATGCTAAATATTAATTGCAATGTCCCACAGAGTACTGTTCTTGGGTCTTTGTTGTTTTTGATCTTCATTAATGCAATAATTGCAACTCTTGTCTAATGTCTTATAAATGATTTATTTTTATTTCATTCATTCTCATTTTTATTACGCCTTTGCAGCCTTTGAATCTTCAGCCAAAACAAAACTAAAGCGTTTACAGACACAAGTGTTATACATCTATTTATGGACTTGCCGTTATACCTAACATGTGATTGAACTTCAGTTATCTATTTATATGCAAATATATCGAGTTACTTGACATGCCAAAAAATTAGGACAGAATTTGGAAGAAAATCTATATCATTTATGATGGAGCTTGGAAAAAATCTTTGAATTTAAGGAAATGTTGAAAGCTCTTTTGAAATATAATACCGAAGAGTATTTTTGAAGTACTTAGCTACGTTACTTTCTTGTGGGTGACCAAAGCGATCAACTTCCTTCTTATGCTTTATCTCTTGGCAATCTCATTTCTACCAATCGAGCTAGTCTCAACTGTTATGAGCGTCCTGTACTATTTTCATGCTAATGACGCAATTATTTGGTCCGCACGAGCGAAACGCGTTCGTTCAGTCCCGATCAAAGGTTTCTAATGTTTTTTTGGACAAATAATTGCGCTGTTCGACAGACCGGTTAAGCGTTAGCTTCCGCTAAGGGGTATACATATTTATGTATAGCCCATTTTTATCGAAATTAGAGAGAAAAAAATGTTTGCTCAAAAATGGTTAAGGGTGTGAGCCTACGTGATTTTCAGCACTAGGTTTTGAAGTCAAACAGCGCTTTTATCTGTCCAAAAAAATGAGGAGCCTTCGATCGAAAAATAGGCCCTTTTCTAAATCAAAATTAACACTGACTTTAGCGGCTCGTAACTTTAGACTTAAACTACGTAACTTTGGACGTAACTAAGCCTTAAATAAGTATGACTGTCGTTTGGAAATTTAATGTAATTTGCGCATTTGATTAGTGCACATGATACAAACGCGCTCGACATGCTGCGGACGAATGTTTTCAATTTTGATTCCACACTGAATTCGGCATGCAATGCAAGTATTATGAGTATCCTGTGCTATTTTTATGCTAATGGCGTAATTAAGAAAGTTTCTAATGTTTTTTGGGCAAATAAAAATAAACAACAAAAAACAAAACAGTATGTTAAGAAAATCTGTTCTTTTCCGAAGGATCTTGGGGCTCATTTTGAAAAATAAGATACATTCTAAAACCTTTGCAATTTTATGGAGGACTTCGAAAGGGAAGCAGAATGACATATTTTTTGCAAATTACCAGGGCAAGGGACCTTGCAATACATTAGGATGGATTGATTTTTTGTTTAAAATGGTTTATTAATTAATGACGTATAAAGGGTCTTTCAATAGGGACGCTCGAAATTTGTCAAAATGTTCAGTAGTGTAGGGCAAACCACTGTTGGTGTTTTAATCGTTGGACGAAGTGCAAAAATTGTTCAGTCGTGCCGACACCAAAGAAAGAAGCTCACGGTAAAGCTAACTGAATTTTATTCGTTTGAAAATTCATATTCTAGGTGCCAGATATCAATTTAAATTATTAAAGCCTAATGAAATGTATAAGGATTGGGTTTGTGGTTTTCGAGGCGTGGCAAGAAACTGTTGATTTTCTTGTGTTGTGGCTATACCATCATTCGTTGATTTCATGATCCGTGACGTGATTGTGATTAATACTCCGCACATACTCCAGCAATATCGAAAGCTAATCAAACTCTTGAAGAAATGCTATAATTGCAGACTTTTCGAGTCGACGTGCTAAACTTTTCAGCTCATTAAAGATGAAAACATGTCAGGTATGTGAAGTGAAGCATGATCGTAGAAAATCTAGAATAATTCGCAGTAGCAGCAAAAGAAAAACAAAAGTTAAAATGAACGTGTATATTCGATTAATTAAAAATAGAACTGAAATTAACTTTATTTCAATTTATATAACAGGGTTGCCACCTCTCACTAAATAAAATGTCATTAAGGCTAGTTTACATTTCCAACACTCCGCCTCAATTCCTATCGATAATAATCCAAGTTCGATAGGCAATTGCAAATATCAAGTCGAACTCACATAAATCAATAATACAAATTAAATCAAACTAAATTAATGCAAAAAAAAATAATTATTCCATCCGAATTAAGTTTACTCGATTTCGCAAATATTCAAATGTCGCCTTTGGTAGTCATTTAGTCATGATATCAGCTAGTTGTTCATTCGTTGAAATATATTTGACTTTGATGATACCTTTGGCTATTAAATCACGTACAAAGTTGAAATTAATATCAATGTGCCTCGTACGCTGCATTTCTTTTCCAGAGATGAGATCACAATCGCACCTTGATTGTGTTCGTGCAATATTATTGGTTCTTCGGGAGTTTCTCCAATTTCCACCAATAATCCACGCAGCCACATAATTTCACATGTGGCAAAGCACAGTGAGACATATTCAGCTTCGGTGGACGACAATGAAACACAAGTCTGCTTACGTGTCATCCAAGTCACAGTTGCGCCAAACACTTTCATCACATTGCCAGAAACTGATTTTCTATCGTTGATATCGCCGGATATCGTTGATAATCAGCGTCCGCATATTCAGTCAACACAACCGAATTCTCATCGTTCCGATATTACAGTTTCAGGTCATCAATTGCTCCTCTGATATATCGTAATATTCTCTTCGCTGCGTTCCAATGCTCTTCAGTTGGACATGATTGAAATTGACTGAAGTAATTCACTGCCGCTGATAAGTCTGGATGAGTCGTACAAGCCGCGTACATCAAGCATCCGATTAATTTTCGGTACGGTTTAGTCGTCAGTTCAGCTTCAGTCTCCCTTTCTAATTTTGGTTGGCATTTCATTGGAGTCGAACTCGATTTACAATCGGCCATTCCAAAACGTTGCAAAACGTCTTCTAGATAGCCGCGTTGGTTAATTCTCAAAATTCCACGGCTCCGGTCATATTCGATGTTGATTCCGAGAAAACTCTTCGTTTCGCCCATGTCACGCATTTCGAATTCATTCGACACCAGCTGTTTGGTCTTGATGATTTCCTCGATGTTTTCGCTCAATATAATCAGATCGTCTACGTATAACAGCAGGTATACCATCTTGTCTTCATTGTTACGAGAATATAAGTAATGATCATATTCTGAGCGAACAAAACCATTTCTGAGCATTAAACTATGGAATCGTTCATTCCACACACGTGACGCTTGCTTCAATCCGTAGAGTGACTTATTTAATTTACAAACAAAGTCACCTTGCACAAATCCATCCGGCTGTTCCATATAAATGTCCTCTTCAAGTTTTCCGTTGAGGAATGCCGTCTTCACATCCATTTGATGTATTTCCATGTCACGCTTGACAGCAAGAGCCAGCATAACTCTTATTGTAATAATCCTTGCCACCGGAGAGTAGGTTTCGTGAAAATCAAATCCCTGACGCTGGGTAAATCCACGGGCTACCAGTCGCGCTTTGTACGACGCCAACTTACCCGCATCGTTTCGCTTTCGGGAAAACATCCACTTGCAGGTAACAACTAATCGATGCGGCGAACGTTCAACCAAAGTCCAAGTTTTATTTCGCTTGAGTGATGTGCTTCCATCCATTGAGCTGCATTATCTCGTTTTGCTATTTCACCAAATGACTGAGGAACATTGTCAACGTACGCCACGGCACCAAGTGCGAAGTTCAATGTGCTAGAATGCAATGCAAACGCCGAAAAGTACTCCTCCCTGTTGTCCTCATGCATTTTGAGCTTTGTCGGATCGACAAAATCTTCATACCGCTTCGGTTGTTGACGCTTTCGCTGCGGTCGCGATACCACGTTGAATGATTGATCGTTGATTGCATCTGCACCAGTCCAAAATAATCGCACGTGACGGACTGCGTTTCGCTATGTATGCCGCACAATACACAGCCTCGCCCCAAAATTCCTTGCTCATTTTTGAATCAGCGATCATAGAACGTGCCTTCTGAAGCAATGTCCTGTTCATTCGCTCAGCGACGCCATTATGTTGAGGTGTGTACGGTTCGCTGTATTGGATCTGAATCCCGGCTTCATCACAAATGGCCCTGAATTTATTGGAAATATATTCGCCACCATTGTCGCATCGATTTGTACCTCTGAAATATATCAAGAACGTTAGACTTGTTCTTTATCAGATATACAACAGTGAAATGAGTGTAATCGTCGAGGAATGTCACCAAGAAACGCTGATCATCCCACGTGACTGGCGTAACAGGCCCACACACATCACTGTGCACAAGCTCCAATACACGACTGGATCGTGCTCCGCCTGAACCGTTGAATGATTTTCGAGATTGTTTTTCGAAAACACACGGCTCGCAAACAGCTTCAGCATCGTTGTTCATGGCACCCATTCCATCGACCAAAGTCGACAAACGCTTAACGTCAGCGTAGTTCAAATGTGCCAACCGACGATGCCACAAACGAATGCTTTGTTTCACTTGCGTAGATTCCATTCCATTCGACGCTTTCGCAGCAATGCCTTCCTTTGATGATGTTGAAATATTCGCTACTTCATGTCGCACACCCTTCAACTCAAACACATACAGCTTTCCATTGCGCCTGCCTACGGCCATATCTAAATTATCCTTTGTAATACGGGCCAAATCATCGTCGAAAATTACTTGGCATCCAGCGCTCTCCAAACGACTCACAGATAGCAAATTGTATTTTAAACTTTCGATCAACAAAACATTCGTGAGCGTGCACTGACGCTCTGTGCCATTGACGATGATAGTTCCCAGAACTGTACCACATTTTGTTGCTGTGATCGACACGAAGCACCCGAGTCAACAATGAAACATATTGTCGTCTGCATTCCATACTGTAGCGCAAAATCACCAGCATTAACCACAAATACCACTCCATTCGCATCTGTATTCGACGCGCAATTAGCATTTGGCTTTTGATAATGCTGCTGATTGGGTTTCCCCTTAAAATTGCTGTTCGATGATCCACTAGTAGAGTTCCGTTGATTCAATTTCGGATATGCCTCCCTTAGATGACCAGGATTTTTGCAGAAATAGCCCTTAATTTGCTTCGAAGCATTATTGCCATACATGGCGACGTTCTCTGAATCACCATTCAGACGACCATTCGAAGTTTTGCTTTCCTCGTCCAACAGGCGCGAACGCCCAAATCCCATCGTCAATTTAGATGGTTCGATCGTCTCCAATGCTGTCACGACCATGTCATATCGCTTCGGTAGCGTAATCATGAGCGATACAACCAGCATTCGATCATTTGTCTCAGCGCCTTTAATTCACGTATCAATTTGTCGAATGCAAGAAAATGTGAAGTTAGGTTGTCAGAATCTGAGCATCGCATCGTCAACATACGCTTTCTGACACCAATTTCGGTCGCCACACTTGCACGTTCGAAAATTGCTTTCAATGAATTTATCATCGCAAACGCTGTCGGCCGGTCCTTCAAATATTCCAAATGTGAATCCGCAACACGTCGAGTTATATGCACCTTGCACATGCGATCCTCATTCTTGATTTTTTCGAAGTCGACACCGACTGCAATTTTCGCTTCGGTGGCATCTTCTTCCAGCAATTTTTCGACACCCTTTTCCTCCAAAGTAATTTTCAGGCTGAAAAACCAGTTGTCGAACTCACGTCCTTGGCATTATTTGAATGCAAATGTTTCTTCATTAGCCATCTCAAATTATTTTACACAAATATAGTCTAATTAAAAATTGCTTAAATTGGCCCAACTAAACGTTTGTTTCGCACCAATTTACACGCGATAGCCCATAACCTTTAGAATAATTCTAAATTTTAATAGCGGTAGATAATGGTCAAATGTTAAAGTTATTCGCTAATATTTCACACACATAAAATCAAACAACTTTACATATCGTCAGATGGAGATAAAGCGAAAAAGCTTCCATAAGTATGCTAAAGCAAAGATACATCCGAGAATAATAATTTGGCAAAGCGAAGAATATTTTAAAAAAGCGTCAATCAAAAATAGAAAAATGCTCAACAAGAAACAAGTGTAGATCATTTTATAGTAGAGTGTTCAATATGGCGATTATAATATTTCAGTTGAGGATCAAAACCTTCCGATTTGTTTTTTTCGTCGCAATTTGTGTGCAACTAGTGAATTTTTCTTCAAGGGATAGTCTAAATTGTTAAAACTGGTAGGAGAACAAGAGTTTAGAAAAGTCGGTATCCAAATACGCGTCAACGTTCGACGAAAAATTAAGACTTGCAAAAAAGTAAAAGTAGTAAAAATTTTCAGTAATCAGCTTCCCTAACCTTATTTATAAATACTCAATTTCAAATATTGCAAAATTCCAGAATTTCTTTAAACAAAAATTTCAAAACTAGAAAATTACATCATTTTTTAGTCATTATGGATGACTAATTTGTATTTAGCACTTAGAGGGATACCTTTTGGTAACTTTAAACATTATGACTCAACAAGTTCACAAGTAAAATTTCATGCAATTAAAATAACTTTTAAGACACATTTTTATAATACGTGGTGTTTGAATTTTTATGTACATATGTATATTGAATTTATTTTTTTTTTTAATAATTCAATTATTGTATAAAATTTCAACCCCAAACACCCATTATAAATAACATTCAGCGTACACTTAATCTATACACTCATAAATGTACACATTCATAAACTAAAACACCGGAGGGCTGCCATTTAAATTTTCTTTATGGAATTACACGTTTGAGATGGTAATAGGATATGTTTATAGCAGGGATATGGTAAATATTTTATGCACATACATACAGATATAGGTTGTTCAACCTTACGAGGTGTGACAAATAAATGTTTCGAATGGAGTACATTGTCGTTTTTTTGGAACCCATTAACGCTTTATTTTAATACCTGTACATGTATTAAACATAGCAACGATTTTTTTTTTTTAGAATGCTAAGTGGTTTGCTTTTTATTAAAATACTATTATGTATTTACTCGTATTTCCAATAAAAGTGTAAACTGATCTTTTTTTTTTGTTAAGGGTATAACAATACAGTATATAATACCTCAAAATAAATAAATAGCATTAAGTGTAGTTTAGAACTTAAACAAAAAATTTACAATTTTCGAAAGAACACGAACATAAAAATGTGTATTGATTTTAGGTTTAATTTTATACACTCGAAACACTATACATATTTTCACAATCATTTCTAGTTTAGTCATGTTTTGATATAAATATGTTAACATTAGTGTTTAATGTCTAGAATTTTGTTTACCCCATTCCTAATAATCCCCATTTTAAAGAAATAATATAATTATCATAATAATTCTTTAATTTAATTCTGATTTACATAAAGTGTAAAGTGGATTTAATTAATAAAAATAACACAAACACAGCTCAAAATTAATTTATTTAATTTTTCAACACAGGTAGGTATTGTTAAACAAGTAAATACAAATTATTTATTTATTCACGTGCTACTTATATTATTGGGTTTACAAAATTGGAACTCATTTATACACATATACAACGTAAATATCGGTATGCCGTTACCAAGGCTTACCAAAAACATCGTATTTTATGTTCATCCTCCTGATATTACAAATACATTATCCAAATTCCTTTGAATGAAGTAAAAAATACATTGCCTGGTTCCAAAGAGAATTCAATAAATACAAGTCGCATACTTTTTTCGAAAGTTTTAAAATAATCTGTAACACACAGGCCTTCTAATAATTATAATTAAATTTTCTACAAAATTTTATAAAGGCGCATTTATATACATATACAATGTGTTTCGTCGGCAAGTGACCGGCCGGAAAATTCGTAATTTTTATGTAAAATTATCGCAAAAATCCTATTTTTGCGTCTAACTGTAAAATTTTGCAAGTTATTAAAATTTAAATTTGTAGAGTAATGTTGGTGACCTACATATTTTCACAATTTTCATCATACTTCCCAAGTTATGTGCTCGATTTTAATTCTATTTGCAGTTTTTGAAAGCTTATGATTCATTTTATTGGTTAATTTGCACACATAGCCAGGTTTTTTTAAAAGAATATAACGAATTGTGGCAAAATTACATTTTTTTACTTTAAAAAATCTCTACTTTTTAAAAAATTAACTGTAAGTCGAGAAAATGTCTGATTAGGTTAGGTTAGGTTAGGTTTGGGTGGCGGTCCACTAGGACTAGGCATAGACACAAAAAATGGTCCGTAGCCAAACCACAATAATTATTTCCTCCAACTCATTGGAACCATTTTGAGCTGTTAACAAAGCGCTGGATACTCCTGACGTTCATCCTACAGAGGTCCGTCAGGTTTTTGAAGAGGGGTGCCCCTAGAAACTTTAGTCTGTTTCATGCCATACGAGGGCAGGTGCAAAGAAGATGAAGTACTCTCTCTTCCTCCTCTTCGTCCTCGCAACTACGACAGTGGTCATGTGAGAAGACACCAAATCTACTCGCATGCCTCCCTATGAGACAGTGCCCCTTAATCACTCCAACAACCATACTGATCTGACTTCGCTAAAGTGAGATCAGCTGTTTGGATCTCGCCAAGTCCAACTTTGGCCAGACCTGCCGAGTTATTACGCAAGAAGTGATACTTGACCATCTGTCATTCGTCAGCTTGCTAGCTTCTTCCTGAAGCAGCAGTTTGCATAGGTTAGGTTAGGTTAGGTTGGAGTGGCTGCTTACGCACACTTAGACCGGTGACGGTCCATTGTGATACCACAGGATGTATCCCCTTTTACCCCTATTGGAACCATTTCGAGCTACTTATGTAGCGTAAGACGTCCCGCACTTTAATGTTTTCGAGATCCGAGAGGCAGTCCATCCTGAACTTACCTAAGTGTTTGTGCCTTCTGAGAGCCAATGCTGGACACGAGCAAAGGAAGTGGACCAACGTCTCTTCCTCCTCTTCGTCCAAGCAGCTTCTGCAGAAGTCATTAGCATCCAGACCCAGCCTTCTTGCATGTTCTCCAAAAAGGCAGTGTCCTGTGAGAATTCCTACGACCGTTCTTAATTCACGTCTGCGTAAGGATATTAATGCCCTAGTGCGCCCCAAGTCCAGCTTTGGCCAAACTTGTCTTGCAACTCTACAGGTGAGGGTGTTAGACCACCTTTCCCCCGCTGAGGATAGCGCCTGCTTCCCAAGTGCTTGTCTCAGCGCTGTGATAGGCCTCCCCAGACTTGCCCTTTCCGGTTGCAGCTGGAGAGTCGTACCATGCCTAGCAAGTTCATCTGCCCTGCAGTTCCCCATGACGCCCGAGTGACCTGGAACCCAGACTACCTGGATGTTGAAATGCTCCCCCATCTCATTTAGAGATGAGTGACAACTCAACGCCACCCGTGACGCCAAAGACACCGATTCTAACGACCGGATCGCCGCTTGACTGTCCACATAGATTGTGATATCGTCTGAGGATAACACATTATGCTTCAACCACGTCATGACCTCCTCAATCGCTACGACTTCAGCTTGGTACACGCTGCAGTAATCAGGGAGACGAATAGAAATATTTACATTTAATTTGTCACAGATTACTCCAGCTCCTACTTTGCCGTCTAGCTTGGAGCCATCTGTAAAGAATTGCAACGCTTCGGTTTCCGATAACGGTCTATCCCTCCAGGATTCCCTTGAAGGGAAGGAGGTCCGAAATCGCTTCTCGAAGCGTAGAGTAGGTTTAATGTAGTCAAGATTCGCCAGCTTATCCTTCAACGATCTGACAATAGCAGAGTGTCCTATACTAAGACACCTCCACTGAGAGACGGCTGCAAGTTGTACAGCCGTATTTGCCGCCATCTGTTTGCCAAAAATGTCAACCGGAAGAAGGTGCAACATAACCTCTAAGGCACTTGTCGGTGTCGACCTCAATGCCTCGCTAACAAGCATACAGGCCGTTCTTTGCACTTTCTCAATCCCACTTTTATAAGTTACCTTGTCCAGAGCTGGCCACCAAACACCCACCCCGTACATGAGTACAGGTTTCACTACAGCGGTGTAGAGCCAGTGTACCAGCTCCGGCTTCAGACCCCATCTATGACCAATGGCGTTCCTACAGGAGTACAAAGCAATAGTAGCTTTGTTTATTCCCTCCAACATGTTGGGCTTCCAACTAAGCTTACTGTCCAAGATAATGCCCAGATATCTAGCTCTATCAGTAAAAGCAAGTCTCGTACCATTTAAGGTAGGAGGGACAACTACCGGGATTTTGTATTTCTTAGTAAAGAGTACCAGCTCTGTCTTGGACGGGTTAATACCAAGTCCACATTTGTCAGTCCATTTCGTCCATTACGTCTACAATCGTGCCCAGGAATTTCCCGGTAACAGCTAAAGCTACGTCATCTGCGTACGCGATAACTTCAATACCCTCTCTCTCCAATTCAAGTAGTAACCCGTTTACCACTATGTTCCAGAGAAGAGGGGATAGAACACCCCCCCCCCCTGCGGAGTTCCCCTAGCTACTCGTCTCTTGATGGTGGAGTCCCCCAACTTCGAGCTTACAATCCTGCTTCTCAGCATATAATTGATTAACCCTATCAGAGGAACGTCCACCTCCAAAAATGACAATCCCTCCTTGATTGCCTCCGCTTTCACATTATTAAAGGCGCGTAGACACCAAGGCGTGCAGAGCAGTGTCCACAGATCTACCCTTTGTGTACGCATACTGAGACGGTGCCCACTTCCTAGCACCTATTTTATCTCTGATGTATACATCCAGCAGCCTTTCCAAGGTTTTCAAAAGAAAGGATGATAGAGTTATTGATCTTAGGTCCTTAGGATAGACATGTGAGCTTTTCCCCGCTTTCGGTATAAACACCACATTGACCTCCGTCCAGTATCTAGGAATATAGCCCAGCTTCAAACACCCTTTGAATATAGCTTCCAGGTAGGGAAGAATAATTGCTGAGTTGTTTTGAAGTTCCGCTGGTATAATTTGATCCGGACCAGCCGATTTAAATGGTTTAAAACCCCTCAGTGCCCATAGGATCCGTTTCCTAGTTACGATATCCTCTGTGGTTACTGACAGTGATTCCTGATGATTGCTACGCACCAACAGGTCTTCAAAGCTCCCTGGGAAGTGTGTCTCGAAGAGAAGCTCCAGAGATTCTCCACTAGAAGCTGTCCAAGATCCGTCCGGTTTTATCAAAAAACTGGGACTAGATGTACTTTGGGAAAGAATCTTCCTAAGGCGGGAGGTTTCGGATACCTCTTCCATATAATCACAGAAGATTCTCCAAGACCTCCTTTGTGCCTTTCTTAATTCTTTCTTATAAATTCCGAGTTTCTCCTTATAGGAGTCCCAATCCTGAGCCTCCCTTGTGTTTTTGGCTCTATTAAAGGCTGTCCTACAAGCCTTACGATAGGTTCCCAGTTCCCTGGACCACCATACCGGTTTTTTCCTACCCCTAGGCTTAGCCAGTGTGCAGGCAGCGCGAAAGGATCGGTTGCATGCGCTAGTAACGCTAGCCACCATGTCCTCCAGCTCCCCAACGGTCGTCGGGGGCTCAATAGCCCTCGTCGGTAACATTTCCTCCAATAATTCCCCATATTTGCTCCAGTTGGTCCTTCTAGGGTTCCTGAAGGCTTCCCGGGTAGCAGGGTGAATATCGAGGCTATAGGTTAAATATCCATGATCAGAAAAGGAGTGTTCCTTATCCACCCTCCAATTTTTAACCATATGAAGAATATTATTTGAGGCGAGGGTCACGTCTAGAACCTCCTGCCTGTTACTAGTAATAAATGTGGGTTCCCGCCCAATATTACACACTGAAAGGTTAATACTCATCAAATAATCAAAAAGCGACTCACCTCTTTCATTAATGTCTGTGCTTCCCCAGATAGTGTGATGCGCATTAGCATCAACTCCCAGTACCACACCTACCTTTGATTGTTCCGCTTTACGGATCAGCTCCTCCAGGTTATCCGGAGGAACCTCCTTCTAACGGTCCATGTAGGCTGAAACTAGCCAGAATCTACAAGTGCCTACTTCCAGGCTAACTGCAGTAGTGTCACCATTGCTGTATTGAGAGAGAAGGAAAAGATTAATATTATTTTTCCCAAGAATACAAGATCTGATCTTCCCAGACTTACTAGAGGGTATAATTTTATACCCCTTGGTTCTGAGGCCACAGATTCTGTTGTTGTTAATCCAAGGTTCTTGGATTAGTATCACATCCTCACCCGAACTAGTCAGCCTGAGGAATAGAGCTGGCGAAGCAGCCTTAGAATGGTGAAGGTTAATTTGTGTTATCTTAATCATAACCATTTAACCTCTACCTATCTCTATGGTATATTCCAGCTACCGCAGGAATATTATTTCTCGGTATTTTGGGATGCGCCGGATCCGCCCGTCTCGCCACCCCTCATATCCTCTGTAGAGGACTTGTCAGTGCCCCCCGTCTGGCCGGGCTGCCGACATCCTCCTCCATCGGTACACCAGCTCCTTCGCTTATGTGCCCCTCCTAAACCTTCAAGGGAGGCCTTGCCAGACCGAGGTCCCCGGCGTCACTCTCCCCCATACCCTTAGCTTCTCCCCCATGCTGCTGGTACCCCCTTCAGGCCTGGGCGGGTTGCCACCATCCTCCGGTTAGCCTCCCGTACGCGCTTCTGCCCCATCCTTTTTATAAACGTTGAGAGTAATTGACCCGAAACCGAAGTCAATTACTCCCTTCGTTTTGTGAAGGAGGGCAAGGGACTCCTTATTTATTACCACAATTGATAATTTCGAGCCCCCCTTCGCCTCCTCCTGCTTGACGATCTTCCAATTTCCGGTTGGAAGACTCGGGTTACTGGCCTGAATGATTTCCAAAGCCTCGTCAGGGCTAGCCGGTTCGGATGGCAGCCAGACACGTGCCCTCGGCCTGCTTGGAATTTCCTTTCGACTAACTGCAGCAAGCTTTGCGCCTGGCCACACCTCCCCTACTTTGGCTATAGCCTTTTTATATAGATCCACAGATCTAGAGTCCAAGCAAGCAGTCATCTTCACACGCCCTTGATACCATCCCGCATCTCTGCAGGATGGGGGTGGTCCCGGATTTTCACCCAGGACCTTTAAAAAGACGAGGTTGAGTGCATTATACACCAACCTCCATTTTTCGGCCGTGAAGCTCCCATCTTCTTGACTTTCGTCAATGACGGCTAGCATCAACACATGCTCCCTCAGGACATCGCTGAACAGCTTTGTCCCTGAGTTGGAGCTCGGCTTCTTTTCAGTCACCAACTTAGCCCGCTTGCTGTTGACTACTTCCACCTCGTCCTGGGACCACTGTCTTTTCGACACATGGTCCCTTTCCCAGCCTCCGCAGCCCACAGTGCTCCTTGCCCAAGCTACTGATGTTCTTTTCTCTTCCGTAAGCTGCCCCTCGGGGGTCGTAGCCCACTTCTCGAGAATTCGGAATGCCGAGGGGCGATTCCTGTATCGCCTTTTCGCCAGAGGAATGTCTCTCGTCCCACTACCCTGTGCTGCGTTGGTACCGCTAACTCCCGGGACTTTTGCCCTAGAGCCAACCACCTTTGCAACCTTAGAAGCCCCACCCGTCTGGTTCGAGGTACCTCCCTTCGCTGATACCGGCTTTTGAGGAGAGCCGGTGCCCTTTGTTTTATCGTTGTTCGATCTTTCCATCTGATTCCCACGAGTATCGGAGAAATAAAGGTCCGCCTGCGCAGAGACCCGTATACGCAGGTAAGGCTAAATACAACTGGAGGTCGCCAGGTATCCAGAGGGCTCCGTTCACGACTGGGCTTTGTTAAATGGGCCCCCAGCCTAGTTGCTCATCAGCACGGGTCGCTTAACACCTTAATCCAGCCCATTAGGCTCGCTAGCACCGCGACCTCCCAGCACCCCCTTCCCACCGCCCACATTCTCTCCCCCTTTCACCTATTCACATGGAGAGCCCAATCCAATGGGATCCATTCCATTCCCCGGGTCACCCGTTTATAGGGTACCCCCATTCATCACCCGCGGAGACTCCGGGGTGCAGAGAGGACGCGACGCACAGTCCGCCGTGGTTATGGGTCGATGGTTTTCTGGCGCCATCTGTTCGCCTTTCCATGCTGGGCATCATAGGCACTCAGAATTTAATGAACTGAGGTTAACCACTCCCCAGTTCCCTGAGACTCTCCCACCAGCTGGACTGCGGTTGGGGGCAGCTTATTTAATTCACCGCTAACCTACCTATCGATAGGTCGTCCACTATCCACCACCTGTGACCCCCCCGATAGCTGCAGTACGCCACGGGAGTAGTTTGCATACCGCAAAAGGCATTTCAATATCCTTTCTGCTTTCTGAGAAGTGGTCCATTGTACCATGTCGAGCCAGTTCATCGGCGTTTATATTCGCTGTACTTATGAAATGTCCTGGCACCCGTAAAATGTGGATGTTGAACTGATCTGCCATCTCGTTAAGAGATGATTGACAGTTCTGGACTACTTTCGACGTGAGGAGGTGTGATTGAATCGCTTTATTGGCAGCCTGTCTGTCCGGATATATGCAAATATCACAAACTGATATTACATTATACCTCAACCAGTCTACGACTTCCTTTATGGCAGTTACTTCAGCTTTAAAAATGCTACAGTAGTCGGGGAGACGGAAGGAGAGATTTACAGAAGTTCCTCGCAGAACACTCCAGCCTCGACTTTCCCGTACCGTTTTGAACCATTAGTGAAGAAGTTTATAAGCTGGTTCCAAAACTGCAGCCATCATCCAGTCCTACCTGGATGGGATCCTAGTCCGGAACTTTGTGTCAAAAGATACTGACGGGACAGTATAGTCGGTGGTCTTGGGAATTTTGTTGCACAAAATAGATGAGTGCTCTGTATTGTTGCAGGTCCACATTAAGATGGATTTCAGCCGTATGGCAGTACAAGCTGCCAACTGTTTCCCCAAGATATCTAGAGGAGTAAAAATAGCAGAGTCTCTAGTGCCTGAGTGAATATGCTCCTCAGTGATCCACTGATCCACAGAGAGATTGTTCTCTGAACTTTTGTCAACAGCTCTTGGTTGACAGTTTTGTCCAGAGCAGGCCACCAGACTATTACCCCATACAAGAGAATGGGTCTGACTACTGCGGTATAAAGGCAATGTACGATGCGGGGCTCCAGCCCCCATCTTTTACCATTCGCATTTTTGCAAAAATATAGCGCTACCGAGGCTATCTTTACCCTTTCCAGAATATTGGGTTTCCAATATAATTTGCTATCCAAAACGAGACCAAGAAACTTCGCTTCAACTATAAAAGTCAAGTTGAACCCATTTAAAGTGGGAGGATCGATGTGAGGAAGTTTATATTTCCTAGAGCAGAGAACCAATTCGGTTTTGTGTGGGTTCACATTCAACCCACAGCCATTGGCCCATAATGAAAGAGTGCCCAGGGGCATTATGCATAAGCTCACTAAGATTGCCGGGATATTTACCACGGACACCAACAGCCACATCATCCGCATAGGCAACTACCTTAAAGCCACGGTCCTCCAGTCTCAGCAACAGGTCATTAATGACCAAGATCCAAAGTAGGGGAGACAATACGCCACCTTGCGGCATACCTCTGCTTGCAAATCTTCGGACGGATGATTCCCCAAAACTGGCATTTATGATCCTGCCTCTTAACATCTGATTTATTCATCCACCCCCAGATCTGAAAGTGCCCGAGTTATAGCCCCTGAAAGCACATTGTTAAATGCCCCCTCAATATCCAAGAAGGTTCCCATTGCGTAGTCTCTATATTCGAAAGATTTTTCAATGAAAAATACAAGAGAATGAAGAGCAGTCTCTGCAGATTTCCCGTTGCAATACAAACTAATCGGTCTAAGGTCTTTGGGATTGCAGTGTGAGCGTTTTCCCGCCTTAGGTATGAGAACAACTTTCACTTCTGTCCATTTACTAGGAATGTGACATAGTTCTAGGCTGCCTTTGAAAATTACCTCTAACCAGGAATTTGTTAGATCCATAGTTTGTTGAATATCCGCAGTGATAATACCATCGAGTCCAGGCAACTTATATGGTTTAAAATTGTTTATCGTCCACAGGATTTTTTTCTACTAATAGTTTGGCCTATGAGGCTACTTGCCCTTTTACCTACTGATGTGCTAGGTAGAGATTCGGAACAACCATGAAAATGAGTCTCCATCAGAAGTTCCAGCGATTCCGCACTATTAGTGTCCATATCCCTGGGATGGAATGACCAGTTGCTAGTACTTTGCGTAGCCTAGACATCTCCGAAGACTCCTGAATTTTGCCACAGTATAGTCTCCAAGAGCTATTCTTGGCACTTCTCAATTGATATTTATAAATTTTGAGGACTTCCTTATAGGAGTCCCAGTCTACAGCAGATTTTGTTTTCCGTGCTGTTTTGAAGAGTCTTTTGCATTTTCGACCTATTTGTTGAATCTCCTTGGACCACCAGGGTGGCCGAGATTTACCCCTAGGCCTGCTAAGGGGACTAGAGCCCAGTATCGCTTCATTAAAAGCGCTGACATTTCGTCCATAAAGCCATCAAGCTCTTGCGCAGTTTTTGGAGGTTTTGGCACCGGAACTGGTAGTGAATTACCCAGAACAGTTCTAAAGGTATCCCAGTTGGTTTTCTTCCTGTTTCTGTAGATTGGACTTTTTGGAGAAGTCAAGTTCATTTCAAATTGAAGATAACAATGATCAGAAAAGGAGTGGTCCTGCAACACTCTCCAGTTTAATAAACTAATCGCCAGAAAGCTTGAGACAATAGTAATATCCAATACTTCCTGTCTATTACTAATTATAAAGGTCGGCTTATTGCCTATGTTACATATATGAAGATTAGTACTTAAAATGTAATCAAGGAGTAACTCATCTCGTTAATTTGTGTCCGTACTTCCCCAGATTGTGTGATGAGCATTTGCATCACTCCCAAGGATGACTCCAACCTTGCGCTTCTGAGCCTACAAGATTAGCTCATCTAGAATGATTGGTAGAGTATCCACTTGAAGATTTTCCACACTTTACCCAACCCCACAAAAAAACATCTGAAGAGACGCCTTATTCCGCCATGAAGACGGTCGTAATGAAAGAGCTCTAGTGACCCTAACCCGTCCCCGCGAAGAAATACTTTACGGTCGTGCCGCGGGGAATACGGTCAGAAGAAGGAGACGGTTATTAGTGAGTAGAAATCTCACACTACCAGCAACACGGGTCGACGGTATCTTCGGAAGATTTTCCACCTACCTGCGTATTAAAAAACACACACACACACACACGGGTTCAATAACTCACGAGCACACAAGGACTAGTTCAACATCGGATATCAATGATTCGGATGCTTTTCAGCTGGGAAGGAAGATTGGCCCAAGGGAGCGCCTGGGTAATCATATTGACGAACTGGCAGAGTTCATAAAGGGAAAAAGTAACGTCCACCACGAAATAAGGAGGATCTTTGGTTTTTTAAAATCCACATTCCGGCAAACAACTCTCAGAGCAACGGGCGGTGTTGACGTCGATGTGCAAACGAAGGACGCTGTCCAAGACGAAACGGCTAGAGAATTGAACCAGGGTACTCCAGCCAGTAACAAGAAGAGGCAATTAAATTATCTTTCACCTCGTGATACAGCTGATAGCCCTCAGAGAACGGGAAAGAAGGTAAGGAAAATGCATATTGCAAAGCCCGTGGAAGACCAAGAGAGCCGAAGCATGGTTGCATCTTCTGCACTGGGCACAAACAAAAGATCTGAAGAGATTCGTGGGAGGCAAGTAACAAATGAGTGGCAGGTTGTAAGGAGAAAACCAAGGAAGCGCCACGAAAGACCTTCGAGACCCGCCGCACTGATGATCAAATCCACTAGTCCAACTTTGTGTCGGAAATAGTGTGGCCCGTGTCCATAAAACCGAGAAGCGTTATCCATTGCTGAAAATTCAGAAGTCGGCGTGCGGTAGTGCCAACCTTGATACGATGCGCGGTAAAATTGAGACGTACCTTGACGGTTAACTAGAGGTTGCGACTCTTGCCGATCCCGATGAGACTACACTGGAGATATGGGATATTGACGAGGTAACAATAAAGGGAGAAGTCTTTAACGCAATAGCTATGGACTTCGATGACGGGAAAATCCTTGATGAGAATATCGTAACTAGTCTTAGACCTGCGCACAGAGGTACGCAGATAGCGGTTGTCAAAATACCAACGGCTATAGCTAGTAAAATGGCTGATGTTGGCAGAATCCGTATAGGCTGGGTTAGGTGCCGTATACGTGAAGTAGTTAGCCCAGTGAGATGCTTTAAATGATGGAAGCCAGGTTACAGAGTGGCCACATGCAAGAGCGAAGTTGACCTATCAAACCATTGCTTTAGATGCTGTAGAGCCGGCCAAAAGGCAAAAGATTGTGAACGGGAACCGCAGTGTGTATTCTGCCGTACAGGAAATGGAGAAGCTATCGGTACCCACATCACTGGTAGGGGTAATTGTCCAGCACGACGGATGATGATAGGAAACAACCGTAGAAGGTGAAGCTACTTCAGCTAAACTTAAATCACTGTGAGGCTGCCCAGGACCTCCTATGGCAGACTATACACAAATTGAAGCCAACACTATGTGAACAGTACAAAAATTTGAATGATGCTGCATGGGTGAGTGACCACAGTGGCAAAGCAGCAATCTGGGCATGCGCTGGCTTGGTCATTCAAGAAAGCACGCAGAGTTTCTTCGGATATGTTCGAGCAAAAATTAATGGAATACATATCTTCAGTTGTTATGCCCCTCCAGGCCATCTTGTGTGAACTTGTAGGCCCTACAAGATGGTAATGTCCAAGCTTAAACTTGCAAGAGGTGCAACACCAACAGGTCTTATTTTGATGGATAATATTGTATCTTCCTTGTTCCCTCGCAAACCAGTGACTATTCACTCGAGTGTCATTGAAGCGGACGACGTACCACTATTCACGATTGATGAATTAATGCCCGCCTCTAGGAGAATTCCCAACAAGAAGGCGCCAGGACCGGAGTATATACCAAATATTGCCTTAAAGGCTGCGATGCTAGAAAAACCCGAGGAGTTCCTGGAAGTGTGTAACTCTTGCCTAAGAGAAGGAACATTCCCAGATATTTGGAAGAAAGATGCTGATACTGATCCCAAAGGGTAAAGTACATTCGGAAGATCATCATTTCGCCCAATCTGTCTGTTAGATGGAGCGGGGAAATTACTTGAAAGGCTGCTCGGTAATCGGTTAGAAGAAGCTATCGTCGTATCATCTGGGGACCTTGCTCATAACCAATATGGGTTCCGCAAAGTGCGCTCAACTATTGATGCTATTCAGCTTGTTACCAGGCTGACAGAAGACGCCATCAGCGGCAGCAGATGGAAAGGAGGGATCTGTACTCAGTCCAATGCTTTGGAATATTATGAAGGACGATGTGTTCACACTCCAGGTCCCCGAGGAGGCGACGGTAGTTGGGTTTGCCGATGATATCGGCATCGTAGCCGTTTCAAAGTACAAGGAAGAGCTGTAAAACATCTGTAGGGATACGGTGGATATAATCCAACAATGGCTTAACTAAGTTGGGTTGCAACTGGTGGAACAAAAAACGGAAGCGGTGCTTATAACCAGCAGAAAGGTTCTGGAAACAATTTCCATTAGAATCGGAGAACATACGATTTTCTCGCAACCCTCGATAAGGTATCTAGGGGTACAAATCGATGCAAGGTTGTCATTCAAGGAGCACATAAAGTACGTCAGTGAGAAATCAGCCAGAGCTAGCAAGGCTCTCTCGTATAATGCCGAATGTCGACGGATCAAGCCAAGGACGACAAAGATTATTAGTCGGTGTCGTAACATCTATAATGCTCTATGCGTCCCGTATATGGGCTCAAGCGCTGCAGGTGCCATCCAATCGTCGTAGTTCTAACTCCGAATATCGCAGCTGCGCACTTAGAGTGATTAGTGCGTTCACAACTCTTTCGGACGAAGCAGCCTGCGTCATTGCGGGAATGTGCACCATTGATCTGCTGACAGCGAAACGGCAAGAGTCATACAATAATAGCCATGGAGGAACACCGGATAGACCAATGGAGCGAGCAAACAACACAAGAATGTACAGGGGGGATATTCTTATCGATTGGCAACAGTGTTTGAACCGTTCGGATAAGGGCCATTAGACTCGACGACTAATTCCTGAAATAGGCCCGTGGATAAATCGTGAGCATGGGGTTGATTTTTACCTAACACAGTTCTTAACAGGTCACGAATGCTTTCGATCATACCTTAATCGTTTTGGGCATGATGATTCACCGTATTGCCCATCCTGTATAGATTCAGCAGAAGATGCTGAACACGTGTTTTTGTATGCGCACGGTTCCAGGGAAATAGAGAAGTGCTTGCTGGAGTCCTCGATCAATTTGATATTACCCCAGAGAACATAGTTGAAGTGATGCTATCGTCCCCAGAAGCATGGAGTGCTGTAGCAAATTTTGCAACAACAACGATTAAGAAGTTGCGACGGTTGGAACGCCAACGTCGCCAAGCAAGGTAACTCGCACCCTTCAATTGCGTGGCAGATGTGATTGTATAGTTAGTACAGACTCCTTCCCTTTCGAAGTAATACCTAGTGGTCGTTCCGGAGGGGAAAGGATAAAGGAGGTGGTTTTAGTGAGTAGGAGTCTCACACCGTTGTGGTGGATAGCTACGTTATCCCCTACATCGTCCATGATGGATTTCCACTTTCCTTAAATAAAAAATAAAACACACACACAGACACACAAACACACACACACACACACATACACACACACACACACATACACACACACACACACAGACACAAACATGGATTCTATAATAATTCATCAGCTTAGGTTAGGTTAAAAATCGCACGATTTTTAACCTAACCTAAGCCGATGAGTTATTATAGAATACGAGATTTTGGCATACGGGATTTTGGGATACGAGATTTTGGGATACGGGATTTTGGAATACGGGATTTTGTAATACTGTATTATGTATACGAGATTTTGTAAACGGTATTTTGTGATACGGCCAACAGTACCCAACCCAAAAATAAAATTGTTTTACATTTACAAATAATATTTAATTATCAAACATTTTTTTCTTTTTCTCTTTTCAGAGTCAATATCAATTATTAAAATGTATCGCCAGCGTTTTTTGCTCTCGAGGTAAGTCTAATTAAAAAGAAAAGTAACAGTTAAACATACTTAAAACTAAGTAAGTTTCATCATATTCTAAGTACTTAGGCTGTTTTCGAAACCGATACTTATTTACTTATACGACGCCATCTTAAATAAGTAAGTAAAATCATTCGAATTGATTTTACTTGCTTATTTTGACAGCAACAGCAAAAATTCATTTGTTGTCCATTTTTTGAGTTAAGGAAACTGCTATTCACAACATAATACGCTTATAATACTACCTTAGAAAAATATGCATAGGGAAAATGACAAGCAATTTAAATTTCTTCATAAGAAAGGGATCGAAAATAAATCACCACGTTAGGATACTTATTTGAATATGTTAGGTTCCACAAATAAGTATTCGTTCCGAAAACAGCCTTAGTACTAAGACATAGACGGATTATCGTAAGATTTCTAACAATATTAAAGTATTGTTCAACTAAAAAACTCACTACTCAACAACAATAAATGATGGCTCATAAATTGTAATCACTCGAAACTGTGAAGCCAAGCATATTATGCACACCAACATACATTTCTCAAAATAAAGTTATAATGTTCTAATATGCTTTTATTCCATTACTCATGCCATATGTTAATCATAATAACACACAGAATATACATCAATAAAACAAAACTTTCATCTTTGTAAGTTTAGACTAAAAAAAAACTAAACAAACCAATTCGAGAGCTGGCGCACACACAAAACCAAAAAAAAAAAAAACTTAACATAAAAATAATAAAAAACAATAAGTATTTTTAACGATATATGTATTTACATTTACAAGATTAAATTATAATCTACCAAAAAACATAATCCATCATAAATAATCTTGTAGTAAATCTTTAAATTACGACAGTAACATAACAAACAAAAACAATGAAAAAAAGTAGAATGTATGGTACATAGACTGTAATTTAGAAATACATTTGGGTATTGCGAATAATCTGCAAGTTCTTCGCCACTATATTTTTCTATTTATTTGCCATCATGGTAAACCATTTGCGGGATAAACAACAAAACTCAATTTATTTATAAGTATGTGCACACAAATATATTTATAGAACGATAATTATGCTGTCAAATGATTTGTTGCCGACATTGTACATAGCTTTATATTGTCAAGGATAACATTTTATCAGGGGAACAAAATGAAAATTAATTTCCATTATCGAAAATGTATATTTTGTCCAATTTTTTTAAACCGCTATACACATTTAAAAATGGGACATATGTATGTATATTGGTTAATTAGATTTTGTCATGGATTTTTATGTGTGTATAACATAATAGGTACATAATAATATGGATGGAGAGCAAACATTTGTAAGTAAATATTTAAATTAAAAATGTTGTCTGTCCAAAGCTTTAAGCATACAAATTTATTACAGTATATATGAGGCATACAATGTATAGGGTGTGTTTACAAATTGCTTATTGCAATATAATTTTGGGAAGGTGCTGTGCTATAAATGGGAATAATCGATTAAATTATTGAGCGAGTGGCTATTTGATTTGATTTATTTAAGGAAGCGTAAATGCTCACTTTTTTATAAAACGGGTTTTGCTTCGGAATTGCTTTCTATGTGCCATTACGCCTGCACGCCTGCGTACGATATTGAAGCGCCCACTTTCCCATTCGAATAAAACACTCCACGACTTATTAGATTTATTTAATGAAAATATTGGCACAATCACAATAATTTTACAATACACCATAAAAAGTTTTTATAATTTGAAACAATTTATTTGTCGAATTTATTTCAATATATATATTTTAAAGAATTCTCCATGAGTTTTTATTATTTCTTAATTTAGATTATTTTTACAACAATTAAAGTGCCATTTTGGCAAATTATTATTACTCAATATATTGTAATAAAAATATTTATTATTCAAATTATGCTGACCTTACCCGTCGAAAGATGAATCCAAAAAGAAGGAAGAAATGACATTTAGCCATAATTATTTAATTTTTGGTTAGGAGTAGGTTTTATAGCAGAATATAATATTGTACCAAATTTATAACACGATCAATGCGATAACCCCTTCGTACGAGTGGCCACATAACACCTACACCCGTGGTCTTAATATACAATATTAAGTCTGAACGAGTTCAGAGAAAAACATAACTATTAAAATTTAGATTGTGAAAGTTCAAAATTTAATTCAATAAAATGTTTGCTTAAATGTCGTAATTCGCATGGAAATATTTTAATTTATTTAAATATAATAATAATTATAATAATTAAAAATTTCAATAATTAAAATGTCATTGTTGTTTCTTCAACGTTTATACTTAGGTGAATTATGGTTCTGAATTTTCGTGAAAATGTTTCAACCTATTGTTATGTACCATTTTAGTTGAGTTACCAATTTTAATTGAAGTATTTTCTGGTGAATTTATCTCTTGGACTTCGTAAGGACCTGTTACAGTGAAATTAGGAGCCATTACACGGCTTTGATTCGGGTAGATCCCAGTGGAAAAAAGAGGGTTCTCTTGCCCCTAATTACCTATCACTGTAGACATATCTACGTGTAATGATAATATTTTTTTTTATAAACAGCATTTGTAAGAAAGCTCATCACCAATAAAATTAAAAATGAGTTAAAGCATAGTGTTATATAATTATTAAGAAAATAAGATTGTATTCATTTAAAATTTTAACAATTTCTTTTATAATAAACTATCCTTTTTCAGGGTTTTATAAATACTCAAATTATAAATTCGTACAGAAAATAGATAAAATAAGTCTAAAGGAATATACTTTAAATTATAGAGAAATAGAATGTTGACTGATGGTTTATTTTAAAGTGAAAATTCACGTTGTAATTGATGTTATTACACATCACAAGAAAATTAAATTAAACTTACCCACAATCTCCTCGAAGCGCTTCAATTGGATTGGTGTAGCTGAAAATCGGTTTTACCCGGATTAAGTATTATGGAATTTTCGTTTTGAATCTACCTATCAACAATTACATGCATTAACCGAATATTTTTGTAATAAAATAATTGCACTTTGCAATTTACAGAATTTACGGTAAATTGAAGAATAATATATGGATTAAATTGCACAAGAAATTAATATAAATATAAATTTGATTTTCCTCAGAGATGGATAAGCATAAAAGTTAAATAATGTTATAAATTTATAGAAAAATCACATGTGAATTGAAAAAAAAAAAATAGAGTTAGAAAGAAAAATATGGTATATAAAAAAAAAATAAAACACTTATTAAAACCGCCCGTGATCTTCTCGGTTTCCCGTTAGAAAAATAAATCCGTTTAGGTAGCTTGCATCTTTGGTTTAACTTGCTGTTTAAAAAAAAGAAATCAGAAAAAACCGCAAGAAATTAGAATTTGCACTTAATTTATCCCAATCGTGTATAATTACCATTTATTTTTATATCGAATAATAAGATTCACATCCTGTTATACAGCGTGTTCTTAACGGGTTGTATTATATATCAGCCGCGAACATTTACTACGGGCACATCACTTTTATCATTTTAAATAGAAATAAGGAATGATCAATTTTATAAATATGTAAATTGATTGAAATTTATGGCAATAACATTACCTTATCACAATCAGGTGAGGATTTAATTAAATTTTCTCGAGATCACGGCACTTAGTATTTTAACTGTACTGGTATTAAGTTATAAATTGGTTTTAATGTTTGTTCTACGGATTTTTTTTTCAAACTGATCTATGCAGTGTTAAATTATTTTATTTTCATACTTAAGAGTGAATGTATGCAAATTTGTGGTCAGCTACTACTCTACATACACACACGCACGAAAGTTTCACTTGCCGATAATACCAATCGTATAAGTTACGATTTATGTTCATGATCAATACAGATAAACCATACAAAACGCTACAACAGAGCATATAGGTCAGTTGTCCAGAATTTAATTACATAGACAGCATTCCACCACTTATATTTCGAATTATAATTGCATATATGTAGCAGAAGAGAAGAAAAATTTGCCTATTATACCAATACATCTGAATGTATAATTGCATCTCATACTCTCCTATTATTTTTACATGCAAATTTACTAATGCAATTATATTCAAATTAGTGTATGACTTATCATCCCATGACGTCATTAACACTCAGGCTGTGTGTGCGTATAATTGCAACTACGCGAATATAAATTTTCATCAAAACATTTGTTACAGACCTAGCCAATATTTCGACAATTTAGAAGTTCTAAATCTTCTTTTCTGAATGAGATGGATTCAACGGACCAACAATATCCAAAAATAATTTTTCAAAGGGACGAAAGGACGTAGTCGTGATTTTCATGGGCATTTTGGTCGAGATACCAGATTCATTAGTTTGGCAGGATTTGCAATTTCTTATTATCTTGGTGACTTGGCTTAACATATTTGGTAAATTATAAAATTTTTTTAGTCTTCTGTAAGTTCTATAAATGCCTTGATGACCTCCAGAGAGACTGTGATGAAATTCTTCAATTACGGTTGCTGTTTCAGATTGGTCCGTCAATTCAACGATATCTTTCTTATCGATCGACTGTTCGTTTTCCGAATTGTGACCTTTATCTTCAATAATAGATTGACGTAACGTTTGTGCTCTAGTTAGAACATGGATATTGGTGTTTGTATCGGTTGTTTCCATTGGAATCGGTTGTTTCTATTCGAATTAGTTTAATTCGCCAACGTGTAAGTTTTGAGGACGGATTGGTTATACTACATAACCAGACCAAAGGTTTATGATCGGTGACTACAATAAATTCTCGTCCATAAACGTATGGGCGAAAATGATTAACGGCCCAAACAATAGAAAGCAACTCTTTCTCGATAGCGGAGTAATTCTTCTCGGCTTTTTTCAAAACACGGCTAGCAAAAGCAATTGGCATATCCTTACCATCTACCTCTTGCGACAGTACAGTACCTATGGCCAAATCACTCGCATCACAAGTAACTGTAAAAGGTTTTGCGTAATCAGGTCGCGTTAATATTGGTGGAGAGCAAAGAGCTGTTTTTAATTTCTTGAATCTTTCTTCACAAAATGCATCCCATTTGTAAACTACATCTTTTTTTAAAAGATTAGTTAAAGGCTTCGCAATACTCGAAAAATTTGATATAGAACGTCGATAGTATCCGGCGAAACCCAAAAAAGATTTAATTTCTTTAGCGGTTTTTGGAGTGGGATATTTAGTAACTGCTGTTATTTTGTTAGGGTCGGGTTTTCCTTCCGGCGATATGACATGACCCAAATACGTGATTTCTTTACGAAGGAACTGACATTTAGATGGATTAACTTTCAAATTATGATTACGAGAGCAATCAAAAACTTCTCGGATTTTCGAATTATGTTCAGTTAAATTACATCCGTAGACAACCACTCCGTTAAGGTAAACAAAATATTTGATACAATTAGTCCCACTTAACACACAATTCATAAGACGCTGGAAGGTCGCCGGAGCGCCTTTCAAACCAAAGGGCATTCTTGTGAACTGATAGTGCCCAAAAGTGGTGCTAAAAGCAGTTTTCTCTCTGTCTAGTTTATCTAATGGTACCTGATGGTAACCGTCAGCTAAATCTATTGTAATGAAATATGAACTTTTCCCAAGTTGATCCAGAAATCTGTCGCCTATCGTGATGTCGGAATTACTAGTAGAGGGAAATTCCATGGTGATTTACTATAGGCTCGATTACTTTATTTTTTAGCATGTTTGAAATTTGCACATCAATCTCCGATCTTTGAGATTGCGGTAACCGATATGGGCGAACATTGATTGGAGTACTATTAGCACTAATTGGAATTTTGTGTGTAATAATCTCGGTAACCGTTAATTTATCACCAGGCAAAAGAAAAATGTCATTATACTCCCGACAAAATTGTATAATTGAAGATTTTCCTTCGGAATTCAAGTTTTCAGTATTAATACTGTTTTCTAATGTATATAGCCTATTCCCTAGGTAATCATTTTGTGATTCAATTTGGTATACGTTATAATTTTCTAAGGGATAAAGTGTAAGAGGAAGCTCGGTAAATTCATACGGTTCATCCGTAGTATTTGCAATGCTTGTATAAAAAAAATTAGTTTTACTTTTAATTAAGGAATTTCCGATGTGAATGAATTCCTGGAGTTATTTCTTTCGAACAGCATAAATATTCCTTATTTTCTTTATTAAGGGAATTGATTTGAACCATCTTTTCAGATCTGGCCGGAATAAGGTTTGGGAGAGCATGGCACAAATTTAAGGACAGCATGCTTTCCTCAACTGGAATTTGGATTGAATTAGTCTGAAAATCAATGTGACACTTAAATTTGGATAGGAATTTTTTTCCCAGAATACCACAACATGCTATCGGGAAATCATGCTTCACTATGTGGAACCGATGGGTTATTTGAGTTGAATTGGGTAGTTCAATTTTTGCATCACAGGCAGCCAGAGTTTCGATATGATCGTTTGAGATACCTTTTAGAAAACATTTTAATTTAGGATGGCAACTAGTATCTGGTTTGATGAAACTCTTTTTGACTAGACATATGTCAGCACCCGTATCTACTAATAAAAACAGTGATGTACTATTAGCAATATTAAGTTTTAAATTAACATATTTTTTATCTAAGCTTGAAGTTGTTAGTAAAATGAATTTGATGGTTGAACTTAACGAATTATTTGACTGAACTAATGAATTGGAATTTCGACAGGAATTTAAAGTTGCTGAACCGGACAAGTCGTGTCGTTCATTATCGATTCTTGCCCGTTTCCCGTTTGATTGGTTATGTTATTTGGATTGTTATTGGCGTTAGCTTTTCGTCGCTTACAGCAATAATTAATACGATGTCCTGGACATTTACAATAGGTATAAGTAAAGACTGGTTTAACAGGTTAATTGGATATATACGGTAATGTCTGACCTTTAGATGGAACATTGGAATTTCTGAATTGTCCTGTAGTGATTCACTCATGCAATCAATTTATCAATTTATTACAATTCGTTTATCCCTACAATTATTCGAAATGCAACTCATTTCGACTATAAAATATAATTGTGTTTGAAACAGCCTCACACAGCTTAGTAGTGACAACTATAGAGTAGATTTGGACTTACTCGGTTGGAATCCGTACTTAAAATACATTCCACACATCACTACTTTGTACTGAATATCTTGGACACTTCAGTACAACAATCAAAACGATTTCACCACCATCTTTTGTGGTTATTCACAACTAATCACAAATTATTTCTTTTAGCTGAATTTTACTTTTATTTCAGTGCGCTATTTTTACGGCTAAAATTCATCCCATATGTTTTTGATTCATCGTCTCGAGCAATATTATATACACACTCTCGTTACAACTTCGGACGCGACGTATTCGCCTTTTGTTTAAAAGATATAAATTCAAATATTTTCGAAAAATAATTATATATATATATATATATTTAAACTAATTAAAAATTAAATAAAAATTAAATTGAAGTAAAAAATAATAAGGAAATATCACGCGGAGTGGTGGTGGACTTTGTCCACATTTTGTGATTTGTATTAATAAAATTTGTGGCCGCATATTAAATTTGTGCATTGTGTGGCCATTAACAAAAATTTATTTGTTTCGTTGTTTTTGTGCCCCCCATCGCACCAACCACAACAACACATCACATTGGTGACCACCGTCGACCGTTTTTACGGTAAATTTAAAAAATTTTGGACAAAAATTCTTCGATATACAACGGGAAACAAACACGCAGTAGCAAACATTTTTTTTTTGGTGTGCCAAAAACATAAACGGCCTGGTGCAAAATCAATGCACCGGCCCATTGGTAAGTGCCAATTAATAACATTTTTTTCTAATAAAATTATCGTCGTCAATTAAGCTAATACCGCCATTTTATTTATATTTTTTTTGCTCGCTGCTAACCCACGCGCATCATGCGCGATTAAAATGGAGTCATAAACACAGGGACAGTATTATATAACCTAAAAAAAAAAAAAAAAAAAAAAAAAACAGAAAGTGGAAAATTACAACAACGAAACGATAAATATACGCAACAATTTAGAAAATAAAAAACCAGAATATTAAACAACGATAACGGATGCCTACACATAGGCGCAACGGCATCAACGACGCAGAAATTATATACGATTGAAATATAAACCGGAAAAATACAAAACAAAATAAAACAACAATTTTTAAAAAAAAAAAAAAAATCAATTTGGAAACAACAACAACGAATTTTCCGGAAATACACATAGAGGAACGGGAACAATTTCTACAAAAATAGTTGTCTCATACAACATAACACAGGGTCAGATCATCTACATATATACATGAGGACAACATAAAATAAAAATCGCAAGTTTTACACAAAAAAAAAAAATTTTTATTTTTATTTATAGCAGCCAATGTTGTAAATTAATTCAAGTAACTAAATTTTATAATTTTTTTTTGATTTTCTCTAAAAACTTGGCTGAATTAACGTAAAATCATTATATATATATATATATTTTTTTTTTAAACAATCCTGTAACATTTTCACCACCATTCTGCTCATTGATTTTTCCTGGTAACAATTTGGTTCGACACATTTCTTCTTTTTACTAATTTAGCTACATTTTATTTTTTATTTTTTCTCTCTCTCTATTTCTCTCTCGTTAATTTACATTTAAAGTGTTTATTGCACCACTCACATATTCGCTTTTCAAAACATAGTACTACCATATATAACTTTATTCACCTATTTTTCGAGTTTGAATCTGTAGAGGCGACGACCCAAGACGAAGGTGGCGGCTCGTCCCGTACTTGGGGGGTCTCGGCAGTGCAACACTATCAGCACTTTTTCACTGTGCGTCATATTTTTATATTTATTTTTTTTTTTTTTTTTTGAGTTTAACGAAATAATAATTTCGATTTTGTAAAAATGTCATTAAACGGTATACCGAACGAGGAGTCGAAAGCTTCGGGCTCACAAAAAATCAATGCTCCGCCAGCCCCGGTTGATAAAAATGTCACGGGTGAAACAGATGTACAAATGGAGATAGCAGGTCAAGGGAAGTTGAACCTGCCTCCATTCTGGCCAACGCAAGCAAGCAACTGGTTCCAACTGGTGGAAATCCAGTTCGACCTACAAAATATTACCTCTCAGAAAACGAAGTACGCGCACGTGCTGTCCAAAATCTCACCTGAGACATTCTGCATAATATCAGATTTGCTCCAACAACCACCGCAAAAAGACCATTATGACATCATAAAGCAGGCGTTGGTGGCTCGGCTTGAACCATCAGATGAACAAAAATTGGAAGCACTATTAACGGGACAAGACCTTGGCGATCGCCGTCCGTCCGAGGCGTTGCGACATTTACGCACCCTCGCCGGCCGAAACCAGCTCGTCAGCGAAAGATTGGTCCGATCCATTTGGATCCGCAAAATGCCAGAATTGATAAAGATCGCACTGGCGGCACAATCTGACGCAACTCCAATCGACGAAATGTCGGCGACGGCAGACCGTATGTACAACATAATAAACATCGGTCAAGGACAACATCGCCAGGTCCACGCGGTACAACAAAATTCAAGTCAAAACAGTCAGTCGAGAAGTAGTGTACAGACGTATCGTGGCCGCAGTGGAGACAGACGGGCTCCTTCGAACAGCGGCACAATTGCAGATAGCTTAGCACGTCTGGAATCAAGATTAGACGGCTTATGTCGAAGTCGGTCACAAGGACGACGATCCCCTTCGAGCTCACGCTCTGGCAGCAATACCAACAATTACCAACGAGGTTTATGCTGGTATCATTTTAAATTCGGAAAAGCTGCAAAGAAATGCACCCATCCATGCAACTGGCGCAAACCAAAAGCAGCGGCCAGCATGGATGTTGAGACCGATTCAAAAAACTAATCAACAAACGGGTTCCGACTGGTACGTCAAACACCCACATTTCAACTGCCAAGTCAAACAACGATTTCTCGACTCGCTTACACATATACGACAAACTCACTAAATTGACATACTTAATTGATACTGGCGCTGACCTATCGGTTATTCCAGTCGCACATTTTAAATATTTATATACAGTGCATAAACGAAATCCCGATCTAGTCTTATCGGCTGCCAATGGAACACCAATCCACACATACGGCACAAAGTTGCTGCAGGTGGATCTCGGGCTAAAACGAACCTTCACGCACGCTTTTATCATAGCTGCTGTGAATCGTCCGATCATTGGCGCCGATTTTCTTTGCAAATTCGGACTTCTTGTTGACCTAAAAAACAAAAGGCTGGTTGATTCAGCGACTAAGCTATCAATCAATGCCACCATGGTTCGCGTCGACACACCGACACCGATCCATTTCACGGTCAACAATGATTACGGCACTCTGCTTAAACAATTTCCTTCTTTAACAGCAGAGCCGAACTATAACTTACCAGTCCGACATAACGTGGTCCACCATATTGTCACCGCAGGCCATCTGCCCGTGTCAAGACCACGTAGGCTAGATCCAATCCGGCACAAAGCTGCTTTCACTGAATTTCAGCACATGGTGGAATTAGGGATTTGTCGGCCATCGGCATCTTCCGTCTCGTGCCCTTTACACATGGTAAAAAAGAAAGATCAAGATTGGAGACCATGTGGGGATTATCGGCGTTTAAACTCGGTCACAAAACCGGATCGCTACCCGATACCCCACATTCAAAATTTCTCCATGCACTTACATGGATGCAAAATTTTCTCCAAAATTGATCTAGTCAGAGCGTACCATTTAATTCCCGTCGCGCCTGAAGATGTTCACAAAACGGCAATAACGACCCCATTTGGCCTCTTCGAATTCACTCGAATGCCATTCGGTCTACGAAACGCCGCACAAACATTTCAGCGCTTCATGAACGAAGTCGTTCGTGAACTAGAATTCGTTTTCGTCTACATTGACGATATACTTGTTGCTTCGCACACTGAGGAACAGCACAAACTACACTTAGAACAATTGTTCAATAAGTTAGCACAGTTTGACGTGCATATCAAGAGCGCAAAATGCGTCTTTGGCGCAACCACTCTTGATTTCCTTAGCCACAAGATTACACCTGATGGTATTCTGCCATCAGACGAACGAATTAACGCTATCAGAGATTTCCCAGCTCCTACTTCAATTAAAAGTATTCAACGATTTGTCGGTATGGTAAATTACTACCACCGTTTTATACCGAAACTCGCGCAAACACTCGCACCAATTCACGGCCACTTGGCAACCTTACTCAAGAAGCCCAAGACCGCCAAGAACTTCTCTTGGACCGACGAATGCCAACAAGCATTCACGTCGTTGAAAAATGAATTGGAACAGATAACACTTCTGGCACACCCACTAAGCGACTCAAAGCTTAGTTTGACTACTGATGCATCAAACACTGCCGTCGGAGCAGTACTGCAACAGTACCATAACGAGTGTTGGGAGCCTCTGGGATTCTTCTCGAAAAAACTCTCGGATGCCGAAAAGAAATATTCCGCATTCGACAGGGAATTACTCGCAATTTATCTGGCAGTCAAACACTTCAGATACTTTGTTGAAGGTCGAGATTTTACAATCTACACCGACCACAAACCTCTGACACGAGCGATTCAGTCAAAAACTGAACGTAATCCAAGGCAATCACGCCACTTGGATTATATAACTCAATTCACTTCGGACATACAACATGTTTCTGGACATGACAACGTTGTCGCGGATACATTATCCCGCACCACTGACAACGAATCGGCCGCAGTCGAAACACATTTCGACTTGAGCAAAATTGCAAACACTCAAAAAGTTGACCTAGAACTTCAGAATTTACTTTCTGGTTCCGAATGTCACACTAGTTCATCATGGAAACTAGAACTTTTTAAACTGCCTGGCCTCGAAATCGTATGCGAAACTTCTACGGGTAACAATCGCCCTTATATTGCAGAATCATTACGTCGAACCATTTTCGACACACTGCACAATATTTCGCATCCTGCTGTCCGAGCATCTCGTAAATTGATCGCTGCTCGTTACTTTTGGCCCAGCATAAACAAAGACGTAGGCAATTGGGCTCAGTCTTGTTTATCTTGCCAACGTTCTAAAGTACAACGTCACACAAAATCACCCCATGGCAAATTCGAAATTCCACATAGTCGATTTGAACATATCCATTTAGATATAGTAGGTCCACTTCCTCCATCTAATGGATACACATATTTACTTACCTGTGTCGATCGCTTCACTCGTTGGCCCGAAGCGTATTGCATGACAAACATGTCTGCAGCAACCATAGCCATTACATTCGTAAACAACTACGTATCTCGATTCGGCGTACCCCTTACGATCACAACTGATCAAGGAACGCAATTTGAGTCCAAGCTTTTTACAGAGTTAACAAAACTCCTTGGCTCAAACCGAATACGTACAACGGCTTATCATCCGCAAGCCAATGGCATGGTCGAACGCTTTCACCGGCAACTTAAAGCCGCACTTATGGCCAGAAACAATACAACTCATTGGAGCTCGGAAATTCCAATCATTTTACTTGGCATCCGAGCAACAGTGAAAGAAGATCTAAAGTGCTCACCGGCAGAACTAGTTTATGGTCAAACCATTAAACTACCTGGTGAGTTCTTAATCGAAAATCCTCTTTCACCAATTCCAACTACCGATACAGTCATCGACCAATTGCGGCATACAATGCAAAACCTTGTACCAAAATCCACTCGTCAGTCTAAACAAGATGACGTTTTCATTCCAAAATCGCTCAATAATTGCGATTTTGTGTTCGTAAGAACAGACAAGGTTCGCACCGGATTATCACCTCCAGACGAAGGTCCATTTAAAGTCATTCGACGCCTTCGCAAACAATTCACCGTGTTGATTAATGGTAAAAATCAAACCATTTCAATCGACCGGCTCAAACCGGCTTACGGCATACTGTGTTCCACGGAACAAAAATCGGTTCATCATACACCTAAAACTGTCCGTATTTCAGCCGAATAAACATTGTTGATGGAGGATTTTAACTTGCGGGGGAGTCATGTAGTGATTCACTCATGCAATCAATTTATCAATTTATTACAATTCGTTTATCCCTACAATTATTCGAAATGCAACTCATTTCGACTATAAAATATAATTGTGTTTGAAACAGCCTCACACAGCTTAGTAGTGACAACTATGGAGTAGATTTGGACTTACTCGGTTGGAATCCGTACTTAAAATACATTCCACACATCACTACTTTGTACTGAATATCTTGGACACTTCAGTACAACAATCAAAACGATTTCACCACCATCTTTTGTGGTTATTCACAACTAATCACAAATTATTTCTTTTAGCTGAATTTTACTTTTATTTCAGTGCGCTATTTTTACGGCTAAAATTCATCCCATATGTTTTTGATTCATCGTCTCGAGCAATATTATATACACACTCTCGTTACAACTTCGGACGCGACGTATTCGCCTTTTGTTTAAAAGATATAAATTCAAATATTTTCGAAAAATAATTATATATATATATATATTTAAACTAATTAAAAATTAAATAAAAATTAAATTGAAGTAAAAAATAATAAGGAAATATCACGCGGAGTGGTGGTGGACTTTGTCCACATTTTGTGATTTGTATTAATAAAATTTGTGGCCGCATATTAAATTTGTGCATTGTGTGGCCATTAACAAAAATTTATTTGTTTCGTTGTTTTTGTGCCCCCCATCGCACCAACCACAACAACACATCACAGTCCCATAGTTGAGCTGGATGGCTGTGGACTTTGTGTTTTCGATGGACTAGAAAAATTAGGTTTGCTAGAAAGTTGTCTAGGATTCCTAAGATAGCAAGTAGACGCTATATGACCTAATTTGAAACATAACTGACATTTTACTTGTTGCTTAGAAGAACTGAAAGAATTTGTTTTTTGTCTGTGAAGTTGATGCTAATTCTTCCTCACAGGCTTTAGCTATACAGATTCTTTTAAGCTAGGAAATCGACATGCTTTCACTACTAATTTTAAGTGAGTGTGGAGACCTTCTTGGAAAGCACGTAAAGCGGTTTTAGAATTAATGCTTTTAATAACTTTCGCCGCGTCAATACCTTCAGCACTGATGCAAGCTTCATTTAATTTAGACACAATTTCCTGAACGCGACGGGCATATTCCCTGACAGTTTCTTCCCGCTTTCGAGAAATATTAACGAGCTCCATTTGCAAGTGTTCACATGAATATAGCTCTGAGAATTCGTTTTGTAAATCTGATTTCAGGTCGTCCCAAGAGGTATATTTATTGTACTTAAAAGTTTGCTCGAACGCTAAATCTGGAAGTTTTGATTGTAATAAGTCTAGGAAAGGATTAACATCCTTTTCTGCGGCACTTTCATCAACTGAATCACAACAAGCAATAAAGTGTTGCAATTTAGTAGAATCACCGTCAAAAGAAGGGATTAATTTTATTGCTACTTCTAGTTTAAATGGCATGGTTGTTGATTGTTTGTGAAATTTAAATTATTTAAATGGTGAAGTTGTTTGAGATATTTTACCCGTTTGGTTTGGAACTTCACTAACACTAGGATTGAATACCTTTTCGGTTATCTGTTCAATTATATCAGCAATATCTTCACGAGAACCTCGTGTTAACATTGGTCGCGATGTTGTCTTTATATGATTGAAATTTTACATAATTATGGGTAGGACTATAACCAGAGCACCCTGTATTTTATAGAGCCATAATCAAAAAATCTGAGCTTTTATAAGGGAATTAGAAACGAGAAAAAAACGAAACTTTTCATAGTAAAACTTACAAAACATATGGGAAATCACTTTTTTTCCTAAGACAAATTTTTAAATGAAAACGTTACAAATTCTTAATTATGACTTCTGAAATACTTTCATAAATGTTTGAATTTCAACATATATGAATATCGTTTAAGTAAATCGTTTTCATTTTCTTGTAATATTTGATTTATTTAAACCAAAATATTAAAAAAAATTCATAACAACAGCATTCTGGTCAAATTGAAATAAAAGCTTACTACGATTCGTTTGGTCATTAAGTCAATATACATTACATAGATGGCAGTGATGGCCGTAAAAATTTGGAAAAATCGTACCAAAAATTACCACTTGGGGAAATTTCAAGTTCAAAAATTGTAGGAAAAGCAAAACAAATTCACAAAATATAGGAACGTGTGATAATTTTGGGATTAAATAATTTTTTTTTGTATTTTTCGTTTACCATTTTAGACATCTTACGTACACTAGTAAAACTAAAGATAAATTTAGCAAGTATTATTTTAATTTGTCAGAGCCAACTTTGATGTATTTTTCAAAATGAAAGTTCGAAAAAAAATATTTTAGAAATAATTTAATTTTAATATTTCTGCAATTAATATTTACTTAATACCAATATGGCCTTCTTGTATATTGTTCTTAAAGATATGTAGAAAACTTTTATATAAACATTTTATAATATTTTTGGTTTTTTCATTGAAAAACTTGAAGCTAAAAAACGCCATTTTCACTATGGATTCCTATGGAAATCAGTGAAAAGTTATACCACTAAAAAAGCTTCTAAAAAATACGTCATTAAGATTATGGCTCTATACTCTAGAAGGCTCTGCTATAACACGCGAATGCAAACAATTGAATTATAATTTGAAATTTCACTAACCTTTACATAAAATTTTTTCTTGTTTTTATTTTTATTTTTATAGATGTGGTATCCTAACTCAGCGTTGTCCAATTTTGGCAATATAAAATGATGATCAGCTAACTGGTGAATTGTTGACACGGTTTTTGGTTGTTCTGATTACTATAGATGCGCTTATTATGTTGTTTTGTGATGAATCAATATTAATTTAGTTGACTCATAAAATTTATCAGCTTCCCGCAATGTATATGGAACAGTTAAACTGTTGAGCGCATGATATATTTCGATGGCAAATCATAGGCGCTATTATTTAAGTACAGCTATTTTATTATTTTTAGATTCATAAATAAATGAGCCGTAAAAAAAAAATTAAATTTTTTTTTTTTTTTGTTATATTTACTTGGATTTCATTTATGGTATGATATTTTAGCAAAAGTCAGCATAATTTATGAACGTTAGTTAAAGTTTAAAACAATTAGAAACTGTGGTATGGTAAAAATTGTTATGATTTGGTGCCAAATTGCAACAAATTCGTGTTATCTTATAAAATTAAATCAGTTTTCTTTAAGAAACTGTGTGTAGTATTGTTTTATTCGAATTGTTTGAAAACTTTGTTACGCGGAGGAGGCATGACCAGAACACCGCCAACAATCCGGTATGTGGGGGACCAGGAATATAAGACCCGAACCTAAACGCCCAACTCAATTCAGCAACCAAGTTGCCTTGGCTGCTCCTAGAAAGAGTTGGTGTCAGGCCCGAGTCCGCACCCGGTCATCGCAGAACCCCAATCCGATCATCCACTTCGTGTCGCACGTTGCCGTGGACGACACCCTAGCAGTGGATGATGGACGAACCGAACTGTTAACCGTGTCCTGTGCTCCCCGCGCAAGCAGAATATCTCCGCCAACATCACCGCGGCTTTGTGCGCTGACCAGCACAGTCTGTAGGGGTGGTAATTGGCGATGCCGAACGGAAACTTGAATTAAGCCGCTTTTCCTCTACTTGTACCGGACCACACTCACATGACACTTACCTTATTTTAAAAAAACTATACACAAGCACACACACACATTTCCGCGGAAACACTATCACTCCCTGAAAATAATTTAATTAACAACACATATTTTTTTTTTTTTTTAAACACGTTATAAATAATATTTATTAACAAAAAAAAAACTTGGCAAACAAAACTTTTATTACATGATTGTTTCTTTGTTTGTCTGTTGGTTGGCCCGACGTGTAAGTCAAGGGATCTGACTCCCAGTACCCTTAACTCGATGATCCGCAACTCACTGTGGGTATTCCCGGTGGATTATCGGTGATCTGCGGACGATGAGCTCATTACCCGAAGATCCCTTAAAATAAAATAAAAATATGCGCTCCCACAAAAAAAAATCTTGGCCTGCGCTCACCGGTTAAAGTCACTGCCGTACTTACCCCAGACACCTACACGTCTGGTATGCCGCCAGTCTTCGTGTACGCGTTGAACCGCCAATCAGTTGCAGGAGGATGTTGTTGTTCGTCTTACCCTATTTGTTTGTGTTGTCTTTCAGGATCACCTGGTATTGTTGTTCTTCGGAACCACCTGGTTCTGTTGTTCTTCGGGATCACCTGGTTCTGCTGTTCTTCGGGATCACCCAGATTTTGTTGCAATCTTTTTGTTCCCCCCACACACACAGGTAATTTTTTTTATTATTATTTAGTTATTATTAATGTTTATCTATTTATTATTAATATTATTTATTTATTATTAAGGTTATTATTTATTTATCATTAATATTATTATTATCATTAATATTATTATTTATCAATAATGTTATTATTTATTTATCATTAATATTATTATTATCATTAATATTATTATTATCATTTATATTATTATTTATCAATAATGTTATTATTTATTTATCATTAATATTATTATTATCTATTATTAACTTTATTATTTATTATTAATATTTATTTACCCAAATTTTCTGGAATGTGTTGTCCTCTGTGTGGTGGTGGTAGCATGATCAAAGATCAAAAGAGACCGATTTATATTTTTGCCTCCGCTTTTATACTTATTTTTCTGAATAACAACAACAATTTTTTTTTGTTTTGGTCGATCGCGACGCCACCCCCATGTCAACCCAATAACTTGTACTTATGTACGCAACCAAAAAAACACAAAAAAAAACAAGGCAATTACTGCCATCTGTACTAAAGTTACTCCATACCGAACACTAATTAAACCCAAAACACCACCATTTGTATTGGTGTTGTTATTGTTGGGAATTTGTGACAGGTAAGAATTTTTCCTATTTATTTTGCTTTTAATTTAATTTATTTTATGTGTTTCTATTAATTAGTTTACTTTTGACAGATGATACGGTGCACGAGATGTGTGCCGAAATTTGGATAGTGAGCGAAATAGCAACGAAAATTGAAAGAAAAAAATGGAAAATAAAGAAAAAAATTTGAAATTAAAATTGAAAATGTGTATGTGTTTTTATTGATAAAGCGGACGATTCTGTGAATCGTAACAACTTTTAGGTAAAGCTTCGCTATCACTTTGCACCAACAAAATTTGTTTTATTTTGGTATAGAATCCGTTACCATTATTCGACCGTGGGATCCCACCGCTGTCACCAATTTGTTATGCGCGTACGATATTGAAGCGCCCACTTTCCCATTCGAATAAAACACTCCACGACTTATTAGATTTATTTAATGAAAATATTGGCACAATCACAACAATTTTACAATACACCATAAAAAGTTTTTATAATTTGAAACAATTTATTTGTCGAATTTATTCCAATATATATATTTTAAAGAATTCTCCATAAGTTTTTATTATTTCTTAATTTAGTTTATTTTTACAATAATTAAAGTGCCATTTGGCAAATTATTATTACACAATATATTGTAATAAAAATATTTATTATCTAAATTAAGCTAACCTTACCCGTCGAAAGATGAATCCAAAAAGAAGGAAGAAATGACAATTTAGCCATAATTATTTAATCTTTGGTTAGGAGTAGGTTTTATAGCAGAATATAATATTGTACCAAATTTATAACACGATCAATGCTTTAACCCCTTCGTACGAGTGGTCACATAACACGCCCATATGCAATAACTCACAGCATTAATGTAAAAGGCAAGAAAGGAACAAAAAGGAAATGACAATCAGGAGTTCAGTCCTCAAGATTCCTATTTTTGTTATTGTGTTTGAACTTCTCTAAGTTGGAAGGCCTTATCAGCCAGCTTATTCTACAAACGCATACTGAGAAGAAATAAAGTGTTTTGAGACTTGCAATCGAGCGCTCTCGTCAAAAGACATCACTATAGTGATGATCTATAGATAGGCTAAATAATATTAAATTAAAACACAGTTAAATAAATTAATACGTCAAATACAAAATATAAAGGAAATTCGCACAATCAGTCAACTCAGATCAGTCTAAGAATAACAAATACAAAACAACAAAATCACCGTTACTCCATCGGCTGGAATAAGGAAACTCAGATAAGTTCATTTGGTCATATTCGGTAAAATCACATAATTAAAAAATACATCTAACGTGATTCGTAGCCGTCCATAAACATAAACTATATCCCTACTATTACTTTTAACCCTTAACGGTCCGGAAGTATTTCAAGTTTACTTCCCACCAGGTCCAGCTATTTTTCATACGATACGCTATTTTTCATATTCCTCACTGTAACTTATATTTGGTATCCTTCTTCTTTTTCTAAGAAATACTTCACTATCGCTACTATTATCACTATCATTATAGTCATTATGGTGACTTTCACTTTAATTTTCATCAATAGAAATACCGAATTCAAACTCGTCCTCACTACTGCTATCATTGAAATTATTGTCACCCATCGTGTATTATTCTTTCAGAATTTCTTGCCATATTTTACGGTTTTAAACAAAATAAAATATAATAAACTAAATTGTGTATAATAACTCCTGAAATGTGTACGCTCTCTTGAAAAATCCAAACAAGACTGAATTTGTATTCGAATAACACAAAAGTGCATGTACAAAAAAACGGTAAAAGATAACGGAACATAGATAACAAGCAGAAAAAAACTCACAGAAAGCATATGGCACAATACGAGTACTTAACGCGTCACTAGTAAATATAGCAACAGTAATAGTAATAAAAATAATAAATGGTTATTGCCGCCATCTACGCGACATTGGACCGAGTAAGTAAAAGCGCAACGCCGCTTATATGGCGGCATTAGTCCCTTAAGGGTTAATATACGTATAGATTGCGAAGCTGAAGTATGTTAGACTAACTAAAAAGCGGAAAAGAAGGCGATAGGCGAAATCTGAAGTAAATAATTCTTAAACAGTGTTTCTGGCCAGTTACAATGTTTTTAATATTGGTAAAATATGTGGCGCAAATATAATGTAAACAAATTCGAATTTGTAATTTAATTCGCGAATGAACCATTGCTTGATAGGAGATTTGTAGAACAGCAGGTGGACAATAACTACGCAGTAAATAAATATTTCGGATGAAATTTAATCAAACTAATCTCTGTTTTCCAACTACAGTTACTGCAAATATTCATACCTATGTATTTCAAATTTTGAACATGATCATGTTATTCTTACAGCAAGCATGATAATTGCAATTCAGGCTATAAAAGATAAAATCATTGGCTGGATTAAATGGAGTAGAGTGTAGAGTAACTCAATATAGATAGCAGCCAATAAAGGTGACAACGGAAAACACATTGCCAAACCATCATTTTGTTTAAGTACATTGTTAACAAAATAGAAAAACAGGCAAAAATCAATAAATCGAAATCATTTTTTATCGAAGAGGACAGACTTGAATGCCCCTATGATATCCGTGATAATCTCTTTCCTCTTACTTATGGGAATTTTTTAAATGAATTGCAAATATCGAATGAAATCAACTTTGTATTAGATGGTATTGTTGGATTTTGTATTTTATATATTAGATTTTATGAGTTTATGAACATGAGAGCGATAACTTTTTTTGACAACTTGTAAGCCGGTGTGATCTATGAAACGGTTCACGTTAATAGACAAATGTTTTTCCGAATCTTACAATAAAAAAGTGATATATACAATTGATCGTATTTGTTCTTGGTAATTGGCTGTTGGATCCTTACAAAGAATTGTGACCCGAATTAATTCATAATGTTAAGAACAATCGTAGGTAACATTGTTGCTTAATACATCATACAAATCCATCATTATTTGTTAAAGCACTCAATTGCCGACAATTTTAGATGGACAATGTTGCAAGCCCTTGTTCAGGAGAGCTGTATGTTTCACAGAAAACGTTGCATCTGATAGATTCAATACTTTGTGCTAAAATACAATTTTTTCTGAAAAGGAGTTGGTGTGTAGTAAGCTTCCATGTTGTGTTTGTAGTTATGTTAGTTTTCGAAACTGTTTTCCGTAAGTTAACTGATATTTATATACACATTTTCACAAACATCCAGCAGCGTTGCATCAAACACATTCGGATGTATTCCAAAAGAAAGTTCGCTATAGATGACTATTAAATATAAAAAAGCATTATCCCTTACACATATCATCTTCGGTATTCTTCCTTTATCACCGACGAACAATTTTAGTAGCAGCACTAGGTTACGTTAGATTAGGTTAAAATGGCGGTCGAGGAAGACCGGGATAGGCACAACAATCATTGAAACCATTTTGAGCTATTAACAAAGCGCTGGATACTCCCGACATCCATCCTACTGAGATCCGTCAGGTCATTTAAAAGGGGTATCCCGAGAAACTTTTGTCTGATTCGGGCCAGACGAAGACAGATGCAGAGAAGAAGAAGTGCTGTCTCTTCCTCTTCGTTCCCACAACTACGACAGTAGGCATGTACGAAGAATCCAAGTCTACTCGAGACTGTTCTCTGAACTTTTGGTTGGGAGTGTTGTCCAGAGCAGGCTACCAGACTGGGGGTCTGACCACTGTGTACAGCCAATACACGATGCGGTTCTTCAACCCCATCCTTTCGTAATGGCATTTTTAAACAGTATAGCGCTTCAATTCTTTACACTTTCTAAAATATTAGGTTTCCAATTTAATTTGCTATCCAAAACGAGACCCAGATACTTCACTTTTCGCAGTTTTGTCCGGGTGTTTTGCATGAGTTTACTAAGGGTATCGCGCACAGACACTAATAACAATATCAGCTACAAAGGCAATTACCTTCAAGCCACTATCCTCCAGTTTTAGCAATAGGTCATTAATGATCAAATTCCAAAGTAAGGGGGATAGTCCTCTACTTACAAATATTTTGGCGGAGGACTCCCCGAAACTGGCATTTTTGATCCGGCCTCTTAACATTTAATCTATCCCGTCTCGGATTCGGCGCCCGAGATGTAGCCTCCGGAAGCACTTTATTAAAGGCCTCTTTACTCGAAAGATTCTTTAATGAAATATGTAAGAGAATGAAGAGCAGTCTCCACAGATCTCCCCCCCCCCTCCCCTTACAACAAGCATGTTGAGATTTTGACAGTCTTTCTGGGATAATCACTCCTCTAATATGAGCTTCTATTTGTCTTTTCAGTGTTTTAAAGAGGAAGGAAGATAAGATAATCGGTCTAAGGCCTTTGGGACTGCAGTGTCAGGGTTTTTCCGCCTTCAGTATGAATACAACCTTCACCTCCGTCCATTTAAAAAATTACTTGTAATCAGGAAATGGTTATGTCCATAGTCTGTTTGATATCTGGCACCTTATATGGTTTAAAACTATGCTCGGAAAGTGAATCTTCAGCAAAAGTTGCAAACATTCCGTAATATTAGTGGTCCATATCCCATGCGGCAGTTGAAGGTAACTTGGGATTGAACACCTTTTTTCGCCAACAGCAAAGGAAATCAGAAATAATATACTGTGAATTGGTAATTATTAATTGTGCATGCTGTGAATTATGCTTGCCGTTAATTGTATGATGTGAGTTGTTCGATGTAAATTGTGCGCCGTGAATCAATCATAACCCCAATGTACAGCAAGCTTATTAAGCTTATTTTCCGAGCTACGCGACTTTAAATCTCTTATAAAATTTGAAACCAAATTCCATGCCTAATTACCATTTTGGCTGAATATATTGTGTGAAGAGATATATTTGCTATTAATTAAAGTAGAATGTGAGAAGAATATTTTTTGGTTGTCACTGTCACCGTATATAATATTTAAAAAAGACGAAATACGAATCATTTTCACAATAAAGAACCAAAAATTAAAACGACGTCGATGAATAAAATTATGGAATTGCAGTACTAGCGTATTTTGAAGCCAATCCCCGTTTCTCAATTCGAGAAGCTTTACTTAAATCTACCTTACTACATAATTTGCTACTAAAAAGAATACTCATTGGAGCAATTACGCAGCAAGAAGATTCATGATTCTCTCGCAAATTATATGAAAGGGCGACAGTAATTTTAATTACAACTGAGTTTTAAATCGACATACTGTTTTACTATTGGAGCTCAATGGGATCAGAACGGCTTATGGCATATGGTACAAAACGACAATTGTTTGATTGTTTGGAGTGCACGACCCAGCCGTAGCAAGTCTTCCGGAAGACGCCGGGCCCTTCGTATGCTCCTATTACACATAACCTAGTGCAAGGAAACGAAAGGTATGTTCTTAAAACCATAGTCTTTAAACGGTTACAGACACTTACCTATATAGTCAATAGTTAGTATGTGAAAGATAGCCAAATAGATCTTGTTTAGTTTTAAAGCAAGGGACAATATGTTCGTGTAATTTATTTTTGATTTGATTGCAATTTTCAAGGTTTTTTCAATATCAGTTTTTTTAAAAGTGGAAAACTATAATTTTATTACAGAACCTTTTTCTGCTTGATAAATTAAACCCATTTTAGAAAAAACAGTTTTTTTTTTTAGACGAGTCAAGTGTTAAAACGAATCATCGAATGGCTGGCAACGAAGATGATTCTAAGAAGAAAAATATAAAAGAATGCAAGAGACTGGCCAATCATTTTAGGTACACATTTACCTTAACATAGAATGGATGGTTTTACAACTCAGTTTTGCCTACTCGTAAGATTGTGTTTATAATTTAGTTTGAAATGCTCCACAATGTGCTGCACAATCAAAAACATGTATTTCTGGGTTGTGCCACTATTAAATTTGCAAAGCAAAAAAGAAACATGAAATTTCCAAAATTAATAATTCATCACTATAAATAATTTAGATTGTTCCTGCCAATCAGGTGCCTAATTTATTATTTAACCAATATAGTGATGGATATTTACGTTTATACACATTAATTAGGCCATAATAAATTCATTTTGTATTGATTCAAAGTTTATTATAAAACCAAATCATTTGTGTCGAATAATTACCGCAATTAGCAGCCTAGATTTATTTTTACATAACAAATACATATTTCATTATGTAAATGTATAACCTTCAATAGGTCATAAAAGTTCTACTTGTGTATTGTTTTGACATAGTTTCGCGGGGCGGTAGGAAAATCGTAAAAAAAACACGGCAGTGCAATTATAATTTTCATGCAAAAATATAATAATTTTCATTTCGTTCAGTTTTTCGTTAGTTTTGCATCATTCCAATTCCCAACGGACTTATAATTGGCAGCCCAATTTGCAATACATAGATAGTAATTCGTTTAGGAAGTTTAAAGTTGTTTTACATGCATGCAAACAAAATCAAATCATGTGACCTGGTTTATTGTTGTGAATTTAAATTGGCTGGAATCTAGTTAATTATCTACTAAGCTAATAAATACACTGATATAGAGTTTTTTTTAAGTTTACATAAAGTGTATTATATAGAATATAGTTCAAAATGTTACTGAAAATTGTATAGCTGAATTTCTTGATATTATTGCCTAGAAGCAGTGTCAGCAAACTAATTCAATGTGTTCAAGCCACACATACAAACATATACGAATATTATTGACGTTATATTTCAACTTATACACATCAATCAAAATACTGCAGTATAACTAAAACGAATCCACAGGCTTGATTATAATAACAAAAATAAAAAACGTTTTCATACCATACCAATATTTCCAAAATGAACATTTTCTTCGGAGGCGCATAATTTATTAGCGATAACATTAATTATTACAGCGCAATACCGACCATTACAAAAAAAATTTTCCAAAAACAAACTTGGATGAACACAACACCACCAACAACAAAATCATCATCAATGTTTGGTTGTACTCTTGTACCATGCTAAAACTGAAAAAGCTGGTTGACCTTGTTTTACAAAAATAATTTTTCTTGACGCAAATAAATAGAATCGGAAAATTGGGTATTAGATGGTAAATTTGGAGGAATTTTATACAAGCATTACCGAAACAACACTTTACTCGTATACTGTATAAATGAAATATTTACGTATGAAACAAAAATGAGGTGTATATGAGTCCACCCTCATCGATTCAATTGTTTATACATAACATGAATGTAGTGGCGCAAATGTCAACAAACTCGATTTATAGTGATTTGATGTCTTAATTTATTTAAGTAAAAAATCCTTAAGCAATAAATTATATATTGCTATCAAATTAATGAGCTTATGTTAAAATGCTACTTTATTATTATACTAATCGTGATTCGTTGTAGGATTTTTTTAAAAATGTTTTTTTATTGGAATTCCGCAGTCTTTATTTGTAATTCATACCTTTATTAAAGCATTCAAAATCGTACTTGGATAACACAGCTTTAGTCGCAGCTCCGTTGTTCTGACACAAACAGAATGTAGGAAATGTTGAAAATCTTCTCTGTTTGATTTAATTATTTAAACATTTTCTTAAGTTTTAAACGATGACAATATTGATTTAGCAAGGTACCATACAATTTCAGTAAAAGCCGTTTTCTTTCATGCGAATGAAGTTTATCCTAAATTAATAATAGATTTTACAACAACAACAAAAATTGCATTTGGTTGTGTTTAAAAAAGCATACATTCAGGCGAATTTATTATATGCACAAAGAAAAATGCATTAAAATCAAATATTTGAACTTAATGCTGAAATAACAAAAATCCAAATATACAAAATTTTTTAATAATTTAACTATTTGGGATTTCACAAAGCTAATCTCATTAAATTTAATAATGGATCAAGGACTTTACCTATTAATCGACAATGTTTGACTATTGAAATTTTAATCTTATCCATGTATAAGAAAGCTTTCTTCTGTTGGCACACATCCCACTATGATAATCAGATAGGCCTATGCGTATGCTTTTAACATGCTTATCCGCTAAAATTTCTTATTGGGTTTACCTATTGAAATATCGATTATTCGAAAACTTGGAAAATTGGGTCTTATGCATATCTATGAAAATCGATATCTTAAAACTTTCTTCTATCGGCAAACATCCCACTATGATTTTTCGATAGGTCTATGTGTGTAGTATAATCAGGCATATTTGCTAAAATTTGAAATTGGGTTTACCTATTGAAACAACAATTATTCGAAAACTTGAAAATTTGGATATTATGCATATCTGAGGAAATCGATATCTTAAAACTTTCTTCTATCGGCAAACATCTCACTATGATTTTTCCATAGGTCTATGTATGTAGTATAATCAGGCATATTTGCTAAAATTTGATATTGGGTTTACCTATTGAAACAACAATTATTCGGAATCTTGAAAATTTGGATATTATGCATATCTAAGAAAATCGATATCATAAAACTTTCTTCTATCGGCAAACATCTCACTATGATTTTTCTATAGGTCTATCTGTGTAATATAATTATGCATATTTGCTAAAATTTCATATTGGGCTTACCTATACAAATATCGATTATTGGAAAACTTGAAAATTTGGATATTATGCATATCTAAGAAAATCGATATCATAAAACTTTCTTCTATCGGCAAACATCTCACTATGATTTTTCGATAGGTCTATCTGTGTAATATAATTATGCATATTTGCTAAAATTTGATATTGGGTTTACCTATACAAATATCGATTATTGGAAAACTTGAAAATTTGGATATTATGCATATCTAAGAAAATCCATATCTTAAAACTTTCTTCTATCGGCAAACATCTCCGCAACATGGTAAGTTGGTAAATTAATTATTAATTTGAAAACTGATCAGCCATTTCTTACCAATTAGTTTTACTAAATATTCTGGTAACGAAGTCGCTATAAATTCAAAAAGTAAACTACTCATAAAATTTAGCAATAGTAGCTGCGTGCAGTCAGAAGTACTTGTGTGTACTTTGCCACGTTAAATGGAACGCAGCAATTAGTGTCGACCACCGCAAGTACTTATAAGCACTTATGGGTCATATCTTTGCTAGTTTAACTACCTATAGTCAGAGCTTATAATTACTAGCAGTAATTTTTGCGCAATATATGTACATATGTATATTTAGAAATATCAACTGTAGTGTGTGTTTTATTATTGTATTGGTCACTACGAAAAACATTTACAAAACAGACAGAAATAAGATTACATTTTTCAAAAAATCGGTATTTCGATAGGTAAACCCAATATGAAATTTTAGGAAATATGCCTGATTATACTACATACATAGACCTATCGAAAAATCATAGTGAGATGTTTGCCGATAGAAGAAAGTTTTAAGATATCGATTTTCGTAGATATGCATAAGACCCAATTTTTCAAGTTTTCGAATAAACGATATTTCAATAGGTAAACCCAATAAGAAATTTTAGCGGATAAGCATGTTAAAAGTATACGCATATGCCTATCTGATTATTATAGTGAGATGTGTGCCAACAGAAGAAAGCTATCTTATACATGGATAAGATTAAAATTTCAATAGTCAAACATTGTCGATTAATAGATAAACTCCTTGATCCATTATTAAATTTAATGAGATTAGCTTTGTGAAATCCCAAATAGTTAAATTATTAAAAAATTTTGTGTATTTGGATTTTTGTTATTTCAGCATTAAGTTCAAATATTTGATTTTAATGCATTTTTCTTTGTGCATATAATAAATTCGCCCGAATGTATGCTTTTTTAAACACATACAAATGCAATTTTGTTGTGTTGTAAAATCTATTATTAATTTAGGAAAACTTCATTCGCATTTTCTTTCGCCTATTTACTTTTTCAGCTATTGTCCATCTTTTATAAAATAAACTTCACCTTTGAAACTTATGATGAATGTCGAATTACCTTCGGTTTTCTACTCCGGTTTGTGATTGTATTGGTTGCCGGTTTGTGCCACTCAAACTACATTTAACTAATGGTAAATAATTTCCAAATTTGCCGAAATCTCAAATAACTTCGAATTCCTCAACGAACTTGACGAATAATCAAGATAATCTTCAAAAATCACGAAAATGAGTAATAGGAAAAGTTCTCAAAATTTAGAAACATACATATGTGCTAATATATAAGCTTCATATCAACTGACTCACATTTAAGTTCTAAATCAAAGCCAAGTAAATCTCAACAAACTCTAAAATCTCGAAGAGTCTCAAATATTCTCAGTAAGTATCTCAAAATCTTAAAATGGAAGCAACGCCATGCAAGGTATTGCCAAAAGCTAAACTTCTCACAAAAAAAAAAAAATCGTATAATCTCTATTGACGTTCAACAACCTCATTCTCTATAATCTCTGAAAAATGAAATTCCCTGTAATCTCGATAACAGCATGCAACTGTTTTATCTGCAATATCAAAATTAGTTATATGACAGACGGCAATATGAAACCATTGGGTTAACAATTATATTTGACGGTTTGAATTGCCGGTCGATATCACTTGTCATTAACATTTATGATTTCATAAAAAACAAATAATCCCAATAATGAAAATTTAAAATTAATATAAAACAAAACAAGAAATTTGGAAAATAATAAAATTAAGTCAAAATTTAAAAAAATTTAAAATGGTGTTCGTCATAGTTGAACAGTCAGAAAAATTGGTTTTCAATATTTTTGAAATTGTCTTTTGTCAGATTAAAATCGAATTGAGCATCTGCTTTATTGATTAGTTTTACTAATCTATTGATTCGGTTGTTTTAGCCATAATTGGTTGAATAGAGGTATTTCCAATTCATAAGCTGAGTCGATGTTTACAAGTAGGACGTTTCCGATAAAAGCAAATTTTATATTCTTTGCGCCTTGTTGAATATGGCGGTAAGCCACATTTTGAAGGAAAGTTATGTTATGGTCATGTTCCCCACCAGTTTTTCTTAACAGGATTATCAAAACCGTTTTTTGAATACTTTCAATTATTTTGATGTGCACATCATAGATTACAGCATATTCCACTTGAGATCTTATGTAAGGGAAATATAGCGTAAATAAAGTTTTTAAGTTAAGGGATAAAGGTTAAGTCGGTTTTTTTAAAAATGGAAATACCTATTTTTCACTCTGGATTCTGAAAGATTGATTCTGTATGGCTGAATGTAGAATTTCATGCGCTTTCAGAATCCAGAGTCAAAAATGAGTGCTTCCATTTAAAAAAAACAATTTGACCTTGAAATGAACCTGCAATTTGACATCAAGGTCAAATTCAAGCTCATCATTTGATTTCCCCCTAACAATTGTGCAACTTTTGTATTTACAATTTTTATGATTTAAGCGTTCCGCCGGAGAGTTATTTGAGTGGTTCTTTTAAAATGGGTTACCTGGTATAATCCACAAATTTATTTCAATACAGACAACAACAAAATTATTTTCTGTCATATGTTAAAAGTTACCAAATGAAGTTGTAAACCCCTGACGATCCCCAAAAATAAGGGAGGTGTTTTTTTATAGTCAGATAGTTTCTAGTTACTTCATTAAATATCTAGGATCAGTTATTTTATACATATTACGATCAGATATTTTATATTATTTTCCATTTTATATTACGTACATGTACGTCAATAGTGGTTGCACGGCGATTTCTAAGAATTGATGTAACTACGAAACGGTCATGTCGAACGTTTGTTAACCTTTGCTGACCATCCTTTGTCGCCTGGTATATAACCCAGTGGCGTAGTGGTACTACGGGAAATCCGAAACTTATTTACGATGAAAAGTTGGCTTCTCTCATCATCCAACAATGTCACGATTGCCGTTACACATTCTGACTTTAACGATATAATAAAAACGCAATACACTGATACAGCAAAATGTAAACTCGACTGTAAAACGATTGAATAACACAAAAATAATTTCACAAATTTTCGATTATTAATTTGCCGATAAATTTAAATTTTTCATGGCATCCGACATTTTCTAAGATTGTTTTGAATGGCCTAGAATTTGGTTTTTATTTTATGTTTCCAGCTCGTGTGGTTCAAGAGGTATTTGAAAATTTAGTTATAAGCCATGTTGTGAGATAAATAAAAAAACTCAGGCACATGATTAGACAAAGTATGTCATGGTGATATTTTCTAAGTCTTTTGGAACGTCAACCGAATGTTATTACTACTTAACGGAAATAATCAGGCGTACTACTTCAAATTTCATCTGAATACATTTCATCGCCTTTTCGAAGCCAAACTTCCCGAAAAATAATATATTTTGAATAGAATGGATTTAGAGTTCAATGTGGAAATGTCCATTCCAGCCGTTTTTGTTTGAAGTTTTTCAGCTAGTGCGGTTCAAGGGGTATTTGAAAATTTAGTAATAAACCACGTTGTGGGATAAGTAAAAGAACTAGGCCACATGCTATGTCATTTACCCGCTCATCGTCGTATGTAATGCTTGTCTATTGCATTAATAATGTTATCTTGTCATGAATATATGATAGATTTGATAATAGCAAAAGCATGCTAGGATTTCTTAAAGAACCATAAAAGAGTTCAATAACCCGAAAGTTTTTATCATGCTACAATATGCGTCATGTGCGTGGTCTCCCAACTATGCTAGTCATATTAGCAGAATCGAAACGGTACAAAACAAATGACATTTTTTATTCGTGGAAAACCCAGCAATTTGATCATTGTAAGTCACGGTGGGAGAACGTTAGAGATTTGCCTTCTTATGTCGATAGATGGAAAACTTTAAAGCTTGAGCCACTTGTTATTCGCTGTCACCAAGCTGGTGCAATTTTCATTTCCGATCTTCAAATGGCTTATATCCAAAGCTCATTTTTATTAATAAACCTTAGGTTATATGTCCATGATCGAGTTTAAGATCTCTATCCCTTTTGAAAACTGAATTTCACAGGACTAATTATGGAGATAACGCGCCTTTGAATCTGATAACTAAGTCTAGTAAATTGACTAAATGTGAGATCAGACGATCATTGAAATGGGATTATTTCAATAAATGATAACTTTTTATCTGTGTAATGTTAAATTAAAATTATACTGAACTTTTGGTTCCCAATTAATTTTAAAATTAAATAATTTTTGATATTGGAAAAGCTTTCAGTTACTTCATTAAACATGTGGCCAATTGGCAAAATTTTGGGATAGATCCACAGAATTTTCTGTTTAACCAATTATTGTTTAGAACGATATGGTACCAAACGAAGTTGTGAGCCCTTGACGATCCGCCAAAAAAGAAATGTGTTTTTTGATACTGAAATAGCTTCTAGTTACTGCATTATGTATGTGGCCAATTGGTGAAACCTCTAGAATCAGATTGTCGGAATATTTTTGTTTAACCTACAGATATTTGTGGGCAATGAATTATGACAAATAATTTTCTTTGGGTTTTTAAACGCTTCATAATAAATATTAAGCTTGTAATTTCAATTCTATATTTGTTACTTCATTTATTATCATGATTTTTGTAATTTATGTATTTACTTTCTAGATGTATTCCTATTTGGTAATTGTGTCGAATCAAATATTAGGTTAGGTTAGGTTAGAGTGGCTGCCAAAACGCACACTTAGACCGATGACGGTCCATTGTGATACCCCCTTACACCTTCATTGGAACCATTTTGAGCTACTTATATAGCGTACGGTATCTCGCACATTGCAGTTCTCGAGATCCATAAGGTCGTCCAAACTATACTTGCCCAGATGTTTATACCTCCTGTAAGCTAACGCCGGGCATGAGCAGAGGAAGTGGCTCAAAGTCTCTTCCTCCTCCTCATCCATACAGCTTCTACAGAAGTCATTTGCTATTGACCCAAGCCTAGGGATAGTAGTGTTTTGGAGCGCTTCAAGTCCAGTTTCGGCCAGACTTGCCAAGCTACATAACATGTTATGGTGTTAGTTCACCTCTTCTGTGCCGAGGCTATCGCCTCATTTCTAAGCGCCCTACACAACGCTGCTATGGGCCTCCCCAGATTTACCCTTTCCGGTTTCAATTGGAGAGTTGTACCTTGCCTTGCCAGTCCGTCCGCCCTGCAGTTCCCCAGTACGTCCGAGTGACCGGGGACCCAGACTAACTGGATATTGAAATGCTCACTCATCTCGTTAAGAGATGTGCGGCACTTCAATGCCATCACGGACGTCAGAGAAACTGATTCCAGCGACTTGATTGCCGCCTGACTGTCCACATATATTATTATATCCCTTGTGGATATGACATTATGCTTCAACCAAGCCAGCGCTTCCTCAATCGCTACCACCTCCGCATGGTACACACTGCAGTGATCAGCAAGACGAACGGATATATTCACATTTAATTTGTCACAATAGACTCCTGCTCCGACTTTGCCGTCTAGCTTGGAGCCGTCAGTGTAGAATTGTATACTTCCAGGAAAGAAGGTAGAATATAGCCTTCAGAGCACGAGTGGGGATTGTCTTCAGTGCCCCGCTTATAAGCAAGCAGGCCGTTCTCTGTACCTTCTCTATCTTATTCTTATAAGTTTTCTTGTTTAGTGCTGACCACCACACTCTCACCCCGTACATCAGAATCGGTCTGACTACAGCAGTGACAAGCCAGTGTACCAGCTCTGGTTTTAGACCCCATCTCCTACCGACGGCGTTTCTACATGAGTACAGAGCAATGGTGGTCTTCTTTACTCTCTCTAAAATATTGGGCATCCAATTTAGCTTACTGTCCAAAATTATGCCCAGAAAACTTGCCTTATCAGTAAAGGCCAGTGCCGCGCCATTTAAGGTAGGAGGGGCGACTAATGGAATTTTATATTTCTTGGTGAAGAGTACCAGCTCTGTTTTGGATGGATTTATACCCAGCCCACATTTGAAGGCCTACTTTGTAATGATTACGAGCGCTTGTTGCATGACTTCCTTAATCGTGCCTAGGTACTTCCCCGAGATCGCGATTGCTACGTCATTTGCATACGCTATCACCCCTATTCCCTCCCTCTCCAGTTCCAAAAGTAATCTATTGATAACTATGTTCCAGAGAAAAGATGATAGGACACCACCTTGCGGAGTTCCTCTAACTACTCGCCTCCTAATGGTGGATTTCCCCATATCCGCGTTAATAATCCTGCATTAAAGCATCTGATTTATCAACCTCCCTAAGGGGTAGTCCACATCTAAGAAAGACAGTCCTTCCCGAACTGCCTCCGTCCTGACATTGTTAAAGGCGTCCTATATATCGAGGAACGCTACCATACAGTACTCTTTCGAGTGGATTGATTTCTCAATTTTTCGCACTAGGGAATGCAGAGCCGTGTCCACAGATTTCCCTTTTCAGTACGCATGCTGAGAAGTCGCCCAATTTCAGGGTTTTATTTTTGCACGTATGTACACGTCGATCAGTCTTTCCAATGTTTTCAACAGAAAGGATGATAGAGTTATAGGTCTTAGGTCCTTTGGGTAGGCCTGTGAATTATTCCCCGTTTTCGGGATGAAAATCACCCTAACCTCCGTCCATTTCCAAGGAATATAATTCAGTTTTAGACACCCGCTGAAGATCACCTTCAGCTATGGGAGAATGATCGACGAGTGTTTTTGCAATTCCGCTGGGATGATACCGTCTGGGCCTGCCAATTTATAGGGTTTAAAGCCGTTTAGTGCCCATAGGATCCGGTTTTTGCACACGATTTCCTCCGGGCACCCCGACGATAATTTTTCCCCATTCCTACCAAGCTCGGTCGACACACCCACACTACCCGGGAAATATATATCCAACAGAAGCGCCAATGATTCTCCAGTAGACGTTGTCCACAGCCCATCTGGTTTAATTAAGTAATTAGGGCTCGTTGGACTCTTAGATACGATTTTTCTGAACCGCAAAAATACCGAAACACCTTCCATTTTATCACAGAATAGTCTCCAAGACTTCCTCCGCGCCTTCCTTATTTCCTTTTTATACTTTTTAAGGTGCTCCTTATAGGAGTCCCAATCCTGAGCTTCCCTAGAGCTCTTTGCTCTATTGAATGCTTTCCTACATCATGAACGAAGGATTCCCAACTCCCTGGACCACCATACCGGTTTCTGCTTCCCTTTAGGTATTCTCTTGGGGCAAGCAGTGTCCAAGAACAAGTTGCAGGCGCTTGTGATTTCCCCACCAGGAATCCAGCTCCTTCTCGGTGGATGGGGGCTTCGGAGCATCGGTCGGTAAGAGTCCTACTAACACTTCCCCGTCTTTGTTCCAGTTAGCCCTTCTAGGATTCCTGAAGGCTTTCCGGGTAACAGGGTGAATGTCAATATTAAACGTCACGTACCGATGGTCCGAGAAGGAGTGTTCCTTCGCCACCCTCCATTCTTTCACCATACGTGTAATGGAGTCTGATGCAAAGGTAACATCCAGTACCTCCTGCCTGTTACTAATAATAAAAGTGGGCTCTTGCCCCAGATTACACACTGCAAGGTTAGTACCCAATAAGTAACCAAATAAGTACTCACCCCTATCATTGATATCGGTGCTACCTCAGAAGGTATGATGCGCATTTCCATTACAACCCAGTATTACTCCGATCTTTTCCCGTTCCGCTTCGAGTATCAGTTCCCCAAGGTTATCCGGCCGAACCTCCTCTCGGTTCATATAGGCTGAAACCAGCCATAGTAAGCAGCTTCCCGTCTCCAGGCCGACTGCCGTTACGTCTCCACTACTATATTGTGGAAGAAGAAAAATACTCAAGTTATTTTTAGCGAGAATGCAAGATCTGATCTTATCGGACCCAGAAGAGTATAAAATTGTATGCCCTTTTAAACCTAGGCCACAGATCTTGTTTTTACTAATCCATGGTTCTTGAACTAGGATTATGTCCTCATCCGATTTGGTCAGTTTGAGGATCAAGGCTGCCGAAGCAGCCTTAGAATGGTGAAGATTAATCTGAACTGTGCTCAGCATAAACAGATCAACTTACCTTCCTTCATATACCCACGTCATCAATCCTGACGCTTCCTTCCGGTGCTTCGTGTTGGCTCTTTATGCCACCCTCCTCTCCCATCGACTCGACCCGATCTTCCTCGTTCGAGTTCAGGGATAGGCGACTACCCATAGCCCCATCGCTGAGCTCCCAACGTCCCGCCCAGCATCTTCTCTCTGCTCTTTTCCTGGTAGGTCTTCCACAATCGCTTCGACCTCATCCTTTTTAAATACCTTTAGGGTAGAGACACGATTGTCCCCTAAAATGCCCCAGAAAGCACTTTCTTAAATTTAAATTTAGTACTAGATTAAAACTTTTGAATTTTTACTAAAAAGCAACGGGTTTCAGTTGTTTCAATCTAAAATCGGTCAATTTTTCATCGGAAAACCCTATAGCTAAGTAGTCTGGTAGAGAGATTCAATTTAGAAATTTTTAATTTTTCAAAAATTTCTGGGCTTACCTAATTCTGAATTTACAAGTTAGAAAATTAAACCTGAAATTGTACAATTCTGAATCTGAAAATTGGTAAATTTAGATATTAAGGATTTTGGCTACAATAATATGGAAAACTTACATTGTACTCGCGACTTCTGAACATTAAATGAATTTTAAGTGTAATTATCGAGCTTCTCGAATCTCTCGAATTTAATTTAAATCAACACAATTTTAATATAGATTTGCTTGAATGTTGGTATATAAAAAATAATGGAACTGATTTTTATGATAGTTATCACACTACCACAAGCAAATAAATATTTTTCTAGGTCAACCAAATTTTCATACATACATATATTTCACATATGCTATCTAAAGGAAATTGGTGGTCTTCTGACATTATAAAAATTTTCAATAAGTATATAACATGTATTCTGTCCTTGTCGAATTTCGGCAGAATCTCGTTCCAAATATTGATTTTATTATTAGGTCTATAAATAAAATAATTAAAATCGGCATGATTTATGAATTTTTTTCGAACTGGTTATGCGGTTTCAAATCAAAATTATCCCAAAAACCAAAAAACTTTTTTATCTCGTTCAACTTCATTGAGTCTATTATACGAAAAAATACGATTGGATGTCTATAATGTTTTATTTTTACATACAGATTAGTTACACCTCTACCAAAAATATTTGTAACCTAATCCCAGTTAGAAAACAAATTGTTTTTGTGCTTTATTTTCGGTTCTAACCCATAAGAAACCATATACTTTCAAATAATGGAATTATAAATAAATTTAGGGCAAGATGTAATTACAATAAAAAATAACCGAAAATAGAAAAAGAAAAATTTTCTTCAAAAATTATAATCTTTTTATGGTCTAATTTTTGTCTAATTACTAATTGAATTTTTGTTATTTTCTTATATATTATAAGAGTATACGTAGGTATGATGGATTTACTCAGTGGCAACGGCGGGAAGATGAAAATGTAATGAGAACGAAATTTTATGGTGGATGATAAACGTGCAAAGAATTTTCATATTGTTTGTTACGGATTTTCTTTTGTTGTAGGAAAACAGGTTTTAACATTTTCTGCTTTATCTCTAAAATTTTCTATATCACACTCTCGTTATATGGTATCATTATGTAACAAAATATAAATAAAATACAGATAGCTAGATAGAGGAAGCTTTTATATTCTCATGTGAAAAGATAAAAAATCAATTAAAAAAGTGTTAGAGATATGAAATAACTTTTATATCTCACTTAATGGGTATGCGTACTCGTATTATATCGACAACACAGAGAGTAACAGATTTTGATAGTTCGCAATAGAATAAATTTACGATATCTCTGTGTTGTATAATGTTAAGCTTCAGCGAGCTGAATGATAAATTAATTAGAATGGTATTTGTATGTTCGTATATTTTTATTTATAATAATAAACCAATAGATTAAGAAACAACAGGTAATTCAAAGTTTTACGTTTTGGCATTTGGAATACTAAAAAGGTGTACATATATGTATGTGAGTCGCATTCTTATCAGGTATTTGTTTATGCTTTCGAAATTCCAAATCTGGCTTATATTTGGCATTCATAGAATATGATTGTGGCTAATGTAATGGCAGAAGAAAATTTAAAACTATTTTTTAAATCAGTGTTGCCACGGCAAAATGAGAATTCAAATTTATTTTTATATTCTATTTCAATTTTATAAACAACTAGCTGAGCCCGGTCCGCCTTGCTGGCCCTAAGTAAACCTTTTCTTTTGTATTGTCTCTCGATTTAAATAGATGTCACAGCATTTAGTTATTGAAAATTCAATTTTCGTATATCTGTACAATAAGTACATTGTATTAGAGTGTAATCATTATAACGGGAAATTGATTTGGTAATATTGTTAATGAGCTATTGGAATGTAAACTGCTGTTAAATGATGACAATGGAAAGAGATGATTCGTATTATATGCCGCACAGTGATACCTGATGAAAGAATATTATTAAAAAATGTAATAAATATTTTATGTGAAATGAAATTCATATAAATTTATTGTAACGTTCTTTATTTGAAAATTTGTTTGGTTTAAAATTTGGTAATTAAATTAGTAAAGGATCGGAAAACCCTAAGATTTCGTTACGTTATTGGAAAAAATTCCCAAATTTGTTTTGATTATGTTATAACGTTATTTAACCTTAAATCATGTGAAACGTTACGTTACATAACGTTATTTAGTATTAAATAATGTTTTTAACGTTATAGAACTAATAACGTTATCTAAAGTTAAATAAATTATTAACCTTTTCTTTAGTAAGGTTTTAACACTAGAACTAGCGACCAGAATGAGATGATGATGATTTAAGAATGAGGAAAAAAAGTGAATTCAATAAATGTACAATCCGTCATTTTGACCGATCGGTAGTTCTAGTGTTAAATAATGCTACCAGGAATTAAAAGTATGTCGAAATTTAGCAAAATAAGAGTGAATACAAATTTATTATTTCATTTCGTGTCTTTTTTATTTTGTTTTCTTTTACGCATAAGCAGTTAAAATATAGTTCATAATTGTCTAATTTGGTGTCACCGAAACTATATATTTATCTCATTCATGTGTTGGTCAGGTGGTCATACGCGAACCATGAGGAAGTAACAAAAACATTTTTTATAACGTTATTTTATTTGGTTATTTCTAAATTTTATAAAGTTATCTGTTACGGTTACGTTATAACATAACGTAATGGGTTTGGTTACGTTTTCTTGAAAAACATCGCAATTTTAGCGTTTTTTAACGTTATTCGGGTAACGTTATATAACGTTATCCGTCCTTGAATTAGCGAACCCCGATGCACTTCGTTGCAACCAACCAAAAAAAAAGAAATGAAATATTCTAGATTTTTTTTTTATGAAATGAATGCATTGTATTTCAAAATTATTAATGTCAATCCAAAACATTTGGATATACAATATTTTTCGTTTGCCCATTTGAAGCGAGCACAAACAAACAATTTGGAGTTCCAACCCTTGAGCAGGCCACGTATAGCTGTCCATATGAAAAGCACGGCTCCTCCAAATTTAATCCGCATATTTGAAGCGTTTGTCCTTGCACCTTATTGATGGACATGGCAAATGATAGACGCACTGGGAATTGCAAACGCTTAAATTCAAATGGCATGTCTGTTGGAATCAGTGGAATACGTGGTATGAGCACAATTTCACCTTTCGCTATTCCGGTCAATATTGTGGCTTCAATTAAATTCGGCATCAATTTTTTTACTGCCAATCTTGTGCCAACCTTTAAATTCAAACAATGCGGTGGCATACCAGGTGGTTCCAATGAATTCAAAAATTCAATTGGATAATTCACTGCATCATCTGCATTCATTGCGCTATCAACAGATTTATATGATGTCACTGCACCTGGTAATTTTTCTTAAATCTGATATCTGATGTGATTCCTGTAATTTTGAACAATGTTTGGGAACACACTTTCAATCAAGTCTTCTGTTAATTAGAGAATGGTACAAAAATTGTTCGGCAATGTAATCAATCCATTTGTATTATCGACTCGAACTTTGCCATTTCCAATATCTAACAATTGCTTCGAGAACCGATCTGCAGATTGGTCGTTGTGCAATTGAACGCGCATATTTATGTTCAATGTCAATTTTTGCACATGTCGCCACAGAAGAGAAGACTTTAAGCATGCATTGATCTCATCCGCCGGTGTTGATCGTGCAACCACAGGCAATATTTGACGAAAATCGCCTGACAATAATATCAATGCACCACCAAAAATTTCTTGATTCTGATGTAGATCTTGCATTGTACGGTGTAATGCTTCCAGCGATTTTTTATGCGTCATTGTACATTCATCCAAAAGAATAATTGCTGCTTGTTGCAAAACTTTTGCCATCGCAGAATTTCTTGAAATATTGCACGTGAGATGTTCAATCACCTGTTAATTTGAGAATAATTATATTTTACAATAATATCGATTAAATTTTAAAGTGATCAATCAATAAATATAAGCACACCTGCACATTCAACGGCAATTTTAAAGCAGAGTGCGCTGTTCGTCCACCATCCAATAGAGTAGCAGCGATTCCCGACGAAGCAAGTGCCAATGCAATTTTTTATTGCGATCGAATGGCTGCCAAAATCAGTGATATCACAAATGTTTTTCCCGTACCACCAGGCGCATCCAAAAAATATAATCCACCGACTTCATTTTGTACAGCTTGCATGATGGTATCATAGACATGTTTTTGATGGTCATTTAATTTGGGAACATTCAAATTCACAAATGTTTGCAATTCATTGGGATCATACTGTTGTTCACGTTGCAATTCTCGAACAAATAAATCATGCATTGGACGATTGGGTGGTGACAAACCTAATTGCCCTAATGCTTTATTTGCAATCGTTAGGCACATATCTTCAATCGCTATTAATGCCTCATTATACATTTCCAATGAAATCAGCAAATCAGCGTTTCTTGTGTGATGACGCATTCCAATCAAATAGTCTTCTGCCATAAAATCTTTGTATTTATTCCACAATTCAAGTGGATTTGATGGAAAACATGTTGATATGATTATGGCATATAACATACGTATTTGATGTGGAGAAGAAGCAATCGATGCATCATGAAGTGTTAAATCCCAATGCGCATCATTTTCAAGTAAACCTAATTGCTCACATGCTTAACGATACGTCACACATAAATGACCATTTACTCTTCGCAAATGTTAAAATGAACGTGGTCCAACAACATTTACTAACAACAACCGCAAATAATAACATTCTGCATTGTTTGGATTCTTCCCATGGTATCTGCAAAAAAAAACACCCGGATGGCCATCAACAGGTGTTCCTTGTTTACGTCGTTGCCATTTCTTTGCAGTCCAAGCGAAATAATGCGTTAGATCTGAATACAGCAACGTTCTGGCAAATTCATCGCTTTCACACAATTGAAAGAATGCGGTTAATGTTGTTGCTGGTGGCTGTGCTGCTCTCTGCTGTACATTTGCATCGGTAAAATATACACGCTGGCCATTTTCAAGATGAACAGCCAAATGAACAACAGCAGGATATCGCTCATGAATTGGAAATGAATAAATTCTCCAAAGAGCTTCATTAGTGCTAATGTAGCGCCCCATTTGATATTGGGCGATTTCATCATTGCTATTGTCACCAGCTACTCCAAAAACAGCCATATCACTGCCTTTATTCACATATTTGCAAATGTATTTATGCGACTTCACAGAATTACATTACTCAAGATTTATGTGAGCCTGAAATACTTTTGACAATAGTGGAGAATAAAGCACAATCCAACGATTATCAACTTCAATGTCTTGATTGCGTATTTTAATTGTTGTTGTATGGCCATTATCCTCCGGTGACCGACGTCGGTACAATGGGTATCAATCGTCACCTGTAAGTGTATCCGAAGTTAATGCTGGTGAATTCATATTTATTTGACCGCAAGGGCCATGGATCATATTTTTCGTGACAACTTCAAATAATACTGGTTCGCTGATATCTTCTGGAATTTCAGCTGATATAATGTTATCAATTTGATCGGGTGTTATTTTACGAACCAGCCATATCAAGATGTGCGCGTGTGGCAGCCCTCTCTTTTGCCATTCAATCGAATACATCCAGCAACGCACCTCTCCAAAAATTCGCAATTTGATAATCAAATCCATCAGTGGTTTTACTTTCTGTCGAAATACACGTGCTGTTATATCGTGTCGATCTGTTGGATTCTGACCATCAAATAAATTGTTTTTTATGTCAGCCCACTGTGGATTGCATGTGAATGTTATGAATAGTTCGGGACGACCATATTTGCGAACGTATAACGTTGCATCTTGCGTATATTCGTGCATGTGGCTCGGACTGCCAACATATGTCGATAGTAATATTGTTAAACGTCCGATATCATTAACATTACCATCATTCACTATTGCATCTCGCAAGTATACAAATGTATTCTTTCGATCGCAATTTGGCTTGATTGAATCGAAGGTAATTAAGGCGTTCTGCTTCAATTTTCGCATACATGTCAACAGCGTATTCGTGGAAAAGTTTGCCACATCGCATAATAAAGTTGTCTTCTTGTGGGCGAATTTCGAATCTATACGAATAATAATTCATTCCACTAACTTTTTTTTCTACCTCACGACCTATGATAAATACATTATCAGAAAATTAAAATCATGTCTTCTTGTTTTGAAATAAATAAATGGAATTCATATATATTTTACCGGTTCGTGGATCTATCATTCGGCTATTGATATGATAGCCGTCGTCACCTTTCCAGTGCAATAATGGATATTGTAATGCATCATAGCTACGGTGAAGCTCTGAAACACGCCGTAATTCTTCATTTCTTCGATGTAGCACAATATCGCGAGATTGAAACTGGTCTCCAACAATTACAATGGCCACTTCATCAATTGTTGGTGCATTAAATCGTCTCGCATGCTCTCCAAAGGGCGTTCTGTCAGCCCTGATAACGATTCTGTGATCATCAGATGGCATACGATCGAGAGCGGTTTTAAACAATCGAATTTGTTCATTGTGCTGATGTAAGAATGTTTGAAGTTCAGAAACAATTTGTCGGCATGAAATTGTCTCAAACAATTTTGGTCGCACCAAAAGAAGTCATTTGAAATGCCGCATTGTATTCTTGAATGTGAGACAAAAAATGCTTAGACGTTTGCGACGTTCCAAAAATGAATGAATGAGATTCAAATGCTGGCAGTCTCACTTTGCCATTAGCACAACACATGCCAGGCGTTTCACCTTGAAATTTGGCTGCATCACAATGTGGACATCTCACCGTCATTCCACCAATATTGGCATGTTCACTATAATCATTTTCGCTATTGTAAGCGAAAGCAGCGTATTCCATCTCTTGCAAGCACGACGTGAAAGTCGTGTCGTTCGTCTCGATGCTGGATTTAATGGATTTGGATCTGCCGATCTATGACGACGTGCGTTTCGTAATTGTTGTACTTGATTTTGTTGTGAGTGTTCCTCTACACTTTGCGCTCTCCTTTGATTAAATCTATAGGTAGAATTACGCGTACGTCGACCTATAGTTGATCGTCTTGTTGGTGGCATTTTTTTCTAAATCAATGAAATTAATTCAATATGAATTAAGGATTGTTTATTTAAGAATAATTCAAAAAAGTATTGTTGTTGTGTGAGTGCTGTTATGCGTTGCATTCAATTAAACTTTCCCAAAAAATCATTAAAGCAAAACAAATTTGTTTTGTTTATTTGGAAAATATTTTGCACTGAACACACTTAAAATCACTTTTTATTTTGTTAATACTTACCAATATTTATGAAACTCAAAAAAAATCACTTGTAATAAAATTCCAATTGGAAAGCAGCGACTGTATGACCGGCTGTATCAGAATCCAAGAGTGAAAGAAAGTATTGGCAAACATGTGCATTTTGACAGGTTCATCTGTTTGTCATTTGTATGCTGTCAATCAAATGAATGTGTGTATTTATGAGTTTGTGTATTAGTTTGGATCGATTTTTTTCGTTTCTATGACGACGTGCGTTTCGTAATTGTCGTACTTGATTAGGTCGGACCGAAATTTAAACTTTTTTTTTTCAAATGTTGAATTAAATTTTTTTCAACAGGGGGGCTGGGACCATACCCAATCACGTTGTGGGGGTGTGGGGGGGAAGGTGACCTTATTTTTTCGCTCAGACCGTTTTCGAGATATTTGCAATTTTTCGACTTTACGTGTATTTGGTGTTGTTTTACAAAGAGCGAGTTCATTTTAGGAAAAAAATCATAACTCGAGAATGGCTGGACCGATTTTGGATTTCAACTAACCATCATCACTCCTCCCTGCACCTTCCCTAAAAATGTTATGGCAATCGGTTGAGCCGTACTCGAGTTATGGAGTGACAATCAAAATGTATACTTCTTTTTATATAAATAGATGGTTGTTAACAACTGATACTCAAAATGACCGATACAAGTTAATTATTATTAAATTACCTCCAATAAAAACGAAAAAATTAAATAAAATGAGTTTTGTGTGTTTTAGTTGTCAAAACTTGCATTCTGAATTTTATCATAATCTGTAAATAAATCACTAAGTTCCTTCATAAAATTCTAGAATATGACCAATTAGGAAGAAACTCGGTTATTTCTAAACCGATTGGGACGCAATTCGATAAATACAACATGAAATCGCTAAAGAAACAACCGAGTTCCTTCCTAATTGGTTTTATTTCAGAACTTCATGTAAAACTCCTTTTAGACCGTTATTTCATCATCAAGTCCTTTCTAATTGGCCATTTCCCAGAATTTTATCTAAAATTCATTTGAGAATCCCATTTCCGTCGTGCATGCTGAAAGACAATAAAAGAAAGCCCCATACCAACTAACTTTCAGCGAAAACCAAGCAAATTTTACCAATGAACTTAATCCATTTACAACGAAAAAATCGATGTTATTCATCAAAATGACTGAATTTCTACAGTTTTCATTCGTAAAATGCTGAAGATGAAAAACTTTCAATTAACCTAAATGGTACATTTTGAATCGTCCAAGGTCCGTTGCTTGCTCAATAAACTCTGCATTGTCGATTGCAGTTTTTCTCTGGGATAACGGTTTTCCAACCGTTATTCTCAAGATTAAATTAAACTACCAACAGTTCTGTTAAAATGCTAAATTATTCATGATTTTGAATAGGGGCTAATTTTTATAGAAATTATTCCTGCCGCCAAAAATGTGCTCTCAGATACCACAGTCATTCAAGATAAAATGTTGAATATACCAAATATCTATATATGAAGACTTCGTGTGTCTTACTTATCTCGTATCAAATTTACTGAGACTTCAATAATAAAACTTAATAACGCATATAATCGACAATTTCTGTATCACCATGGTGACAGCTATAATCATATGCGAGTTGTAATTATTTACCTCGGAATCTATAAACTTCTAGTTCAATATCACATGCAATCGAAAGACTAAAATTTTGGCACCATATAAATTATTAAAGTTAATTTAACTCAAAATTGAAATAATTGGTGCGCTAAAATATTTTAGAATTAACTGCCGATTAATAAAATATTTAGAGCAATTCTAGATGATTTTATAGAAAAAATAGAAATTTCTCACAATTTCTCGAATGTTCGTAGCTCAGCCCACCCTTGATGGATGCAGAAAACATCAAATGGCCAGTCAAAATTCATCATTATGGTCCGTTAATATTATAGCAGAAATGATCAAATGGCCTGGGGCCGGCCTTATAAATAACATAAACTATTTGCATCAATTCTTGTGCAAAGCTCCGACAACGAAATTCCTTAAACAAAAAATCAAAGGTTTCAAGGTGGGATGTCAAATGTTGTACAAATCTCCACCCAAATTCCTCCCTTGATTTAAGTTACGTTGTTTTTTGGTTTAGATTACGTCGTTAAAAACCCTTTGATATTTTTGTTTATTATATTGTAATACTTATTTCTCGTATGGAGCTATTGTTGAACAACATTTTTGATCTACTATACAAAATATTTATTGCATAAGTTATCGACATTTAGGCGTTAATTTTGTACATAGTATAACTACATTTATGTAAATAAATACTTAAATTTACGAAAAATTTGTTAATTTTCACAAGCATGCAAAGATAAACCTTAAGATGTTTGATGAGATTTTATCTCTCAACTTCATCAATGAATAATCAAATCCAATGTTTTGAATTTTGAAATTCCAGAATTTGTTTCATTGTTTTCAAACTTGTAAATCCGGATTTGAAAAGGTAGAATTCCACATTTCCCCAAAATTTGGTATTACGCATTTTTATGTTTAGAACTGATAAGTATTTGGTTTTTATTTAATATATTTTCATTATGTCAGTAACTAAGCTGAAATCAGAAATTTTTCAGAAAAACAAGCAAAAATATAAAGGGCTGAAACCTCATGAGGTGGTCAGAACTTCGGCCTTGATTAATTTAAGTCCCAAATCAATCCCGAAATGAATTTCTTAAGTCAATCTTCAGCTCAGCCTTCAACTCAATATATAAATCAACTTCCATCTCAATCGCAACATAATTCTAACCGCAATCACCAAATTAACCACCAACCAAACCCTCAAATCAATCACCAAATCAACCCCAAATCAACTTTAAAATTAACCCTTAACCTAACTCCAAATAAACTCTTAAATAATTCTCCAACGGAACAACACACTTAACCCCAATGCAGGCTAACTAAACCCTAACTCAACTTCAACTTAACTTAGTTCGAACCAAATCTCAACCCTCTGCTCAACTCATACCATCATACCAACATACCATTGTACCATCATACCATCATACCACCATAGATTTTTAGATCTAAAACTCAGTTTAGAACCAAATTTCCATCGCACATGTAAAATTTTATCATAATCGGTTCAGAAATAGCCAAGTCCCATCTTACTTTTCCATATTCCAGAACTATATCCAAAAATCACTTTAGAATCCCATTTCTATGGCAGATGTCAAATTTCACTCAAATCCGTTAAGAAATAGCCAAGTTCTGTCCAAATTGCCCATATTCCAGAAATTTACATAAAAATCATTTTATAATCCCATTTCTAACGCACATGTCCAATTTCATCATAATCGGTTAAGAAATACTCATGTTCCATCGTAATTGGTCATATTACAGAACTTTATTTAGAATCCCATTTCCATCACCCACATCAAATTTCATCATAATCGGTTAAAAAATATACAAGTTCCGTCCTCATTGGCCATATTCCAGAACTTTATCCAAAAATCATTTTAGAATTCCATTTCCATCACCCAGATCAAATTTCATCATAATCGGTTAAGAAATAGCCAAGATCCGTCCTAATTGACCATTTTCCAGAACTACATCTACAAACCATTTTAGAATTCCTTAAGGAATCAATTAAGGAATAGCCAAGGTTCATCCTACTTGGTCATATTCCAGAACTTCGTCTAAAAATCATTTGAATATCCCATTTCCATTGGAAATACTGGATTTCATCAAAATCGGATAAGATATAGAATCCTAATAAAATTTTAATAAAAAAAAAATTCACAAATCCTCAGTTTAACGGACAACGTTTTTGCTCCCGTCGATTTCCGTTGTATTGAGGTTTCCCTATATATATAGATTGCTCAATGGCTCAATAAACCCTAATCTAACCCCAACGAAACCGCAACTCAACCCTGATTCAACTCGCAAGCGGAACCCAATTTAACCTTTAACTAAATCGCAAATTTTACGCCAAACTCGCTCCTCAAACCAGCATATATAAAAAATTGGTCAACAACTCACTATTTCCTATCCAGCCCCAACTCAACTCCAACTCAATTTTAACTCAACCCGCAAATTGATCCCTATAATCAAACCAGCATATATAAAAATTCGTAAATATTTTAATATGAAACCCCAAATCAACTCCAACTCGACTTCAACTCAACCCGCAAATTGACCCCTAAATTAACCTTCAACTCAACCGCAAACTCAATATTCAAACCAGCAAATATAAAAAATTGGTAAATATTTCAATACCAAGGTATTTTGGGTCAATTCGTATCGCTTTTTTAGACTCGGGGACTTTCAAAACGTCGAGAAAAGTGGTTTTGGACCAACCAAATTTCTGATCATTTTTGACAGTATTTCAATACTTTGGTCTTTTTAGACCGAAGTAAAATAAATATATTTTAAAACGATATACATTAAATCACAAATTCGCGAAAAGCATAAAATATGGTGGCAATTGTCTTATTTTGTTGGCACATAGAAGCGTCCGACCAGTAGCGAGAAACATTTTTCCGCTTTAATACTATACTTGGCCGCACTTGTAATCTAATTGCGATGAATTGCGACTAATGCTTCCAGAACCAACATTATTAACCAAAACAGAGTTAAAAATTTTTAAATAAAAGAATTTAAGGTGCCAGTAGTGACACAAAATATTATATAAACCACGGTTGACAAACTTTACGCTCGGTTATAACAATATAGACTTCTCAGCCTTGGAATTTTAATAAAAATCTCTAAAATATCAAAATAAATTTTGAAAAATCTTGTGAACTCCTGTTTCGGATTTCATGTTAACTAAACCCTAAATTCTTAACTTCCAAACTGCAAATTAATAATTCGATTAAATAACTTGTCGATTAAAAAGTTGGTTAGTTTGTAAAATAACATTCCAAAAATAAGTCAAAAAAACCCTCACTTGGGTTTTGTGTGCAGAACTGCATGCAGCGACATTTGCAAACATCCTTCTCACTTGTTTAAAATTACGTATGAATTTTGAATAGAGGTGGCAGGGAGATATACTTTTAAGAATTTGATATCAGTTATTGAAGAAAAAGTTTATAATTTTAATTCACCAGCTACTCGTACTCATACTAGACTCATACTAAAATTTTCGTTCCATTGGGGTGCTCACTCACACCTTTTGCAAGTAGCAAATTTGTGCCATTAAAAGACAGCTAATACAGCGAAAAACAAAAATGTTGTTGTATAATAATAATCAATAATGCGGAAAAAAAATGTGTGCGTTGCAAACCCACACACAAAAAAGCTATCTTGCTTTTCGAGGGAAAATCTTTTTCCTAAATAGCTTAAATGAATCTTCTAGGTATTAAAAAGTATTATAAAATTAATAATTTGTGTTAAGATATTTAAAAAATTAATTTCCAAACTTTAATTAAATTATTAAATTTCAAATTATAGTACAATACTAAAATGTGCATCAACAAAGTACCAAATTTGGCTTTAAAGTACTGTTGTGATTTTTTGATCTATTTACAAATTTCACTAAAAGATATCACTTAAATTAACAAAAACATATTTAAAACTTCTTATTTTTTTCGGTGGACTCAGCTAAATGCTAATTTCATGAAACATTAGAGTCAGATGCCTCTGCAAGTACATTATATTGCTAAATTGATCAACAGGTCAGCAGATTTAAGTTTCAACTGTTTCTTTATAAGTATTTATAGATTAATGAATGAAAAATGAGATGAAACAAAATAAAGAAAATTCCGTTGTTAGCTTATTCTTGATGCCTTAAATTTTATTTATAAAAGCAAGCATTAATAACCAAAAACTTAATTTATTTAAGAAATATATTAGAGAATGTAAACCTGGATTTATCAAAGCATTAAATTGCCATTGAAAATGGCACCCAAATTGCCATAGTCAATTCTTTTGATAATTTAGGACAGTTACAGAATAAATTCATTGTATGATTGATTTGCTTTGATTGACTTACTGAGCCAGTTTCACTTAAGTGGCCTAATTATTCCGTAATAAATTTACCATCCATAAGATTTTCTGTCATTTTCTGTATGACACTATACGGGCAGCTTAATTAAAAATTGTGAATGTAGGGGAATATTTTTCAAAAAAATATCAAAAAATTGTTTTACTTTTAGACACAGTCTTAAACTGAAAATCTAAAATACAGCGGCTCATTAGGACTAATATATTATTTACTATTTCCAAAGTATCACCAACTATTCACTCTTCATGATTCGATGACCGTAATATCAATCTAAAAAATCGAAAATGTAAGGCCTATACTAAAATGATGAAACAAAGTCTGGAAACAGATAAGCTGTCCTTTTTACAACAAGGCGAGAAATTTGATGTATATTTCAATTTTAAGTACAAGCATAGACTACCATAAAATAATATTATAGAGACTTCTTAATACGAATAAAAAATGTTGCAATTAGGGAATGCCGGACAAAAACCTTGTTACCGATCTTCCCGGCGACCAACTTTAATAACTCCGGTAGCTTCAGTGGAAATTGGCGGGCTCTTTGTCGTCGGAATCTTTTGGATCGTACAAATCATTCGTGTTGCTAAAAAACTTGACCCTAACTTTCGACACTCAAACACGTTCTTGCCTCCCCCCATCATCGCCCAATAAAAAAAAATTATTCCATATTTCTTTTAATAATTATTAAATGCAAAACAAAATTTCACTACAAACGTAATACATCAGGTACTATAATCTTACATAAGTATACATACGAGTATGTACTTATTAAGTACACCAAGCTATTCTATATTAAATTATTATATAAAATTTACGCAATATAAAAAAAAATTATGGTTGTTGGAGTACGTTGTGCTTATAACCACCAAATAATATATATATATATATATATATATATATATATATGTTATTTGCACAATAGATGGTTTTTCGTAAAATGCAAAAAACTTACTACGGCCAATGTAAACCCTGTAGATTTTTTTTTTAGCCTAATCGTTTCGATTTAGCTGAAAGGCACATTTGGTAAAAATACTATAATAAAATTAGATTTAGTTTGGCCGTTAGGGCTCTTTTAAAATTGTAAATAGCGAGTTTTGCAACTAAACGAATTTTATAACGCGTTTTGCTCTTCATTAGTTGAAACTGTACTCACATAATGAAAAAATTATTTCATTAAAATTAAAAAACGTATTGTTCAATAAAAAAAATATATTTTCATAAAATAATACAAAATATAAAAATAAAAAATTCCTTCAGGAAAAATAAAAAAATTTAAAATATCAACGTTATCACAACGATATTGTTATCACAAAATAAAATTCTTTTTTTATGGGTAATAAAAAAGTAATTAGTAAAAATAGGAACTTAGAAACTAATTTAAATTCGTAAGCCCTCATGCTGATCCTGAGCTTCGCAAATAGGGTCTTCAGGTACATTAATTATTAGAGTAGCGTTAGCATTTTTTAATAAAATATTTTTATAAAAGTGTAGATTCTCCATCTCCGACCAGTTTTCGCCAAAATCTTTTGCAATAGACTCTTAACATCAGTCAACTTTGCCTCAGATAGTTCAACACCAGGTTCTACAATAATTGGATGCATTTATGACAGGTATTTTCCGCGCTTTACGATAGATTTAGATGATCCCACATCTGATTTATAGGCTATTTCGCCTCGAACCAATATTTTTTTATCTGATTTAGAAATTATGAATCGTTTGGCTTCGCTAAATTTAAAATGCCAGCTTGCAGGTGGCCTAATTATTTTTTGAGCTTCTGTTTTCCAGTCTCTGACTGGGCAATCCACATCCCCAAGGTTTATGACTGTTGCATGCGTTTTATTAATTTCAATGTATTCATCGGGCTTTATTATACATTGTCTGTTACGAATCTGAAAAAAAAATAATACGGTTAGCTAAATATAAAAATGTTGATAGCCTAAAAATAGTCTAACCTCTTTCTCCAATTTCGCAAAAACACGATCAGGTGGCATATAAGAGTGTCCGGGAATCGGAAAAATTAACTCTAACGTTGTGATGTTAACTGGTGCTTCCTTCAAGAGCCAATGACAACACATTCCAATCATAATGGTGTTCTTATTTTGACCTCCACATCCATCAGCAACTAAGCGCACCCTTTCCTTATCTTCTAGCTCAAGATTGCCGAGTCGATGATGCACGGCAGATGCAATTTCTATCGAGCCTTTGGAAAAAAGGTTTTCGGTCCATGAATACAAAAACACGTTTTGCTGGGTTAAAGAAGATTTAGAAGATCCCACAACTATCCCGAAATTATGCATATATATTTGCCGACTGTAATATGCTGCCTGGTCTGCCACTTTCGGTAGGAGCATATTTTTTTGACAATCGAAAGAAATCGTAGCCAAATCATCGGCTTCTTCCCGTAATAAATCAAAAAATGCTTTTGCTCGCCTTTTATGTACCGCCATCTTCACCATCAAATCTTGTTTTTTCTTACCGTTTGTCTCAAATTTCATGCGCTCCTTCAGCATAATGCACATTGAGCATAAATCGGATGCCGGTGTTTTAAATCCAATGTTAAAGGAATTATTAAAAATATTTCGGAAATAACATGTTTTTATATTTAGTTCCGGTGACTCAGCGATAAACATCCGATACATTTTATTTACATTTAATTCACTCGGCAAATATTGCCGTTTGGTGGTCAAACTCCTACAGTAGTGAATTTCGATAGTTTTAAATTTCTTAATGAAATTTATAACCGCATCCTTTTTTGGCTGATTTTGAGAACAATCCTGTCTCCTCCTCGTCGTTCAACTGGACCGAGACCTGTCTCCAAATGTCGCTTGGCGAGTCTTACAATTCGGTCCTTTTTGATGCCCAATATGCCACAAAAGGCAGTTTGACATACCCTAGCGATGCTCTTATTTGCTTTTCGAATATAATATACCACCGAAATCGCTCTTTTCAATGATGAGTTTTTATCTCTTCGAATGAGATTTAATGCACTAGCATACGTTAGTAAAAAAGAATCCTGGGCTATTTTGTTTGTGCTCGCGTAAAACGATTTTGTAAACTTCATAACATCTGTGCCATTTAAAGAATTCCACTGGAAAGCACCTGCATTTCGTCTATGATTGCATTTAGGTACGATTGGTGGTCGCTTTTGTTTGTGCCTAACGCAAAATATTTAAATGAAACAACAAAGTGTTTAAAAAAAAGTTATTTGTGTCAATTACCTGTTCTCTTTTTCTCGTGTCCGTTTGCTTGCTGATACAGAGCGTTTTCTTGCTTTTTCTCCATTGAGAATTACCGTGGGGTATTCGCAACTATTCATAATTAATAATTAAATATTCTAAAAATTCAATATTCGGTAGTTTACAAAAAAATACGCAGAACACACACAAAACACGTCTGATCACATACAATTTGATTTAAAAACTAAATAAAATGTCAAAACTTTAGCGCCAAATGAATTTAATTTACCGTTTATTGAAATAAATTCCCTATGTAAATAGCGAGTTTTGCATTTTTCCATAACTTTAAATGATTGTATATAACCAGTTTTGAAATATTTTTTTTCGATGTAGATGAAGCATTTTGAAATTGAAATAATTTGTAAATAAAGCCTTTTGCATTTAACTGTACTTTTAGACGATGAAAACATAAGGTAAATAAATGAATTTGTTACACTTTTTTGATTTAGTATTGTATCCCTTGGAAATACGAATCAAAAGACATACGTCACGATATATTTTGAAAAAATGTAAATAACCAAAAACATCTATAATTCCAAGACAAAATATTTTTTGTCATTGGCTGGTAATTACTACTGAAGGTAGTATTGGTGACTAAATCATGACGGCAACGTCGCATATTACTTTACATTTATTTTCATACAAACACATATTTACTTTTTATTTGTACACTCTTGACAAAAATATTGTACCTTTTTGAATTCATTTTTGAATTTAATAAAAAAATTATTAAGATAATTTAAATTTAAAAGGTGTCTTAATATTAAAAATCGAATTGTGTCTTAATATTTTAATATTTAACATGTAGTAAAGCATTAAAATATGTACGCTTATTCGTATATTTTTTAATACAATGAAATGTGCCAATTTTTGGTCTAGAGTGTAATAAAAATAGGTTAGGTTAGGTTATACATCTTTTTCCTTATGTCAAAAAATATGTACGACTATTGTTGTTATTGTAATTGGTATTATTTTCCAACACAAAACATACACATAAATAGAATTTGTTTTTACACGATATTATAAAACGGCGTTGCCGTGATGTATATTGTTGTTGTTTCTTATGTATTTTTTGTTTTTTTTTTCCATATTTCATAGCACAAAACCAAAACAAATTAGATTAGTGTTGGTTAGTTTTTTTATTGAAGGCTTATATGTACACAACTAACACTATGGGCAGTCGTCACTTTGTACCTTTAAATTTCGTATAGTTCGTCTTGGAATTATAGATGTTTTTGAAATAACGCACTTTGCATTTGAACAACACATACGAGTATAGGTATGAGTAATTTCATTTTTAAACAGCAAAAATTTTGGAAATTTGATTTGTTTAATTTTTGGTGTACGTGTAGTAGTTAACAAAATAAAAAACCAAAACCAACAAAAATGTTTATACAAGCCGTCTCGTTCGCTCCTTACACAGATCCTATCAAAAAAATGTACACTATATTTATTATGAATCTATCACCTATACTTATTTGTTTTGTGTATATATACTTTCTGATTTATTTATATGCATCACTAATACTACGCCTTAACGTACTTTTTTATATCTTGAGTGTTTGTACTTTTTGGCTTGTATAAACATTTTTGTTGGTTTTGTAAAAAACACATATTTTTTATTTTTTTGATATAGGGTGTGTGTTGCGCACAGGATGGTCCAAAAGTTTTGCAAAAATAGTGAAAAACGCCATTTGGAGTAAATTTCAAAGGCAAATTTATGAATTAAAAAATTAATCGATTTTAAAATTTTTTTTTGCATTAATTAGAGTGAATATTGAAATTATAAATTCTTATAAAATTATAATCAAAATTAAATTTTTTTTGATTCGATATATAACGGTAAAATATTAAATGAGATATTAAACAAAATATACCATAATTTTTTTTAATTTTTTTTTACTCAAAATAAAGCTTAACTAATTAGCTTTTACATACTCAAATATGGCACTAGCGTTATTTTTTGTTTTTAAACTACACTAATTCAAATATAAGGCATTCTTAATAAATTCTCAACGTAAGTAAAATATGAATAAATCATCAATTTCAAGAAAGTTTTTGAATTCACTACTTCGCAATTTGCGACCATGTCGAACAAAAACAAAGCAAAATTGGCGAAAGGTTAAGACGGTAGAATAAGGATAAAAACAATAAAAATGTATGGTTCAATTAATATATTTAATTTGAAATATACTATAATGTTCACTAACGATTTGTGAATTTGAAAATGATTCAGTTACAAATTTATTTTTTGCCTTAGGTATAAAACAATGATAATCGTGAGTTCCCTTTATCGTAATTGCACTTTGAGAACGACTTTTTGAGTGTAATTTGACTTCATCATACTCTGCTTTCGTTGCATATTCAAAATGCATTGTTGATTTCCATGATCTACTCCATTCGTATAGCTGTTGTGGAGTTTGAATTGATCCCTTTGTTAAACTGTAGCGATAGGCACCTCTTTTAAATGTTCCACCAACACCATCACACGCCTCTTTGCCGTGACTGGTAGCATAAAAATGCCTCTCAGCTGCGATGTTAAAATCTTCTTCATGATGGCTTAGATTAATTAAATTATTTTTATTTGTATATTGTGTTATAGCTCCGTCAGACATATAGAAAATCTTTTTGATGTTCGATGTTATTACTTTTGTTATAAATTGAATCATTTTAGTTTGAACGTAGTTGTGTGAACTTTGTAAATCCTATGTTAACTTCAGGGTGACGAGATTTAAACTCGATGTAGGCCTCATTTAGAGAACATAGTAATACCCTCTTCTGAGTATTCTGAAGAACATCCTGCCTCGCCGGCATCATTCCACTTATTTCATCATCCTCAAAAAAAGATTCTACTAAGGTCCGTGCAGTATCTGATATCTTATTTTTATGGATACTGGTTTTAGTTATTGAAGAGAACGTACAATTATGTCTTTGAAGATCCTTGCAGTGATCAATTAAATAACGGGTAGCACCTTCTTTAAAATAATCTTGAATTTCGTGATGTTTCATCTGCTTTGGTAGTAATATTAATAATTTCTTCTTGTCTTCATAATCTCCTTCATCGAAATGGTATTTGAAATTATTCATAATCTCTTCATAATACGAAATCTTCTTTTCCTTTTCGGAGCACGTTGGTTGCTCTTCGCAATTTAACTGCTTATAAATCGCTGTCGAAATTTCACTTGATTCTCGTTTAAGATATCCAGCCTTCTCACATAATTTTCTTTTTATTGGTGAGAACTGCTCCATCATATGAGGTTGCACATATTGGTTGATACTTTCAATTAATTCAAGCCGTTCTACTTTCCTTAATTCTGAATCTACTAAATTAAAATCTGCTGAGCTGCTTCCAGCAATCGGATATTCGATCGTTTCTTCGTTTTTATCTGCAGTGTTTGTTGAAGCCAATTTTATTTTTCCTAGGTTTATGTAACACGTATTACAAATGTATAATTTATTATTTAATTCTCGAGCTGGATTGAAATACACAATCCTTTCTCTAGCTTACTCACTAACAGCTCTCAACTTATTATTGCACTTTGCACTAACAAATGGTTTACAGAAATGATAATAGAAGACATTATCGAGAATATACTCCTCTAAGTTAAAATTTTAATTTAAAATTCAGAAACAATTTTGTCAGATATTCACAACTAATATTTTTTTTATTACTCACTTGTTTTATACCTAAGGCAAAAAATAAATTTGTAACTAAATCATTTTCAAATTCACAAATCGTTAGTGAACATTATATTTCAAATTAAATTTATAAATTGAACCATACATTTTTATTGTTTTTATCCTTATTCTACCGTCTAACCCTTTCACCAATTTTGCTTTGTTTTTGTTCGACATGGTCGCAAATAGCGAAGAAGTGAAATCAAAAACTTTCTTGAAACGAGATTCGTTCATATTTTACTTATGTTGAGTATTTATTAAGAATGCCTTACGTTTGAATTAGTGTAGTTTAAAATCAAAAAATTACGCTAGTGCCATATTTGAGTATGTAAAAGCTAATTAGTTAAGCTTTATTTTGAGCAAAAAAAAATTATGGTATATTTAGTTTAATATCTCATTTAATATTTTACCGTTATATATCGGATCAAAAAAATTTAATTTTGATTATAATTTTATAAGAATTTATAATTTCGATATTCACTCTAATTAACAAAAAAAAATTTTAAAATCGATTAATTTTTTAATTCATAAATTTGCCTTTGAAATTTACTCCAAATGGCATTTTTCACTATTTTGCAAAACTTTGGGACCATCCTGTGCGCAATACACACCCCATATCAAAAAAATAAAAAATATGTGTTTTTTATTTTGTTAACTACACGTACACTAAAAACTAAACAAATCAAAAATCATGAAGTTCAGTCACTGCTGCTCAAAAATGAAATTACTCATATATACATATATATACAAAAACTCACCACTATCCACAGCTCCGGCCAAGACTACTCTCCGCTTGTGCTACAAGGCTACTCCAACCACACAAATTCTTTTTTTTTCTTTTAAATCTTTTTTTGGTATTCACTGTAACATTTATCGTTTCTTTAACTAATTCTTAACCTTATTCTACTTATTTCTTTTTATAAGATTATTATTAATTTATTTACATAAATGTTATTTTTTCACGCTCAAGCACTATCATTCGTAAGCACTATCTCGGTAAAATAGCTGGAAGTAGGCTGTTTTTCTAGAATATCCTCGACCACAATATGCTTCTACAGCTAACCGGGACTTTGCCGCTAATATAAGTAAGGATCGATCAAACATTTAACGCCCCCCCCCCCCCCCGGTATCATATGACCGTTAATAATTCACCTATTCACAAAAACAAGACAAAGTGTGGATGTAATTTTACTTGCAACTTACCAGAAAGAATTTTTCCTTCAAATTTTTACCAAATATGCGTAGAATTTGATGAAATTTTAAATCTAAATCCACATAAAACAAATTATATTTCTTTTTATATTAACTAAGACTTTAAAACAAATTATTTTGTTTTGTGACTAGATACATAATTCGCTAGTACGTTAGCACTTAAGCCACCTAAGTCATTTCTTGTACCGCTAAACAATTTCCACTCATATATTTGTAATGTATACTTACAAAACATATGTAGTACATACAAAAAAAATAAATATATCAGCTGATATGCTCATGTATTTATAATTTTGTGAAAATTTGACCATTTAATTGTCTATTACAATAAAAATTCAATAACATTCTAACAAATACAAATATAAATCATTGCAGTATTGAGGTGAATCTATGTAGTGACATCACTATATGTTTGCGTAAGGTATGCCAGAAACGCCTAAATACAATCAAACTAACAATGAGCCATCGAAAATACGAGAAAAACATTTAATTATGAATCACATCCATCAGGAAATTCATCACCAAACACAATGATCATCATTATTTGATAAATAACATCTTCGTCAGGGATACCCACTCTACTGAATTTGATAGCAAAACTTACTTCTGGAAAACAGGGAAATGGAAAACCAAAATTGACATGTATGTTTTTTGTATACCAAAAGCAAAAACAAAATTTAATCTTAAAATAAAATTAATGAGAAAGAAATGTGTACTGTTTGTGGTATAGCTGTGTTTGTCTCTCTATCAATTTAGGGAATATTTTTTTATTCGTATTAAGACGTCTATATAATATTAATTTAGTATACAGTACAAGTCTTATTTGGCTGGCATCCAAGAAAAAATTAGAACAAATCCAAAAAAGTTCTGGAAATGACCGCCAAATAAAGTAAAAGTCTTATGAAAATAATATGTCAGCTTTAAAGGGTTTTGGCGATGATAAGGGCCGGACGATATACCTATTTATTGGTAAGTCCGTTCTGCAAACTGTTCAACTATTCCTTAACTACTGCTTTATTTCCCAAAAAATGGAAAATCGCTAAGATAACTCCAGTCTTTATATTAGGAAATGGGATGACGTCACGTGTTACAGTGTAATATCAACTTTATCATCAATTAGTAAATTATTTGTATTAGTTGTAAGCAATGCTTTTAAATCAACACTAATAAAGTCAAACAACTGTAACCATATCATAAAAATTCACAACAATGCCATAATTCTACAATAAAAGCTTCTAGAATCAGTTTCGTTTAGTAAACATTCATTCTAAAATCGTTTAAAATTACACAAATTTTGGTAAATAATTTTATTCCTAATGAAAAAGTTGTCTATCTTCGAAAAAGTGGTCTAAATGTCTATTGAACAAATTATCTTTTTGAGAGTACTAAAAGTCGATCAAAAGTATCGAAGTACGCTCCCTACATACATATATAAAAAAAAGAAGGAAAATGTTCGGGGCCCATATATTTATATATGAAGAGTTCTTACAAATATGAATAAAACGAATATTTATTCGAAAACTCTGTGTTTATGAAAAATATCTGAAGATGTAGCCAAGCTAAGTTTTAATTTACCACAACTTTACCTAAAAATCATTTCAGAATCCCGTTCAGAAAAAATGTTTCACTTCAATGAAATTTGTAATTTCTATGTTTTAAAGACGTTGGTCAACAAAACCTTTCGAACCTTACTTTTAGGGTACAAATTAGTTGATATCTCCATCCATTTTCAGGTTATTGAGGACACAGATAGACGGACAAACGGCAGACCGGACAAATAAATGAAGTATTTTTTTAACTTTGCTCACTATAACAAGATTATAGTTAGTTCTAAAATTTTAACAACCAAACATTAATTTTTGGCATAGTTTTATTTACCACTTCGTTAATTTGGCTGTGGTGGAAATAAAATTTGTTAGTTTGCAGAATACGGACAATTTATATCTCCTTTGACCCTGTTCTTCAACTCCGATTTGCACCACAACCAACTTCACCTTACTCCCTCTTCTACTCTCATGCCGCCCCATCACAGATTCATAATTAATGTTAGATTATTTAGAACTGGCACGTATTTTACAGCAATCAAAGTCGCATTCGCAACAATTAGATTCTTCGACCTTTAACATTTAGTTATACATCTCTAGTAAACTGTTGAAAATCCCTAAGAATTTAAATTACTCCGTTCAGAGAACATTCACAATGTTCAAAATTTATTTTTTGAAAATTTCTGCCGTTTGTTCAGATCACAACATTACGTGAGCAACGTGAGAGATGGCCGATATAATTCATTACTCAGTGTTTCAGTCTGGATGGGACATCGTTGTTGGCCATTCAAGAATACAAAATAATAAAACACAAACAATACAAAATCAGAACTAACATTAATCATCTTTTTTTACCGAACCTCACCTGCTTGTCACATAGCATTTCATTTTTCAAAGGCTGCCCATAGCCATTTGCTATTAAAATTTATATACTACTATAGTACCTTTAACGATTTTATTAAAGCAATTCACAAATAATATATCGATCAACGTGTCGGTGAAATTTCAATCATTAAAATATCATGAAATGTCAATAAAACGACACAGAAATGTCAATGTTCTAGAAATGGGAATGTCCTGCTTTATTTAAAAGCTTACTAGATATAATTTATTTTTAAATGTTGACGATATTATTTGCCACCAGCAAAGTATTTTAAGTAAATTTAGAAATTTAAATCCATATTACACGGCAATGTATTCATTTTGTCTTAAAGGGACGTACTAGGGAACAATTGTGGGAATTTGGAAGGTGTATTAACCGTAGAAAAATATTTCTTCAAAAGGTTCTACATTAAAATAACCCCCACTTCAAGCTTTGTGAACAGGTAGATGATGAATTGCCAAATTTATCATCAACACAACAAAAAAATCATCGGTTCCGTTTTTGAGAAAATTTGGTTGGTAGTTTTCTCTTCCACTGCAACCCCCCTCTATTTTACTGCTTATTACTAAAATCTATCCGTGAAGAAAATTTCGAGTAAAACTATCAATATTTGTGAGAAAGGGAGGCAAAACAAAAATATTAAAAATGCATAACCGGAAGGACGGCGGATGAAAGGACGGAAGGAAGGACCCGATATCTTCAGAAATGTGAAAATTTGAAACAACATTTTTTTTGACAGTGTTTGACAGATAAACGTAAAAGCAAATGAAATTTACGGCTTTATTTTATTTAGGACTTTCACTTCCTAATACATGACACGTTTCGAATTAAATGACAACGTAAACAAAACAAAATCGCATATTCAAACATACACACCCACATTTTCTAAAACCATCAAATTCCGCTAATTTTTGACTCATTGAGTTATTTTGCGACCAAAATTAATCTCTAGGAGATAACATAACTTTCGATTCGAATTCGATAGAGTTTATGTCTCTCGTTTCAAAAATAAATTTGTTCTCTATTTCGCTTTTTCTATTGCGATCTCTTTTTGTTGTGTACTTTTCCTTTCCTTCACTTCGATAAAATACTACCAAACAAAAGTTTGGGTAATAAAATATCGTGAATACTATAAGTAGAAATAGAATGTGGTTTTGTTTGAGCAAGCTAAAAGGAAACAGAGTACAATTTTATTCTTTAAACAAGAGATATAAACTCTACCGAATTCGATTCAAAAGTGTTGTTACAACATCCCACCCCAGGTGTTTTTGTGAATTTTCGTCATGTATTTTTATTATTTTTATTATTTTTATTACTTCTTCCATTCTGACAAATAGTGATAGTTTTGCCCGAAATTTTCCACAAACAAAAATTTTAGTGATAAGTAGGTTGTATTTACTTTTGGATTTATACGATTCCCAAAATGAAAGGGGTGACATAGGAGTGAAAACTCACCAATAGATTTCCTCTCTTTTTAACCATTTTGGCTTTAAAATTGCAACTGGTTTAAATTGAGACTTACGATTTTTATTTTGCGTCGTTTTATAAGCTGGAAAACAAAATACAAAAATACAAGATACAAATTTTTAAATTTTGTGGTAAATAAAATACCAAAAGTTTAACTTTTTATGTGGGTTTTATTCTCTTTTTTGTATTGTAGTCTACCCCCCAAATATAAGAAATTACAATTTTTAATAATTTCCAACAGAATACTAGAGACGTTTATGTTAAAGTAACCTCCACTACCTCTTGCAGATGTGATGAAAAGTGAAGAATACGATAGGAAATGCTATTTAACACGACGTTACTGTTACAATTAATGAAAAATTGTGAGTCTGTGATTTGGCTTGGGCAAAGGGGATTTTTATTATCGGAAAGAATTGTGATATTGGTGGGTGTCCAAATTTAGGGAAAACCATACATGTCCCTTACTCAAAATAACGGAATATTAGCGATGTTAGAGAAATTCATATAGGTATATTGGGAAAAGTGTTGTCTAAGAAGTCGGAATTTCGATTTATGTCAATTTCATCCATAGTAGGTAATGGTACCTACTTATAACGAAATTGTAAATTAACTACATGAAAACTTAGGTTTTGGTTACGAGCTGAAATTTTTAACGTATAAACTCTAAAAACAACAACATAAATCATTCGAATTTACGCAAGAACTCGCTGCGCTATTTCATAAAAGGATGACGATATAAAAATACGATACTGACGTAGACTTCCAGGCATCGGTTATTTTTCGTAAAAAGCTTTTTTCATGATTATTTTCCCAAGGTTAAATTTTATTTGTTTATTCTATGCTACTATGAACTCACAAAATAGGAAATATTTATGTGCTTAATAAATAATCAAACACCAGTTCACATATAAGCGAGTAGTTGCATGGTATAACGTAAATAATGCATTATCCATTTTTTCATGTGGTGTGTATAAATATTTCATTAAAATTCCATCTAATTTTTATGCCTCTTCTAACTAAATAAAATAATAATAAAATTTATTAGTTCTTTTGTGCTTCAAACCTACAAACCTATACGTTACTACTCGTACATATAAAAACAGAAAAATCATAAATTTTCATACATCACAAAATAAATATTTCATGTATTCAACTTGGATTATTGTGGCAAGAAGTAAAATAAAATTGTGTACTACGTGCTCAAGAGAGAATTCTTATCAATATAGAATTTTTGTTTATATTAATTTTCTTATCAATTTTAAAATATCTAAATAAATTCTAGAGAGAAGGAAGAAAGTTCAAAATTATGTAAAATTTTACTAATACAACATTAAATAAAAAGGAAAGATATATAAATAAATTTTGCATGTTTAGCATAAAAACATAAAAATGAAAATATTGCATGTTTCAAGAAAATTATTTAGTTTATGTATTGGAAAATTAGCAGAGTTTCCTTTCTACGAGTGTGTGCCATACATGTACGTACATGTATCTACTTATGTAAATAAAGTTTAAAAAGATTACATCTTTAAATTTATTTTTTTAATAAAATCATTCATCTCATTTGTAAGAGTCTCGAACACTTTTTTAGCATCAAACTTTTATTGGTTTCTGTAATAGTAGCAAGTTTGCCGTTTGGGTTGCTTAATCTAAGTAAAGGAACTACATATAATCTACAATATAATCTAAGTAAAGAAACAAATATTTGTTGAAAGGTGTAAAAATGAACAATTGTCGAATTGAATATACTTATAAGATCTAACTATTTACCGGTCTTAATTTACAGTATTTTAAAAATTAACGATTTTACGTATGAGAAGTTAGCACGAAATTTTCATCCCGAAAAGGCTTTTTTTCTAAAATGTGTGTCTAAGCTAAAATTTAAGGAAAGATTCATTCCATCCAGAAAAAAATATTCAAAACTCTTAACCAAACGGTATTCATCCCGAAAAATAATTGTAAAGAAATAGATTAAGGTTTAAGAGCATTATAGTAGAATAAAAATTTAAAATTCAAATATTTGATTATTCCTTTGGACACAAAATATGTATGAACATTTATAGTAAATAAACACTAAATACGCGATCAAATTTCAATTTCTAAATTTCTTGCACCGAACTCAGAGATGTCCACATGAAATAATGTATGGTAATCGACTTCTCAACACTTATGCAATTAGAAAAAAATACCCTCATTAGGAAATCACGGGGATTAATAGTAAAAATGAACAGCAACGTAAATGTATTACGAAACATAATACTTACAATGAAATACGGCAGAATATCAGAGATATCCCCAAGAAATGATGTATGTTTCCGACTTCTTAACACATCATTTCTAGGGGACATCTCTGAGATTGGCACAAGAAATTAATATTATAATAGAAATAAATTATATTAAAAATCCTATAATGCTTGGCCGTACACTCACAATCAATCAATCAATCAATAAGTGAAGTTTGGCCTAAATATGTCCTAAAATCGTCTAGAAAAATTAGTAATTGCATGTATTAGTGTAAATGTAAAAACTCTCGTTATAACGAATTTCTTTAATAAGAATAACAAAAATTCTGATACGAAAGTGTCCTATTTGTAAAGTTGACATAGGACCTAGGCTATCCGAAACCAGTTTTAGTTTTGAAAATAAAGGGGATTAGGGTGTTTAGGGCTACCATGTTTTATACGATCTCACCCAATATCCCTATACAAAATATGGTGAAAAAATGATTTTCCCAGTTTTCTGATCTCACCCAATATACCAAATATTATGGAAAAATGACTTTCCCAATTTTCTTGATAAAATCCTAGGAAGCAGACACCAAATTCGCCTATATATAAAGTTGGCATAGGACCTAGGCTATCTATTATTTTGATTTGGGTTTATTGGTATTTATTTCAGTTTTTCAAAAATTGATTTTAAACCCGAACTCAAATTGATTTCAGGTTCGGATTCACAAAAATATGAAAAAATCTATGACCAGGAGTGGGTTCGTTTCGAAACCCTGCATTAAATAGGTACTACTACTTCTTTTTTTGAAGTTGTACATACTTGTAAGGAATTTCAGAAATGTTGTGTATGAAAAACTTGGGAGCGATTTTTGAATACGATACGAATTCGTAAGTGAAAAATTTCTTATTTGATTTGAATCAGATTCGATGGTTTCCTATTGAAACCAAATACGAATCCAATCAGTAGGTAATTACTAATCTTTGCTGGCCTATTTTCGATTCTGTTTAGAAGCCCTAATCATCTATTAATGACCCCACCTCTCAGAATTTATTTACTAGGATAATAGGAATAATTCTTTGCGTAATAATAGTATATCCAACTCTTACGATATGGCGGGCTACTCAAATTTGCGAAAATATTTCTTAGAGAACATTTCTTAGATTCAAAAATCTATTAAAATGTTTCGATTTCAATGTTTTGTTAATTACAGGGATACAGAATTTCATTTGACCAGACGTCCTCAGAACCCTGCTTTAGTAGAGAAAATTTCATTTGGCATATATGTATAGTACTGAAGCTTCCAAACCTCTATACGATTACCTATTATTAACCGTCAATACGGAAATTTTGCGTATTTCAGTTTTGTAAATCTACATCTCTTTCCCGAAAAGTCAAGCGACGAACTTGTTTTGCACAAAATCGCAGATTAGACTTTAATGATTATTCCTCGTTGACCATCAAAGTCTAAACAAAAGATTTTCTTTGGTTTAGGTTAGTTTTGTAAAAGACGCAAACTTAACCCATTGATCGGCTACATTAAATAATTTCAGAAACTTAAATTTTTTTTAGTTTTATTAAAATGAATGACGATGGACATTGAAGCCCTTACCGCATTATTTCTTTTTTAGATTTGGCTAGATATCGCAATATCATCGGTCATTGACCATTAAATAATTCAAATTTGGAAAATCATCCTTATAATTCCCTGCCTTTAGTATAGTTAACAAAACAAACAGTTAAAGCCAATGCAAATTTTAATATGCCACAGACTAAAAAAAAATGCAGACTCAAAAGTCCGGATGCCAAGTGATTGACGGAGCACGTATTTAATCTAATTTGTCGTTCAAAGCAACGTTTTCCCAATTCAATAAAAGTTTGATCAAACGATCCCAAAATCGTTTTTAAAATATTTGATTTTTTACTATGTTTGGGTAAGCGTATTTTACTTGGATGAATGAATTTTTAATTGTGTATACTATTAAAAGTTAAATTCCCAATGCTTTGACAAAAACTCTTAAAAATTGTGTATTATTTATTCCACATTCCGTTTGAGAAAATCTTTGAGTTTAACATGCGCGTAATGTGATGGAACCCGAATTTGATTTTGAGATGTTTCAACCAGCTTAATTATAAACTTATATGAACCTATTCGAAACAATTTTATATTCGCTCCTGCATGTGACGCAACGAATGCTGAAATGTAAATTTTGTTATGTCGATGGCAAAAGTGCACTAGCATGAATCTACAAAATCTTTTAGAATCGTTTTATTAGTTTATCGGTAGGAAAACTATTTTTTCCATTTTTTTTAAATTAAATTTGTGCACGCAGAACGAACGTTGAGACGTGAAAAATTATTCAATTTGGTTAGTTTTTTGGTACATAGTAAATCCGTTCAGAGTTCTCGCCTCCCTTAAAAATATCAACCATAGTAGATACACGGTTATTCAATTTTGCTATCGATATGCAATTGCATTATGGCTAAGGGCTAACTAAATCAGTTATAAGGAAGTAATATAAGCAAAGTTGACATGTTCTTACATCCATTGCAACGAAATTCAAGTTTAGTGAACAAGTTTCTCGGTCAGATTTCATTGTAGTTTCATTTATTTGCGAAAAAATTTCGTTTAATTGAAAATGAACAATTTAACCTGCAAAAGCTATTTGTGATCAAATAAATGATTTGTGGGTAGGTGATAATGAAATTAAACGAGAAATGTTTGCCCAAGGGCTGTAACGAAATCGTTAGGATTTCGTTGACAGACATAACGCCAGGGGTCTGGTGCGGTATATGTAGCTGGCTAGAGCTCAGGGTCGGCGTGGGGTTTTCCAGACTTGGCGAAATGCTTGAATAACCGCAAGGAAAAAAAAAAACTTAAACCATGAAAAGAAGGGAAGGACACAACCGCTTTGTTTACCGAAAATACATTTTTATGACCTGGACACTAGGTATCGATATTTACAAGAGAACCATCACTCACCAATCCATCGCGACCTCTCCCCTAGTTCTACTCACTCATTCTTAACAGAACTAATTTGACGAGAAAAAAAAATAAGAACGAGCACACATGTAAACAATTTAAGGATAAGGTGACCACTAGAACGGTGAAGCTGAAAAGTAAAGTTATTTGGCATAGGACAAATACAGTAAATTAATAAAAAAAACGCATCTGACGTGATCAGCAAAACCTAGCTCACAGAAACAAGAGGTACCCAAAAAAAAAATGTTTTTTTTTCTTATTTTTTTTTCTTAATTCAAATAAAAAAAATACTACGTTAAGAAAACAAAAAAAAACAAAATCGCATAAACAACAAAAGAAGATAAAATCTCTATATTCTAGTTATTACAAAAAAAATTCTATTTGCGTTTTTTTTTTTTTTTATATGAGACGATACCTGAGGGTCGACCAACGAGAATCTCATCCGACCTCGCCTGATCTGGAACAGCCTGTATACCCGCTACTCGACGCTGTATTCCACTCACACACCTCTGCCCGGTCTGCTTGGTTGACGGGGCAGCCGCCAAAGCAAAACCACTGCACAATCCGCACTCACCGTAACAGCACACCGTTGCTTTCTCACTTTGAGTTTATCCACAAGAACGCGAGATTTCCTTTTTTTTTTGTTTTTTTTTCAATTGGTTTATTAACACGGATTTCACTCTACCACAGACCTAAATCACTCAAGGTCGGTGTTTTATTTTTTTTTTTCTTGGGTGTCTTTTAGGTACACCAACTATGTCAGACAATAGAGCAAAATTCACAAAGTATTTTGTTTTCTAATAGGATTAAACTGAGTTTAGTTTATATATGTATATATAAATATATATATATATTTTTTTCACAAGGTCACAACACTTTCAGCAAATCAATATGACAGTTATTTTTTTTTCTAAAAGGTTGGCCCACCAAATTTTCCAAACAATGCTAGTATGTCCACGTTTTATTTTTTTATTTTTGTCCCAACAATAAAAACAACAAAAATCGTCTTTTCATTTATCATATTTTATTGAATGGTCACCACACTGTACAACATTACAATATTTTTATATAATTTTTTTTTTTTTTTGTTTTTATTCATTATCAATAGTTCAAGGTAATGATCACCACACTGTACAATATAATAATATGTTTTCATTCATTTACAATATTTTATTTGGTGATCACAACATTATGCAAAGCTACAAAATTTATATTTTTATTCATTTACAATACTTTATTTAGAGCTCACAACATTATACAATATGACCATATTTATCTATTTATTTTTATTTTTATTTACAATTTTTTTAGGTAATGATCACAACACTGTACCATGTTACAAAGTTTATTTATTATTATTATTTTTTTATTCCGATTAATTTTGAAATTGACATTGATCAAAAATTTTTTTTTTTATTTTTTATTTTTTTATTTATTGATTGTTCATATACACAATTTTCTCTAAAACTAATTATTGTTTATATATTAATAATAACAAAAAAAATATCACCAAAGAAAAAAAATGGCTTCACCAAAAGAAATTAAGATTTTTTTTTTTTTTTTTAAATATATTATCAGTATTACAATTTAATTTTTTTTAATTTTTTTTTTTAAGTACAACTGACTGAATTAATTAACGCACAAAACTTGACTGATCTTTTTCTTTCTCCATCAAAACATCACCCGGTCGCGAATATTCAGCTTTCACCGTTCTAGTCGTCACACCCACCATCCGAATTCAAAAGCAAAATACAACCACTCTCTCTACCAGTAACATTAAACACATCAGACCATTTCCGCGCACCAATGCAATCGCTCGAACCACCAACAAAACCAATTAAAATCGACCAACTCGTATATGTTGCTCTCGTGCGATGGCCAACAACATTGCACGCTCAACCAATACATTACAAAACTCAAACGAGTCAAACAAACGGCATCGTCAAAGAGGGGAAAGCAAAATTAAAAAAAAATGATTCCAAACACAGACCAGCGCCGGACCGAAAGCAAACCAAACAGGGTTACGCAAGCGGAGCTGCACGTAACAGGGCTGCGAACCAAAAAATACAAAAATTTAATGTAAATGTTAAAGGTTTCATTTAATTTGGCAAAAGTTATTAACGACAATGTTTGATGATGAAAGTTGGTCTACATGTCCACAGCATCTCGCACTCCTTGAATCTGTCGATTCAATTTATTCGGTCGAAAAAATTGTTATTATAGTTTGTTACTCGTAATTTTATAAGTTTGTATGTGCAAATGCAACCTGATTGAACTGCCTATATTTTTCCTAATAACGGATTGGGACAACCTAGCCGATTTTGAGTGTTTTACCTTTAGTTTGCCACTGGCTTGTTTGTGCGATGATGTTCCGATTATTCCATCTTATATGTTTTCCTTCTTCTTGGAGGAGATGAAAACCACATTAAACGATGTTTGGGTCTGTTCATAATGTGGGTATTAGTTCAGGAACACATACGGCTTCTCTATAATAGATTTAATCAATGTGGTTAGTAACGGACCACTTGATATATGTGAACCATCTTTATTTCAGAATAGAACATAGTGGTTCTTACCTCGCCATTTTCATCAATGAATCCATGCAGTTAAAATTTCTTCTAGCTGATCCTGTACCATCTCGAAATATTTATTTTCTTGAGTGCTGGAACGAGAGGTAATCGATCATCCCATTCCATGTTTAGCATCCACAAACTCTGCTACATAATTTCGATTGTTACGATGGCTTTCGCGTGCAGTTTGAGATATGACTTATTATCTTCTATATTTACCGGAACGTTCTCTTTGTTTTCTAGAGTAATTTGGTCGAGTAGAGGGCTGTAGTTAAATTACCACTCCCGCAAATTAAACTCAACATTTTGAAGACAGTCTGCACTGAAATCGTCCAAAATCCCGCCCACTTATAGACGATTTGTGGTGAGGTATGGTGCCGATGCCGTTCCGTATGTGACGATTGTAAGACGATAGTGTATCAGCATCTAGATTATATCAGTCACCAAAGAGTTTGGTGATAATCTCTATCATTTGGGTGTAGGAACATTTGTTGTTTTTTTTAAAACTGAAACTGGTTTCGGTTAGGCCTCGCCCTATGCCCTAAGATTTTCCCAGGAAAATTGGGAAATCATTTTTTCATAATATTTGGTGTATATTGGGTGACATCGTATCAAACATGGTTGTCCTAAACTCCCTAATTCCCCATTTTTTTCAAAACTGAAATTGGTTTCAGAAAAAAATTATTGAAGCAGCAATTTTGCTATAAACAATGTAAAAAATGTTGCATCAAACAATTAAAGTTTTAGCGAAAATCAAAAATATTTGACAAACAAACAAGAAATTAAAAACATTTTTTCCAGTTTCAATTAGAATAATATTAATACAAAAGTTCGCAATATAAATTTGTTGTTTATTATTTTAAATTTGATTTATATAAATAAATGTTACCCAATACAATTATGGATGAGTTAAACGATTGTTGAAGAGTATCCGCAGCGTTACAAAACTTCTATGTATGACATTTTAGAGAGTATAGGGGAATAAATATGAGCAAGAGTCATTCGCCAAGCCCAGTTACCTTTGAAAGGAATTTTACGGCACGTATCCAGTTTGCCTTCCCAACAAACATCAGCTATTTGAATGTACTAAATTCAAAACAATGAATGTAACAACACGAAGGGATTTGATCAAAACAGATTGCCGTTATTTTATTTGCCTAAACAACCCCTCCCGCCCTCTCTTCAAGAGATATAACTAACATCATCTTTCTTCTACATTCGACAATGTTACCGGACGAAACAATTAAAACACATCTACAAATAGTAAGATGCATCCATCAGAAAGGAAAGAATTACCATCGCACGACAATCACAGTTATCTACGGTGAAATTGGCGACTAATCATCCACAAAGTGACATTAGATCAGGGGACCTTGGCGGCCAGGCTAGAGAGCCCCCTCTACCGATCCACCATTGATAATTTTCATGCAAATAATAAAGTATTATCTTTGAAAAATGTGCTGTCGCCCCATCTAATTGTATCTGCATCCGCCTAATCCTCAACAACGGCCCTTCTTCATGAGCAAAGGCAACATATTTTCTAAAAATTATAAAAATACGTTTTGACCAAGCCTGTTTGGTGACACATTAACGCCCATACATTTATAGAAAATTGTCTCTGGAAATGTGAAGGGGATAGATCACGCAAACGTGTCATTCTAATGATTAAGCGTTTACTTAACAAAAACTGTCCTTTTAATTATCACAAAAACTTAAAATTACAAGATCGGTTAGCGAAGAACTACACTGCGCCAATTAAAAAACGGAACAGAAATTTTCTTCGAAAAAATACCCAGATTTGAACGCTTGTATCTTGGTGAAATAACACCTTTCAAAAAAAAAATTTTGTTTTTAGTTGAAGGAAATTTTGTTTTTTTCGATACTGGAAACCGTTTTATTTTATTTTGTTTTTTATGACTTTTTTGAGTAAAACAAAAGGTGTCTAAAAAAAAAAAAATTTGCTGATGTTTTGAAACTGTAAACGAACTTGCTCGATGTTTCATTCAAAAATCCAAATCGGCCATTTTATAGAGAATTTAGAAACCTTGCAAAATGATACTAGGAAAATTTCTGTGCGGCCACTCCATGTCGAGTTATTGAAGTTTCAGAGAAAACGTTTCAAAAAGCGTATAGACGTTAACAAGGACATTTTTTTATATTGTAAACTAAACACTCTACGATAAAATTTTGAGCCACTTTAAGGGGACATTACACCTTCAAATTTTAAAAAATGTAATTTTTTCAAACATTTTTTTTAATGGAATAAAAAGAGATATCTTAATGAAACTTTCCATGGACATTTTATTTAAGTCAAAGCATACACAAAAAATTTTTTTAGATTTTTTTCCGCCCCTTGTCGTCTGCTACGGTCATTTTCCAAAAAGACCGAAAATTCGCGGCGTGCATCAGAACTGCTCTCAGAAAAGTCTGAAAAAAACGGGGTTTTATTCAGCATTAAATCGCCCTTGGAATGAACTAAAAGGAAGAAAATGGTCTAAAAAATAACAAAATGGCGGCATTTTTTCGAAAATGGAGCTTTTTTGTCCCCTGCAATTTGTTGTAACTCAAAAAATTGAAAGCCGATTTTCCCTTTCGTAGTTCATTCTGAGCAGAAATATGTGTAGATCAACGTGTTAAAATTTTAGAACGATTGGATAAGTAGTTTTTTCTCAATCTTGCACGCCAACTTGAAAAACGTCATTTCGAGATAATCGAGTTTAAAGTACAGCGAAGTAGACCAAAACTGTAGAAAAAATACTTTGACGTGCTCCGTAATAAATACAATAAAAATTTTTTTGTTGACATTTTCATGTTTATATTGTTAAAATCCTGTTCTAAAACGTTCATTCTAACATATTCGATCATAAAAAAATTTAGATTTGTTAAAAATCTGAAGGTGTAATGTCCCCTTAAATTTTACGTTATTTTATGGAAAACAATAATTTAATTTATCGCATAGTTATTTGAAGAGTCAAGCGAGATGAATCGAAAAGAACAATTACTAGTTCGCGCTACAAAAATTGTGGCTTTAGTTGAAGCCGGTGAAACTTATCGGGAAATTGGGCGCGGATTTTTTTATGCATGATAATGCCCGGCCGCACACAGCTCTAAACACACGCCAACATTTTTTTTTGAAAGGTGTTATTTCACCAAGATACAAGATGGAAAGGAGGCTCAAAAAAGTATTGTGCCGTGGTCACCTTGGAGGCAGGTTGCAAGTACCAGTGTACTTAAGGAGTATCATCAGAGACTATTTTAACGATAGAGTGCTGACATATGATACGGATGACGGTGTGATGACATACAATGTTACGGGTGGTGTACCTCAAGGATCTGTACTGGGGCCCCTACTGTGGAATATCATGTACGATGGTATCCTGAGGCTCCATGTACCTGTTGATGTGGAAATTGTGGGTTTTGCTGATGATGTTGCAGTCGCAGTGGTTGCAAAAACCACATAAGAAATAATGGAGATAAGTAGATTGACTATCATAATTATAAAAATGTGGTTGACGTCATTTGGGCTTGAACTTGCTGATCATAAAACTGAAGAGTTTTAGTTACCTATAGGAAGGCGAAAGAAACCGCGTAACAATTGATTTTGGTGGAATCTTAATTCGCTTACAGCCTTCATTACGATATCTGAGTGTGCAATCTACGTTTAAGCTTTAAGGATCACCTAAGGATAGTGAGCAGAAAAGCTGCCAGTGTACCTGCAGCCCTCTCTCGTATTATGTCCAACACTGTAAGGTCAACACCTCCGTCATTCTCTATGCATCGTCTGTATGGGGTGATGCGATGGACTTTGAAACATATAGACGCAAATTGGTATCGGTGTACCGCATAAGGTGTACCGCCCTAAGTGTAATATGTGGTCTTCGCACAGTATCTACTGATGCGACACTCGTTATTGCGGGGATGATCCCAATCGAACTTCTTGCGAAGGAAAGGGAGAAATGGCACCCTAACCGTGAGCAACCAGGAAGCAGAGCACTAGAGCCCGCTCCAACAATGATAGAATGACAAAGACGCCGGGATTTGAAAAGGTAGGTCGCTGGACCTACCGTCTCGTACCATCCATCGAAAAATGGATAAATAGGCAACACGGTGAAGTCAACTACTACCTGACACAACTGTTAAGTGGACATGGTTGTTTTGGTGCATACCTGTACAGGTTCAAGCACACTGACACTCCAGATTGTCCTGTCTGCAAAGATACACAAGAAGATGTGGAACACATTTTTTTCCAATACCCACGGTTTGAGAATACCCGGAGGGAACTATCAGCTGTCCTAGGGCAGCGTCCAACACCAGAAAACATAACAGAATTAATACTTGATTCTAAAGAAGGGTGCAATGCTGTAAGCCATATGGCGATAGTGGTACTGAATGAGCTGAGGCGCTTAGAGCGTGTAAGGGAAGAACAACATGCCGCGATTAGATAGCGGAGACAAACTCAATCTCAACCCAAAATTGAGGCGCTTCGGGGAGAACAAAGAGCCAAATGACTAGTCACCTGTATGTGAAGTAATGTCTAACGATAGTTTCGCATGGAGGATGTGAAAACGGCGGGTGTGTGGTTTTTAAGTGGTAGAAATCCGCCACTGTTGCTGAGGTGTTTGTCTCACCGATGCATCGCCTTCTTGAAGATTTTCCACACTTTACCCAACCCCACAAAAAAACATCTGAAGAGACGCCTTATTCCGCCATGAAGACGGTCGTAATAAAAGAGCTTTAGTGGTCACAACCCGTCCCCGCGAAGAAATACTTTACGGTCGTGCCGCGGGGAATACGGTCAGAAGAAGGAGATGGTTATTAGTGAGTAGAAATTTCACACTAGCGGCGACACGGGTCGACGGTGTCTTCGGAAGATTTTCCACCTACCTGCGTATTAAAAACACACACACACACAGACACACAAACACACACACACACACACACACACACACACACACACACACACACACACACGTCGATGAGTTATTATAGAATACGAGATTTTGGCATACGGGATTTTGGGATACGGGATTTTGTAATACTGTATTATGTATACGAGATTTTGTAAACGGTATTTTGTAATACGGGCAACAGTACCAACCCAAAAATAAAATTGTTTTACATTTACAAATAATATTTAATTATCAAACATTTTTTTCTTTTTCTCTTTTCAGAGTCAATATCAATTATTAAAATGTATCGCCAACGTTTTTTGCTCTCGAGGTAAGTCTAATTAAAAAGAAAAGTAACAGTTAAACATACTTAAAACTAAGTAAGTTTCATCATATTCTAAGTACTTAGGCTGTTTTCGAAACCGATACTTATTTCATACTTATTTACTTATACGACGCCATCTTAAATAAGTAAGGATAGTCATTCGAATTGATTTTACTTACTTATTTTGATAGCAACAGCTCATTTGTTTTTAATTCATTTGTTGTCCATTTTTTTTTGAGTTAAGGACACTGCTATTCACAACATAATACGTTTATAACAACTACCTTAGAAAAATATGCATAGGGAAAATGACAAGCAATTTAAATTTCTTCATAAGAAAGGGATCGAAAATAAATCACCACGTTAGGATACTTATTTGAATATGTTAGGTTTCACAAATAAGTATTCGTTTCGAAAACAGCCTTAGTACTAAGACATAGACGGATTATCGTAAGATGTCTAGCGAGTATTGTTCAACTAAAAAACTCACTACTGATAAACAATAAATGATGGCTCATAAATTGTAATCACTCGAAGAGAATATACAAAGATTAAGTTCTACCTTTTTCGTAGAAAACTTTATTAAAATTGATTTAATTTCAATTAAAAAACCCCAATTTTATATTTTGTCGGACGGATTTTTGCTTGACGGCCGACACAACATAAAATTGGGGTTTTTTGAATGAAATTAAATTCATTTTAATAAAATTTTATTAGATTAAGGTGGAACTTACAGATTTTAACTATTTATTAATAATTTGCATATTGCAAAGTGAAGCAACTTAACCATAAATTGGGTTTGACGGTTTTAAATGCCGGTTTTCCGTTTTGCATGTGGCAGTGCCTTAATACAGCTTTCTTGGTATGTTTAGTTTATTTAAAAAAATGGTTCGGCTCTAGTGACAAATTTTCTAAAATTGTCAATTTTACATAAAACTATTGTTGGAAATTCTCCTTCACTATGCCAGTTAACACGAATCACAGAGGTGTTCCCGTATTGTTTCTATACAGGATAAATGAAGGATAAATAGGGCTTTCTTAATATGTTTGGGAAATTAAATATGTATGTCGCCAGAGCAAACCCCTATTTTTTAAATATACCAAACGTATTAGGAAAGCCTTATTTATCTACTATGCATCCTATGTAGTCTCAATATGACGATTCTGGTCTGTAACGATTTTTGGTCAAACTACCTTAAAATAGTGGTTTTAAATCGAACAACTTAAATTCAAACTATCAAATATCTTTTCAAATTTACTTATTTTCTGTCATATAGTATAATTGCATTAAAAAGTTCTAATTTTCTCTTAATTTGTGTAGCTACACTTTTCTGTTAAAGTTAAGAGTACTTCACACCGGTTCGAAATGTTGTATAAGGCGGGTGCAACAAAATGACGAGGTGACCTGGTCTTTAACGGCTACTTCAGTCCTGAATCGTGGTGAACCGTCCTATAACGTCATTTTCATTAGTTAGAGAAATTTTCAAAATCGTGTTTTGAAAATAATTTACTAGATAAACAATATGCTTATTGCGCTTCTTTCAACAAAATAAAAAATACCAACAAATATCAGCCTATAATAAACCGGGTAGTTACCACGCGATATTCAAGAAGTATATAATACGATAGAATTCATAAATACTATAAATTATGACTTTGCAGTAATATCTGACGTAAATGTTATAAAACAACAAAAATGTATTTTGTGATCGATCATATTTTATGTTCGCGTATTTCTAATCCTTCCATTATTTTGCCGATACAACCACATACAATATACGAGTATACTAGAAATCCTTATGGCTGTTTTAATGATTTTTTTTTTTACCAAATGCTATTATAAAAGAAAAAGTTATTATTTTGGTTCTTTTTATTAGTATAGCACGAATAATAACAAAATATTAAAGTAACCATCCAAAAGTATGATAAAACATAAAAAACAAAATTACATTAAAGTGAAAGCATATTTATATAGTAGCGCTGTTATTTTATTGGGATAATTTTTCAAATTTATATCGATATGTATTTTTATGGTAGTATATCAATAAACCCTTCAGCGAGTTACACACGTGCCGCAGACGAGCTGAAAGATTATATCGACCCTAATATCACACAGAATAACCCGTTATAAATAAATAAAAAAAATTCTACTAATTGAACCCTTTTCTTTCTATAAATATAGAAAATTTAATTAAACTGAAAGCACAAAAAAGCTTGATTAGAGCGCATACATATTATGTTTACATATTTATGTCTAATATTCAAATTCAATGTATTTATGTAAAAGCCTCCGAGTACAAAAAGGCAAACAAAAACAAAAGACTCTTTAATTATCTTACATAAACTCTTCAAGTTTTATAAAGAAAATCGGCGAATTTTATTTTATGCTTTATCATTTATCATATTGTACAACCATATACATACATACAAACATACATATATTTAAATAAATAATAATATATAACATAAGTAACATAGAATCGATTTACCCCCCATTAATGTATAACCTACCACACTGCTGGATTCCATTACACCATTTCGCCTCTAACTTTTTGTTTTTCACGCAAATTTAATAAACTGCCGAGAATCACTAAAAGTTTAATAAATTGGCATTTTTCATTACACACGAAAGCTTTTTGTTTGTATTGAATAATAAAATAACACAAAACATTTTTACTGTGTGCTCAATGTCGTTCTTATATTATGCATGGTGTATATTCGTAGTCGGAATTCAGGGGAAATTTTATAATACATTATTAATACACATTTATATGACTGTCAGCACCAATACCAATCAAATATAAGAAAAATGAGAGAATTTATATACCTACACGTTAATCGTGCTAAAAATAAAAGCTTTTTACAGTAAATCATCGATAGTCTAAACCTTTTGTTTATTACCATCAAAATTCTGTATAAATATTTTTATTTTATCAAGGCAGATTTGATTTTGTTTATCGATTTGTTGTTTTTTCAATATACAAGGCTTACGTCATGTAAAAAATCGATTTAGCTTAATCTTAAATTTATTTTTAGCCGAAAAGCGTAATCTTGTGTGACGCTACATAATATACGCTTACAAAAGTAAATTCATATAAGATATAGGTATCCCTAGTAGAAGGTAATCGATAAATTCAATGATGAATTCTTGATGAAATTCATAATGACCCATTAGATGAACTATATTCAGGGCCCGGGACTAAACTCATTTATATAATTTTCATTTATCAATGAATTTTTCTGTGAAAAATTAAATGAGGTTCATTACGAATATTGAAGATAGATTCATGCAAGTTTACGTAACATAATCATTGAATAATTACTAATGCATTTCTTACTGGCTTTGGATAGAAAGTGTGTTGTAAAATAGTAAGAAATTTCGCACGAGTTCCAAAGTAAAATGTATGTGTAAAATCAATGTATATGTAACAAAATGGAACGGGAAGTACGCAGTAAAATAGAAAATGCCATTCATTCGGGTCATTTAAAGACGATGATTTATTAATTATACAATAATTATTTCATAAAATTATAATTTAGTTAATTTTTAGCTGATCAGATGATACAGTTTTTTCTGACATCAAACAAAATTGTTTATACGAGTATGTGACTGATTTACACAATGTTCAAAAACAAACTGAACAAAATGTAAAAAAAATTGAGGTTCAATCGGGAGATGGGAGCAGTGTTACCACTTTGATACAATTGTATCAAATTTGGTACATTTTCCCGACCCAAGAATTTCGGTACGTACCTTTTAATTCAGCTACATTTCTTTGAATACTTCTACTTAATTTGTGTTATTTAATTTTGCTATCGAAATCTCAACGTGAATATTTATTCCGGTTGGATTTTAAACCGCATTTACTGAATTGTTGTCTAGTGAGTAGTGAGAAGTAAAGGATAAAACTGATTCTGCCCACGACATCCACGAATTTCTTACGAACGGCGAATATAAATTATATTTGCTATTTTTATCATTTATTTTAAAAATTGTGAACGATGTTAACAAAATTTATTAGTCTGAAAAAGCCGAAATTCAAAACGTAAACCAAACAATCAAACGCGTTTATTTGGAAATTTTAAAAAATTTCATGGTTTTGGACAACATTGATCTAAAAGTTGACGTTAGAGAAACTAACAATCATCTGCCAATTACCTCAATGTTTTTTTCATTAGGTTTTCAAGAATTTGAGGAAACATTTTTAGAAGAAAGCAAATTTAAAATCGCAACCGTTAAAAACGATATTATGTCTTTTTATATGGAGCTTTGCTGCCATAATTCCGAAAAATTTAATTAATATGTTTGCTATAATTTTTGTTGTATTCCACACTTATAAATTTTTGGTTGCTGATATCATCATCATTAAAAATGAGTGTGGTTTCATGTCTGTATAAATACTATAAAAAGATAGTAAAAGATACTATAAAATGATAAAACCAACAGCACCAACATTGACGGGATTACCCAAAATTCATAAAAATAATATACCTATCAGGCCACTTATAAATTTTACTTCGGCACCAACCTACAAAATTGCAAAATGGTTGAATAAATGGATGACTTTATGTATCAAATGTGACAACAGCTATTCGGTAAAAAACAATTTGGAACTTGTAAACAAAATTGAAGAGATTCAGATACCACAAAATTCTATGAATCTGAGGTGTATCGCTGTAATAAAAGCAAATGGCGGTCCAACAAAATATTAATATTAAAGATAGAATTTCTATAAACCAGTATAAAACAAAAAAAAAATTATAAAATAAGTGTTTAATTTATTCCATTACTTTAACTCCAATCAACGTATTTTGGATAGCCAGGGGTGGACATGATGCTGTCACATTTATGTGATATCGCGGGTGGTTGTACTTTCCTTGTTGTAATGGTGCTTAGGTATATTCAGTAAGGCATTCACCTGTGTTATAAAGTTGGTGTGACAGTTTAATGACCACATCACTAACACGAGATTTCTTGCTTCATAAGCTTGGCCGTGCATTCATATCAATCAATCAATCAATAAAGGACATCATCCATTTTGTGCTCCTAAGCATTTGTTATTATGGCACCATTCTACATGGTTTTATTTAAGTTCAAAAAAATTGGGCCAGAAACGTATGAAACCTGGATGGTGTCCTTTGTTAAATTTAAAATCACAGGTAAAATAGTGTAATATTTATAAATGATATAACATATAAGGATTTAAATTTCTACCTCTTTATAAAACAATATGTGTATGTAAATAAATAATAGCATACGAGTAATAACAAAAATAATAAAATTAACAAAATATAAAATTATGATGATTAAATTATTTTTGATTAGTTCTCCTTCTCTCTCTACATTCTGTCTTTGGAATAGTTGAACCAACGTTTTGTAATATTTACAATGTCACTCGGTCTAGAAGTTGGAAACTTTTTCATAGCCATTTCTGTAATTTAAATAAATGATTTAGATGCTGATTTAATTATTTAATTAAAACGATTACCTTTAATTACATTTATAGTCTGACATGATTTAACGGGCAGCTTCTGATTTTTACCAAACCAAGAATATTTTTTAGCGACTTTGTTTGATAAAAGGCCAGCTAAGGAGTGTTTGATGAATTTGTCCAATGATTGATCAAACACACTCGCAAATATCGATTCCTATAAATTTTGTGAATTATCTATTAAAATTTAATTTATTTGCAATCAATATAAAATACCATACCAATTTTTTACTGGCGCTGGTATCGCTTTTAATAAGCTGTTCCAGCTCTTCGAATTCCTCTGTTGTTGTGCAAGGAATACTAAATGATGAATCGGAAATGCTTAGGCTTGTTGATGTGTCCCTTTGATCTCTCGCTTTCTGCTCTCGACGAAGAAATTTAATTTCTCTTAAAACCTGTTTCATTAAACTGTTATTTTCTTTAAGCAAATCTAATTGTGTTAAATCGTTAGAGCTTAAGGATGGCGGATCTCTGTTTACGTCGTAGGAGGTCGAAAGGTCACTAGAATTGTCTATGCATGATAGGATATGTACTGGAATTTCTGATAATGCCTTCTTTGGTGCCTTGAATATTGAATCTGTATTAGTAGTGTGTATTAGTACTTTGCCTTTTTTCGTAAAAAAAATTTTTGGAATTCTGGATCGGAATATTTTTGTCAAAATACTCATTTGTTGTGCTTGTTTCTGTGTACTGGATGGGTGTGCTTGTTGGTGGTATTACGTGTTTACGCTTGTAATTGCAATGGTCATTAGGTCCGAAATGTTCAGGATCAAACGGTGTTAATTGCTTTGAGGTTTTCTCCGAATATGGATATGACGGTGCCTTATTGTAAGTTGATGTTCTTGTGTGGGTCTTAGTCGAAGAATATGGTGATGATGGTTCCTCATTTGTTACTATTTTCTTATGTGTCTTGTATGCAAAAATTGTTGGAAATGGTGATAACACATTTTCCGAATATGGCGTACTCGTGGTTGGCATTATTTGATTAATTCTTAAAAATTTATGGCCATAATTGCAGTGCTTGTTCGATCCAAAATATTCTAACTCAAGGGTTGCAATATTCTTATCTTGATTTTGTTTTCGAAAAATTTCATCTAAATAATTTAGGAAAACATTAAAAAATAATTATGTAATTATGTGCGTGTTATTAAAAAATATTTTACGTGCTGCATCCAATTATGTTTCTTGTGAATCTAGGGCATCTACATAATAACTCTGGCAGTCCATTTTAGCAGTAAAAACTTGAAAAAAAAAATTATGAATGAAGCAACTTAACATAGATTAATTTAGATTTAGTTGTAATTCTCATCATTTTCTGAACAATTTTAATTTCGAATGTTTTAATTATGTCAGAATAAGATTCTCGGTGGCTACTATAAATTCCTATATTAGATGATAAAATCGGGTGTTGAAAGAAATTTTCAACGTTTTGTAGTACAAGTCCGCTTAAATATGTGCCTTCTATTTTCAAAATTTTTATTATTTTCCCTTTCGCTATACAATAGTTGTTTGGGTGTGTTGAAGACAATGAGAAAATTTCGGAATATGGTAGTGGAGCTACAACTTTTAGGTGTTCCTCTTTTTCTTGCAATCTATTAACAATCTGCTGGATCGGAAATGCTCCCTTTTTCACCATTTTTTTCAATTGCTGCATAAAATTTTCAAATTTAAATGCACTGTATGTATTGAGGTTACCAAGTTCTCTCGCATCATTTGGTAAATGAATTAAACTATGTACATTGTACGAAACGGTAAAGAGGTATAATAATGGAAATTGTCCCAGAAATTCGTTTAATAATTTAGTAGCACAATTGTTATTATACTTATAGTCATCTGGATTACTTAAAATTCGAATACTACAAACTAGTAGTAGAAAATGGTTGTAATATTGTTCTTCCAAAATATCTTTCAGGGTTGCCATACCAGTGTACATTAAAAACCTTCTAAGGTCCGTGGCTTTCCAGTGCTCCAATTCATGAAAGGTACGCTGCTTTCGAGCGAACTCAGTTGGTATACATTTTCGAATGGTCTTAAGATTTTCGTTTATAGCATCAATGAATAAAATCCTCTGCCCATAGGAATAATTTCGGAACTCTCTTTATTGCTCTTCTTCAAAGTTCTGATATCCTTTGGAATATTTGGATGATATTTTCTTAAAATTTTGAGCAGCGCGTTAGCTGCGTCAACTGTAATATTGTAATTAATACACCACTCTGTAATATCATTTGCAATGTTTATAATTTCAAAATTATTGAGCTGTGTACTAATATCTGATGCTAAAGAATCAGTTTCACTCGCCTCATTTTCAATCTCTTCATTTTCACTAAATTCTTCGTAAGAATTTTCTTGCGGCTCCACTAACACGTGCGTTGGTGCTGTAGCTTTGACATATTCATTATTGTTTATTATAATTGCTCTCTTTTTTCTTTCAAAGTGTTTTTTAGCATCATCGCAAATAATTTGAATTTCTCTGTTAACCTCATAATAACTTTTTTTATCCATAGTAAATTTACTAACCTTAAACTTTTGCAATTTTACTTGCATGCACAAAACACTAACCCAACAAAATGAAATGCGACAAAGCACAAAGCAAACTATAATTTTAGCAACGTTGCATATATTGTTAATTAATATTTTAATAAAAATTAATATTTTAATAATAATTTAATAAAATTTCTGTATTAAACTCGTAATAAATTTTACGTTTAAAAAAAATACTATAACCTTAAAATTTTAGTAAATGTTTGCCTTTGTGCATGCGCACAGAACCATAAAATCAAATGAAATGAATGCCAATGCAATAATGCACGTGCTTTACAAAATTTCATGATGATAATTTTGCGCATGCGGATAAGAAAATAAAAAGATAATTTTTATATATACATGTAAAAACATGAGAATGTGTAGTGCTTTTATGTAAAAGTTGGGATGTCAATTTTGTTTTAATTTGGTTTCGCAAAATTAACACGGTATTTTGCATAGAGGGACCTTTTTTGTACTTGTACCATGCCAACAAAGTGATTTTTTGTCAAATGCTTACAGCAGGCTTTCGAATTAAATTCTAAAAATAATTCAACAAGATCAATACAATAGCATGCCATGAAATATCTCGCTCGGAATTGTGTTGTTCAAATGCAAAGTGCGTTATTTACATTTTTTCAAAATATATCGTGACGTATGTCTTTTGATTCGTATTTCCAAGGGATACAATACTAAATCAAAAAAGTGTAACAAATTCATTTATTTACCTTATGTTTTCATCGTCTAAAAGTACAGTTAAATGCAAAAGGCTTTATTTACAAATTATTTCAATTTCAAAATGCTTCATCTACATAGAAAAAAAATGTTTCAAAACTGGTTATATACAATCATTTAAAGTTATGGAAAAATGCAAAACACGCTATTTACATAGGGAATTTATTTCAATAAACGGTAAATTAAATTCTATTTGGCGCTAAAGTTTTGACATTTTATTTAGTTTTTAAATCAAATTGTATGTGATCAGACGTGTTTTGTGTGTGTTCTGCGTATTTTTTTGTGAATTACCGAATATTGAATTTTTAAAATATTTAATTATTAATTATGGATAGTTGCGAATACCCCACGGTAATTCTCAATGGAGAAAAAGCAAGAAAACGCTCTGTATCAGCAAGCAAACGGACACGAGAAAAAGAGAACAGGTAATTGACACAAATAACTTTTTTTAAAACACTTTGTTGTTTCATTTAAATATTTTGCGTTAGGCACAAACAAAAGCGACCACCAATCGTACCTAAATGCAATCATAGACGAAATGCAGGTGCTTTCCAGTGCAATTCTTTAAATGGCACAGATGTTATGAAGTTTGCAAAATCGTTTTACGCGAGCACAAACAAAATAGTCCAGGATTCTTTTTTACGAACGTATGCTAGTGCATTAAATCCCATTCGAAGAGATAAAAACTCATCATTGAAAAGAGCGATTTCGGTGGTATATTATATTCGAAAAGCAAATAAGAGCATCGCTAGGGTATGTCAAACTGCCTTTTGTGGCATATTGGGCATCAAAAAGGACCGAATTGTAAGACTCGCCAAGCGACATTTGGAGACAGGTCTCGGTCCAGTTGAACGACGAGGAGGAGACAGGATTGGATCTCAAAATCAGCCAAAAAAGGATGCGGTTATAAATTTCATTAAGAAATTTAAAACCATCGAAATTCACTACTGTAGGAGTTTGACCACCAAACGGCAATATTTGCCGAGTGAATTAAATGTAAATAAAATGTATCGGATGTTTATCGCTGAGTCACCGGAACTAAATATAAAAACATGTTATTTCCGAAATATTTTTAATAATTCCTTTAACATTGGATTTAAAACACCGGCATCCGATTTATGCTCAATGTGCATTATGCTGAAGGAGCGCATGAAATTTGAGACAAACGGTAAGAAAAACAAGATTTGATGGTGAAGATGGCGATACATAAAAGGCGAGCAAAAGCATTTTTTGATTTATTACGGGAAGAAGCCGATGATTTGGCTACGATTTCTTTCGATTGTCAAAAAAATATGCTCCTACCGAAAGTGGCAGACCAGGCAGCATATTACAGTCGGCAAATATATATGCATAATTTCGGGATAGTTGTGGGATCTTCTAAATCTTCTTTAACCCAGCAAAACGTGTTTTTGTATTCATGGACCGAAAACCTTTTTTCCAAAGGCTCGATAGAAATTGCATCTGCCGTGCATCATCGACTCGGCAATTTTGAGCTAGAAAATAAGAAAAGGGTGCGCTTAGTTGCTGATGGATGTGGAGGTCAAAATAAGAACACCATTATGATTGGAATGTGTTGTCATTGGCTCTTGAAGGAAGCACCAGTTAACATCACAACGTTAGAGTTAATTTTTCCGATTCCCGGACACTCTTATATGAGACCTGATCGTGTTTTTGCGAAATTAGGGTTAGACTATTTTTAGGCTATCAACATTTTTATATTAAGCTAACCGTATTATTTTTTTTTTCAGATTCGTAACAGACAATGTATAATGAAGCCCGATGAATACATTGAAATTAATAAAACGCATGCAACAGTCATAAACCTTGGGGATGTGGATTGCCCAGTCAGAGACTGGAAAACAGAAGCTCAAAAAATAATTAGGCCACCTGCAAGCTGGCATTTTAAATTCAGCGAAGCCAAACGATTCATAATTTCTAAATCAGATAAAAAAATATTGGTTCGAGGCGAAATAGCCTATAAATCAGATGTGGGATCATCTAAATCTATCGTAAAGCGCGGAAAATACCTGTCACAAATGCATCCAATTATTGTAGAACCTGGTGTTGAACTATCTGAGGCAAAGTTGACTGATGTTAAGAGTCTATTGCAAAAACATTTTGGCGAAAACTGGTCGGAGATGGAGAATCTACACTTTTATAAAAATATTTTATTAAAAAATGCTAACGCTACTCTAATAATTAATGTTACTGAAGACCCTATTTGCGAAGCTCAGGATCAGCATGAGGGCTTACGAATTTAAATTAGTTTCTAAGTTCCTATTTTTACTAATTACTTTTTTATTACCCATAAAAAAAGAATTTTATTTTGTGATAACAATATCGTTGTGATAACGTTGATATTTTAAATTTTTTTATTTTTCCTGAAGGAATTTTTTATTTTTATATTTTGTATTATTTTATGAAAATATATTTTTTTTTATTGAACAATACGTTTTTTAATTTTAATGAAATAATTTTTTCATTATGTGAGTACAGTTTCAACTAATGAAGAGCAAATCGCGTTATAAAATTCGTTTAGTTGCAAAAATCGCTATATACAATTTTAAAAGAGCCCTAACGGCCAAACTAAATCTAATTTTATTATAGTATTTTTACCAAATGTGCCTTTCAGCTAAATCGAAACGATTAGGCTAAAAAAAAATATCTACAGGGTTTACATTGGCCGTAGTAAGTTTTTTGCATTTTACGAAAAACCATCTATTGTGCAAATAACTCACTTTGCGTTTGAACAACACAATTGTCATCATTTGCATATCGACCCTTAGTCTGAACGGTCCTCTATTAATTACTTCTTCAACCGAAGCAAAGAAATGGATACCACACCAGAGGTAGCCGCATATGTGGTTGCACTAATTGAAGCGGGCCAGAACCAAAGTGAAGTGGCTCGACAACTAAATTTGAGCCGATTCTCCGTTCGGCGAGTGTGGCAGAGATATCAGGAAACTGGTGGCTTCAGACGGCGACAAGGATCTGGCCGACCTCGTGCTACGGCACAGCGTGATGACCGCTTTCTTGTAACAACTTCGCTGCGAAAACGTCCTATGAGTTCAACTGGGACAGCGGCTCCAAGAAGTTCGTGAAGTCGAAGTCAGTCGGTGGACAGTTAGAAGACGACTTCGAGAAGTTAATCTGACTGTACACAGACCAGCAAACGGGCCGAAATTGACCGCATCCCACCGGCGAGCCCGTCGTGAGTTCGCTCGCGAGCATTTGAATTGGACAGAAGAAGAATGGAGTAGAGTCCTGTTCTCTGACGAGTGCAGGATGTGTTTATATGGCACCGATGGACGCGGAAGAGTATACAGATGACAAAGGAGAGCGATATGCACAATGTTGCATCCAAGAACGTGTCTCGTATGGCGATGGATCGTGCATGTTCTGGGGAGGCATATCACTAGAGGCGAAGACAGATCTTGTATTCATCACCCGAGCCAATACTGGCGATCGGTCAAGAGGAATGACTTCTCAACGGTACATTGAGGAAGTACTCGAGGAGTATGTCGTACCTTTTGTCGGGTTTATTGGTGACAATTTTCTGTTCATGCAGGGTAATGCGAGCCCGCAAACGGCTGGTGTAGTATACCAGTACCTTCAAGAGGTGAATGTGCCTGTTATGGAGTGGCCAGCTCAAAGCCCGGACCTCAATCCCATCGAACATATATGGGACGAGTTGAAAAGAAGGGTTCAAGCCAGAGATGTTGCTCCAACGAGCCTCCAGGAGCTGCAACTTGCGATCGTAGAGGAATGGGACGCGATATCTGAAGATTTTGTGAACACTTTGGTGAAATCAATGCTTCATCAAATGGAAGCTGTCATTCGGGCCAGAGGAGGGAATACTCGTTATTAATAAAAATACTTTTTCTGATTTCCATGTTTTAATTCGATTTTTACTACTAATTTTCATGCTGACAAATTCACAAAAACGTATACCTCAGATGTTTACCCCCAAAAATCAGATTGATGGCACGTATAAATACAAAAAAGGTACCACTGGATAGGTATTGAAATAGACTTTGAATCTGCATTAAAAAAAATTAAACAAATATTGGATTTTTTTTTGATATTTTTGCACTTTTGTGGAAAATTAAGCAATGTGCGATTTTTTTGCACCCAAGTGTATACATAAATACAAACAAAACTCAAGACACTCCTAACTTTTTAGCAAATCATTGTTAACGTTCGGTTTTTGTAGACCACCTGCAAGTTGCATTGCTTGGTGGATCGCCCATAGGGTTCAACGTCATCACCGATCGTATTATTTTTACACGCCGCAAATGCGGTCTCATAGATAGTTTAAATTACTGATGAAATATAATATGTGAGCGCTGTACAGAAATGTCGGATTTTTCTTACGAAGGTTGAACTTGCAGAAGTGGAAATCTTATACGGTTTATGGAGTGACGAGGATTTTCTTTTCCCGTTTCAAAATATTTTCAGAGTTCGATACTGTTAAAATCTAGTACAATTTCTAAACGGCTTTTGGTAAAATTTAAACCTTTACAGTTTTTACTAGAAAAATCTCATTCGTCATTTTTTACAATATTCGATTCATTATTTCGAAATTTCATAATTTATAATTTTTTATTCAAATAAACTTTTACAAAATTTATTAAAACCATATGAATAATATAACGTTGATTGTGCGGTTAATTTTATTGGGATATTTTTACAGAAGTACTCTGAGGCTGATATTTGTTTGTGATGTAACAGCCTTAACACAAACCAACATCCTGATCCACACATCCCCTTCCGAACCCAAATTGGCACTTACACCAAGATTCTTGTCCACAGCCACTTCAACATCCTCACAACCACACCCTCATCCATAACCACACCCCCATCCACACCCACACATCCATTTTTTTTTTTTTTTTTTTTGATATTTGTTTATTTATTATTTAATACACACAATTAATGCATTACCTTTTTACAATATCACTTACAACAATACTAGAAATTCGCTGACTTTTATGGAGCCCGTCATTAAAAAGAGCAGTACCATGTGGAATTTTCAAACATTTAAAAAAAAACACGAGTCTGACCCTTTTATAAACAAAACCAACAACTGTATTTGTAAAATAAAAATAAACCTCAGTTTTATTTTAGGCTCGGTATTCCATTTGAAAGACCTTTTTGAACAAAAGATCCCGCATAAATTGTCGATCGTTCTGCAGCAGTTGTCTTTGTTATGGGTTCGTCTGGACCTGCACCTGGGAATATATATCGAAAGTTTTCTTATTATGAAATTAAAAAAGTCGGCGACCGCGGTTTGTTCTGGATAATGTCGAACAACACACGACTGTTTTTCAGGTGATGAATTCATACACATGTTTAATAGTAAAGGGTGAGATAATAAAATTTCAGTTATTCAGTTCGTAATGTATACTATATTTTAATTTAGTTTTTTTTTATAAATTTTCCATTTTTAAGTTTTCAATGTTATCTGGTTCTGAAGAATTCGAGAAAATAATTCAGTGAATCGTTTGGATCCTTCGAAATTGCTGAATCTGTGCTGCAATAAGCGACCGGTTCATCAGGCAGTAATCCGATCATTTTAAGATTCATATCGAGCATTTCAACGTTTGTCGGTCTTCGCTTCGACAAATCGAGTAAACTTCTAAGCTAAAAATGGATTCAATTAAATTTTTTGCGACCATTTGTTACAGAATTTCAATTGTGATATCCTCAAAAATTTCCAGAATCGATGCCACTTTTCCTATTACGATTTGCAGAAGCCAAATGATGTCTTCGACATTGACTGCTTCTACAATTTTGACAAAAAAATATTTAATTGCTTCTCGTTGAGAATCACAACCACAGCATATCCTCCGGATTTCCGATTGAGGTTGTTAAGCCAAACGAAGTGCTTCAGAGAATCATGTTGCTTCAACAAAACTGTGTTGATACCGTGATGTGGTTTATTTATTGCAAAATCATCAGGATAGCCTCGCTTGTAATCGGGAGCCATGTTTACTGAATGAGCCTCCCACAAGTCGATGGGATTGGCGGGCTGATCGAAGCAGTATATGAAAGTTTGGCGCAGTTGTTTTGGCATTTGATATGTGGCAGTGTTTCCAAAGCAGCAATCCCACTCCATCAAATTTGCGGAGTCCTCGCGTAAGTGTAGCTCCTTTCAAAGATGAACCACTCTACCAAAAGTATAGAGCTATTCAAAGCTTGTCGCACCAAAAAGGTGTAGCTAACGGTGTACTTTCGGTTGACGGTGTACTTTCGGGCGACAATCATATTTCCTCCATTCATTCGTTGCTGCCAATTGTTTCGAACTTAAACGTAATACGGCGGAATTTCCGTGTACAGAAACTCTCTATTATAGCCGACGCACTATTGTCCGTGAAAACGAATTGCGATTTTGAAGAATTCCGATAGTTTTTTAAAGAAGGCACTTTGGAGTATATTTACAGGGTGATTCATATTTTCTTACCGAAAGAGGGGAAAACAGAATGTTTTTATAAGTACATTAATTGGTTTTCGTGACTACATTGTATGTATATATTGTATATACAGAAAATTATTTTTTGACACTAGATGTATAAAAAACTTAAAATTTTAAATTAAATACTATTAAAAATACATTCTTAAACTAATTTTGTTAAAATATATTTTCATTATAACGTCATTTCTATAAAAATTACAATCTTTGGATTTTGTTCAGGTAAATCCTCTGAATATTCTTTCCTGGAGGGTTTATGTCGAAGGGAAGAGATAAATGGATCGGGTGACACCGCAAGCATTCTACAAAGATCCCCATTTTGTCGTTCCCACGAACGCGAGACTGTAGGAATTTTGATTTCTATATCTTTTATAACCTTTCTTCCCAATTGGCAAAATATGATTAATAACTATTTGCTTTCCATGACAAAACACCTTCTGTACAGTAGGAGTCAGTTCTCTATTTTTATATTCTGTTTGTAAAAGTTTCATTGTTTCCTCTGTAAGTTTCCCAAATTTATCTGCGTTTATTGGATGATTACTTGATAGAAGATTTAGAAATATTTTAAATTTAGGTATTACATCACGCTTAATGTCGGTGTTCTGTGCCGTTATTTCAGGATCATCAAAAATCTCGTTGCAGTGTTACCATCATTGCTATTGTCAAAATCTTGTTTTGGTTTATCCATTATTAGTCCAGTTTATTCTCTAATTATTTTTGAAATTTAAATTGTTCGTTGCTTTCTTCGTTCCATTTTATTATTCCGAACTTCAGTGAAGTTTTTTATCTAATCGAGATCATATGCAAGCTTCAATATAAACTCCATAAGACGAATTCGAGTGTGTAGTGGCGAATCCCATATATGCAAAATTTTTCTTCTAGTACAATTTTTTTACCAGGAAATTGCTTTTGGGTTGCTTTGCACAAAGGGCACGATTTCATAGAGCTTGTTTCTGTAGCAGCGTTAAGGACTTTTCCATCAATCATTGTTAAACATAATTTGTGTTCTGCAAATATTTCACTGCCCCCTGTTTCATTAATAACATTTTTCGTTTCTTTCACATAATTAAATTTCATAGGTGTTCAAAGCTGAACCGAATTTGGTCAACTGTTTCTCCAGATTTCTTGCCCAATGGTTCAATTTTGATATTGTAACCTTAGAGGTACGATTGAAGCCATAAACATGTCTGAATCTGAAGCATCTGGTGATGTGTCTATATTCTGCTAATATTCGGCTTGTCCTGATGATATATTACAGCTCCTTTTGCCGAATAAATTTAGCTCGAAATTTGTTAGACTTCGATAAAATCTTCACTTTGCATTTTTAAGATACCCTTTGCTGTGTAATCTAAAAGATTTTTTACCTCGGGTGATATTTCTGAGACGGTTAAAACCCCTGTAACATACTCATCCTTAGCCACTGTCGGAGCGATTGATCCAACCGTGGAGGAGGTAGCCACCTAGACATTGAGTCTCAGTCTGAAACACATCAAATATTAACCTTAAATACAAAAATACAAAAAGAAAATGTTAATTATCATATATGTAAATTGGCTAAATATTTACCCTTTGCTATTATATAAATCATGATCACCCTGAAAATATAACTAATAATTAATAATTCATATAGTCTAAATGTAAAAAATAAAAAAATGCACTTACCCCCTAAATGGTTTCCAAAACAATCCAAATGTCATCTCAAAACGTCAAATAATAGATGGATTCTAGTATATTATTTTGCGTTCAGTGCAATGATCGATAACAAAGATTATGATTGACGCGATATATGTGTCGAACTTGTTAAACATAGTCTTTGAATCTGTTATATTCCCTGCTGCAATTATGAGAATTTACAAAAAATTTAGTTCTGATTAGGTGTTCTAGTTTTGCTCATGTACGCACATTAAAAAGTAAATAAATCAAAAAAATCATTAAGAATTAAAAATTGTAAAAATCATTAAAATTAATAGTTTTATCATTGAAAATCAAATTAAATTTGTGAGTAAAAAAAGGGGATTCTCTGTGGAGCTTTCCGTCAATCAACTCAATTCAACGCGGGAATTTACCCAATTGTTAATTGCCCCGCCAACAGCCACTATTATTTTATTATAGCTTGGTAGGACATTGATGTTGTGGTTTTCGTGTTTTCGTGCACAAAAGCTCTTGGGACTAAATCGGACTGATCTGATGTATATTCATCTGGACGGAGGTTGTCGATAATTGCTGGCCCTCTCGGATTTGCCGTCAAAGTCATGAAAAGATTGCCAGCGCCCTACTTCGAGAAGATAAACATAGCCACAGTAATCATCACTGATTTTGTCGAATGAAGTGCAGGTTATTAATCTTGGCTCGTAGATATGAATTCACCAACCATTGCTAAGTCAGATTTCCAGCACTCATGACCGGGTTGAACTCTTCTCGAGTTGCTGTTTGTATTGCTTTGTATTGCAGCAAGCTAACGTTTGTTCGGATGATTGACCTGGAGTGCGTTGTATGCATTGTATTTGCCAGTTCGAATCAATATTTTAGCTAAGGATGCGCAGATTTATGAACAGTTTATTGGGATCACCAGGATTCTGGGAATATTATGCGGCATGTGATGCTGATAGGGCGTTCGAAAGGTGACCCACCGTATATTCAGAGGTATATTATTTCCAGCTTGAGCTGCTCACCGAGTTTCCGGTGCCTCAACTGCACAAATAATTGGATAGCTGACCGCAATTCTATTCTACTGATGAAACATACGATCGATTTGGGTCAAAATTAATGTACCACTGATGCATTATTGTTTTGTCACACCAGTTGCTTGAATTGCTGCAAATTAGAGGATCTATGAAATGATTGGGCGTGAACCTTGAAGACATGAGATGGCTCTATTATTTGATCGGATGTTTTCATCGCTTCGATGAAATTAATATGAGTTACTTGACTAAGGTGATCTGGAACAAATTGGCGAGAAGCAACGGCTGCTGCCCGATGTGGTTGTAATTTTTGAGGAATTTCCTGCTGAATTCACAATAAATGGTCCATGGAATCAGCCACTCGACGTGCTTACGACTGTTGAGAAATTTCCTGTTAAATTCGCAATCGATTACTTTTGGCATCAGCTGCCCGACGTGCTTGCGATTGTTGAGGTGTTCTCTGGTGAATTCGCAGTCGATGGCGCTCGGTCAAAGCTTTCGTAGAAGATCAATAGAATCTTGAATTTGCCGCGCGTCTTACCATGTTTAAATGATAGTTTTCTCTGCTGACACATTGAAAAACAAGCCAATGTTTCGTTAGAGATACTTGGAATTATACAGAAAACTAATAAATTTACAGCTCTTTAGTAAGTTTGATCTTTTCTCTTAATTTATCAAAAGAATATTTTCACTCTTTTAATCTTACACTAAACAAATCTTTCATTGAACTAAATAATAAGATTGTATTGATAACACAAAATATTTGCTCTAATTTCACAATGGCTATTTGTATAGAGAACATTTATTTAAAAATAATTCAGAATAGAAATCAGATTTGAGGGAAAACTTAATCGCCTCAAACTCATCCTTTCAATTTTGGTTCAGTGTTAAAACAAAATCGCTAATATTAGATTATATATAGGGTCCTTTAAAGTGGTTTGCATGAGACTTACTATTCCAGTGTTTAACCAGATGGGCAATGAAAAAACTTTATCTTTGCTTCGATTTGCATGAGTTTGGCCAATTCAAATTTAAAATACTTTCTGATTTGGAGAATTTTAGTTTTCCATAAAGATTATTCTGTGGTATTTTATATTCTATCAAATCAAACATTAATCTCAACGCTGATAATTCCAAATAACTCTTCAAACCTAATTTAAATATTTGTTTCTAAAGCAGTGAAATGGGGTAAACCTTTAAAAAACTTACGTTGCACAAGCATTGAAGTCAACATTAATTTTTTTATTGGACTTTTCATGATATTCAATTAGATTGGGAACAGTATGAGAGTAATGGAGCCTCTAGTATGTTTAGCCGTAATGCACAGCTTACTTAAGAGTCCAAATATTTTACTACATAAGTTACTGACATGAGCGCTCCAATGATCAAACCTTAATTTCTGACTTTATCATACAAATCAGTTTTATGATTTCTCATTTCTAAATAATTATAAGGTAAAATCATCTATTTCACGTTGCATAAAATGATGGCTTGTGGACTTCTTATTATCTTAAAAAGCCCTTTTGCTTATTTGACCAATACTATACATTTTTTAAAGCATCGTTTGAGTTACTTATCACATCTTGAATATAATTAGAGCGAAAATAGAATTGGCCTCAAGATAGAAGCTTGAGGAACTCGGCATATGTAAAAATAAATTAAATTTCTGAAATTATCGAAGTATTTTACTGATTGCCCTCGCAAGTATACTTATTGTAAGTAAGTATACTTATTACATAATCTCGATAAAAATAACCCTTTTGAAAAATCAAAAAGAGCCAAAATTTCAACTTCACCTTCCTCTCAGTATTAGAACTAATATGATCAATAATTTTTAGACTTCTATGTTTGGCTCGAAATCCAGGGGCCTGGTAGATATCATTAAGTAGGTTGCGTTCTGTAACTTGACCACTAACTTGCTTTTGTATAATTCGTTCGAAAAATTTATATAATATCGGTAATAAGACTAGAGTCCAATAATAAAGGTAGCAGAATCGGAACCAATCGTTGTATAAAAGTGAGTGGTTGCTGTCAGCTTCAATAGTGTTAGATTTAATATCGGCCAAATGAATAAGAAATTCTTCTTTAGAGACATTATGAAAATAATAATTATTTGGGTAAGAATTGTACTGTAACGGGTTTAATCCGAAATACTCATTAAACTCATCAGGAGTAATTTCACATTTCCTTTCCAAAAAGGGTGAATTTATGGTATGTTAGTGTTCACATTTTTTCGAAAGTATTTTCCCATTACTTGGTTATAAAAAACGGTAAAAAATATGTTAGCTCCAGTTATATATATTTTAATTAGCATGCAGAAAGTCGCGAATATTACGGTACTTTTTCATTTAATTGCTAAAGTTAACCACTCGTACTTTACGCCTTAATCTTTTTTAAACGGTACAAACTTGTTAAGCAAACCAATTTAATGAAGTAGCAACAATAAACAAAACATTGCGAAAATCTCTTACAAAACGCCATTGTTTATTCCCATTTCCCAGTCATGATTAAGAAACTTATACGAATAATATCATGGCTATAGTAGGAGTGCCAGGTACAGAAATTTGTCTGAAAGTACGAAAATAAATCGTTTGTAAGTACAGAATCATTGTTAAACTTTCACACCTATAAAGCTAATGGCTAGTTATGTAGATCAAGGCCAAAAGACATCAAAAACGATTATAGATAGTTTCTTAGTAGGAGGTGATACATCAAGCAAGATAGTTAATATTGCTTAATTGCAACAATATCGCTTCAGAAAGTCTGAAAATAACGTCATTCTCAAAAATTCTTTCTTTCCATTTGGGTGGATTGTAAAAACGCCTACTATGATTTGTTATTTCTACAAAAATTATATTGGGGGAAAATAATTTCATTTTCACCTTTATGTACAGCTAATTAGATCAATTATTGGCTATTACTAACTACTCCACACGGTCATGATCCCTAACATCATGGTGTGTTATTTACCGGTATCGGATCGTCTCGTTCGTTTTCTATAAAACACGGTTTCTGTCTGTCGATTGATAATCTGCACTGTTTGCCTCTAATTAGCATAGTGAAAGTTTTTTTGTCGCGACTAACCACTGGGAAAGGACCATCGTACGGAGGTTGCAGTGATCTTCGAAGTGCATCAGTGCGAACAAAAACGTTCGGACATGAATTTAGTTCCGTTGCTATGAATATTTTATCTTGACAATGTCTCGTAGCTGGAGGTGGGCGAATTTGATCGAAATGTTTTCGCAATTCCTTCACGAACTCTGACTTACTAGTGGTTCTATTGCCTTCGGTTATCAATTGGCTAGGCACCCGTATATTCTGTCCAAATACTAACTCTGCCGACGTCGTCTTGAAATCATCTCGGTATGTTGTTCGAAGTCCCAGGAGCACTGTTGGCAGTATACGTGTCCACTCTTGTTTTTGGTGACATATTATAGCTGATTTAAGTGTTCGATGGAACCTTTCGATCGCGCCGTTGCACTTTGGATTGTACGGTGACGTACGTTTGTGTACAAAACCCAATAGTTTGGCAAATTCTGTGAATAGCTCCGATTCAAACTGGGGGCCTTGATCCGTGACAATGTTTAAGGGCACCCCAAAACGGCTCTAATATCTGTCGTTGGTATGACCTCTGTCCATCTGGTATATCTGTCTATTAGTGTTATACAGTAACGCTTTCCCTCAGATATTGGTAGCAGCCCGATTATGTCCAAATGTAATTCTTCGAAACGGTTTGCGACTGGTGTGCAATTTCCCGTTGGACTTTTTGTATGTCTTGCGATTTTCGCCTTCTGGCATGCTAGGCAGCATTGGGCCATCCGTCTCGTGTCTCTCTTAATCCCATTCCACACGAATTGATCTGTTATGGCTCTGATTGATGCTTGCACCCCTGGATGTGCTAGATTATGTACTGCCTCGAAAACCTTTTTTCTGTAGCTAGAAGGAATGTATGGGCGATTTTTTCCGATGGATACGTCGCACAATATCGTCCGCTTGGATGCGAATGCGACTGGTATCTCTTCGAACTTCAATTCCATTGCTGTTTCTTGAAACAGTCTAAATTCCTCGTCCTCTTGCTGTGCTTCGGCAATCTCTGTGTAATTGATGGATTCTCCTATTGCCAATGGTTCTATCCGTAATAGTGTGTCGGCTACCACATTCTCCTTGCCCGCTGTATGTCGAATATCCGTTGTAAGTTGTGCTATCAAATCTAGGTGGCGAAATTGGCGAGGTGAGGCTTTAGCCGGATTTTGCGTGAATGCATAAATTAATGGTTTATGGTCGGTATACTACTAGTATAGTGTGAATGGGAGCTCCCTGTCGTATGCACTGTATCTTTGCTGTTTGGGGCTTAACTTGGTGGAGAAAATTTGTAGAGGTTCCCATTCCATCTCGTTCCCGTTCTTGTTCTCGTTCTGCTGCTGTAACACTGTTCCGATCGCTGTGTCGGAGGCATCAACCATTAAGGTGTGTTTCGCAGATGACGATGGGTGCCTCAACAACGTAGCTTCGCAAAGTTGTGTTTTGCGAGTTCGAACGCCTGTTTCGCTTCGTCTGACCAATCTACTGCCCGTGTGTCGTTTTTCTTACTGCCCTTTAAATAATCATTGAGTATGGCTTGATTATGTGCCGCGTTGGGCATGAACGGTCTGTAAAAATTCACCATGCCAAAAACCTTCGTAGTTGATTAATGGTTTTAGGAAGCTCGAATTTGGCTATATCGTCTACACGCTCTGGAAGAGGTCGAATCCCTTCAGCTGAAACTGCGTGCCCCAGAAATTGTACTTCAGTTTTGGCGAAGTGACATTTATCGCTATTGATAATTAGTCCAGCGTCGCTCAATTTTTGGAAAAATAATTTATAGCTGTTCGAAATGTTGTTGTAAATTTTGGGAGGCTACTAAAATGTCATCGAGATAAATAAAACAGAATTTAGACCTTGTAATATCGAACGCATGAATCTTTGGAATGTGCTGCCCGCATTCCTTAATCCGAACGTCATGCGTGTGAACTCGTAAAGGCCAAACGGCGTGGATATGGCTGTTTTCGGTATGTCCCCTTCCTCGATCGGTATTTGATGGTATGCCCTCACCAAATCTATGGTAGTAAAATATGTTGTTCGCCTTAATTGATGTGTAAAATCATGAATGAATGGTATGGGGTATCTATCGGGTATTGTCACATTATTCAAACCGCGATAATCTCCGCATGGTCTCCATTCTCCGTTCTTCTTGGGAACCAAGTGCAACGGACTTGCCCACGGACTCTCTGAACGCCGACAGATACCTTGCTCTACCATATAGTATACTCGAACTCTTTCGTTGCGATAGCCAGTTTTTCGGTACTCAATTTGCGAGTCTTTGTGAAAATTGGAGGACCGCGAGTCACGATATGGTGTGTTACTGTATGTTTTGCTGCCGGCCATGACTGTCGTTCGTGTATAATCTCTTTGTATTTCTCCAGTAGTTGTACAATTCGCGGATCGATATCGGTCGCGTTGATTACTCGGGTGACTGGTACTGAGACTTAAGTTCTTGTGGCTAATGTGGAAATGTTGGTTAATGGGTCGATTAAACGGCTGTGCTGTATATCGACTAATAGTCCTGATTGGTTTCGAAAATCAGCTCCTATTATTGCCATGGTAACCTCGGCAATAACGAACGTCCAGGTGAATCTTCGGCGTAGCCCTAAATCTAGGTGCATACGTCGTGTTCCGAAAGTTTTTACAGTGGACCCGTTTGCCGCGTGTAGGATGAAATCCGGGTTGTGTTTTGTGTGATCGCGTGTGTTGTATGGTAACACGGATGTATCGGCACCGGTATCTATTAAGTAAGTAGTGTTTGACGACCTATCGTAAATTTTGAGGCGGCAATTAGTTTGCGCTCCGTCGCATGCCGCTGTCTGCGCCTGAGGAATTAATTTTTTGTCTTGAACTCTGCCCATCGTGGACATGTTGTTTTGCAGCTTCTGGCAGCATCGTTAAACTTCGTGTGGTAGAAACATAGCATTGGCTCATCATTTCTTTCGTCGTTATTTGCTGCTATCCCTGGGGTAGTGTCACGACTTGACCTCGACCTATTTCTCGACTGACTCCGTGACTGGTTCCTGTTTATCTGTCGTTCGGGTGGGAGTATTAATTGGTGATATTGCTGTTGCGATTGACATTACCTGTGCGTGTGTCATGGTTTCCAACACTCTATCGGCTAGAGTGGCCAATTGAGTGGCAGATAGTGTATCTGCAGTGGTCGCCAGCACTTCCTGTGCTCTGATTGGTAGTCGTTTCAACCACATGGTCTTAATAAACTCGTCTTTGACGGTTTGACCTCCGGTAGCTCGATCCCTTGTACTACTCGATGTATCTTCTCTTTTTAACTCTGTATATGGGGTCAAGGATCGTGGACCCTTTATTATATCACCTACGTCGTTTAGTGCTCCCTCGTTGAGAGCCCCTAAAACGTGGTTAAATTTTGCTGTTTCACTTGTTATACGTCCCAGTGCAAATTGGGATTCTATGACGTGAAACCATAAACGAGTATTTTGGGCTGTTAGCGGAGCTAACATAATGGACAAGGTGGCTACATGAGTAACAGGTGGAGGGGTGCTGCTGGAAGAAGGTTCTGTTTCCACTCTTGCCGTGTACTCCTGCATTGCTCTCATGATTCCTCGCTGTATCCTCTCTTCGACTGACTCTCCGTGGCCGACGTCGAATTGTCCACTACTACCCTCGTTATCCTCAACTTCGCTGCTTACACTGATATTATTTCCGGCTCCGTGCGCCATGCTGAGATTCACCTTGTTTCGACGGTTTTCCTTTCACTTTGATCACTGCACTCTTTTTACCTGTTTTTGGTTGTCGTAACCGCAATTATCCGAATAAAAAAAAAACAAATAAAAGAATCGACAACAAAAATATTACGAACGCACGGTAAACCATAAACAAAACAAATAACACGAAAAACATAATAACGTAAAATAAGGGTAAATAACCACGAACGTTCACCTCAGCGGAAAACAACGTCCTTCTCAGTTACCTGTTCAATTTTGTGGCGGGTAGAGCACTGCCAGCGAATTTATAATTTCTCGAAACGTTTAATTTGTTATCGAACGTTATCGTTGTGGAACAATAGCTTTTATCGGATTGATTGGACACATATATAATTTTTATTTCATATTTATTTATTTATTTATTTATTTACTAACCAACAGCATGTATATGCAAAAATGGCTTACATAATTAAAAAACATTATAAAAAGTTAAAAAAATGTATACAATAAAAGCATAAAAGATATAACGACATCAATAGATCAAACAATTAACAACAAAACAAAAAGACATTTAAAACAAAATCTTAGCGATTCGTTTTTTAAATTCATCCCTGGAAATATTGAAATCGAAACAATCTGCTACGGCGTTGAGATCTCGTTGAATGCGCACTATAGGGCCATGGAAGCTGTAGTTGCTACTTGCAGTCGGAATATGAAGAAGTTCCCGGGGGCGTAAGTTGCGTTGAGGAGCATAAATATTAAAACATGAAAGAATGTCAGAACAGTCTATTTTACCACAAATGATGTCACGCGCAAATGTGGCACTTGCGCATGTACGTCTAGCACTTAGAGATTGGAGATCCAGAAAACGGCATCGGTCTACATATGGTGATAGTCTGAAATTATTGTTCCGCTCGAAAGACGGTAATTTTCTGAGAACAAATACCAAAAACTGTTTCTGAATACTTTCAATTCTGATTGAATGAGACTCATAGAACGGAGACCATATGACAGTCGCGTACTCAAGCTGTGAACGAACAAATGAAGTGTACAGTGACTTGAAAGTTAATGTGTCGTGAAAATCCTTCGAATTTCTTTTAATAAACCCCAACATCGAAAAGGCTTTATTAACAACCGCATCGATGTGAGAGTTAAACGTTAAATCCGAGCTAAAGATAACGCCCAAATCTGTAACCATATTAACTCTCCTCAAACTAACGTCATTTAGATAATAGTTAAAAACTACAGGAGACTTAGATCTGGAATAGGTGATCACGTGACACTTATCAACATTCAGAAACATAAGGTTAGTAACACACCAACCGCAAAATGTGTTGAGGTCCCGCTGAAAGTGATCGCGATCCAATTCACATGAAATATTTGCATATATTTTCATGTCGTCAGCAAATAGAATACAGTCTGCGAATTTGAAGCAATCAACAACATTGTTAATGAACAATAAAAATAATAATGGACCCAAGTGACTACCTTGAGGCACCCCAGATGTTGCAATAAAACATTCTGAGAACGTATCGTTGATCTTGACAAACATTTTGCGATCCGATAAATAAGACATAAGCCAATTTAAGGGAATAATGTCGCAATTAAGTTCACTGAGCTTATTCACTAATAACCTGTGATTAAGTTTATCGAAAGCTTTAGCGAAATCGGTATAGACCACATCGACTTGAACTTTCGAGGCAACAGAATTAATTAGATTATTTTGAAAGACCGCTAAATTTGTGACCGTTGAGCGGCCAGGAAAAAATCCATGCTGACGTGTGCTAATAAGTTGCTTGGAGTGGAAGTAGATCACTTTGTTAACCATTGACTCGAATACTTTAGGAATGCAAGACAGTATTGCAATTCCACGATAATTTGTTACATCACTGCGGGAACCGCTTTTGTGGATCGGTATGATACTTGATGTTTTCCACAGATCAGGAAATTTGCCTTGGCTGAGGCTCAAATTAAATAAATGGCATAAAGGAGCGGCAAAACCAAATGCACACTGCTTCAATAGAGACACTGGTAAACCATCTGGTCCAGGACCTTTAGAAACGTCCATGTTCATCAAAGCCGTCATCACGTCAAGTTCTGAAAAAACAATTTTTGAATTATTGGTGTTAGCTACTTTAGGAGATAATGAGCTATCCTTAACAAAAACACTGCTAAAATATTCAGCGAAAAAACCACAGATTGCCTCTGGATTATCTGATTTTCGACCATGGAATTCTAAAAATGGCGGCAAGCCGTTATTATGGTTCTTATTTTTGACAAATCTCCAGAAATTCTTCGGATTACATCGCAAATCGTCTTCAATATCAATTATGTAATTGTTATAGAGGAATCGGTTGAGATAGCAAAACTGCTTGCGCAAAGACTTAAACTGGATAAAGTCATGGGCCAACCCTGTACGCCTATACTTCCTATGACATTTATTACGTAGGACTTCAAGTTGTTTCAGTTCTTTGGTAAACCATGGGACGTTGCGGGTATGAGACTTTCTAATTAATTTTTTAGGAACAAATTTTTCAAAAGCAACCTTCAACAATTCATTGAAGGTATCTAATGAACTGTTGATATCAATGTTTGACAGTGTACCAGCCCAATCAACTTCAGCTAAAAAATCATTTAATGAGCTGTGATCGGCGTACGAAAAATCAAATACTGTACAATTTTTGGTAAAGTTTAAATTATTAGAAGTTTTGTAGAACAACTGAAATGAAACCGGGGTATGATAAACACTCGAAGATCCGGCAAAGTCGTCGCATGATTCTAGTTTAAAAGAATTATTATTAGTGTAGAAAACCAAATCCAGATAAGTGCCGTGCGGCTGTTTGGTACACTGTTTATTTGTGAAGTACCCATGTTTGCCATAAAATCACAAATTAAGGCGGAAGAATCATTCGTATTAGCAGGAATGAACATATTGTCAACCATCATCCAAATTAGATCTGGAAAATTGAAATCGCCGAAAAGAACAAGGTCAGTGTTATCAGAAATAAAAGGTAATAAATTACATGAGAACTTGTCAACAAAATCTTGACAAAATATCGAGGATGGCTCTAGAGGAAAGTAGACTGTGCTAATTATTAAGTAAAATGCACCTAGTTTGAGTTTAACAGCAATGAACTCAATGATTGGGTCGGAAAATAAAAATTCACAAGAATAAATATTCCGAACTGCAATAAGCACACCACCACCTTTACGTTTTGTACTAAGGTTATATCGATCGCGACGGAAAACGCAAAAATCCGAAGGGAAAAACTCCGCATCATTGAAATCCATTGTAAGCCATGTTTCGGTGAGAATTATTACGTCGTAATCAGATTCCAATATTCCAAGATAGAAATTTTTTGAATTTGATCGCATGCCACTACAATTAAAATAAAAAATTGATAAGCTATTGATGCACTTGTTAGATCCATTGACGACATTGTTAGAATTAGATAAACATGAATTTAGAATGTTAGGATGAACTGTGAACAGATTATTGTTAAAATTTGGTAGATTAGAATTTAAAATATTGGAATTTAATGCATTTAATGAAATTAAATTGACACTTTGCCGCGAGCTCCTTCCTCGTTTTTTGAATCGCGCCTTTCTTGAAAATCGCGAACTAGAACCCCAGGTGGCCAAAAATCAGGATTTTTCAAGGTACCATGCAAGTTATTGATGACTCCAATCTTGAAAGACACAAACGTCAGTTCTGCTGGATCCCGGTCTCTAGGGAACAGTGAGAAGCAGGACACGTTTGATGGATTAAAAATGCTGTTTTTGAACGTAATGTACCGGGATATCGATTCGGAAGTAGTTGTTGGATGAAGACCGGAAATGTACAAATACTTCCTTCGAACCACAGCACTGTACGCAATTCCATGACTGGACAATCCGAACCTGGAACATCAGACCTCTCAGCTCGAACGGCATCTTGACATGACAGTAATGGCGAAGAGTTCGATACGACAGATGAAGAAATTACCGTTGGAATGTTCGTAATAACACAATCGGACGACAACGGCGGGAAGTGTGGAGGCTGTAAGCCATCAGTGACCTGGACGTGGCGCTGGGAACTGCCATCAGTTATTTCAGATGTAGCCGTTGCATTGTTAACATTTCTCTTAGATCTTGTTTCCATATTAGTTTGCACAATACTTTGCGTAGCTTTTTTTTTTAATTTTGAAGACGACGGCTGCTGCGATGGTGGTAATGGTTTTAATAAACTCTTCACGCTACCATTAATAGCGGCAGATGTTTTGTTCATCAAGCACAAGGACACTGATAAAGCGTCAATAGACTTACACATGTGATCATTCTGTGCCCTGATAACTTTAAAAACATCAACGCACATGCCACAACGCCAAGAAAAACTCGGAATCACCGAAATGGCATCGAACACAGGCCTTCCGATCCCTGTACATTCAAAGTGAACGAGTTGATTACACTCACCGGCACACGTAAAAAAGTTTCCAAACACTTTCGTATTACACACACAACACAGAGACATTGTTTGAGAAATAACTTTAATAGTTTATAACACAACTCACTTTTATAAAAATATATTTCGATTGAACCACAAATTAAATTTCAAAATTTTATCAAAATTATTTTTATTCAAAATTATTTTGACTTTTCAACACGAAAAAAAAACACAACCGTTCACTAAGGCAACTTTGATATGAACGATATTTTACTTTTTATTGTCACCAAATTGATTGATATAAAAGCTTTTTTTTTTTCAAAGAATTACAAGAAAAATGCAACAATTTTGCACTTACCCGCTGCGCTCCTGCTCGAGATAATGGCTGCGCCTGACCGGCGGTTACTGCTAGATACGCCTGACCGGCGGTTACTGATAGTTGCGCCTGACCGGCGTTTATTAATAGTTGCGCCTGACCGGCGTTTATTAATAGATGCGCCTGAACGGCGGTTATTAATATATGCGCCTGACCGGCGGTTACTGATAGATGCGCCTGGCCGGCGGTTTATCGATGGATGCGCCTGACCGGCGTTTATCGTTGGATGCGCCTGACCGGCGATTTGACTTGATTTTTGCAATTGATCCGCTTTTTTCTCTGGCTAGATCTGTTGATATAGTGACTAACACATCAACTTGACCTGAGCTTGCCTCTGGTGGGGGCTATTACCAGGTACGTTGCGTGTTAAATCACGTCGGGGTCACCAGCTATGGAGGTGGGCGATTGCCACTCACCATAGGAATAAGAAATGCTTTCTTTCTCGTTTATCTTTAGAATATTTATTTTATTATTCCATTACAGTTTATAGATCCTTACAGTTTTTAGAATCTATATGAATAATTGGAACGGCTGTAACCGTATTTATTTTTGTTGACTTTCTAAAAATCGGTTCTTTCGTCTTCCGTAGTCGTGCTTCGATTGTTGCCTTTTTTTCCTGAAAAAAAGCTTTTATACCAATCAAATTTGTTTTTGCATTGGCTAATTGATTATTAAAATATTTGCTGCGTTCCATTTGACGTGGCAAAGTTCAAATAAGGACTTGAGAGTAGATGGTAAATGGAACGCAGAAAATTAATTGCGAAAATAAAAATTAATTAAAAAAAATTTACATGCAACATGGAAAGTTGGAAAATTAATTATTAATTTGAAAACTGATCAGCCATTTCTTACCGATTAGTTGTACTAAATATTCTGGTAACGAAGTCGCCATAAATTCAAAAAGCAAACTACTCATACAATTTAGCAAGAGTAGCTGCGTGCAGTCAGAAGTACTTGTGTGTACTTTGTCACGTTAAATGGAACCCAGGTGAGCAAACAGAATTTTTCCCCACTAACTCGACCGACTTTCTATTACCTACGGATAGATGTCGTTGTTTTCCGCTGAGGTGAAAAAGAATTGACGGATAATTGTTGCTCACTCTGTTGCTGTCAAAATTGTAAATAATATCTAAATGTCGTGTGTTAGAACGCCACACACATAGTAAAGTTACTTCTATTCAAATCCCAAGCAGTTGATTGACGTTTATGTAGCGTGGCATAGAGGTGTTCATCAAATTTGCTTCGAGAAGTTCAAACGATTGCCTCCTGATTGACCAAGTGTTAAACGTTGTTTAGAAAGGTCTGTCGAAGAGCGGATTTTGAAATGAAATGATATAAAATTTTAACATTCTGTAGGTACTAAAATTTTCAAAATAACTAAAAGAGAAATGGGGGAAGCTAGAATATATCGATATGCTAAATAAGGCACCGTGCATAATTCGATCAAAAAAATAATATAGATAGAGCCCTAATTCGTTGGAAAAATAATCCTAGTCCAGCTATTTTTCAGCGAAAGCCAAAAAAGTTTAAAGTTAATATTATTCATCAGTATACTTATTGAACAAATTTGTACTTTACACTAAAATATAAATTTCGACTATTTTCTTCATAAAATGAAAAGAAACATTAAAATCAAACAGTATCACTATATCAACATTAGTATCACGATTTGTGCTAATTTAGAATTGGGCAGAAACAATTTAACAGTATATGTGGAGCGTTGCAAAGTACAGGTGGTCTTCGGCCCACTTGAAATTCAAATAACAAGTCGCAAATGTTTTCAAAGCCAGCCCCATCCTAATCACATGAAGAACAACAATATTACCTCTGCTGTGGTATTCGAACACGGTTCCTCACAAAGTTACATTCAAAAAAACACAGCTTTAATTACTGTGCAATTTTGTTAGTTTAAATTGATTCCAATTTTGGATAATATGTATAATAGATACATATGTAAGACATAACATTTTTATTAGTTTCTAAAACATTTTATGTTAGAAATAGTTAAAATCTAGCCTAGTCTAGACCGTCTCCGGATCGGTCTACAGTAACGTTAATTATTAACTATGTTAATGACATTTATGTGTGACATTTATATGACATTTATAATGTTAACAAACATTTTTCTTGATACGTTGCTAACCTACGTTGTTATTGACATATCAAGAAATGAATTAACTTGTTAAATACGAATATTTTTATCAAAAATTGATGACACATGTAGCTAACATGTTTTCGCTAAATTTTCCAAATATTGTTGTTTAGCAATATGGCTGGTATAAAGGTGCCTTTAGCAACAACTGATATTCTGAGATAAATAGCAAAAGACAGTAAGAAAAAAAAAATAAAAAATGGTTCTTTAGGGCAAGCACGTTTTTAGAATTAGAAAGTAAATGAAGTAATTAGCCAAAATGAAATCGACGATAATAAAATAGTAAATGGAAGAAGTTTTTTTTTAAATTCAACTTACAGAGGTGACATAATGCGCGGTGGTTCACCAAAATAAAACTCACGAAAGCGTAATCTATTACAAGTAATTTGCTGTCGTGATGTATTTACATAAAATGTGTTTCAATTGGATACATATATCGGTTCATGGTTCAAGTGATCAAAGGCATTTTTATTTTATTTTGCATGGTGGGATTTAGAAGATGAATAACGAGTTGCAAGATCAAGTATGTAATGTGAAGAAAGTCGAACATTTTTAACTAACTTACTCAGCAAAATGAATGGCTGCGATATAAATTTGTATACACATGCGGTCCCCTAAACCTCACACTCAAACCTCTTTATCGGCTTTTAGTAGGTTTACAAGTGTAAACTAAGCTGATGAACAAAAATAATCAAATTTCAAAGGTTGTGTTTGGCCAAAACCAAAATCAACGAGTCCAGGACAAAATTATTGATCTCTTGTTTTAGAGACCACGACACAATTTACTTTAACAGCGGTAACTGCATATTTGAGGGAATGACAGGATGCACAAAACTAAGATCTCTTGTCACTTATGATTTTAGTGTACGGGGTCGTCATTTATGTTATCTACGTTCACCGCGGTGATAAGAGCTGCGGTTGTTCAGTTCACGGTGTTAGAGAGAAATGTCGTGCGAGTAGTATTTGGCCCTGAAAGCGACGATGATCGTACATGCCGAGTCCTGTAAATTTAATGGTGAAATCAGGAATTAATGCGAATTCTAACCTTGTCCAATGAAATTAAATGATATCGTGATTTCGAATGAATATGAAGTGCAGTGGTGTTTGAGAAGTGTGACAACTTTTGGTAGGCGTAGAAGTCGTTGTTGAACACATTGCATTGTTTACATTCCGTTTTACCGTTAGACCCGAATTTGTGCTAATTAGTGCCCATTACAAACAATTAGTGGAGGTCCAGAAGTATTTTTTTTTAAGACTGTAGTGCCATTTATTGGTATTCGACCCGGTACCTCCCAACCCAATGTCCCAGATTTACTTAGCGTGTTGTTTAGTTAGATTGTTTACAGTTATTCATACCGAATTAAGATTTGTTGTTTAGTTTGGAAATTATTGAAAACTTTGATACCTTAAAGCACACAAGTGTTAAATTCACTTTTACCTTTTGTAGGAAATATAAAATTAAGATGTTAGAAAGTAAGGTTTTCTTTATCATTTATAGCTCAGTTTTCTGGTGATACAGTCTAAAGTACACTATTTTCAAGTGACAATTTAAGAGGACATTTAATGGAAATTCAAAATATTTTCGAATTTAGAGACATTGTTGTGGAAATCCAAAATATGGACATATCTCTTGTGAGCTTTAAGGTGTCGACTTAATGAGTGAAAGTTAATTGGAAAAATCTATCAGAAAGTTGAAGTTGGTTGATGGCAACGACACTAACCAAGGAATCGTGCTACCATCGAATGGAGCAAAAGAAAAATTGCAGGAAACAAATAAGCAAAATCGTTACGAGAGAAGTGATGAGATAGCGGCAATAATTAAATTCGAAGATGTCAGACAAACTAACAGAGATGAGCTGTGTATTGCACACCACCACGAATAGATGTAAACTGGCAAGGGAGAGATAAACAAAAAGATAATCGGGAAGAGTAGAGAGGTTCAGATTAGCAGAGTATGCAACTACAGATCATGAACCCAAAAGGTATTGATGACGCACAACCGGAGGTGAAATAAATCAGCGGTGATAGCTTCTGGTAATGCTGCACCGAGACCTGATCGATGGAGAGCTAATGATAAAAAAGAAGATGCACGTGAAACGCGTTGTGAAGATACAAATAGAGATGATCGCATCATTCGTTGAGGTCCTAATGAAAGCCATAATAGAAGGCGGGGTGACGAGCGTGTCTTAAGTAGAAGAGGAGATGATCACGATGTAATAATTGTGGCAATTATTATAAATTAAAAGACTTTCATTTAACAGTTAATCTCATGCGTAGTTTATTTTATTCTTCTTGTTGCCCTGATGTTGTTTGACGTACAACAAAAACTACCCGATCTACATGGTTAAAATACATTATAGAACTAATAATGACATCTAGTGGCAACCAATATTATTACACGCATTTTTCTTTTGAAAGAAATTGAAATTTGAAATTGACATGATATCCAAATAAGTACTAGTAAATTATTTAAATCTAATGATTGTTACATTAACTTAATCCCAACTATATCTCTGAGGTGGACTACGAATGCGACCACTACGAGTTCTCTGACCCCCCGACTCATCAGCTATAATTGGTTCAGGTATCTCTTGGTCGCTGGCTGACTCTGCTTCTGAATCAGAACTACTAGCGGTCTGATATTCATCTGATGCTGTATTACTCTCATTCAACACTGGTCGGGCTGGCTCATCCACATCACAAATACGTACGTTACGCCCAAGTGGCGGTACAATTTTAATAGGTTTCAAATTATCCTGACCCGCAACATTACATCTAACATTTTCTTCAAACATTACTTCTCCCCCATTCACTTCGTTATTCTTAGTCTTGGCGATGAACCGTCGGTTGGGTCTAAAATAATTATCAAAATTATCGCTAACGATGTCTGATCGACCATTCACATTACCAACAATTGAACCATAATTCCATTCTTTTCCATTTTTTTTTAAATCACGAGATCACCCACATTTAGTACTGGTAGTGCTTTTGCATTCCGGACATAATAATACTTCTGCCTTTCTCTTTTTTCTTTAATTTTGTTTTGAACGATCCTCTCACTTAGGTTGTCTCGATATAACAATAAATCCGAAATCGGCATTCTCGTCTTGACCACCCGCCCAAAAAATAACTGGCCTGATGTCAAACGCATACTTGCCACAGGAGTTGTGTTATATTCTAAAATTCGATGCTGATAATTTTCCGTGTCTCTATCTTCAACACAACGTTTCAAAATGTTTTTAGCAATCGCAACACCTTTCTCAGCTAATCCATTGCTTTGTTGATATCGAGGACTCGAGAACTTCATTATCATATTGTAATCATTTGCAAATTCCTCAAATTCCCCTCAAAACCAACTTTTCAATCTTCCAATGATATGACGCGCTGTTTTGTTCTTCAAATGTTCAACAATTAAATATCCTGAATATGCATCGATAACAGACAAGAAGTCCTGTCCAGCATACTCAAATAGATCCATCGACACTATATGAAACGGATACTTTGGTAGCTCTTCTTGAACTAGTTCTTCGTTTTGGCTGATACGCGCAAATTTTCAACCATTTCTCTTATCTGACCGTTCATATTAGGCCAGTAATAAAGCATTCTTGCACGTGCAAGAGTTTTTTCGACTCTAAAATGTGGTGCATGTAACCACTTGCTAAGTTTACCTTGTAATTCTTTTGGAATCACGTGTCGATGATCTCGCAAGAGTAAGCCATTCTCACAATGAAGTTCATTCTTGAATTTGTGAAACATACGGCTCAGATCGTCCAGCAGATGATAATTCGGCCAACCGTTCTCTACATATCGACAAACTCGCAAAAAAATTTCATCTCGTTCAATGGTTGAACGGTACAAATCATATTTTTTTTCGATAAACACGCCGATTTAGTTACTGAATGAATGATTCCCGATAAATCCGTGTCTTTTTGACATTCCGATAGATGGGCCTGTGACAGGCAGTCAGCCACAAGCATTTCTTTCCCCGGCTTGTAAACAACAGTCATCTTTGCCGCATTGTCACATCATCAATATCCCGCCTGACCAATGTTTGCAAAGGTTTGTGATCACTTTCCACCGTAAATTCACGTCCATACAAAAAATAATGAAACCGCTGACATGCAAACACAATTGCCAACCACTCCTTTTCGATCTGAGCCCACTTTTGTTCACTTTTACTTAACGTCCGAGACGCATATGCTACTGGGTGTCCTCTCTGAACAATTACACAACCCAATCCATCTTTCGATGCATCCGTTTGCACAATGACTGGCAACTTCAGATCGTACATCGCCAACACCGGTTCCGATGCTACGATATCAAGTAATTCCCTGAATTCCCGATCATGATTTTCTGTCCATTCAAATGTAACATCGTTTCGCGTGAGGCTACGTAAATGTGCCGATTGCTTTGACAAATTTGGAATGAATTTAGCTAAATATTTAAGAATACCCAAAAATCTTGAAATGGCCGCTTTATCCCCCGGCTTCTTCCCAAATCGAATCAAAAAATGTTCTCGCCTGATGCACTCATTGAGTGGTTTCGGATCCAAACAAATTCGCAGTTCACTTGAGTTAGGCTTTTCGACTATTTGTAAATTATTAACATAGTCAGTCGGGTAATCAACAGGTGAAATGATTCCATCCTGTACCATTCTATCAAGCTGCGATCTCAATTTATCCCACAAAGAGTTTGGTATCCGTTTCTTATAGTGAAGAACTGGCTTTGAATTTTCCTTCATATTTATTGAAATCGTTCGCGGAAATTTACCCAAACCTTCAAAGACATCACGATTGTTTTTTAAAAATTCCCCTTGTGTTTGTGACAAACATGCAACAGAACCTACATCAGTTCGTTTGACTACGAGACCGAGTATCGGTTCACACACGTCATCGACAACAATAAAGTGAGAAGACCATTCCATTTTGGCTTTCTGATCGAAACATGTTAATTTGACCGTCCCAAAAACATTTACTTTATTTCCATTATAATCATAAACCGAATAATTTCCATTCTTATTTACCAATTTTGTTTTCAATGTTCTAAAAATTTTTTTCGAAATGCAGTTCACATCAGATCCAATGTCGAGTTTAAACTTAACTAATTGATTTCCTACTTGATACTCCTTATACCATCGCTTCCTATGGTTGGCAATATTACTTGAATTTATTCTATAAATCAGATCTACTTTAATAACCCTATTCGCACTTCCATCACTAATTTGTACACAATTACCTGAGCTATCCCAGTTATTTGATTGTTGTTGTTGTTTTCGATTATTGTTATTATCCGGCTTACGGTTTCCAAACGTGTTTCCGGATTTGGTTCCATTGCTGTCTGTTTGCTTACTATGACCGGCAATTGATATCGTTGGCTTTGCATGATTGTAAATGATTTGCTGTGAAATCATTACCACAATTGTAACAAAGACGTATTACAGCATCGATTGTTTCCTTTGGCCGATATTCAGCTACACTATTAACACATGGTTGACTGTTTGTGTTCAACAACGCCTTATGTACATTGGCAGCTTCGTACATTTGGCACGTTTCAATGACTTTTAGGAATGATTCATCCTTTCCTTCCAACAATTTTAATTGTAATTTTTTATCATTCACCCCAACGACGATTCGCTCCTTCAACATACGCTCATTGTACGATTTTCCGTCCAATTTGTACTCACAAAATTCAATTTGTTTGCGAAGTTCTGTTTCGAACTCTACAAATGGTTGTTTTCCTTTTTGCACAATGTTGTGAAATTAGAACGGTTCCATTAGTATGTTCTTCTTTGGTATACAATACCCATCAAACGCTTTCAACACCTCATCCAAAGTTCTTGGAATATTGTCATTTGGTACCACAGCCGTAGCATCTTTATTCTCTTGCCCATTTTCGTTTGCATTTACCGTTTGAACAGGAACTGGCTCAATGACAGCATTCTGATTTCCAAGAATCCCATCCGTTGTTCCATCGTTCGGGAACAATGTGTTATATATTTCCATCGCCTGGGAACCAATTAATCAATTAACAGTTTTAACATTTTTTCCCGTTGCCTTCATATACATTAAAAATGTATGTTTCCACATTGACCACCCCTTTTCCAAATTCGCGCAATCCAATTCCACTGGTAACCGTTCGTTCGACATTATTTTGTGTTAGTGTTCGATTTTTCCAAAACTAATCCAAAATATTTACGATAAAAATTTTACAACGATGACACGTTTCACCACAAATTGCAATATGGTCCGCTATTTCACAACGTGACGTCACCGCTCCCTTTTCTCGATCTCGAACATAATTCGCGTTTTCCAAACAATCCACAAAAATTCACTAATTTTCAATAATCTGCTTATCTATTCAATAATCTGCGTTTCCAATTATATTTCCGATTTTCCTTCTGACACCATATAATAATTGTTGCAATTATTATAAATTAAAAGACTTTCATTTAACAGTTAATCTTATGCGTAGTTTATTTTATTCTTGTTGCCCTGATGCTGTTTGACGTACATCTAAAACTACTCGATCTACATGGTTAAAATACATTATAGAACTAACAATGACATCTAGTGGCAACCAATATTATTACACACGACAGGAGACGATGAACGAGACGAACGAGACAGAAGCTCCAACTCTTCTGTCCAGATAGAAGTATGCCCAAAATTAACTAGACATTGGTGATAAAACTGGAGACGCAGATCGAATATAATTCGAATAGTGTAGTTGTAGAGCAATGTAGGTTTTAATCGAGTCATTTATTTGAGTAGCAGTTGAAGAATGAACAGAAATAAATCGCGCAAAGACATTTATTCGAGAACGAAGGGCGAAGGCAGAAGGTGTATTTGATGAGTTAAGAAACTATGAGAGAGTATAACCAGTCCTACCAAGTAATTTACGTTTTCAATTTCATTAAAATCTTTTGTTGTTTCAATTTGCGTTGAATCCTTGCTTTTCTCAGCACTGCTCTCTAAATATAACACCTCAATATAACTTTTATTCTCTTCTGGAAAATGTCGGTACTCATTTATTTCTTCTTAATATCCAAGAAGTATTCCATTTTTTTACTGCTTTAAAACATCGAAGATTGTCAATACAAGATTATTTTTAATAAAACAATTTAGATGGTGTTTTCCACATATTATGCTCTTTCCTTTCCTATTCAACAAGTATGCTACAGTGTTTACGGTTTTAGAATGTTACGCCAAACCTTTGTTATAGAAAATTGTCCCTGCTACTGTAACTATTGATCGCACTTCTCTTTCGGTAGGTCCGAATTGTAGTGATGTCCGTTATCCTTTTAATAAGGTTTCAATATTCTTGTTTTCGTATTTCAGATAGGATCTGAACATTCTTATTTTCTCACCGGTTTCCCACTTAACACAAAGTGAGTGACACAGCTCAAAAAAGATCAGTTTGATTTTTTTTTTATTTCATTCAACAATATAATGATCTCAATCACAACCAATCACACGCTAGCGGTTATTTTAAATTATGATTTTTGAGTTGTTAGTTTTGATGCGTTATACTAACTTCTTATACTCTTTCGATTAATTTTTAAATATAACTGTTTTGTATCGAGTAAAATCATCCTTCGGTAGTAAGAAGTATTTTGGCCTACAAATCGATAGTATCTCATTGGAACTAAAAATATTGACCTGTACTAGTTCTCCAGGTTTTGTCGATGCCGTACTTGATTTACCAAATGGTTGTTAGAAGTATGTCAGAAGGAAAGTATGTTAGAATTATAGACTTGACCCGGTTACAGACATCTACATAAGTAATCAATAGAACCAATTCGAAAACCACAGCATGCTTGAAATTTCTGGAAGGCTGAGAAATCGAGATTAATTAGTTATTTCTGTTGTGATTTTCTTATATTAATAAAATATCGTTAAGATTTATTTTATTTATCATGATTTTTATGATAATTTTAGGTATTAATTTTAGTTTAGGATATTTTAATAATTATAATTTATTTATTATTTTTGTATACACTTTTATTTTATGTTTTAGTACCTATTAGCTTTGCACTCGATCTCTGACTGCCTACCTGATCCAATGCAATGCTTATATTACAGTTTTTGGGTACATAAGTATTGATTAAATAAAACAGATATAATTACAATTACAGAGATAATTCTTAATTCATACAATGAATTTATATTGACTGTACAAATCAGGGGTATACAACACCTTACCCCATAATAAAAAAAAAATAAATTTATTTTTTTTTTTATAATTATTACAAAATGTTATTAATTATCTATACATATATGTATAGTAACTTAAATATAAAATTCGGTAATATTTAGTAAATATTTAAAAAAATATAATATAATGAATATAAGCATAGAAAAAAAATAAAATAATAAAAATAATATAATAGTAAAATAATAGTAAAGAAATATTCATAATTACAAATTTATTAATCTTAACAAATAGTTATTTTATTTTAAATATTTTTATTAAGAAACATTTTGTTTTAGATTTGTAAATTTTGTAAATTTTATTAGATTTTTTTTTTTTTTTGTTTGTTTTTGTAAAGCTACTAAGCATAATAAATAATATCCAAATATCCAATTTTTTTTTTTTTTTTTAGTCAATAAAATGTTTTAAACGATTATTATGTACTACTTTTATTTGTTTGCCTATGCGAATAGAAGAATTAACACTGCTATTGATTCTTGTTATTTCATAAGGACCCGTCCAAAGTGGCTCGAGTTTTCCTTTTGATTTTACGTTTCTTAGGAGCATTCTTTCACCAACTTTAAATTCAACACTATTACTTGTCTTATCGTAATAAAATTTGGACTTTTCTTTAGTTGCAATTAGGTTTTGTCTTGCCATTTCATACGAGCTTGCGAGCTTAATACGTAAGTTTTGCAAGTAGTCATCAGGATTATAAAAGACTCTAGAATTATGTCTAAGTGAAGAAGGTATATTGGGCTTGAATCCATGTACTATCTCAAATGGCATCAAATTAGTTGAAGAGTGTGGTGTCGAATTGTAGGTAAACATGGCAAATGGTAACCAATGATTCCAATTATTAGGGTCTTTTTCAGAATAGTTTCGTAGATATTCTACAAGGGTACGATGAGACCTCTCCAAAGCACCGTTTGTCTGCGGATGGTAAGCCGTAGATTGAAGTTTTTTAATTTTTAGTAGCTTGCAAATATTGTGGAATAGTTCGCTTACAAAATTTGTACCTTGATCCGTGAGAATGTAAGATGGTGCGCCAAATCTACATATAAAATGTTCAACCAATGCTTTGGCAACTGTTTCAGTTACTTGGTTTTCGATTGGAATTGCCAAAGAAAATTTCGATAAATCGTCCTGCATAGTGAGTATATAACGATAGCCATCATTTGATTCGTTTAATGGGCCTACAACGTCTAAAAATATTTTTTCGAAGGGTCGCTTTGAAGTTGTTGTTACGACCATCGGGAGTTTATTTAATCTTGATATTTTGTTTTTCTGACACTGTTCGCATTTTTGTACAAATTTTTTTGATTCTAGTTAACATTTTAGGGAAATAATAGTACGATTTAATTCTCTTAAAAGTACGTTGTATGCCTTGATGTCCTCCAAGTGGGCAATTGTGAAATTCTTTGATTATGTTAAGAATATCGACATCATTGTCGAGAAAAGTAATAGAAGTTTCAGAATTCACGGTCTGAGGTAAATTTGTATCGGATGTTGCATCAGAATTTGAATTAGTTTGTTTAAGTGATTGGTTAAGATTCGATGACGGAACGTTAGTTTTTGTCTGCGAGCGAGTTACAATATTAATGTTGTTACTCTGATCGGCAGCTTGGAATTCAATTCTGCTCAGCGTATCAGCATTAGTATTGTATTTGCCAGGTTTGTAAATGATATCAAAATCAAAGTCGTCAAGCTCTATCCTCCAGCGCATTAACCGGGATGATAAGTTCTTTGCTTTATTAAGCCACACTAGGGGTTTATGATCTGTTATTATGGTGAATTTAACGCCATACAAATAGGGACGGAAACGTTTTACAGCAAAAACAATTGCGAGCAACTCTTTCTCGACAGTGGAATAGTTTTTCTCAGATTTATTAAGTACCCGGCTAGCATAAGCCACAGGCAAGTCATCATCATCGTTATTCCGCTGTGAAAGAATGGCCCCAAGTGCTATATCGCTAGCATCAGTCGTGACGAAAAATTGTTTTTTAAAGTTGGGGTACTGCAAGATGGGAGGTTGGATTAACTTTTCCTTCAGTTTCTGAAAACTCTCTTCACAAAAGGCATTCCAATTGAATTGTGCATTCTTTTTAAGTAAAGCATTCAATGGATTTGCTAGTTCAGAATATTTATCGATAAATCGCCGATAATACCCTATTAAACCCAGAAAAGATTTTATTTCTCTTTGATTTTTTGAAGTTGGGTAGTTTTGAATGACTTCCACTTTCGAAGAATCCGGTTTTATTCCGCAGTTTGTAATTATGTGACCCAAATAACAAATTTCTTTACGAACAAAGTGACATTTTTTTGGTTGCAGTTTCAAGTTAAATTTGCGAAAAGTTTGGAAAACGTCAATTAGCTTTTTATTATGGTCCGTAAGATTGTAACCATAGATAACCACATCGTCTAAGTATACAAAGCATTTCAACCCATTTAAACCTGACAGAACGTTATTCATTATGCGCTGAAACGTTGCAGGTGCACTCTTCAGACCAAAAGGCATTCTGGTAAAGTGGTAGTGTCCGGTTTGGGTGCTAAAGGCAGTTTTCTCTTTATCGGTGTTACTAAGTGGAATTTGATGGTATCCTTCTGCCAAATCCAAAGTTGTAAAATAAACGGCATCAGCCAACTGTTCCAGAATCTCAGTTATGTTTGGCAAGGGGAAAACATCATTTATGGTTATGTCATTTAAACGACGAAAATCTACAACGACGCGCCAACGTTTGCATCCATCGCTTGATTTTTTGGGAACGATAAGTAAAGGAGAGTTAAATGGACTGTTACTGTTTTCAATTACACCGCTTTCGAGCATTTTAGCAACTTGAGAATTAATTTCAGACTTGGTTGAATGAGGAAGACGATACGGTTTAATATGAATCGGCTGAGCATCAGGTTTTAATTGAATGTGATGATGTCCGGCATTTGTAATGGAAAGTTGGTCTCCGGGTAAATGAAATACATATATCTTTGAACTCTCGACAAACTTTAATTATAGACGATTTTTCTTCATGGTTCATGTGATTTGTATCAATTTCATTTTCTAAATTTTTTAATATATTTTGTAAAACATTTGACCAAGGATTTAAAGTATAAATATAGTAATTTTCTAATATTCCTGGTTTAATGTATAAATCATCTAAATTGACTGGATAATCGTTCGTATTAATAACACTTACTGTAGCAAACGAGTTGATGGTTCGAATGACTGCATTAGCTAGATAAACGCCTGGTTTAAGCATTTGTGAAGGACACAGAAACTCGTAGTCACCATCGGTTTTAAATCTCATATTAACGATCTTTTCTGTTCGACTTGGTATTACGATTTCGGGGTTATTGGAACAAAGGTTTATATCAATGAATTTAGTGTTTTCTATATTTATAGGTAATTGTATCAAGTTTCTTGAGTAATCAATTTTACACTTATTATTCCGAAGGTAATCACTTCCAATAATACCAGCACAATTTATAGGGAATTCGTTGGGTACTATATGGAAATCATGTGACGTTATTTGATTCGGAATATAAATTTTAGAAGTACATACTGCCAGGGTTTCGATAGCTTCTGCAGTAATGCCTTTGATAGTTAATTTTAAGTTAGGGAAACAAGGAGTGTCTGGCTTGATCAATCCTTTCTTGATAACACTAATGTCCGCCCCCGTATCAACTAAAAAGAATTGAGGTTCGTGTAAAATCTCAAGATTAAGTTTTACAAATTTTATATTGTCATTATGGAAATTAATTGTGAAACAAAATGTTTTGTTTGCTTTGACATCGTTTACCAAATTGTTTGTATAATGATTTTGATCGATAGCAGAAATCGGATGTAGACTTAAAGATTCTGAACTTTCACCCCTACATCCTTCGTTTCTCGGTGAAGTTCGATTGCGTTTTCCGCTTGATATAATTCGGAAGTTGACGGATTTTTTTCAATATTTTGGTTCCTCGTTTGACTTGACCTTTGACGAGTTCGGCAAACGCTGATGTGATGACCGAACTTTTTGCAATATGCACATGGATAAGCGATATGATTAATTCGTGGAGAAACGTTATTATTAGAAAAGTTTGGAGTTTGTGAAAAAGTTCGTGTAGAAATTGGCCTATTGCTGTTGTAGGTTAAATTTGATGAATTATTTCGGAATTGTACAAGATTGGAATTACGATTAAAACAATGTGAAGCAGTGTGTCCAATTTTAGAGCAAATTTGGCATTTCACTGGTTGATTTTGAGGAACGAAAGATGATTGATTAGTTTTAGGTGTATGAGATCGATTTAAAATTTCTTCTTCAATACTTTTGGCAATTGCATCTTTTAAATTTGTAAACATGCCTTGATTAAAATCTTTAAAGGATCTTTAAGGCCGTCTTCAAATGCGCGTAAAGCTGTTTTATTATTTATATTTTTGATGTTCTCATCAAGAATCCCTTTCTCGGACGTAGCAGAAATGCATGAAGTATTAAGGTCAGCGAGAAGGTTTTCGATGCGAATTCCAAAATCTTTAACACTTTCGTCAAAGCGTTGACGAGCTTGTACGAGGTCTACCTGTATATTTTCTAATGCCCTAACGGATAAAAATTTTTGTTTAAGCTCTTTTTGTAATTCAGCCCACGTGGCATATGATCCAGTTACTACAATTTTATTATACGCACTGTCGATTAACTTAATTTGTACTAATTCTAAAAACTGTGAGATTTCCTCCGCTGTTTTTACGTCTTTATAAATCAGATTAAAACATTGCAAAAATCTGTGTAATTTATCGGGAGTTCCATCGAACTCGGGTATTAGTTTAATGGCTCTATCAAAGTTAAAAGTCGACATAGTTGGTGGACAAGATTCTACGGATATTTTGTTAAAATTTTTCGAATCAATTATTTGCGGTAGTTTAACATACGGTAAACTTGACGTTACTGGGCTGACAATAGATAGAGTTTCATTATCTAACTTTGGTTCAGAATTACTACTATGACTTTCTTGTTCTACAATTTTAATAGTTCTATTTCGCAAGAGTTTATAATCCCCAGAATTTTCATTCATTTATTTTGGAAAATACCGATAAAAAATTTGGATATATTTATATAGTTCGAATAATTTAAATGATATGAGTATATAATATTTTAATCAAAATAAGCAAAACGATAGAATCATTAAATTGAATTTGATAATAAACAGTTATTGAGCCCGATTCTGGAACGATAAAATTCATGTTATATTATTTTATTTTCCCGCTTCCTATATGAATTTGTATTGAAAAAACAAAAATAACATAACATAACATAAAATTTTGGAAGGCAGAATCGGGCCTATTATATGTATAGGTACAATAGATTTAAATGCGTAATTCATTATATTGATTGAATGGTAATAATAAGAAATATTAAATGTAATACTAAAGAAATAATAAATTGAATAATTTAGTTCATAATAATAATCAATGAATTAATGATTTTTTATTTGTTTAAAAAAAATTTTTTTTTTTCCCGCTAATGGAAGCTAATAAAACTTACGGTTGTATTTTGTCGGACGAGTAGCAATATGAGTTGTCATCAAGGTCGATGATGATCGGCTGATGTATTATATTTTTTTTTTTATGATGATGATCGGCTGATGTAAATTTTTTTTCTCTGTATGATGAACGGCTGATGAAATTTTTTTTTTTTTTTTTAAATGATCGGCTTGATGAACGGTGAGGTGCGTTTATTTATAAATCGGCAAGTACGAATTTGCGATTAGCTGGTCTGAATGATGATAAACTGTTGATATGATCAGCTAATCTTGATCAGGATAAACGTGGTCTCAAATTTGGTTGATATATAATTTTAATCTACTGGTTGAATTTGCGTTTAAAATAACTATACGCACGAATTTTTGTAGTTTATGATAATTTGAGTTACAGGTACAAACGAGATCGGTTTTAATTGGTATGTGCACTAATATTTCGTATAATACCAATGATTGAACACATTTCGATTATTTTTATTCATCAATGGTTACAAATCATTATATTGCATTCACGATAAAACTGGTAATTGTCTATTTGATTATCACTGTCACAACACTAGATGTTCTCAAGGACACATATGGCATTATGTTTGGCGTCTTTTTATTAACGGAGAACTAAATTTTAACTGATACGTTGTAACGTTTTTAAATTATATGTGATGATTGTAGTACTATTATGTTTCGTATTAAATATAGGTATTTATTAAAATTTCAATTTTTACAGTGCACGTAAAATTTTATACAGCCCGATATTTTATCAATAAATTTAAAAAAAAACCATAACGCGAGTACTTTTCACAAGATGGTAAAGGATGATTTTTGTACCACTACCATCCCACCGCTGTCACCAAATATTGTTGTGATTTTCTTATATTAATAAAATATCGTTAAGATTTATTTTATTTATCATGATTTTTATGATAATTTTAGGTATTAATTTTAGTTTAGGATATTTTAATAATTATAATTTATTTATTATTTTTGTATACACTTTTATTTTATGTTTTAGTACCTATTAGCTTTGCACTCGATCTCTGACTGCCTACCTGATCCAATGCAATGCTTATATTACAGTTTTTGGGTACATAAGTATTGATTAAATAAAACAGATATAATTACAATTACAGAGATAATTCTTAATTCATACAATGAATTTATATTGACTGTACAAATCAGGGGTATACAACATTTCCAAACTTTACTTACTTCAAAAGTTAGACCAGAGTAAAGTTGGAAAATAATATATTTTTTTAGAGTAAGGTTATAAATGTTAAATGACACACGTCTGAAGGCAATGCCGATTCCAAAATAGCATTATTTTAAAAAGTATTTTAAGCGGTTGACAGCAAAACACCAGTATACATCATCTCTAACCAAAAAAAAAAAAAATTCTTAAAATTAATGTGTGTGTTATCGTAGGAAATTTAAAAAATTTCAGAAAGAATGGCGGTCATTTGAAAAAAGTTCTGAATTATTGCGGAAAACTTTTTTCAAATTTTTTCAATTCCCTAATGCATACTTCTGTTTTGCTGTCAACCGCTCAAAAGGATTTTTTGCAAGAACACCATTCTGAAATCGAATGATTAAAAAAATTTGTTTTTGCTATCCTTAAACTTCACTCTTAATTAATGTACAAAATTTCAATTAAATTAGTCGAGCGATTTTTTATAGAAAAATTCGAAAAAACTATATTATTTTTCCAACTTTACCCTCGTCTAACCCTTTAAATAGATTCGAATTTACTTAAATTCATATTTGGATTTACAATAAAAAACTAAAAATTAAAATTTAAAAAATTTGAAGAAACAAATTATAAATTAATAAACAGATTACAGTTTTTTAATAACCCCCAACCAGAGTCCATCTCCCTAAAACCACTACCACCAAACCCCTCCTCTCCTCCGTCCCCCCTAACCGAACTCAACACCTATTTACTTCAAATTCAAATTTAAATTTTAAAATTTTAAAATTTAAATTATTTTTAAATCTAAAACTATCCAATCTCTCAGGAAGCCAAAGAAAATGTAACAATGTTCTGGAAACCTATTAAAAAATGTTACAATAATAGGCCCGATTCTGCCTTCCAAAATTTTATGTTATGTTATGTTATTTTTGTTTTTTCAATACAAATTCAAATAGGAAGCGGGGAACATAACATGATGAAAATAACATAACATGAATTTTAATCTTTATCGTTCCAGAATCGGGCTCAAAATCTCTGAAAATTAAAATTAAAATCAACAAAATACAAAATTGTCTTCTTTATTAATGAATAGAAATTCTAAAGATAAAAAGATAATTTAGAATTTTGGTTGCTTGGTTTAACAGAAGCTGTCCACTAAGGAAATCTGGCAAGATTGTCGCACGATTTAATTAATGGCGGTTCTACATTAAAAACCATCAAACAACGGGTTAATAACTTAGATGGATTATGTACACTCCTGGACAAAATTAACGCATATTTTTTTTTTTTGTAATAAAAAAACATCCTGCTGGTCAATTTTAATACTACTAGTGTCAAATGATAGTACATTTATATCTTTATCAGAAACCAACTAGAATAAAGTCTACTGCAAGCCAATCAATTAAAATTTTCAAAAATGCTTAATCAAGAGTTAATTGTGTTTGAAATAAAACGCAACGATCGGCTTTTGTTCCATTGCTTATCAATTATTTGTAAATGCAGTACCATTAGTTTTTGTAAACGTGTTCGCAAACACCTAAAATAAGATCCATTGTAATATGGCACCCTTTCGTGAGATGGAGGCGATTAAAGTCGTCTTGTTGTATCAAGAAGATTATACTCAAGTGCAAGTCGCACTAAAATTAGGAGTGAACCAGTCTTCGGTTTCAGGAATACTTAAGCGATATCTTGAGACCAGAGAGTATAACAGAAATCCAGGACAAGGACGTAAAAGGTGCACAACCGAGCATGACGACCGATTTATATAAATTAATTGGTTACGTGATCGAAAGCGTACTTCTACTAAACTAAAAAATGAGTTACTTAGTGCACGCCAAGTATATGTTAGTGCCAGAACCATTAGACGAAGATTAAAAGAAACGAACCAAACTCCAAAACGGCCCGTAAGACTTCCACGGCTTCTTCCCCGCCATAAATCTAGCCGTTTAGAATTTGCTTATACCCATGCAAATTGGCGAACTGATCAATGGGCCACTGTTCTCTTTTCAGATGAGGCCAGAATCCAATTATGGAAACCAGATGGACGTAATCTTGTATACAGAAGACCTGGAGAATGCTACGCACCGTGTTACGTTGCAAACTCTAAGCTTTGGTGGAGGTTCAATAATGTTTTGGGGTGGAATCAGTTGGGAGGGCCGTACGGAGCGGCGGTATGTTCGGAACATTCTTGCCGATCACGTTTTGCTATATGTGGGCTTCATAGGTTATGACAGTTTTTTGTTAATGCATAATAACACTCCAGTCCACGTAGCTGCAACGGTACGACAATATCTCCAAGATATCGGCAATCGTGCACTTAAGTGGCCACCAATGAGTCCCAATCTTAATCCCATCGAACACGTATGAAACATTCTAAAACGCCGCATTAGAGCTAGAAATCCCGCACCAGATTCGTTAGCACGGCTGAAAGTTGCAACGAAAGAAGAGTGGGATCTCATCCCGCAAGAAATGATACAAAGCCTTCTACTTAGTATGCCCAGAAGGATGGAAGCTGTAATAAGTGCACGGGGGGGGGGGGAAATACTCATTACTAAATTAATCAAACTAAATTGTAATAAAGCTAATTTTAATGTTTATAAACCGCTTTTGAAAATTACAAAAAAAAATAGTTGGTAACACATTTTAACATTTTGCAATGAAAAATAGCCGCTATAATTTCATAACGCCACATTTGAGCAAGATGCGACCAAAACCCTCATCAGCCATCATACATTAATAGCTGGCCACCTCAAGCGTCAAAAATGGAAGATAATAACAACAAAAGGTTCTTTAAGAGGCAAGACGTTCTGATGCGACAAATTTATCAGAAGCTAGCCTCAATAGAGTACTCACTGGATACCAACAAAAACCAGAACGCGTACTTCGAAAAAATAAATCAACTGACCAACACATAACGATCCTCATCGAAACAGAAGAAGAGCAGCAGACATCCGATTATTTCCGTGAAAACTACTACGGTGCACTCAAGGATAGGGTGGATTCCATTAAAGTGCGATTGCATGAAAGACAGACCGAACCAACAACCTCGATCAGAACAACAACAGTGCAACTGCCTAAAGTCGAACTACCAACATTTCATGGGGATTATGAGCAATGGGGCTCTTTCAACGATATCTTCACAGAGCTCATCCACGGAAACAACCAGCTATCAGATACGGTAAAAATAACGTATTATTAGCGTTCGTTCCACTCACTTATAGTTTATCATTTAAACCGGATATTTTGCTTAACGGTAAATAACAGGTAATACAAGGAATTAATTTTTCTATTAGTGATGGTGTTTTTTTCGGTTGTTTTTGGCAGGGTTTTCCCGATTTTAAGAAATTCCCGTCGCTTCCCGATCTCTTACTCCTTGCCACGGATTCCAACTTTTGATCCTTTTTAAAATTTCTGAAAATTATTGGAGCTTAGCATGGAAATGCGATCCGTTATGTTTCAGCCTTAATTAATGATTCTGTGTTTCAAAACAGTCAGGTTATTCGAAATTTTCGAGATTATTCGAATGTGTTTCTTCTTGTTCGAGATCAATCGAGATTCACATAATATAGAAATTATTCGAATTTTTCTGAAGTATAATCGGGATTGTTCCACGGTATATTGTAGATTTCTTAAGATTTTTTTGACATTTCTAGGATTATTCGAGTTTGTTAAAGATTTTCAAATGTATTCGATTTTTGTACGACAATGTTCAACGCTTAACAACGCTTTGAGTTTTGAGAACTTACAGAGTTATACATAAAAATCTGAATCGTGATATTTCCTAGGTTATTCTAAATTATTCAAGAATGTCCATGTGTGTTAGTACTCGTAAATATAGAGAAGAGAGAGAAAAAGCAAACTTGGAAATTGTACGGAATATAGTGCGAAATTAGGATTAATTGTCGTACTCATTTCCGTCTGATTTTACATAGTTTTCCAATTGAAAATCGGACACTTTTCTTTATGATTTTGGCTTTGAATTTTGAGTGAAAATTTAAGTCGATTTACGTTCAAATTACGAATACTTTTCCGGGTGACATTTTATTGGACCATTCTTTGTGAATTAACGATTCTTACGGACAAGTTTCAAATCAAATGTATGTATCGACAAAATGAAAAGAATATGCTTTTAATGTTCACGTTTATTTTAATATAATGTATATTAGTTAATTATATACATAGGTATATCACCCTTATTGCGATTGTTGCAATAAGTAAACGTAAAGTTTGATAATAATCAAACTCGATCGATTGTTATCAGGACTGCAACTCGGCGACAAAAAACTATCCCAACTTTTGAGAGAGATGGAAGCCTTGTCTATAAATCCAGTAACCGAACCAGTTTTAAGAAACTTATGGTTGCAGCGCCTACCAACACATACACAGGAAATTTTATCATATTGGGACGACGCAAATTTGGCAAAACTTACCACCAAAAAATTCGGAAACGTCGAACCCGACCACGTTTAAATTATTCGCAGCAAATTCTACCGCCATCAATATGCACGGTTGTAAAAATCTCACACTCAACATAGGTCTGCGCAGGCCACTGACATATGGCAGTTCATCGTGGCGAAGGTCGATCGATGCATTCTTGGCGCTGATTTTCTGGCACACTTCGGTCTATTAGTCGACCTCAAGAATAACAAACTCATCGACCCTATCACAAAACTCGATATCAAAGGGAAAGCTTTTCAAATCCCGTCTTACGCCATTACGACCATAAAATCCGGTGCATTGACACCCGAGATACTGGGATTACTATATGCGAATTCAAAACAGTAATCCACGCGACTACAAATCTAAATACAATAAAGCACAACGTCACTCATTGTATTGAGACATCTGGTCAACCGTGCCACGCAAAGGTACGTCGTTTAAATGCCGACAAAACCAAAATCGCCAAGGACGAAATCGAAACGTGGTTAGCGCAAGGGGTACGCCGACCCTCCAAGAGCAATTGGGCGAACCCATTACATATAGCACGAAAGAAAGACGGTAACTGGCGATTATGCGGCGACTATAGAGACTTAAATGCGATAACAAAACCCGACCGTTCCCCGATTCCCTTCGTAACCGATTTCACACACCAACTCGAGTCATGTACAGTTTCCTCAAAAATCGATCTCATCCGAGCCTACCACCAGGTACCTATCGATGAACGAGACATCGAAAAAACGGCGATCATCACTCCTTTGGGATTGTTTGTGTTTCCCCGAATGACATTTGGGTTACGTAAGGCGGCTCAAACGTTCCAACGATTGGTACACTCAATATTTCGAGACTTGCCATTCGTGTTTCCGTACATCGACGATCTGCTGATCGCATCACAAAACACAGAGGAACACCCCAAACACGTGCGTATGGTCTTACAACGCCTAAGTGACGCGGGATTGGTAATTAACCTTAACAAGTGCGAATTCGCAAAGAACGAAATATCTGTTCTCGAATTTCACATCACCACAAACGGCATGGGACCGGATAAGCATAGAGTAGAAGCAATCCAAAATTTTCCTCGACCAACTATTACTGACGGCATTCTACGATTTTTAGAAATGGTAAATTATTACCGAATTTTTCTACCAAAGACAGCACACGACCAGGCGATATTATATGAATTCATAAAAGGACGTAAGAAGAAGGATAAATCACCAATAAACTGGAACGACGAATCCACCGAAGCGTTCGAAACATACAAGGCGAAGCTTGCACACTGTGCTCAACTGGCATATCCCATTCCAAACGCCAAATTCGCTATTTTTGTCGACGCATCAAATACAGCAGTAGGAGCGGTACTACAGTAATATTCACAAAAAGGGTGGCAACCACTTTTATTTTTAGCCCGTTACGGCACATACGACCGGGAGCTTTTAGCCGCTTACTCGGCTGTCAAATACTTTAAAAATTTTGTTGAAGGTCGAGAATTTACCCTATTTTCCGACCACAAACCATTGACATACGCATTACACCAAAAACTCGATAAAGCCTCACCCAGACAATGTCGTCACCTGGATTATATAGCACAGTATACAGCAGGTATACGTAGTGATGTAAACGGTAATATTCCCGATGGTAATATTACCGGTAAAATTGGTAATTTTTGGTAATATTACCCACAGTGGTGTTACCGTGGTAATATCGGTAAAATAAATTAAAAACGTTTTTTCCAGACAACTCAACTACTCTAAATGCAAAAAGAATTGTGACACCACTGGATTATACATCACACCATCACTATTTTAACTAGAAAAGTGGCTGCAACGTCTTAGTCGATGAAATGCTGTAGTATGCTGAAAGTTCGTTGACAACATGAGACCAAAGAGCACCAGATAGTCGACGAGCTATTAGCTCGAGCAATTTTCGTTTCTGGTGCTCCACTAGGCTTAATCACAAATTCGGCTTGTATTGATTTGTTGACCATCGCGACAGCACATCTGCATTGACGTTGAAAACCGATGCTTATACCGTCAAAAATTCGCCCATTTTTCTTCACGATGGACCTCTTCTGTAATTTCCTTTCAAGTTCTCCTTTCTTGTTTCGGATATGCTCTGAAGGCACTTATGAAGGCATCTAAGATCTCCTAAGCGAATCGTTTTGAATAAAAGTTGAAACTGTTCACTGTGTACTTCACTACGATTGCTAAATAGCTGTCTTTTTTTTCTTGGGAGTTTACAGTTTTGACTAAAGTGGTGAAGTGTTTTGTTAATATAAAACAAACTTTTGCACAAAATACATGTGCCAATTACAAAGAACTTATAATTATTCTTAAATCACGGGGCTGAAAAATGATTAAAACCGCTACAATATGCCGCAAATTTGATTGAACCAGCCATTCGAGTTTATTTTAAATACAACTCTGGTCTTTGCACTAAGTACAAGTTTGTGAACAGCAAACCATTCACTCAAAATATTAAGATCTGTATTAATACAAAAGACAGCCGGCGAGTAGTTGCAGCAATCATAAACAAATGCCATCATAATATCTGCATATGCAACAACTTTGCCAAAAAAATTTTGTTTAAAAATAGAATTGGCATAAACAAGAAACAATATGGGCCGCAGAACAGAACCTTGAGGCACACCTACATTAAGTTCAACAGTGCGACCGATCTTCCAAAAACGACTTAAGCCACTCATACAAGCAACCTCTAAATCCAATGTGCCAAAGTTTATCTAAAAGTATCCGGTTGTCCACCAATATCAAAGGCTTTACTTATATCGACAAATAAAGCAGCTGATGTATGAGAATTATTAAGTCCTTCGTGTAGCGGATTCATTAAATTTAGAAGAGCATCTTCTGTTCCAAGGCCAGTTCTGAACCCAAATCGACAAGAACTAAGATAATTAAAAGAGTTTATGTAGTCAATAAAAAGGGATTTTATGATAATTGCGAGATGATAAGAGCGGAATGACCGTCGTGGTTTTTAATGCTTGCGGAAAGATACCGATTAAATACGATTAAATAGTTCGCACAAAATATCAACAATGTTGTAATTAATTTCTTTTAAGGTGGCACAGCTTAGTCCAATATTATCGGTCGCAAATTTGGATTCCAAAGAATTTATAATAAAAAATAATTCTGTCAACGTGATTGGCCAGAAGAAACAATTTCTATTGGAAGGATTATCTAAAATCATAGTACTCGCGCGATGTGACTGAGTAAGTATAATTTTGAGTATGCCTGCATCGAGAGCTGCAACGGAAAGCACGTTCTGTACTTATGGTTTTATACACATAGCTCAACACGTAATCCATAGACTTGCATAACTTTAACCTGACCTGATCGAATGTAAAAAGTGTGGATAACGAAGATGAAGTTATTCCTGAGTAATCAAATACTAATTATTGTTATTGAATGAAGCTGCACATTATTATTCGCTTGGATGACTTGGTGGAGGAATGATAAATGCGTCGGCGGGATGACCTCATATTTATTAGGAATTTTTTTAAAAGATTTAAATTTCTAGGCATTCTTTGCTGTAACCCTTTGATCAGCTTTATTAAAAATTGCTGGCAGTTAGATCGAAAAAGCATTTCTTGTTCCAAAGTAATTTTGTTGTTCGATTTCATTTTGAATAGTTTATCCTCGCACTCAAAGCCTAAGTAGGGTCTGCTTTGCAATTCTGCTTTATCTATATTCAGAGTATATTCGATTTTATGGCCTTCATGTGCTGCATCCACAGAATTAACTTCATCGTAATTAAATTTAACAACCTTTTTAATCAGTGAAATTAATAAATATTCTAAATCGGCTAAAACTTTAATAAATTCGACATTTTCGCTTTCAAAAATTTTATTCACTCTTTGAACTTCATGAAGGATCGGTTTTACAAAACATAAATAAACAAAATTTAGATCATCGTCGAACATTTTAGCGAGGCTTGATAGTTTGAAACAGTTTTCTTCCTGTTCTGCTATACGAAAATATGTTTTCAGCTCGAGATATTGTTTATGAATTCTGCTAACGGCAGATTCTATTGACAACCAACGAGTTGCGCATGATTGGGTGATTTTTAGGGGATCATGCCCGTCATTTATTAATTTATAAATGGTTTGGTAACTACTTTGCCGATTAGATGACCTGGCAAACCAATTGTAAGTTTCACTTATTATGAACTCAATATCTTTTGGAACGCATGCAACTGCAGCGGAAGAAACAGCCAGCTGAAGTGATTGACACACACATGGTATTAGAATTATTCTAGGATTTAATGCTTTTAATTTAGCAAAAACGCCTTTCCTAACGCCAGTCATTACGTTCGCGTTATTGGTCCCCAAACCAGTCATATTTTCAATATTTAAATTATATTCTTTCAATACCGAAATAATTCCGGCACAATTCCATCCGCGTCACAAGAATGAAGGGGCTCGAGCTTCAAAAGTTTGGTTTTAATAGTTTTCTCGAAATGACTATAGTATTTTATCACAATGCAAAAAAAATGCAATAATATGTTGTCCTAATTTTCCCTATTAACTTTTCTAGACACTTACCTAAATATTTGATGACGCTAATATCCGTAGACTCATCCACAAGGAGACTAAATGGACTTTCGCCAACATCTTTCTTTATTTGGGATTTAAAATGTGGATACCTACCATAAATTCATGATTATTCCAGTGCACTTTGTTCGGCAAAGTTTGGTATTTAAACATATCGAGCTGTCGGGATAGTTTTTTTTTTGTTACCTTAGAAATAAAAATGATAACCAAATAATTTAAATAAACACACAAATCAATTTAATGTATGTACCTGAGTGAGGTGGTCCACAGAACAAATTGAGCTGTGTTTTGCAATATAAAGGCTATTACGGGCTTCTGCTTCGTGACAAGCGATTAGCGTTGCCGTGGCCTTAAATTTTATGCTTGTTTGTCTTGCCGTTGAGAATGGTTATGTTGCGGCCACATGTTTTTTTTGTATTAACATGATCCTTGAGGTTGGAATATTTTGGCTGTTTAAAAATTGTACGACAGTATTTGCATTCTACAGAATTTTCTTTTAAAATGATCCATTCTTTTAATAAAGGATCCATGATCCAAGCCTCACTTGCTTTTTGGCAATATTTGATTTTTTTTGTGAAGAACTATAATAAAATCACGAAAATACGTTGAAAATGTGAAAATAAAAGAATGCCTTGAATTAACCGTAGAACTACTAATGCATTATACAGTATAGTGGAAGAGTTACAAGTCCAATAAACAAATAAAACAGATTTCATCACGTTGCATTTAAGTAAATAAAAAATAAGATAACTTCATAATTAGAAAAAAGAGCAATAAATCACAAAATTATAAATTTGTTGGTTATAACAATAAAATATGAAATTCAGTCAAAAACCACATGCTTGGGCCCAATTCCAGTCAAATAAACAGTCGGCTGGATTTTTTAAATTATTCCAGTTAAACACAATGAAATCCAGTCAAATTTGACTGGAAAACAGTCAAAACGGCAACACTGCGCGCGACACAACAGAATTACAAAACAGATAGACGAAGGAACGAAATAAAATAAAATACAACATTAAACAGTCTGCTCTCGATCTTCAAAACGTCTACATGTCGCCCAACTCACACGGTGGAGGTAACAAACAAAAAATTAAATGATTTTTAATATGTTTCGAAGATCGTAAGAGAAATTCAATCCAGTTTCGAACTGATGAGCTTATGATTATGAAAAAATCAATCTTCTCATCAGGCCGCGGCGACTGGACTGATTGTACCACAATTTACATTCTATATATAGAGAATGTGCTGTGCTTTTAAGTACTAGCGAATCGTGCTAATACAGATGAATTCTCTTACAATTTTTTTCTTCTTCACGATATTCACATTGCTCTGTGTGCAAGCTAATTTTTACTTTTTTATTAATTTTTTGTTGAATGTTAATTAATTCATGTAATTTCTAATATGCTACCGGTGGTTAGACCATTTTAGTTGTGTTTCGATTAACACGAGAAGTATATTAGTATTTACGAACAGTAATTCAACGAAACCGACTAATATACATAATTCTATTTATTTAATTAAATGATTTTTAATATGTTTCGAAGATCGTAAGAGAATTCAATCCAGTTTCGAACTGATGAGCTTATGATTATGAAAAAAATTTAATTAAATAAATAGAATTATGTCTATTAGTCGGTTTCGTTGAATTACTGTTCGTAAATACTAATATACTTCTCGTGTTAATCGAATCACAATTAAAATGGTCTAACCACCGGTAGCATATTAGAAACTACATGAATTAATTAACATTCAACAAAAAATTAATAAAAAAAGTAAAAACAAAAAATGGTGACAAAATACTAAAACAAATATGAATAAATAATTAAACTAAAATAAAATTTATTAATTACACATTTATTAAAAGTACAAATTTACAAAACAAAACAAAATAAAATTTTATTAATTAAAAATATTTATAAACAATTAAAATCGTGTACAACATTAAAATATTTGTGAACATACATATTGTTATAGTACATTCGAAAATTCGACATTTTTGAGATTATTTCGTCGTAGCACTAAGTTGCAAGATGTTTCGTTTTATTTGAGACCATTGAAATGAACCTCGTTCTGTTTCGTCTACTCTTGTAATCAGAAACTTTTAATTAGTGCCGAGCCTCGACAATAGGAAGAAATAAGTTTTTAATTTAAAGCTTTACTTGTTCATAGGTACAAGAAGTATTATTAAGGGCGCAAGAAAAAGGGGGGGGGGATGTGAAGCCCCTAATTTGTCGATACGCCACTGGGTCACACCAGACATTTTGGGCTCCCAAATTATTCGATACCTTAACTTTGCTTGGTACTATAATATTTTGAAATTAAATTTTACAATTTTGTATATATGTCCTTCTATAATTTACCGAATGAATTTTTAATAATTCATTTAGTAAATTATAGAAGTATACAAATTGTAAAGCAAATATTTAAGCCAAAATTAGTATTCGTTTTAGATCAAAGGTAAAAATGTCAAAATTTTATCTTTTTAACTGGTTCCAGTTAGTCGCACAGCAAATCGGTTAAAATAGGTGGTCAATTTTATTATTTTTACTACATTTCAAATATTTAGCTTTTTAACCATTTCGCACACGGCCTTTGTTCAACTACACCATTTGACCATTCACGAATCTGGTTCACTTTACCCTATGATATATTATATATAATTTAGCGTATAATTTTGAGAATTTTAATCAGGCAATATTGTAAATTTCAGAAATAATTTGAATTGAATTTTCCAAAATAATTTTCCGTTCCAATAATTCTTGTGTGAATTTCTCGGTAAATTGGGTACTTTTTTAATCAACTGTATTACAAAAAAAACATATTGTGTAAACTCTCCACAACAATATTTTTCTTATTGGATTATTTTACTGATTTTTGTTCTACACAATTCTCTCTATGCATTGCTTCACTCTCCTCTACAATCAAACCGAACTGTCAGTTTTCTTCAGTCAGTTGAATGTGAAAGTAATGTCGTCGCGCGTACATCAGTCCGCAACAAAACAATTTATTTTTTAATTTTTATAATTTAGAAATTGTTTTACACAAAATATTTATCATCTAATTGTGTTTTATATTAATATTTACAATGAGTAATTTAAAAATAAAATCAATTTAAAGTTTTATTTAATACATAAATAATTCGATTCACAAGTGATTTGAGTTTTTTTTTTTTTTTTGCTTGATTAAAAATTGCACAACGCTAAAATATTGTTCGGTGTTTTATTATTTTTTGTTTGTTTTTTTTTTTTGGTGGTTTAAAGAAAGTTTATTAGGTAGTAGTGTAATTATGTATTATTTTTTGAGGAAGTGAAAAGTTTGTTTTGTGGTGAATAATAGTGAAAATAATACTACAAAAGAAATATATTTGTATATTATTGTTTGGCATGGAAGTTTAATTTAATAAAAATCGTAAATATTTAATGTGGAAGCCCTCATAACAAGATAAAGTGACGTTAGTCAGTAGCAGTTGTACCATCTAATTTTACATAATAAAGTGATTTCTTACGGTTTTTGATGGTCACTGTTTGGAATATTTCATGTATTTATATAGTTTTTATTCTACATATATTTATATGAAGTGAAAGGTGTGTGGTTGTTTTTTTATTTTTATTTTATTCGTATTTTTAGCGTGTAAAACAATATAAATTACGTTCGAAAATTTTTTTTTGTTCACCTCCAATAACAAAAAAGGTGCCGTTTTTTTATTTATTTACTTTTTTTTTTATATACACTACTACTAAAAGCGCATGAGAAAATAAAAATATAAATATACAAGATGGCGGGCGAACTCATTGTAATGTAATAATTAGATTTTCTTTTTCTTTTAATTTTTTGTTGTGTATTTTTGCAATTATTGGATTCACGCGTTTAGCATTTTTTTCCATATTAGCTATTTACGTATTCAAATAAAATAATCTTGTTACAATTAAATAATTGTATTTCGCCGTTTTGACGTATCATCAATTGAGAACTAAAAAACAATAACATTTTTCTCTTGTATTCGTTATATTTTTCTTCTCTTCAATTTTCTCTTTTGCGACGTATGTAGCTCGAAATTTGGTATTAATTTTTTGTGTCAATACTTAATTATCAGAAAACAGAACACAGTACATATTAGTTTGTATATTACTCTATTTTTGTTTTGTTAGTTTTTATCAGTGTAATATGATGCCTTTTTTGTTGCGATAATAAACAATAATTCATAGTTTTTGATTTATCGGGTTTATTTATATTCTTCCTGAACGAAAATACAAATTTTGATATTTTGCTGCTATTTTGTTATTGGTGTCTCTCTATTGTCTCTTTGGGTAGCTGTTTTTTTGTGTCAGCAAAATTTGAATAGTCCTTCAGACATGAGAAAATGTCAAACTAAACTAAATATTTATTATTTATACATAGACTTATCTATGTATGTATTTATATTATCTCGAATTGTTTACAATAAGTAAAACAGCTCATAAGTTGGGTTCTATTTTTAGATATTATTCAATAAATGGTCAAAGCTGTTAACGTTATGATGTGAATTTGTTATTTTTGTGTTTTGAACTGGGTGAGAAAATATTTAATGACACAACAAAGGCGAAGTCTCTCTTCCGAGTTCCTATTTTTTAGACGCACACTACCAAAATATATGTTTGCCCACTTCACTTACAGGCACAACCGGTGAAATATGATTTTAAAATTTTGTATAATTTCTTGTTATAGGTGTAAGCAGGTAGAACTAGACGAAATTAATTTTTCCTGATCTTTTTTCAAAAATTGCTAAAGAATGTGGCATTAGGTCAGAACTGATCAAGTAACGGAAGTAAAAGTAGTAAGGCATACTTGCCGAAATTGTGCTTTACTTGGCTACAACTATGATTTGCTAACTGTTGGATTTTCGATTATCAATTTCTACTTATCAAATCTCTTAAATTAAATTACGTTTTATTTTAACTAGATTTTTCTAGTAAATTGAAATGCAACAAAAGTAAAAATCAAATTTAATAGAATTCCACTAGTTTTGCACAAACATAGTTTAACAGCATTACTACTTTGAATCATTCTTTAAAGTTAGTATAGTTTATCTAGCTTGACATTTTGTAGGGGTGAGAAGGTTTTCAAATTACAAGATTAATGTGTTTCTTCGACTTTCAAAAAAATCTAGATTTTCGGGTCCTAAAATAACATGAAACATCAATTGGTGATGGCTTCCCTTACATCCATCTATCTCACATTTTACATCAAGTTTGCATGTCCAAAACCGATGTCTTCTGAAGCACTTTCTACACAGTCCATTTGCTAATATTGTCTTCCACCTCTCAGTGCCTTTCATCTTTTTAAATTTAGGACACTCCGCCAGTAGGTGTACAGATTCACATTTTAGAACGCATGTTTGATTATTATCGGCTGCTTTAACTACTTTACATGTTTCGTCTTCATCTACCGCCTTCTCGAACTTGACCTGGCCATCTTTCATAACATTAGATTCAACCTGGATGGTATTGACATATTTTTGTTTATTCTGATTTCCCTGCCTTTTTTCCGTTCTGTCAAATCTTTGTACAATATTTGTGCTGAAGACATTGTTACTACTGTGCTTGCCATTTCCGCCTTTGAGCCCAACCAATCGCCAAACGTATGTAGGTTGACCGATGGCAATTTTGCTTTAATTTCGGCCCATTGCAATTTTATATAGTTGAGCCGGTAATTTATGAACGACCTTTCGCATAAGTGTTAGGTTGTTCAGATGTTCCTCATTCTGGCAGGCTATTGCTGTTGCACATAGGTGTTGAATTTGCATTGAACATTTAACCAATGCCTCTAAACTTTCAGGATGAATTGGTGGTCCTGATTCAATCTGCGTTATCATCAAGTCAAGCACGACGTCAGATTGTCCAAAAAGCATTTTCAACGTTTTTAAAATTTGAGGTACGTTATGTGGAAAATATAAATAGGCCTTCACCATATCCCTTGCGTCATCCCGTAAGCATTTTTTTAAACATTCTAAATTTTCGTCATCAGTCAGCCCACATAGCAGTGTAGTGCGTGTATACTTACGTTGATATGAACATAGGCCACTCCGCCGGACTACCGGAGAATAATGGCAGTTCCTTTGAAATGACCTGCCTCGTAGTCACCTGCCTCATTGTCATTTCAGGTTGATCGTCCCAGTCTGTCTTACTTACATTTAGATTGTTCAGACAGCTGTTCAGATATTGTCTTGACTTGTTCGCACTTTGCCTGGATAACGACGAGTATTGCTGCTGTTGATTATCGGGCTTTAAATGGTAAGCCAATTTCTGCTGATTCACTTTAAAATAATCTGGATCACAGCTGGTTATTTGGCCTTGATTATTTAATGAATTTGGATTAAAGTAAATTCCACTTGACACCTGATCTGGAAACCCCACTTGTTTATAATCAGCAGATTCTCGTTTTAATTTGCTTGCGTTACGCCAATGAGCTGTTTCACCATCGCACTTTTTTGTAGAATAGTTCGGTTCTACCGCCTTAAATTGGGATTGTAGCCGCTCTTCATACCTATACGGTTCTCTCTCAGCATTCTTTTGTCGGATAGGTTGCAACTTCTCTAATCTTGACTACGCCTCTCGAATAAACCCGAAATTTTTGTTTGTCTTATCATCGGCTGAAGACACCATTTTGTTATTGTCTACACCTTGCACCTAATTAGCCTGTTCTCCTGAATTAACTCATCGTTGCACTCTATGTTCAGCATGATGATTCAGCAGGACATGACCCGAAACACTCATCGAAGCGAGCAAAATAATGATTTCAAATAAAACAAATAAAAGTAAAGGGTTTTCCAATAAGGAATTGACAACTTTGAACATTCACTGTGAACGCACCCATAAACCAATAACCAAACTGTCAGTGTCAAAACATTCAGTAAAGACAACATTTTCATCATGATAAAGTACACGAATGAACAACGTTTACAAATAATTAAAATTTACTACAAGTCGGTGACTGCAACTTCAAGAGCGTTAATTCCAATTTTTGGTCGTAATTATCGTCCCAGTAGATAAGCAATTCATAATCTAGTGAAAAAATTTGAGTCTAAATATTCGCTGTGTAACATCCGTGCCAGTGAGAAAACGGGTTGGTCGAAGTGCCGAGAATATTGCTGCTGTTCAAGCGTCCCTCGCAAACGAACCAAAATAGTCGATTCGCTGCTACAGAGACATGTTGCAACGTTATCTCTTTGGTCAATTGCATGAGCTAGACATTAATGATATGTGGTTTCAACAAAACGGTGCGACATACCACACAGCGGGTTTAACAATCGACTTATTGAAATCTAAATTCGATGAACGAGTTATATCCAGAAATGGTCTTGTCGATTAGCCGCCTAGATCGTGTGATTTAACATCTCTAGACTTTGTTTTATGGGGCTACGTTAAATTATTGGTCTATGCCAACAAGTCGGCGTCGTTAGAGGAGCTCAGAGCCAATATTGAACGAAAGATACCGGCCGTTTCGGTCGAAATGTGTGGCCGAGTAATCGAAAATTGGGTTCAACGAATCGACACTTGCAAACGTTTCTGTTGTAGACATATGAACGATGTCGAATTCCATACATAAATGTTTTGATTGTACTGTGACCCAATAATAAAATTTTCCAGATATCTCAAATGGTTTGCGTTTTATTTAAAAAAAAAGTTGTCAAGTCCTTATTGGAAAACCCTTTATAAAGTTGGCTTCCTCAATCACCAAACCTAAACCCCATAGAGAACTTGTGGCGGAAGGTCAAAGTGGTTTTAAGAGATAAAAACCCAACAAATGGTAATGAAATATTTTCATTTGTAAAGGATGCATGGGAGTCTATTCCGATCAACACTTGCCAGAAATTGGTTGATTCTATGCCGCGGCGTTGTTTGGCTGTTATCAACAATAAAGGCTGGCTTTTCAACATAATATTAAGCTACATGTAATAAAAACGGAATTAGTCCCTTTTTTTAAAGTTTTTTTTTATCGCTACCCACTTCTTTTCCCATCTTTCTCATAATAGGTGCATTCCACGGCGAAACAACGACAAATCTTTAGAGGATATGCATGGTTCAACTCATTTTTTGGTATCCTCATACTTAGATTGGAAGCGCTGCTCAGGCAAGCCGTGAGCCATCGATCGAAATAGGTAGTAATCACAAGAAGTAATATCTGGAGAAGGCGGCGGACAGCGGGGCCGATTGCCAAAAAGCTGGCAAAAATTTAAAACCACTTTTTATTTAAATTTTTTAGTAATACCCTAAGGGTCTTAAAACACTCATAAGAGGGTCGAACTATCTTTACCTGCTGTAGAATTTTAATTGTAATATAACTTCGCTCAAGCTGCAGTCGTTGTGTTAAATTAATTAATAAAAGACGTTACAACAAAAACATCCGTAGAAGTTTAAAAATACAACTAATTTTAATCAAACAAAATGGAATAATACGTTTTAAAATATTAGTGTGATGATGTATAAAAATGATTGTTTATGTTTTTTTAAACTTTATATTTAAAAAAATGCGTGTTTTTAATGAAAAAGTTATATAGTTTTATAGAGTTCTGTCATAAAGTGCATAAAGAAGTTGTAGTTATTGTATTACCTATAAAATTAATAAAAATCCGCTGCTCCTAGGTGCCGCTCGATTTTTTATGCACATTTTAAAATAAAACATTTACTTATGGCCTTACTAAATGAACAAAATGGAGGTAGAGTTAGGGATTATTAGGAGATAGGTTAATATAAGGTATATATAAAAATATATAAGGTTATTTGACGAATAAGGGTTGTTTATAAGGGATGAAGGGGTGAAATTTTGTAAATGTGACTAGAGATTGGTAATCGGTGGCACAAAAACCATGAAAATGGCATGCATCTGGTCTGAAATATGATATACTTACTTATACCGTATTTTTTTGCAAAGGAGTTGTCAATAAAGGAAGGAGGGGAAACTATTTTATAAATGTGACTAAAGATTCGTATTTTTGGCAATCGGCCCCACCGTGCAGCTTGTTTAGTAGGGCATTCCAGATAAGCGCTTCTAATCTCGTGCTGGGAAATTATTCTGTCAAACTCATCTCAATTGCCTCTATTGTTGTTGATAGCGTTCCGTAGTGATGGTTTCGTTGGGTTGCAGCAGCTCATAATACACTACATCCAGCTGATCCCACCAAATACAGGGCAAGATCTTGGCAACATGAATATTTGGCTTCGTCATCAAAATTAATTATCGTAGCGTATCCTTTTTTCATCACCCATCATGGTACGATACAAACAACTTTCAAGCAACGATTACCAAATCGTTTTGTGTCTTTCGACGTCCCTCAACTTCAACTCCGACGGCATGCAATTTCCTTGCTTGTGATTCATTCCAATGGCATTTAAACTTCTGGAAATCGTTGATCGATCAACATGTAATAATTCTACAAGTTCTTCCACTTCCTCATCTTATAACTTTTTCGGCTAGTCTGGACGTTCATTATCTTCCTTATCAAAATCACCTCTTTTAGAGCGTCGAAACCAGTGCTCACATGTTGAAATCAATGGAGCATAATCACTTGTGTTCAAATGGAGGCACAAAAGCAAAGCTTCCTGTAAATTGCGGTTTTGTTGGAAAAATTGGACGTATTCAACGCTAAAAAAATGACGTCTTTGACAATTCGACAAAATAACACGTACTGAAAACTAAAGTCGAAAGATGATGCTTTCACATGAAGTTAGCATTACTCGTAGTTACGCCATCTCTTGAAAATCCCTTAAAATTAATCCATTATTCAACTCGCGGATGCACATTGCACCTTAGCAAATTGGATCAGTTTAGACCAAGGTAGAGAAGGCAGCCTACTTATATCGATAGTCCTATAATTAAACAATTGAAAACGAACACTTGCGAAAGCCGGACAACTGCCCTTAAAGTGCCTTCAATAGGGTGTCTTCACATATATCATCTTGAGTAGTCATTAAGAATTCCGACCGATCTGGCTCACTAATAAATAAAGTGTTTCACCTTACGGAAACCAGAAGTATCAGGCCACTTCATCCTTATCTTTTTGATGGCGAAATTTTCTATAGCCTTACCGTTGTTAAAAGATAAGAGAGTCACTGGTTCTGGACCGATTAATCTTAATCGCGAACCAGTCTTGGCTAGAGAATGGCGGTCTCATTACCTTAAGACAGTAACTCTATTGTTAGAACAGAGAAGGTTGATGCAATATTTACAATCTTAAACAAGTTTGAAAATAGTATAAGGATTTTTCAATGAACTCAGCAAAACCTTACTATCCGTACAGAAAAAAAATTGTTTTTATTGTTAACAGCAAGACTTAAAGCCTCAATAACCCTATGAGTTAAAGCTATTAATACCGCCTGAGAGACAGTGAAGTGCAGGAGGCAAGAGACTCCGATAAAGTTTTAAGAAATTGCTGCGGGGACCACAAATCTCTCAATGGATAAACCACCGAGAATACATTTTTGAAGTTGAACTTAGGCAATAGCCTATCATTAACATAGCAATTGCTGGTATTAATGAAAGTATTTGTTAATTATTAGTCTATGTCCCACAATTACATCTAAAACACTTCATCCAGCAATTCATCTAAAGCGTTAAGCCGCGAGCAAGGAATGCCTATAATGAAGAAGTTCAACTGGGTCAGAAACAAAATAGACTTCATAGCAAGAAATGGAGTAGAAGACATAGCTTCAGTAACGGCTCTTCAAGCAATATTTTGTAGTCCATTAAGTTTGATTAACAAGTTTTTAATTTAACCATTGGGCACCAAATAATGGAAGCGTTTGAGATAATTGGTAAAACCAACGATTTATAAATACATTTTTGCAAAATCTCTCCTACACTGCCTGAAAATGGCAGTAGCTTTTCGAATTTTGTAATCAAGATGGTAATTCCGTGAGAGTTTACTAGGATCTAGTGATGGCTCTTCCAAAAAAGAGGGAATACAATAAACTTCAATATTTCTTGCCTAGAAAAAACAATTAAATTAGTCTTAGGCAAATTGACGTATAAGCTCTTATCAATAGACCGTACCTGCACTATAAGTAGAGCCTGTTGCCTTAATTCGGCCAAAACATTCAGATATGTGCCTGAAGCTGTAAGAACAAGATCATCAGCATAACTTTGGAGAAGTAGCTCATCCATGACCAAAAGCTACAGCAGCTCTCCATCCTGTCGACAGCTTTTAGCAACCTCGACAAAAACGTAAAAACTATCCAGCTCAGCCTAAACAATGCAAGACTTAAGCATAGATTCGATCCATAAAACAATACTGCAATCAATACCAAAATTGATACAATTTTTAGTAATCGCAACAAATGAAGCTCGTACATATCGAGGAATATACCCACAAGAAATACTTTATTATTCAGGGACCTTTCGACCTTAGTGATAAGTTTGTAAATGTTACTGAGTGGGGAGAGCGGCAAATAATGATCTCTAATAAATCTGTCGATGATCCTTTTTAAACTATTAAGAAAAGTTGAAGACAGACTAATAGGGCGACCTGGCTTGGGGTCCGTATAATCGAACTTGCCAGCCTTCCGAATAAAAATAATTTTAGTTTTGTGTTCCAGCATTGGAATAGATAAAGTTGATGCTTCCGAATGTAAGGAAAGCCATATTGTAATTCAGCAGGGAAAATTCCAACTGGAACCCCAGCTTTGTAAGGTGCAACTGAGAATACTATAACGCACATCGTTGTGCATGTTTTCAACAGACAAGTTAGTAGGCAAGGAAGCAACAAAATCAGAAAAGTCACAACCGTAAATACTTAATTTTGAATGCTTTAGACAGTCCTTAGAAAAAAAAAACTTAAGTAACGGATCTATTAAGGAGCGAGAATCAATCAGAAAAATAGGTTCTAAAATTTGTGAACGATATACAGTAATCAGCTTGCAAAAATACAACTGAAATTAAGAAGACACTCAAGTTAAACTAACTATCAATTGGAAATTAAAGAACATCCGGCCGAAAAAAGAAAAGCCGGAAGAGTATTAGATAAGTGATTAGTATGTGATAAATGGGGTAGAACAGTGAAGGTAATGCTCGAAGATAGCTCGTTTGCTGAACACCTAGAAAAAATATTTCTACCACATGATGATCAACATAGGAACACGAAATAATAACTGAAGAAGTTGTATGTACAAGAAATTAAAAAAATCCTACCGTCAACACCAAATGAAGTCATCTGTTAGATACAAATTAATATGAATTGGTAAATCTAAGTAATCTTAAAAATGCGCCCCTTTTGAATTAATTTGTACCCAGCTTGTGCAAAATTGCACAAGTAATTATGATTCCAAAACCTTGGAAACCATCACATGATTATCGTTTTTTAGTTCTCAGCTTACGTGTTTACTATTTTTTTTTATTTATTTAAGTTAAAATGAATTCTAGTAAATAACAAAATATTATTTAACAGCAATGAAATTAAATAATAATTATAAATTAACAGTGAAAACAATAATTATCGCCATTTTTCAGAATATTCTGATTTGTTTACATTTTATTTAAGATCCTAAAGTGCTTTTTTATGCGAAGGTTATTTTTTCGTTAATGTGATACCACTTGAAGTAAACAATGTTTTTCAGTATCTGCAGGATAATATTTCATTATATTTTTCAAATAATTTGACACCACAGTCGGCAACAACATTAACGATTAAATAAAGTAACATACATACTACTTACATGCATTTTGCTCAAGTTTTTGTTAAATTTGGTGCGTGCTCCTCTGTATATTATGTTCCTGTATTATTTAGTACTGGTTGTACTTTCCTGGTGACGTCCATTTTACTTTCTGTAACTATCACCACCGGCGAACTTTTACATTTCCAGTGATATCGGGCAGAATTTTACCATCCCAGTATACAACAGGAACTTCCGATATCTTCGTATATAAAGTAAACCGGTATTCTACAGTTTTCCATTCAAAATAAATCTGAGAAAATATTCATTTTTTAAGTACTAGCAAAACGTATTTCTATTTGTCCCCTTCGGTGGTACAATGGGTAGGACTTTCTTCTTTAACTTGAGGATTCGGGTATGATTCTCGACGGTGGCAAGAGGAAATTATGGCAGGATGTCATCCTAAATTTGGAGAAACGGATTGATTTGTTTCGCCGAAATCGTGGTGAACATTTGGCCGATAACTATTATCTTTCACATAACTGTATGTAATGTTAACAATAATTTTTTATTTACTATTCACATGGTAAAACTCTTATTGGCCCATCCTTTATAATAAAAGCAACAATTACAACAGCAAATTCGGGCCGAAATAACTATGTTTTTCCTGCTCAAACTGCCAAAAGCCATTAGGAAGAAATATTTTGTTTAAATTAAAACTAGTTTATAAACTCTACAATTTTTCTAAAACAATCACAATTTGAATACACTTAACTCTATGGAATAATGTCTTATCGGTTTTACTATAAATTTTAATTAACTCCCCTCACCAGCCCCCTTTTAGCAAGTAAAAGTTAGGAGGAATAGAAGGGAGGAAGGAATGGAACTGTTTGAAAGAGACGATGAAGCGTAAGGGATTTTGGGAATTTAACGATTTGTTGGTTCTATTTATCTACTGAAGAGTGTTTGAAGAACAATGGAACAATTACTTACATAAACTTTCTTATCTTTTTTATCAGTTGTTTTCGTAACTAAGTAAATTCTTATTCTCTCAACCCGCAATAAAAAATTGCTCATGGCTTTATTCTTTCAAATTAATATGAATCCAACTACTTAAGAAGCTTTTATCATATTTAGTTTTAGTCTGTTCACGTTTGTTGTTAAGTAAATTATGCTTTGGCTCAATAATTTTTTGGGAATTTTCCCAGTAAGTATTCTGACTTCTGGACTTACAGTGGTTACATCAATGTTGTCTGAGGGGTGTGTACATGGTACATTTCTGCAGCCTGATTCCACATCTAAAGTTTATACATAAATTTATCTTAAGTATTAAATGAATAAGAATGTGATTTTATTCTGTAAAAATATTATATTCAGCCGTAAACTTTATCACTTCATGTATAGCATTCAGCACAAACATCAAATTTATTTTTATGACATCTACTTACTCTACAAATTTGTGTATATGTATATTTTTGTAATCGGTTTAAGTAATTGATTTGTTTATGCCTTGTTACTATTATTCTCGACAGAAAATTATTTGCTACTACAGCCTTAGGCTGTGTTTTAAACGAATAAAAATCCGCATAAAAAGTTAAAAAGTTAAATTTTTGACATTTTATTCACCACAAAAATTTTAACTGGACCAGTTAAATATTTGTAGCTTGTATTTTGCTTTTCTCTACGCAAAGCAAAAATAAAAAACGTAAAGGTTACATTTTTAACCAGTTTCTTTTGAAACACCAAAACGATTAAAAAGTGAGGCAAATTTACTATTTTTTACCACAGTTAAAAAATATAACTTTTTAACCGATTGCAGCACAGCCTAAATTACAAGCATCGTTAGTTTTTCTGGTGAAAATTTAGCAAACATTTTACTGTCAACAGGTTTCATGTATTAGCATCCTCAAAGAGCCAACTGATTTTGCTTGCTCTAAGCTTTTTAAAGGCTAACTTTAACGCACTCCAAAAACACACTCACAAAATACTTTTCGCAAGATAAAAAATGGAGGTAAACTTTTGACAGACATTTTTAGAGAATCGGAAATTAGTATGAAAATGTATAAATGGTCGCACCCATTTACACATTATTTTATTTTTTAGAGAATCAGGCTATTGGTGAAAAAATGTACACCACGAAGTTAACTACATAACCAATTGGTTGCTGGGTTTGTAACCCTGCGGGCTAAATTTCTGCCCTGTGAACCATTTTGGCTACATTATGTTGGTAACCCTGTTTAAATTTTTGTGCGAGTTGAGAATATGTTGAAACTTATTTAGGTAACTTCGTGGTATACATTTTTCACCAGAATTGTACGATGTACGCAGCTTGAATCAACCATTATTCACAAGTATCTTTGTCTTTCAGCGGTTTTTTTATTTTGGATTATTTGCAGTACAGCACTGTTTTTATACCTGATTGCTTGTCAAGAATGCGGATTTTTACTGCTGACAAAATGAATAGCAATTGGAACGAAGTGATTAGATAAGATTTTCATTAAATTGAATTATATTCCTTTATGAATTTAAACTAAATTTAGGAAAAAATGTCAAATTCATTAAATGTTTTGATTTACTGGTTGATTACAAATATCGATCAAAAACCATAATAAAAGTATCAGATTGGCGGTTTATTAACTTTACTATAATCAGCATTTTGAAGAAAAAACACACACTTGTTAGAGTTACAACGAAGTGTACTTTTACATAAAATCAAAATATATTCTTTCTTTTATCAAAATGTGACTAGGTGCGTACATCATCTAAATGAAGCGGAAAAGATAATTTTACAATTTTTTCGACGCTAACAATCTCTTTAACTTTCTTCAATTACTTTAAAACAGAAACTGTTTTCATTTTCCAAAGTACTTTATGTAAGTACTTATACTTACTCCACGTATTTCGCAATTATAATTTTATTCAGTTGTAAAGTGAAAAGTCCCATAAACTTCAATCAAATTGCTGTGTATTTGCAATGCACAATAAAAAGTACATACAGTGTGTGTTGCAAAAGTATATCAACCATACTGTTTTTTCAATACAGAATAAGATATCAAACTTCTTGACAACTTACTGCATTTTTTTTGTTTTTTCTATTAATTTAGAGTTTTCTAATTTACATACTACTTAACATTTAACTAAATTCAACACATTTCATTTTCCAAAAATAATCAAACAACGTACATTCTTTGCTGGTGTGTTGCAAAAGTATAACTACTTTTTTAGAACACTTTTTGCTGCGAAAAAAAATCCATATGAAAACGCAATAGAGAATAAAGTAAAAAAGAGTTAAAAAAATTATTTAAGATGGGCGGTAGTCATATTGTGTTCTCACAGGAAGTAGATCGCTGTTAAAAAGTAAGTTGTGGTTAATAACTGGGTAATAATTGCGGAAGTAATAAAAAAAACTATAAAATACTTTATATTATAATATCGATAATACCAAATGGAAAAGAACTTTCGTCGGAGAAAAAAAGACTTATAAAAGAGTTGAAGAAGAACGGCGAATCGAACACTTTCATTGATCAGGGCTCTTGAAAGAACAAAGTTAGCAATTGGAAGGTTTTTAGAAAGAAGTGAAGAGCGAGGAAATAATGGAAATGCACTAGTAGTCGCACGGACAAAAAAATGCAGATGGTAGTTGGACAAAACAATCGAATTTCATAGAGTGAAATAAAAATACAGTTGAAAGAACCAGTATCGAAAGCGACTATTTGCCGCAGGATAAACTCAGCTGGTCTAAAAGCATACTTTCCACGAAAAGTACCATACGTTTCTAAAGTAAACAGGCAGAAGCGTTTGCGATTTTATGAAAAACATGCTTTCGAATCTTTAAGTTATTGGCATAGAGTGTTATGGTCCGATGAAACTCAAATCACTATGCATTATTCACACGGAAAAATGCAGGTCTGGGGAAAAGAAGGAGAAGCTTTAAGCTACAATAGTACAAATCTAACGTCTAAAGGTCATAAACGAGTTGTCTTGATTTGGAGATGTACGTCCGCGGCTGGTGTTGGAAGGGTTTTCACCGTAGAGGGAACGATGAATTCCAAAATGTAATGTTGAAATGTTGTTTCCAAATCTTGTTTAAAAAAGGATGGAAGAGGTCTAATTGAAGACAACCCACCTATTCATACTGCTGGAATCTTAGAGTGGCGCCACAAAGTCCTGAAACAGCAAAACAATGGATCGAAATAAGCACGTACCTCATCGACTAAGTTTACTTAAAGCGGCAAATCATGGTTACACTGGTCACTAATTCAGTATGACTCTGACAAGGTAAATTGAGTAGATATACATTTGCAACACAAGTAAATTGAAGTATGTACCTACATTATTTTTTTCTCCGGTAATCTAATATTTGAATTTTTATTCCGTGCTGAAAAAAAAGACACTGGGGTAGATATACTTCTGCAATACACTGTAGTTATATACTTACATTAGATAATTTTAGTTTATTTCATTAATTAAATTTCGTATTGGTTTAAAAACGATCATCGATTTTGTTGTATAGTAGCAAGTTAATACTTAGGAATTGGTTTCTAAAGATATGAATAAAGGAAAAATGGCAAGAGATGATTAAATGGAATTGGTAGGTCATTCTTCGAGAATCCTATTTTTGATATTGATTTTGAACTTCTGTAAGTTATGTGTCTTAGGGAAGCTCCGGAGGAAAAACTAAGTTTGAAACTTACTGGGCTTTGTAAATTTTAGTATCTATGAATAGTCCGTCTTAACGAAGGTGTTACCTGAACAAACCAGGCATACGATTATAAAGCTCCTTCGAAACAGTCCTGAAACTATACCTGTGATCCTGAACTCGACGGTTCTTAGGAGCGCCGATGGATTAAAATAAATTTTTCTTCGATAACCGAAACAAATAGCTGCACCCAACAGCTTTATTTATTTGGTCCAAGAAATCTTATTAGTTAAGTATAATAAAACCGACGATTTCGGTATTGCTCGCAATGGAGCCATAAACATTGAAAAGTGGTTTGTATTTACCATTTCTACCAATGAAAACTCATGATTGAAACTCTTTGCGTTTAATCGACCTGGTTTGCGATGTCCCACAGCAAGTCCCTCTGCGAGAACGATGTTTTGCGTTGAAGAAGAAGAAGAGGAAAGAAAATTAGGGAGAAAGTGAGCTATCATCGGTCTAAGAATGAATTTAATTGAGAGTCGCGGATAAAAAAAATCATTAAAGAAAGTAAGAAAATAGTGTGAGGGACAACGTATCTCTTGGAGGCACCAGCGTGGTTTCTGCGGCACAAAAGAAAGTTCTCAATCCAATAATCCAGCAAACTGGGAAGTCAAATTTCTCCCAACTTTCGATAATATCTTGATGAGATGTCCCTTATTCTTAATGTTTTTTGTTTTATCAAAAAGCAGTACTTACTTATTGCAACAAAATGTTTAAAATTTGTACAATTTTTGTAATTTTTCTAATCACATTAAGTATAAATTGTTTATTCTCCATATCCTCAAATAACATTTTTTTGGTTAAAAGTTAAAACGTTTGTTTACATTTAGCAAACTAAATAATTTTATCTAATTATATTTCAACACGATCGATTTTATATTGTTATGTTTTGATCTTCTGTTTTACTCCAAACTGCTAGAAAGTTATATACTTAAGTAAGTATTCCAAACCATAATTTACCTATTTGGGCTTTAACGTCGATCTGACGTCGATTGTTTGATTTGAATAAATAACTATACGTATCTTAATAATTAGCCAATAGTTAAGTATATGTGAAATTCATTACAACGTTATTTCGAAAACTGATCGAACAAAAATGGTACAACTGGTTGGCTAATTCTTCACTTATTTTTATCTGATTTGGGCATTTGTTGCCTTTTTAGTAAAATAAACATTTCATTTTAATATTTCTTATTATGTAAACCTATTATATTAAATGTTCAAGTTCGAGGTCACTGAGCAATATTTGGATTCAAAAAACATTGTAAGCATATTAGCATATGAGTTTGTATATATATATTTTGCGGGTAGAGGAAACTAGTATGCGTCAAATTAGAATGATAAAAGACGAATTACAGCGAAATCGAAAACAAAAACTACTGTTTGGAAAAAACGCCAGAAATATTCCACCATTCCCATTTTATTCAAGTATTAATTCTTTTGGATCAGCGAATCAAAGTTTTTTTCTCCACAAAAGAAAGTTGGTGTGCTGAACCACGAGAAGAAACTGTGTTATATGCTTACACATTTATTGTCAACTTTTCTTAATTAGAAATGTCATCGAAACCATAACGACAGAAGAAAACAACAGAAGAAAAAATTAAAGTGAAAGTACGAGATTTACTATTCTCTTTGCAGATAAATAAGATCTTTGTATTTCTACTTTCTTAAAATACCAAGTGAAATCATTGAGTAAGTCTGATTTTTTTTAAATTTTTTTTTTATAAGTATGAAAGAATAAAAAATGTTCATCATAAAGAATTACGCTATTCAGCTAAACTATACGACAAAAGAATTCAAAAGTAATATTTCAATATTTACTTAAAACGAAATTTTGCAAATTATTTTTCCTGTTTTTTTTGGAGTAAATATTGCGCGCAAACATATAAATTTAGCGATAACCTGTTGACGAATAAATAATTTTGCAGTTTACCAACGGGTGGAAGCGGCGCCAACGAGGGTTTTGAATAAGAGGAAAGCGCGTGTATGGGTCACTGTACTTTATTCAGTTTCTTCATTTATTTTCGTTTATTTATAATACCATGATGACGAGATATTTTAATAAAAATAGTTACATGCAGTTTAATAGTGTGTCAGGCGAATTTACTGTATAACAATAACGCAAAATTGCATATAATAAGTATAAAGAAATATGCGCTACTTATGGTTTGCGATGAGCGAGTTTTTAATGTTATTTTTAATTGCTCCTACAATCTGATTTTGTTTATGATAATTATTATGATGACATTTCAAGGATAATATGAAGTAATAAATGACATATTCGTTTAAATTAATGATAATAAGGTTCTTAATGTTATAGTGTAAATTGATTTCTTGGGAATTTTAAGTACTTGTTCGTTAAAAAAACTAGGTATCATAAAAAACTTTTAAGGGGATATTCCATAAAATGACAGAATCGTTTTAAAGCCAATTAACTATATTTAAAATGACAAATTGGGATTTTATATTTTAAGTAAGTAAGTAAAAGTTTAAATATGATGTTGGGGATAATTGTACTTATGGCGTAAATTTTAAAACGGCTTTTAAGTGGCAAACTGGGAATTCCAAATATTTAAGAAATTTTTAAAGGCTTATTTAAGGCAATCATATTCTTCAAAAATAACCGATTTCTTCTTCTTTTTTTTTATTCATCATTTTTTCAAGATAATTTGTTTCCAAGGCCACTTCTTTGGATATACCTTTTTGGATAAACATTACTTATATCAGTTGGAAAGTTTATCTGATATTTTAACAAACAATCTATACTATCTCAACAATCTTATATACATATGTACTTACAAATTATACTTAAGTCAAAAATCGGTACTGGTAACTAATGTGGTGCACTGTGGTGCTTGAGGTTGCGGATACAGGTTCAATAAATAAAAACTAATTTTTTTTTTTAATTTTGATATTGTTTTGTCAACAACTAATTTTTTAAATTAAGACTGAGTCCGAACCCTGTGATAAATAATTTTTAGTACTAATTTTTGACATTTATTTGACAATATTGCACACATTGAAATTATCAGAGTCAATTTCTATGATAATTTGTGACAGCTACAGAATAAAATCATTGTGTGATTTACTAGCTGTAATTGGTTTAATGTGCCGATTTGCGTAATTATGCCTTAATAAATGTTCCAACCAGGACATTTTTTGTCCAAACATCTATCTATTTCTCTGAAATTACTGCAATTAAAATGAAGCAACAAATATCTGAGGCCGAGAAATAAACCGAAAAATTATTACAATATTCGGACAACATAATAAAAAAAATTGTGAATGTATTTCGGACACAGTCTAAGAATCTATCACCTCGAGTGAATTCATTTAATTCATTTTAAGTAAATGTATAAGTAAGTAAACCATTTATATTCAAGTCTTTTATTTACTTTATGCAATCTAATTTTTTATACCCCTATTCCCTTAGTCGTGTCACTTGTCACTTGTACCGACAACGAAATTTTCCTATTCTCTTAGTCGATCGATGCGCCAATCGTCGTATGAAGTGACAACATTCTTTTACGTTGCATTCTCTTATATTATCACTTCGATCGACTAGTGAAGTGACACGACAATTGTCAGGTCGAATGGAGTGACACGACCAAGGGAATAAAAGGTTTAATTAATCGCCCTACAAACTGCTTTAAAATTAATGTAAATAATAAATGTTTTTCAAAACTAATAATTTTAATTAAAGTACTTTTATGCTGTGGTATCAATTCTCGCCAATTGCATTGAAGCTTATGTATTCGTTTTTATCAGAGAGAAAACAAAGATTAAAATTTAGTGGTTTACTGTCTAATTATAGGGCTATGTCATATATTATAAAGTATATACATATATCCGCCATTGCGTGGACTAAACGTTTTTTTATCCTCCCGTATTTTTTTGACATATTGAAGTTAGCCACGTTTTTTCAATTTTGAAAATATTTTTAACAGTGCTATAATTCTGTCAAATAGGAACATTGTTATTGTCATTATATTGACAGTTTAATAATAATTAAACTTATTGTGTTATTGTGATTTACAGTAGTTTTTTTTAAAGCTATTAAATTTAATGTTTTATTTTTCCATCAAATTTTATTATATTAAAATTTAAAGAAATTTGATAATAATGTGTAATATATATATATATATATATGAACCATTAATAATAAAAGTTCTCAGAAATAACTGTTTGATTTTTTTATTCACTTTTCCTGTGATATTGCTCCCTTTCTATACTGATCGGCTGGCTCTTCAAATTGTCTGCATACATAGTTGGAAATTTGATTGAAAAGAAATCATTTTCAGTTTTAAAATAGAATAAAACAAGAATTCTTCAAAAGATATTACAACGCGGTTAATCATTGGCATATTTCGCCTTAATGATAAGACAAACTGGTGCAACAGCAATGTTTGGTTTTATGAAAGCCTTTTTGTGATCTTTTCAACATCGGTGGAACCAATGCCGCTAAAAAGCACATGTTGCAATTTTATATGTATCTAGAATATAAAATAAAAAAAAATCCTTAATATTGAGGTAAAATCATCGGTTTTCAATATTTATTACTTGCAGTTAACTGCGACCTTGCCATTTTGATGTTAAAAATCATCCAACTTTATATTATCCTGTAATAATTGATATCTAGAAGCAAAGTATACATAGTTAGTTCAGAGTGAAGCATCGCATATTTTTTTTAATGTTTAAACTTACAAGTTCTGGAGTTAAAAAAACGTATGTAACCTCCATATTTTCGTTTATTCGTAAGATTTCCAAATCGAATTTGTCTCTAAGAATTTGTCTCAAAAATCTCACTTATAAAATTTTACAATTGTGATTGTACATTATTAAATTTTAAAATCACTTCACTTCTCTAAAACCAGTGATTATTTATGCCGCGGTTGATAAGGTACGGACCAATAGAGGTCTGTAAAAACATTACTAATTATGTATTTAAATATGTATGTACGTGTACGAGTATGTAGTACATAAAACAATATAAGTTTTAGAAAATTTTAATTAATTTCAAATTCACTACACTTCTACTTAATTTACAATAAGTTTAACTATTTTTATTTTAAAACATAATGTTTTTCAATGTAACGTACTTTACATTTAGATGTAATTGAAGAAAATTATGCAAAAATGATCAAAAATTTCGCCTTATACAAATTGCTGAGAAGCATAATTTAGCATTAACACATACATATATAATCTACCTTAAAACTTAATCGAAGTATAAATTCCCAATGTGCACATGTCCCACTTTAATGCCAAGTAATTTTCAACGTTTTTTTCGTCCAAAGAGAATTTACTCAACACTTGCATGTATATAACCTAGCATCAATTATCTAATCTACAACAAAGTATAAACTACATATCTGTACGTATTAACTCCACTTTAATGCTTAGTCAATTTTAAACGTTTTTATTTGTTTCAAAGAGCACAGAGATAGAACAGAATTCTCCTTGGATAAAAAAAACGGTTAAAGTTAATCAATCGTTAAGAAAGATTTAATATCTGCACATATAGATTTTAGTTTTGTGTAGTTTAAGATTAACCTACATAAGTGCATGGGTTAGTTCTAAATAAGGTAAGAGCACCATCTACCGTTACCGTAGTAGCTTAGTTTGAGAAAATCTAGTGTATTTTTATTATTTAGTACCAACAATTTTTCTTATTTTTTTTTTTTTTAAATTTTTAATAGTTTAGTCACGATATCCTAAAGGAAAACATTCAATTCGTTGGGGAATTAAGTAATTATAATAACTTTTTTGATTAAACAATTGTTCCCTATCACCGCCACCCTTATATTGCGTTGTACCTATTACCGGCAAAATTAGCCAAAAAATGCATCAACTACCGCCACATGTAATTGACAGATAATTAAACACATTCAACCATAGTTTATCTAGTACAGCATTTTTATTTACTTAATTAAATATTGATTCATTCATAACAACATAAACAAAAAAAAATATTGCGTTCTTAAAATAAAAAACTTAAAAAAGCGCCGTTTTTGGCATTATAATTATTGCTTATAATCTTAAGGCATATCACTTTTGTATTTAAAACTTCATATATCATATGCATAAGCATTTATAAAAATTAAATTAGGAATATTGACTCGTATGGTATATAAGGCTAATTATCAATTTAGTGTAATTTTTTTCCAGATTTTATTTAAGCTATCTCTGGAACTGCATAAAGCCCTCGATTGGTTATTAATGAAGGCGGAGAAATTTTGACAACGTCAATTATTGGATAGTTTAATACATCTTCATTTTCAGGCCATTTCCATTCAGCCATGGTTTTGACCTTTACCTCATCAAGAACTTCTACTTTTCCGACGACAAGCCCAGGAAACAATTCACCTTCATAATGAACACATAGTTTCCAACATTAAATGTGTCTTTTTTTTTTCTTTATTTCTGACATAACACTGACCATTGCTTTTTGTGCTTCTTTTTCGTTGAATTTCAGTTCTCTTTTCGATCGTCTTGCAGCCATTTCCCTTTCTTTTAGCTCTTTTTGACATTTTTGAGCTTGCAGATGTGAAATAAATTCTTTTGACGTTGCCACAACCGGGATAGTCTTTTTCTTCATTTTGACGGTTTTGTTTTGTGAGGGCTCTGGCCAATACAAAGCATTTTTGAATGGTGTTGGATAGTTCGTATCATTCGAATTCGAACATTCATGCAAGGGACTCACAGGTGCTGCTATAATAGTGTTCATGGCTGCCTTTTTTTTTCTTTGGGTTTGTCCACAATTAAAACGGAACCATCTTCCATCACGTTTAGATTAACAACGTCACTTTCTTTAAACCAAAAACTTTTATCAATATAATTTTCATCTTCATTAGGCAAATTAAAGGTGGGATTTTCATTCCTTATCGTTTTGTACCACAGTTCAAATAGGCTTTTGTGCTGAAGATCATCGTCCCAAATACCTGGTGAATTGCGGAATTCTGAAAGCAAATTGGATGGTATTTTACTTTCTAAAATATTTAAGAATGTTCGGTCTGAAGATTCAATTTTGTTTGCAGGTTCGTTTGTATTGTTGTCTAAGGACTTAAGGGTTTCACTAGTAATTTAACGCGCAACCTGCTTTAGTAATTTGCCATAATCAATACCATCAACATTGAATGGAAACAGCCCCGTTGTTCTGAAGGCACATCTTATAGTTTCTGGTTTTGCACTATTTTCTAATCATGTTGACAACAGAGGAGCAAAATTTTCTTTCATCAGTTTTCCACCATTATTTTTCCACCTGCAGTTATGCACCGCAGCCTTCCATTCAGCTTTGATTGGATGAAACAGTCCGACGTCACAGGGTTGCAAAATATGCGTTGCGTTTGAAAATAAAGCAATCAAAATAATTTTATTTTTCTCACAAAACTCAGAAAGCGGTAGCGTAATATGCGATGAGTGGCCGCCAACATATAAAATTACAGGTAACTGAATTTTCTTTTCTGTAATCCATGGATGGAAAACATTTGTTATGTATTCATAAAATGTTTGAGCGGTCATCCAGCCGTTATCGGATATACCAATACCCCAATCCGTGGTCCGAGGTCACCACATGCTCTTACTGTAATTAATACTGTAATGCACTCTTTTTTATCATTCGCAATCTTCGAATAAACTTGTTTAGCTCCTCTTTTCACCACCAAAACCGATTTTTCCTTAGGTGCCAGGAAAAATGATGTTTCGTCAAAATTAAATATGCGTGATGGATCATTTGTTACTTCTATGTAATTGTTTTCATCTAAAGCCGTGTTTTCCATGAGAACTGCACTAGAACTCGATAAACTTTAAATTCCTTTTATTCTATGTAAAACGAAAAAAAATTAATTCATAAAGCGCGAATGTGTAGTGTACTTGATATAATTACATATTTTGAGTTTAAAAATTTCCCCCTTCAGTTATTTCATCAATATTTTCTTATTTCTTGCTGACGTCATTACACGCAACTACACTCGATAAATTTATGGGTTTATCCAGTGTAACTAAAAAATAAGCTATAATTGTCATTATTTATTGCTGTAACAACTTAAAATATGTATTTATGTGAAATGCACTACACATTATCACTTTATGAATTTAATTTTTTTTCCTGTTTACATAGAATAAAAGGAATTTAAAATTTATCGAGTTCTAGTGCAGTTCTCATGGAAAACACGACTTAAGTAAGTTTTAATTTCAGCAAACCAATTCCTAATATTCCGTTCTGTCAATTGTGATCTAGCAGCAGTCAAGTTTTGCGACACACGTAGGGCTAATTCTGGGTGTCTCTTTAAGAAACCGGCCAACCATTTTCTTCCAAGTCTCCCATCAGTAAAAGGGTTTGGCCGACTTAATGATTTTGTGAGATCTGCAACGGAATCCTGCAGCACGGTTTTTGTAATAGGAAACCCCAAACCTTGCTAACTTTTGGATCCACTTAACTAGTAGTGTCTCTTAATCAGCACTTAATATAGCAGGAGGTCCTGGCTTTGCTCCTAGCTCGTATTTACAACTAAGCTTATCACGTAGTGCAGTTCGGGATACATTATATTTCTCGCTTGCAGCCTTAACACTTTGTCCCTTTTTTACTTCCTCGATAGCCTGTGTCATGACATCAATGCAAATACAGCTAATTTTTTTATAATTACCATATAAATAACTTCTTAAAAATGTATAATTTTAACTCAAAATCTTAAGGGGTGGCGGTAGTTGGTTCAAATAGTAAACTTCGTGGTATCAATTACCGCCACACAATATTTGCTATTTTTAATATTTAGTTTTAAATTTTTGTATATAAATACTTACACTATTTATCACTTTTAATACATTCACCATTAATTATTTTCTCTAAAACTATTTAAACTTAAGAAATTTATTTTCCACGTGTTCTTAATAATTCTTAATAATTATCCAAGACCTGTCAAAAATATTCTTTCGGTCGCAACCAACGCTATTGAAATGAAATGTTTGATAGAATTTGTAATGGACTTTTGAAAACATATGGTCGATTGTGTTCGAAATGCTTCGGTATATTATCATGCAATATATACGATACACAAATTTCAAACGGTTTTCTTATTATTTTGCTATTTTGCGCGCAGTGGCGGTAGTTGGTGGGGTGGCGGTGACGGGTGCTCTTACCTTAAGCTAGTTCCCTTTAAAAATTAACCAATCGCATAAGTAAATTTTACTTTACTATAGTATATATTTACCACTGCAATGGCGTTCAATTGTTATATTAAACTTGTGCTAACGTTAATTTGATGTACCTATGCTAGTTATCATTCTTGAATTCAATTTGAAACTGATAAGCGCACTTTACTGAAATGATCTAGGTGAAATGTACAATACAATTTTACAGATTCATGATTCGTTAGCATTTTTTAATATACCACTTAACACTTTCCTTAACAAATATTAAAACTTGAATTCAAATTAGCATTTTATTCAGTCAACATCTCTTGATGTTGTCAAGAAAATAAAACCGCTCAATTATTGGAGAACACTCAGCTGTTCACCCGATATTTGATTTACGGACAAATCCTAACACGGTTATTAGACTTAAACGGACCATAAACGCTCCAATTTATCGCAATGCATGTTGTATTACAAATCTTGCAGATAATTGAACTAATTTATCGTACAGTGTTTTTCCCTCACACGTAATGATATTCGAACCAATTAGTAATCAAGTCTACTTAGGCTTGCTTTTGGGGTTAATCCCTTTAATTAATTTTCAAGTACCTCATAACTTGTGCTTGTTAAAACAGTCATTACAAGTCACATCATTTTCTTGAAAGTTGCGTTTGGCCAAGAAGGTACAGGTTGTCGTAAGCAAAAGTTTTAAAATGATATATAAGAATCTATAAACAATTCTTACAAAAAATCTTCCCTGACATTTAAATAAATCGTTTAATCGTATGTACAATTTTATTGCAGACTATACTCCGTCAGATGCGATTGAATCGTACATTTTATTGTACGACAACCTTATACACAATAATCGATTCAAGCCAAATCGTTAGATTTATCGTACAATAAATCGTTGCCTCTTTGACTCGTATAAACAGATTGATTAAACGTCTTAAATAATCATTTTATACTGTAGTTTAAATAATCGACAAAAAAATCACATTTACTCAGTATGTATTGTATTTTGTACCCGTCTATGGTTAAAATTAACCAATGCTCACAAGTATAGATGACTTTACCATAGTTTAGATTAACTACTACCATGTAGTCTAATTGTAATAACAACAACGTAAATTATGATGATTGATAAATTTTAAGCGTTTATTTCGATCGAAAGAGAATTTAACGGAATATCTTCTCGAATATTTCCGAATTTGATTTATAATTTATTAAACGCCGAACCAAAAAGCATAACTTAGCTATAGCTTCGTGCTTCAAATTAACTAAATCGCTTAGGTACTAATTTTACTTTACTCTAGTTTAAATAAACACTGCAATGTCATTCAATTGTAATATTAACCTTGCACTTTAGTTAATTTGATTTATAATATACTAAAAGCGAAAAAATAAATTAACTTAGCTAGTTTTGTATTTTGGAACATGTACGATTCAAATTGACCAACGCGATTTCTTGACAAATTAACCACAACGTAGGTTATTGTTACTAAAATTGATTAAACTTGTTTAAGTCGCACAATTTTTTTTTCAGTGTAAAGTTCCAACAATTACTTACTCGTAAGTTCTTTTATTTTTTAAATTATAGAGCATTTATTTATTACGAGATTCTCAAAAAGCTTTAAATTATTGGTTTTAGTTAAATTAAAACCTAAGCCCTAATTTTGTAAAAAAATGTAAGGCCCGATTTTCTTTCCACTCCATTTCGAAATGCTTGATTTGGTTGGCTTTAAAATCTAAATTGAAGAATGTGTCTCCTCTTGTGACGCAATCATTTTTCTGATTTTAAATTATGATTACTCTCTTCGGTTACATACTATACATTAAAAGTGTTATCTCACAGAGAGTTTTAATTTTAATTAATTTGATACCTCGCTTTGAAATATTTGAACCCAAGTGTTCCAACACCAATACCCAAGATCACGAAAGATATTTGAATTTTTCTTTTTTCTTTAATTTAGCGAAAACAGTTGATCCAGTTGATCAAAAGTATAGCCCCAGAATGTTACAAAAATATATTGTCTATTGCCTTGTACCAACTACCGTTTCAAAAGGGTATAAAGAAAATCTGGTGGATCAGATTAGAACTGTAGTAAGTTTTCATGAAAACATACGGTTACAAAGGAATAGACGCGATTTGCAACCACTTAATTGGAATACATAAACGATTTTGTTTCTAAATACTTACTTAGTACTTAGAATAGAATCATTTTACTTCCAAGTACTTAAGTATATAGTTTTTAAATTCTAGAAAGAATAGACACCGGTTTGCTCCTAAACGACACACTTATTATCTGCAGTTTGTGACAGAAAATTTATCTTTGTTGCTTTGTAGTAAGTCAAAGATGATCACTATCTTCAAGTTTGGTAACGGTTTGATATATTCTTACATCTTAGACTGTCCGAGCTCATCGTTTAGAAATTGACATGTCTTGGCTCCGGGAATTCCTTCGCGGATATCTCCACGTTTCTACATGAATCTTAAGAGGAACGAATGTCCGATTTAGGCTCTACTAGATTCAAGGTCATCCATCCAACTTTTTGTAAAATTAGTTTTTGTTTTGTAAAACATAGTTCGGCTGGGCGACGATTCTCTGGACCTTGTCCCATTCGATTACAGAGAATATAGTTAGCTAACGCTCTTGACCTATTTCTATGGCTATCATACTTTATTCGATCGGATTTTACGGGGCAATAGGTTTTACTTCTGTAATATAGCTATTTTATATTGACACTGCAAAAATCAGTTATCTTATTAACGTAAATTCAAATTACTGTACGTTAAAATACTTAGTGATTTATTTAAGTAATTGACTTTCAAATTTTGTATTAAACAATCGCGTAAAAACTTTAATTTCGTAATTTGAATATATACGATTTAACAATTTCCGATTATATTAAACATAAGTAATGTACTTACTTACTCGTAATTGCAATTTTTGCAAAAAAAAAAAAAAAACTTTTGAATTTTGCGATCGATTTCGTAAGACCAATTTAAATATATTGTTGCTCATTAGTTGCTTCGAGTCATTTTAGAATAAGAATCATTTTCAAGAAAAATTAAAAGTGTGACTCTTTCGTTTTTATAAAAATTATTCCCTTCCAAAGTCCATTCAGGTCATCGTGGTAGACGTACATATGTAATGAAAAAACAAATTATAATTTTACTTTCATGAAATCATGAACCGCAACTTTTAAAAGTAAATAAAAGTTGATTTTGTTTAATTTTTGCCGATAGTCATATTTAATGTTTAGTTTAAGCAACTGTTTTATGGATTTTACATTAGTAGCGTATATAATTAACATTGAAACGTGATTAGAATATTCCATAAACCTATAGTGACTAGATTTGTATAGGAAACGTGAAACTATCAAAAAATTTCCAATGCAAAAAATACCTATAGGCATACATTTGTATGTAAATACAACAGTTTGTCCTACTTCCGGAATAACAACGTGGTCGTATACCATCAATCTGTAAGAATTTTATTAAATGATAAGTAAGTATTTCTTAATCAATTTACACTTTATATATTAGTATAGCAAATTACAATTAAATTATTTGCTATACTAGCAATTTAACTAAACTAATTAAAACAGTTGCTTATGATTCAGTTATATCGTTAACGCCAATTAAGTATTTTTTTTGAATATTTATACGAATATGTAGTTTTATTTGTTGTATTGTGACATAATATAATTGTACCAGATACTTATTCAATTAATTAGTCTTTGTAGACAAATAGTGTAAAGGATGAATAAGTGTTTCAGTAAGAATGTGATATATGTACATTTTAATGGTAATTTATTGTAAATTACATTCATATCATCAAACCTTATACTAAGTATGTTATGAAAATTCATAAATACAGTGACGAAGCCAGGGGTACTGAAAAAATTAGTTAGCTCATTTTATCGGAATTTCGTTGTTTGGTTAGCCTTCCTTATATGGTTGGCCATAAGTAGTGAACTTCCACATAACAAACTTTTCATTGAAAATTCGTTGCAAAACTTCGTTTTATTGAAAATTTTGTTAAACTTTTTTTCGTTGTGAATAGATTTATTTCACTGTTTTTATGAAATACACTTAACGCCGTTACCTAAGCCCAGCCAAAAAAAAAAATTTGTGTTTAGAAAATCGGTAAACAGTAATTATATTTTTCTGTAATATAAAAAATCGTCTAAATTCATCAGCATTTAGCTAACTTAAAAACTTAGAAATGTGTTTCTGTGATATTTTTGAATTTTTCTGGAATGACAGAAAATTTGTAGTTTAAGGTCCAGATTATCCAAAACACATAATTTGCTTAGGTCACAAATTGCTATTTTATCTATTTCTTAAATTTATTTTAAACGTTTATATTATACAGCTACCACCGTGATTGATGAATGGTTGCTCGTTGAGTGATGATCACGGTGAGGTATAAGAGAACCATTACCGTGTTTGTTCAACGATCGCTCGTGGAGTGCTCAGTCCCACAACAGGGTTCAAAAGCTCGCATTATTTTGGTTATTTTTTTTTACAAAATATGGTATAAAATGATGGTCACCGTGAATGATCAATGATCGCCCATGGATCCCTCATTCGTTCAACAGAGTAGTGAACTGTAACCGTAAAATTTTTCATAAAAGCATTTTTCTCTAACATTTGAAATTTTTTAGGAGATCTTACGATATTCGAAAAATTCTAGAATTAAAACAAATTTCTCAACCATTTTGAAGCAATGTAAATCGGACCGTTTTTATTGTGCCTGCCTGGAGTAAAACTAAGAAGGTTTGTAAAATTCATTCGACCTTAAGCTGAGCACATCAGGATGTAATTATGATCAAAGATTCGAGTTTAATCGTTAAGCATCGATCTAAAGTGACCGGTTAACAAACTAAAATGAAACTAAATTTTTTACGTGAGATTTGCAACTTTTTTTTACCTGAAATGGACTCAATGTTAATGAACGTAAATTATCAAGTTTGGTTACCATATAGCTTGGAAATACACAAATTTAATGATATTTTTAGTTACAAATTAGGTTTATTTAATTATATATGTACGTATTTTTCCACCCCCAATCAGTTTTGAACCGGTTTCAAATTCAAGCTGCAGTCGAAACATTAAAATCAATAAAAAACGAAATTGAACCGAAACGTAAAATAGGAATCAAGAATATAACCACAAATCAGAGTAAAACCAATTTCGATGCACCAGAATGACGGAATAAACTCAAACACGTTGGAAGTATTCTTGTATTGCAAATTGATAAAAACTAAGTAAAAAATTTGCTATGGTTAAATTAAATAAATAACTATTTTAGCAACATACTACGAAATTTTTATTGTTGTCCAGTTCCAGATAAAATTTTGAACTAAACGAATTTTTATCTTACTTAAGTAAAGTGGGAGATAGTTATGCACTCAAAAAATACCTAAATACCGTTTTTCTGTTTTATGCTCAGGAAGAATACATAGTGCGGTCAAGAAATTAGCCGTTGCGCAGGGTGTGCTGTACGACTTGTACCTTAGTAAACTTGATTTGACAGGTATTAAGTTTATGTGAAATATAAATTTTAAAAATAACTTTATTCATTTTTATCCTCCACTTTGATTGACTTAACTTAGGTTACAAATCGAAAAATTGACGTCTGCAGTTGTTGCAAACTTTTTAAAGCCAAGATCTACAGTCAATTTTTATTTCTGCATTTTAATCCGATGGAAATTGCAACTCGTTTGAGATGATTAGCATGTATAAGTGGTTAAAACCGGTCGAAAATTAAATAAACATTTACATTTTTATGTCAAATTAGATATTGCTCATATTAAATAATAAAAATATTTGTCAGCCGCCTTTCGGTCATCGGTCAAGCCTTCAGTTTTGCTATACAACTACTCTTTGTTTACCAAATTTTTACAAAAATTAGCTGTTAAGTAAATGCTGAAAGTTAACTTTTTTTGTTAATTGGCCGTAAAAATGATGATTCGTTTTTATGGCTAAACAAATACAATAATAAATGTTACCAATATTCTTTGGATTCATAAAATGAAATATTCTATGGATCTAACAGATTAATTTTATTATTCGGGTTTGTACTGTCCAATTTAGGATTGGTGAACCAAGTAAGAATTTAAATTTATATAGTAACTAATTATCAGCTATTGATATAGTAAGAATAGTAAGATGACCAAATTTTTGTTATATTTTCGAGATTTCTTTTTAAATTAAAGATTTATTAAGAATTTTATTATCAGTAAAGAAACTGTACTTACTGGGACTAGGTATGTAGGTTTGCTGATACTTGAGCAGCTTGCATAAAGTTTCAAATGAAGACGTCTTCACCTTTTAGTTCTTGACATATCAGATGGCTCAAAGAGTTTAGGAACTTTGTCAGTTTAATGTTCCTTTGAAAGAGCTTTTAAAATTGTGCAATTTTTAGGGACGTAAGTATTGAGTTGGTCAGATGAAATTCGAAAATCTCTATTCTAAACAACACTGCGATTGAAATATTGTACGCGGCTCACTTCAAACTGCAACTGCAGTTTTTCCAGAAAATTTGACAGTTCGGTTAATTTGATAATGTTGCAAAATGGAAAATCATCAAGCTCCAAGTTCAAAGACAATTTGACGGAAGAGAGGGCTGTCCCATCTTTTTCTAGTATTGCTGAGGCAATCCCAGAAGAATACACTGCAACAATTTCTTTTGATATCTTATTTTACCGGCGAACTATTTCCAATTTTAGGTCGAAATACCAAGTGCGAAAATTCCGAAAAATTTACCGCAAAACCAGAGCACTTACAAGACAATTTTTCATGAAAATCGGAAACCGAATTTCTTAAGTTGAGTGCTGAACAGAAACCGTCCACAGTCAGGAAAGCCTGGGGAACTATTGGTAATTATGGATAAAACAGATTACGACGAGAGAGTACAAATGATGATAGATAAAGTTCCATATTCATATCCATATTCATAAATTGGCACTAACCCTCAAAAAATTAATTAAAATGGCAGAGCAGGTAGAATGAGTATATCATTGAACTGTGATGCTACATATATTTAGTACACAATGGAAATTGATAGTAGCCTATCTATCGAAACCATATCCGATTGTAAGAGCTACTCGATTCCCTTGCTATCAGTCAATTACGTCAAATAAAATGATGGTCTCATTTAACACCACTGCATTGTTTCCCAGAATTCCGATCAATAAACCGTTCGAACTACAGAATCTTTATTGTTTTAGTTTTCCTTGTTTTCCTGGGGCTAGAGTCTCTGTAAAATATGTACTATAATATTGTATTTCCACGATGCGCGATAGCGAAAATACCGATATTTTATTTATTTACATTTGGAAGAATATAAAAATTCAAAAAAAAAAAAAAAAAAAAATAAATAAATAATTATAGACGTAAATAATTAGATTACATAATTTTCTAGATTTATTTTTCAAATACAAATTTTTTGTTAAGTAATTAAGTACATCTGAAATGATTTTAATTCGTTTAAAATAAATCTTACGATTTTAAAATAAATATCTTCAATTAATGATGAACTACTGACGGAAAACGTGAATTTTCAGTGGTTATTTTTGGAACTCGTAGATATTTACCAGTCAGTGTTCTTTTGACATCCAGAACAAGCATCTCATGATAAATAATATTTACAAATTATAATTCAAAACTTTTCTGAAGGTCCTTCTGGGTTTCAGCTAAACGAAAGAATTGAATTCATCTTTGGTGCTATTAATAATTTGAGCTTTCAGAGAGACCTTCAAGAAGGTGTAATCACCTACAAGAAATGGTTGTTTCACTCTTCTAGGTTAGGAAAATAGGTTAAAGTAAGTTTATTTTTGCCGCGATTTTAAAGGGTAAAATCGCGAGCATGTGTGTCGATTTTTCAGGATTTCGTCGGAAACTTATTAGTCATGATACTGAAACATTTCAATAAGTAACTGCATTGCCCGAGAGGGGCATACGTTGTTATATTTTTTTGAAAATTGGGCTATTAATGACAACAAAACACGCATATGCGATTTAAACATCCACAAATTGACCGAATTAGTGTAGGTGATCTACATACAAAATAAATACAAATATGATATTGTACTATTTCATGTCAAGTGATATCACGGTAATTCCCGGTTTGTGAATCTATTTAGGGCCGGTAATCAGATTCTCTTGATGATACCCGAAAACGAAGCATAGCCCCATTTTCAAAATTTGTAATCTTCATAACCGTCGATTCTGTTAGCTGAGGCGATAATGTCCCGTTGATCGTTTACTCATTTTCACATAACTGGAGGTTAAAGAAAAATCTTCTTGATTTGATGTCCACGTCGAATGAGGAAGATCTATTACTTTGAAATCAAACGCAAACGCGACTACGTCAACCAGAATGAAATTATTTTGTATCCGTCAAAAATTATCATAGGAATTTACAGTGATAATTTGGGAGTGTTCGGTTTTCTCCAAAAAATGTCAAAAAATTATTACTTACTAAATAATATTTATCACTGGTTACGGACACATTCTGTGTTTCAACATCTGTGATAAACATTTTTTAGTACAAATATTAGACATTTATTTAAAAAACCGCACACACCCAAATTATCACAGTCCATTCCTATCAGAATTTTTGAGATATTAGCGTTTTATTTCAAAGAAATTGATTTTCTTCTTTTACCGTAATTTTTATTGTTGGTTTAATGGCAAAATTATGCTTCAATGATTGTCAAACGACAGATCCAGTGATGATAGAGGATACTTTTTTACAAATTTAAATGTTTGCGCATTGTATGAGTGAATAAACAACCGATAAGCATACCTACAAATCGGAAATTACCATCAATCACATCTCATTGAAGTTGTACCGAATTGTTCAATTTCTGTGATAATGCCCATTTCCTAAATCTGCGTTTTATTCGCTTTACACTTATTCGAGTAGTGTTTCAAAAGTTTATAGTATCGGTGCTTGCTGCGTGCCAACCACTACGTACGTCGTCGTCAATTAACGGCATAACTATATGTATAGCATGTTTTTTTATAGGTGTCTAGAACTTTAAAATGAAATAAAATACATAAGAATCGTGGTAATGGCCATGGTATTGGCTTTATTTTACAGCTAATTTTATGCCATTAGTGTTTAAATATGATTTCGGGTGTAAGGGCGCCGCGACTGGCCCGAATAAAGTGCCATCTGAAAGCCCGATTTTCGATCACTTTTTGGAATTGTTGGGGCAGTATATTGGCAATAATGCGGCGAATGTTGCTTACCAAGTCGTCTATCGTCTCTGCTTTGTCGGCGTAGACCAGCGACTTTACATATCCCCATAGAAAATAATCCAATGATGTTAAATCATTTCATAGGTTCATTACGCGAAATTATGCGCTCATCGAATGTTTCCGTCTATTAATCGATTGAGGCGTGTGCTGTGTGACATGTTGCTCTGTCTTGTTGAAACCACATTTCTTCCAACGAATAAATCAGTAATCATGGGTATCCATTGACTGTAATGTTCTGGCCGGCACCCCAAGAAATATTTACAACTGATTCCACCAACCCTAAAGCTTACCAAACAGTATGGGTAGTTTCTTCATTCCAAACGCGATAATTTTGCTTGTTGATGCAACACAAAATTTAAACCGGTCAAAGAGGGGTTTACAAAATAGGATTTATGCCCATCAAATAGAGTATTAAATTACGGATTTATGGCCATCAAAGTTTTAGGTCATGTTAGATAGTTCTGGATTATTTTAATGTCTAAAACGTGCGTCGAGATTCTCAGCAAGATTTTTTCTGTACACAACTAAATTAATTTTTGCGTTCCTTTCATAATTCCGTCTCCATTCCGTCGAGATTGTCTCCATCTTCCCATCAAATGTTTTTTAGTACTAATTTTTGACATTTATTTGAAAAAACTGCACATACCCAAAATCAATATAAAAAATTAATTCATTGTATAATTGATGTATGTACTTAATTAAACTAGAACGTGATTTTAATTCTCTGGCCGTAATTTTTATTGTCGAATTAAATTACGTAATTTTGCGTTAATGCGCTTTATTGTGAGTATAAGAGGGCTTGAACGTCGTGAAATTATCCAGAAATCGAAAATTGTTCAATGACGTGAACATGGTCGTAAAGGAGTTTTTTAGGCACAAAAAGCGCGACACAACTCAAAAATCATCATTTTGAGTTATTCTCAGAAATGAGTAGCTAAGTTTGTTTATTAGAAAGAATGAACACTGCGGAAATAACCGCTAGAGAATGGTTGGGTTTTGAGATCCTATGTTGATGCGTGAAATAAACAATTTTCAAATTGCTTTCCTGAAAATCAACTTTTTTACGTTGTGTTGCTATTCTTGAACATCGACGATTTACTTATTATATTTTGAGATATTAGCTGCGTTTTTTTATTCGCTCCCGATAGCTGCTATCGAGAGCCGTCATATAAAAAATGGCTCCCGATAGCGCTCCGTATAAATAGGTAGAGCCAAATATTTTTTATATGAAGTTTTTGGTAAACAATTGAATTAAAAATGATAGTTTGATGTTAAATAAGTTTAGTTTACCAATAAATAGCGCGTCAAATTTAAATTTAGGCGTAGAAAAATGACGGCTCTCGATAGCAGCTATCCGGAGCGAATAAAAAAACACTACAATTAATGGTTTGCGTTGTAATCAATGGGGATACTAAAGTAAAAAATAATGAATTATGTATTCTGTCAAAATTACATCAAAAACAATACAACAGATTTTGTTTAACTGTTTGAAACCCAATTTAGAACGCATAGGCGTAGAAGCTATAATATAGTAGGAAAATAAAAAACAAGTATTTTAGACTTTAGTAGTTATTCCATTTATTATTTATTGTACTTACGAGTATGTACATATGTATTACATTTATATGTTTATACCAACCAAATCTATTTAATTAAGTTATCAATAAAAAATATTTATTTATAATGAGTTCGCAAATAATTAAAAACCAATTTAAAACTTAGTTTAATTAACTAATTATTTTAATAAATATTAATTATATTTAATTAATAAATTTTATTTTCATAAAATTATTTTCATAAAATCATTTAAATTCATTTTCATTTCATCACCACTGTGCGACTTGGGCGGCATGTCGCCTTATTGGAGATCGAGAGCAGACTAAATTATTTTATTTTGTTTTGTGTATTGTGTTCAGTGCTGTCGCTCTGAAAACTTTAAACGGAGTACGTTTCAAATTTTCAGGGGAGTATTTCTAGACACAAGGGAGTGCATACGAAATGCGTTAGTTACACCTTAGACATAAATAATTGTTGTTGTTTTTGATCCAAATTTGAATATTAAAAGAAAACTGTTTTATTTATTGGTTTAGAGCTCTTTATCTATTTTACTATTAAAGCCTTAAGCTCGGTATACTGCTCGAGCTAAATAGTTTTTTAACACGGCCACAACTTTCCACGAAATCACAGATGGTTTTAGATTATCGCGTTTTGAGATTTTTAAGTTTTTCTCGTAGAGAAGAATATCGATCAGCGAAACTTTAGCTTCGAACCCTTTTCACTTTCAACATCGGAATTTTGGCAGATATGCCCAATTCAGACACGTCAAATATGCGATTATGTTTGTCATAATTGGAAGATATTTTGGAGGAATTTAAAGAAATGTCAGCCAGACGATACCACAATAGGTACCTAGGGTGACCAGGTGATAAATTATTAAACCTAGACGAATCTGAAAAGATTGCTAAATAAAATTGGTTTGGTGGCGACGACTGGTCATAAAACTTCCACGTGGTGAAATGTGAAATCTCTTCTAGAAAAGTTTTAAACCTGCTAACTTGATTAATAATTCGGAGGTGTTACAATTAATTTATTGATCATCAAATATATTGGTTAAGTCAGAAAATAAATTTCAACGGAATTTGTGCGTAAGTTCTTAAATGAAACATCGCCAGAATTCAATAAATATTACAAGACACTATAATGATCCTGTGGTTTTTAGAAACAAATTTCGGGAAATCAGATTTGCCAAAGAAAAATTTGTTTTTTACTTTCATACCCACTCCAGGCCCTTACTATATTCCCAGGTTCCAACACCAAATGGAGCACGTTTGTCAATGATTTTTAGTGACATTTTATATCTGAATTATTAAGCCGATTCTATCAGTAGTTCCTAATATAGAACCGAATTATTCACGCTCCGAAAATTTCTTGGGTCACCTTATTTGGGGTCGGATTTGTTATTTTAAATAAAATAAGAGTCAAATTTAATAAATATTGCGGAACACCACTAACGATGTTTTGGTTAATGCCATTTATCAGAAACATTGTTTCACCAATTTTCTTTTTTTACATAGAAAACCAATCCAGGTAGTGTACTAAGTCTCCAGCTTCAAATAGAACTAAGTGGCGCTGAGATTTGAGATGTTAAATCGATTCTTTAAGCAGTTCCTGATATGAAATATATTAATTTCGGCTCTGGAAAATTCCTTTCTCCATATCATCTGAAGTCGGATTTCTTAATTAAACCATCGCTCAAATTCAGGATATTTTTGAGTTAAAACTTAATTCAAACTAGTCTCCAGCATCAAATGGATGGAACAAGCACATTTGTTGATTAATTTTAGTGAAATTTATTATCTGCGATATTTTGTAAATTCTATAAATAGCTCCTATTATAAAACATATCATTATTTCATGGCCTGAAAAAATTTTCTGCCATAAGGTAGGGGATCAGAATTTTTAATATAAAACATGGTCAAACCGCAAGAAATATTTTGGAACACTACTCGTACTAATGGTATTATGATCGATACCATAAATCAAGAATTAGATTTACCAATTTTGGTTTTCCATACACAGGTAACCCAGTCAATTGTCTTCACCTCCGGCACCGAACGGAATACACACCTTTGTCTTTACATTTTAGTGAAATTTTATTTCGGAGATGTTAAGCCGATTCTATATAAATAGTTCTTCATATTAAATCACGTCCTGAAGCTCGAATTAAATTTTATTGAAATTATTATTTTTCTGGCTCTCGCACATTTTGCATGCCGCTAATAAGTATAGCGATCTGAATGAATATTGTCTAAAAACCAGGACAATGTAAGATATTTTCCTGGATGGCCACAGAAGTTTGAAAACCCACAACATCTCCAGAGAAACCAGCACATCTGGTTACACTATTTCTACCCTATCTAAGTAGGCGAGAAGGAGAATGCCAAAATAAAACTGAAAGACAATTTATTCTGTCAGCATTTAACCTTGCCAGACAAGAAATATGTCTGGGAATCTGGATTTTACTCAAATGTAAAAAAAGGATTTAAGAATATTGATGTCAAAGCGTATTGGACGATTGAAATTTCCCATATCACACTGCATAAATCCAGACTTCCATACAACTTTCCAATCTGGAAAGGTTAAATGACTGCAGAAATTATCTTACAGCATTATTTTTGTACAGAAGTGCTAATCTAAGCTTAAGAAATTTTATTTTCCATACATCATTTTTGTGCGATCTGACTAATCGACCTCATAATTTGTCTTGCACCGTAATTTTTGTACTCAGGAGGTTCTAATCTAAATATTTAGTCAAAATTGACAAATTTGTTTGGTAAAATCAGGTAATCTCTGTCATTTTTGAGTTTATCTGAAGTTGTAAGATGTAAAAAACTCGGAATTATCTTTTTATAAGTTTTACCAACTAACATTCAGATTCTGAAAAAATAGCTGTGTGATGTTGAAGTAATTTTGTTCGCAATTTAGACATGTTTGAATTGATATTGTTTGCTAAAATGACTGATTCATTACTGCAAGAGAACTGTTTTATTGGTTTTTGCCTGAAAATGACAGAAACCATTATAAATTAGCTTCGAAAAAAGGCTTTATGAGAAAGCCATATATCCCCTAAATATTATAATTATTGCAAGCAAAAGCCGATAAGTTAAAATATTGTGTCAAAGTATTATTAGAATAGCAGTTATTAGAAATGGGGAGTACAAAATGAAATAGCGGAGTACAGCAGTAAGCACTAAGCGAAAGTAGTACAAATACTCCGATTGTACTCACTTCGACAGCACTGATTGTGTTGTGTTTTTTTAGTGTTTAGACAAGCCGGTCAGTGATTGGTTGGTGACCTATTGCCCAATGTGCTGTACAGGTAGCACCCAATATGCGGCGAGCTTGTGTTTGTAGTGGTTCATTGGGTGATTTTGAATTATTGGGTGCTTAAGCTAAATCTTAAAAATAGGGATATTATAAACCCGATTTCGAACATTAATAATGATTTTATTTAAAATACTAGCTTTCAGGATTGATATTTCGGAAAAATTGCTCATAATTCTTATTTCTTAATTTTTAAGCCTCCACGATTTTTGAAAGTTATAAGAGAATTTCGATAGGAACTTTTTTTTTTCTAGGTGCATTGGAAGGGTTTGGAAGTCTAGTGCAAAGTCGAAATCTGATAACTCGATGTTGATTGATTTGATGTTGGCTTGGATTTTCATGCATTATTGATTGATCGTGGTGTGGATGAGTTTATCATGTCCAAAAGGTTTTGGTTTAAACTTAAAATGGAAAGATTTTCCAATGGTATACAATTTCCAACACCATAATCTCTAATTTGTGTGTGTACTAACAACCGTTTGTAGGCAGATGAAAATTGCTTTACTTTGGATTATTATTGTAACCTAATCTAGATCGAATACTACAAAAAAACAATTCTATATGATCTTGATTAAGTTTGTAGAATGGCAAAAACAAAAGTTCGTTGTTCCGTATATATTTTAGGTATATATATTGTAATCGTATTTAGGCAAAGCAAAATTCCAATGAATCCTGTTTTTCTATTAGAGCTTACGACGGAAAGTTCGGTCCATTGGGTCGATTGTGTCCCTTTAAATTTTAAATTGCGAATATATTCAACTGCAGTAGGAATATAAGCTTCAATTTCTTTATAATTTGATTCACAAATCGGTTGTCTCGGCAGTGGTTTTGGGCTGCTCTAAGTTTATTTCCTAGATGTAGATTTTCTCCTTCTTGAAGTTTTAAGAGTTATTCCAAATAAGACCAATCAATGATACTGCCATGCATCGCCATCTATAAGTGGCCCTTTTTCTGCTAAACAATGTGGTACATTTTTTAACATGTGACAAGGATCTGGAAAAATAAACAAATTAATGGCTTTACCATTATAATTATATTGAAAGCGGTATTTAAATCAGGTAGGTTTGTGTTACATCCAAGAAGATTTTCTGTTGAGAAATTAGTTATAATCGAAAGTTATACCAATTAAACTGGCACCTGTCTCGAATAAATTTTGAAGGCACATATCAACGAACTTTTTTTTTTCCTGACTACTTATTAATGGACGCTATGACAATAAAGTAACCTAAAGGCATTTTTCATTTTATATTAACACATACAATCATGAATACAAGAACTTGGATAGGCATTTCGTCATTTCCCCTACCGTCTCCAAAATCGACACAACAAAATGTTTTATTCCCAACTAATTCAATTTGCGATCTGATACGGATTTCATCAAAAACTAAATTGCAATAAAGTTTTTTTGTCGGAATTTATAACTAGGTGTTTTAAAGTATCAAAAGTTACTTATGGTTTTATAATATGGTAAAAGATTATTAAAAGTACGTCTAACAAATTTGTAAGCCTTGGGAGAATAGAAATTTAAATTAAGTGTAAATACACGTATATCATCATCATATTTTCGAGGTTATTGTTTAGCTTTAGTTTTTTTAATTTGCCTTTTTTACGATCGAACTAATTGGAGTTAACAATCCCATTAACTTCACAAGTTCCTCATCTTGTAATACATTTTTCGTAGCTACTTAATTGTTTTAAGGTTGATTGCAGAAACTTTATTTTATTTTTGTGGCTTTTAACCAATTGATTTAGTCGAATATTCCACGCTCTGGACTTCTTAAAAGCTGAACGGACCACATTAAGTTTAATGTGACCGATATTTTTTGACAAGTGATGAATGTTCGTCACTTGATGTTTTCAAAGCTCTTTTCAATGTTATTTTAGGATAATATCGTTTTCGTTCTCTTGATTGAGTTTGTTCGGTAGAAATGGAATCTACAAAGAATTTTCTTCATCGTTCACTGTACTTTTTTCCGATCACTGTACTTACTTCTACGTCCGAACACTGCTTTGCGACGATATTAATTGTTCCTTAATTATTAATCATACATTTTTTAAAACTTCACGGTAAAACAAAAAAAACTGTAGTGCTAAAAAAATTTAGCATATCATTCATGTTTTTAATCAAATTTGTATAGAAGGCTCCATCTATATTATTTTAATATCTTTGGTTGTAATATGCCTAAACATATGTAAGCCTGCTATGATTTTGCTTTTATTTATTTATTATCTCCGCCATTTTCGCTACCGTAAAGTTAAGCCATATTTGTAAATTGAATAATTTGAATTAAAAATGCGAAAAACATAAAACGCATTTTTCGTCATTTGTCAACTTACCTTACTGAGCGGTCAGATATAAGATCGCTCAACAAATACAGCCTTAGCAAACGACGTCAAAAATATGATCTGGATGAAAAAAATTGTTCTTTATAATCAAATTTTTTGTGTTTTTTGACGCAAAAAATAAATTTTTTGTTATCCAGATTATGTAAAATTCAGAAATCTCGATTTTTTAAAACTGTTTAATTTTTTTTTTTAAATATGAAAAACAATAAGACGTGGTTATTTTCACTAAAATTAATATAGAAAAAAGTTCAATTTATTTGATAATATTTTCTTATCATCTATTTTTTTAATAGTATGAAAAGAAGTTCGCTGGGTAAAATGCACAGAATAATCTTTCATTTATATTGCCTCTGCCTTTAAGTCTTGAAGGATTTCTAAAAATTCGTGGCTAAAAATCGCTCTTAGACATTTTATTCAACTACTGGTGACATTTGCCTCGCTTTTATTTACGCCAAACATATTTTTGATCTCATAGATAAGCATTTAAATTTGTTGCTTTCATTAAAAACATTAATGAATTTTTTGTTGTTACTTTGTCACAAATTGTTAAGAGAAGTGGTAGACGAAAACTTTTTATGGCTAAGAAGAATATAGTATATCGTTATCTAGATACAAAACACTTTACGTCACTTGAAAAATGCGTGTGTATATTGGGCCTCACAAAATATGAAATATTTGATTTTTTTTTATTTAAATAAACTTTTTAAATTATTAAATCAGTTTTACCGAATATTTTGAAGTTGTAGGACTAAGTAAAGATGTATAAATTTTAAAGTAAAATTTACAATTAAGTAGTTAATAAAATAGCAATAAAATTTTTAGTATTTTAATTCACACAATAATTTGTTTTCAAGTAGGTACTTATATACATACGTAGTTATGTACACAAAAAAATCCAAATTAGCGCTATTATATAAATAAAATGGTTCAACTTAACAATACTAATTTATTTTAGTATTTTGGTATCGTGATAATTCAATAGTTACTCGTAGGTCATAGTCATGTACTTATGTTTATTTAACAATTGAATAATTAACACATTTTACATATACATATATTGATAAATCTTCGCGTCCTCCATAATTTCGAACCTGACATTATTTCTATAATACGTAAATGCCATCCAATAAAACAGATCCACTTAAATAAAGTAGATTAAGTTACATACTATACTAATTTATAAAATCTGATAAAATCAATGATTTGAATTATTCCCACTCTGGCCATATAGGGCAATAAGCTATTGTGATTAGTATTTTTAGAGGTCCAAGTGAAAAGGTGCAGATAGGCCGTTATCAAACTTTATTTTACAATTTTAAAGTACACACTTAACGGAATTGATTGTCGTTATTCCATGAACCAAATGACGAACTCAATCATGAGAATGATATAACCATATTTACGGATTTCTGTGGAATTGGTTATTCGTTTGTCGAAGTTTCGATACAGATATGTACAGTTTTTTAGGAACCAATTAGTTACCCCTATTATGTTTCTTAGCTTACCGACGAGTCGCCCTGAATCGAAAAGTAGGATAAGTTCAATTTTGGTATTATCGCTGGTTTGTTAATTATGACAATTTCCATTAGTTTTACCCGTTTCATCTCCGGATTTTTTTTTGTATGACATACTAGTACACTCGTACATCCAGTCTACTCTTTTGCAATTTCAAAAATTCTAGATTTTAGACAAAATTTATTTTAAAATAAAAAATAAAACTATACAACGAGAAACGCAGAAAGTGCGGTTGTTTTTCAATATCTGAATTCAATTCAGATATTTCTATCTTTTTTCAGTAAATATATTATGAGCGATTGGCCTCTGTATTTTTCTGATTTAGCAAATCGAAAATATTGGGATTGCCATGAACAATTAATATATTTGTCTATTAAAAATGCCGAAAAATCAACTGATTACAGACAGACAAATTAAATTCTTAATAAATATAAATATTCGTGTGGGCATAAAACACACACAAATGAGGTTTCTCCATGGGTTTTTGATATTTGATGTAGTGAATAATAATTCGCTATGTCAGTACGTTCTGGCCAGATATTTAATGTATGTGGCTAGAGTGGAATTTTTTGTAGTTTGGTCGTAGCTGCCTGATGAGTAGGCCAACTTTTCAGTACGAAACCAAACTACCAACATAAAGAACTCATGAAGGGTTCTCATTTTTGCAGAGTAATACATTGGTATAACTCTTTGGGCCTTCAGCCAATATTACGGGGAGGGGCGAAGATATTTCTCCTTTTTTTCAGTAGATATAATATGAGCGATTGGCCTCTGTATTTTTCTGATTTAGCAAATCGAAAATATTGGGATTGTCATGAACAATTAATAAATTTGTCTATAAAAAATACCGAAAAATCAACTGATTACAGACAGACAAATTAAATTCTTAATAAATATAAATATTCGTGTGGGCATAATACACACACAAATGAGGTTTCTCCATGGGTTTTTGATATTTGATGTAGTGAATAATAATTCGCTATGTCAGTACGTTCTGGCCAGATACTTAATGTATGTGGCTAGGGTGGAATTTTTTGTAGTTTGGTCGTAGCTGCCTGATGAGTAGGCCAACTTTTCAGTACGAAACCAAACTACCAACATAAAGAACTCATGGAGGGTTCTCATTTTTGCAGAGTAATACATTGGTATAACTCTTTGGGCCTTCAGCTAATATTACGGGGAGGGCGAAGATATTTCTCCTTTTTTTCAGTAGATATATTATGAGCGATTGGCCTCTGTATTTTTCTGATTTAGCAAATCGAAAATATTGGGATTGTCATGAACAATTAATAAATTTGTCTATAAAAAATGCCGAAAAATGCAATCTTTTCTGGGGCTCAAGGCACTCCCAACTCTTTCGCAGTTAATTTTACCATCCTACTTTACGCAGTAGTAGCCAAATCGAGGACGTACGGCTACAGACCCGCTTTGTATAAACCACCTGCACATTGCATTGCTTCATGCCAACCTATAGTGCTGACATGAAAGGTGGGTCTGCCCATGGATTCTGCACTCTCAAAGGGGGTCATAGTTGTGTTCATCGTTATCACCGATCGTAATCAGATGTTGAAAAATCGATTTTGCATCCCGCCCCTATCACAATTTGGATTTATTTCTCTGTGACGACCGAAGCCAGATGAAGCAAAAAAAATTTACATAAATACGTACAATAAAGAAACTGTCAAACTTGTTGAGTGGAACACCTGTATAACCTGGACAGTTGTCCAAGTTGACCGCTTTGCTCTAGCACCAATAAAAGTTTTCAATAGTAATAAAATTTTTATAATTTATTTGTTATCAATTACTTGGAACTTAAAATGTATTTTAATATGAAACCTTTTGAAATTGGGCATTTTTTTCCGTGAGTGTCCAACTTAGACAGATTACTGTATTTTAAAATATGTTTTTTCAAAAATAAAAAACAAATTTTTGAATTTTTTATTTCCATTATTTCTTTATTCCTTACAAAAGCAAATTTGGCATTACTATCACGCATTTTGCATTCACGGCGAGAACCTTAATATCAAATTTTGATTGAGGTGACTTAAAGTCGGCCGGTGACTCTTAGGTGAGAACCATAATAGGGGCGTTAAGTATTTGTGTTATTGTGATAAATTGAGGTATATTAGAAAGCGAATTTCATATGTCTTTCATTGCTAATTGTGAATAATTGTTTGGTCTTCTTCTATTAGGTGACAAATCCAGCGTTAGTTCACTGTTGTCCCCGCTTAAAAAGCCTCGTAATAATAAGTTAATTCTTAAGGTGGCTTACACTGAAAATAGAGGAAATATCATGTACTTAGTATAAAATAGGATATATCCCCATTGTGAAAATTACCACTTTTACCCCTCCCAAGCAAATCCTGTGGAGAAAAATATGAATTTATTTCGTATTTGATTTATGAGGTTTATCCTTTATATTTTAATGGGAGCCATTAAGTTCAATCTACAAAAACAATACATTGTTTGTGACTTATGCCATTTTCAAAATAAATGTATTTGTATTTCTGTTTAACAGTAAAATTTCTATTGACGAAATATAAGGGATTTTTCAAGGAATTCAAGTAAAATGGTTAAAACTAAACGACTCAATAAATAATGTCCATAATAGGAGAAACAATGAAAAAATACTAAAAAAGTGTCTAATATACTTAGCATTGGTCAATTTTTTTTTTACATTTTTGAATAAAATGTTGGCATTTGTACATATACTGCGGGATACAACACATTGAATGCAAATGCGAATTGCAAATAAATTTCACAAATAACTCATAGAGCGTGATGTGAATGTATAAATAGGAAAAAGCTGTTAGTAATAGCAGTAATTTGGGTTCTTGAAGTTCAAATTTTTTCAGGTTTAAATAACTTAATATTGTTTGTTATCGGGAATATTTTATATGCAGGATAAGAGATGTTTATTACAAAAAAACCTAAATTGCTCGACATTTTCCCTATGAAAATTTTTCTAAGATAGCGTGATAGAAAAATTTAAAATTTGCTTTTGCACACTGAAGTAAAAAATGAGATCTTTCTGATAATTAATTATTTAGAGGTCATCAAAATATTGTCAAAGCATTAGTCTCATTATTATACCAAGCTTAAGTGAATTAAGCATATTATGTAGCGAATAGCAGTATCATTAAGTCAAAAAATTGGAAATCTAATAATTTTTGGTGGTTGCTGTGAAAATAATCAAGCGCAATCTAATCGAATGATTTTTCTTACTTATTTAATGCCCTAGACACACTGCCATTTAATAAAATCGATTTAGATGGTCGCAGTGGTTTAGCTAAATCGGATTTATTGAACCACAGTCTGTCTAAGGTATAAAATAGCGTCGAATAAGCCAAAAAGTATGAAATAAGTATAAGTATCGATCGGTTTTGAGAATAGGTCCAAGCAAGCCAATTTCGTTTTGATTAATAGTGCCCGCACTAATGATAATAATAAAAGACGCTTAAACTGCCATAATATCGTTATAAAACCGTTAAAATTCAAATTTATTTTAAAATATGAATGAATTTTACTGTTATTGATGTTATGGGTTTTTGGGTAACATGATTAACTACGAATAGGTACTTCTATATCGGTATATTAATAGTAGCAGAGTTGAAGATGTAAGTATCGAAATGCTTATAGGAAGTTGATGTGAAAAAGAATTAGAGACACATCAAACCTCATTTAAAAAATTAAAAATATTTTGTGATCAATTGTGACGGCAATGCTCAAGCCCCTTATTTAGCTAAGAGTTCAAACGAACACTAAATGTGCACTTTTTTTTAAATTAGCATTTTTAACAACTAAAATTAAATTTTTAAGAACTAAAAATAAAACAAAAAACAACGCTTTTTGAAAAACATGAAATCTCCAAAGAAATGAAATGAGTATGAAAAAATGAGCATGAAAAAATTAAATTATATCTCACTGGATATCACTAAAAGCGCTTACACTGTATACACTGGCTCGCAAAAGTTGGTTAAAAAAGTATTTTATTTTTTATTTTCTCAGTTATTCAATCAGTTTTCAGAATAAAAAAACATGGATTATAACATTCCGTAATTCAATAATATTTTATTCGAATATTAAAAAAATATTTTAAAAAAATCATCTTGTTTCAATTAAGAAAACTGGTAGAAAAACAGATCAACCAATTATGCGCAGCAAAAATTTGTTTAAAAAGATTAATAACCGCAATGTCCGCTTTTCCTTTCTGCCATCCGCGCAATTCGGGCTGGTAAGGAGTGTGCATACTTCTGACACTCCGCAGCGCTAATTTGAGACCAGACTTCAGTAATGAAAGATCGCAGATTCACAGCTTGGTCAAATTTCTTGGAGCCTTCTCTGCTATACTTTATTTCAGCAAAGACCACAGGTTATCAATGGGCGACAGGTCTAGACTCTGCGGTGGCCAAGTTAATACGTTCACATTTGAACTCCTCAAATAGTTTGTGATTGATTTGGCTTTATGTATTGGCGATAATGTCCTTAAAGTAATTAAAGCGTTTAAAATGGAAGGCTGAGTGATACCAATTAGGCACCAGGGCCGACCAAGAACAACTACAAAACGGCAGGATAAGAAAATTCAGTCGATATCTAATGCCGACCCAAAAATATCTGCACCGAAAGTCCAGGCTAAGTTACGAAGCGAGTCCCAACTAAATGTATCCGCCGATACAATACAACGCCGACTTCATGAAAACAATAAGCACGACCGAGTTGCACGCAAAATACCATTTATTAGCAAAGTAAATTTGAAGAAAAGGATGCAGTTTTATACTGACCATGCATTAAAACCCATGAACTATTGGGATCCAATTCTATGGACCGACGAATCGATGATTCGGCTGAAGCACAGTCATGGCAGAATATTCGTTTGGCGTAATACGTCGGAAGTTTTGTCATTTAATTGCACAAAACCCACTCTAAAGTCGTTTGAGAGAGGCATTATGATTTGGGGATGCATGTGTTCAGCCGGTGTTGCACAAATAAAAGTGCTTGAAGGCAAAGTCACCGCTGCAGTGTACCTTAAACTCGTCGAGGACATTATAATACCGGATGGAAAGAGGTTAATTGGTGCACATTTTTTGTTGCAACAGGATAATGCGCCAATAAATAAAGCCAAATCAATCACAAATTATCTGAGGAGTTCAAATGTGAACGTATTAACTTGGCCACCGCAGAGTCTAGACCTGTCGCCCATTGAAAACCTGTGGTCTTTGCTGAAATACCGTATAGCAGAGAAGGCTCCAAGAAATTTGACTTCGGTACACTCCTTACCAACCCGAATTGCGCGGATGGCAGAAAGGAAAAGCGGATATGGCGGTTATTAATTTTTTTTAAACCTATTTTTGCTGCGCATAATTGGTTGACAAACTCAGCCTTCCATTTTAAACGCTTTAATTACTTTAAGAACATTATCGCCAATACATAAAGCCAAATCAATCACAAACTATTTGAGGAGTTCAAATGTGAATGTATTAACTTGGCCACCGCAGAGTCTAGACCTGTCGCCTATTGATAACCTGTGGTCTTTGCTGAAATACCGTATAGCAGAGAAGGCTCCAAGAAATTTGACCCAGCTGCGAATCTGCGATCTTTTATTACTGAAGTCTGGTCTCAAATTAGCGCTGCGGAGTGTCAGAAGTATACACACTCAAGTATGCGCGGATGGCAGAAAGGAAAAGCGGACATTGCGGTTATTAATTTTTTTTAAAGCATCTTACAAAATAGGCCCGCAAGAAATGAAATGAGCATTTTCCAAAATAAGCGCTTACACTGGATGTATCTCACTGGATGTCAATCTAGAAATGAATTCGCATTTTACAAAATAATCCCTCAAGAAATGAAATGAGCATTTTCCAAAATAAGCGCTTACACTGGATATCAGTCAAAAAATGAAATTATACCTCACTGGATATCAATAAAAAATAGGCATACCCACATCATTTTACTTTTATTTCCGTTGCAACAACAATCTAAAATACCTTTTTCTAATTTTATCGAGACTTTCATAAGCAATGGTTGAAGACGACGAGTCATAAATTAAATTCTCCGATAAAAACATCTTTTGGCGATACAAAAAATGCCATTTTGAATAGCACAAAATCTTACGTCAAAATTTCCAAAATTAGTTCACATATTATATAATAGATGGCACTCATTAGCAAAGACACAATATTTGCTCAACCAAAGAAACACGCCAAATGAGCCAATTTTTAGTACAACATGTTTCTACACTTAGCAAAGACTCAACCCTTTTGCCATAGTTGCCAATTTTTGCCGCTGTATACAATTTGGCGCCACCATCGCTTGGCTGGCGTCTAGTAGGTAAAGTAGTTCCAAATGAGAGTGTTCAAATGAGCGTGATCTTGTTAAAAGAACTTTCAAATCCTGTAGTAGAATCCCAGCGCTTCTCAATCAAGAACAAAGATTTGACTTTCTTTCAGTTTGCTTCCTTCGTTTCAGATGCGTCTCAATTTAAATTATAACTATTAAAAAAGGAAAGAAATATTTTGCTTATTGGAAAGCTGGAAAAAAAAACACTTCAAATTTTTTGAAGACGTCTTATAAACAAGCACATCTTCTTCGAAAATATAAGGTTAAAAAGTTTGTTAGAAATTTCATTAGTTTAAATATTAATTCCAAATACATACTGCATTTATACTACAGCTAAATTAGACGATAATTTGAAATAACAGTTGGAATAATGATTCAGTAATGTCACGCCATAAATATAGCTCAGCAGCAGATAAAATAGGATTGTGACAAAATTATTTTGGCATTCTTTAACATAGCATTGCTAATTGAACTGTAGTATAAACTCAGCAAATATAAATGGTTACTGAATTTAAATCAATATATTCATTTTAAATTTTCGCGGTCCTTAATTCAACAAAAAACTGGTCTTACTAGGATGTTTATATTTAGTACGTATTGCCTGAGTGCCAACTTTTAGAAATATTGAACCGAAATCTTCAGTTTTTATTTTTTTTTTGTACGAAAAAAACAATTTCGAATGGTAAGTCGTACTAGAGGGCTCGCCCTCTATTCGCTACGCTCACCAAAACATGGCGACACCTCCTCACTACTATGCTCTCGTACTCGATTGATCAATTTTTAATGTTCATATTCGGTGACGGATAAAAATGCAGAAAACAAATAAATCATTTATTAATTTACTGTTTTTAATTTTGTAAGAAAATTGTTTTATTTTAGAAGATATTAATGAAATTTTATTTTATTTTTATTTCCAGGTAATTTCTTTAACTACATTGATGATGCCACGCGCAACATGTATGTATGTATAAGCTTCAATTAAATTAATGTGTTAACATTGAATCTTGACGTTTCCCATCGTTTATTACTTTATAATCACAACTTTCATGCGATGAAGTGGCATAATTGTACAATTTTTTTTTTTTTTTGAAACCTTTAGCAATATTCTCTTATTCGCTTATCATCAATCAAATATATTGTTTTTTTTTTTGCCTCGTAACGGAACAATCCATGCATATAAGATAAAGTACTAATGACAAAAAAAAAAATAATTTTATTTCAAAGACAATTATCTAATTGAACGTGCCTTATGTATACAATAATGAAACCCATGTTACTTAAGTATGTACGCGTAATATGTATTAGATGGCATCTTAATTATATGTAAAACCGACAGAGAGAATATTTTATATGTTTACAAGCACGCCAAACCGCATTTGAAAAATATGATTTTGAAATGATAAAGAATATTTTGATTTGTTTGGTTTTTACGACTTTAATTTGTTTATACAACAGAAGACACATAAATCGTATAATTTTTATGGTTTGCTTTTTGATTTTTGGCAACATTTCACATAACCCCGAATTGCTCCATATTAAAAGTATAACCATAGATATATAAAACAAAACGTGATTTTAAGTACTTTTAGGTTAATATAAGTTTGTATAAGGCTTAGTTGCATTTATAATTAATAATTATGTACATATAATCTTTTTGCTTTTGCTAATTTTAGTTTATTTACTAACAAGCCGCATAATTGTTGTTTGATCACGTTTTAATTATTTGGTTCATAAAAAGGTTATTAAAGTTTTAGCGATCTTTGTCTTCTGAATTTAATATTCAATAATAAATATATTCAGTATTCATTTTCATACACATGTTCTGTAATTTCGAACCCAAGCTGCGATCAAGTAAGAATTTTTTCTATTTTCTATCTGTATAGCTAACGTGATCAAACGATGTCGACTTAATTTTAAGTAATCAACTTATGCAGAAAACCGGTTACAAAAAACCCCTCCCTATTATCTTGCGAAGATTAAACTAAAATGTGCTTTTATTAATTTAAAAGATATTCTTTATATTGACGTTCTATCTCAAATTTGAACTCTCACAATTTTTAAGCCATTCTTATTCAAATCATGTCTTCCGATGTAAATCCATAAGTGAAAATCAATAAAATGTGAAATCTATAAAATTTATTATCATACGGTTGAAAGTTTTGTAAGGAATTATTAATATTAGTGCCATTGGACGAAAACGGCCTTTAAATATTTATATACGTAATATTTTTTAGGGCATAACTTTTATTGTTATTACATTAAAACAAATAATGCAACAGTAAAAATGATTTTGTTTTTTATCCTCCAATTTTATTAAAATACGTAATTTAAATTCGTGCGTGTCGCACCACAAATAAACAAAATAATTTATTACATTGTTATACATACATTTTTATGTATTTTAATTATATTTATTTATTTAAACAATTTTATTAATATAAAAGGATACAATTTTAAATAATCACGTATTGTATTAATTTCCATAAATATCACTGTTAAATAAATATAAATATAGCAAACTAAATAAATACCTGCACAACATTTCGAAATAACCAATAGTAGATTGGCTAACCACTTTTTAGTTCGCGATACCCGAATTAAACGTTGACCTATTTTAAGCAAAAATCTATCAAATTAAATTCAAATGTATAGTTGCTGCATTTATTTTTTTTTAATCCAGTTTAAATCAATTGAACATAACTCAAAATTTCTCTCTAAAACATACGTATTTTTTATTTTTTGTTTGCTAAAATGAATTTAACTGAATTCCACCCAAGTTAGACTGCAGTTACTTTAATTTAATTTCTTTTCAAAATTAATAGAGCGGGGAACCCTGGAGTTATAGTCCAGCAGAATTAGAACTCGGGCGGATGAGGAATGGATCGAAAAAGGGAGTTTCACCCGTTTTAGAGGCTTGCGGCCATGTTTTTGCAAATAACTCTGTTGTTTTGCATTTTAGGAAAAAATATCATACGGCAAAGTTCTACGCGAAATTTCCTAGTTTTGATAAAATAATGAAATTCGAGTAAAAAGGGATCTAATTATACAAAAATCATGTTGTGGAAATAAAAAAATTGGCCATAAGTTTTTTTTTTAAATTGATGTATTTTGTCACGTAGATGAAAAATTCGATGGATCACTAGGTCGGAGTGAGGAAAGGGTCGAATAAGAGGCCTTCTACTTCTTTTAGAGGGCCACGATTACGTTTTCGCAAACTCGTTATTTGGCATTTTATTAAAAAAAATATGGAATGGAAAGTTGTTCTGCGAGAAATTTCCTATCGGTACAAGTGATTGATTATTTAATTCTTTTTTTAATTATTATTTGTAGTTTACTAAAGAAATGTAAATCATCCGTGTAGTTTACTAAAGAATGATCGTAAGGAACGAAGATTTTTCTGGTGGCAAAATATTCAGCATCATTATATTTACTAAGATTCTAACAGTAGTGTCAACTATGGAAATTAAAAGAAATTGAGAACAAATTAAATACGACACAGAATTGGACAAGTATTAGTAGTAGTTTTAATCAGGGCTGCGGAGTCCGAGCAAAAATGTTCGGCTTCGGCTCCGGCTCCGACTCCGAAAATTTATAAACTTATTAACGACTTCGGTTCCAGCTCCGACTCCGGCTCCAGCTGCGGCTCCGGCTCCAGCTCCGGCTCCAACTCTGACTCCAGTTCCTCCCCCGATATAAAAAATGTATCTTTCTATGTGTAAAGCAAATAGGGTTTTCATTTCCGTGAAACGCTGTTATTTATGTGCTGTGGATATTTGGCAAGCAGGCAGTAGCTGGACTATAGTGTCTCGGTGTTAATTTACAAAGGCCTTCGGCTCAATCCCAAGACCTGATATTTTTTTATTTTTTATTTACTGCGGCGCTTTAACTGGGAGGGTTTCTATTGATTTATTACCGATTGCAAGGTTACATGTTTGAAATTTGTCTGGTTCAATAAGTCCCTTTTAATTCTTCTTGATGTTTTTCTTTTCAATTTTTTGTTTGGTTTAACATCAGTAATTTTCCGTGAAATGTGATTACAAAATACTTAATTAGATTTGCGCGCTTAACCCAAATTTCTCGACTTCTCGACTTTCTACGAATATTGCTTCATTCAAAAATGAAATTTCTCATATAAAAATGACACAGGCGAAAACGAAAATGAAAATTTCACCGCTGAACTTCATTTTGTGATGCGCAGTTTAGCTAGCGAAATGGGAGTTTTCATATCAGAATAAAGATGTCTCTATTTTATCTCTACACCTTTTTCACTTCATTTTTATCTTCCTGGACGATAAATGTGAAGATAAATTTTGACAATTTCATTTGAGTTTTTGCGTTTTGAGGATCGAAGTGAATTTTATTGTATAAAATACGTTGTTAGAGACAACATGAAGTTGTACGCACTAAAATATTTACGAAACTCGTCAAACTAAATTTTCACGTCAGATTTATATTCCTATATTTTTGGAGACCAGTGAAAATTGCATTTCACTTGAACAGCGTACTAGGCTTTAAAAAAGACGAAGATATTTCGAGCAGAAACCCTAACTTCGGCTAGTCCGATTTTAAATTCCAATTTGAACTTCGCTAATGCATATATAAATAATTGGGTTACGTATGCAAAAAAAATCCGGAGCCGGAGTCTGTCTATTCCACAAGGCTCCGACTCCGATTCCGGTTCCTTTAAAAATACGAAAATAAACATAAACTCGGCGATTCCGACTCCGGCTCCGACTCCACAGCCCTGGTTTTAATTAATGAAAATAATTGCAGAAGTTCGGATTATTCGTGGGAAATTCGGTATCACCGATCGTATCTGATATTTTCATGGTAAAACTATTCAAGAAAACTATGTAAAGATTTCATTAAAAAGTACATAGATGATATAATGTAGGGTAGGCTATACTACGTGATAGTATAAATGTAAGAAAAGCTGCATTATTATTATTTATTATTATTATTGATTGGAGGGCCATGTGGGCGATAAGCTACCTCGCACTGCGACCTAAAAGATCTATTGTGCTGGACCCTAATTAATTTTCCGTCCAGTCAATATTTAGGCTCTTAATGAATTTGATAATACTACTGGCCGGTAAAAGATACATACTATCCGGGCTCATTGTTCTCCCTCCTAGATGTTGAAGTCTTTGCTGGAAAATGGCTGGGCATTGGCACAGAACATGTTCCGCTGATTCCGCTTCCAGATCGCAGAAGCGGCATCCATCTGTCGTACTTAGGCCCATCTTCTTAAGGTGATAACTTAAGTGAACATAACCTTTGAGGAAGCCAGTAAGCAGCCTCAACTCAGGTTTCCTAAGTTCAAGACACACCTTAACTCTGACAGACGAAAGTGATATTGTAGCGTCAATGATAGTCAGCTTATGTTTCGTTATGTTACGTAAGCTGACTACAAAATAAAATACCCATTAACAGATAACGCTTTACAGTATATTTTTGATACACTCGGAATATACCGAAAATATCGAGCCGAGCGCCCATATTACAGTTCAAAAAAATAATATACAATTTTTGAGAGAAATAATAAGGCATTCGTTCTTGTATTCCGGTGGTAACGACACAAAAACCAGAACACGGTAAGAATATTAGTCGTACAAAGTGTGGTGTGTTAAAGTAAATTTATAGTGCTAATATAATATAAATTATTTAAATGTAAATAAACAATTGTGCATAAATAAATATATTGTGATATTGTGTGTATAATTAAGTGAATCTGTGTATTCATACAAATAAAGTGAGAATCAACGAAACAAAAAAAAACGTGTACTTAATTTTTATTGTTCAACCACAATTTTAAGAACACGCTACAAAATGGTGACCCCGAACGGTAAATGATGACCTACGTAATACATATAATTAAAATGTGATTTGAATGATAAGTTCAAATAATTTAATAAATAATAACCAATACATTTATAATTATTACTATAATAAGCTAAAGCAATAAAATATTTAATCAATTAATTCAAATATGAAAGGTCCATTTACACGTCATATACACACAATATACCGAATATACATGCGCCCGAATATACAGAGGAATAATCACACAAACATAAACGAGATTGTTCTCTGGTTACCGTAGCATAAAACACTTGCTTGAGATTGCTTGAATTGATCTAGCAGTAATAAACTTTATTACTCCAACACGAACAACAAAACCGAACACGTTGGTGCGCGTGTTTTAAAAAAACTAAGGCTACTAATATTATAAGGCCAAAAGGCCCCTCAAAGGCGATCGCGCCCATCGTGGGAGCTGAGTAGCCAGCAACATCAAAAAGTAAGCAGAAAAGTTATTTAGATGCCAACGATCATTACAACACCGCGAACCTACAGCCGGATATAAGCGTTCATCACACACACCTACTGATAAACAAAACAACAACCGTTCATGGCTTATAAATTGCAGCAACAGAAGTCATAAAATATACAGCAGTGATTAAGAATTAAATCACAAGCGGTTTATAACATACGAGTATACGAACGTGAAGAACCGTAAGCTAATTATATTACCTAATATTTTTTTTATTTTTTTTTATTTTTAAGAATTTAAATTTATAATTATATAAATTAGAATTAAGGTCGTTTTAAAATATAAATAGTGTTATAAGCGTGTATCGAATATTTTTTTTTCTCACCCTTAAACACACCATCACAAATATTGTCATACGTCTGGTATTTTGATCGTTGCGCTGTTTTGTTTTTATTTTTTCGAATATTTATACGGTACAATTTTCAACATAAAAACAAGAAAATTAGCGTACATATATTTCTTTTCATTCAATGTTAATGGCATGGCATAAATAAATATTGTAATAACATTAATAACATTGCGAATTGTGTATCAAAACTGTATTTGCAGCGTTTGTTGAATCTCATCGAGTAAAAGCTACATCATCTGCTTCAATACTTTCAAAATTGAGTCTGATAGAGAACGTTGGTTTATAGTAGAGGGTTTGGCCGAACTTTTGACTTGTACTCCTAATAGCGAAAACATTTTATATTTTGAGTTGACGGATTTTTTATTTTGTCCACTAGATATAACTCTTCGACGGGCAGATAGTAGCCACAACCTAATAGTAGACTTATCGCCCAAGCATAAAATTCCAAAATCAGAAAGCAGCGAAACTAATCAAGCACTTAACGCCTACGCAAAACAAGACATGACTTCCCCAACTCCAGATAAAATTAAGTTAGCTCAATTTTGGAGACACAATGCTGAATTGTGGTTCATAATAGCAGAAGGACAATTTAGATTGAACAAAGTTACCTCTGATGAAGACCAATATGATATTGTTTTATCAAGAATCGACGAAGATATCTTGGAAAGCGTTTCAGATCTTATAGCGACACCGCCAGATGTCGGACAAAAGTTTAATACCCTAAAAAACGCAATAATAAAAAGAAACACAGCTTCCAGCGAATCACGGCTTAAGCAACTCCTTTCTGGTAGTTTGACCATTGGAGATGATAAACCTTCAGTTTTCTATCACAAATTAAATTCTAAAAGTGGATCCTTGGCCGCTGTCAATCCAGAATTATTGAAATCGATATGGCTTCAAAATTTGCCTGGTGAATTACAACCGTTTCTAGCATCATGGTCCGACGAAAAAATCGGTAAGCAATGTCAAATTGCAGACCAAATCTGGGAGGTGCAATTGGCTAATACCAGCAAATACGTAAACACAATTCAACCGAAACATGTTTCCGAAAATTCAAAAAATAATCATAACGAAGCCGATTATAATTATCTAATCAAAAAAATTGAAAGTTTAGAAATGCAATTAAGCAAGCAAAACGAACGTTCGCGTTCACGACAGAGGTATTATCACGCACGTGCAAACGGAAGTAGATCTAGCAGCCGACCGAGAGAGTATCCCAACGGAAACTGTTATTACCACCATTTCTTTGCCGAACGAGCTCGTAAATGTAGAACGCCGTGTAATTTTAGGAAACATACCCCAACCGCCGATGCTACAGAAAACGATGGCAATTCAAAAAACGTAACAACTACCCGTGTATCGAAGGATGCACGGGATCGATAGATTCTATCCGTTTATCAATATTTGATAGACCATCATCACAAAATTTTTTAATCGACTCTGGTGCTAGTGTTTCTATTATTAAATACGACAATCCTAAAGACGCGAAACTAAGTGATCTCACATTATTTGCCGCTAATCAGACGGAAATAAAAACATACGGTACGAAAAGAATCAGTGTCAGCCTAGGATTGCGTAGAGATTTTGAATGGAATTTTATACTAGCAGATACAAACACATCAATTATAGGTGCGGATTTTTTAAAGCACTTCGGTCTATTGATCGACGTTAAGAATCGTAAACTTATAGATACCTTAACGTCGTTATCATCGAATGCCAACGTTTCGAAGGGTTGCTCAACAGGAATTACAACAATATCTTCAAATGCATGTCATCCACGAATAGCAAATCTATTAAACAACTTTATAGAAATAACAGTCGAGAAATATGGTATCAACGATGCAGCTCATGGCGTATCTCATATAATTGAAACAACGGGTCCTCCATGTTTTGCGCGAGCACGTCGACTAGACTCAGCAAAATACATAACCGCAAAAAAGGAATTTGATGAAATGATAAAACTAGGTATCTGTCGACCAAGTAATAGCAATTGGTCTAGCCCGTTGCACTTAGTGCGTAAAAAAAACGGTGATTGGAGGCCATGTGGCGACTACAGAGCTCTTAACGCTCAAACGAAACCAGATATGTACAGCATCCCATACTTAACCGACTTTATCCACCAACTAAATGGATGCAAAATTTTTTCTGCGATCGATTTAGTTCGGGCCTATTTCCAAGTACCCATCGATGAGCGCGATATTCCGAAAACGGCGATTCGAACACCATTTGGCTTGTTCGAATTTACAAGAATGACTTTTGGGCTTCGAAATGCTGCACAGTCATTCCAAAGGTTAATGGATTCAGTTTTTAGAGGATTGGATTTCTGCTTTGTATACATCGATGACATGCTGGTTGCATCAAAGTCGGAAGAGGAACACTTACAACACCTCGAGATGATATTTCAACGGCTCAAAGAAGCCGGACTTGTATTAAATGCCAGTAAATCTATATTTGGGGTGCAACAAATCACTTTCTTGGGTCATGACATTTCCTCGGCAGGTATTGGGCCATCACACAACAAGGTGGACGCTGTTAAACAATTCCCGAAACCTGAAACGGTAGCAGAATTACGTCGTTACCTTGGGATGATAAACTTCTACCGCAAGTTTCTCCCACATGCAGCCGAAGAACAAGCCATTCTAAATGATCAGCTAATTGGATCAAAGAAGAATGATAAACGTCACATTGTATGGTCGGATGAACTAACGAATGCATTTGAGTTGTCCAAACAACGGTTAGTCAACGCCACTCTTCTGAGCCATCCATCACCCAACGCTAAACTGGCAGTAACAGTTGACGCTTCAGATAACTCCATCGGTGCCGTAGTCCAACAGTATGTTGATGATGCCTGGCAACCATTAAGTTTCTTTTCGGTCAAGCTAAACGAAACTCAAAAGCGATACAGCGCGTACGATCGCGAACTCTTGGCAGCATATTCTTCGATTAAGCACTTCAAACATTATCTGGAGGGGCGCGAATTTACCTTATATACCGATCATAAGCCTCTAGTTTACGCATCCCAAAAGAATACCCAGACAGCATCCCCAAGACAACTTCGACATCTGGATCTTATATTTCAATATACATCCGACATTCAGCATATAACTGGAAAGGACAATGTCGTCGCGGATGCGCTTTCTCGAATCAATGCAATAACGGTCGACAGCAACATAGATTATCAACGAATCTGGGAAGAACAACAAACAGATGATGAACTAAAAACACTTATCGAAACCGAGAACTCAGTTAAAATGGAAAAATTTCCAGTATTTGGTACAAACAAACACATCTTGTGCGAGACGTCTACCGGACGAACAAGGCCATATATTCCGAAGGAATTTCGTCGGGTAATTTTCGACACCATACACAACCTTCCACACCCAGGTATTAAAGCTACAGTAACCATGGTCTCACAGAAATATTTTTGGCCCGGAATAAAATCGGATTGTCGGAAGTGGTCACAGTGTTGTCCGAAGTGTCAAAAAGCAAAAATTACTAGGCACGTAAAAAGTCCAATCGGATCTTTTCCAATGAGTAGCAACCGGTTCGATGAAGTACATTTAGACATCATAGGACCACTCCCGCCATCAGAAGGAAACCGGTACTGCGTGACACTTATCGATCGCTACACAAGATGGCCTGAAGCTATACCCGTGCCGGATATTAGAGCTGATACCGTTGCTGAAGCAGTTTTTAGATATTGGATCTGTCGTTATGGTGTACCTACATTTATAGTTACGGATCGCGGCTCGCAATTTGAATCTCACCTATTCAATGAATTATCGAAGCTATTAGGATTCAAGCGGAAAAGAACAACCGCATATAACCCAGCCTGCAACGGATTAATCGAAAGATGGCATCGTAGTCTTAAGACAGCAATCATGTGCAAGGAAAATCTTCAATGGACAAAATCTCTCCCATCGGTTTTACTGGGCCTACGTACAGCTTTTCGCGAGGATTTTGGGACTACCTCTGCATTTTTAGTGTACGGAGAACATTTGCGATTGCCTGGTGACTTTTTACAACCAACTGAGCAATTGTATTCACAGTCAGATTTTGCAACTATTTTGAACAACACATTCAAGGCGATTTCACCAACACCACCACCACGACGTAAAAAAGAAGATATATTCATATTCAAGGAGCTTAAGGATTGTTCACATGTTTTTGTACGCACTGACGCATATCGTACGCCTTTTCAACCTCCATATGAAGGGCCGTTTCCCGTAGTCAATCGTAGTGTGAAATATTTTACAGTTAGGATTAAGGGCAAAGATGCAAATATTTCAATTAACCGATTGAAACCGTGTTTCATAGAATCTAATGATTTGTCTCCAGTGCCAAATAATATCCCAAACGACAGTACCTTTGTTCCACATTCTACAAACACTGGCCAAGCTAAGACTATAACAAACAGTATGCGTGAACCTACTCATAAGCATACTATCTCTTTCAATGATAAACCAATCGTGCATACTATACCTAACCAAATGACAAGATATGGACGTATAAGCAAACCACCACAACATTACGTTCCATCGAACTGAAGGGGGAGTGGTGTAGCGTCAATGATAGTCAGCTTATGTTTCGTTATGTTACGTAAGCTGACTACAAAATAAAATACCCATTAACAGATAACGCTTTACAGTATATTTTTGATACACTCGGAATATACCGAAAATATCGAGCCGAGCGCCCATATTACAGTTCAAAAAAATAATATACAATTTTTGAGAGAAATAATAAGGCATTCGTTCTTGTATTCCGGTGGTAACGACACAAAAACCAGAACACGGTAAGAATATTAGTCGTACAAAGTGTGGTGTGTTAAAGTAAATTTATAGTGCTAATATAATATAAATTATTTAAATGTAAATAAACAATTGTGCATAAATAAATATATTGTGATATTGTGTGTATAATTAAGTGAATCTGTGTATTCATACAAATAAAGTGAGAATCAACGAAACAAAAAAAAACGTGTACTTAATTTTTATTGTTCAACCACAATTTTAAGAACACGCTACAATATAAGTTTCTTCGCCTGTCGTAAATCTGGAATTCTGCGCCAGTAGGAGGACTTTTTAACATCCTCCCAGCGTTTTACCGCTGCTCTAAGGTGTCCCTTAGTGACGCCGCAGAAGGGTTCTGGTTCAATAAATAGAGAAGCAGAACTCTCACGGGCGAGGCCATCAGCTGCCTCGTTTCCTTCGATTCCAGTATGACCTGGCACCCATATGAGGGTTACCTTATTTGAGCCTGCCAGATATTTAATAACTTCAGACAATCCTATACCAGCCTTGACTCAACGGTACAAGACCTAAGAGCCTTTAAGGCCGATTGGCTGTCTGATACATATAAATCTTTGCATCGTTTAGCCTTTTGCTATGCCTATCCTAGCGCAAAGTTCTATAGCATGTACTTCTGCTTGAAAAACGGTAGCATTGATACCCAAGGACTTCGTGAGGGTAATGCCACTCCCATGTATTCCTATCCCTGCCCCATCTTCCGTTTTTGATCCATCTGTAAACAATACCACGGACCCTCGCTCAAAGGATGGTCCACCTGCACTCCACACATCCCGGTCAGGTAACCTAACACCGAATGGTTTGTGGAAGTTCAGTTTAGCTAGCATACAGTCGGAAGGCATTCATATGGCAGCGTCTGTCTGAAATTCCTTAAGGATTTCCAGATGACCCACCATATTGCCTGGTTTGATATTTCCTTCCGCCTGAATTTTCAGGGCCATAATTGCAGCATCCTTTTTAACATGCAGGTGTAACGGTGTCTGTCCTAGGTGTGACTTCATCGCCGCGGTTGGACATGATTTCATTAAGCCCGTAACACCGATGCAGGCTATACACTAAACCTTATTCAATAAAGTTTGCGTTGCCTTCTGCTCAGTTTTAGGCCACTATACAACCGATGCATAGGTGACCATAGGCCTAATGATTGTAAGAAATGACTAGTAGATCATTTTTGGTTGTAGTCCCCAAGTACGCCCATAGAGTCTTTGACAAGCCCAGAAAGCCTTGGTGGCTCTATTTTGAACTTTTAACAAATGTTGGTTCCAGTTTAGTTTTTGATCTAGGATAACCCCTAGATATTTAACCTCGCTGGAAAAAGGAACAGTAGTACCGTTTAACGAGGGAGCTGTAAGCGCGAGCTTTTTCCTCCTCGTAAAAGGAACAATGACAGTTTTGTTTGGATTGACACTGAGTCCTTCCTGGTAACACCACTGCTTTATTATATTGAGTGCATTTTGCATGCGATCAGAAATGACTTCATCAAACTTGCCTCTGAGTATGATAGCCACATCATCCGCATAGTCCTGGACATCAACCCATGGCTACTCAGAAGGACCAGTAGTCCGTCAATAACCAATGACCACAAAAGAGGAGATAGTGCGCCTCCTGATGGTTACTGACTCGCCACCTAATCTGGCAGTAATCTCACGATGTTCCAGCATGGAACGGATCCACTTAATTGTAGAAACCGGAACCCTTTTTTTCATTGCTGCCCTCTCTATACTGCCGTCCTAGAACCAAAAGCGGTATCTACTGGTGGCATGAAATTGAGATATTACGATTTAAAGTTTTGGTAATAGCCCTTTGTAAATTGGAATGTTTACTGCCTAATAAAGGTGATTCCTAGTCAAAGTAACCATAAATGCAGTTTACTAAATACTAAAAACAAATGCGGTTTGTATATATTTGCACAAGCAGTTACTGCGTTTTTAGCTAGTAGTATGTAGATACCCCATTCGTGCTTAGAAAAGGTATACATTTTAGAAAGATACGATAAAATGATGCGTGTTTTTGGAAGAAATAATATAGATACTGAGTTTTCCATCAGTAAATAGGTAGAATAACATGCCAGGTTACTAAAAAACCCATAAACTCAATTTTCAATTTTTTGTAGATACCGCGTTTGATTCTAGGACGGCAGTATAGATCCATAGAATGTATTATCAAACGCCCCCTCAATGTCCATAAAGGCACAAAGGGCAATTTCTTTATATGTCCCTGCTTTTTCAATCCTCGTGACTAGACCGCTAATGGCCATCACAGTGCATTTACCAGTTTGATACGCAAACTGGTCTCGATGCAGCGGATTTTTTCCAAGGACCTCACTTCTTATTTGATAGTTCAGGATTTTTTCCATCGTCTTTAATAGAAACGATGTGAGGCTAATTGGCTGATATGTCCTGGCCTGAGTGTTTGGACGATACACCCCCCCCTCCCCCCTTCCCCCCCCCCCTTCCCCCCCCCCCTCTTCCCCCCCCCCCCCCCTTCCCCCCCCCTCTTTGGTATAACGACCACATTTACCTTCCTCCACAGTTTCGGAATATAGTTAAAAGCATAACTTGCCCGAAACATCTGGATCAAGCTGGGGAGTATTTCCTCAATACTTTTTTGAAGTAAAGCTGGAAAGATATCATCCCCTCCAGCGCGTTTGAAAGGTTTGAAAGACCCGATAGCCCACCGCACCTTGCTGGCTATGAAAATTTTCCCAGAGAGACTCCAGATCCTACTGTGAAGCGCATAGGCCACCTCACTTGAGGGATCATGCAAGTCCTCTTGGGCTCCTAAAAGAAAAGCTGCATTAGAAACGTTTGTAGAACAGGTAAAATTTACAATTTGAAACCGAAATTAACCAACAGATTCTCCATTTGGATTTACATACAACTTATCAGAACAGAAACTAATAAAATACAAACTAATTTGTACAAAAATTCAAACAGTTCAGAAAGACTACTAAATTTCTTTTCAGATCATCCAAAAAAATATATAAATAAACGTTGCCCAAGCTTTTGCCATACGTGTGTTAATATTGGCTGATAAAGAATATTTAAACAACAACACAAACATTTTTAAAAGCAAACTGTATAAAAATAGCTACCCAAACAACGTTAGAAAATTATTTACAATATTATAAAAGTAAAGTATAATCCTTTACAATACCTACTTACCGGAATTCGAGGTCACGAAATGCACTGTAAATGAAAAACTAGTAATCACAAGAGAAAGCATGACCATATTTCATGTGAATCATCTACAGTCTGTGGACAATTGAATAAGCTCATCATCATATTGTTTAATCTTTGGTCGTTTAACATTTGGTCATTTAATTGAAACATAAATCATGTTGAATTGGACTTCCAAAATTTAAATTTTGGATATGAATATTTATCTAAATTATGACATAATCTTATACCCTAGGCAGACTGGGGTTTAATAAATCCGATTTAGCTAAACTAGTTTAAGTATTCTATGCAAAAACAAAGGGATTAGCTAAATCAATCGAAAAATTCACTAAATCGATTTAATTAAATCGCAGTGTGTCTAGGGGGTATTACGTGATTTCTTTTAAACTTGCTTTGCTTTGTTGTGACGCCGCAGCTTAAAGTTTATTATTCATTTTAATATTTACATATCATCTGCTTTTTGTTGCTGATTTGTTCTTATTTGAGCAAATCTGTTTGTTACTTATGGATTAATTCGAAAACCAACGGTGACAAACAAATATGCAAAAATTGCAGAAAGATCAACGACTGAAAGAGAGATCAACAATTTTTGTTTTAAATTCACAATATTAATTGAGATATTTTATAAATTTAGTTTTGTGTGCAAAAGCGGTCTAAAAAAGTTTAACAATATATGAAGACCCCGTAGAATAAATCAAATATTTTAATTAAAACAGAATTACTTATTAAGATGGTTTTAATAATTATTCAGAATATGTTAGATTTATGTAGAATATTACCTATATGATCTCGATAAAACTTGTATTTTCATATAAATTTGGAAAAAATTAGAAATTCTGTTGAATTATTGTGAAATTCGAACAACAGCAAACATTGCAACAAAGCTTCGAACAGCTAAATCGTTACAATTGAACATTTTAAAATGTTGAAAGTTGCTTTCTAAACGCTAAACGGATCTTGAATTATATTTAATTAATATTTTGTTTTCTCTCTAATTTAACTTTTAACATTAATTTTTAACAAATTTGATGCATTGTAATTCTTAATTTATATATTGATTTTTGGCCCTAATTTAATCTAAAATTACCGCGCAAACGTTCATTTTACATTTATGGTTTAGTACCACAGTTGAGTCATGTTGTAATGTTTGTTTTGTACCTTTCACTTTATGAACTTATACAGTAATGTAAATACAAGACCAATGAGAAACCGATTGCTTATAAACTGAATTATGTAAGAAAATTATTAAAACTGTATGATTTTAATTAACAACAGTTAAAATATCGTGCATTTACTAAAAATAAAATTTAAAATTTTAACAGTTTTAATACAAAATTTCATTTTATCGTTTTAATTTACGATGATAAATTGAAATTTTGTATTGAAACTGTTAAAATTTTAAATTTTATTTTTCGTAAATGCACGATATTTTAACTATCGTTCATTAAAATCATACAGTTTTAACTATTTTAATATTTATGTTAAATAAATTGGTAAAAAAGGAAATATCGTTCTCGTTACTCGTTCTCAATGTGTACCGGGCTTTACTGACTACGTATTTTAAACTGTATGTCATACAAATTGAAAAGTCGTCGAAAAGTAACCTCGTAAACTGCCTTTTCACCAAGCATCTATGAGGAAATAGCGAAAGCTTTAAAATTTGAAAAGTTTAGTTTGAAAAGTCTTCTGAGGCACACAGCACAAGGCACTCATTCTTCATACATTTATTTTTATCAAATATATTGTTACGTTTTTGCCTTGTCACAAATGTTGCATGGCAATCTTTAACAAATTATCGATATTTAATAAGATATAGTATAGCTCAGTAAAGAACATACTGATTTTACTAAAGGTATTTCATGTCAATTCCCGAGATTTTCTTATAAATAATTTACACAAATATTTTGTTTTTGTGAATGTGTATTCTTATTTATCGATTTACAACAATGCCCATTTTATTTAGGTCGTGTTTTCCCAAAAGTTAAACAAAATGTATGTTTCTATTTGGTTTGCCATTTTTAAGATGTTGTTCATTTATTTGTTTGGTGCGAGAAGCTTAAGCCATGTGTATGAATATTTTAATAATAAAAGTTCTTAACAAACCAAAGTTACACATCGTTTTATTTAAATTAGCTTGTGTTAGAATAACTTACCACGGTTTGAGTTTTGTGAATGTTTTTTTTCCAATTTTGTTGATGTTTCATTGCCATTAATATAAATTTATTGCTCTTGCGGAACCGGTTAACAAAATTTGAGAGATTTTTACTTTTATTCTATCTGTCTGCACATGTTTGCACCGAAAGTGTGTAAACGACATTTAAGAACAACCATGCTTAATTTTGTATTGAATAGAGGAGTATTACGTAAGGCAATGCAAATTAATTTAGCATTGAATTAAATATATAGCATATATATATATATATATATATATATATATATATATATATATATATATATATATATATATATATATATATATATATATATATATATATACACTGCGCCAAATAAAAAACGGAACAGAAATTTTCTTCGAAAAAATACCCAGATTTGAACTTGAACGCTTGTATCTTGGTGAAATAACAACTTTCAAAAAAAAATTTTTGTTTCTAGTTGAAGGAAATTTTGTTTTCTTTTCGATACTGGAAACCGTTTTATTTTTTTATTTTTTTATGACTTTTTTGAGTAAAACAAAAGGTATTTAAAAAAAAAAGAAAAATTTGCTGCTGTTTGAAACTGTAAACGAACTTGCTCGATATTTCATTCAAAAATCCAAATCGGCCATTTTGTAGAGAATTTAGAAACCTTGCAAAATGATACTAGGAAATTTTCTGTGCGGCCACTCCTTGTCGAGTTATTAAAGTTTTAGAGAAAATGTATCGTAAAATATAGTACTCTGGATGTATTGATACCTATATTTTATAGAGTAGTATTACTATTGTAGAGTAGTATTATAGAGTTCGATAGTGTACAAGTTAAAAAATTCAAATGTCCTTCTATGTTCATTAGTTGATAGGTAATGAAAGTTACGTATGTACTAAGTATTTTTTATTGTAACGTCCATATTTAACATAACGTAATTTTATATTAAAATGGTTGGCTCCGGGAATTCTAGTCAATAACATTTCAGTGAAAAATTACAAGGCAACTCAGTGAAAATAGTTTTAGGCGAAATGCCTTTTTAGAAGGAAGTTCAATCAAAAAAACTAAAAAAGTCATTCAAGTCAAAATATTTTGACTGGAATTCTTTTTGGATTTAGTTAGTTTTTTTTTACTGAAATGCCTTGTTAGACCTGTACGCCGGCTCCGTGGCCCGGGAAAATATGATGAATATAACGTATCAATAAATAATTAAGTACCTTAGCCCAAATGCACTCGCCGGATTTGCAGGTTAAAACAAATTGTAGATTATACTTTGATCTTTTTCTTCATATACTCCTGCACAGGATATTGAACTTTAAGGAAACGTTTTTTACAAGAAACCCCCTTCAAAAATTTTAAACTTCCAAACCTTCTCCCGAAAACGACGATTTTGACTTATCGTTTTTTGCATGCAATATTACTATTTATAAACGCATATTAATATTTATAGGTTAAGGTTATGCTGTCTTCAATGATTGAATCTACTCAGCATTTAAAAAGCCAATGGAAATTCTTTATTTCATTCCCGTGTTTCTACAAGAGACCAAATTCAAAATTAATCTGAAATGTTAATAATTGATAGTTAATCTGAAAATAATTTAATGTATATATTTATCAAAACTTACACAATCACCGTCAAAACCCTTCACCTTGGGAAAATTTTGGATCAGTTTCATCGTGGAGGCCAAATTTAATTGTAAAATCTGCCGTCGATCAAATGTTAAAATATGTTTTTTTTTTTTTTTTTTTTCTTTTATTTAATATTACAACTGATTTACAAATCATTTAGTAATTTATCTTTCTTAAATGAAGATTCACATTTGACGGGCAGTAGCCCAATGGTTACTCCCGTTTGAATTTACATAGTAATTATTTTTCTCTATCTAAATTAAATACAACTGCCCAATTCCAAAGGTTTCTGCCTTTGAAGTCTTCTTACTGCATTGGTGGTATCCAACAAACTTCGTATGTCTGCATTTTTGTGCCGAGAAATCCGCTGAATGTGTTTCTTCGCATAATTTTGTATTTCTTCACTTACATATTCCATGTTTAAGTCCCTATGGAGGTTATCATTTCTAATGTACCATGGTGCGTTTACAATGCCACGCAGCACTTTGTTTTGAAAACATTGAATCATTTGTACATTTGTCTTCTTGGTACAACCCCAAAGTTGAATACCGTAGGTCCATACTGGTTTAAGTATTTGCTGATATAATAGCAATTTGTTATGTATTGTAAGCTCAGAGTTTCTACCTAATAGCCAATACATTTTTCTATATTTAATGTTCAATTCTTCTTTTTTCTTTTTAACATGCTCTTTCCATCTAAGCTTGCAATCGAGAGTCATGCCGAGGTATTTGGCTGTATTTGCATTTGGAACCGGCCTTGAATTAAGTTTCACTGGAATCCAGTTAACTTTCTGGTTCGTGAAGTTTACGTGAACCGACTTTGCTTCGTTTAGGCTAATGCGCCATTTCTTTGTCCAACTACTCACTGTGTCGGTTGCTTTTTGAAGTTTGGTCGTTGCTTCTGATATACACTTTCCAGTCGCCAGAATAGCTGTATCGTCTGCAAATGTTGCTATGGTGGCACCTTCTGTATTTGGCATATCTCTGGTGTACAGGATGTACAATATAGGACCCAGTACGCTACCCTGTGGTATGCCTGCTGATATTCTCTTTAGTTCAGAGTACTCTTGGTTATATTTTACACGGAAATGTCGGTCTGCGATATAAGATTTAAGAATTTGATAGAATTGCTTAGGTAGATCTCGATGCAATTTAAATTCAAGTCCTTGGTGCCAAACTTTGTCGAAAGCTTGTGCTACATCTAAGAAGATGCTGGAGCATATCTTCTTATTCTCAAGTGAGTCTTCGATTATATCCGTTATTCTGTGAACTTGTTCTATCGTAGAGTGATTTTCTCTAAATCCAAATTGGTGTGGTGGAATCAAATTTCTCTCTTCTATTATTGGCTTGAGTCTCTTGAGCAGTAATTTTTCAAATAATTTTGAAATTACAGGAAGTAGTGAAATCGGTCTGTATGACTTTTTATCGTTCGCTGGTTTGCCTGGTTTGGGGATCATAATTACTTCAGCAACCTTCCATTGCCGTTAAAATATGTGCGGCAGTAGATATTGCATAAAATATTAAAACCACGTGCATAAAAATCCGCATTTTCTTGATGCATCTCATCAATAATTATGTGTAATATTTCAATAAACTTATTTTATATTAGCACTCACTAGTTGTCTATGCTCACACTTTATAACTTTTTTTTTTCACCTGTTCTTCATTTCACTATACCACAGCAAGAAATTCAACGTATTACTGATACTGACTATGACGATGAAATTGTAAATTAAATATGCGAGCGATAGTCTAAATTTACTAGCATTCTAGTAAATTCTAATTGAAGTTAAAATTGACCAGAATATTAATAGAATCTGTTTAATTTTCTAGAAATTCCTTGCACTTGCGAACAGGAATTATCTTGTATTTAATTTAATTTAACTAGAATTTTACTAGATTTCAGGTAACTACATTAAAAAATAAACCGTTGCAAAAATGCAACTGGAATTCAAGTAATTTTTATTTTTTGTGTAATAAAATTTACGAGATTTTCGTTAAATTTACTAGATATTCCATTTTATAGAGTAAAACTGACCATGTAGTATTTTTCTAGTAATTTTTTGTACTAGATAATCACTAGAATTCCAGTATAATTACAAATATTACTGGAAGTTAACTAGAAAATAGTCAAAATCTGGTTTTGATTGCAATTTCACTGGAAATCGGTTAAATCTATTTTTAAATTTAACTAGAAAATTCATTTTTCTTGATTTTTAACTAGAAATTCACTGGATTTTCACTAGATTTTGTAAAACCAGATAATCAAGTAGGCAATTACCGGATTTTGTAATGAGCGTGTAGCTTCATCAAACAAAAGAAATTGGAGTTAAATGCACGGAGGTTCTTGTTTCATGTGATTTTGCCGAGAATTATTCATTTATTATGCAAAATGCAGCACAGGGTTTTCATTGCAATAATAAGCAAGCAACAATTCATCAGTTTATAATATATAAGAAAGTAGAAAGAGAACTACGCCACTACAGCAATATTATAATATCTGATTGTCTTCATCGTGATACTGTTGCTGTATATTTTCTATGCTTTCATTTTCTAATATATCTAAATACATATTTACATAACTGATGGTGCAGTAACACATTATAAAAATAAAAAGAATTTTATGAATGTCATCAAACACAGAGATGATTTCGGAATCGATTGTGAATGGCACTTCCACGCAACTGCTCATGGCGAGGGAAGCCTAACCAAGGAATACGAAAATGTAATAACTAACGCGCAGGAATTATTGACATATGTAAAGAAAAGGTGGTTTCCAAGAGAGCCATGCAACTGAAAACATTTAAAGGAATGTAGGGGGTTTCATGCAGTCATTTCTATTGAGGATGGCTCTTTAAAATGTGAAAAATATTCAAATTCCGAGGATTATGTTATATTTAAACAATAAAATTCCTTGGCTTTTAATATTTATATAGGGATCATATTAAAATATATTTCGTAAAAAATATATTCATATGTGTTAGAATATAAAATATTTTAATTTAATTAATAAATGATGAATTTATTATTATAAATAATTATCAACGTGAAAACTGGTGACGATAATATTTTTTTTTTAGTCTTTAGTTTTAGCGCTACACAATGAAAAACAAAAAAGCATAAAATTTTGATATGGCTTCCGGCTCGATATATTGAATTTTTGAGTTTAGGAATTTTGCACCTTATACGTATATATTCGACGTTCGACACCATAAACATTTAGATTTTTTTTTTGTTTTTTTGGTAGAGTGGAACGTGTGGTTTACATGGAATGGTTTACATTGAAAGTTGAAGAAACTCATTCCTATTTGTTTGTTAAAATTGGAAACTACATAAATGTACCTCTTCATATGAGTTACTTCACTGTGTATGGCTTTTTAATTAACAGTCTTTTCAGGAACTGAGTACAATCCCATCAATTTATCACTTAACTCGCCTAGCGCCATTATTACTAAGAATTAAGCATAATTTATGCCTACTTTACCTTCTTCAGTTAAATTGAGCTGCTTTTGGCGTCAAATTATATACCGACTTACATACTACCTGATAGTTTGATATAAATTTAACAGTATGTATTGCGTGAAAGTTTTGTATTTACTTATATATGTCTATATTTATCATTTGTCATTGCTTGTATGTGTACTTTACATACAACTATTTGCTGTGCGTTCAACGCATGTATGCATACAGGGTCAATGAGTGGCTTGCTCAACCCAACTATAATAGTGTAAAAGTGAAAGTATAAAAAATATTATTTTGTAAACAGGGATGTCAGGCTAATTTAGCGCAAGCTTTTAATCAAAAACAGAAAATTATTTTGAGATTATAACTCTATAACCTTGATTTTTATGAATGAACTTCAAAGTCATTTCTATAAGATATTTCTTTTTAATATTTCATGGCTAATTGACGCTAAAGCTACACAAATTTATGTACAAACATACTCGTAAAAGATGTTTTATTTGCAATTATTATGAATGGTTTCAAATATTGCAAAAAAACTATTTTATTTAATGAATATTATTCGATTTGCATTTTTAAGCCAAATTATAAAGATTAACATATTTCAACGTTCCAGTTATACGTTATTTAAAATTAGACATTAACCTCAGAATAAATTTTGAAAACAAATCAAATTATTATGTTTATAAAAAATTGAGATTTGACCAACAAATGCCTGTAACGAACAGGACCAGAATCTGAAGAAAATCAAAATCGTATAATGATTTTTAAAATCATGTGGCCGCTAATCAATTAACACAATCATTATGCATTTATCGTTATTTGTTTGTTAATGTAAAAAAAAAAAAAAAATAAAAAAAAAAATTAGAAATTTGTTAATGTTTGTACAAGTAAACTATTCTATTTAATATTACCTTGGATCATAGAAATATAAACAAAATCCTTTTGCTCAAAGTAACAACCAAAATATTTTTTTTTACGCTTTTATAAGTTGACAACAAAATGGATCGAAAAAACAATGAAGATTTTCTAAATTATTCTAATTCTATACAAACAAAAAACTGGTTTAAAACTATTCCAAACGGAATGAAAATTCGCATATTCCAAGGTAAAGGTTATATTATATTCAAAACCACATTCGCCTCAATTTCAGAATAGAAAAATATTTTTTTCGTGTACTTAATGGAAAACAACATTTTTTGTCTCTCGATAGAAAATAGTAAAGGAAACTGCTATTTTTCTCCGAAGCAACACTTTTCATGATAGAAACCCATTTCTTCATTATTATGGCTGGGTCAAGAGCGCGTTAAAACCACCTAGCACTGCGACCTATAAAGTGGTTTTATGCTCTGGATCCTACTTATTTAACCGTCCAGTCGATATTCAGGCTCCTGATAAACCTGATTACATCTCCGGACGGTAGCTGTATCACTTCGTCTGAATTCAATGAATGCTTTATCGTTGATGGAGAATGGCTGTACTTTGGCACGGAACATGTTCTGCTGATTCCACTTCCATGTCATAGAAGTGGCATCCGTCTGTCGCACTTAAACTGATGTTCTGAAGACGATATTTTAAGGGAATATGACCTGTGAGAAAGCCGATTAGTAGCCTCAACTCAGGTTTCCTAAGTACGAGGAGTTCCTTGACTAGTTGACGAAGGTGATACAAATCTTCACCTGTCGTAGAGCTGGAATTCTTCGCGAGTAAAAGGACTTTTGCCTATCCTCCTAGCGCCTTACCACTTTCTTAAATCCCACCGAAGGGCTCCAGGCCAATAAATGGGGAGGTAGAACCTACGCGAAAAGGCCATCCGCAGACTCATTCACCGCGATCCTAGTATGCCCAGTGCACCCACAAAGTGTTACTTTGGCTGCAAATTGTTGAATTGTAGTTAGACAGTCCCATAACAGTATTCACTTAACGATATAATATTTAAGAGGCTTTAAGGCCGCTTGGCTGTCTGAAACAATATATATCTGTGCGTAGTTTAGGCTTACCCTGTCGCAAAGCTCTATAGCGTGCATTTTTGCTTGGAAGACAGGAGCATAAGAAGCCCAGGACTTCGAAAGGGCAGTTCTCTCCCCATATATTCCTATCCCTGCTCCGTCTTCCGTTTTAAACCTTTAGACCCCTGTAAAATACACACTGGATCCTTTTTCAAAGGATGGCCCACCTGAGCCCCACATAGTTGGCATACAGTGGAAATGCATCGCTTTTTCAATCTTAGTCACTAGGCCGCTAAGAGCCGTCACTGTGGATTTACCAGATTCCTATGCAAATTGATTCCGAAGAAGCCATTTCCTATAAGATCCATATCTCTGATTTAGTGATCAAAAATTTTTTCATCGTTTTCAGCAGAAACGATATGAGGTTAATTGGGCGGTACACCTCGGGCTGGGTGTTTGAACGGTCCCACCCTTTGGTGTAAAAAGCCCTTGCCTGAAAAATCCCACCCAGACTAGGAAAAATTTCCACAATACCTTTCTGCAGTAAGGCTGGGAAAATACCATCCCCTCCAGCAGACTTCAACGGTTTAAAAGAGCCAATGGCCCATCTCACTTCACTGGGAGTAAAAATCGTTCTATAAAGGTTCCAGGCTCGGTTGTGTCGCGTGTAAACTATCTCTAACAATAGGTTGTGGTCGCTGGTTGAGTTTGTTGCAGCGCACAAATATAATTTGTGGAAACTGACTGTGTTGGTTTACAGCGCACAATATATATCCACAGTTGGATGAGAATCTTCTCCGATGCGTGGATAGTTTCTTCTTTGTCGTATGTTGATCAAACAAAGAATATACACCGACTTTATTTTGTATTTTGTGAATTCAGTGAATTTTCGATTAACGATACTGAGAAACGTGCTGTCACTTTCGTTGATCTTCCACTTCGGGTTAGACGTTTTTGGAATGGTGGTGACTAAATCGTTGATCTTTAAACAAGATTTCTGGTTGCTGAATGTACTTGGTGATTTTCTGTTTGAAGATGGCTGTGTTTTTAGATCAAAACGAATTTTTGTAGTGCGTCGTTTCGATGACGTGAAATGGACCGTCGTATGGCGGCTGTAATGATCTTTTGCATAAATCTGTTCGGACAAAAACATGTGAACAAGTCTTGAGCTCTTGTGATACAAATACTGCTGTATTGCAGTGACCTGACGAGATGTAGGGTTGGGACGAATTTTAGCAAAATGCTCCCGTAGTTCCCTTGCGAACTCTGATTGGTTCGAGCTTCCTTTTTTTCGACGATGAATTGGCCTGGTATGCGAATTTGTTCACCATACACTAACTCGGCTAAGTAGTTTTCAGGTCCTCTCTGTAAGTGGTGCGTAATCCTAATAGAACTGCCGGTAAAGCTCGTGTCCAAGTGTCTCTTTCATGGCACAAATTGCTGCTTTAAGAGTTCGGTGCCATTTCTCAATCAATCCATTGCACTTGAGATTATACGTTATGGTTCTTTTGTGCTCAAAACCCAACAGTTTTGAAAACTCAGCAAATAATTCGGACTCAAACTGGGGTCTCTGGTCTATCACTACTGATAATGGAACACCGAAACGAGCGATCCAGCTGTTGAATACGGCCACTGGAACTGCTTCAGTCCATCTAGCGAAACGGTCGATCATTGTAATGCAATATCTTTGGCCCTCCGAAATCGGCAGTGGCCCAACTATATCCACATGAACTTCTGCAAATCGCCTTGATACTGGCGCGTAGTTTCCGAGTGAACTTTTGGTGTGTTTGGTCACTTTCGATCGTTGGCAAGCTAGGCAGCATTGCACCATTTTTTTGTATCCTTCCTAATTCCTTCCCAAATGAATTGATCTGTCATAGCCTTTACAGAAGCTGTCACGCCTGGATGAGACAAATTGTGCGTGGCTTCGAAAACTATCCTGCGGAAATCCAATGGAATTTACGGACGAGTTTTTCCTGTTGAGACATCACAGAACAATGATGTTGTTGAATTAAAAGAAATCGGAATTTCTTCGAATCTCGGCTCCGGTGACGATTCCTGTAGTTCTTTTAATTCTTCGTCAATTCGTTGCATCTGCTACTACATTATTGCAGCCCGATATATGCTGGATGTCAGTGGTGAATTGACGGCAACGAAATTAGCAGAATTGGCAGACCGAGTGCTCGAGGTCATGTCGCAAACAGACGTGATGTCCGTCGCGGTGCCATTGATGCAAAATAACGAGCCATCGCTCTCGAATCAAATTAGCGAGATCATTCAACGTCTTGATGTAATGGATCGCAATCACCGCCGAAACCGCTCGCAGAGCAACAATCGGGCGCAGAACCACTCAAGCAACAGGGACCCTTCTTCTAACCGAAAAGCTACACCTGCACGTGATGATCTACCGTGCGGGTGTTTCTTCCACTTTAGGTTCAAAGAGGCCGCCCATAATTGCAAGCCAAGCGGCCCGAATTGGGCAGAATTCAAAGCAAAAAATTAGATCCACCAATGCAAACGGCTACATGTAATGGTGCTATCACGAATTATCGCCTCAAAATATTTGATAAGTCATCAAATACTACATACCTTATTGACACCGGCGCCGACTTATCGGTCCTGCCAGTAGCATCGGGTAATCAACGAAATCACAATCCTGATTTCTATTTATACGCAGCAAATGGGGCGAAACTACAAACTTTCGGCGACAGGAGGGTTACGTTGGATCTTGGCCTCAGACGGCAATTCACGTGGTCATTTGTAGTAGCGGAGGTAATAACACCAATAATCGGAGCAGACTCCTTGAAACATTCGGGCCTTCTAGTGGACATATAAAGCGGTCGGTTATTAGATCCAAAAACGTCGTTATCTGCTGTAGCGTCGAAAACTCTGGACGAATTACTTACGGTTCGAGTGATAGATTCCACGGGGATTGATGCTCGAGTTTTACCGCTGCTAACAAAGTTCAAAGCCATAACCTATGAAATACAGACAACTGGACAGGCAAAGCATAAGGTAACTCATCATATAATAACACGCGGTTCACCAATCGAGGAGTCTGATGTTTCGAAAACGGCAATCTCCTTGCCGTTTGGCTTGTTCGAGTTTACACGCAAGACTTTTGGGCAAAGGAATGCGGGCAACACCTTCCAACGCTTCATGCACTCGATCCTACAAAACCTGAACTTCTGTTTCGTTTATCTAGACGATATGTTAGTGGCATCCAAAACAATGGAAGAGCATTTAAAACATGAATCTCTCTGGTAACCTTATTTAACGCGAACTGCGACTCTATTACGTGAAACCATATGCGCGGATCCTGTGTATTCAGGGGAATTAGTCTCAGATTAACTACGGATATCGATCCTGACGATGGTTGCATCGAACTTGTCGACGGTGGTGGTACATGATCGGTAGCGTCTCCGTTTAGTGCTCGTCTAACTTCTTCTAGTATTCTTGCTTCTAGACCGGCTATTGAGCGAGTTTCTCCTGCTTCGTCAATCGAATCCGGATTATGCTCCTTTGAAACGCTGGTTGAAGTCATCGCGAAATCGATGTTGTCACTTACACTTTTAACTTAATTAATTATTTGGATTCACTTAATAAAATTTTGGCTAGCGGCGAATAGTATGAGTCGGAAATCACCGTACACTCAGTGAGGAGAAATCTTGTTGATTATTTCACTGTGTTCGATAAAAATCTGCCTTGAATTTAATATCAAAGGCGACCATGAACAAAAACAATTGTAAATAAATAACAACAAAAATGTGAAAAACGTCTACCCGAAAAATCAACAACGCAGAAAAGAAACCAATAAAATATAAATTCGGCAAACCGTAACGCCCTATGGCTAGTAAAATACTTAGTTCAGGTGGTTTGGTGAATTTGATTGATTATAGATAATTACGAAATACGTGCGAATAGCAGAGAACAAAAAATGGTAAAAATTTATAATAAAATACTCGCTTACCTGGTTCTTCTTAGCAGTAACCAAAAAATAAAAATCCCGTTCGTTCTCCGGGTTGCTTGATGCTGGACTGGTTCGAACAAGCTGGTCAGCTTGATTCTTTTGTTGATGAATCAACGAATTGATGATTCACTGCATATTTCGTCGGTTGAATACGGTAGATCGGTGGTTGGATGAACGGCAAGTATACGATTTGTTTTCTGGTCGATCTGGTTTGCTTGACATTTGCTGCTTCCTATTGTTTAATTTGAGACTTGCCGTTTGAATGTCTCGGCTTGAAACTAGGTTCACCTGTTGTTTCTGAATTGCCGTATAGCTGTGTCGGCTCGTTCAATAAAATCTGCTGACGGCTGTGATGGTGTCTTGGAATTGCCGTCTCACTGGATCGGTATGGAACAATATTACCCTCTAGTATTTTCTCGCTGTATTAGTTTAAATATCAGGAAGCGCCAGGCTCTTCTTATAGCGTGCCTTGGGCTTATTGCAATATTTCTACAAGGTGCGATAACAAAACGAAAAATAATAATACCTACGGCGCCAGGCTCTTCGTTAAGCGTGTCTGCGGCCTGTAATGGTATGCGGTGTGCTTTAAATCTGAGACGGTAACGGATTGTTTACCGGCTTTCAGATCACATCGGGGTCACCAATTTGTGGTCGCTGGTTGAGTTTGTTGCAGCGCACAAATATAATTTGTGGGAACTGACTGTGTTGGTTGCAGCGCACAATATATATCAACAGTTGGATGAGAATCTTCTCCGATGCGTGGATAGTTTCTTCTTTGTCGTATGTTGATCAAACAAAGAATATACGCCGACTTTATTTTATAGTTTGTAATATTGATTTTTTATTTATAATAATTATAACAAAGAACTACATTTATTATTTTAATAGTTATTAAAGTAAAATTATACAATGTAAGTATGTATTATTATTGGTAAGTTTATTAATAATAATTGTGGTTTGCATTGTACGAAAACATAGGTCTGGTTCGTAACCACTTGGTATAGCGAATAATTTATTTGTCTACCATTTTTATTTAACTGCGAAATTGTTTTCGCAGCTAACGCGACATTTTTTAGAATTCAATCAAATTGACCAAACCGCCTGAACAAAGTGTTTGTTGACTGTAGGTTCCTTTGATAGACGGCATACTTAACTGCCACAAGGTCTCTAAAAGTACCCCAATTGTTTCTTTCCGTTTTTCAGTACAACTCCCGTCTGCCCTCTGGAGCAGTCCTATACCATTGGAATGATCTCTAGACAGGACTTTTTGAAGCCGCAACCTATTTCTTCATAGAAACATTATGATACTTACGTTTCTGACTCTGACTGTAATTTATTTGTTTGCTTTGATCTAAAGTGGTTTTAAATCTTTTTTTAAAATTTGGATATTGCATGTTCTTAATAAAAGTGATTTACCACGCTCGTGAAATTTTAAATCCACCCGCTGCCTGGCACTTGCACGTGGATTAAAAAATCAAACTCGCTGAAATCTCCCACTTTTATTTACTTGTAGAACAATCTACTGTTTTTTACTCTCGTTTAGTAATAATTGTATTAAGTATATGCTCTTTTGTTTGTGGAGAAAACAAATCAAAACTCACAGCGAATTTATTATTTTCGGATTAAAGAAGTTATATTCATTACTTCTTATATGCATTCTTCGCCCGCTCAATAAAACCTTTCAATACAAATTTTCCTATATCAAAAACGTATTATTTGAAATATTAGCTAAGAATCCCTTGGTTTTATAAATTTTTGCTTTTGAAATATAATAGACAAATTCATTTACTTTATGAGTAATAACCGTCATTACACGCTTGTTGAATATTAAACTATTTTCACTAACCAAGTGGCAAATCGTTAATACATATCTGAAAAGTAGGTTGCAATGGAAATTAAAACACTAAGAACAAAAAACAAATTATTTTCTAAATTGGGTTTCAGTTAAATTGTGTTTCAGATTTAAATTGTTTGCAAGCCATGGTGACTTTTTTTCGGATTTAAGTTATGTGTCATTTGTCTTCTAAACTGGTCGATAATGAAACAATTTCGTAGTTTTGTTTTCTAATATCCAAGAAGCTCGATTTGTCCAACTTTCGATAAATGCAAATAAAAACCAAAATTCTTAACTTGTGATAATTGCAACATTTCCTTTTTGCCTTCAATAATTGCAACAAATTTTTTTAGTGACCGAAAAATACTAATAATGTTTGGAAACCGCTAATATTTTTCTATAATTGCACGTGATATTTACGAAATTACCGCTATATTATCATTTGAACTAATTCGTGTCTTTTATTAATATGTATGATCCATAAGGGAAAAGTGGGAGCATCATACTGGACTAACAAAACAATATTTTGTTTCACGAAAATATTCTACGTGTTCGATCTTTCTCTTACGTTTGCTTTTTTTGTTTCTTTGTATGGTGCTATTACACTTGTAACTGTAATTAAATGAAACAATATAAATTTATGAAAAGGATATATTTATTGATATGAATGGCCGCGCCACAATACAATTTTTTCTTGTGTAGTGTGGTCAGTAGTGAAAAAAGTGAAAAGTAAGAGTTCAAATTGCTTTAATTGCATTAAAATAATAATAATAATGGCCTCTCGTATTTTGTCTAAGCGACAAAATTAAAAAAAAACAATTCAAAATTTTCAGCAAGCTGTGGGTGGCTTAAAAATTTCAAAAAGAGGTATGGAATTCGGTTGTTAAAAATTGTCGGTGAAAAACTTCCAAATAACAGGCAGGTAGTTGATCCGTTTGTTGCTAATTTCCCCGAATAAGCGAATTGAATGTGACCGACGACCAAATATATAACGCCAGGAAAGCGGCTATTTTCGAAAATGTTGCCAGACAAAACGTTGGTAAGGACTGTGGAAAAATAAGCCCCAGGGCGAAACGTAATTAAACAGCGTATAACATTTTTACCCTGTATACAGGGACGCACAAAAATAAACTCTTGGTCATCGGGAAAGCTAAGAAACCAAGAGCTTTCAAAAATGCTCATCTACCCATTTTATATAGGGGAAATCAAAGTGCTTGGATGACATTGGCTATATTTCAATCTTGGTTAGAAACCACCTTTGTTCTCGAGGTGTTTATGTTTTTTAAACCAAACTTAAATGTTGTAATTAATCTTAGCTTTATTAATTTTAGATGAATAAGTTCCTTCGATCTCAAAACATTCCTCAAAAAGCTGTTCTTTTATTGGACAAGGCAGCTTGTCATCCCCGTGATTTCAATTTATTAATTAATGGGTTAAATTGACAATAATTTGCTTCCCACCGAACTGTACCGCTCTCCTCCAACCGATGGGCCAAAACATCATACATACGATCAAAACAAATTATAAAAAGAGTTTATTGTCACATATCGTAGCGGTCGGCGAGAACAATATTCAAACGACAATAAACAATTTTAATCTATAAAATGCAAGCAAATCACAATTAAATATAGCTGGAACTTCTTGAAAATGAGATAAAGATCAGTGATGGGTGATTCTGAGGATGGAATACCATTGATTCAACTCCGAAATAATTTACAACGTTCCAGGTCAGAGATAGAATCAATTCGGCTATTGCTGGCATAAATATCACACGAAGATGAATACTCAACAAATGAAGTCAACGAGTGGATCAATGAATTCAATTATCAAGAAGGCCTACCAAGTTATGATACAGAAAGCGCTGAAGACGATATCACAATTAATGATAAACCATATACTTATTAAGATAGACGACACAATAAAGAACTTTACTATTTACTTAGATTCAGCTAAACAAAATGAAGTTCCTATGGAAGACTACATGATTCTTCACAATTTAAGAGAACACGCAGTACTCAAAAGAAATGATTGCTTAAAGCAAACCAGCATTTCCGATTTTTTTTTTAAATGCGTGCTTTCAAAATTAATAAAATATTTATTACAAACAGATACTCACAAAATTGAAGGCGCAACAATTTAACGAATTAAAAATCGGGTTTATTTTACCCTTCTATTAAAATAATAATTTTTAATTTGATTTTACACATTTATTTTTACGCACTGTTTTTATTTACTGTTACGCATTTATTTTTATAATGTATTAATGTATGGAAAATTCCATGAGAAACTATTAAGTTTTTTTTCTTAAATTTGCGTAAACATTTCTATAAGTAATACTGCTTGTGCCTTCAATTTTGTGACCCGCTTTATAACCTTTACATTAATTATATTGGATTGCTAGTTACATTTTGTATATGTAAGGTAATAAATTTTACTATTTCATTTGCATTTATGCGTATTTTTTGAGAATGTCGACAACCTAGTTTCGAAGCAAAAAAAAAAAAAATACTTCATACATTGTATAAGCCTTTACTGTATATGTAAATGCTACGAAAGTTTTAGATCCAAAAATTTTCTTTTGGTAGCGAAAAAAAAATAAAAAATTGCGCGCCGCGCAGGTAAGTTTTTTTTTACTTTTCACTGCTTCGCCTCGGGCTATAAGCTTCCACCTTGAAAAGCAAAAAAATACTTACCACGAATAAAATTTTTTTTTCTCGTTTCATATCATTAATAGTTTATTGTAATACAAGCGCGGAATGTTTGTGAAAGCGAATTCCCTAGGAATTGGATTTCAGGGTTAGCGCGTTGTAATTTATACAAATTTGCAAGATTTTTCTCTTACGAAATCTGTTCTGTAATAGCAAATTCTCCCATAGGATTTTTCCTATATAGACAAGTTCTATGATAAACCTGAATATTGTAACATGATTTCTAAAATGCACTACTCTCCAGTAAAAACGCCATACCAAGCAAATGCAATTTGCTAGATTTTGTGATTAATCGTAAAAATTATATTTTGTAAAGCTCAAAAATAAAGCTCTACTACCTTTTTAACAACTTTATTAAAAAACAAACTCCTAGTAACTTTATTCAAAATGTTTGTTTACAAACATATTTTGACCTCGAACCTGGCAAGTATTTATTTTTTCACTCACTTGATCGTAAAAATGAAAGAGATGACTATACTTTCCAATTATAGTTATTATTCGTGTCTATGTTCTGCACTTGTATTATGAAAAAAAGTAAAAAAACGTGACGGGTAACGCGATATTCTTTAACGTGAACGTTTCTTTTTTGTCAAATTCCTATTGACGATTGGAAATAGAGAGAAAGCCTATCTATCGGAAATAAAGCTGTAACAACATACAAAAATTAGCATCAGCGCTCGCAGAACGACTGAAATATGGTATAGTGGAAATTATTTGAAATTGTGAAGCCGACAAATATTTTGTCTAAAATCACGGTTCCAATCGTCAATTGACGATTGGAACCGTGATTTTAGACAAAATATTTGTCGGCATTACAACTTCAAAAAATTTCCACTATACCATATTTCAGTCGTTCTGCGAGCGCTGATTCTAATTTTTGTATGGTATTACAGCTTTATTTTATTCCGATAGGTAGTGCTTTCTCTTTCTCTCTATTTCCAATCGTCAATTCCGATAAAAAAAAACGTTCAAAACATCGAAAAAGCATAGAAAACTGGAAAACAGAAAATGTTCTGTCAAATTATGCTGTTTGACAGCAATTTTAATAGTACAGAAGTCTGCATGTTAATAAAACAGAAATGAAATGTGTCATTCAGTGAACCGACGACGGCAATGGAAGCCGCCGAACACAAATATTTGTTGATTGTAAATTGCACAATATAAAGTGATTGTTTCATTGGATTAATAACAATGTATTATAGTAATAACAATATTGTTGGATTGCCCGAACCATGTTTGAATTTCTTGTGCGTTTACTTAGTTCAATTTATCGGAGTACTTCCTCTATCCGGCTGTATGTTTGTCGCTGTTGCACACTTATTCTCTTGTCTGTTCACAAAATTACTATTAATTTAATTGTTAAATTCTAAAACTTAACGGCAACCAAATTATATTCGTTTTAATAATACAAATTGTATAAATTTTCATCGGGAACATGTACGTTTTTCTTCGGTCAGCACAGGAAATAATATTAATTTTGCGATTCTCGTTTTTAACTGTCATAAAAAACGTAAATCACAAAGTTACATTTTTTCAGAATACAGCTGCTGTACGAGTTCAGTCGTATCTAATCCGTCAGTAGCAGCAGTCGTCGAAAAAATGCAGGGAAAAGTAATGGTTGAGCTGGCCGAAAAATTGTATATACATTTTTACATATTTTTTACAGAACCTAGAAATTTGCTCGCCCGACAAACACAAAAAAAAATGAAAAGGGGAATAATAATTAATTAAATTCCTCACAGCTTTTCAGAGCTTGCGGCTCTAATGGGGAATGTTGTATTAAGAAATTGTGTTGTCTTGAGCTTTAACAAACATCTCAATCAATCAATCAATTTTTTACAGAACCTAGCAATTTTTAAAAGGGACCAGTTTATGTGAGAAAAGTTACAGTTGATTAAGCACAAAACATGGCATCTTTTAAAAATTGTTAGGTTATTATGTAATGCAATGGTTGGAAATTAGAGCGAATAGTATCAAGGAGGATCCGAATGAGTCGATTCACCATCGTACACAGCAATTGGAGCTGTGTCCGACCATATTATGGAAAATTTTACGGATAGATTTTGACCTACGGGCCTACAAGATCCAGCTCATGCTAGAACTGAAGCCGCATGATCGTCGTGTGCGTCTTATGTTCGGAGATAGTTTGCTCGTCGAACCATTTTTTTTTTTGTATCAACCGAACACGATAAAATTAAAGGAATTCTTCAAATCCGAAGGCTCTATCATCAAATCCACCAGCCATTAACATTTTAAAACAGGAAAATGAAACCATGCTCTTTTGTCGCTGGATTAGGAAAATAATCCTAAGATATTTAATAAATTTAATGTTTTTCAAATTTTATGACAGCTTGAAATTGTTCCCCATTGCACCTCTTATATGTATAATTGCTTGAAAGCTTCTTTCCTGTTTCGTACATATATTAAAAATGGGTTCGTTTGTTTTATGAACAATAAATACAATTATAAGATAAAATGTTAGATTCACATAGCAAAGAAAGAAATATCTAACATGAATTTATCAAATGGAAAGTGACATACCGGATTAACTGCTCGTTTTTTTTTTTTTTTCTTCAAAGGATAAACTAAAGTGTATAGCTCGTCATAGCTCATGTTAGCATCAAGCAAAGCAAAAAACCTTAACAAATAATGATAATTCTATTAAAAAGCTTTAAGCATCTTATAAATTGTTCTGCGTAAATCAACAATGATCCCACTCTTTCTTCATATACTGACATAAGATGGCATTCTTCTTTTTTGTAAACAGTAAACACATGTATAAATTATTTATCAATAGCTTCGTACGAGCTGATTCATCGTAACCTTGATTCTTTATTTTTTATACATACTATATTAAGTAAAATTCTAGAATGTATGTAGTAACTAAATAAAAGTGGCGATACATTTATCTTTGACTGAATTAAGAATACAAAAAAATATTTATTTTTAAGCCTCGCTCTTTATTTGGCCATACTACATCACAATCAAATGTCAATAATTAAAATGATTTGCATTAGTAATTATTAATTAGTAGAGTAATAGTGATGTTTGTGATTTTTTTTTGTTTAAAACTAGTTTTAAAGTGGTAAAGGTGATTGTTCTAATATTATTACGATAATATTTACATAAATCGTTAAGTAATGGGCATAAGATATGGGCATACAATTAACATGTTTATCATTATTTGAATAACATTAGTTCTGGAATCAGTTTGTTTACTGGTTTATCAATAAATCAAACCAAAAACGTGATCTTTTACAAATAGACATTTAATTTCTTAACCATGGCTTTATAGCTGCTAGGTTTGAATAAAAAAAAATAACACTTGTCGCAATTGCGTTTCAGTAATTCTACTAGTTCTTGTTCTCATGTTATTTAATTTTAAAACATTATTATTTATGTTATTCTAGTTTAACATAATGCTACCTACCTTTAATCACTCTGAAATTTTTTATAGATCTCAGAAATTAAGCGTATGTTGGTTTTTAGTGACTTTTAAGAGTAAATTAAGCTAAATTTATGGGGAAATAAAAATCAAATGTAATCTAATCAAATGTTCTAATAATAAATAATCCATGATTTCATTAAATCTGGGGTAACATTTTCTACCATCACTGTTTTCGATGATCGATAGATTGGCTTCATTTATTTTTATTATTTGATTCATTTACTATTTCTTCACCACTTTATGACCAAATAATTTTTTTTTTGCGATACTTTACCGATTGCGATAGAATGGAATAGCACAGACATTTTTAGTAACAGACTGAGATTGCAATAGAAAAAACGGAATAGTGCACAATTTTATTAAAATAAGTAGTGATGATAGGACATGTCACGTTAAGATTTTCTAATTCCTTTACAAAATTTAAGAGAATTTGAATACACATATATATTTACAATTTGCATATAAAAACAGCAACAAATTAAGAAATTCAGATTTTATTCAAATGCCACTACGTAAGTAGTTGTTGGAATTTTAAATTAAGTAATAAGATGTTTTCTCATCCACTGTTACCAAGTGCGTCGACCAATTGGTTTAAGATTAAATTTTAACGCAACTTCTTTATTTTGAATATGTACAGAATTTATCTGGAAACTATTAGGCTGAGGGTTAGATTTAAGTTTGACCATTAAAGTTAAATTTATTATTTAAAATAAAATATGTTTCACCACACCTCTGTGAAGATTTGTTACAAACATTAATTTTAATAATTCTTCACACTATTTTTAAATAAATTGTGTTTTAATATCTCTAACCAATTAAGTAAGTATAATAAAATCGAATTAGATTAATGGGGGCGTACTTACTTAGCGAAAAAAAAAGTCAGCTAGAATTTTAAGTTTAGGGTTGTAAATTGGTTTGAACTTGAGTAAGGCAGAATTTGGTTGTATAATCTGGTATTATCTTCTGTTGAGTTTCTCTTGTTTGCTAAATAAATACTATTATATTTATATTAAAATAATTACGAAATCTGCTGCAGCAATTACCCAGACATTTCTTGCTAAGCTATTTCGTATAAGTATTGTATGAGAATTTATCAGCATTGCTTGCATTGCAAATATTATGAGATAATTATTTGCATATTTGTTTTATTTTATTGACATAAGTATTTTATTTGTTAAATATTTCAAAATTGAAAATAAGATTGAGAATAATTCTTAGTAAAAAATTCCTAAATAAATACAAAACATTATAAATTAATTAAGTAAGATATGGTGTAGACGCACCATCGTGTCTAGCATGCAAGTAATTTTCACTAGAAAAAAGAAAAAACATTTGCTCAACAACTTTATAGTAACCAATCACCCATTCCACACGAGTTGCGCTTATGCTATTGCATTTCTTCGTCTCTTATCTCTTTGCACTGTTTTTGCCTAAGTATAAACTAAATTTTGTTTATGGGCATAAACAGTGCAAAGAGGTAAGAGACGAAGAAATGCAACAGCATAAGCGCAACTCGTGTGGAATGGGTGATTTGTTGTGTTTTATTGTAAAATTAATTATACAATCACAACTGTAAATAAACGACTTGGAAAAAAATCGTGCAGTCATATGTTACGCAGGATTTTGAAAAGCAGATAAACAAATATCGTTTCGATTTGCATTGATTAGAAGTGAACTTTTTTTGTCAATTCTGTACGGTTCAATAAAAAGCTCCTTTTTTAGATAAAACAAGTTTTTGCTTAAATTTCCCAATTTTTGAACCGAGAAATTTGCATAAAAATATATATACGTCTATTTCAAAAATGCATCACATTTTAATTATAGTTGTTTATTATCTAAGCAATCATTTCTAAGGACGCGCTAGCTTTATCTCAGTTTATGATGCTGACACGAAATTTGGGTTAACCTATGAAAATTTCCTAATCCGGGGTGCTATTCTTGAACCATTACGAAAATTGTCGGTACCTATTTTCGTAATATTAATGGTTAAATCATAAATTACTATTCCTGAACGTGTGTACATGATACATTTCTGGTCAAGAAATGTACACCACGAACTACATGATTTGAATACGTAACCGTGCTTTGACTTTCAAGTCAGTAGGACGTTTAACTTTTTTCTTTAGTTAATTTATTGAATTTTTTTACAATTTTTATTTTAAATTGCAAGTTATGCCGCTGTTAATCCGTTAAATCGATGATGTCCTTGCCGAGGTCCTTTGACGCCGAGTAGAGAGAGTATTCAAGCAGAATCTAAACGGAGGAATATCCAGCATTTTGTGAGGTGTTGTGATCCTGGTTAAAAACCATTAATTTTTGTTTTTTTAACACATAGTTTGTTAATTATGTGGTTCATCATTTGCTGTACACTACATTATAAATGAGCTTATACGCTCAAAATCTAGTGTATAACATGGAGAAAACCTTCATGATTAAATAAATTAAATAAATAAATAACCAAATGGTTGCTAGGTTTGTAACCCTGGGGGTTAAATTTGTGCCATGTGAACCAAAATTATTGCCCTGTGTATCATTTTGGTTACGTTATATTGGTAAGCCTGGTAAATTTGTTTTTGTTCTGGTTGGAAATAATTTAACTCATACAGCTAACTTCGTGGTGTACATTTTTTCACCAGAATTGTACCATGTACGCAGCATGAAACCATTACGAAAATAACGAAGAATAAACAAAAAATGAAATTACGAAAGAGATGATGTAAATTTCAGTGTAATTGAGAATATTGTGTGGAGCGAACGCTTTCTTTACTGCAATTTTTAAGAACAGTTTTTTGGCATTTAAAATGATAAAACTGTTCCAAATGAACTAAATCAAATACATATACAAAAATCATACTTTAAATTACATATTGGGTTAATTAGATTTTCCAACGATTACAATTTTTGTTGAATGGAATCACATACAGTGAAACTTCCACAGACGACCACCCCTCGGAAAAGGTCACCTCTTAAAAATATCATTTTATTTTAAAACAACTTCTCTATATAGTAAAATCGTCTCTCTTAAAAGACCACCTCGTCGACCTGATCGCGACCTTTATTACTTCATGCTTTAGTGAAGAAATACTGCCCTCTAACATGACCATGACCCGAAACAAGACCTTGCTGTGTATTTGGTGAGATGAAAAAGGTTTTATTTATTATGAGCTCTTGAAACCAGATAAAAACAGGTTGTTAACGGTCAACTCAACGTTATAACAACAACTACTCGATTTTCACTGTGCATTGAACCAAAAACGACCACCAGTTGCCCCAATAATCGACGCAAAATGATTTTCCCGCACGATAACACTCGACCACGTCTTGCGAAACCAGTTAAAGATAGGTTATTGTCACTTGATTGGGAAATTTTAGCCCCACCGCGTACATTCACCAGGCATTGCTCCTTTCGATAATCAAGTGTTTTTTATGTCCAGTGTTTGACGGTAAAAATAGGGTATTACCCCAAAATTTTTATGAACACGACCGACTGACGTGAAATTGGGACACTAATTAGTGAATGGCTCAAGGAACAGAAGTTACATAATGCCGATGTCTGTTTTTACCCTAGAGGTACATGACACCCCTTGTCGAGGGCGGAAATTAGTGCGCTCAAAATAATCGCAGTAATCGATAGAAGGATGAATTCTAATATTTTTCGAGTTACTCGCGATTGAAAATGTTGATTTTTCATCTAATAGAAAATGCATTTTTGAAAACGCAATCCGAAAATTACACCAAAAAACGCGATTGGTTTTTTAACGATAACTTCCTTAATTTTTAAGATAATCGCTATTTAAAAACTATTTTGCAGGGAATTGGGAAGGGCTGCAAGGTCTGTAAAGTTGATCTTTCTTGAAGCCTTGTTTTTTGAGATTTTTGAGTTTAAAGGGCCCGGGAAGGGTGGTCCTCGTACTCAAATGCAAACATAAAACGGTGATATCTCAATTAATTTTTATCTTAGAACCATTTTATTTTTATCATAAATCCGTAAGTTTTAACGCCACGACCGCTAACGACTTTTACTCGTACTAAATCTCGTTTTTAAGGTCTTTTCAAGTAATTTAAAAAAGGTCAAACAAGTTTTTCTCCAAAAATTCGTGGTTTTCCCGTTATTTGACGTTGAAAGGTTCGAATTCAGTTTCCGGCGAACTAACAGTCACCTTCAACGAGCCACAACTCGATTCGTATTGCATCTACAGAAATAAAAAAAAAAAAAAAATATCCAATTGACTTGTTATTTTAAAAGCTTTATGTTTGCTCCTAATGATTTTTTGATAAAAGGTAAGATTTTCAATTGCGAATAGCTTTAAAAATATTGATTTATCGAAAAAACTTCATAGAACATTTTTTGCTTAGAATTCATCTCTCTATCGATTTCTGCGGTTATTTTGAGTGTACTAATTTCCACCTCCGATAAGAGGTGACATCCAACCCCAGGGTAAAAGAGAGCCATTCCCTATTTACTATCCAACTTTCACGTCAATCGGTTTTGTTCATAAGAATTCTGAGCGAAAAACCGTCAAACTCTGGACTAACAGTGAACGCGCTTTTATTCCACAAAAGAGGCATCGTCTCGAACACACCTTACGAAATTCATTGAATTTCTATTTAACGTATTTTAAATCCCGCTAATCTTTAGAAGATTTTTAATTTACATAGAAAAGTTGTGCACTAAGCTGAATCAATAAATTAAATAAACATTTTATAATGCACACTACACATCAGTACTTACGCGTGACGTCAAACTTTAGTTTTTTTTTTTTTTTTTTTTGTAATCACATTACTTAATAAATTGCGCGGACTTACATAATATGGTGTCCGTTGTATTGAAATGTCATTGGATTAAAATTACCGTTTAAAGGTTATAATTAACGTCAAGTGTGATATGCTATGTAATTATTGTTTATAAAATAATACTAACATTATCAAGTATTTATTTAAAAATTAAAAATAAATTTAAAGTGCAGCAAAATTTTTTTTTCTCAAATTTATTAATGGGTTCTTAATGATTTTTATTGTCTTATACCTTGTTACACATACACTTCTTTTATATGTAGATTATAGATGTACACCTATTTGTTTTGTTGTTCTTAGTCTTGACATACAAAATTATACGACAAATATTTTTCAATCGTTTCGGCAAGAAAATATGAAAAACTAACCATGACTGGAAATTCTTTTCTTCTTTTCTTGTGTTTTTATTACAGTTTTGGCATTATGCCATCGAATTATATATTTTATAAATACTTCTCTATCATCAAGTTTCTTTTTTTGTCTTATATGCATAATATATCTTGTGTTATTATTAATGCATTACAAAAGGAGAGAGGAGGGTTTGGAATGGTTTTGTTAAGTTTTATAAAGCAAATAAAAAAATTGTTAAGGGTTTTTAAAGTATTTTATGCTATATAATATGCTCGTTATTTAGAAAATATGATGTTATGCAAACTATAACGACATAATTTGTGTAAACCTAAACAGATGAAAGAATTACATTCAGCTTTATATTCACAAAAATGACACTGATTCGGAATTATAAAGTTTGTAACGAAATTGAGTTTTGCAGAAGGGCATAATTGACGTGTCTGGGACTGGTTGAATATTTTTAATTCTTTAAATAATTTCGTGATTGTTGTTAAACAATCGACAAATTCGTTCCATTATGTGTATACAAAATATTAAGCTCCTCTATATAATTAGTGATTGCTCAAGTGAAGCGAACATATATTTTATTAGTCCTATGTTGTTGTATTTGTTTAGTAAATTATTTTTAAGTTTTATATTTTTTTACTACCTAGCTTTATGTTTATAATACTAACTCTCTTTTTTTCTAATTATTTTCAGGTTTAATAAATCCTATAATCAGTCAAGTTTCATTCAACTGACTAATCAAAAATGGTAAGACATTTAATTTGACAACAACAATAATTTTATCGTCATCGTGTGATAATTAAGTTAATAAATTGGTAAACAATATGAAAATTCAAAAAATGAAAAACATAATTTAATTGTTGTGTATGTGTACGTTGTAGCGCGTATATAGATAAAGGGAAATAAGGAAAATTTTGGAAACATTTAAAGGTTGGATTTTTAAAATTTGTAAATAATTTTGAATATTGAATCGCTTTCAACTTTTTATGTTTATTCAATTTTTCTATATTTACATATTATTATTTTGCACATTTTCCGCATCGATAAGTATCGCATAATGGCTTTTTATAGTGTTTTTGTTCATAAACACACATTATCATCAGCGCTTTCTAATTTCATGTTTACATTTAGGTTGATGGAAATAGGCAGTGCCGAACTGATAGAACAGGTTACACATTGTACAGAGTTTAAACAATAACAATTTCGCCTCTGTTAACAAACCGATGGGGCCGCCCGGCCAGTAATATTTTAATTAAGCATAGGGTTTTACAATAATAAATCATCTGGTACTTAAAAATTCTCGTAACATATTATAATCTACAATTTTAATTTCTTTGACACTATATACATTTAATTGGAACATAAATAAGCTTATCTGTACGCCAATGACTAATTTGATGAGTAAGTGTAATTTCGAAGTACGTAGTTCGATACGCATTTAAAGAAATGATTGTCGTATAGTTTAAAATATTAAATTACTAATAAGCAGCTATTTTTTATATTTATTTGAATATCATACGTGACCCACAGTGCCGCATTACTTGTTGAAATTTATAATTCATTTTCGGTAAATTTATTTAGAATAACTACTAAATGTTTCAGAAATGATAAAAATATTTATTTTGAGAACGTACAAACAGAATAAATAAGGAAATGTAATTCGTGCGTGTGTACAAATTTTTAAATATTTACTTTTAACTTTTAGGTATAAGTTAAAAATAATCTTTGTATGGTGAAATTTTGATATGTAATCCTGTAAATTGGGCTAAATAATATATACTTATGATACCAATATATCCTATCTTCTGCGTATGAGTCTCAAAAACCTGATTTTTTTTATTATGGCTGAATGTAATTCAAAATAAATTATTATTCAACAAAGTTTCTCACCCAATAAAATTTGCAACAATTTGCAGTTCAAGAACGTTTCAAGTTACAGGTTATTTTATCGTTATTCTAACATTTGGTCAACTGTCAAGAACAATCTCCAATTTGAATGGAGAACTATTAAATTCAGTTATGTTCACATCTAACCTTGACAATCTAAGTTTTATATTAAGAAACGTTAGTATTTTAGTATTTTTTTTTAGTTAGGGTTGTGCAATATTCAAAGTTTATCATAATAGTGTAGAGTAAAAAAAATTGCTGTACTATTGGCATTATTATTTTGAACTTTAAAATTCCAAGTTACGTTCCTATTTCAGTTTCTTAATTTATTTTAAATAATTCTTCGAGACGGAAGCGACGGAAGTCGCATGATAAATCTCCCTAATTTATATTATATGCCACATTTTTATGTTACAATTTTACTTTATTGAACATTACCATTTATATTGCTTATTATATGGCAGATGTGATCGTGTTAATATACGAAACGTAAGTGCAACTCTGAAATTTAATAAGACTGTTCACTGAACTTTACTTCGCCTCAGTATTGCACATCCGTTACGGATTGCAAAATGACGGGTCGCGCTAAAATCAAGGGTCTGCTTAATAAAAGAAACGTTGCTATTAAACTCATAAAGCGGCTTGAACGAAATTTAAATCAACTTCGATCGGAAGTCATGTAAAATTACGATTTCAAACATTGGTGATTCACTTTCGATGTTGTCATTAGGCTTGGTTGACTGTGTATTATATCATCGAAGTGATCTCTCAGGTAGTATGACGATCCGTTTTGTCATTGTCAACAAGATTTCAGGTAGAAATTCATACAGGAAGATTTTAAGTGTCCACTTTCTGGTCGACTTTGTGATTCACCTGATCCAACGTTTGCAGTCTCTGGACTTATTGATTCTTGAATTGGGGTATATATACCCACAAATTAATCTTACGTAACGATGTAGTTCATTACTATTCGGAAGATGACTTGGCCATGCCAAGCAATCGCAACCTTTATCAGTCTTATCGTATCGTGTGGTAATTCTGTTTTCGGTTTAGATAAACAGTTAGTTTTGCTCGGTTGGTGATATGGAAGCCCACTGGAATAGAAAATCATCTCAAGAAAATACAGATATATCTCTGTATGTGGGACTATCACTCAATGAAGTCATTTATCGCGAATCGAACTGCCATCACATTATCACCCTCAAATATTAGCCAATGGCATCGTTTCAAATTGTTATGAACAACGATGCTTTTTCCCCGTTTCATTCGAACAACGAAGAAATAGGACTCTAAGATAACCAGCAACATTTCGATGTTGCTCTTGTATCACCAACCGATCGCGACCATGCATTATAACGCACGGTCTGGTTTATCACATATATAAGTTGTTTTTTGCGGAGTTTAATACTTTTCGGTACAGGAAAGATATTCCATTGAATTCAAAATTACGTCAACTATGTTCTTTCATCGACAGTGATCATGTGGTACGCTTCGGTGGTTTTGTGTAATAAATTTGTGTGCTGTAGTATCTGGTGTTGATTGTGCTCGTAAAACAATTACTTCACAGATGAACCTACAACAGTTGACATCAAAAACATATAAACCTCCGGCAACCATCAAATGTTGGGTTGTTGTATTTGTATGCATGACAACTCGTGCCTTGTTTTTGGATCTTACCTATAGATTATCTGTTGAAACATTCTTGGAAGTTTCTGCAAGAAGCACCAGCCAGCCGCATTGCGCAATTTACTTAATTTTGGAGTGATAACGGCACAAATTTCGTCGGTTCAAATAAAGAATTGCAACGTTTCTTAACGGATGGCAAAATAAAATTTTGCGTCTAGAGTTGGTAAATCTCGATACTACCTGGGGGTTCAATTGAGCTGCAGCCCAAGGCGGCCTATCAGAGGCGTGCGTGAAATCTATGAATTATCATTTATAAGCGTCGTTGATGTGATAATTGTGATGGATGAAAATCGTCCTCAATCAGTTGGTCCTGTAGTTCTAGCCCTTCTAGCTAGGCATGTTTGGGAGCATATTTGAAATATTTTCCACTGTTCGATGTGCGTTCTTTATGCGTTTGGAATGAAACGCCTGTAAAAATTAATCATACCCAAAAATCTTTTGAGATGATTAATTGTAGTTGGATGTTCATAATTTTTTATTATTTCGATTCTTTCCTGTGTGGGTGAAATACCTTGTTCATTAACCGTATGCCCTAGGAAGGTAATCTCGTGTGAAGCAAAAACACATTTATCTGGATTAATGATCAAACCATGTTCCGAGAATTTTTGTAAGACAACATTTAGATGTTCCAAATGTTCATCGAAAGATTTTGAAGCGATTAAGACATCGTCCAAATAGACAAAGCAAAAATTGAGGCCTGACAATATTGAATGCATCAATCTTTGAAAAGTTTGGGCTGCATTTCTAAGGCCAAAGGTTATTTTAGTGAACTCGAATAAACCAAAGGGTGTCGTAATGGCAGTTTTTGGAATATCGGAAGGTTCGATCGGAATTTGATGATACGCTTGAACAAGGTCTAGGGACGTAAATATTGTGCACCCTTCAAGCTGATACGAAAAGTCTTGAAGGTGTGGTATCGGATATCTGTTGATATTGTTCAACGCCCTGTAATCGCCACATGGTCTCCAGGTACCATTTTTTTCATTACTAAATGTAATGGACTCGACCAAGCACCGCTACTGGGACGACAAATGCCCTGTGACATTAACTGTTCGAATTCTTGTTTTGCGATTTTTAATTTGTCCGGTGCTAGTCTCCGCGTTTTGCAAATTGTTGGTGGTCCTATTGTCTCTAAACGGTGTGTTACTGAATGTTTGACTAAATTCTTACTTAAGGCGACATTTGAAATTTTATGAAATTTGGAAAGTAGATTTTGAATTTTGGGGTGCAACCGTGACTTGTCCAACAATGATAGAGCTTGCTCTGCATCGTTGGTTATGGAACCTCTGACAAACAAGGAGGTTAATGGGTCAATTACCCTCTGTCCTTGGATGTCAACTAACAATCCGGTATGCTTCAGAAAATCTGAGCCTATAATTGGAATGGTCACATCCGCTATAATGAACTCCCACATAAATTCCCTACATAATCCAATGTCCAATTTCAATAATTTATTGTCGAAAGCTTTGACCGGTGTCCCATTGGCTGCGAATAAATTTGTTGTATTTGTCAAAAGGTTATTTCTGTAAAATTTGGCTGGTAGTATCGAAATGTCGGCGCCCGTGTCAATTAAGAAGTTTAATTTTGAACGCGTGTCAAAAATGAGCAATCGACTTATATTGTTTCCATCAATGGCCGCCGTTGCATGTTGATGGGAACTTAAAAATCCGTCATCTGTTCCTGATTTTTTGGTGCGTCGTAATATTTGCAACCGGGAACACATTTTCTTGCATCACTACACCATACTTATAATAGTAGTAAAATTGATCAAATTTGGGATTAATTTAATTTCGCGAAACCGAACGAGACCGTTGTTTCTGACTATAACCTGAATTGCTGTTTGAACGAGATCGTGTATTTTTGAACGCGACACATAGTTCCGAAATCATGTTTGTTAATTTATCTATTTTTTTGTCAGTTTCTGTTTTTTCAGTGCCGGAGGAAGTTTTCGCGTTTAAATTTGTTTAAAGCTGCTCCAGCGTTGAGACAGAACTTGTTCAATAGCTGTGATGGCTTCTGATCCCCCAAAGTAAGCCCATGCAACAAGTTATTTCATTTTGACCTTTCGGATTCGCCTAATGTCCTTATAACTTCATTTTTAAAAATGATGTAAGGATTTATTCCTTTATCTCGTAAGATGAGGCCTGCAAATGTCTCGTGCTGCCTTGAATCCAAAGCTGCGACGGCGTGGCTGTATCTGGTATTTTCAGCTTTTATTCCCGCTAGCTCAAAAGTTTGCTCCAGTATGTTAAACCATACAGCTGGATTTTGCGTGTACAATACTTGTGGCGGCTTAAAGGTGTTGTGTCCTATCTATCTGGTTGTGTGGTATTACGGCGGCTTGTGATGTGTTGAGCAATGTAACTCCTGCCGATGAACTACTGGAAGCTGGTTCAAGTAATTTCAGTCGTAGTTGTTCGTTGAGGTACCGTTGTAGTTGGTCATCCGTCCATGTTACTGCTGGAGGTGAATCCTCAGACGTATTCATCTGAGGAGGAGTACTCTCCGCATCGTCTGACATGATGTTTACTCACTTAATTTATTCACTTCTGGTTTTTAGTACTTACAAAAAAAAATATATATACCGATTACCGAAATGGGTTGTTTACTTTATTCCAATCTGAGCACCTACCGCTGGTGGGAGCTATGTCCTCAGATTAAAATAAAAGATTTGGCACGCAACAAAAAGATAAAAGTGAAAAATTTGTACTGACCCCCTGGTGAATGGTTTGCCCGTAGTGAATCAAAAAAATGAAATTGTTAAAATTTTATATAGAAATAAAATGCCGAAATATTTTTCTTTGTTTTTTTTATTAGTTTTGGAAAAAAAACAAAAAGGAAGCTCAAGAAAATAGGTAAAGGCGTGTACTTACGATTTTTCCTTGGTATGCCTGGGTTCTCTGGTCGTAAGAAACCGTTCTCTATTCCTCCCTAAGCGCCTACTTCTGGTGGGAGCTATGTCCTCAGGTTGGAATACAATTTAAAACAAAATTGTTTGATCACGACTAAAACTAGGGCCGCAACTGAGGTTCCAGTGTCTTCACTTGGTATTGCTGGGGTTGATGCTTGTTTGTCCTTTTTTTAAAATTTGATGCCGTTGTCTGCTTTCAATGTTGCTGGCTTTATTTCCGCAAAGAAAATGCACAACAAAGGCTATTCTGTGGCCTATACTATATGTAGACCGCGATATTAAGCGATTGTTTTCCGCGGTGGTGCGGTTCAGCAAATATGTTTGCACAGATGGCTTAAGGTGCTTGATTTTTATAACACCTTTTGGTGTTATCTATGCCCCTCCGATCACGTCGGAGTCATCACCTTATGGATATATGGGCGGTTGGTATCGTATATTCCATAATTTACTTTATTTAAGTAGAGGGGTTCACAAGAAGTGTGTTCACTTGGCGTTGGCATGTATCAGGCGAACTTATTAGGGTTATCGTTGAACCCTGTGTATTTAGACACAATACAAACAGAAATGAAGTGCGGCTGCGATTTCACTACACACTTAACTCACCCGCAGCGATCGTTAGATACTTTTATGTATTATATACTCGTAGATACGTAGAGTTCTGCTACTTAAGGGTGCACTACACAATAAACATAACACTTCTTATAGTTTTATTTTTATTCAATTTTTATTTACATAATATATAGACACGCTGTTAAGTTGTATTAACCGTACCTTAACATTGCTTTATTCGCTTTTATTATTTTATTTAATATAACAGGCTTATGTGAAGCATGTGAACTGTTTCTTTATCTTTTTGTAACTGACTAAAATATTTTATTTTTTTCCAATTTTTATACATAAAAACAAAAACTCCCAGAAAAACATTTATTTCCCAGGCACACCGAGAACCAGCAGTTTTCACTCTTCCATAATTACTTACTTGAGCTTCTATAATTTTGTACATATTTTGGCGCGAACAAACCATTCACCAAAAATCAGTACGCCACAGAAGACTGCTCTTCCAAATCGTTTCTCGGTAAATACAAGTCATTGACTGAAATTATTTTGACTGGAATTCCCGGAGCGAAAGATTTATACTATGTGTTCCTAACTTAATGTCGAATGCTCCAAGCCTTCCTCGAATTGTTTTCGCACATAGTTTTGTTTTTGTTAGGTTTACTGTTGGATTTTTATCGAATAACTGCAACATTACCTTATCGTTCTTCTCTGAAGTGACTCCAGCTAAATCTTTTCCAGCTAAGTTATCCACACTTCCACAGTCTCTGTACCGCTTAATAAATTATTCACAAAATACATATATGTTTCGATGTAGTTTGCTACCTGCTTCCCACTCATTTTTGGTCCTTTGAGATGGGGTAACTAAGAACACAACCTCAAAGCTATTTTTATATACGGAGCTCATTTTAATATTGTTGTTTACCATTTAAGTGATGAAACCATTCCTGTGCTGAAACTGAACTGAAGAAATAAGTTAACGCGAATAAGGTGCCAGAGTAAAGAGAACAATTTTCCTGCTTCATTGTGGTGTGGGATATGGAATTGAGATACTTTCGTGTGGAATATACTTTAAAATGTTTACTGAACGAGCCAAAACAAAACCTTATTTTATTTATAAAAATATTCGTTGTGATCAATGTGTTCTGTCATATCGCACATGACAAAGAATATGACACAACCCAAAATTTCAAATTTTTCAAGAGAGCAAAAGAAAAAATGGCTAACTTGGATTTTACTACTTTGTTCTCTATGGGCGTCAAAAAAATTGAAGATCGGAAAATTAAGCCGTCGCTCGGCCGCTTAAGAAGTATTCTATGTACTTAATATTAACTAACGTTACTCGTATTACACTTGATTACATTTGATTCTAGCTGTAAAACATTGCGATAAAAAAGTAGTAACACTTTTTAAATAAAACACAAAAAAAGTAATCCCCTTAAGATAGAATACATTTAAGCCAACGTTTTTTCCAGTCTTCGAAATAGTTTTTAAAGTCGATTTCAGGAATGGCCTTCAAAACCTTCCTCGATTCGCCTTTTACCTCTTCAATAGAGTCAAAACGATGTCCCCGGAGCAGTTTTTTGAGTTTCCTGAATAGCCAGAAGTCACACGGAGCTAAATCAGGTGAAAAGGGTGGTTGCGGAACGAAATTGGTTGAATGAGTTGTCTGCCCAAAATTCTGACCCCAACGATATTTGCATGAAGCCGTGACTTGACGTGGTGTTCATTCAATCCGAAGTTCATTTTTAAGCAAAATTTGATGCAACTTCTTTGCTGAATTTTAAAAATGTCGAAAAATACACTTTGTTAGATGAAAGTAAACAAGCGACAATAACCTAACAAAAAAAAAATACTCGTTTGGCTAATCTCGCTCGGTTTAAATGAAAAAATTTTACTACTTTTTGATCAGAGAAGTATAACAACCCGAATTTGAATATATTCAGGACACTAGTTAAATAAAGGTAAATGGTGAGTAATTCAATTAAAATCACTATTATTTCATGAGAAATACGTTTTTGATGGAGGTTGCTTAATAATTAATTGAACATTTTACATTGTACACATAGAAAACCCGCAATCGATAAATCGAATAACTTCGGAGGATTCGGTTAAAAAATTCAGAAATCGCAACATACAATATTTAATTTGAAAACTTTATTAATACATATTTGATAATTGAAAATATGCGGCGAAAATTTCAAAATTCAAACACGTTTGAATATCGAAAATCTCGACGTTTAACAATGCTTAATTCAATACCAATATTTTATAATAATTTTCAAAATTCAATAATTTGACAACCATTCAACAAAATTACCAACTTTTTTAAAGTGGTTTAGGAATTTGGTAATTTCAGAATTATTTAAAGTTATCTGTGAATTTTATAAAAACGATGTTAAAGATTTAAGATTTTACGAGTCAGCATTTTAAAGAGTGCAGGAAATAAGATCCCAACGAATTCCATTATTGAGGATTCGCTTAATAATGAAATAAATTCCAAAATTATGAAATACAAATTTACTATAAAAAAATTGAAAAAACCCCAAATTAAAAGTAAAGTAAATCCGCTGATGTTTATTTTTATTTCATAAAGTAAACATCCATAATGTGGATCGTTTTACCAAAACGGTGAATCGTCTAACAGATTTCGGGCAAAATTAGAAAAATATTTGGTTTACAAATATTATTGAGAATTTTGAAATTTTTCGTCACATTTCTAATTTTTTGAAAATTTGCGATTCTGATCAAATGAGCTATGACATAGTAACTTAAAGCAGTTAAGAATCCGTATTATACGAAATTATTTCCAAATTAATTTTTACGGACAGATATTGTATTTAAATAAACAGACAGAACAAAAGGAATCGAAATAAAAATCAATGACAATTTCCTTCAATTTGTCACATTATTGTTTGTGACTTTGTGAGAAAGTCACTTTACCGGAATCGATTTTTAGTACTCACAATTTTATTGCCATTTTATAGCAGCTAACATTTTAATACAAAGTCACAAAAAATGTGTCATTTATCACTTGAATCAGAACCTACCAGCTTAAAAACTGTTCAAACGACTATTATCAAAGCAGCCTTGATTATACAAAGCCATAGTCTGAAAAACACAGCTTTTATAAAGGAATTAGAAACGAGGAAAAAACCAAACTTTTCATAGTAAAATACACAAAACATATGGGAAATCACTTCTTTTCCTAAGACAAAGTTTTAAATGAAAACGTTACAAATTCTTAATTATGATTTCTGAAATACTTTCATAAATATTTGAATTTCAACATATATGAATGTCGTTTAAGTAAATTGTTTTCATTTTCTTGTAATAATTGAATTATTTAAACTGTGAAAATATAAAAAAATTTCATAACAACAGCATTCTGGTCATATTAAAATAAAAGCTTACTACAATTCGTTTGGTCATTAAGTCAATATACATTACATAGATGGCAGTGATGGCCGTAAAAATTTAGTAAAATCATACCAAAAATTACCACCTGAAAAAATTTCAAGTAAAAAAATTGTAGGAAAAGCAAAACAAATTCACAAAATATTTAGTACGAGTGATAATTGTGTGACTAAATAATTTTTTTTCGTATTTTTCTGTAAATATTTTAGACATCTTACGTACACTAGTAAAACTACGAGTAAAGATAAATTTAGCAAATATTATTTTAATTCATCAGAGCCAACTTTGATTTATTTTTCAAAATGGAAATTCGAAAAATATATTTTAGGCATAAATTAATTTTAATATTTCTGCAATTAATATTTATTCAATAACAATATAATCTACTTGAATGTTGTTGTTCAAGGTACGTAGAAAAATTTATATAAACGTTTTATAATATAGTTGCTTTTTTCATTGAAAAACTTGAAGCTAAAAAACACCATTTTTACTATGGATTCCTATGGAAATCAATGAAAAGTTATACCACTAAAAAAGCTTCTAAAAAATACGTCATTATGATTATGGCTCTATACTCTAGAAGGTTCTGCTATTATCTGTAAGTAAAAGTGTAGGCTAATGGCCGTTGTTTTGTAGGAAGCTTTATCACTTATTTCTATGAGAGCTGCCACATTATAAACTACTAGGAGGATAATTGCTTCTAAAAATGTTGCTAGGTAATTAGCGAGAGCCTGAATTAGCGGCGTAGGCGTTAAATTTTGGGCGCCTCAAATAATGTTACAAAAAGTTTGTATAAGAAACCCGACATATATATAGCAGCCCGATATAGCAAATTTTGTTAAATATTATTTTTGATTTCTACAATAGGGGATGGTGACTTTAAAACTCCTCTTCTCCAGAATTTACAGATATTCCAGAGTTTATAGAAATTCCAATTATTTTTCAAATTAGGAAACTCATCACAGCCGCTTAGCATCTTTCCGCAAGGACGACAATCAAAAAGCATTCTTATGATTTGAAGTAAACTACGGTACGGTAAAACTATGATACGGTACTTAATAAAAATTAATTGAGGTGTTCTGCCACTTTTGGTTAACACATTAAAAATGAAATTCAAGAATCCAACCCATCCTAAAAATACCCTAAAATTTTAATAAAAGTTCAAAATACGTTTTTCGGAGTTTTCTTTGGGACTTTAAATATTTCATTATCCTAGATTTTGAATTTTCGGGTAAACATCTGAATGTAGAACTACGGCAAATATCTGTTTTTTTTTTTGGGTTAAATCGGTTAATCGGCAAATGAAAAAAGATTTGCTTAAGTGACTATTTTGATTTTTCAATTATCCATTTACACCTCCCAAAATGATTTACAGTTTGTTTATTGGTAAATTACCGATAAATTATCGACCTGATAAATATTATTACCGATAAAAATATAACTTACACATACTAATTTTATCGTTCAGTTGCTCGCCCTATCAAAGGTTAAACAACTGACTTTTTGTTAAAATATTCTTAATGAAACTACTTTACTACAGTTTAGTTTAATTTACAGAGATCCTATTATGTATATTATAGTTTCAAACTTGTTCAATTGCAGATCGTTCGCGTATACGGTATTTTAAAATGAGCTAGAAGCTGTATTCTGAAAACGGAAGATTTAATTAGGAAATATTTTGTAAAGGGAGATATGATTTTTAGATTTAATTTTCAAATTGCAATCTCCATCTCTCATACAGACGTATATTTCTAACTTAAACTTCTGGAAACCGGAGAAAATTTTGAAATATTCTTGAAAACAAGATTCAATTGGTAGATTTAATTTTAAAATTGCAATGGAAATCACTCTTTTCTAGAATATTTCAAATTTAAATCTTCCTTTACTGGTAGATTTTTAATAATCAAAATATTTTCGCTATTTTAAATCTTCTGGAAAGAGTGATTTCCATTTCAATATTAAAATTAAATCTAAAAATTGAATCTTCTTTTCCCGACTATTTCAAAACTAAATGTTCGTTTTTCAGAAATTGAAGTTTGAAATATACATGTGGTGAAAAATACGTCAAATCACAAATTTGGTATATGGGACCGGAAGTCGTGTTTAAATTTTTTATTTTTTATGTTTTCAATTGGTAGTACTTGTTAAAAAAACATTTTGTAGAAAATGATTTTTTGTTGTTGTTGTTTAAAATACAGGGTGTCAAATTTTGAGAAAAATGATAAACTTGATGTTGTGTTTATGGCTATAAAAGGAAAAATAAATATCCGATATTAATGATATAGGGCTCGTTTTATAGGTAAGTTAATACGGATTAATAAAAAAATATAAAAATGGTAAGGTCTTTAATTTCTTCATTTTCAAATTTCCCGCCAAAATTTTATTTTTGAATTTTCTCAATGATCGTCCAATTTTTTTTTTTTTTTTTTTTTTTTTTTAATTTTACGTCCCTTAGTTCTTTTGAACATACTAAAAACTTGCACTAGTAAAATTTTTCGTTTTCGTGCAAAATACGTTTAAGTATGACGATTTAACCGTTTTTGGAATACCAAATCCAATTTTTATATGTTATTTTCAATTTTTAACTTATTTACGCTCGACCTGATAATCTAATTGTTTAAAATTATTTCGTCGATCTTTAGTATATTCTTACTTCTAATAGAAAATTAAAAAACAAAGAGGAAAAAATTAGTATCAGTCCGTTCATAAACTAGTAGTAGTTTAAATTAATATTTCAGTTAGTTTAACTTGTGAAGTTCTATTTAAATCATTAGCTTATTTAAATAACATCAAAAGTATTTCAAATAATAAGTGTAATAATGGTTGGGTACAAAAAGTGTTGTAAGCCGTTTCCTGAGTTGAAATGTTCTAAAAGTTTAAGAAATGTTAATGATTATATTAAAATTCGTTTGCCGCGCTCGATTCATGTAACTGAAAATTCATCGATTTGAACATCATGTTATTACCGAGTGACTAATAAACGTCAAAAAGTTGAAAACGAGGTATCACCGGTTAATAATTCATTAAATTTCCCTGTTACTCCGGAGACATCATCAACAGTCAATGACGAGAATATTTCGAGTATGAGTGAAACTGAGGAAATCCAAGTAAGTTGGAATATCCAAGTAAGTTGGAGTCCAGGCAATATCATGAGCAGAAAAAAATATTAAATTTAACTTTCCACATTACCGACATCATCAACATCTTTGGTATCTGGAATAGAACCTCTTTTAACTCACTCAGAGGAAAATCATTATAAGGCACGTCTTTATGATGAATTCACGGATCAACTAAAAATCAACTTCCGACATTTGGAAAAAAATTGTGATAAAATACAGCTGCTGTCTACCCTGCCGAAATCTCTAACTATACCACAAATCCAGGAAGAATTCAACACAACCCAATATACGGTATGGACAGCTAAACATATTCAAAACAAGAATGGGTCACCAGGCATTCAGTGCTAGAATATTATAACGATGATGATGTTAGTCGTATAATGCCTGGCAAAAACGATTGTTTAACTATTTATAAAGTTAAAGTTCAGAAACGTTTAATGATGTGCACATTAAAGGAGTGCTGTGAGGGCTACAAGTTGAAATTTAAGGATGATGAATCAAAAAAAATTGGTTTTTATAAATTTTCTCTGCTACGTCCTAAAAACTGTGTTCAACCAGAAAGCAGCGGAACGCATACAGTTTGCGTTTGTATAATACATCAAAATGTCAAATTAATTATTCATGGAACTAGGACGGAAACTGTCATCAATGGAAAAATTTCGCGATTACAGGACTGCATTTCATTAATACTATGTAAAGATCCATGCAATGCGAGAACTGCCCAGGATTGGATAATTTTCGCGAATATTTGGAATTATCGTTTAGTCAGTGGGTTTCAACTAGCCGATGCAACTTGGAAAAATATTCAAAACCATTAGACAAATTTATAGATTACTTCATAATTAAGCTGAAAAATTTGATTCCTCATTGCTTTATATCACTAACACTATCCGATTTCATAAAAAATAAAAAGCTAACTCTGGAGCCAACAGAGGTACTTGTTTCTTGTGATTTTGCAGAAAATTATGCGTTTATAATGCAAAATGCAGCACAGGGTTTTCATTGGAACAACAAACAAGCGACTATTCATCCACTTGTAATTTTTTAGCTTCATTATAATAACAGATTGTCTTCATCATGACGCTGTAGCAGTTCACTTGTTCATGGAAAAATTATTGCAGTTTTTCAAAACAAAAATTCCGAATTTATCTAAAATTTATTATGTCACAGATGGTGCAGTAACACATTATAAAAATAAAAAAAATTTTATGAATATAACTAAACACAAAGAGGATTTTGGAGTTGATTGTGAGTGGCATTTTCACGCAAATGCTCACGGAAAGGGACCATCCGATGGAGTAGGAGGTACTGTCAAGAGAATGGCATCCAGAGCCAGTCTCACCAAAGAATATGATGGTGACATAACCAATGCGGAGGAACTTTTCAAATGGACTAAAACGTTGAAAACTGATATGGTTTTTGAATTTTGTTCAGATACTGAATATAAATTGAAACAAATCGAACTAGGCAGTAGACTAGAGAACTTGAAAACAATAAAAGGGGCGATTTTCATGCAGTTATACCTTCAATAGAAGGCTACTTAAAATGTAAAAAATATTCAAATAGTGAAAATTATATAACATATAAATTTTAACCGTAACATCTTTAAATTTCTATCCTTATAAATTTAATTTTGAATCACAAAAACGAGTGAAAAAATTAACCTGGAAAAATTAAATAAAATCGAGTTTTTGTAAGAGGACCAAAAATCTACCATTCGATTTTTAAAATTTTCAAAATAGGTACAGTCATACATACTTAAACGTATTTTGCACGAAAACGAAAAATTTTACTAGCGCAAGTTTTTAGTATGTTCAAAAGAATTAAAGGACGTAAAATTAAATAAAAAAAAAAACAAAAAAAAAATTGAACGATCATTGAGAAAATTCAAAAATAAAATTTTGGCGGGAAATTTGAAAATGAAGAAATTAAAGAACTTACCATTTTTATATTTTTTTTATTAATCCGTATTAACTTACCTTTAAAATGAACCCTATATCATAAATATCGGATATTTATTTTTCCTTTTATAGCCATAAACACAACATCATGTTCATCATTTTTCTCAAAATTTGACACCCTGTATTTTAAACAACAACAACAAAAAATCATGTTCTACAAATTTTTTTTTTAATCAAGACTACAAATTCAAAACCTAAAAATCATAAAATTAAAACATGACTTCCAAAAATTTGTGATTTGACGTATTTTTCACCATGTATATTTTGGAAAAGGGAGATTTAGTTTTAAAATTAGACCGGAAGTAACCTCCATTTTCCATAATATTGTTAATTTAAACTTTTCTTTTCGAGAAAATCAAACAGTGAAATAAGTCTTCAAAATCATTTTTGGGCGATTATTCCATATCCGTTTTATACTTTCGTTTCGAAATAAGTCCAAAATTCCGGATAAGAACCAAATCCGCAAATGTAACGAAATTTATCTCCAAATTTTGAATATTATTTTCAACTTTTTATTTGAGTAAGTTTTCAATTTTCATATTAATATTCGGGATCTATTTTATGGTTTTGTTAGTTATCGTGTTGGGGAGCTATTTCCTTGAGCCAATTCTATAGACAGTTATAATTTCAGCAATTCAACAATTTTGCAATATAAAAAGATAATTTTGAATACGCATTTGCAGAGTTGTAGCTGCCCCATCTTACGCTATGCTTTCATAAAAGCTATACTTTGGCTGTATCTCGAAAAAATAGTTTTTTGATACAATGTAATTTATTTACTTCATCGATAATTTAACGAATATTGTAAACCGCTGCGATTACAAGTAAAATAGGTCATTATTTTTGGATCGTTTATATCTTTATAAAAGGCATTAAGGTGGTCTTATCAAACAATATTTAACAATATTGCAGCAATATTTTTGCTCTGATAAGGCAAAAATTGTGCATTAATGTCGTTATCAAATTCACAACAATTTAGGCTTGACTGTAAATGATTTGTTCCCCTTGACTATATGAAAAATGTCGCGTTATTTGATCGATACAATTTCAATTTCGCGTTCTTGAAACTTTTTATATATTTAGAATTAATTTTATTTTCCATTTAGAAATCTAATCTACTGGCAATACCATTATTATAATTTATTACACAACGTTTAAAAGTTATGCACACGCAGCATTGTTTAAACCATGAATTAGCTAGGCTTACGTTATTACCATTTAAGCGTAACGTGCACTGTAATCAGATCTCATTTTGATTACACAATTTGTCCTTTTTATGCTATTTTGAGATTTTATTTTAACTGCTGACCACTCCTAATATTATTTATGTATGTTGTTTATACCTACATACATTTGCGTTCTTCTTTAATTACTTTTTACATTTAATAACCCTCGCCTGAACGACGCCGGCAAACAGTTTTGGTTGATCGATCTTTTCGTTAAAATACGCGTGTTTTTCTAAGTAGTGGGACATGCATGAATTATAAGAATTATACGCAATATTGAATCGAAAAATAATTTAATTTAAATAATTTGTATTGTAATCACATGTAATGTTTTTGTTTTGTTTAACATTTATTTTCATGTCAACCACTGATTGATAATCTAAGTTCGTATTACGAAGAAATAAAATTTGCTTTACCAGAATTTAGTGAAAGTACATTAAAGAGCTGCATACAAAAATGTGTTGAGTACAAGAAAGTTAAGTGAAAGCTTTATTCCAAAGATCTTTAATAACAATGGTAAATTTTATAAAAATGCATTCTCGTAAAATTGTAGATGAATGGGTGCAAAAAAATATAAACTTTTCTGTGCCAGAAAATAGCTCATTGTTCTCAACTTAGTTCAATTTATTTATTTCCTATAGGTATTTATTAATAGCATAAGTGGTTGTACATATATTTAGCATAGAATTTACTGCCATTACATAAGAATTAGAATTTCCACCATAAGACTATCTTTCATTGTGAATATTTTTTTTGCGCTACCGTTTTGTCAGATCGAATTAGTTAGTTTTTAAAATATGTTTTGCTGTTTTCTTAATTATTTACAATTTAGCAACCATTCATTGAAGTTTTATTGGCAAGCAATACATACTTTGTATATAAAGAACCATAATTAAAATTCACACCGTTCATATCATCATTCAGTGCAAATTTATTGTTATAACAATTTATTTTGTTTATTTATTTTACGATCACTTAAACAAATTTTCTATATTTTTAGATTATAAAGAAACTACCTAATAAAAAGTCTAGTAAATTTTTATTCACGATCAATAAAAATATCGAGGTGAAAAAATTATCGTGTGTAGTTTTTCCAACGGAGACATTTTTATTGCATATTACTAAAATATTACAGCCTTAGTCACACATATTTTAGTCACTTGTCTGTACTAAGTTTATTAATGTAATTTTGTTTCTTTCTTTTCAGGCTAAAGTAGGAAAATGTATAATTTCCACCACTTATTGTTATTGTTTTAATGATTTAAAAATCATAAATAATACAAATAAACTTCTCAACAATTGTAATAATGCGACCACCATCAATGATAACAACGACCAATAATGATGGCTTGCCATCATTAAAACTACAAAATACGTCTAACAATAATAGTAGTAATATAATAAATAATAATCAAAAGTTATTAAGTTCCGAAAGTGATGGTCGAATATATTCGAAACAGCAAAATGTTGAAATAATTAATTACAAGAAATATCGTACGAATCATGATAGTTTTATCAACAATTTAACGAAAACTCTGTCAAAAAATCATAATATAATTTCAAATCCAATCGCGGATTTAAATAATCGAGCCTCATCATCGTCGGCTGAGTCAACAAACGCAACATTAGCGAATGGTGTCGGTTTAAAACGTATCTCTAGTGATATAAATTGTTATAATTTAGATGCTAATAGTAGTGGTAGTGAATTATTAGATAGTAAAAATATAAAAAATAAGCCATTAAGTGATTATACAATTTCAACAAATAGTAATAATAATAATAATAATAATAATAATAATAACAATATTATAGTAAATAAATTAAGTGAAGTTGATGGTGAAAAAGTTCCATTACTTTTATTTAAACCGTCACCCCCTACTGCAAACGCCTCCTCTAAAGTCACCTCATCCGCCACAACATCCACAAATAAACAAGATTCGATAATTGAATTTGATTTGAAAACAAAAAATTTACAAAACATTGTGATTCATCGAAATCGTGATAACGGCACGATAAGAAATAATAAAAAAGCAACAATACGCAATAATCGACGCAGTTTACAATTACCGATACATGCGACAAGCGATTGCATTAGTAACAATAACGCGGAACAAACAAATTATTCAAAACGGAGGCAACAAATTCATTCGTGGTGCGCGTACGGTTATGAAACGTTATTCGAGGAATTAGAGCAGGAAAAGAAAAAGGTAAGGATTTTGTTGCTACTTGCTCTGTTGTCATTTGATTGTTTTGATTGAGATTTTGACTTGAAATATTTTTTTTTTTTTTTGTATTTTGCAATTACTGTTCTTGTTCTGTAAAATTCTTCGTCTTGCATATCTGATATGGCGTATAATTTTCTTTTACCATCAATATTTTATTATTTATTCGAAATAACAATCAGCTTCAGCTAATTACTCTGCCTTTAGTCCAAATATTTATATTCCGAGAAGCAAATAGTTAAAATAGATGAAATGAAGAAAATAATTAAATTTAAAGGCTTAAGTAAATCAAAATTTTTCGAAGATCTGTCTCGTTTCCGAATATAAATTAACCATATATGTATATGTATGCCATTTAGTCTTGATTATTGTCTTGTCTGCTTTAAAATATTTTTTTCTTTCTTACTTTACCTTATTTACTTTTTCAATGGTATTGTATTAGTCTGAATATATTTCTTCATCTAAAAAAAATTAACATTATTTTTTGTTTATTTACAAACTACATAACACGATTATTTATTCGACATTACGCTCTTCAACATCTTTAACCTAATTTACATTCAGTGATTTTGTGCTTCTGTGGATTACCCTATGCTCTGGATTAAAATTGCCGTTATTTTTACAGTACCTAGCTTTTATAGAAGCTAGAGGGATATGCTCACCAGCCTTCGACGACACCTGCTCGCTACGTTCGCCAATTATCCAATATTTTATACAGTGAAATCTTGATATGCGAATGGGACCGGATAAATTAGTTCGCTAATTTCATTCTTTTTAAAGATTGTTTACTGTAATAATTTATTTTCGGTAACGAATGCAAATGGAATACAAAAAATTAAACAGTGTTGTTATACCGTCGTTTTTGTTTCGTGAGTTTCTTATAAACAGTGCTGACATATATGTAAGTGTCACTATTTTCACTTCGAATATTAAATAGAAGTCCTAATACGTATAAAAATGTGAGGGTTCTATATCTTATTGCGGGTCTCAAAAAAAGTTTATAAATATTAAAATAATTAATTTCTAAAATTGCAGGCACTCTTGTTGCTTCACAAGAAACAACAAATTAGCTTTACAAAGCAACAACAATTGCTTGTTGATACCTTTTGCTTTAAAACATATATTCTCTAAATTTATTTTAAATAAAATTGAAAAATATTTTGAAATTCAAGTTATAATGTATTTATTAACACTTTATAAACGAAAATCACTTATAAAATTCTAATAATTTAATCATTCATTATTTAAAATTTTTATTTTTTTCTATCTCCGACCCGTCCTGCACTTTTGCTTCAAACACTTCAAGTGAAAAATGCTCCTTTATCGGAAAATCCATGTTTGTTGTATCATCTGAAAGGATTTTAAGCCCACATCGAAGGTTCTGTATCTCATTGTGGGCTTTATATCCTATCCGATGACAAACAAACATGGATTTACCTACACCCTACGGTATAATATACCGTAGAGTGTAGCAAAATCCATGCTTGTTTTTCATTTGAACCGATAGCCCGCAATTTTCGTGTTTGACATTGGTTGTACATGTGCAAATTTTATTTGGTCCGTATTTAATTAATAAATTTAATGTTTTATTACATTTTTTGCTATAAACTGGTATAATAAGGCTGCTTAAAGTTGTGGAAGCTTATAATAACTGATTAATTAATCTATAAGTAAAGGTGGATTTAACTAAAATTTTAATTTTAATACTTATAATATAAAACATAACCTCAATTAACTATGGGCGAGAAATGTGCAGTTTGTAATCAAAAAGAAGTTGAGCCTAAGTCTTCTATGCATAGGCAAAATTGGCTGAATTGTAATGGCTGTTTGAAGTGGTTTCATTCGGAATGTGTCGATGTCAAAACGGATGTGGAATTTGAACATCTTAAATCAAAAGCTAAATGGTTTTGTCCACGTTGCATTGCGGACAGTAACCTCACTAGAGTTCTGGCTGGCTTGATCAAAGCTAAAGATGCTGAGGTTAAGAAGGATAAACTTGGGAATAAGGATGATATTGAGGATTGGGTGTCAAAGCAATTGAATGCGATGTGGCCGAAAATTACTAGTTACTGCGATGATGCCATAGCTGATGTGAAGGCGAGTTTGTCATCTGAAACATCCACCTTTTGGTGGAAAGGATTGTTTTTCTTGAGAAGCAATTCGTGCTTTATAAAAGGCGGGATGATCGGAAAAATCAAAGGGTGTTGATGCTTTACGGTATTCCAGATACGGTCAACATTTATGATCACCTATTTTTGACAAATATTGCTGTTGAGGTGGGTGTACATAACTTTAATGCTGACGATATTACGGATGTTTTTAGGATGCATAGAAAGAATGGTGGAGGTCCGTCAGTTATAAAGGTTAGCTTCTTCAAGCAGTTGAAGAGGAATCATGTTATGTCTACTTATCTTAAGTAATTAAAGAATAAACCATTATGGATAACGTGTATTGATGACAAATTTCCAAAATCGAGGATATACATCAATGAATATATGTCTAAGGAAGCCAAGGACATTCTAGTTAAAGCGAAGTTGATGAAGACAGCGGGAACGGTATCAAATGTGGTTATAAGAAGAGGTATGGTAGCTATTATTGCGGTAGCTAATGATAGACCGAAAATTGTGCGATCTGCAGAAGAATTGGTTCAATTTAAAAAATAATGGTTTAGCTGGTTGATTCAGTTGATTCAGTTGAACATTTAGTTATTGGTTAATACATATCTTGTACAGTATGTGCATGATTAGTTTATATATTTTGTTCTTATAGCCTTATCTTTGAGTACATTTAGTGCATGATTAGCATACATTTTGTTCTTAGCCTTATTCAGTTTAGTTATTAAATATGTATTGTAAACTTTTGAATTTAGTTATTAAGTTAATCTTAAATGTAGTAGTTGATAGTTTTACAGTCTTCAGATTTTATAGTTTATCTTATATATTATTTTTTTTCTTTGCCTATTGTTTTTTCATGCATTGTATCTTGGCTTGTCATTGTGGTTGTGATTATGAGCTTTTTTAATAGTTTACCTAGCATTTCCCCGTTAGCGATAAATTGCTTGGAAGTATCTCATATTAATGCGCGTAGTGTTTCGGCGAATATTGATAAATTGAGAATGGAATTTAAGCATATTTCCCATCATATTATTGGAGTGTCTGAATCAAATCTTTAATCATCGCATACTTTTAAAAGTGTTGAAATAGATGGGTATAAGTTGCTCAGGAATGATAGAGTGGGAAGAAGAGGTGGTGGAGTTGCGTTCTATGTACGAAGTGACTTTTTTAAATATTATCATGTGAAGATACGTTCAAAGGGTTCTTCTGAGACTTTAGAGTATCTAACAATTGAATTTAGTATTAATTCTTTAATAATAGTTGTTTGTGTTGCTTATATGCATGTTCGGGACCTTCCTCAATGAATTGAGTGAGCTGTTGTCTAATTTAGTTGTGGATTTTGATATGGTTATTTTGGTGGGTGACCTTAATATTGATTTTTTAGACAGGGTTGAAAGCCGTGAATTAAGAAATATCTTTGATTCACTTAATTTGCATACAACGTAAACTCAACCAACAAGAGTTTGTGATACTAATGAAAGACGTCTGGATTACATTGTTTCTAACACCCAATTAGAAACATCTAATTTTCATCAGTCACCCTTCTCTGATCATGATCTTATATCAATTGACTTTTACATACCGGTTCAATTCAATGATGAGATTAAGTTTGTGCGCACCTATGATAATATGGATGTTCCCAGCCTTCATTGTGATATACTTAATGTTGATTGGACTGAATTGAGTAGAATTGATACAATTGATGGGAAGTTTGAGTTTTTATATGATAAAATCTCGACATGGCTGCATCAGTATGCTCCCTTTAAAATGATTAAGAAAAAACTCAAGCCTATCCCATGGTTTAGCTATGCTATTAAAAATAAAAAACAACTTGTTGATATGGCAAAAATGCATGGAAACGATCTCGTTGTGAGGAAGACAAACGAACCTATAAATGTTATGAAAAAGAACTAAATAAGATAGTGAGATCGGCTAAGAGAAAGTTTTTGCGTGATAAGTTGGATCCCAAACTTGGCACTAAATTATTGTGGAGGAATTTGGACAAATATGGGCTTAAAACCAAGGATTCAGCTGCGGTTGTTTCTAAATTTTTTCCTTATGAAATTAATGAGGAGTTTGTTAAAGTGCCAATAATGAATCTGGTGCAGCATTCGGAGACTGGGACCTCTTTTAATAACTCTAATTGTTTCAATTTTAATATTATGTCTGATGACGATGTTCTTAAGACAATATCGAGGCTCTCAATAGCGGCTCTCTAACGTCTAATGCAATGGATGCTGACAATTTACCACTAAGATTTTTAAAAATTATAGCTCCTGTGATTGTACCTCATTTAACGTATTTGTTTAATAGTATTGTGGAACATAAATATTATCCTAAAGTGTGGAAAGTCAGTAAAGTTATTGGGCTACCTAAAGTTAAGGAGCCTGCATTAGTGTCCGATATGAGACCTATTGCTCAACTCTCAGTTCTTTCAAAAGTGTTCGAAAGAATTATTTCTGATCAGATTAAACAATACCTTAATACAAGTAATTCATTATCTTCTCAGCAGTCAGGGTTTAGGGAAAGACATAGTACTACAACGGTGTTAGTGGATTTGATGGAATTTGTTAGGAGCTGCTTGGACAGGGGCAATTATGTCCTGCTATGTGTACTTGATTTCAGTAAAGCTTTTAACTGTATATGCGTTATTTAACTGATCGCTTCCAATTTGTTGAAGTTAATGGAGTTAAATCTAGTTATTTGCCTCTGCCGACTGGTGTCCCCCAGGGATCTATTATGGGGCCCTTAATATTTGCAATGTATATAAACGATATTGGAAGTTCTATTCGACACTCTCACTATCATTTGTTTGCGGATGATCTCCAAATTTTTAGTGAAATTGAGATTGATAATTGTGATAGAATGGTAGCTACTAATGAAGTAATTGCATATATGAACAGGGATATTAATAATATTATTGAGTGGTCGGCAGAGAATCAATTGTTATTAAATTCGAAAAAGTCCCAGGTGGTTATATTTTCCCAGAAGCGTAATCCTTTTACTTATGACGTGGACTTAACTTGTGTTAGAGTTGGTAATGACAATACGAGGGCGGATTGAAAATGAAGCTACCTAGCGCTAGATGGCAGCACAAACACAAAATTTTTTTGTTTTTTAGAAATTGCGATCTGTCAAACGTCAGCTGTTAAAATTTCACCCAAATTCATCGATTAGTTTATTTGTTGTAGTCGTTTGAAGTAAGCAACTTTTGTGTTTCTTGAAAAATGGAAAAAAACGAATTTCGTGCAGTGATTAAACACTATTATTTGAAAGGGAAAACGGTGAAAGAGACAAAAGAAAAGCTCGATAAACATTACGGTGAGTCTGCACCGTCAGATTACATGGTGAAATATAGGATTGCTGAATTTAAACGCGGCCGAAGAAGCACTGCAACAATACCATCAACAGGAAGGCCAAAAGAGGTGGTTACTGAAGAAAATATCAAGAAAATCCTCGATATCGTTATGAATGATCGCCGAGTCAAGTTGCGTGAGATTGTTGAAATGGTAAGCATATCATATGAACGTGTGTTCAACATTTTGCTTGAACATTTGCATATGAAAAAGCTATCGGCAAGATGGGTGCCGCGTTTGCTCAGTGTCGAACAAAAACGAGTTCGACAGACCACTTCACAGCGGTGTTTGGACATGATAAAGCGTAATCCTGTTGATTTTTGGCGTCGATTAATTACTGTTGATGAAACGTGGGTCCACCACTACACACCTGAAACCAAAGCTGGTGGAAGTGATCCGAAGAAGGCAAAGGCAGTGAAATCGGCTGGCAAGGTTATGGCCACTATATTTTGGGATGCACACGGAATATTGCTCATCGATTATCTTGAAAAAGGATCCACAATCACAGGAAAGTATTATCGTGCATTATTGGATCAATTGGTTGATGCAATCAAGGAAAAACGACCACATTTAAAGAAGAAAAAAGTGATATTTCTTCAAGACAACACACCGGTTCACACAGCATTAGATACGATGCTAAAATTACGTGAAATACACTTCGAATTGGTTGATCATCCACCTTATAGTCCAGATTTAGCTCCTAGTGACTTTACCCTGTTTCCAAACTTGAAAAAATGGCTCGCAGGACAAAGATTCATCTCAAACGAAGAAGTGATTATCGAAACTAACGCGTATTTTGAGGGGTTCCCGAAATCGTATTATTCAGATGGTATAAAAAAGTTGGAATATCGTCTTACTAAGTGTGTCGAATTAAATGGAGACTATGTTGAGAAATAAATGGTTTTTGGCAAAAAAAAATTTTGTTTTCCTACTTAGGTAGCTTCATTTTCAATCCGCCCTCGTATACCTTTTAGTGAATCAGTAAGGAATTTGGGTGTGACCTTAGATAAACACTTGGATTGGAATGTGCATGTGAATTCTATTATGCAGAAAATGTTCAATGGGCTGCGAATGCTTTGGCGTAACTCTGCATTTACTCTAATCAAGGTCAGGATGCTGTTAGCAAGATCTTTAATTCTTAGTAATCTGTTTTATTGTGATATAGTGCTTTCTGAATTAAGTTTTTGCTTATTTACCAGAATTAAAAGAGTGTATAATTCATGCCTAAGATATTTTTGGATTAAAACGCAGGGATCGATTGACACCTTACTATAATAAGATTTTTGGATGCTCTTTGGATAATTATTTTGATCTTAGAATTCTAGTTTTTATGTACAAAATTATTACAACTCGTCAACCTCAATATCTGTATGATAAGCTTGTATTTGCTCAGTCATTACGGACACAAAATATAATATTGCCAAACACTCGTACTAATTATATGAAAGGGTCATTTGTAAGGAGAGGTGCTAGGCTATGGAATACTATTCCAACACATATTAAATGTTTAACACGTTTGGACAGATTTAGGGTGGAATGTGTAAATTATCTTAATAATCTATAGCTGTATGTAATTATTGGTTTACAGTTACTTATAATTAGTTATAAATCTGAAGACTTAGTTTTAGTTTTATTTTATTTTTATCTCTTCATATATTTTATATAACTTTTCTTCTTTTACTGATCTGTGGTACAAACTAACCTAGATTAAGTGGATTTGTTGCTGTTTATACAATGTAATTACAGTGTAATTGCGTAAAATGACCTAGTTGTCATTTTGTAATAAAAACGGAATAAAATAAATAAATAAATAAGATATACAATCCTCACATTATTAATACTTGTTAAGATTTCTATTCAATATTCATAGTCTATGATAATACTGTTTCCTGTAGTAAAAATATAAAAATTTAAAACAACGTAGTACTAAATTCTGTCGGAAACGATCGAAGCGGAAAATTGCTGGTTGGAACATGCCAGCACAGGTTTTGTTTCTATATACAAAATGTAAAAAACGAAACAAATGGCATGGGCTTGCTATTGGGTGCATGCATTAAAAACCGGAATTTTTTTATGAAATTTGAGCCTTTATTATGGATGGGAAGATTTTTTATTCAAAGTATTGCCCATCGCTACCCACTATTTTTTCCCATCTTTCTCGCAATTGATGGATTCCATCCCAGAAAAACTGCGCCGGCTTGGCGGCCAAAAACGAATCGAGCCAATTTTCGATACCTTGAACTGAAGTGAAGCGTATTCCTGAAAGGGCATTCTGCATGGATCGAAATAGGTGGTAGTCGGAAGGAGCAAGGTCTGGGCTATAAGGCGGGTGAGGCAGAATTTCCCATCCGTTATTCTCCAGGTAATTTTTGACCGACGCCGCAATATATGGCCGAGCGTAACGTGGTGGAAAATGATTGACTCGTATCTGGTCGCATACGTTGGCCGCTCTGCCTGGATTTTCTGCTTCAATCGGATCAATTGTTGATGATAGAGTTGGGCATTGATGGTTTGTCCACTTGGCAACAGCTCATAGTGGATCACACCTAGCTGGTCCCACCAAATACACAGCATGACCTTGGCCTCGTGAATATTCGGCGTTGGTGTCGATGGGCCGGCCTCGCCTTTCTTGACATACGCTTTTTTGCGCTTGGGATTATCGTAATGGATCCATTTTTCATCGCCAGTGACAATACGATGCAAAAACGACTTTTTTTTGTGGCGCTCGAGCAGCATTTCGGACATGCAAAATCGTCTTTCCACGTCTCTTGGCTTCAACTCGTATGGTACCCAATTTCCCATCTTTTGGATGAATCCCAAGGCTTTTAAACGTCTGGAAATTGTTGCTTGATCAACTCCCAATGATTCTGCAGGTTCTTCTTGCGTTTGACATGAATCTTGATCGAGTAATGCCTCCAATTCTTCATCCTCAAACTTTTTCGGCTGACCAGGACGCTCTTTGTCCTTGATGTCAAAATCAACACTATTGAAGCGACTAAACCACTCAAAGCACTGTGTTTTTGCAAGAGCATGCTCACCATACAAATCCACGAGCAAACGATGACTTTCAGCTGCAGTTTTGTTTGCGAAAAAGTGACTAAACAAAACTTCCCGCAAATGCTGTTTTTTTCGCAAATTTGATAAATTTTCCATCGTTGAAATCGGTTGGATGTGCACAATCAAAACAAAAACTTTTAGCTGATTTTGACAGGTATTGAATAAGGCTTTCAAATGACATATATAGTATGTCCATGATGTACTATAACGCATAAACAAGTAATGACATCTAGTATCAAATTCCGGTTTTTAATGCATATACCTAATACTTCAGCAGAATACAATTTTAGATTTTTTTTTTTTTCGGTGTGTCATTTTGCTGGTCCTGGGGACTGGAATTCTTGAGCCATTACGAAAATTTTCGTATTGCGAGTTAGTGTAAAAGCATTACGAAAACTAGGATTTTTGTAATACTTTTACACTAACTCGCAATACGAAAATGTTCGTAATGGTTCAAGAGTAGTACCCCTGGACACAGAAAAAATCGATGTATGCCTCATCAAGGAAACAGACATTACTAGACAAATTATCAAATGTATCACACGATTCACCCTGAAAACACCGCTATAGCGATAGTGATATTATAATTAGAAATAGTATCCATCACTGTGAAGAGTTAAACTATGATACAGAACAAATACAAGCAATTGCTGTTAATGTCAAAACCAAAAATAGTTATATTTGTATTACTAGTATTTACTGCCCAACGAAGCTATAAGCTCTCGTTTAAAGAAATAGATTATCTCGAGCTCCTCAGTAAACTAGGAAAACGATTTGAACGAGTCTTTAATGCAATTAATGTCGACTGGGCCTCTTGGTTAACAACAACTAAAGGTAAATAAATCCTAAAAGCTATCAGGAAATGCAACTGGAAAACCAACCAACTGCCCAACTTATCCAAACCAAATACCAGATCGGATTGATTTCTTCAAAACAAAGAACATATCCGTAAATTATGTACAAGTAGCTGAAAACCAGGACTTAAACTCTGATCATTCGTCGATACTCCTAATAATAAGTGAAAAAATCATTCAGAAAACAGACTCATTTCTAGTAAACAATCACACTAATTGGGAATGCTTTAGGTTTAGACTATCATTGGAAGAAGAAATTAACTTAATTGTTTCGTTAAAGAAGGAAGAACAATAAGGCAAAGCAATGCACAAATTTGTAAATGATATACAGCAATCACCTTGGAAAACTACCCCTGACATTAAAAAGAAAATCAAGGGAAACAACTACCCTATGGAAATTAGGTTAACTTCTACCAGATAAAAGAACAGCGAGAGGAATATGGCCGCAAACAAGGGCCCCATCTAAGATAAAACTAATTGAACAATTTCATTCAACAATTAAGAGAGAATTATCTAAGAAAATTAACTAGTGTAGTAGTGCTGATTATTCACTTTGGAAAGCAACCAAAAGAATTAAAAGCCAATAATGCAGGCTAGCCACATGACGCCCAAACATTGGAAGCCGAAGTAATAACTGAACAAGCTGTGCAAGGAAGTAAAGAAATCCTACCGACAACACCAAAAGAAAGTCATTTGTGAGATAAAAGTTAATATGAATACGAAAAAAGCTCCTGATTACGATCTTATTTTAAATTAACCGCCAAGGAGTGCTTTGTATGGTAAAGCGAACCAATCTTGTGGAAAATTGCAGAAGTAATTATGATCCTAAAAAATGGGAAACCACCACACCAAAATAAGTGTTATAGGCCAATTTCGATTTTGCCGGTCATGTGTAAACTCCTTGAGAAGCTACACTGGTAACTTGATCCCAAATCATTAGTTCGCTTTTCTTAACCAACACTCCACAACTGATCAAGTACACAGAATAACCAATATAATCGAGAAATCACTAGAGAACAATATTTCTAGACGTTGCTCAAGCGTTGATAGAATGTGGCATGAAGTACTATACACCTAAGACCTCCCTGCATTAGAACACCACACATTGGCGACTTTTGCAGATGACACGGTAGTCTTAGTTTTTGGAGAAAGCAACGAAGAGTCAACACAGAAGTTACAATCAGCTATTACTGAAATATCTAAATGTGCAAAAAGGTGAATATATGATTCACTATTCCAGTGTGATAAATTCTGTGGCGCTGGTTACATAAATATAATTATTGTGTACTTAAATTGAAAATTTGTCAAAAATACTCTATTTGGCTATACTATTTGGTTTGGACATCAATGTTATAAACCATAATCACAAATTTCACGGAATTTTCCAGTCAAACATCAATTTCCTTTTCGCTAATTACGTTTCACCGGCTGAACCATGTATGTTTGACACGACTAAATATCTCGCAAAGGAAGCATCGTAAAAGTTCCAGGAAAGAGTTGTTTGATTTTGTGAGATAGAGAATATTTTGCATAATTTGACCAACATTTGTGGGTTCTTTGAGTGGCCACTTTAGAGAAGTTTCACTTTATGTATTTAGTTTCAAAGTATGTACGTATTATGAAGATATTCCACACTGTATTCTCGCTGGGCGACTCGAAATCGTATCAAATTTTAATGTTTTTTATTGTAGAATAGGAAAATCCTGAATAATTGGTCCAACTTCTTCTCCGAGTGCTTCCAAATAGCTTTTTTCATCTTACACTATTTCCTATTATACTGTAGGGCTTAATATTATTTTGTTCCTGGTAGCTGAATTTACACTCAAGTCAGATTATTTCCTGTAACTGGTTTCAACATTTCATTTTTGATAGCTTCCAAGTTTTAAACTATTTATGTCAATAAATGTTGGCATCCTGGAATTAAAAAATGTTGTCAAATACTAATCCTTTGAAAATTATTAGAATTGGTAATAAAATTTTTATAAAACTATCCTGTCATTATTATTGATATTTTTTTTTTTTTACTGGTGTATGAGCCGCCAGTACAAGGTTTATACATATAAGTGCAAACAATAAAAAATTTTAATGTGTTTATCTTGCCCTACCTTGATCTTGTGTTTTGCTTTTTTATTGTAGTATTGTAAAAATTTACTTTTGGGGGAAAAAATCAACAAAATCATTTTATTATTAATTATATAAATTACGACACTTTCACGGTTGCCACAATAATGTCGTTCACCTACCTCTCAAACATGCTATTAAAAAAAAAAATAAGACACCAACATTAAAGTTTACTATACTTTCCGTATACGTATGTACGACTCGCGGATATTATTTTTTATAATGCGAGGGCGATATTTTATTTCCCTTCCTCATCGCATCTAAATCGTTTACATCTCTTTTTTTAGTCATTACTTTACTTACTCAATATATTTGTTTTGTTTGTTGCTTGGTTTGTTTAAATTATTTTAATTTTGTGAGCTACAACACAGAGCATGATGTGTAGTTATTGTTATGTGTGCAGACGGGATCTATATAATGTACGACGTTATCACATCTATTACAGATACAAAACCAAACTATGTCGCGCATACCACTAATTCATGCCGAATTGGAAAAGTTGGCTGAAGAAACGACTTCTGAGTCAGGCGCTAGTGATGATGAATATTCCGTGGACTTTAAGGTACTTATGTGTAGATCGCCATATTAGTACCATAAATATGATCATCAATTATATGTATAGTTAACTGTCCCCCACCGTTAATTCATTTCATTCTATTTCTGATGTTTGAGCCCATTCAGTTCTAAAAAAAAATTATCGATAGTGCTTAAATGTGATTCGTGTTATGTACTCGAATATTTTGTTTTTTACTAAATTAATACAAATTTGTTTTTTTTTTACAGGATAATATACATTACCATAACAACCTGGCGGGAGCGAAGAATACATTTACGAATGGGACGCGTGAGTCGGCATCCCTTCTAGAAAATAATTCAAATAATTTAGTACATTCTAGTCGTAATCGCCATAGTAACGGCGGCAATTATATAAATACACAGCAACAGCACATCCAATTGGAGGGCCCTCATGCTCAATCGCTTGGGGGCCCATCACAACCAGCACGTAGAAAAGTTGGACAATTTTTAAAATCTTTAGTCAGTCGTAAAACTACCAAAGATAATTTAAATGCAACACCACCTCTATTGCCTCGAATTGATCAACACGAAGAAAAGCAACATCAGCTACCGCAGCAACAATCACCCGCCACTAGTTTAACAAATTTAACACAAACAAAACGTGTTGGTAACTCAACCACCTCGTTAAATATAGTTAATCAAAAACTGTGGTCTGTTGTGCCATTATTTCGGCGCGAAACCAGTAGTTCAAGTCTTAATCAAGCCTTAAAACCAAGTTCTCCCTATCACGAATCAAGTCTGCGTAAATGTAATACCGTATTGGCCCTAACACAAACGGCCTCTTCACTAAGTTCTGAACCGATACGACCATTAAATCGATTACGTAATTATACATCAATTGGGACATGTTCACGATGTTCCAGTTTGTTATCGGTAGCAGCCGGTTCAAAGTATTCGCTTAATATATCAAATGGATTTATTGCGGTTAGTGATGGTGAAACAACACCGATATTGGAATCATCATCATACGATAAACTTATCAATATAACATGCAAATTGTGCCTTGGTGATGTTAAATTAGAAAATTTAACGAAAATATCACAATGCGGTTGTTCATTTTGTACTGAGGTAAGTCATACACGTTTTGTAAATTATGAAATTTAAATTTCTTCGACTAAATATTATGGTAATAATGACTAATCAAGCCCTTACATAGTATTGTAATTAAGCCATTGATGAAATAAATAATGATAATTATTTTTTAGTGTGCAATAATTTCGATATTATTTTGCATAATTGTGTGCATAATAATCGCATTAATTTTCAATTGTTTTTCATTTATAATTGTAGGTTAATTTTTATGTATAATTTATGAGAAAAATGTGCTTCATACCTGTAATTAATTCAATTACTTAGTCTCTTTTTTTTAGAATATCATGTACAACGACGTAATATTAAAACTGTATGCTTTATAAGTACATGCAATTCGAATTTTTAAAGTTATGAATTTTCAAAAGTTCGTCACATATTTTTTTAGTCATAAATACTATCAAAGGAAACAGTTTCAATATTAAAGAATTTTTTTAATAATCTTTCATAAATTCTATCAAAACGAGTCGTATATAATTATGTATTTTTAATAATGATACATAATTCATGTTTTGAACTGTCAGAAAATGAAATTAAGGTCATAGATTAAGTTGTTAGTACTCACAATGTACGTATGTAGGTATATTGCTTTGCCCACATGGTCAGTTTTGCACCGTCATTTTAGAATTAAAAATACGTTCTCTATATGTGTCTGAAAATTAGTAACAAGGGACAAGTTAATATGTTTTATCACGCCTAAATTTACCTCTTGGTAATTAAACGATGACTGTATTTTACGTACCATGCTTAATACGTATAAAATAAAATGTAATATTTGTTTTACTTTTATTTAAAACTAATTACTTACTATTGCTAAATTTGTCATTATTGTTGGATTAATTATAAATCGCCGGTAAACAATCGACATTTTCCCATAATCATCAAAATTAAAACAGAATCAGCGTAGAAAACAATGCTAACTTGGCTGTCGATTATTGCGTTAACCAGCAAAAGCTTTTTGTGTCATATATAAAACATAAGTAATCCAAGATCACATTTTAAACACATTGACTGTCACTACATGAAGAAAAATTATTACAAAAATGCAAAAAACTGAAGTCTTTTCACATTAGAATGCAAACCAAATAACCACATTCGCTATTTGAGAAGGTGGTAGTATCAACATATTACAGGCAATGTGAGTGAGGGTAATCCAACTTTATAACCCGGTAAATCCTAGTCAAACCCCAACTAGTTCCTTCTAATATTTTAACTCAATCTAAATTTAGGTAGGGAACTTCATTGAATCGTATAAAGGTTTCATATAGATCCTACATATTTTTAAAGCTGAGGTTTAAGTTTACTTGTTAACTAATTTTTTCAAAATTCTTTCAAGCAGTGCTCAATTTTGGTTAAAAACAGATTTGAATTTACTTTGAAGCCGAACTGTGGTTAACTGGATAAAAATCGGCGTGTGTGTGGCAAATTTATCGCAATAAATAAATGTTCCAAAACAATTAAATATGCTCCAAAAATGTGTGAGAGTGGTCAATAAAATAACCTCACATACACAATATTTCCCTAATTAATCTTATCGATGATAAATCGAACAACTGGTTTTCATCAGACCGTTTATGATTCGGAAAAACGTCGCCCCACGCCCGATTTATTTTCCGGTCTCGTGAGGGTTGAAGTGCCTTTCTTTTTCCACTCTTATCATGATATTTTAATAACTGCTGTCTACCTATAGATTCAAAGTACTTTGTTTGTAGGCTCTAGCCATGAACCATCTCTCATGGCTTTTTAAAAAAGAAAAAAATATTTCGCTCATCTCAAAATCTCTCAATGCAAACGTTCAAGGACGGATTTGATTCTGGCGTCATCGAACAAATTCACGATCTCGTTTTATTTCATACACCATCTGACCAGGGCCGGATATAGATTTTTGCCGCCCCTAGGCACATTGCGAATTTGTCGCCCTCCCCTTATTTAGCTTTTATTATCAATTTACAACCACTCAGCCACTGGAGATTCTTTTTCATCTCATACCCTTAGATATTCTGAGCATTCAAATGGCAGCAAGCGCAGCTATAAGGCTCATATCCATTTCTATGCGCACAAGAAGGACTTGTTAGCGAAGAGATATTGAACCCTGAAGTTTTGAACTTTTTCACGGATGGTTCAAGAATGCATGGTAGGGTTGGTAGTGGTGTCTTCTGAATGTGAATCTCTCATTTCGTCTCCTTGACTACAGGTCTTACTACTCGCTACAGGTTTTACACTTCAAATTGAACCTTTTACTCTTAAAATTGGAAACTTTTATAGTTGTGCACACGTATAAAACTTTCCAATTTTAAGCTTCCAATTTGCACTGTGTGCAAATTAGCCAATAAAGTGACTCATAATCTTTCAAAAGCCGCAAACAGAATTAAAATCGAGCCCGCAGATTGGGAGATATGATGAAAAATGTAAAACGGGGTCACCAACACTACTCATAAAATTGAAAACGTAATTACTTGCAAAGTTTTAAGGTTAGACCCTCTTAAAGGGTTTTTGCGACAATTTTAGATAAATATTACGAATTTTCTGGCCGGTCACTTGTCGACGGGTGACATTGTATTTATCAAAACAAATTTTATTTCTTAATTAAGTTTTATTCACGTCTTCTATTTAAATGGGATTCTAAAAGACGAAGTTCTGGAATATGGCCAAACATAATGGAACTTGACCATTTCTAAACCGATAATGATGAAATCCGTTTTGTGAGATGGAAATTTTTAAATGAAGTTCTGGAATATGACCATTATGAAGCAACTTTGCCGTTTCTTAACTGATTATGATGAAATTCAGCTTAAGCGATGGAAATGGTAATGTAAAATGATTTTTTGATTTATTTCTGGAAAATGTCCAAACAATTCTGAAGGCAAAACGTACAAATGTTGGTGAGGATAAATCGATTCCACCTCCTCTAATATTGCAACCGTATTTCACCAAGCCAAGTTCCATGCGGATTAGTCATATTCCAAAACCTCATCTAAAAGTCATTTTAGAATCCCATTACGCATGTGGAATTTCATCAAAAACTTTTAAGCAACGGCCAAGTTCCATCCTGATCTACATTCCAGAGCTTCATCTAAAAATCATTTTATAATCCCATTTCCATAGAAGACGTGTATAAAACATAATTAAGAAATAAAATTGGTTTTGATAAATATAATTTGCAAAAGGTTGAATTTGAAGAGTACATAAATGGTTGAGTTTGAAGTGTAAAATGTTCAATTTGAAGTATAAAATCTATACTACAAAAAAAAAGAAAAAAATAGGAAATTCCTTCGCCTTTATCCATAATACATCTCTATCAAAAAATTTTTTCTCGATATCTACTTTAGAATGGCTTACAAATGATGTTACATGTTTTGTGATTTCATCCATATTTAATAGGTCCGTCGTTTTGTTAAATCGAAGAATAGTTACATTGCACGTTATTTATTTTCACGTCCCTCATTTTTTCGGGAAATTTGCCTCCATATGCCCGGGCATACAGGGCCTACATGTAAATTCGTTTTTTTTTGTTCCCTTTACATTGTGCAAGAGGCATCTCAATGATAGGTAGGTTTTTGGCTGTCTGACTTTTAACACCCGGACTCGTTTAATCACCATGAGTAAAACGGTAAGTTGAAAAAACGGTTATAAAGCCATTTTCGTATTTCTTGACATTTTTCAGTTCGGTTTGATTTTTTGTGAAGTGCAGTCCCTTGCAATTTGTCATGGAGCGCGAAAAGAGCAAGCAGAAATGCTTAAATGGTTTTATGAACATAAATTTTCGGTTGTTTGCACTCAAAAAATGTTGCCACAAGAATTGGACGAACTTCGTGTGGAATGCCACACTCTCAACAAGATGGTGCCCCTTGCCAAATATCCGGTCCATTTTACCAAATGTTTCGTGGACGTGTCGTATCGAAAATCGCATATACCATGCTGCCACCCAGATCCTCCGATTTGACACCACCAGACTTTTGCTACCAACATACCGATCGAAACACTGCGCCACTTTTTGGAAAGTGCTGAAAAACGAGCAGAGTCGTGCATCCACTGAGTTATTGAACAAAGTTTAGTTGTTTCCATTATTCCTTTCTTAATCACCACGGATGAACGTTCTCTTTACTCATCCCAAGTAACTTACGCATTTTTCGAAGTAATTAGTTTAGTGGAGCCTATTGGAAAAAAAACTAGTGGGAATCAAATTCTGAGGACGGGGCAATTTTTCAATGGTTGCTATTCCCTCGTGGCTATATCCCTTCTTTCATTTGCTATGTCCCAGATTGTTGATCTCGGTCATAAGAAATTTACATTTATTTAAGTTAAATTTGAGAGTAACTTCTTCTAACCATTTGAATATTAGTTCCAATGTATTCAAGAAGACTAGCTCGATATGTTAGGGAACCCAACATGGTCCATACAATTTTGGGAAACTGTAGGAGCGGTGGCTTTTCTAAACGGAATTCTTTTGAATTGATAAAGATCCATAGGTGTGTTTATTACCAAAAACTCCTTCGATTCGTCATCAATCGGGATTTGGAGATACGCCTCAGCAATATTGATTGTTGAAAACCATCGGACGTTTCGAACCCAATGAAATAGTTCCTCAGCCCTAGGAAAAGAATATTGTTGAATTTTCAAGTGGAGATTCTCTTTTTACCACAAGGTCGATTAAACCAATTTCGTTACGGCCCAATGGAAGCAACGATTTAAAAATTCCTCTCTAGGTTAAGTTAGGGTGGCTGGGCAAAGGACTATTTGAAGCTGACTGCATGGGATTAGCAAAGGCAATTCCTAAATCTGGTCGAGCTATTTAACAATTACCATGGAGGCTGAAATATATCTTCAAAATTATAAACATTATAAACAGACTCCCTAACTTCTGATTATTCGAAAAACGTAGATAATGGAGTTCGTTCTTCGACAGTCTGGGGTGCTATTTGTGAATTCAATTCGAATGTATTCGAGTCTTCGAATTATTGGATTCTTATTCGAATTGAAGTCGAATACGTTCGAATCGAATTTACAAATAGCCCTTCTAGTTTTCTGTACCTGCAGCTGAGCATAGTTCATTGAATTGAACTACCTCAAGTGATTAGATAGATTCGTTGGTTTCGTTTTCCGTTCAAAGTTTTGAAATTTCCGAATAGACATACAAACTTCTTCGGGAGATGCTTCGGCTAAAATCGGGCAGGACGGCAGATGTTTTACATTAGCGCGGCTTTCTGAGCGTGGTCGATTGGACTATCCCCTAAACCGATTTAAGTTTGTTCACGATCGAGTCCTATTTGAACAATCGTTTAAAACTTTCACTTGTACACTTTTTGAACTATTTTCGGTTATATTTTGGATCGAAGTCTCCATCGATTCATACGTGTTGGTGAACACTAATACCAAGTTAAGATTCGGTTTTGACTTCTGCAGAAAAATGCACGGCTTCATAAGTACGTATTGCCCAGTCGACATACAATTCTGTACAACCATTATTTTTACCCCTTATTCACACTCTCGCGATTCTTCTCTTAATTGTTCTCTAAAGTTATATTAAAATGTAGAAATTTACAACTGGTCGCCAACAAGTGCATTTTCGATCGAAAATATGTGTTTAATTTATCCAAGATAATCGTAAAATCTTTAGCGATTCCGACTAAATGAAATGTTGTTCCATTTGAGCGACATAGTCTCCGAAATTTTCCTTACATCGATTGAATTTCCGAAATGTGGACAGAAAATTAGAAATGGTTGGCTCTACATCATTATTCAATAGTTGTTGAACTTACTCATGCTGAAATTGTCACGCTTGCTCTTTATTGCCGATTGTAAAAGTAGGCTAAGTGCCTCGTGGAAAATATGAAAATTATGCTATTGATAAAATGACACTTGCCTCAAATGCAATAAAAGAAAAATTATTATGGGGAGGGACCCTATTGTCAAATTCCACTTCCATTTTCCATATGTGAACATCTGCCAAAATTCTTAAAAACATTCGGAAATTGTAATTCATATATTCTTGGGTGTAAAGCAGGTGGAAAAATTCTTTCCATACTTAGATCCTAGATTTACAAAATTAATATCAAAAATATTTCGAATTTTTTTTTCCCTCAACACTCATAATCTTTCGTAGTGTTCGTCGGGCCAAAATGAAAAAAAAAATCGATTTTTATATTGTTTACAAATTTAGATGTTGTTTACAAAAGCTTTAACTAGAGTTTGACGTCTATAAAATACTTTCCTCTTTGGCGTCTCTGTTCAGGTTGGACGTAATATTGTAATATTTAACGAGGTGAAGTTAGTAGGAACTGAGTTTTACGTATTGCACAAAAACACAACGCAAAAATATTTTTAATTGACCTTATTGATAATTGCTGTATTGTTTTGGTAAATTTACAACTACAATTGCCTATTATGTAAAATAAAACAAAGCAAGGTACATAAAATTAAATTTACGTAAAACCAAAGCCAATTTCTAGTACAACACACAGAACAAATAAATAAAATTGATTGCAAGCGGCTTTGGACAATTCTAAAACAGCTAAAACAACCAAAACTTGTTTTACCAAAGCAATCCGACAAATCATAATAAAATCAACAATATTTTGCGGTACGGTGGTTAAAGCTGTGAGTTGACGCACCTTTCATGTCAGTAGATGGTCTACGTAAAACGGACCTATAGCCGTACTTCCTCGATTTGTCTGCTACGTAAGAGTTGGGAGTGCTTTGAGGCCCAGAAAAGATTGCAGAGATAGAAAAGAACAAACAAACAATATTTTGTAAATTTTATATCTTGCTGACAAGCCAAACAAAAACAATTATCAAAAATAAATTTGACACACTACAAAATTTGACACAATTTTTTAGAGTGGTGAATAAAAAATTCCGAATGATTAGTATACAAAGGGAAATACTAAGGGAATTATTAAGGGGATCATTAAAGGAATTTCGACGGATTTTTTCGAAATGGAAGTGGAATTCGAGAATAAGGCCCAGGTAATTAAAAATATCTAAAAATCATACACGAGTATTTTGTAACGAAAATTATCAGGATTTTCATTTTAAAATATTTTCGCCGGATGGAATTTATGATATTCCAATCCACGAATAGATCAAAAAATAGTTCCGACTTTGTAAAATAAAACCGTTTTTGCTCATCGCCAATTGTTAATGTTTTGGTTAATTTCGGATTCACTATTAAATAATACTAAAATGACTGATGATGATGCTGATATATTGCATTAATTTATTGATTTAATTTTAGCATGTCCATGACGACTTGAGGTATTAGAGGTATTATTTCATATATATTCATTTCATATTTCGTTTGGGGTTCAATTTCATAATACGAAGAAACATCAAATTTTTGAAGCGTTTAATCATTTATGCTTTGGGGTATAATTCACATAGTTCTTAGTAATCATTAGTAATATTTTTGTGGTGTTAGCACGGAACCGCATTTAAAGTTAAGTATGGACGGATATTGTTAATTGATTATATAAAGCTGTACTGATTCTTAGTATTAACTTATTTCACAGCAAGTCATTTGGAATTCCCTACCACTTCCAGCAATTTGAATTTGTAATTTTGACTTTAGATTATCTAGCAAAAAACTGGCTATACTGGTCTTTAAACTGACTTAAAATTTACCTTCGAATCTTTGTACTTTCCATGCGAGTTTTGTTTAATTACAAATTTTCTGCGGAATGTGTCTTGCGATATACTTGTTTACTAAACAAATATTTTATGATAAGCATACTCAAAAAATTGTCCCTTTACCGGAACTAATATTCCTAGTGTCCTATTAATATTTTCTGTTGCAGACACAAATTTTCAATTATGCAGTAGTTTATTTTAAAAATCGAAGGTTAGAACCTTCTTCCTCACCTTATGTTTCGGGTAGTGTATTACAAGAAAATTTGGTTGTCGGGTTTCTTTCGGTTAGGCCATCAGAGAATTTTGGTTTCTGTAATGACTACACATTCTTTTCATATCCCGAAGTGTGAACACACAATAAATCACCAAAACTTAATTATACAAAAAAAAAAAAAAAAATTGCCGGATAATTTATTTTTAATTTATCAACATTTATAACTCTATTCATTTTTTCAACATTGACTCAATTATCAGGTTGCTGGTATATATCTATTTAATAAATAAACATTGTTCACATACAAGGTAAGGTTAAAAATTACGAGTGTAGAATTATGACTCGTGTTTATTTCGATTTTAATTTTATTGCATCAAAAGCAAAAATTTGATTTTCCTTTGTTTTCTTTTCTTAACCCAAATTTTTATTAAATTCATACCCCAAAAAAAATTTCGCGCGTTTTAATTTCATCCTTCTTTATATCCTTATTTAATAATAAAAGACGAAAAACACCGTCATATTTGACTTTTACCGGTATTATCTAATCCCCAGTTTCGTTTCTATTCACTTTTTACATATATACCAACTTATAGCAGGTAATTTTGGGTTACGTTAAAGAATTTAGATTGCGTTTTGGGAAAACTTGATTGCGGTACTACATAATTCAATAGATTTTTCCAATAATTCATATTTGTTCTGCGTATTTTCTTTAGTATTTGCATATAGATTCAATCGCAATAAAAATATTTCATTTCGGCATACAAAAAATGGAAGAAAATTCTTTCATATTTAATAAAAATAACAACTGATGGAAACTTGTGGATGATAGACAAAAAGAAGAAAAGTTAAATAAAAACGGAATTACGTTACTAAGTCGGTAATTCGGTATGATGAAAAAGTGAATGATGAAAATGGAAAATTATTAAATTTAAAAAAAAAAAAATCATATTCCTCGTTCACTTTAAAAAAAATATTTTTTTTTGTAGATATTTTTATCTCTCCGTGTATTAATGTTTTACGATGTTACATTTTTAATGCATTATGCTACGAACGTTTTAGACACAAAGTAGATTTGAAAGCTTATCAAGCCTTACAGACATATAAATCTGTATTTGAGAAATATACTTAATTTTAGTTCCGTTTTGAGAGTACTGAAGGCTATATATATTTGCATCAAATTTTTATGTATTTTACAAGTTCGTTGAGGTGACTCGTTTTATGTTAAATTTTTAACTCAAGGTGCATGTAAAAGTTATAACCTATTTATATGAGTTTTTAAGGAGATAAGACTCAGAAACAGAATTTCAAAAATATACAGTATAAATATATAGTTAAAAAATTGAATTATCGAAGAATAATTTTGAGTTACCAAGTTGCGAATCTATCTTGGTGTTTTCCAATTCTAAGAATTTTGAATAATTGTCTTTGGTCAAATAGTTTCCATTCTATAAAGTTGACAAGTGATAATAAAAATTTAGTATTGATATTGAAAATAAACATATTCGTCTAAAATATATAAATAAATTTGTTTGTAACTTGAAGTTAATTATCATCAATCAACTTATTTATTAATCCGGCGACTGTGCTTAGTTCGCAAAACCGAACGAAACTACTAATGGCTAACTAAAAAAATGTCCCAAGAGAAAGTTGTCTGGTCTTGTAATTGAAGGCGACACATATCTAACTTAATTTTGATGAGTTTGAAATTATATATCAAGGTCAAGTTCATCGCGTTATTTTACGCAAATAAACAAACATCTTTGGTCTGTCAGTTTTTTTACAAGCATTTTACATGTTTTGCTTACTTTCCAATTTCTAAGATAAGTTTGTGTGGCAATATTTTTCCTAAATATTTATGACTTTTTACCTCTTTTCTTCTTTTAATTTTATCTCCTCAAAATTAAAGGAACACCTACATCTTCGCAAAATTTATCAAAATTCAAATGATTCGAAGCTTTTGATTAGAAGTCCTTTGAATAACACGTAACAAAGTATAACTCAACATCAAGCACTAATCCACCGTGGAATAAGCAAGGCAAAATCAGTTCTTGAATGATTTCGAATGTTGTATAATAGTCCGGGAGCCCCGTTAGATTTGTTCAATATCATTTTATACAGTCTGGTAGTATACAAATATGTACATTAATATTTCCAAAAATCTTATGTAAATGTTGGATGCTGGGGCTAAAAGATTATTTTCTATTAATAATTGTGTGAGTGATTCCAAGAAACATAGCAGACTGTTATTGCCAGACTGTTTGGGTAGGAGCCAAGACGTGCCTGACCCAGACTTTAATCTTATTTTAAACAAATTGATATTTTCCGTATTTGTGTTTTAAGCCATCTAAAGAAGTATTATAATATTGTCAGACTATTAAGCTGTATTAGTTAGTTAATTGAATAAGGGCGGAAGCAAATCGATGGAAAATTTAACTATCGTTTCAAACCAATGGAAAAGAGTTACCTTCCTTTGTCAATGACGTTCTTCCGCTTAAAATGCTTTAAAGTATAGTTTTTAAATAACTTAACTTTCAGTTTAATATACCGATTCTGAATAATGATCATTTTGACGAGATAGCGAATGCGAAATATATTAGAATATGATAATCATATTGTCTTGTCAGTGATGAATTACAGAACCAATAATTTTTATAAATATTGCATTAGTTTCTTCTTATTAAGTATACTAGTGGCAATATTTTTCATTGAGTGAACTCAAAATTGGTATAAATAAAATTTGTTGAAATACATTGATTTTATATTGAACTGAAATTAATAAAGAGAGCATATTGATGAAAATATCTATAATGTGTAACTTCAAGCAAGCAACTCAACTCTAAAATTCGAATATCTCAGACCAAGTGGAAGCCAAGCCCAAACCAACATTGTCGCCTAAAAGTAAAACCAAACCCAATACCTCAAAGATTTGATAACCTCAAAATGTCTAGAAAGTTTTTGAAGTCGCGTCCTTTTAGAAAATGTTTTATACATTGCAACTCAAAGTCAAGCAACCCAATGCAATATATAAAACTGCTCAGATTTTCGAAAATTCCTTATAATTCCTTTTTCAACCCCTTCGATTTTTAGTAATCGATAATTATTCTGAAAAAAATTAAAATACAAAATAAATTCGAGAATTCCATAATAATTCATAAATAATCGTGTTATACATAATAACTCCAAAATCAGAATTTCCTAAACACAATTAAAAATAATATCTACTTTTTTTCATGAAAAACACAATTGCCTAAAATAGTAATATACAATATAAAGGGATTGCCATACCTATAATAGGTTCTATACCCTAAAGGAGAGAATGTGGATTAAGCTTAAAACAAAAGAGATTTTAGAATATTCTTCATAAAACCGCTTGGTAACTCGAACCATTTACGACTTTATTTGACCAGCAAGTTAATTTCAATTTTTAGTATTGGAAATATTATAATATTGTTAGGAGTGGAGCGTACTACTATCGTCTTCAAATTTGGTTGTACATGAAAACATAAAACTTCTTAATTTTCGCATTTTTGATCGCAGTGGCGGCTTCAGCCTTAAGTTACCAAGCGACGCAATTAATCGATTTATATTTAATAATTTTAACTTATTTACAAATTGATTTTGGTACTTTGGAGCGCTCAAATACAAAACTGAATACTAAAAAATTATACTCCACCACATAGCTGCTGGAGACATTACTGGTAGGGAAATCAAAGCGGATTAAAGATAACCGATAAACTTTTCGGTAAATTAGTCCGTTATTAACGTTATTTACCGAGTACACTTTTTATACTGATTTAAATTGTTCTTCTATTCTGCACTTCAATTGTACAGCAAGGTGCAATTAATTATAGAAATGAGTTTATGTAAGCAGTAATGAGAACTCAAAATGTCTTAACATAACCACGTTTTATCGCAATTTCTAAAAATAATTCTCAAAATTTGGATCGTTTTACAGTTTTTTTTTTAAATAAAGTTTGATTCTATACAATAGAATTGTCTTAATAGGGAAAGTGATTTTTCGATAATATTCGAGTTCGAATAGTATCGAAGATTTTCAATATTATTCGAGATAGTTTGGATTGAATTATATATCGCGATTATCCTAGAACGAGTTTTAGAGTTTCGTAATATTACAGAATTAACGACGGAACGATATTTTTGATATATGTATTAAGAGATTATTAAGTTTATTATTCGAAATATTTTACACCCCTATTTACCAACTTAAAAAAAAATCTGGTTACAATTTTAAAATATTCTACATTACATTACAAAAAAAAAAAAAAAAAAACTACCAAAAATTAGAAAGGAAATCTGACATCAAAACCTTAAATGCATCTCTTGACAAATTATTTAAATCAAAAATCGACCGTACTTTATTAAAAGCAACCGAGACATTATAAACAGGTTCATTCATAGCTAAATTACTCCTTCGTATTGGTAATTTAAGAACAAACTCCCCACTCGATCGTAACATACGAGTAGGAACGTAAATAGAAAATAAATCGAGAATCTCATTACAACCAATTCTACAAACGAGGAGATCACGGACAAAAGTGTCACACGTCGCAGTTCTACGAATAGAGAGAGGTTCCAATTTTAATAGTTTACATCGTCCCCTTAAAGGAGAAAGAATATAATTGGGAAGATTATTGTCCCTAGGTAATCTACGCAAGGCATATTTTAAGAACTGTCTTTGAAACCTTTCTATAAGATCAGAAGAATCCTGATAAAATGGGTCCCAAATAACTACGCCATAATCTAATTGCGAGCGCACCAACGTAATATACAAGATTCTAATCGCATAAGGATCCCAGAAGTTTTGGAGAATCTTTTAACAAACCCTAACATGGAAAACGCCTTAGAAACAATGCCCTGTATATGAATTTGGAAGGATAAATTAGAAGCGAATGTGATACCCAAATCTTTGAAAGTGTTCACTTTCTCAATTCTATGGTCTTTGAGAAAAAACTCGTAGTCAAAGTTCAAAACATTCCTTCTACGGGAAAATCGCATTGTTTTACACTTCTTAGTATTCAATAATAAATTTTGGTAAGTACACCAATTCGTAAAATCCGATAAATCTGACTGTAGCTCCTTTGCATCCCGAATATTCGAAATAGTTTTAAAAATTTTAATATCGATAGCATATATAAGAATCTCAGAATACTTAATACCGTTAATCACAACATTAATAAAAAGAATAAACAAAAGGGGACCCAAATGGCTTCCCTGGGGAACCCCTGACTTAACATGAATCCGTCTAGACTTGTAATTCCCTATCTTAACGATTTGAGTTCTGCCATCTAAGTACGACTTGATCCACCTAATAGGTAAACTATTACAATCCAAAGACTCCAATTTAAGGAATAGTAGTTTGTGATCAATTTTGTCAAAGGGCTTGCTAAAATCTGAATAAACAACCTGTACATCCATCCCCAATTCAAAAGCCGTTGAAATATAATTGGTCAGTAAAAACAAATTCGAGACAGTTGATCTGCCAGGAAGGAATCCATGTTGCTTAGAAGAAATAAACCTACGAGTATAAAAAAAAAATAAAATCTTTGACTAATTTTTCAAAAAGCTTCGGCAAAACGGATAAAATACTGATGGTTCGATAGTTAATAATATCACTTCTGCAACCTGACTTAAATATTGGTTTAATTAAAGAGCATTTCCAAAAGTTTGGAAAGTATCCTTGGCGATGGCTTTTGTTAAAAAGAACTGTGATTGGAAAAGCGACAGCATGTGCTGTCATTCTAAGAACCAAGGGAGGGATGGAATCGAACCCTGCACTTTGATTGATATCAAGCGAGAGTAGACCATTCAAAACAGTTTCAATTACAAGGAACAATTTATATTAGCCACTGAACAATAGCTCGATATCGAATCTGTCGTTAACGGTTTCTTTACCTAAATACTCTCAAAAAGTTAGCGAACAAGTTACAATTATCTTTCAAATTATGACCCAAACGATCGTCCAAAAACATAGTAGACGGATATCCCTTAGTTTTTCTTTTAGAATCAACGAATCTCCAGAAGCTATCAGGTTTATCCTTTATATTCGATTCGATCTCCAAAATGTAATTGTTGTAAAGAAATTTATTCAACATTCTGAATTCATTTCTCAAGGATTCAAATACAGCATACCTATTAGGAGTAGGGAAAAGTTTAAATCTCTTATGAGCCTTGTCTTTACGGTTTTTCAGATTAATAAGCTGTTTATTATACCACGGTTCCTTCAACTGACGCGTAGTTTTAAATTTAGGAATAAATTTCACCATTCCTACATTTAGAACATTATAAAATTCATCCAGTACTTCCTCTAAATGATCATTACCCTCAAATGCACTCCATATCAAGAAAAGCATTAAAGGAATCGTAGTCCCCAATTTTATATTTAAAATTTTCAACAAATAACTCATCCTTGACAATTTGACATACATCGAAAGACGTCACACGTCTCGACAATAACTTCTTGATCCAACGGCAAAAATACCAGGTCCAAAAAATTCCCACACTTGTTCTTGACGTCCATACATTGTTTGCGACCCATTGAAAGTAATCCGGTCATGAAGTTATCATAATTCGCATTCAAGTTCAACGGAGTTAAAAAATCATCAACTCCGAAGCCAATTAACATTTGGTAAATTGAAATCACCCAATATATATAAACGATCCTCTGGTTGCAAAATGGGTGCTATGCTAGACTTGATAATATCAATGACTTTATCATACACCCCAAAATTAGAATCGTATGGAATATATGTACATAACACAAACGATTAGTGAAAACGCATGATATCTGATTCTTACTGCGGTTATATCCAAGTCGCAATGCGTCAATATTAAAGATACAGATGAAAATTTATCCGCAACAGCAATTAGTACACCTCCACCTTTCTCATATGTGTCTTTAAGAAGATACCTGTCTCGACGATGAACAATGTACGATGACGGAAAATATTCTTCCTTCTTAAAATTAGATGTTAGCCAAGACTCCGCTATACAGACCACTTCATATTCATCCCCAAGTAAAGATAAAAATAGATTCTTTGATTTAGAGCGAATACCGCTTGCGTTATGATTATAAATGTTTATTCTTTGAGTAGCTGAATTTACTTGATGTGGTATTGATAAGATAATAGAATTTATAGTGGAATTTAACGGACGGAGAATGAAGGAAAATTATAGTAATGTTTACACTGTACCACTGTTTTTTGTCGCCCTGACTTGTACAAAGTACAAACATCCACATAACAATAGATTGGACATGTAAAACACAAGATTCAAAAAATAATGATAAATTATACTTATAACAAAATGCGCCAATTCAAAATACCCGACCACAATGTGTTAAAAGAAACGAAAGTAAGTGCGTTATTCGCAGCACGATCCTTAGCCAGCAGTAATTTACAATCCACCTGGTCAGCATTGCAGTCCAATATTTTCGAGCAAATATAAGTTTGTACAGCCTCCTTTTTCACCGAGGGATGGAACCTACTAACATACAGATACATTTTATCCTGTACAACAGCTGGATACAATGTATCCACAGGCTGCTCCGTCCCGATAATGCCCTGATTAGAAGAAGGTATCAACAATCTTGAAGAACTATTAGTATGGTTTACATTATTCACATATGATGGATGTTCAGATGAATCCGATACACCGATTGCTTTATCCATTAATGCACCAATTAACACTTTGTTTTTGGCCACTTCTAGTTTCAATTTTTTTATTTCAACAGCCTCCAACGCTCTATCCGCAATAGCATCAATTTTTCAAATATTTTAAATATTATTCGAGATATTCAATTTTTGAGTTTAGCTTGGAGGTAAATTACGAGTAAGCAGTTAAATTATCTTACCGTTTATCTATCGATTACCAAATTTGAATAGCGTTGCGAAACGTTATTCAAGGTTTCGCGAAGACTGCGAGATATTTTTCAGATTTTTCGAGATTCTTAGTGATTTTTTAGTTTTCAAGATTATTGTTTTGATGATTTTAAGTTTATCCGAGTTTTCCTGGAATTTCCGATTTTTTTATAAATATTGCGATTATTCTAAAATTCTAAGATTTTACGAGTTTTTCTAGATTAGAATTAGTGATTTATCGAGAATTTTGTATTTAAGTTTTTCAAGATTTACATGGCATAGAGTTGCACACAAATACAGTTAATGTTAGTTTGTAGTATTTTGAGTTAGATGACATTTTTCTGCTTGGCTTTGGGATATTTCAATACTTTCGAGTTCATTGCTGAAGATTGTTCGTTGATGTTACTGGTCTGATGTTACAGTTTATTTGAAATTGTTCAAAATGTTCATAGATTTTTCGAGATTATTTCAAATTTACAAGATTTATCAACACCTATAGGTATAGAAAAGTTCCGCATTATTTTCTGCTGGCTAATATTATTTTAGTCAATTATTTAGCTTCGACCAACTTTTAAAAGCGGGCTCATTAAGTATCAGGTTGATCGATTCTAGATTTCCAAAAAAGAAGAACGAGTAAAGCGATGTTGTGTTGGAACAAAAATTTAAAAAAAAAATCGTTTTTGAACTCTTGGTCACAAAAGAGATCGTATCGCTACAATCGCTTTCACCCTATATTTTAACACAAGAATAGTCTATAATTTATATGGGCTGCTTATTAGAAAAAACACTTAGTTCTTTTTCTCCATAAGTAACCATCTTTTGAACTCGATGGAGGTCGATGAATTGCTTCAGTTAAATAACCTAAAGAAAATAAAACAGGTATTACGATTAAGGTGTATGACTATGCTTGTTGGGTAATTTATTTAAGTACATCTTAATTCCAGGAAAACATTAATTCTGATAATATCTGATGCAATATTGCTCTTAACTCTATCCAAATTTATTTTTATTATTTTCAGTGTATGTCAGCGTATGTAGAATTTGAAATTCTAGAAGGTGCTTATGAGATATCATGCCCTGATGCAATGTGCCATAGTCAAGGGATCCTAACAATTGCTGAAATTATGCTACTTGCATCGAATTCATTGATTGAGAAACATCAGCGTTATCGTTTAAATCGAGGTAGGTGAACCGTTAAAACTATATTGTTTAATTGTTTATAAGTTTATTTTCAGACGCATGATATCATAAAAAAATTCCTATACATTTTTTTTATGGTATTGCTGTACAATATACACAACGGATCAAGGTCATTTTTGATGATGATTAAAGATAAAATTTATGTATAGTACATCTTTTTTAAAAATTATTCCTTTCTAAAAACAAACCATCGAAACGTTTTAATTTCACTTCCATAAGAATAATTTATTAATATTGGTTACGATTATTATTCTGGAAAATCAGTATAATTATATATGTATGTACATCACAACATAATAATAGCATAAATAATTTCTGATTAAAATTTACAAATTAATTAATTATACATGAAATATTTATGAACACGGGAGAAGGGTTGTTGAAAATATCATATTATTTGTGATAAATTAAGAGTTTGTTCTTTTATTATGACAACGAAATAATTGTATTATTAACTAACTCTTCATGCCTCAACTTCACCCGTTAACTGATTCGCAATTAATTTTTTACGCTTTCTACGATTACAACTTGAACTTTTAAGCACTATATGCATAATTCTGCTGCTTTTTATAAATAGTAGATTAATTTTCTTTAGCCAAAGTAAAATGTGTAGTGTTTTTATAGATTTGCAAATATGGGTTAGGAGTTTTCCTAGATTTGTAAATTTATTTGAAAATATTAGTGAATCAGGAAAAGTTTGAAATGGTGGCAATTTAATTTTACCGAACGCATCTCTGCCAAACGGTTCACTATACCATTTTAAGGTACTAGAAAAATTTCAATCCAAGAAAATACCTGATTCGACTGAAACTTCAAATTCAGTAGAAAAAATCCATATCTTGAGTTCCGGTGGAATTGTGAAATATTTTCAAAATTAGTGTTCGGGTATTTTTAATTGTTCAAGCGGAGAAATATCAAGAAATATAAGAAACTTGTGAAGTGAACGCCGATTTTTAACAAATTTGATAAATTGGAACCAGACTAAAAATAATTAAGTTCCATCTAAATCTAATAGAAAAATCCAATAGTTGGAATACGTGAATCTAAGACAATTGTTCAAGTTCGCATCATAATTTAAATTCAAATTGGCAAAAATTGAATTATGTAGGTAAGATTTGTGATAAAACCAGAAATGTCCACAAAAAAATATTTATTAGATTTCTTATGAGTTGTTTTTCAGTTTACTATAAATCGCTGATAGTATGAAGTTGAGTTTTTCGAGTTTAAATAAAATAATAAAAACAATTCCGTTATTCCCGCATTGCCGTTCCTATTCAAGTTTTTAAAATTTGTATTGCAAATTTTGCATTGACAGCATCATTGCTTCACTTTATCGTTGAATATTTTTGTATTTCTTCCATTTGTGTTCTTACTGAATAAACAAAAATACCGTGGTGGGATTTTGCTTTTCTGAAATTAAGGAAAAGAGATAACGCTTCAATTTATTCGAAGGTTGTAAAGTTGCGCGATAGAATATTGTAGTATTCAAATTTATTTTTGATAAAAACAGCGCACCATTCCATTTACCACATATAGCTCTCCACACAGCCCTACCTACTGTTTTTGAATATCTGAAACCTTCAATTAAAAGAGATGACTACTTTTCTTGAGTAAAGAGGTTCGTTCGGCGTAGTGGCTGCATTCTGGAAGTATTGCATTTTATCCTGATGTACGAAGTAAATGAAGAAGTAAATAAAACAAACCAAAGTAATATTGGATTACAATAATTCTAAGGGGACAGATGCGTTTTACCAAATGAATAGAGTTTTTAGTGGCAAATGGAAACTTACATTATAATCCATTTTTTTTCCTGAAATTTGATTGCTTGAGAGTTTGCACTTATCTATTTAGAAAAAAAAGAATTCCAAAGCCTACTCTACAAAATTCTCTAAAACCCGCTGTAATGAATTGATTTGAATAAACAACACAGAATAGTGGACTGTAATGGTTTCCCTATAAACACAAATTCAATTCACAGCGTCAACCATACCGCGCCACTTTAAAAGACGATACTTTCAAAAATATTACAAAAAAAATGATTTTAAATCGATAGATGTCACATGAGTCAACTTCAAAGCTGTGTCCATTGGTGCAACTTAATTACATTTAACTTATAACTAATTTTTTTACTTGATTGAAAATTATATACTAATAATTAATTAGAGACATCATTACATTCAATTGGCAATTTTGCAAGCTTAGAAACTGTATGCGTTTGTATACACCCTTCGTTGTATAAATCTCCGCGACCCTTACCCTTCCGTCAGTTCCCGGAAACACGCTATTCACCACTCACCTCACCCTCGCCACCGAGTAGAAGGTAAGTTGTCGTCAACAACTAAAAACGACGTCACCTGGTCTTAAGTTATCAGAATCTGCTTTCCACTTTTGCCTTTGTTGCAGTGTGTGCAAATATTCCCTTGAATATCGTTTCCATAAATCTTGTGTAAGTTACTTAGTGATTTTTTGCCAATTCAAAAGTCTGTTAGAAGGTTGTTCTACATACGATGGTTCAGGATTAGCAACGATTGGCCGATGTATTAAGAAATGTGCCGGAGTTAATGGTAATGGGTCGGATGGATCATTTGAAAGAGCAACAAGTGGTCTTGAGTTCAGTATGTCCTCTAGCATTACTATCAATGTGTTCAACTCCTCGTAGCCGAAATTTACGCCCTTGGTAATTCGGCCGATATGCGTTTTGAAGCTTTTTATTGAAGATTCTAATTTTGGCCAATTTATTGTATTACGACTTATTTCATATGGTTTGGATTCATGAGTAATATCCATTAATGATATGGGTCCTCTCCACCAAAGTTCAAGTCCCGCCAACTCATTTGGCAATGAGCCCCGCAGGGTTGTTATGTGAATCTATGTAACACCACAAATAATTCGCGGTTAGTTCTTTGATTTCGCTCACCCTGTTGGCTACAAAGGTTTTCAATCATTTTGGATCGGTTTGTATCCACGATAACGTAATTTGACTATCACTCCAGAAGGAAACTGTATTGAAATTGATTCTAAGTGATTGTATTACACGATATGCGAGCTGCGTCAATAATTGAGCGGCACACAGTTCCGGTACGTGGTACGGTAATTACCTTTAATGGTGCGACCCTTCCCTTTGCGCATACTAATCTCAAGTGTACGTTATTCATCACATCAATACTAAGAACATATAGGCATGCTCCATAGACATCCTGAGAAGCGTCAGCATATCCATGTAGTTCCAATCGTATCGGTTCTGCACAAGCTATGTGTCTCGGTATGTTAAATTTCTTTACTAAATGTAATTCGTTCGTTAATTTATTCCACGTCCTTAATGATTCTTCATCGAGTGTCTCGTCCCAACCTTTGTTTAATCTCCACAAATCCTGTATTATTAATTTTGCACATGTGATGATAGGTGAAATGAAACCCAACGGGTCAAATAACCTTGATATACGAGAAAAAATTGTTCTTTTTGTATTTGACAAAGTTGCATCGTCATTTATATCGAAGAAAAATTGATCTTCTCTTGGTTGCCAAAAAAGCCCTAATGCTGTAATCGTCTCTGTATTATTCAACTCATTCTGAAGAATTTCACGGTCACATACTGGTATATCTTGAAGCACAAAATCATCATTTGAACTTCATTTGTGTAAATGGAATCTACCCTTAGCTAATACACGACACAACTCTTGAACTCTTTCGCGTAATATATTGATATTGTCTGCACATGTTAATATGTCATCAACATAAAAATCGCGTTTCACAATGGATGCCAATTCACTTCCTGCACATCCGTCATCTATACTAATTGATTTAACGTACGGGTAGCTAAGAACGGCGCCGACACTGTTCCGTATGTAACAGTTAAAAGTTCAAATGTTTTGATTTTATCAAATGGATTAGGACGCCAAAATATTCGTTGAAGTGGCACCTGTGTGGAATCTACTAGTATCTGTGTGCTGTGATTACGTAACGATATTTCCTAAAACGTAAAACAGCGCACATCACTTCATTTGAGGATAAACCATTTGCACTCCTTGCAGACGCGTCAAAAACCACTCGAAGTTTTGTGCTGCTACTCGTGGATTTTAACACTGGGTGATGGGGCAGATAATGTTTCCTCACTGACGGATTGTCGAAATCCTCGTTCACCTCTTTCATATGATTTAAACTTAGATACTCTGCCATGTACTTACAGTACTCTGTTCCTTTAATAACTCGTTCTGCTAAATCTATAAATCTATGTAAAGCCAATTGCTTAGTATCGCACCATCTCGTTATATTCTCGCGTAGTGGCAACTTTACGATATAACGACTTTGCTGATTTCTCTTCACATGCTTAGTATAAGTTTCTTCACAAAATCTTTCTACAGTTGACCAGAAGGTTTCTTGTGGAATATTCTCGATCTCCCAAAAACTTCTGATTGAATTGTTAAGTTGTTGTAATGTCACTGTGGAGTTGTCCAAAATACTTGAGTCTGAAAAAAACGTTAAATTTTGTTCTGGGCAAATTGTTATTGATTTTTATTTTCCTGAATCCAAGAACATTCCAAAACGTTCCTAATCCCAACAACAAATCCACTGGTCTGGAATCTCCGAACTCTGGATCAGCAAGAGTGACGTCCCTTGGAATAAACCAACGTGATACATCAATAGTTTTTGCTGGAAGATGTCCCGCAATACTGCCAACTACAAGCATTTGTAACTTTTCACAATAGTTATTTAATCGTGACTTCACCTTTGTGCTGATACAGCTTGTAATGTTTACTCTACCACCGTTTAACGTATGTACTTGATTCTGAATTTCCGTCGAATTAAGCTTTAACATGTGAGTTAAATCTTTTGTTATGTAATTCTCTGAACTTGCACGACAATAATGTGATTTCCCTCGGCCATCCATTATCAGGACCAATGCCGTTGCAAATATTTTTGTGGCTCCTGAATTCAACCTTTTACCGAACATGGTTGATTTATCTTGATCTGAAGGATCTGCTTCAGTAGTTAACGCCGTCACTATATTTTGATTACTCGTTCCTTCATCAGCTGGCTTGGCTCGTTGATTTAAGTGAAGCAACGTGTTGTGATTTGTATTGCACACTCTACACTTACTGGCTTTACAAAATTTATTTGAATCGCCAGATCCAAGACAGTTGAAACATCTTCTGGTTTTAGCAGCAAGCGCATTCCTGTCCAAAGGAGTCATACTAATAAAATTATCACACCTATAAAGCGGATGTTCCTTTTCACTGCACAACAAACACTGACTCGAATTGGATGATTCTAACTGTGATTTAAATCCAGGTTGCTGATTATTAGCCTTTTGATGTAACAAATGTTGTTGAATGCTTCGGTATTGTTGTTCGTTTTATTGATGAATGGCTACTAATCTGATTTGAGCTGTCTTTTGCTATTAAGATTCGTTTTAGATGAATATTTGGCACAACTTGTTCTTCCCACTTCATCTTTAGATTTTGTGTGAATTTTTTAACAATTATGTTAATAATTAATAATTCTGATAATTTATCTAACGGAACTCCTAATGCCTTTAACGATGAAACATGAGCATTTGAAGTATTCAACAAATGCAGTAACTTATTGTGATTATTTTTAATGCATTCAATTGATAACAATGCGTCAATATGTGTGTTCACTATAATCCTAACGTCATCGTACCGCTTGATTAATTCATCCCAAGCATCATTGTAAGCCGTTTCCGACAATGTGATATGTCTGATAACATCCTTTGCCTCACCAGCTATGAGATCATCTAGATAGGTGAACCTCAAAATATTGTCAAGCGACTTGTTGTTGTGAATTAAGGATATGAATTTCTGCTTAAATGTCATCCACTCAGTTTGATTTCCATCAAAAGGTTTGATTTTAGTTTCCGGTAATTTTGGTAACCGTGCTGTAGGATTTACAGCCACATATCGTTTGTCTTCTTGTTCAGTCTCTGCTTTTGCTGTGTTATGCACTTCGTCGAACTTTTTCAACTCGGCGTGACGTGATTTCAATTGCGAACTCAAACTCATGTACACTTCCTCAAACTCGGTAAACCTATCAAACTCAACTCTCATTTCTTTTATTTATCTTTTCTTTTTCTTTTTTGTTAACTTCGTTTTGTTGTATTCATGCGACATCTATATCCTAATGAACAGAAAAAAGATATTACAAGATAATGGTTTCCCTATAAACACAAATTCAATTCACAGCGTCAACCAGCCGCTATCGAAATTGACTCGAGCAAACAATAACGAGAAAATACCACATGAATCTTGTAAAACGGATAGAAAACCTTTAACGTGCAGGCGTTTGTGGTTGTAAAAATTGAAACTTAAAAAAAAGTACTGCCCACTTTGGTTTGCAAATTTTTAAGTATTTTTTAGATTTAAAGGATGTACCTAAATATTAGAAAATTGTTGCTGGAACCTTGATTTATCCTATAACCTGACCCTTGTACGCTTGAATCATATAAAAGAAACCGTAATCAATTTGGGTCAGTAAGTTTTAGTTACATCTATTCTTTATTATTTTATTATTTAGAAGATTTATACGCTTTTATAGATCCTTCAAGCCCGTACACAAATATAAAATACATTGAATAGTAAAACGCATTGAACAATTATTATAGTTTTCTACTTTCAATCTTATTATTGTTTGTTTCGTTCATTTTAGTTTCAATGTCATGTCAATATAAATTGCTTTATGGACGTGATGCATATATGTAAGCGATAAGTGTATTTATTTATTTCATGATTGATTTTAGTTTACAAAGAATCTTTTTTCTAATTTCTGTTATTCATTACAATTTGTTTTCTCTTAAGAGATAAATAAAGATCGAAATATATTTTGTTAAAGATAATATTGATTACTCAACAATATTTAGCCTGTTACAGTTTGATAACAAAGCTTGAGAAAATTTACCTTTTTTTAAAAACTCAAGTAAACTGAATTCCGATTTGGGAAGTAAAACTCATCCTTTTGGAATCATTCTAAAATCATATCTAACTCCTATGAAATCTTAATAATGTGAGTTGTGCTGTCTTAACAAAATCAAAATATATAATTAATGCTTTTTAAAATACTTAGTAATGAAATAAATTTGTGTGCGGCTCAATCGTCAATTATTTAGCTAATATACTAAACGTCTAAGTACTTAAAAGTACTTGCTTATAAATAATGGACATTTTAAAGTTTAATAATTTCTCACAATAAATTTTCTTAGAGTGACTTAGAATTTAGCTATTTCTTCAGTACAAGTTTGGCTGAACAATTAAATGTAGGAAATGTTTGGGAAGGGCTGTTTATTAATGGCTCATTCCCAAAAATTCTCGGGAGCGAAACCCTGGGAAATTGGTTCATTTCTATAACTCCGATTTCCGAGGATCTGTACTGTAATTTCACAGGACATCATTAAATAGAAATTTACCGAATAACTAGCTATGAAACCTCTGAAAAAGTGAAAATCAGGCTATCCGAAAATCGGAACAACGAATCCTTTATGCTCACGATGTTTCTATAGAAACCGAAAAATTTATAATCTGAATTTTATGTATCTTCTCATACATATGGTAACTTTTTCAAAATAATCCAAATCCTAAATATCGCTAAATGTGCAAAAGGTTTAGTTACTATTATTCAAATTGTAGTTGATCATTCCATTAAGTTGTCTGAAGGAATTAAAACTACCAACCTGGCCAATCAAAATCAATTTTTATATAATAAGTAAGGCTCCAACTGAATCCGAAAGTGTTCTCTCCGCGATAGATCGCGATTTCATGTTTTTAAAAAAACATATTTTAAAAACCAAAACCTTCATATAATTACATTTACCTTCTATTTTGAAACTTGATCCCGATTCACATTAGTAAAGCAGCAAATGGGAACAGAATTCACTACTGTTTATTATTATCTTTTTTATTCATACAATATAACATGAATCCACTTCAATTGTATGTATTTTCCATTTTTGAACATAACCTAGTACCTGCATGATATTCAATTTTATTCATTTTTCTGTAAACAAGCTCGGGTAAATTTAGTTTTAAAATCTATTGTAAATTCCAAATCAATGATATATTTTAGAAACATCTCGTTTAGGTGATAATGGAATTTTTAAAAATTTAGTTAAATGCGTCACACATTTTGAGTGTAATTCAAATCGCATTATTGATCAAGGTGATTTGATACCATGATCAGACAATATAGATATAGATAAAGGTAAATATATTATGTGGTTTAAACTTAGTTTATCTCCCAAATATCATACAAATAAACAGAATCTTAATTGTTGTACTCGCTTATTCTCCGGAGCCGAACTTTTAACATAATATACATACATACTATATTGTTACGATACATTTGATACAGAAGTAAATAACATTCAACCTTTTTGTCTTGCAAAAGTCAAGTTCAATACACAACAACAAATAAAAATAAAAAATGAAATATTTAATTTAAAAATAATAATAATAATAATAACAAAAGAAAAGTATTCAATTACCAATTTGCGGAATCGCAAGCATTCAAGCAACGACGATGATGGGAATTTTTTTACCGAGCTAAAAATATCTTTATACATCATTAGTATACCTAGACCATAGTAGAGTGCAGAGAACGTGGAAATATCCGAGAGGAAAAACCTTCAAAGTTATCAACAACATAAATTTTATTTTTACAAATATAAAATTTTAATGTGATTTTAATTCGCCAAAAATATTATGTATCACACACAGACTTATATTGCGTAAAATATTTAACATAACTAGCTACTTAAATAGAATTTTATATTTTTTTTATCAATAACAAAAACAACACAATACTCCTATTTACTACTGTTATATTGTTGAAAGTCCTTGTTTATGTTTGACATGCATCAACATTACATTAAATTTTTCAAATCGGGGTGACTTTAAAATAAATATTCTGTGCCCTAAAGCTTAACGATATAATCGTCTATTAAAAACCTAAACCCCTATACGTATGACATTGACAGAGGTTCTCGACTGTTATTTCTAAATTGGATAATTTTATTATATTTTTCGATTTAATTTAAAATCGATTTTCACAAAATTTCCCTTTTTCTTTGCAGTCTTTTCTGTAATTTCGAAAGGAAATTAAATTTTTTTTTTCATTTTTATGACATAATGTTATTTTAATTATAATTTAGGGGCATAAACTTACATGTACACATATAAAAAATATCTGAATAACATTTTGGGTGTCTTAATGGGAGTATAAATGACATGTTTGTAGTGTCAATAGTTAAAATAAATAAAGATAAAAGTAATTCATAAAAGTTACAAGTAGTTAATTAGCTCACAGAGCGTGTCTCACATACTTTTAAATAACAACACTAAGATAAATTCATATTTAAGGAATGCATGGTGCAAATTTTTCTGATTTATTGGGCAGATTAATTTTACTTACTATTTGAGACTTTGAATTGTAAAATTTAAGTTATAGATTTTTGGTGTCGATGAATTAATTATCTGAATAAACCATTTTTGTTACTGGACAGTTTCACTTTATCAAATGACAAACAAATTTAATGTTCAAATTTAGTTTAATGGAAAGTTTAGTTGATTCGAATAAGATAGCTTGTGAAATATGAAACTGTACTACAAACAAAATAAAATAAAAACATATTTTACTGGAAAATACCAGAAGCTAGATTCAAACTTTTGAGGCTTCATTTCCCCGCAAGAAAAATTTTCCTGCAAAAATTTTTTAACCCCTTGCTTAAGGTATTATTTACATTTTTGGTCCCACAAATACTGCCTTTCTTCTATAAGTGTAATTAATTTTTTACAATCCATTTTGTACGTCAGGGCTTCTAAAACGGCCGTAATATCTATAATAAACAAAACAATTTATTCGCACGCAAATTTCTAAATCTACCTATTATTAATGACTGCTACAGTTTTTTCTGTGCTGTTAATGGTTTTTGTGATATATGTGATGTGTATATGAATTCCAAAATCGCAAAATTTTTGTTAGGGAAGTTCTTATTCTACAATGAACATAAACACGAATTTCAGATCGCAAACATTGATCTGCGGGACAAACAAATCCTGGTTAAAATTAAGGCCTTTTATGAAGTAGCAACATTTTTAAATCAGACGTCAATATCCAATAAGAAAATTCTCGGAAATTTAGGAGTCAAATTTAAAGCAAAAACTATAGGAACTTAGGTCTATGAAAATTCTGGTAATTGGATATTGAAAATGTACGTATTTAGTAGGTAATTTTAAAAAGTTACTCGTACTTTAATTTAAATTGAAATTTCAAAAATTGTATGGTTAAAGTGTATATCAAGTTATCCGCATGAAGTTTATCCTAAACTATCCTACAAAAAAAAACAAACAAAAAAAAAAAATAGGATCGTTTAGGAAAAACTTCACGTCTTTGCACAAATGTGTGAAGTTTTTCCTAAATTTTAATAGCTTTGCATGTGTTCGTGATTATAATATACTTAATTCGAATTAACCGATAGTCAGTATTATATAAAGAAGAAAACGCGATTCGAATTACATAGTTTACAAAATGAAGATGGCCTAAAATGAGCCCAAACCTAGACTTTCCTAAAATGAGAACACCATAATTTGAATAATAAATAAAAATAAAGCGAAATACCTGTTGTACTTTTATACGGGATTATTGCTTGGTGGCCAGCTTTAAATAGTAATGCTAACCAAAAGTTGCTGATGAAAATTTAGAGAACTTTCACCCTGTATATTAGTGGTGCACTCAGGAGTACAACCACTCAGGCAATAAGGATCAAACCCATTTCTATGTGGACCTGTAGTAATATAGGACACTCATCTTTTTTGTGTAACAGAGATATCCTTGGTACCACCGATTACTTGATTTCATTACCATCTTTTGAGGAAAGATTTTATACTGATATTCCCTCCAGAGGGGATTGACTTAGTGAAGAGATGTTGTACTCTGAAGTTTTGAACTTCTTCACGGATGGTTCGAAAATGGATGGTAGGGTTTGTTGTGGTGTTTCTGTGAGAAACTAAATGTGAACCTCCCGTTTCGTCTACCCAATTATTGCATCAGTTTTCAGGCTGAATTAACTGCGATAATTGAGGCCGAGGATTGGTTGAGGTGTAACGTAGTATCTGTAAGGGATATTCGCATTTTTACGGACAATCTACGACCTTATTTTCTTACGTTGAAGGTAGCTCAGAGCAGTCTTTCATTTCTTAACGAGATGGCAGATCAGTTCAACATCCACTTAACGTAGATACCAAGGCACGTCAGCGTTGCGAAGAATGTAAGGGTAGATGAACTCGCTCGGCAGGGTACAAATTGCCTCACTTTACCAAGTAAGGTAAATATTTAAATTCCGCTCGCTGATTTCAAAAGTTATAGAGACTAGGGTGTTTAGTATAACAAAATCATATTACGGCTTCCATTTATGTTTTACGTAAATTTTCCAAACATTTTCCGCAACTTAGAAAAACCGGCCAAAAATACTAAGTATATGTTTGAGTAACTGTGGATGTAAACTAACAGAAAAACTTCATCATTTGAAAAGTTATAGAGACTAAGGGTGTTTAGTATAACAAATTCATACTAAGGTTTCCGTTTATGTCTTACTTAAATTTCCCAAGATTTTGTTATACTAAACACTCTTCTTAGTCTCTATAACGTTTTAAATGATGATGTTTTTCTGTTAGTTTACATTCACGGTTACTCAAAAATACACTTAGTATTTTGGGCCGGTGTTTCTAAGTATCAGAAAACGTTCAGAAATTGGACGTATGGTATTGAACATTGGTATTTTTATCAACACAGAAATTAATAATGGAATATTGAAAAAATATTACATGATAATATTTAGACGTATCAATATAAAAGTTTTAATATCCTTTACTTAATGAGTAATGTATAATTTATTCGTTAATCCGTAGTTTTACTCATACATTCTCACAATTTGTTGTTTTTGTGATTTTAGGAAAGTTTAGGAAGAAACTTACATTCATTATCAGGTTAGTGTTGAGTTCTAATGCTGAGTTTTTTGTAGGGAATCTAATACCGATTTACCGGTTGATTACCGAAATATTGGTACATTTACCGATCAATTCTGTAACTATCTTCAGACAAAATGCCCATAAAACATAAATTATTTAAAAGTTTTATAAATTTGTCGAAACCTTTACCTTGGTTTTACACATAAAAATGGCATTTTAGTCACTGGTGCCATTCTAATTTTCTGACTAAAAGTCTTTTGATTGATTTGCAACACTATCCAAATCTAAAAAAATCTTATTAAAAATTCAATTTAGGAAAAAGTATAGGCACCTGGTTTAGGGGTAAAACCCTTTATTGTCGAACGCAACATACTCGACTAGAACGAGAGCGAGATAAAACGAGTAGTAGTTTTGTTTAAAGCAAACAATTACAAGGAATTTGTTTTAGTTGGCCTGTCGACACTTTTTAACTATAAAACTAACTTCCGTGGAATTGAAAGTTCCTTTTCGGCCGTGGGGCAGTTTGCATAAAATATAAATTTGGTTTTAATGGAATATGTAATCATAACTAAATCTAAACTAGTATGCAGACCGCCATAACCCTCCCCCCCTCCCCCCCGTCCTCCGTTTTTGACAATGTGGTCGAATTAGAGAAACATGCAAAAATTGAATTTTGACAAATTTAGAATATTAGGCTCAAAAATTTTTAGCTTTAACCTTACAGCCTTGGCCAAAATTATAAAGTACCCCTCCCAAATTGCAGTATCTACAAAACGAATGAAGACAAAAATTAAAACTCAATATTTTTAGGAAATACTTTTTATATTTTATTAATTTTAGTATTTTGTAGGTCCTCCTTTGGCTTTGATGACAGCCAGGACTCTTTTATTCATCGACCGTACTAATTTTTCGCAGGTATTTCTCGATATATTTTTCCATTCCTCTGTCAGCGCACGTGTGAGGTCTTCCTTTGAAGTCATACTGCGATCCTTGATTTTTTTTTTTAAATTGACCACAAATTTTCAATGAGATTTAGGTCTGGTGACTGGGCCCGCCATCCATGACTCGAATTTGTTTTTTTCGAAACCAACTCATCGTAACGCGGGAAGTATGGCAGGGGGCATTATCCTGTTGATAAATTATCGAAGAACTATCCGTTTCCCCAAAGATTTGCCGAATTGAGGCATTCAATGCAGCCTCGAGGACGGTAACATAGTTGGTACTGTTCATCGGACCCTCACAAAACAACAGTTTTCCCACCCCTGATGATGCCATACAACCCCACACCATCAGTTTACCCCCTCCATGCTTTACGGTAGGCACTATACAATCAGGATTGTATGCTTCCCCGACTCTTCTTCTTACGATGGTTGCGCCAGGAGTTCCAAAAATCTATAAGAATTCCATCAAATTTAACATAAATTTGTCTATTAATTCTTTTAAAATACATAGCACAATTTTTTATTTTTTTTTGACTAATTATTTTTTAATATTTATTTTGTATATTTACCTCAAAAGTAGATTCATCTGACCAAATAACTCTCGCCCAATCCACGTCATTCCAATGTTTGTGTTCTCGAGCCCATCTCAAGCGACTTTTTATGTTGGTAAGTGAGAGCAAAGGTTTTTTTCTTGCTTTACAACCTTTCAATCCAGCTTGCAGGAGCCTTCTTCTAACTGTCCGTGCCGAAATGTGAACTTCTTGTTCTGTTAAATGCTCTGCAGCTATCTCAGCAGATGTTTTTCTTCGGTTTTTGAGAGATTTTCACACAATTTGTCGATCGTCTCTTACGGAAGTGATACGATTTCTGCCTGAGCGTAGTTTATAGGCATAGTCCCCGGTCTCTTTAACCCTTTTCAATGTAGATTGAACTGCTCCACGAGAGCATTTTAATTTTTGGGATATTTTAATTTGGCTTACACCCTGGGAATCCAACAACACAATTTGTGCCCTTATTCCTTCACTGAGTTGGCACGCTTTAGGCATAATTATCACAAACACACTTTTTTTCTCAAAAAACTTACGAAAACTCTTTTTGATTTAAAACACTTTATGTGAAGACTGCACACGATCAAATACAAAACTAAAATAAAAAAATTTTACGACGCTACAACTTCTTGTTAAGAACCTAAAACAAAACAAAAATTGGTTATTTTCAATAATTAAGGGTCGCATTCGGTGGGATGACTCGTTCGTTAACACCCATTGTTTAGAAAGACATAATATTAATATATAATGCTAATAAATAGGGGTGCTTTATATTTTTGGCCAAGGCTGTAGTTTAGTCATTTCATTATCTGTTCGGCTCCACTCAAATGTCCACCTAAACTATTTAGTTCCGGAGCATTTGTGGCTACATCTAATTTTTAATAGTTTCTTATGTAGAATCTTTTCATGTTTTGCCAAATGAAGCTTAACAATTTTCTGGAATTCTTAAATTTTTGCGTATGTGATTTTTTTTTACGTTTAAATCGGATGAAGCTGAGAGAATATTTTGGGGTGATAGAATATTTTTTTAAATTGGCGAGACTTGGATATGAGACGTCTGAGATCCTTGAACAAGAATGCCCAAAATGCTTAGCTGTAAATTCAGTATTATTGAATTTTTGGGAGCCCTTGTATTATTTTTTCAGATTCCGGACGCCGCAGTATGAAAAGTTTAAGAAGCACCACGAGCAAACTACTGATCAAAAAACAAAATATTTCGTACATATTCAAACACTGTACAACACTGTGATATCTGCCACCATTTCAAGTCTTACTTTACTTATTTGTTGCCTTCGTAACATAATAGTTTCCGAATAAGATTGGCAATGACCAATCTAATGTTATTTTGTACTAAATCTATCTAGTTTACTTTAGATGCTTTTAAAGAAGATGAAATGTATCACAATAATAATGCACAATCGAAAATGTCTAAATTTTCGTTTAGTAATTTCACACGCCAACGCAGTTTTAACTAAATCATCTCGAATCCAACAATGTTACTTCTCTATACAGTAAGGGTTAGCGCGATAGTGTTGCGCAATTGATTTTTTGTGGACCGAAGCCATTGTTTTTACAATAGTTGTTCCTCAAAGACCCTATCTGGATGACCAATGCTATTTTAAAAATCGGTATTATCTTTCTTATTGGCCAGTTGCCGTGATTTAGCCGTATTTTCTGAATTTTGTCTCTAACTGGTTACGAGAATAACTTAGTTTAAAAAATGGCACATTGCAATGAGCATTGATGTTATTAACCGATATTTTAACCTGTTTAAGTCGACTTTTTCATAACCAGTTGAAACCTATTACCTCACTAAGAAGATAATTTTAACCTGATATTTTAATCAGTTAAATATAGAGAATTAGTTAATAGTTTCTTTTATTGAATTCGAAAATTGTGCAGTGAAAATCCATTTGTATGCACATTAAAAAACTTAATAACTAGTTTGCCGTTACATAACTAGTTAAAAGATCAGATCTTAATTACCTGATTAGTGAGGCAAAAAAATCGATTAGAACTGGTTACAAGAAAGATCGATTTGAACGAGTTTAAGAAAAGATCGATTATCACTGCTGTAGGTAGAGGAATGTTTAAGCAAAGAGAAAGCAATTTGAGAGCAAAACATAATAGAATAGAGCTGCCAAATTACTAAAATAATTAACCCTTTAAGGGGTCAACCCGCACACATTTTCTGTGACAAAATCGATTTATTATTATATTATCGACTATTTTATAATAATTTGTTTCCGGTAACGGATGCAAATGCAATAAAAAATAAAGTGTGATGAGCACGCAAAGTTTAGCTTCTAACGTTAGTGAGGGTCACATTTCCAGTATGCTTGTCACATTTCACCAGAATCGGTTAAGAAAAAGCGAAGTTTGTGCGCACAAAGTGGCGTTAAAATTAAATAGTCTGTACACATAATAACGTTTCTTTGAAAATAAATCGTAAGGCAAGGGGTTGACACGTCTCAGAATAACTTTAAAATAAAAAATAGTCCTTTCGAGTTACTTTAGCGTTGTAAGTAAATTGAAATTAGCGAAAGTTAATTAATTATAGTAGTGTCATAAGATAATCTCAAAAAACTGACAATTTATGCTAAATACCGCTCAAATTAGTTGGTCTAGTGGTGAACGTTGCAACTACAGGTAATAAGTCGAATGAAATAATTTTTATTCCAGCAAAAGATTAATAATAGCATTGTTGTTATAAAATTACCAAAGTGTAATGCTGGGTTTCACAAAAAACACGGAGTAATCCCTAGTTAAATAATATTTTCTATTTTTTTTTCTTTTATAAAATTGTGTTTTGTTTCATAGTACAAATTCAAAGCAAGTTAATTTTATTTCTTTTTTACATAAATATTGTAACTGGAGAGTTAAATATTTGACTGTTCAATTTCGTTCAGCTAAGTGCAATATTTAACTGAAGAACAAATATTTCTAGATAAACAAATATAATCAGCTTGCATTAAATTCGTATTATGAAAGAAACCGCAAATTCATAAAAGAAGAAAGATGAAATAATATTTAACTGGAGATTGAATTTTTTTTTTGTGAAACCCGGCTTATATCGATCGGATGTACATATGTCTAATGTTTCATAACTAGAACTTGGTAGCTATGGAAACTACCACATTTTTGTTTATCTTGTACAAGCGCCAATTGCAGTTATTTACAACATCCACCAATGTAGGTACACCAAATATCGTGAATACAACGTCAACGATTGATTTTGATAATTCTCGTCTTGGTGGAAGCTGACAATAGCCGAGCGCTAATTTTATAGGTTAAATCGTGCAGGCCTGTAATCGTATTTTCAACTGTTGTGTATAGTTTTATTAACTATTTTTCCCCTACTAGAACCTTAAATCCTTCTGTGATTTTTATAGTGAAAATAAAGTCGACTTGATTTATAACCTTTGTGTCAACTCAAGTATAAATGACCTCTCGTCAAATCGAACAAACCCGGCTTTTGAGGCGGAAAGTATTCCATTCATGTCGTGAGAACTTTAGTTTACCGAGAGGTATAGCCCGGAGGTAAACTAGTTTTTGAGACGGGAATGGTACTTTCTGTCGAGGTTTGTATACTGTTTTATTCACAATCAGAGGCATCTAATGAAACAAGCAACATTATAACATAAATAAATAAAAACCTATCTCTATAATATTATCGTTTATTTTGGCAAAATATTAACCCTTAGTAGGCGCTGCACAATTTACATTTCATTAAATTAGTTAAGAAAAGTCTATAAATCGACAGTAACGCCCTCACGGGTTAGAAATGCTTTTATTACTGACCGATTACGTTTCATTACTAACCCATTTTTTACTATTAGTGACCGATTGAAGTGTATCCATGGAAATCGCTCACTTTCTAACCTTTAAGAGGTTGTGAGGTGAATAAACAATATTACACTCGCTGGAAAACTCTCACTTTTTTTACATGTAGAAGAATCTACAAATGTTTGTTTTAGTATTAATTTTATCATTCCGGTAATTTTATTTTTGTTTTTTTAATATTTTGAATTCTTCAAGTTCAATTGCTTAATATAGCATAATTGGAATTTATGCCCGTTTTATTTGAGGCAATGGTAGGTTCCGTAAACTTTATGAAAAAATGTCAACCTGTTTGCCCGATCTTATGTTTTGAACAGTCTAGTCATCGCAAAATTTAAAAAAGGACAGAGATTTAGCAGGTACGCCTGAAGAATCTGAAATACACAAAAACTGTAGATAGATACGTCAAACTGTCAAATGCAATTTTTGGCCCAATTGTTTCACCTGCAGTTTCAAAATTATTAAAATAAAGGTTGACAATACAAAAACTATCATTTTCTTCGAAAATTTTGTTAAAATTGATATAATTTGATTAAAAAATCCCGATTTGAAAACTGATGGCTGAATTTCAGGCAAATACAAAATTGATTTTTTTTCTATGAAATTAATGTATTTTAACAAAATTTTCGAAGAACTATCAATGGCGGTCGACATCACTTGCAAGTGACAATGCTTTAAAGCTCTCGAATAGCATAATTTACAATGTTTTCCAAAACCCACCAAATTCTTTGTACGGTGTATTACATAAAACTCCATTAATTTTGTCTGTTTCTTTCAAAACTGTCTTTACTCTTTAACTCAATGATATGGACTCATTTATTTCCACAAAGTTCTGAAAGCGCGGCACCTCATGTAAATTTTTCATTATTTTCCTGTGGTAGGACCAGTTGATATTTCTTAGATAGCCAGAGAAAAGATATTTCACAGTGTACTTATTAATGCATAATTAACAGTGTTTAAATTCGTTCATCGTTCTCTTCTTTAATCTCTCTTTGTGGAAGGAAACAAAAGATATTTTTGTTTCTTTCCCCGGGAATGAAATGCAAAAAAATAAAATATCTCTCCTCATAAAAAGCACAAAGTTTTATATGAGGAGAGATATTTAATTTTTTTTTGGATTTCGTTCCAGGGGAAAGAAACAAAAACAATATTTTTTGTTTCCTTCCGCAAACACAGATTGAAAAATACAACGAAATTTGAATTTAAGCACTGGCTTAATATTATACAAATAATATTTGTGCAGCAATGGCAGTTAACTAACTACCTATCAATTAAAATAAAGAGATTAGCACCCGCAATTCCCGTAGTCGTATTCTTGGTTACACCTTGCAAAATTCAAGTTTTAATATTCTTTCTATAAACCCTAGAAGGATACTATGAAAACATCGTACTGCAATGATTTTTACGACAATACTCATTTTAAATTACTACTAGCGCACAAGTACTTCTCATCTAGAAAATATATCATGACAAGAAAACTTATAAGTCGTAAAAAATCAAGGCGATGCGATGTTTTTCTTACTGTAGTAGCCTTCTACGGTTTATTCAGGATGAGTCTAATAAAAGTATGCGTCTCGAAAATAGTTATGTAAAGAAAATGCTCATGAAATTTGTCAGGCGGAAGAAGGAAATTTGTTTTATCACCTTGAATGACTTTACTTTTGAAGATATGACCAAAAATGTGTTCTTTCTGGATGTGGTTGAGTTTATTGAGAACTACCGCCCCAAAAGTACGCTAACCCGTTAAAAAAACTGTTTGGCCTTTATATTCAAAACTAAGGTCATTCAAGGTCATGGAGCAAATATAGTTGATATCTTCTCTGTATCTTTAAGCGTTTTTGAGAAAAATGAAGTACAGTTTTTACCAGACCACGGTTCATTCTGTAGAAGGAATATTAGAACTTCACAGTTATTTGGCGTGACAAACGATATGATCCGACTTAGGGAATTGGGCTGTAGGTCATTTGTGTTACATTTTCATTCATTTGCGTTATAGTTTTAAACACTGCACGGTAACTGTAGGAACCACTATATTTTTATGATTTGTATTGTTTTATTGGTGTATTAAAAATTTTACAATTTGGTTAAAAGGTCGAGCACTTTTCAGTGTAATTTCAAGTAATTTCGACAATTAGCTTGAGTTAGGAATATTATTTGGAATGTACAATTTACACAATTCACAAGAATTTCATTATGACGAGAGCATTTAATTATTTGGCATTTTTTATGTATTATAACAATATCAAATAGTTAACTTTTAAATTTAGTTAGACCTTCTGTCGTTCAAAAATGTTGTACCATGATTTTGTAACATTTTGAACTTAACGTATGGCTTTAAAAAATGGAACTGGAGCATCCAAGCATATTTCAAAAACAGGTTATCTTTTTCTAAATTTCACTTTTATAGTTTAAGAACTTTATTACCAGTGCATTATTTTAAAAAATAGTCCACCCCGAGTTTTGTCGCCTTTCTGACTTTCATGGGCACTTCTCGCATGGCTCTTTGGATTCCATCCAGCGCAATTGCTTTTAGTTCCTTTTTGATCTTTACGTTCAAGTTTTTGGTTGTTTTGGCTTGGTAGCTATTTTGGTAGACTTTCCTCTTCAACATTGCCCAAAAGTTTTCGATCGGTCGCAGTTGCGGAACATTTGGCGGGTTGAAATCCTTTGGCACGTATTCGATTTGCCTTTTTTGTAAATTGGCCAAAGTGTCTTTGGCGTAATGTGCGGACGCTAAATCTGGCCAAAAAACAACTTTATCATATTGATGATGTTTTTTTATTCACTTATTCCCTTTTCGCTAATGGCTAACCACACTAAAACCTTAGGAGGAAACTTGGACTTTTTGATCAGGTTGACACTTTCTGGTGCAAGATGTTCAGCAGACTCGTAATATGATTTTACTTGCCATTCATTTCCTTCCAGAGTGAAATATGACTCATCGTCCATGACACACTTATAATTTGATTGTGCAACAAATAAATTTCGGGAAAGCAGCTTGAATCGCTTTTTTATCACTTTTTTCTGCCGATCGGTTTGACTAGGAGCGGTTTTTTTGCTCGTCGTCTGATGTTCATCTTTTCTAAGTACTTTTTGATGGTAGAATGGTTGGTTCCATATTTTCTGCCTAAAGCACGATAAGATTTTGCACTGCGGCCTTGCGTTTCTGCCTTCAGCCTAGCACACATTCGACTATCCGATAAAGTAGTTTTTCTGCCCGAACCAGGTTTCCGCTTTACTGATTTCCCAACCTCGATGGCACTAAGTATGCGATATATCGTCGTTTTTTTTAATCCCATTTTTGCAAAATGTTGGAAAATTTCATTTTTAGCCTTCGTTGGATTTAGTTTGCAAAAATTAACTATAATATTTCGGCGTTCTAATTGAGACAACGACATTATTATAACTAAACAGCGTTATAATTAATTTTCTCTTCACCATTCCATTTTTTTAAGCCATACGTTGGATAAAAAAATCAAAAATCATTTTTTTAGTTTGCTCCCGAAGCGGCATTGCTGACCTAATTTTCTGAAGGCGCCCCCCAAGTGATTTAAAGTTGATTGGTTTAAACACTCAAGTAAATCTGTATCGTCAGCAATATTTCTTCTCTCTACTTTGTTAACGACAACATATCTTAGTAATTTGACAAATAACAATCAGCATTGCTACAGGGCTACATAATGTTAACATTTATTTTATGTTGAATGCTTTAATAATGATCCAAACAAAAAAAAAAAGATAATTTAGACGATAAATTATGATTTTTAAAATTAATTCAAGAAAAACATTAAAATTTAAAAAATCCGTCTGTTTGTTTATTTGAATTATTGGGCGGTTACAGATCCGTCTTTGAAAACCACCTGCACATTGCGTTGCTTCATGCCAACCTGCAGTGCTGACGTGAAAGGTGGGTCCGCCCATGGATTCTGCACTCTCAACAGGGGGTCATAGATATGTTCATTTTCATCACTGATCGTAATCAGATGATGAAAAATCCCTTTTGCATCCCGCCCCTATAGGGATTCGAACCCGGTACCTCCCACCACAGCGCCGTTTGCTCGGTAAAATCCGTCTGTTTATTTAAAAACAGGAAGGGAAATAAAATTACAAAATAATTTCTAACCCTAAGTTTTAGTCATAATTTTCAGTAAATTATGAAAAGTTTCTACCTCCAGCTATTCGGCTTGAACACTCTTTAAAGAGTTGGTAAAGAAGATATACAACTTCCATCAAAATTCAATACTACACTATCAGATGAAGAAGTTGGAAACGAGGTACATGTAAGCTCAAGAGGATGTTAGAATTTTCGATGAAAGCTTTGGAATCCTCTGGACAGAAAATAAAACCATTTCAATCAATGTGCATTAAAACTATAATATGATTCACTTTAAACTTAACCAATATTCCGTTTATATTTAAGAAAAGCCTCCAAATAATTAATTTAGTTAAGTTTTAAAAATAATTGGGCCATTTTTATAATTTATTTTGTATTTTGACAGGCAATGACGAAAACTGATTAACTAAAACTACTTCATCATTTAATTAGCTAATATTTAAACCAATTGAATCTCGATAAAATGTTTGTTTACAGTGTAGCTTACTATGAAAGCAACTTATTCAGCGTTTTTTACACGATTCTTTTGCATTGGGACATCGAGAATCGCTTATTCTGTTGTGTGAAATGTTATAAATGAAAAAGATTGATAGAATCAAAATGGAAACATTTTGGTTGGTTTGAAGACCAAAATTGGTTTGAAGTAAATATAATCAAAGTGATGGAATGACCCGCCAAGTTATCGGACCTTAATATTAGAGAAAATTGTTGGGCAGGATTATCAAGAACAGTTTATGGCCAAGGAAGGCAATACTTCTCATTAAATGGGTTGCAAATGGCATTAGAAGAGGCAAGCCTCCAACTTAACAAAAATTATACCAAAAACTTGTATAATTCATACCAATACGATTTTTTGAAGTTATTACAAATAACGGAAAAAGTACTCATTAAATATTAAAATATACAAAAGTGGTTGAATTTATTATTCTTAAATGAACGTATTTCATTGACGCACCTCGAAAACCATTTTCGACGGTTACACGAGGTTGCGACAGAGAAAGACACCTACAAATATTTATCTTTAATAATTTAGCAATTCGAATATGTAAATAACGTAGAACGTATAATAAGAACGTATTTCATTTACGGATTTTAATTATACGAGTAAGATAATAAATCAGTTCAAATTTCCGACGTTAAAAGCGAAAGTCGTTATATCCGAGAGTGTTTTAAGTGAATTTTATACTGTATTTGTGAATACCTCTCTTGAAAAAACAACAAAAATTTAACTAATTTTTGCTGGCTTATAAATTAGATATTAAAAAATAAATATCGCGATGAGACTCCACTTTTGAAATTTTAGAGTTTAAGGCTGTTAGCGAATGTGTTAAAAACTTGTTAAAAATTAAAATTTTGACAGTAAATTTAAAATATTTTTTTTATTCACCACATTAAAAATTTAACGCGATACTGACCGTACATTTTGACAGATGTTGTTAAAAAAACATAACCTAATATTTCATTAATTCGGTGTTAAATGTTGTTTTAAATCTTTATTTAATCCATGTATGCCATCAGGGAAAACGGACCAAATGTAATTGTAGAATTTCTACTATGGCCGGATGTCGGAAGCTCTATTGTGGTAGAACGAGTAGATGTATTCAAAAACAGAACGATTTTTTTTTTGATTTGTTTTAAATTGAATACTTTTACAAATTATGAGAAATGAAAGAGGGCTGACTGTATTAGAACTGTATTCCGAAAATTTAAAACTTCCATTACATATTAAAGAAAATCTACATATGTCGCATAAACATGTTATTTAATCTTTTATAAATTCAATTAATTATTATTAATTAATATAAATGATTGAAATTCTTTTTGTTGTTACAATAATAAGGTACATTTTGTATAATTTAAGATTGTCAAAATTTTAACCAATTCACACAGCAAAATATGTTGGTAGTTAAAAATATTTCAGCTCGATTATTTATTTTCACCTAATTTTTAACTAAATATTTTTAACACATTGACTAACTCCCGAATTTTTTACACATATTTTTATAAATATTGAACTAAATGATAGTCTTCAGGCTCAGGGGTAGAGGCGGTCCTTACGGGATCTTAACTGTGTAAACTAAATCGGTTTCTTTAAAGAATTAGGTGAGAAATCTTCCTGAATTAAAATTTCCCTAATACTCCGGGATTACCATCGGAAGAGAGACAAAATTCCGAGAATGAAAATCCCGACGGTACAAAATTCCGAGGATTTCAAAAAATCCCGAGAGCACCAAAATTACGAGGATACAAAATCCCGAAGATACAAAATCCCGAAGATACAAAATTCCGAAGGTACAAAATCCCATAGATACAAAATCCCGAGGATAAAAAATCCCGAAGATTCAAAATCCGCAGGGTACAAAATCCCGAAAGCCTCTGAAAATTCCAAAATCAAGTTGTTGCACAATTGATGCAAGTTTCCCTTGATTTAAAGATGTATACAGACGAAAATTCATTCAACATCGAAAATAGCGGTGGTTATAACGGAAAATCCTGCTTTTTAAAATTCCATTTTTCGTAATCCTGCTTTAAAAATCCCGGTTCTGCAAAAATAAAAATCTTGATTTTTATTTTTATTTTACCTTAAATTAAAATTCTCCTTCACCAGAAGGGCGGCCCGAATTAAAAAAAAATATGTCTTTCAAAACCTAGATTTTGAAAATCAGAATTTTGGAAACCGATATTTTGAAAACCGGGATTTTTGAAACCGTGATTTTAAATCCGGGATTTTCAAGGTGGGCTTTTGAAAAGCGGGCAAACTTACCCTTCCCGGTTAAAACATGTCACCCCTCGGGATTTCCTCAGGATTACGGGATTTTGTAGCCTCAGAATTTTGTACCCTCGGGATTTTGTACCTTCGGGATTTTGTCCCTAGGGATTATGTCTCGCGAAATTTGCTCACCAGAATATTATAAGACCCTTTAGACCCTAGAAATTGTGTAGTACATAGATATAATGAATATACAATTTTCTAACAAAAGTAAAATAAATGTTGACGATTTTAGTGATTTTAAATTTAATTAGTATTTTAAAAAAAAATATATTAAACTTGCTTATTGCCACTAAACAAACTGTAAGATGAAACACAAAATGCAAAACAAATTAAAATAAACATTTTAAAGTGCTTTTGACACCTTACATTTCGCCAAAATATTAAGACGTTCAAAATACGATTGTTCACTGAACTTTAAACAATATTAGTACAGGTTTTTAATTTTTTGTTTATATGGAAGTGTGCATGAGTTGGATTTTTATTTTACCAAAAAATTAATCGATAATTAATAATCAATAACGCTGCTGATCATAAAATTATCATATTTAATCTACTGCTATCCAAAAATTTCTTATTGCCCGAGTACAATATGTTTATTCTCAGACGTAGAATCAAACACCATTTACGTCTTTAATGAAATGCACTGACGTTGTTCTGCCAAAAACGGTCTTTATTTTTTTCTTATGTTAATTTAATTCTCTAGCAAATAAAAAATTGAATATGTATATGTATGTCTATTGATTTTTTTTGAATTTTTCAGATACTGATTGACGTGTTAAGTTTAAATATTATTATCATAAAGTGTGAAACAGAATAGTTGACACAAAACACCTTCATCGTGATCGCACAGCTCAAATAAGCAACTTGTAATGTTTTGTAAAAATCGTTTCGAACAAAGAATTTTTTCTCGCACAATTCACAAATCGATTATATTTACCTATGCATGTACATATACGAGTAGCTATATATGTAGATTTAAGATAACGCAAAAATACAAAACAAAGAAAACTGGAAAGATATGCGTATTCGCGAAAAACAATTAATTTTCGATAAAAATTAGACTTTTGTGTTTTGTTTTCCTCTTTGTGTTTTATCCTTGAATATTTTTATACAAATAAGTATACGACAGAAAGCTTTGGTTTACATACACATACGTAATAATTCTGTATTGCTGGCAGCGACGGTTTACAAAGAAAGTTGTTATTTCTTTCTGTAATTGAAATTTTAAGAGAGATAGATGATTAGAACATTATTGTTAAATGGTGTACGCACATAGCATGATGGATTTTAATATTCGTAATCGTCAAACTATACATATTGAAACTAAACACTCTTACAATCAGACCATAACATTCAAGGATAACCAATCTAAATTGTTTAACATAAAATTACCAAAAATAAAACAAAATTAAACAAAGCTCTATCTGACTTGAATAATAATTAATTTTATTTTTTATTTTACGGTACATTTAATGCGAATACAAAAAATTTTTTCGGTTGTTAGGTTGGTTAGAAGTTATAAAATGTAGATTTAATTTTAAAAGATTTTACTAATATAATAATGAAGAAATAAATTTTCCGATTTCAGTGTGCTTGTAATTGTTCATGCTTTTGCTATTTTTGTTTTACGTAATAACAATAATAAATAAATTAAAAAAAAAAAAAAGGGATTTAGGTGTTTTGTTGCTTTTTTTAGGGGTATAAGGGCGTTATATTTCTATGGCGCGCACGCATTTTCAAGAGGTGTTAAGATTATTTTAATTATGTTTATGTGTATAGAATTACAAATTAGCGTGTTGAATAAATTTTAGAATTCTATAAGTACCCCATAGTGTGCCCTTTTCTCAGCATCAATTATTTCATTGCTTGTTGTGAACAATAAAGAACAAAACCTCGCTGATTATTTATGTACATATAGAAAAGACAGAATGAATACTTTGAATTGGAATATGGAAATTTATTTTTGTAGCGAACATGGCTTATGAAAAAATATTTAGTTGGTTGTCAACAAACAATGAAATTTTTAATAAACACAATGGTATGATTTTAAGGAATGGTTTGAAATTGAGCAAGATTTAATTTTAATTATTATTTTAAAAAGTTTTCAGTATATCCGCGCAGTGAGAATCATCGATCATTTTTTTACATTAAAGTCAGGTACATATTATAAAATGTTGGCTCGTTGCACACAGGTTATATAATCGCAAACTTTATCCTGATCGGCTGAAATTGTATTATTATGTACGACCGGTCTTCTAACTCAAGCTGTGCTTTTGTTAGTTACACCAAAATAATGCAGAATGTTTGCCAGCAGATTATTAACGACATCCAGTAAATTTAGGTTGTTTTAATTCGTTGTACTAAAATTGTAATTTGAGTTGTAAAAATTGTAATTTTGAAGTTACTTTAAGATATTTTGATATTAATTTTGATATACCCTACCTTAGATTCTTGTTTACCTTGTGAATATAAACGCTGGCACGATTCTATTTTCGTTATATTATGAAGAAGTTATCTCCAATCTCTTCTTCTTCATCCACAATTTATTAATATGCCTCGTAGCTTATTTAAAGACAACAATTATCAATATCGGTTCAAAAATCACAAGAACTTCTCCATTACTGAACGTCAATCTTGGAAATGCTGACCATGATTTGTACTAATTTCGAAAGATTAAACTTTTCAAATAATATACTTTAAAAGTAATATTCAAATTTAAAATGTCTTGACGATCTTAAAATATTTTTGAATGCCAATCTATTGTGACATAATCGAACGCAAAAATCAAGGTCAGTCGTTAAAAATAAATTACATATTTTAATTTGCGAAATAGTCGAAGAGTTTTATTTTAATCTAAGCCAATTTAACACAAGTTAAAATATTCATTGATTCTCATTTTTTTTAAATACATGCCTTTAATTTATTGATCTTCAGTTCAAGATTATTCAAATTGTAAGTAAGTATCACTTTTGTTATGATATCGCTAAATTATTTATTATCGGACGTTACGTAAAACACCGCTTAGTGGCAGAAAAATTGAATAAAAATCACAGAAAACACAGAAGATGGTGTGGAGTCTTTAATAAATCGTAATTAATGGTTAAAGATTACAATTACGAAACGATTATTTTTGTTTATTTTTAAAGTTAAAAAGTCGTGGTTTTGCAAGTAAAATTTTGTTTTTGAAATTTAAATTTATAAAACTCTTAAAAGTTAAAAAAAAATCTTAATCGTTAAATCTAAAATTTGATCCTCCTTGAAAAGCAATTCAATTTTAGTATAACCCACATTTTATAAGTAAAATATAAAGGGCTAAAACCTCATTAGGTGATCAGAACTTCGGTCCTGAAAATTAACTCATCTCCCAAATAAATCCCTAACTGAACCTCTTAACTCAATCTTCAACTCAACTTTCACCTCAATTTACAACTCAATTTTCGACTCAATCGGAACGCAGTCCTAAACGCAATTACCAAATTAACCGCCAACTCAACCCTTAAGTTTATCACCAAATCCAACTCAAATCGACTTTCAAGTCAACCCTTAACTTAACCCCCAAGTAATTCGCCAATCGAACCTCCTACATAACCCCAACGTAAGCTAACTCAACTTCAACTGAGCTAAGCTCGAACCAAATCTCAACCCTCCACTCAACTACACACTTAACTGTTGATTTGCAAAATCATTCAATAAACCAGAAAGCGGTATTAAAAAAGAAAATTGAAAACCTATTTTTTAAATTTAAGATTAATTATTTTGACAGTTTCAACATTAAAGAAAACAATTTTAAATTTTTTTAAATTTTGACTTTATTATTTTATATTTTTGTGATTATTTTTTATATATAAAACCATAAATGTTAATGATAAAATTGATTTCTTTACTTAAATAAATAAATTACAACATTACACTATCACTTACCATTCCATCATTCTATCATTTCATCATACCAGCATAACATCATATCACGTCCAAGTACAATCCCCCCCCCCCCCCTACTGGTTAAAGATAACCAGAAACAAATATTTTTATCACGCCCAAGTACTGTACCCTCTGCCCCGCCCCTACCCTCCCTCCTGGCTAAATATACCCAGAAAAAAAATATTTCTTCATCTACCGATTCTAGCCATACCACGAAAGTAGTTAGTATTGCAACATAATGACATCATAACATCACAACTTCATAATATTTCAACATCGTAACATCATAACATCTTAACAACATAACATCATAAGATGATAACACCATAACATCATACCATCTTACCATATTATCATCTTACCTTCATAACATTATACCATAATATCATCATGCCATCATACCATTAAGCCATCATACCATTACCATTCTGTCACTTAGCAGATGAGATTAGAACTATGAGCGGCGAAATAACCGCTACTTCAAAAACGAACCAAAAGATACCACATCCTGTACATATAGAAAGTAAAAGTTATTTAAATTTTCCATTTTAAACGATTTTTGCCGCCGAACCTTCAACATTCGGCACTTTGATATTCACTTTTTCAAAACTTGCGCCATTTCGCCGAATTGTCCCTTCATCAACATTCGGCGCTTCGACCCTATTTCAATAAACGGTGGAAAAATATAAAAATTGTAACATATACATAGGACCTTTTCTCTAATCTGAGCCCAAGAAACACTGTCAGTGAAGAATAAATTTAATTTATTCACGGAAGCTTTTTCATAATATCGAATAAATGAATCTACAAATTGTAAAAAATCTAATAAAATTGAATAATTTGTTGATACATTAAAAAAATGTCGTGGAAGGTGGCTGAAACCTTTTTGTGATTTTGTTTTTGTAATACATCGTAATATTATTTCTATAAAACCTTATCAATTAGATGAATACGTATCTTCGGCGGCTGTTGTTTGATTAAGAAAAAAATAAAAACGGAAATGAATGGTAAATATTTAACATTTCTATCCTTTTTCTTGTTTTGTCTTCTCCTAGGACCACCCAGATTATGTTGGCAGAGTAAAAATAGAAACGTGTTTACACATCAAAGTAATTCACTGAACTAAAACGTTCTTATCAATACATTTATAGTATTGAACAAAACCTGAAGGATATGTTCCAAAATAAGTCTATATAGCCGTTTTAAGTAATTCCTTCAACACTCCCACTATATTAAAATTTTTACTTCATTATATAAATCAAATTTTAAAATATAATAAAGAAATTATATAAATTCATACACATATTTGTTTTTAATTAAATTCTAATTAAACCCGATTTGGTTGCACAAAATAATTCTTTTATGCCGTTTACAGCTTTAGTTAGATTATCTGCCACCATCTCATTTGTTGAAATGTAGGTAACTTGAACAGTTGAGTCTGCTATTTTATCACGAATGAAATGGTGTCGGACATCAATATGTTTGGTTCTGGCTTGATATACATCGTTCTTTACCAATTTTAATGCTCCTTGGTTATCACGAAATATTGTGATAGGTTGATTAGGACAAATATTGCCCAATTCATTTCCAAACTGTTTTAACCAAATAGCCTCTTGGGCAGCCGCATTTAATGCCATGTACCCTGCTTCTGCAGTTGACAGTGCAACTGTAGACTGGCGTCTGCTGCTCCAAGATATTGCACCATTTTACAATAGCAAAATACATCCCGTATAGGAGCGCCGTTTGTCGACATCGGATGCATAATCAGAATCCGCAAAACCATTTACATCAGTCATGTCTCCGCTGCAATATTTTAATTTGAACTCTACTGTTCCCTTAAGGTATTTTAAAATTCGTTTAGCAGCTGTCCAATGAGCCTTTCGGAAGGTAGAATTATATCTGCTAGCATCGCCAACTGCAAAAGCTATATCTGGTCGCGTACCTTGGACAAAATATAAAAGTGCACCCACTAACTGCTGATAAGGAATATGTTTCATTTGATCCCTTTCGGCTTCTGGTTTTGGAATCATATCCCTTGACAATTTTTGATTTTGGATCTGATGGAGTTGAAACTGCCGTGCTGTCAGTCATACCGAATTTATCAATGATCTCCTTGATATAAAATTCTTGGTCGAGGTAGTAATTTCCAATTTTATCACGAGATATCCTTAGTCCTACACATTGGTTGGCTTCTCCTATATCTTTCATTTTAAACTTAGTGCTTAGCGACCGTTTTGATTTCATTCATCTCGTCCTCATTCTCCCATAAAATCAATATATCGTCAACATAAACTGCGATAACCAACTTAACCTTTTCATTTGACCGTTTACTATATACACATGGATCAACCTTTGACCTTTTCAGATTCATATCCTTGAGCGCTTTGTTCAATTTAATATTCCACTGCCGCCCGCTTTGTTTAAGACCGTACATAGCCGGTCGCAGTTGAATCATTGAATCCTTCAGGTTGCTGTATGTATATTTCTTTATCCAAATCACACAGGTGAAACGCTGTTATAGCATCCATCTGATCGATGCGCAGGTTATTTCTTGCTGCCAATGCTATCAAATAACGAATTGATTAGTACCGAATCATGGGTGAATATGTTTCACCATAATCTATGTCCGGAATCTGAGAGCATCTTTTCGCCACTAACCGAGCTTTATATCGAATAATGCGTTTCCGCATTCACCCTTCTTAGTTTTAAATACCCATTTAGTTTTGATTGCCTTTCTGCCTTTTGGTAAATCAGCCATTAACCAAGTTTCGTTTTCCATTAAAGAGTCCATTTCATTTTTCATCGCATTCTTCCAAAATTCTGCATCAGCTTTGGATAAGGCTTCCTTCACTGTTATTGGATCTGTATTTGATTCTGAAGAAGCAAAATTGACATAGTCTTGTAACCATGTCGGCTTTGCCTTTACTCTTTCTGATCTCCTAGATTCACCAGATTCTTTCCTATCTGAAGCATCGAGGTGAGAGGGTTCCTTTCGCTAGTGATCTATTGATTAAATGAACTGCAGTTGCTACAGCTTCTACCCAAAACTTTTCTTTATCTAGACCAGCATCTATCATCATACATTCTACCCTTTCTTTCTAATTGTGCGGTTCATTCTTTCAGCCAAACGGTTTTGTTGAGGTGTATAGGGAACCGTAGTTTGATGTTTGATACCGCATTTTTTTAAAAATTTATCAAAATGAATATTCATAAATTCACCACCGTTATCGCTTCGAAGGATTTTTCTTTTTTTTTCTTTTTCGTTTTCCGCCGCTGCCTTGAATATTTTGAAATTTGATAGAGCTTCATCTTTATTTTTTTGGAAAATATACAAACACCTTTCTGGAAAAATCGTCAATAAATGTTTGAAAATATTTTGAGCCTCCAATTGAAGTATTATGTGGTCCAGACAGGTCGGTGTGAATTAATTCGAGGAAGTCTTTTGCCCTTGTTCCGATATTTGTAAACGGAAGCCGAGTTTGTTTACCTTTAATACATATTTCACAAATTAACTGATTTTCCTCATTTTTGAATTCGATGCCATTATTTGACTTAATTTTTTTGTTACGTCGTCAAAATTTAGATGACCTAATTTTCGGTGCCAGGTGATAATGTCGCTCTCACATTTTGCAGATAAAACCATGGGTATGTTAGCCATCATTTTGTAAATCCCGTCCACTAATGTTGCACGAGCTGAGCTCCAATAATGAGCGTATAGCAAATGACCATGTTTGATAATTTTCCGACTCACATAGTTTTTCAATGGTTGTTTTATCATTTTCCATTATTATTTTTATGAAAAAAATTGCAGTCCTTTTTAAAATAACTATGGCAGTCCATGAATTTTTTACAAACAAACGTTTTTAATAATAATTTAAGGCACGATGACTTTTTGATTTTTTAATAATTTTAGATTAAAAACTTTATTTTGTACTGGGCCCATAACCTGTTGGCAGAGTAAAAATAGAAACGTGTTTACACATCAAAATAATTCACTGAACTAAAACGTTATTTTATTTTACATACATACATCAATACATTTATAGTGTTGAACAAAACCTGTAGGGTATCTCCAACAGATTAAACTATGTAAGTAAAACAGGCCACAGACTTGTCGTTTGTACTATAAATCTTGCAGATAATTGAACCAATTTATCATACAACGTTTTGCCCACATACGTAACGATATTCGAACCAACTAGCAATGAAGTCTAGGCTTCCTTTTAGGTTTAATTCCTTTAATTAATTTTTTTTTTATCTCATAACTTGTGTTGCGTTTGGGATTGTTGGAAGAGCCATTACAAGTCACATCCCGTAGGCTTAAGGATTGTGATTATGAATTTTACTAGGCGAACTGCTACTTCTCTTAAAATTCTTTAACACTAGAACTACCGACCGGTCAAAATGACCGATTTACATTTATCGAATTCATCATTTTTAAGCCTGAATTCCACTGTGAATAATTGACTGAACTGACTTCAAGTCGAAAGAAGACAAAAAAAAAAATCCATTGGAGTCACAAAGATAAAGCATGTTTTTTTATTTTTTTTTTATAGCACAAATATCTTGATAAATTTTGACAGCGACAGCAAAAAAAAATATAAAACATAAATTTTCACTTGGAGTTTTAATTTGGCTTTTTCACCACCAATAAATTATTTAAAAAAAAAAAACGATTACTTTATTAAATTGCCAATAATAGTATTTAGCGATATTATCACAATTGATCCCAATTTATCACAATTTAACTGTACATTATACTTTTTTATTATCACAGCTATTTTAGAAGCAACCACCAAAAAAAATTATGACACTTACCATAAAAATAACAAACTTTTAATTAACTTAGTGTGCGGAAAAAAATTTGCGTTCGTACAAAAAATTTGTGTGCGTATATTAGTTGGATAACCATAAAATGACCTCGATTTTGATAATTTTTGACCATAATTATGGCGATCCACTAATACAAACACACATTTGATGTAAGTAAAATCTTGACTGACTTCGTTTTGTGTTTCTTTCACACAACTACCGATTTTATATTTTTATCTCCCTTTATTTTGACTGACAAACTTTTATTCGCAATGGAATTCAGGCTTAAATTGTTTTGAACATTTTTGATGATTTTTAATCAAATTACTTTGTCCACGACTAACGTATAATATACTCATTATACGTGTGTTTCTTCAATTATAATGATATCCATTATTCACTGCTAGTTTATCTAGTAGTGACTTCTTCTATTATTCACTACTACCACATAAAAATTTCATTTTTGAAAATTTTATCTAGTAGTCTCTTGCCATTTTCATTATTATTAAACTGAGACGTCAAAATGTCGACGGAAGCTATTTTATGCTTAAAACAGATGGGCAGAATTTCTGCTAGCAGCGCTGCCGGCAGAATTTCAGGTGAAACACATGAGCAGATTTTTTTGACAAGCAGAATTTTTTTTTATTTCTATTTTGATTTGTCAAAGTGTTTAGTTGTGTTTTGTAAGCGATTTTTTTTTAAAAAATGAATTCATTAATTAAATTTAATTATTTTAATAAGATGCTAATGATTTATTTGTGCTACTGTGCATACTTAAACGTTGTTAAAAAGTTGTGTGAGAAGCATAAAAATAAAAATAGGCGAATGTGGACCCGGTTTATTTTTACGGAGAATGAAAGGGAGCTACACGGCTTTTTTTCTAAAATTTTTCTTGTGGTTAAAGAAAAAGATGAGGAGCAGTTTCGAAAAGCGACGCGTATGGGCATACCACAAGTTGAAATTTTAAATAATTTGTTAAACCCATACTTTAAAAAAAGAAAGTGTGATTCGAAATTCGATTGATCCAGAATGCCGATTGGTGATAACATTAGTGTAAGTATATATTTTAAAATAAACATTCAGTGATGTAAAACATTGTGTAGTCAATTATAAATATGTGTATTTAATTTCAGATATTTGGCACACTGTGCAGCCTGGCAGATGTTGGCGTGGTCGTTTAGAATAGGTGTATCAACAATCCGTGAAATTATACTTGAAGTATGTGAAGTAATTTGGGAGCAATTGCGCGACATTTACTTGTCACCTCCTACAGAGCAGGAGTGGCAAAAAACAGCAGAAGATTTTTATAAAAGCACCAAAATGCCAAATGTAGTTGGAGCAATCGACGGCAAACATATTGCTATCAAATGCCCACCACACGGTGGATCGGTGTATTACAACTATAAAAAATACAACCGTATCGTGCTAATGGCTCTTTGCGACAGCAATTATTGTTATCGGAGCATATGGCAGCCAAAGTGATGGTGGAATTCTGCAAAAAAGTGCATTTGGCGAACCGATTTTAAATGGCAATATTAATATTCCAAAAACAATGATATTGCCAAATACCAATGAAGAATTCCCGTGCTATTTCATCGGGGATGCAGCTTTGCCATTACGTAAAAATTTGATGCGACCATATCCTGGGCGGCTTCTTTCAAAGGACAAGGAAGTTTTTAATAAAAAATTATCCTCAGCTAGGGCTAGAATAGAAAACACGTTTGGCATTTTGACTGCGAAATTTCGCGTTCTTACAAATTCGCTAAACGTGTTTCCAGAGAACGCCGAGAAAATTGTTCGAGCAACAGTAGTGCTACATAATTTCATCAAACTGCACGATTCCTCGAACTATATTCCTAATAATTTTGTCGACCATTTCAATAATGAAGGGGATCTATTAGAAGGCAGCTGGCGACAAGAAGTCAACCCTTTGCCACAATACAGATTTGCAACGCGATTTAACTCAACAAGGGATGCATTTTCAATCAGAGATCATTTAAAAGATTATCTTAATAATGTACCTAAATCAGAAAATATGTAAATAAAACATTTTGGTTTTAATAAAAACAGTTTAATTATATTTTATTTATTCATCTCGGTATAAATTTTGTGTCACTACACTAAGGACCTCCATCTGTAACTGTGCAGATCTCATTGGAGATATATTTGCCTGGTCCACTTGGGCAGCGATCCCTTTAAAAAAAATTTGAGCTGGCGATTCTGGCGGCTGTGGAACTGCAAATGTTGTCTTAGCTAAAGATATCATTTCGACCATTTCTTTTGTGGCCGACTCTAATGCAGAGTCTATGTTACTACATTTTTTTGAAGTCGGCGTTCTAGACTTGGGCGTTCTAGACGTGGGCGTTCTAGACGTGGACGTTCCTACTGAAGATTCGCTAGTTTGGGTGTCCCCGTAACTTAAAAATTCAATGTCTTCGAAAAAGTCTTCCTCTCCATCGCCAATCTTGGGATAGTACCCACGGTTCTACAAATATAGAATGAAGGATAAAAGGTTAAATCAAATATTTTGGAATAATTTTTTTTTAGGTTTTACCTTTCATTTACACTGTCCACATCCTTAAGGAACATCAAAGATTCCAGCCACTTCCACTCCTTTTTGGGGCTGGTTGCTTCACTTCCTGAAGTTCCTGTTGCCTTTTTAATTTCTCGATGAAATTTGTCCCTCAAAGTTTTCCAACGCTGTTTCACCTTTTCAACTAAAATTAAAAAATAAAAATGTTATTTATATGTAATACATATTTATAAGGATTTATCGTTTAGGATTTAAATTCGATTTATCAGAAAACAGCAATAAAAGTTGATTAAAATCAAAAAATGACACGGTATTGTTGTTGTTTTTTACCGCTCTTTGGCAAATCGAAATAAAACTAAAAATACTAAAACTACTTACGTGAAATTTTTAGTTGTACAGCCAGTTCGTTAAATAATTTATCACGGCAATACACATTTTTATATTTGGCATCTTTTTTGTTTATGTTTCCGCACAAACTCTATAAGTTTTTGCTCCATTTTTAGAAATGTCATAAATTTTTGACATTTCAACAAAAAAAAAGAAAAAATAAAGAAAATAATAGCATGAACATAGTTACGATTCTTATTTTTTTTTTTATGTTGTCAGCCGGTTCTGCGGCAGAAAAATTAGAAATAGAGACACAAAGCAGAATTCTGCTCGCAAAGCAGAATCCATGTATTTCATGCCATATAAACGTGTGTATTCTAATTATTCTGCTTGCAGAATTCTGCCCATGTGTTTTAACCCTTAGGTTTATTTAAAGGATTGATAATAAAACACCATTTTTTTCGGTCGTAGACAAAGTATCGTATTCTACTCGCATATAATGGCTGTTATTCACTCAGATGATATACGACACTCGCCTATCGGCTCGTGTCTTCGTGCAAACTTCATCTTCGTGAATAACAGCTATCATTATATGCTCGTTAAATAATATACTATTATCCACTTTTGATATATAATAGCCCGATAACTATGCTGATTTCAAATAAGGAAAATGTAAAATTACCCATTGTTATTGTATAACCCACGCTGCTAGGGGCAACGTGAGTTATATTTGGTATAACAAAATGTTGAGTAGTCATTGGAAAATTATTCGTAGTCAAATTGAATGAAAAACTATATTCCAAAAATTAGTTAAATTAAAGTACACCATGACAATTTAAAGAACGGTCACTATGATAAAATGTATTTCAAAATTCAATGCTCTACTGTGAAAACACAAAATGGAACTATTTCTTATTAATTTACGAAATTTATTTCAACAAAAGTGGATAAATCGTTGTATGGCACTCGTGAGCAAAGAGATTATCCACTCGAAATAATGTCCCACTCGGCTATCGCCTCGTGAGACAAACTTATCCCTCATGGATAATATCTCGTTTTGCTCACTAGTACCATAAATAACTATTATTGCCACATTAAAAGTCACCATAAATTTCTAAAATAATTCTAACAAAATAACAAACAAAAAATGAATTCGGTCGGTCGTTCTAGTGTTAATAAATAAAATTCTGCTCGCACCCTTTTAACATTTTGATAACATTTGGGTGAAAGCGCTTTAAATTTGTTCAGCTAAGATAGGGAAGACAGTGACTAACAACAAGTGTGAAATGAATGAAAGAAAAGTAAACGAATCATTGTTAGCAAGATAATCTTTCAGCTTGACTGTTTTATTTTATAACTTTCATCAAAACAACAACAGCAATTCCTATTCATTGTTATAAACAGATATATCTTCTTCCGTTTCTATGAATACCATTAAAAATAATTTCTATTGTTCATTTAATAATTGGACTGACATTAATTGATATTGGAAAAATGAGAACAATAATGAAACACATCTCGCGCACAAATCAATGATATAACGAACGAATTATTGTTTTTGCCAAATGTATTTTGCGCCTGACTCCTCCCAAACTTCTCGTTCCATCGAGCTGTCAGACAGTAAATAGAAACATTTTAATTAAATTTTGTAAATTAAAGGAAAATATTTTTACTGAAATGCTAGATAGAAAACAAAATATTTGTATGAATATAATACAAATAACCTACAGGTAGTAAATAAATTACAAGGAAAGGGTTTTCGTTTGGGAGGTTCACAAAGTAAAAATAATTCTATTATAAAATTCAACATAAATAAGACAGAGTTAATTGGATTTTAAAATCGTAATTGATTTTACATCTTTTACCTGATTTGTGCATGTAACTTTTTAGAATAAAAAAAATCCAATTAAAATGGCTTAGGGGCCGGGCGGGGGATTATTTTACGCTGACTTCAACTACATAATTTTTTTTTATTTGTAATTTCAGAAATTGAACTTGATATGAATCGAACATGGTGCCCAAAAGCCGGTTGTGAAACAGTTTGTCTAGTTCAAACATCTACCGAAAAAGCGGTAACGCTGCAACCCTCCTCATCACATTTACAATCACCTTGTGCTGTACATTGCCCGACGTGCGAAGATGATTTTTGTTCTGGTTGTAAAAAAGCGGTAAAACATTTTCTTTTTTTTTTGTTCATGTCGATTTAAAAATGATTTCCATTTTTAATTTGATTTATTTGTTTTGCAGTGGCATCCAACAATGTCATGCGAGGAAAATACAAGACGATTGGCTGCTGATGGTCATGAAGATGATGCCGGAATACCGTTTGATGGTGATTTAATAAAATGTTGCCCCATGTGCGCAGTACCAATTGAAAAAGACGAAGGCTGTGCTCAAATGATGTGTAAACGATGTAAACATGTATTTTGTTGGTACTGTTTAGCTAGTCTCGATGTAAGTATTAAACAGCAATTGTCGTACCTGCTACTAAACAACCATGAAATCATTATATAATTTAATTTAGATTTTATTTTTGTTATTATTAAATTATTTTTCAATTTTCTTAAAAAAAAAAAAAAAAAAAAAATGAAATAATAATTATAATAAGAAAAAGACAAATTATAAAAAGTTCTTGACATACAACGTAAAAGCTATATTTAGGCTTGGGATTAAATCCCCATTGAAATTTAAATGAATTTAAAAAAATTATCTTGTTATTTTATTATACATTCTGAAATGGAAATAAACTTTTGTTAGATCATTTTTGGATGCTGGTTTAATGTAAATTAAACAATTAAATATTTATCACGACAAAATATTATTCCTTTCAAATATGAAATTTAAACCTGTGTAGCTTAGATATAAATTTAAAAGTTGTTAATTATGTAAGTGAATTTTGACAATTATTTATCGCGCTATCTGTTCCAATTCCGGTATTTGACTTTTGTATATTCACATGTATTATGTATTATGGAAAATCCTTCATAAAAGAATGTATAATGATCAATTTGCAGACTACCTTCAATTTGTTGACTGTATTTTCAAATATAACAAGTCGCAATATTTTGATTTTAATCGTATTGAAGTCATTGACCAAACATTCTGGTTTTACCTGGTAACATAGAATTATATCGCTTTAAACTTTTTACAACCATTTTGGTTTTTTTTTTTGTCATACGTAAAGTTATTATAAAAGCTAATTCTTTCCGGATATTTCTTATTTTACACTAAATGGTTGGATCGCTCGGCTGACGACGCCGTATCTGTTAAACCGTTCACTTAAATTAAAGTTTATTTTATTAAAAATGTCAACAAGATAAAAAAAAGTGTAAGGTTAAAATAACACTGAGGCGACGCAGAACTAGTTGCTCTACATGAAACTCGATAGCTTAAAATGAGGACGATAATCGAATAAATAATCTCCGGTTCTGCTTGGAATTTGCCAACTTAGAGAAAGGTTCATTCTAGAAAATTTTGGATTTTCTGAATTGATGCCTGATTGGTATTCCCGACACGAAATTACGAACGAGAGTGATGACATAATGATGTACTTTGTGATCGCACATGAACTCATAGTGGCTAGCACATTATTTCAATAAAAGAAGATTCATTTAAGAATTTCTAGATTTTATCGGTCGCCTACAAAGATCTTAGTCAGAGCGCATTTTGAAACAGCAAAGCAACGGCCAAACAACCCAAAATATGATTGGTTTTAACGCAAAATAGTTTTACGTATTGCACCACACTATATGAGTCCTAAAGATGACTGATAAAGTAATGATATTCGAGAGAAGAGTCATGCGCTTGATATAACTATGACTCAAAAAGCGACGATGATGAAATTTTAAGATATTGAGCCTTTCAATAAAATCGTGTTGTCGCCCTATCATAAAATAAAAAAGAGTAGAAATTTCATGATAGATATTTTCGAAGGGGTCGAAATGGTCGAGTTATTGAAAATATTTGCGAAATTAAAACACCTTTTCGCTTAGTCGTGAACTATGTTAAGCAAAATTTGCTACGTTTAATACAAATTTGGGTGACCGCATGCGAATATACAGTAGTAAAAATCATGGATTATCACCTTATTCAGCAGTCCTGAAAACTGGATAATCATTCATTAATCTGAAAATATGTAAAATTATTACAGAAACGAATTCTAAACCAAGAAATAATACAAACCGCTAGAAGCAAATATCGACTGTTATCTGTCGTACAAGGACACGAATTGAAAATTAGGACGTCAGAAATCTAACAGAGATATCAAGGCTAGCCAAAGTTGAGAATGAAAAGAAATGATAAAATATCGAGAGCTAGGCCAACAGTAACTCAGATCTGACATGCATTGGAATTAATCTGATGTTTAGTAGAGCAGCTAGATTAGAAATTATAGTACCACTGTTAGGCGAAATATGGGGAATATAGAGATAGTACCATATTAAATGGAAAGAATGTCTAACAAAAATAATTCCAAAAAGGCGACCTAAGAGAATGCAAAAACAGGCTAGGCATTCTCAACAACACAACAAAATCAACATCGTAAGAAATGAGCAAGCCAGCTTTAGACCAGAAAGGAATTGTACAGAAAGGTATCAACGGTATCAACAAATCCGTGTCATCTTAGAACAAAAAAAATGAATGGAATTTATCACCATATCTACTATTCGTGTACTTTGAACACTTTGCGAAATTGGTGCAACTAAATATAATACAGTCATACCTCGTACAACGTCCCCCCTCATAACGTCGTTTCGCTGTAACGTCGTTAGTAAAATGCGAACAAACCTCGCCCTATCGCCGCTGTGTTTCGTTGTAACGTCGTTTTTATTTGTTCATAAATGAAAAAACTAAAAAATAAGCAAAGCAAAGAACACAGAAAAAAGGCAAAAAACATAAAAAACAAGAAACAATGAAATTTTCTCGTCTATTCGTCTATATACATACAAAATACAATTCTTTTGCCGCTTATAACGTTGTTTCGCCTAACGTCGCGATTTCTCGGAATCAATTAACAACGTTAGGCGGGGTATGACTGTAATCCAAATAATGTACCGGGATGCCGGAAACTAAGTTCAATCAATAGAAAGCAAAGCAAAGTGTTAAATACTACAACTATTGAGGCATAAAACAGGGATATATAATATCACCTCTACTAGGTCCCTGAAAGTATTGAACAGTATAATCCATAAATTCGACCATAAAACATCAAATGACTTTCAGTGAGGACCACTAATATGGCTCAATGATCTAGACTCCGCAAATGATATTTCTTGCAGATGATGAACACAAGCATTCCGATATACAGCAGAAAATACATAAGCTATATCATACTACACAAAATCAACATCAACAAGACGAAAGCTATGAGACTGAACACGAACATTAGTTGCACACCAACCATCATCAATAATATATGAGGAGTGTCTGATCAAAAGTCGCTATTTACATTTTCCAAAATGATATTTTTTTTTATCAGGGCAGAATTTTTTAAGTGAAATAGACCAAAAGTGGCTTTTTCCAGCATGGACCAAAAATTGCCAATTTCTCTATGAAAAATATCCTTAAAATTCTTGATTTTGGTCAAAACAAGCTATTTACTAGAAAAAAGTGATCAAAAGTAAGTAGCAAAAAGTAAGATGTAAATAGCGACTTTTGATCAGACACTCCTCATATCATCTGAAGATGTTAAAATTGGATTGGTTTGTACTGAGTCAGAAACTGGCGATACTGATAAAGACATCAAACAGGCGATCAACACAGCAAGAAATCTATTCATCATAAAATTTGGAATGCATCCTGCTGTGAAGAAACACAAAGCTACGAAAGGTCAATGTATGTGCAAATTCAGTATCAGTATGTGGATGTGAAACATGGAAGCACACACAGAAGATCACAAGAAGACATATGTACATCTGGCCAAACATCATCAAAAACGAGAGTTTTGCGGCAAATCAAACAAACAGTATCTGGAATACCGCAGGGGCATTACATAGCCCGAAAGGCATCCTTCGAAACTGGTAATGGCCATCTGGAGTTATAAAAACCGTCTTTGCCTTCGATCCTTCTGCTACTGGTAGCTGGTAATACCCACTTGTTAAATCAAGGCTGGTAAAATAGACTTTCCCTTGTAATCGATCCAACTGATCGTCTGTAAGTGGTAAAGGGAAGTGGTCCTTGATTATCTTGCACATTCGAACATCGCCATTCCTCTTCCGAACTAGTATTACAGGACTCGCATAGGGTGATGTGCTTTCTTCTATAATATCAGCTTCCTTTAACTCTTCGACTAACTTCTTGACTGTATCCCGTTTTGTTTGAGCTAACCGGTAAGGCTTATAATAAACTGGTACGTCATCATTCAATACTATATCTATCTCTGCTTTATTTGTTTTTCCGATTTGCATCACATCATTTGCAATCGAATGTCGATATTGATTGAGCAGATTCACCAGTCGATATTGATCTTCGCCGCATAGTTCAGTGTTGACTTTTTCTTTTGGTATGGCTTCCCGTTCGGACTTAGTTTTGACATTTAACTGCTCACTTCTCTCCATCCAACTTAATTAAGCATCTCGGAATCATTTCGCCAATTTTACGTATGCTTCCTTCTACACATACTTCCTGATTGCTCGAATCACCATGTACATTCATATAGTCAATGTAGTATATTAGTTTCTTGGATCGTCATCAAGGACACTTTTGAAGGTGGAGTATGCTCGGCATGACATACTTCTGACTGGATAATCAATCCACTGTTATCGCTGATAATTCGCAAATGTTCCTGTTCGGTGTAATGATATCCCACTAGTAGTGACACGACGGAACAACTAAAATGTTTACCTCTGCTTCGACGCCATCTATTTCCAGTTTCCCTTTGAAATTTCCTATTGGCTCCACTATCCCAGCACCGTAACCAATTACCCTATCGCCACCAGTATCTTCAATTCATTGGCCCGACTTTCTTTAATCAACGTTGCACTGCTTCCCATGTAGCACATTATCTCAGAACCATTTAGTCGTCCGCGTTTGAAATACATATTTTGCATGACTATTTCCGCATTTGACTGTATCTGCATGCTTAACTTCATGTTTCCCACTGTCATTTTTCCGCAAATCACTGGTGGCAGGTACACCACTTGAACCACTTTTACTTAGGCATTGCCTTTCCATATGCCCTTCTTTATGACACACAAAACACGTACTTTTTCTCTTGTTGGGGCAATTACTAGGATACATGCCCTTTTTCACGACACTCGTAACATACCACGTTTTTATCGATATTTGCATCGACCTTCATAGATTTAGCGCTATTTGTTTGACTGACAGCTTTATCAATATAATCGGCTGCCTTCACTAACTCTTTTAGTAGTATTGCTGGCGTACTATATTGTGACAATGGACCTAGATAGTCACGGAACCTGTTGTTGTCTAACCCCATGACAATCCATTCCACCAACTCGTCAGACTTGAACATTGCCTTGTTACACAAAGCCATCTTCTTATAAAAATAGTCGAACATATTTTGTCCCGCTCGAGAGCACACTGTACTATCGAACGAATGTAAAGACATCCAAATTCTTCCATTTTGTCGATGAACTGCTTCTGATCAACACTGCCATCCACTGGATCGAATATAGGGAGACTATCCATATATTCGCGAAATATCTCGAACTTGCATTTACGGGTTGTTGTATCATAACCTCACTATCATGTTTATAATTTGATTGATGTATCATAACCTCACTATTATGTTCATGATTACCGGCGTCATCACTTGTTCTGGACATTTCTTCAGCATAATTTCGATTTTTCGCACTTAATTCCTTGACGGTATTGTGGTGATCTACCTCGCTGCGATTTTCTGAATTCATATTGCCCAACTTTTCCGCAACACTCGTCAAATCTTCTTGCGACCCCATCAGAACGCACAATTTCCCTGGAACCACGTGGAAAAACATTCGATTGAGATCACTATAATTTTCGAGATCGATCCCACTTCTGAAATTGTTGGCAACTCTTAATTTCTTCTGCCAAACTTGAGGGCAACTTCACCTTTCCCTGGTATCTCTCAAACTTAATATATTTAGAACGCGTTAATACAAAAACACTTCGTGACTTTTTCCTTTTTTTTAATTATTTATTTATTTATTACGCTTTACTTTGTTTTTACAGGTTTGCTATTTGCTTGCTCTTTTTGTACTCTGCCCTTTTGTCCGTGCTAGTTTATATTTTATATTTATTTTCCCTGGCATATTATTTTGACATACTATTATGTATATAAAAAAATATAACAAAAAAATGACAACAATAAAAAATGATTTATTTAATAAATTTGCGTTTAAGCCGGCACAAATAAGTGACGAATTTTCGTTCATCAGAAGCTGTCATTTCTTTGCAACTATCGCTCCTATAATCTCACCTCGAGGGCAGGTGTCCACTGTTTCGCTAGTTTTTTATGTAAATTTATAGCGCTAATAGGGGGGAGAGAAACTTATATTTATCTGACTTTTACTAAAAGGATGACGCTAGATAGATTTATATCTCCATCATTTTGTGAGCCTGCAGTGTTGGGTCATGAGGGGGCCTAAAAACAATAAACTTGTATTTTTATATTGCTGTTACTTGAAATATAACATTTTTGTTTTATTTATTTATTTCCAGGACGATTTTCTATTACGTCACTATGATAAGGGACCATGTAAAAACAAATTAGGACATTCAAGAGCATCTGTCGTGTGGCACAGAGCTCAAGTAATCGGTATATTTGCTGGCTTTGGTATATTACTATTAGTCGCTTCGCCACTTTTGCTGTTAGCTGCACCGTGTATTGTTTGCTGTAAATGTCGAATATGCAGTGGTGCCGCTAAATTAGAAGAGAATGAAAATGAATTTGACGATGTTGTTGCATTGCAACGATAGACATAAATAAAAATAATAATAATTGATTTTTATATTAATTACAAAGTATATAATTTACAAATTTAATTCTTAACTATTTAACGTTAACAAATTCATATAAGTATATATTTACCTGTAAATAAATATACTTGAATGCTTGATTTTTAAAATTTTAATTAACATTAAAAATAAATGGTCTTAAACTTAATAATATTTTTTTTTAATTAATTAATAAATTTCTATTTATTATATTATTATTTTTAACGAACTTAAGAAAGACTGAGTTCATTTTTTTATATAAAGCATATAAATTATAAAATGAATTAAATATTTAAAAACGGAAATGTAATAATAAAATAAAATATTTATAGGTATATAAACAGAAAAAATATAAGTTAATTTGTAATTTAATTTAAAAAACAAAAAAATACTATATTTTAAAACCGAGTGGAGACGATTTCGAACGATTTATATACTGATATATTTAATTTTAAGCTTCCTTCGTATACGTTCTCAGCCCTCTCTAATATACATACACATTATATATACAATTAATTTATTTTAATTAATTAGAATACAACAAAATACAAATTATTAACAGTTTATTCTTAATTAAATGATTTGCATTATATACGTATATAATAGACATAAATAACATTAATTATAATTATATACAAATAAATTAATTAATATTAAATTTTATTATTTGCTAATTTTTAATTGTTATATTATAAATATATTCTAAAATTACGATTACTGATTTAATTAATTAATTAATTAAACAAAAAATATTATTAAATAAAAATGATTAATAAAAAGAACTTATACATACATAAAAAACAAATTATAATTTTTTTTTGTTTGTTTAATTATTAAGATTACTATGTAATGGTACTTATAATTACCTACTTTAAAATAAAACAAAACGATGTGTAACAAACACCATACAGGTACACATTCAATAAATAAACACAAAACTTCAAACCATATTTAATGTTTTATAAGTTTTGAATGCATACAATTTAAACAAAATAATTATATAAATATACATATTTAACAGCTTGGTTTTATTAATAAATCCAAATTAAAACTTAATTCCAACCGCAAGTCCGCAACTTGAACAAAAGGTTTCACATAAGTATAACGTCGGTTTTAATTTCCAATCCTAACAGTATCAAAATACTCTTAATTGAAGTGCTCACAGACAGAAATCTGTTTGCCATTTCAACTAGATTAGTTTAAATTACCTAATGAGACAACCTAATAGGAATGTTTGATAATATCTATCCAATAAACATCAATTTCAAAAATAAGAATTGGTTTTTGTCCCTTATCTGTCCAATCTTTTCTGGGGTTCAAGGCACTCCCAACTCTTTCACATTGCACACTCGTATAACCTGCAATGCTGCTCCAATATGTTTTACTTCAATAAATCAAATATTTTGTAATTATACTTAATATTTTATTAATAGAAGTGACCCGCAACACATACTCATAATTAGGGTCTTTTAAATATTTAAAATACATAACCAAAAGAAAAATATTAAAATTATTAAAAAAGATAAAAGTTCGTAGCGTTCCCTCGTAGTGCTTGAATTACAGCTTGGAAAGAATACTTATATAATTTCTTTAGATCAGATAGATCGATTGTTTTCTCTTAACTAGGAAAACGGGCCAACATATTCTTCTAAGAAAACTCGTGTAAACCGACCCCGGCGACCAGTGCGAGTTTTTAAATTTGTTACAGGTGAGTAATTCAAAACCAATAATGAAGAACATCCACACAGTCCGGAACCCAAGAACCGTTTCGCAGCATGAAGCAATTGCAGAATAGAACAGTATCAAAGCCAATAACGCCCAACATGGCCTATTATTGCAAATAAGTGGTGTTTGGGTCGATTGAAACAGAAAAGATTATTCGCTTAATGCAGTACTCAAACATCTATTACGAATCGCAAGCTATCATTTCAAATAGGTCGTGGTCGGTATTCTTGAAATCGTTGGAAATTTCCCCATAGAGATATCTGTCATAATCCCCATGCAATTTCCAATTAAAAAATTTCACACACAACCAATACCCCATTCTTGAATAATTTTTTCTCAAATAATTTTTGGATTAATAATTAACGAATTCAACATATTTTTAATTAATTAAATTTCAAAATGTCTGGTTTGGATGAACAGCCGCTGGTTCTGAAATGATGCCTTGGAGCAAACCCAAGAAGTTGTGACGAATGCCTTGTTCCAAGTTTATTAATTACATTTTCTTTGACAATCCATTTTTTTAGCAATGAAATAAGCAAACCACAATAATTACTATGAAGAGATTTCGTTTCCTCTTACGTATTTATACCCAATCGAAAATTTCCCATAGTAGAATTAAAGAAGTGGATGTTGAATTAAAATGTACCTTATTTTAATTCTTAAAATGCAGAACGTTACATTCCAAACGAATAGACTTTTTGTAAAACCGTTCCCACATAAAGATGGCGCAAAATATTTAGCAAATACACCAAAACAGTCTGCATTACCTACGAAAATTATGATATTGCTGCCATCTAGTTAATATTAGCAAAAGCTTGTAATATACAAATCACTAAAGCATTATACAAATTGAAAAATCATTTACAAAAGCCAATCGAGAGTAAAATGCCACCGCCATGAAATTGCTTCCGCTGTTTTGTGATTTGATGATAGTAGTAGTTTATAGCTCTTCGTTCGTCCATATTAGGGATACATTAAAAGCAGTGAATTTATCAATGACTGCCATCTTTTCGAAGAGATATTTCACTATTTAAATAGAAATGAATTAGCTTCCGGCAGACTATAATAAACAGAGACAGGTAGTGAAACAATTGAATAACACGCTATGCTATAAAAATATGAACAATTCTCCGATACGTAAGTACAATCGCTTGTGTTAATTATTGACTGTTCTTAACATACCTAAACATCATGAATTCACCTTGTTTTAGATTAAGACCATTAATACTATTGATAATGCCCTTAATAGTTAAGGCATCAAAAGTTTGCATCACGTTTAATAAAGCTTTTGGGTCTAAGGAAACACTTTCAAAAAGATGGATCACTACTTGGTCACAACAAGTTAATGTTACATTTTAAATGACTGTTTCTATTACATTGTCTACTGATGAACTTGAATTTAGCTGCAATGGCATTCGTATTTTACTGTTATACAACAGGAAAATGGATGCTGTCCAGTGTTGATAGGCTGAACTGCTTTTTCGGTCGCTATTACTATTAATTATGATTATTTATTACAGTGACACAGAAAATGAATTAATTGAATATTTTTTCCTCAGCCAATCGATTGCGATTGGTCTACTCATTACAAAGATAATTTAATTTTAGTGCAAATCAACTGGGTAGAATAGGATAGCCCATTAATTCTCTTAATTCTCGGAAAAATTCTAATATCTGCAATTATGCTTCGATTGCGATAGTCAATAGCTCTAACAATAGGTTTCGGGACTTGCATTTTTTCCAAAGTTGATGCACAATACGCAAACGGTTAAGGTGGCGTTGAATTTCTGGCATAAAGTTATTCGAGATTCTTAGTGGTTTCCTAATTTTTTATGATTATTGTAGGATTCTAAATGTATTCGAAGTTTTTCGGGAACATTCAAAATAGGTATAAATTGTGTTTTCAATGTTACTCGAGCAAAGGGTTAAGATGTGTGATGCTGTAGAATTAGCGTTTCGTAAATATTTAGTATATTGTGCATTTTTGATGCTGTACTCTACATTGTTTTGCGTAGGTAATATTGTATAATTGGTAAGGCCATTTAGATATTTTTTCAGTCAATTTTGGAAATGCACTCCATTTTATTTTTATATGCATCGAATATTTTGATTTGTTCATCAACTATCTTTTGATCGTTTTAAACTTCATATTAAACCAAACTCACAAAACAATCACAAAAGAGAAATTTTATACTCTAAATATTGCTAAAACGAGGTTTTGGTAGAAGAAATACAAATAACATCATTTTAAATTCATCAAGATCATTATTAATTCAAACTGCTTTTTCTCCAATCAAACTAACGTAAGTTTCTGCATATATGTGATCAATGAAAATGCGGATGGAAAACTTATATTGCCAAAAAGTTGATGTGAATTTTTATAATTAAAATTAGATAAGAGAAACGTCCTGTCGAGAGCACCGTCCTATTGGAACTACCCTTAATACACGTTGAAAGCCCTAAACAACATGCAAAAATAAAATTTGTTTTTAAAAACTATTTCGTAGAGTTTTGTATTAAAAGTTTACGATGCCGCAACTACTTCGGTCAGTTGTTTATAATGCCAACATATTGTTTTGTTGATCTATCTTAGCTAATTATGGTTATTTTGAACCGCGTAGCGCCACCAAATAACCAGCATTAACTGGAAATTAAAAAAAATTGGAAATTCTAGCTTTTCAAAATATAAAATTTAGAAATTTGCAATATTAGTTAAGCTTTTAGCATAATCTTGAAATTTAAGATATCGATGCTTATAAATCTTGATAATGTGAAATGTAAAATTTAAAATTTATAAATAAACCAATTAATACAAATTTAGAATATAAAAAACATTAAAACATTCGGTGATTTCGTAAATAAAGAAACTTATATTATATACGAAATCTATGTGAAAACATTCCGCAATTTTGCCTTTCCATCGTTTCCCAAGGGGTGTATTTTTATCGGTTCTATGGTGTATGACAATAGAAAGAGTCAAAGCTTGCTGATATATGGGTTACGTATTAATTATAGGTTTATATCCGTCCCATTTCAGTTCAGTGGGATCCGATTGGCATGACTCGGCGAAGTTCTCGGCGATTTGCTAATATTAATGCTATTTGAGCCTGGTTTATATATACTACATAATGAATTAAATCTGCATTTTTTTTATGTTCAAATTTTCGAGCCGCCATGGTTTCAATTTAACGTTAATAATTATGGTAAATAAAGTATCGAAACCATAAAAACAAATTACATTTTGATTTTGACAAAACTTTTGATTTTTTAAATGATTTTTTTAAATGGTTCATTACAATGGTTGATTTACAAGGTATTTTACAAATTCGCAAATTCTTAGATCTCTTTTTTGAAAGATGAAATTTTAAATTACCCGAGATCACACATATCTTCATGGCATTCGTTCGATCAATACCTCAAAAGTCCATATTGGTTGGGGTCTCGCATTTACTACACCTATAAAATGTACACCGAAACGAATTTATCGAGGTATATTTAACCAGACCCACCCAACCAGCCTTGGAGATCCTTCCGATTTTGTTCGGATATTTTTAGCTATTAGACACATTTGTCTAAATGGTGGTAAACGTTACGTTATGTTTCGCTATCGATTCTCGACACTTGAGAGCTCGATCAGCCAAGCCCTTTTCTCTTGTAGCAGTAGTGATGGGCTCATTTGCAGGTAACGGAACTTGTTATTTTCATACATTTCATAGAACCTTCGATATTTTTGAAAATCACCTTACTATAAATCGGCAGATTCTAATCCAAAAAAATCCAAAATCTGCAAATATGCTCCGATTACGGTTTTTAATACCTCAAAAGATAGGTTTCGGGACCTGTAATTCTTGTGCCAAGGCGCATTAAGATTGCTTGCTTATTTCCATACATTTCATAGAAACTTCGATATTTTTGAATATCACCTTACAATCGGCAGATTCTGGATTTTTTTGGATTAGAATCTGATCCAAAAAAATCCAGAATCTGCAATTGTGCTCCGATTACAGTTTTTAATACCTCTAAAGATAGGTTTCGGGACGTATAATTCTTGTGCCACCGCGCATTTAGATTGCTTGATTATTTCCATACATTTCATAGAACCTTCGATATTTTTGAAAATCACCTTACTATAAATCGGCAGATTCTAATCCAAAAAAAAAATCCAAAAACTGCAATTGTGCTCCGACTGCTACTCTAGATACCTCTAAAGATAGATTTCTGGACCGCTAATTCCTTGATCAGATTCTAATCCAAAAAAAAATTAAAAATCTGCAATTGTGCTCCAATATCTCGGTAATAGATAAAAATATTTAGACATTTAAAATGGGAAATATGAGGGATTGAATGGTACTTTACGATGGAACTATTGGGTTTGACTGCTGAAATTCCCTAACAATACAGTAAAATATTGAAAACCCATTAAAACAGCCTTTTTTGCAATTTTGAATTAGGATATCCCAAAATTCTGTTGTGATAGGGCAATTCTGTGACCAGATTCGGAATCAGCATCGAAAAATACATCGTAAATGAATATTCTTGTTTCTGATACTTTTTTTAATTTTTTTTTGTTGGGCTCTGTAATTAGCAAGGGAATTAGCTAATTCGCTTATTAATTCGCCGATTGTTTAGTTTTAGTTTTGTAAAGGTTGTTTTTATGGGCTTTTTAAGGGTTATTTTTTTATGAAGATATGTGGGGAAATCCACATTTTAATTTTAATTTTTGTTGTTTTTTTTTGCGAAACTAATGTACGGTAGAACATGTTTTATTTCACTTATATTTTCAGTTAGTAATCGCTTTCTAGTTTTGTGGTTATTATAAAAAAAAACTGTCAAAGTATAACAGCATCACCCATTGAATGTAAAATTAATTTATTATCCGAGTATTATTTGATAAATAAAAACAATCGTGAATTTCTAATATTGGGCATTTCCATCTTCGTTGTAATAAATTAATTAGGCAAATATAAACGAAAATTGTCGGAAATATTATAAATTTGGTGTACAATTATTCGCCGTTTTAGATTATGTCGTAGTGTACCATATGCCGTTTTGAAAAATGCTATAATGTACCATATGCCGTAGTGTACCCTATGCCGTTTCAAAATATGCCGTTTTGTCGTATTCCATAATGAAATATGGGCCAACAACGATGCCTCGGTCAATACAGGACACATCATATGTACAACCTTGGTTAATAAATGCCATGGCAATTTAAACAGCTGATGACATGTTTTATTTATGAAGGAATTTGTATTTTATTTTCCTTAGGACGGATCGTTAACACACTAAATGACATTGAAATTTTGCTGAGTCAATAAACCTCCATCAAACGTGCTTTTGTAATTTACAGTCTCTGTAAAACTAATAAAATATTAAAACGACAATTAATTTTTAAATATTCGTTAAGCGTTTATTGTTTTTATTAAATAATTTTCATTGTTTTTTTTTTCTTTTATTTTTAGTTTTGCTTTATTCTTTTAAAAATTTGTTTTCTTTTAATTTTCTTTACTTTTAAAATTAACAAAATAAATAACAAAATGAAATAAAATCATATTATCATACCTAATATAATTAACAAATGATAAATATTTATTTATATAATTTAAAAATAATTTATGATTTATATAATATATATAATTTATTTCTTTTTAATAATAATAATAATAATAGAACATATACAATAATTATGTATTTTAAATTTATTAGTAAATTATAATTTAATAAATAAATTTAATTAATTATTTATTTATATTATACATATATTATTATATTATTTATCATTAATTATAATTTAATTTTTTTTGTTTTTTAAAATTTACACAGCACCTTTACTAAATCGTTTATTTTTATTATAAATTTAATTTTTTAAAAAATAAAAATATATTAATAAATAAATTATTTAATTGTTTTATATATATATATATATATATATATATATATATATCCTATTATATCATATATATGGTATATATATTTAGTACTATATAAAAATTATTTGTATTGTTTTATTTTGTTCCGTATATAATATTTAATTTAATAAATTTATTTCGAATATATATTTTTATTAAAGTACATAACTATTTTTTTTTAATAATCGATTTTATTATTTTTACTATTTATGTACAGCATATAGATTTTATTAATAATAAAAAAAAACCTAAATAATAATAATAAATTAATTAATGGTGCTAATTATATTTAATTATTTTAAAATATTTAAATTGGTTCTCATTATATTGTATTTTAATTATTTAGTCGTGGAAGAAATTTTGATTATTCATTTAATTTAATAATTCATATTCATAATTTTTTTATTTAATTTTTAGGTATAAAAATTGTTAATTTTTAATTTTTTTTTTGTTTCAGTTTTGGAGTAAAACCAATTTACTCCTAATTAAAACAAAAATATATTATTATATTTAGAGTAAGCTGCTTTTTTATTATTTGTTATTTATGTTACAGTGGTGTGATGGCAGTGTGTGCAATTTAATTTTTCGTTTTAATGTTAAAAAATATACAAAAAAAAAAAAAGTTAATTAATTAATGCGTCGAAAATATTTTTCGATTATTTTAGAAAGGGTAATGAGAGTGGAATGTTTCAATGATAGAAAGGGAAGCGTTGTTTATTTGTAGGCCAGTTGTGATGTTTTAGAATTTCGAATTATATAACTGAGTGCAGGTCTTAGTGATAAACCGAGTCCATCGAAGAATATCAGATCAGCTAAAAGCAACCGATTATAAAATCGTTAAATAAAAACAAAAATTTAATCTTAAGTTAAAATTAAGAAATTTCCCTAATTGGCTATTTGATTTGATTTTTTTTTTCATTTTTACAAATGTTCTACATAATTTAATAATTAAATATATTTTAATTTTTGTTAATAAAATTCTAAAAATTTTCTACGAACGTAAATCAATTAAATTTTTTTAATTTTTTAAAAACATTATTAAATTTTTAATTTAAATTTTGTTTAATTCATTTGTTCTTGTTTTTGTTTTCATTTTGTTTTGATTTTCTTTTATTTAATTTAATTTAATCTGTAAAGCTCTTGTACCATTTTATGTGATCCCTTTATTGGTTTTTATTTATAAATTACAAATTAAGGTTATCATTTTTAAAATAAATAAATAAATTTGTTAAATATCTTATTTATTTACTATTATTCTAACTTATTTTATAAGTAATCGTAATTTAATTAAATAGGAAATTAAAAAAAATATTTTTTATTTATTAAGTTTTCTAATTATTCTATATTAAAAAATTATTAAATTAATTAGGTAAAATTAACAAAACAAAAAAAAAAAAAAATTTACGAGAATTTAAAAAAATAAGCGAATTAATTTAATTTACAATTTTTTTTTTTAAATTTAATTTTATGTTATTTATTAATTAATGAATTAGTTGAATTATATGTTTATTTAAATATTATTTTGGAATTTTTTTTTTTACGTACAAAAATTAAAAAGTTCTGATCGTTCATTAATTAGGCTATATAAGTTTTTTATTTAATTAATAAGGAGAAAAATTGGTGTTCGTTTTGTAATTAAAATTTTTAAAAAGTTTTTTATTTGTTTTTGAAATATTAAAGGTTTACTTTGTGAGTGAGGTATATTATATAATATGGTTTAGAGTTTTAAAACGATTACAACACGCTACACAAAACTATGTAGAGGACGGGGTTAGTGTGCTATTTATATATCTTGCTTACCTTGATACAAATGTATATGTGTTATGGAGATTTTATAAACGGCGGAATGTTAAATCTAACGATACAGAAATTTTAAAAGCTTTTCCAGAGATCAAAACCAAAAACAAAACCAAAATTACAATTTTAAAATAAAAAATTTATTTGGTTTGATAAATAAAACATAAAATATTGAGTATTCGGTTTCTAGAATTTGGGAATTTATAAATGTAAATAAATGTGTGTGAATTATTTAATGGGGACACAAGATGAAAGAGGATTTATAATAAATAATAAAATCTTTAAAATTAAAATGTAAACTTAACAATTAAATTGGAATATGTTGCAGATAATTGTGTTTGTCTTTTTCTCCATTTTTAGTAAGTGTGTAGTATCTCTAGAATTTGCCTGAAACATATTTTCACATTCTACGTCATAATATAAAATAGAATAAAATTTTGACAGAAATAATAAAAATAAAAACTAGCTGGCTGGAGGAGCAGGAACTGATATCAACCATTCTCATATATCTTCCGATTGGATTGTTTGATGTACAACCATATCAGGTTTTAGTAAATCCATTGAGCGATTGCCTGATGGCATTTGTGCCTGATTCATACTATTCATACTGCCATCTTCACTATCTAAACGTGTTAAATTTATTGATGAGCTTACCTGAAAAATTTGTAATTATAAATTAGTATAATACCGAATTATAAAAACTTTCGTGTATGTACCAAACTTACAGGACTTACAGGCGTTACAATAATTTCAGTCCGGGGTTTTATACGCAATAATGCGGTGTCCTCATTCATATCATCAATATCATTATCAACATCTTCGACATCAATATCGACCTCACCATATAAATCCCAAGGCGGTGAATCAGGATCCAGTTCACCCTCAATATCGAGATCTTCTTCTTCTAAATCTTCAATTTCCTCATCCATCATAATTACTGTTTGATGGTTTTGTTTTTATTTTTTTTTTGTTTGGTGGAAATTATAAATAAGCAAACAAAATAAAAGAAAAACAATTATAAATTACAATCATTTCAATTATAATAGGGCTTGGGTTTGGATAAATATTTATATACGAGTATAGCAAACAAATATTATAAATAAATAAAAAATTGTATAGTGGCTAAATTAAATGTACACTTAGTATATATCCAAAAATTAATCAAATTAATAATAATAATACCAAAAACAAAATATTTAACTATTTAAATCGATCATATTTGGGTTTAGTTTCATATGGAACGCTGGCAATATTTATTTATTTTTATATTTCAAATCAATAATCAACATGCGACACATCAAGACTCAATCAATATTTATTTGTTTTTACAATTATTTTTATTATACATCAAAATCCATTTATAAGTTTTTTTTTATTTAAAATAAACATTTAAAAACTGATTTAAACAAAAAACAAAAACAAAAAATACAATTTAAAAAAAATATTATTCGAGAGAGCTTTATAAAATATACAGGTGAGCTTAAAAAGCGTAATGAGCGAGCATTTTACGATTTTTTTTTGTATAATTGGGATAAAGCTGATTAATGTGAAACGCTCGAAATGTTTATAATAATTACTGGAATGGAGTTTGGTAATAGCAAACCTGCATTTATAAAATTATATCCGAAGCCTAAATTATTTTGAAGTTTGTTTTACATTTGACCCATTTAATATTATTAGTTGGCCCACCACAACAAAGTCATAATGGTATAATCACGAAAAAATGTTTGTTCTAGATCATTTCTATTAACTCCACATTGTCACAAATATAGATAGTTTGGCAGACATTTTTTACTAAGGTAGGTTATCAAACTCGCGAGAGAGTGAAGCACAGGTATACGAAAGGGAAAATACGGAACTCTGCAGATAGTTAGCTGAGATAAAGTGGACAACTTTTCAACTATGCTTAAAAATTGAGAAGTAATAAAAAAAACAAAGAGAGACGCCCAAAAAATCTCTACTAAAAAATAAGGCTCATAATCTAGGGTACTATACTGATGAAGAAGAGAAACGGTAAAAACGTCAGAAGCAAATTAAGTAGAAGAAAAGAAGGAAAGCTGAATGTTCAGTCAAAATGCAAATAAACCTAAAGAGAAGGCACCTCCGCCGATAAATGTGTTAAACAAAAACATGCAGAAAATCAACACATCAGACCCTGAATCCTACAGAGCTTTGGCTGCAAAGGATAGAGCCGAGATTATTTTTAACATGAATCACTCAGTCACTGAAAATTGAAGTAGCACTGGAGAAAAAACGCCGAAGAAGGAGACCGTTATATCGACTAACCATATTTATAGGTGGAATATATTTTATTTACAGGGTGGGCTAAAAAAAATTAAACCTATTTTTGAATTAAACATATTTTTGAACCGCAGAAGTTAGGAACATACATATATCTTCATCCTACTCTAATTTATTATGCAGCAGAGTGCTTTACAAAAATAGGACTTAAAAAAATGTTAAATTGGAATAACTCCAGAAGCACTGAAGCTAGCTGCTTCAAATAAAAACCAGTCTCAAGCCCAGGCTTGGCTAGTTTTTAAATCAGACACCGCACCACCTGAGTAGACAGTTTTTAATTGGATTGCACCAAAGGATTGATTATTTACGAAATCCTACACTAATGAAATGATAAATATCGAAACGAAAGAAATGATTAGTGAATTAAATTATCCGAGACTGAATAAATTAAAAAGAAAACAAAAGAGTACCTTGGTTCAGCAAGCGAAGAACTGCTTCATGACAAACGCATTGCCTTTAGCTTAACCAGAAAACAAAAAAATCAAGTGTATCTGGTATTTTCACAACGATTTTAAATATAGAACATGGAACATACCTAGTCTAAACCGCCCGGGGAGCCTCCATCAATGCTTCGAATAAGCATCTAAGTACGTATAAAATCGATCTCATAGCGTTACGGATTAACTCGGAACGGATTAACATGGAAAACATAAAGTAGAAGCCTGATCAAATCAAAGACGCTTTCTACGACCAGCTTCAAACCGTCCTGAGCAAAATTCCGCAACATTACCGACCGGCAAAACTCCTTGCATCCTACATCAAACAATAACGGGATACGCACCGCACGTACTTTCCACATAAGCTTATTCACAAAACACATGGAAATGAAACGACGGGACAACACGGTGAACCAAATCGACCACATTCTCTTGATCGATTCACACCACTTCTTGGTAGTTGCTGAATTAAAATTTCGTCTATCCACCACATATAATCATTGCTTCCAGGGCATCACTACCTGACTCCGTTGAAGAAAAGTAGGACATTATCAAAACGGCAGTAATCGATCCTCAAAGTTCACCATAGGCCTAAAAATCTCTAGTTGGAATCCCCCAAGAAACTCTCGCTATAACAAAACAACTTACTCGCCAATACGTTGGGTAAAACCTTGTAGCCTGTGTTCAGCAAAGCTATACTGCGGTAGTTATTGCAGTTTAACCGATATCTCTTTTTATGAAGTGGATAGATAAAAGCTGTCTTTCACACTTCTGGAATGTCTTCCCGCCATATTTGAGCATTTCGTAGCAGATACTTTCCTCACAATAATTTTTAATTTGCAACATCACGTTTCCCACTCCATCATACAATGAAGGAGGTGGTGGTGTCATTTCGATATTGATTCTGCGTTGACTGCGAGTTTACGCAAATATTCTGCTGAACAATTTTCAAAAGGATCGCATGCAATTTAAAAATATTTTAGGAAGGGGAAATTTGTTTATGAAATAGACTATGTAGATTCGTTGCCTGCTGAAAATTTTCACTCGCACTGAAGCGAGAGAGGTTGTAGGTTGTTGCTCAGAAGGTGGTGTCTGTTTATTTAGTAAAGATAAATAATTCCCCACACTTCGAGAACAGTTTTAATTGCAAATTTTAATTCAACGGATTCTTACTTTATTAATTTTTTGTTGAATGTTAATTAATTCGTGTAATTTCTAATTAACATTCAACAAAAAATTAATAAAGTAAAAATCAGGGTACACAAAAATAGAGCTGTGTGAATATTGTGAAGAAGAAAAATTGTAAGAGAGTTCATCTGTATTAATATGATTCGCTAGTACTTAAGGCACAGCACATGTACTATATAATGTAAATTGTGTTATAATTAGTCCAGTCGCCGCGGCCTGATGAGAAGATTGATTTTTTCATAACCATAAGCTCATCAGTTTGAAACTGGATTGAATTCTCTTACAATCTTCGAAACATATTAAAATCAACGGATTCGTTGCGAATAGCGCTGCTACGTGGATGAAAGTCCGTTTTCGCTTTCTTCCAAATACCACCAATATAATTACATATATGAATTTGGGTTTCGTCCAAATTGTTTAGATCAACGACCGACCAAACTTGGACATCTCTGTACACAACCTATTCCTAGTCTTCCAAAAGGCGTACGATAGCCTTAAGAGGAATACGTTATGGAACTTGTTGTCTTACCTGGGCATATCGTCAAAATTAGTTTCAATGTGCCAGTTTATTTTCACATGCAACGTCGCAACACCATTTCTCTGATAGAGCTGCCCTTCCGTTGGAATTAACAGCCCACCAAAAGGTGAAGATTAAATACATGGTCTCATATGGTCAAAAAAATGCATTAACTGAGCGTAAAATTATTCAAATAATGCTTGGTCGAATAATAACCGATCTCGATACAGCTGACAATCGGAGTACTAACCAAGCCTTGGGGTTGGCACCAACGAAAATAGTACCGCATGGGATACCACCTACCCGATGTTTGGATGACGTTGAAAGGGACCTAAACACACTCGGTCACCTGTCTGACGTTCTATTGCGGTGGATCGAGCTATTTGAAGCAAAACCGTTGAGGTGGCTAAATCACTTCATGGGATGTAGCGTCAGCAAAAGAAGAAGAAAGTAGCACATATGGTAGACTCTTCGATTAAAATGGACAGTGCTGACGGTAAATTTAAAACTTTTTAGAACCAGAGGCGCAGAAGCTGGTAAATAAAATTTCTTCGTAATACCTTATTAATAATTTTTAATTAATTCGCTCTGTAATAGAAAATTAGATCCAATGCTTTTCGGCTTTCTTGGTTTGCTGAGCCTAAACTCTTTTGTTCTCGATTTGCGTTCTCTGAAAAATTTGGCAGTCAATTATTTTTCCTTAAATTTCTAATACATCTTCATAACTAGTCTCGGACAATTTAATCCAGGAATGAACTTTCTCCTTGTGTAGGATTCCGAAACATTCAAAATATTGCTGCAATTCCAAGTGTACAGGAAACACAAGGATAAACTAACGATAAACAACAGGCAGGATCTCTATCTCTACACAAAAGAAACAAAATATTTATCCACTATTTCTTTTGAACTTTAGGTGTCGAGAACGCTGTCTGCTCATCGTCATACCTCACAACCACAGAAATTTTTTCAGTGAAAATAGTTTGTTCCGAAATAACTGGAAACATAGGCAGCCAAAAACCAGCGTGAGAACTTTATGCTTGTCGACTTAATTTCAAATTTTGAAAACCGGAAAACCTGCCTCGAGCCAGGATTGTGTTCGGCACCTTCCCAAATAGTGCTGAATTGCCCACGGAGAAGCTTTTTGGCTTTATAAAAAGCCAAAATGAGGGCATGCAGGCGATCAACTGGAGAGTGATCAGGAGAGAGGCGAAAGGCTCTTCGGCCTTTTTCACGTCTCTATGGACCACTCTTCAGTTGAGAAGCTCAATCGGGTTGGCTTTAAGGTCAACTATAAGTTTGGGACTGTATAATTGCATCCCAAGGGTGGTCAGAGTGGAGCTAAACCGGCTTCTGTCGGCGGGACCCAAGTGGTGAAGCCTGTAGAAGCTACGGTAGCGGCACCTGTAGCTAAGACCACCGGGGTGACCGCCCTCTCCAGGAGACAGGTGAGGAGAAGGCCGGAAAGGGAGAGAAAGGCGTCAGGGGTTCCGCGGGGGAAGGCCTCACAAGGGCTCCCCCCGTGCAAGCCACTGGTTAGGTCTGGAGGCTCTCAGGCAGCGGGGGCCAGCAGAACGGCGATGGAGGACACTGGTCAGCCATCGGCCGGACAAAAAAAGGATGCGGGTGGTGGAGGTGCTGAAAAGGAGGCTGAGCAGGGCCTTCAGATGGGGCCTTCGGAAAATTGAAGGCACACATCGCCTGCCTGCAGATAAACCTGCATCATGCAAAGGCGTCTTCGGACGTCCTTTGTCGTAGGTTTATCTGCCAAAACATTGGCATGGCTCTAATCTAGGAGCCATGGGTGATTGGTAACCAGATTTGAGGTATACCAAATCAAGTGGGTAAGTTAATTTATCATAACGGAACTCAGATACCAAGAGCGGCTGTGTTGGCCAGTTCGCAAATTAATTTTATTCCCATTTCAGAGTTCATCTCCAGGGACTTGGTTGCAGTAATGGTGGAGGTTCTGGGTGAAAGAGGTAAACAGGAGGCTATAATGGCCTCCACCTACTTTCCTGGAGACTCAGAGTTAATACCTCCACTTGACGTTAGGCGGCTCATAGCTCATTGCAAACGCAATGGGCTGGCCTACTTGATAGGATGCGATGCAAACGCGCACCACACGGTGGGGGTAGCACGGACATCAATAACAGGGGTGAGTACCTTTTTGAATTTCTGATCTCAAATAATGTAGACATTATCAATAGGGGAAGGAAACCTACTTTTATAAATGCGATTAGGCAAGAGGTCCTAGATTTGACACTTGCTAGTTCGCATTTCAGTGACTTGGTCAAAAACTGGCATTTGTCTGAAGAGGCCTGATTATCGGATCACTTGCACATCAGATTCTATTTGGCGGCTGAGACCATGCAGCGGCATGAAATCATAATTCCAAAACTGACCGACTGGGACTCTTACAGAGTATCACTCGAATCATAAATGCCCTCGGTTGTGGGGAACATAGAGTCTCCAAAGGGTTTGGAGATCTGTTCAAACCAGCTGCATAATTCTATACACTTGGCTTTCGAGAACAGCTGCTCGGTTAAGCGAAGAGAGTCCACAAAGACGGTCCCTTGGTGGAACGGGACGCTGGGTAAACTGAGGAAAAAATCGAGATTATTCAACAAGGCTAAACGCACCGGTGAATGGGGCGAAAATAAGATGGCTTTGACGGAATATAATCTCGAATTAAGAAGATCCAAAAGGGCTACCTGGAGGAATTTCTGTGATGGAATCAATGAATTGCCCTCTGCAGCTCGCCTCCAGAAAGTCCTTTCCAGGGTTCATTCAAATGGTTTAGGACTTCTCCAGAAGCAAGATGGGAGGTTCACTGAAAATCAGAAGGAAACCTTAGAGTTACTGCTAGAGACCCACTTTCCGGATTCAGTAGTGGTAGAAGCCGCATGATCCCTCAAGTGAGGTGGCCTATGCGCCTCACAGTAGGACCTGGAGTCTCTCTAGGAAAATTTTCACACCCAGCAGGGTGCGATGGGCTATTGGGTCTTTCAAACCTTTCAAATCCGCTGGAGGGGATGGTATCTTTCCAGCTTTACTTCAAAAAGGTATTGAGGAAATACTCCCCAGCTTGATCCAGATGTTTCGGGCAAGTTGTGCTTTTAACTATATTCCGAAACTCTGGAGGAAGGTAAATGTGGCATTTATACCAAAGGGTGGGGGGGGAGGTCGTGCAGACACCCAGGCAGGGCATATCGGCCAATTTGCCTCACATCGTTTCTATTAAAGACGATGGAAAAAAATCCTGGACTATCAAATAAGAAGTGAGGTCCTTGAAAAACTTCGCTGCATCGAGACCAGTTTGCGTATCAAACTGGTAAATCCACTGTGATGGCCCTTAGCGGTCTAGTCACGAGGATTGAAAAAGCAGGGACATATAAAAAAATTGCCCTTTGTGCCTTTGTGGACATTGAGGGGGCGTTTTTGATAATACCTCCTATCTATCTATAGAGAAAGCTACAATGGAAAAAAGGGTTCCGCTTTCAACAACTAGGTGGATCCGTTCCATGCTGGAACATCGTGAGATTACTGCCAGACTAGGTGGCGAGTCAGTAACCATCAGGGTCGTAAAGGGCTGTCCCCAAGGAGGCGTACTATCTCCTCTTTTGTGGTCATTGATTATTAACGGACTACTGGTCCTTCTAAGTATCCATGGGTTTGATGTCCAGGGCTATGCGGATGATGTGGCTATCATAATCAGAGGCAAGTTTGATGAGGTCATTTCTGATCGCATGCAAAATGCAGTCAATATAATATGGCAGTGGTGTTACCAGGAAGGACTCCGTGTCAATTCAAACAAAACTGTCATTGTACCTTTTACGAGGAGGAAAAAGCATGCACTTACGGCTCCCTCGTTAAACGGTACTAGAGTTCCTTTTTCTACTACTGAACTGGAACCAACATTTGTTGAAAATTCAAAATAGAGCCACCAAGGCTTTCTGGGCCTGTCAAAGACTCTATGGGCGTACTTGGGGACTACAACCAAAAATAATCTACTGGTCATTTCTTACAATCATTAGGCCTATGGTCACCTACGCATCGGTTGTATGGTGGTCTAAAACTGAGCAGAAAGCAACGCAAACTTTATTGACTAAGGTTCAGCGTATAGCCGGCATCGGTATTACGGGCTCAATGAAATCATGTCCAACCGCGGCGATGGAGTCACATCTAGGACTGACACCGTTACACCTGCATGTTAAAACGGATGCTGCAATTATGGCCCTGAAATGCAGAATAAACAAAGAGCAAAAATCTAAAATGGTCCGATTACGATGGTTGATACCTCTATCAATAGGTTTCGGGACCTGTAATTGCTGTGACAATTTTCATTTTGATTGCTCGATTATTTCTAAACATTTCGTAGAAAATTCAATTTTATTGAAAATCAACTGTGCTATAGCCCACAAGTTTTTGGGCGGCAAAAATCTAAAATGGTCCGATTACGATGGTTGATACCTCTATCAATAGGTTTCGGGACCTGTAATTGCTGTGACAATTTTCATTTTGATTGCTCGATTATTTCTAAACATTTCGTAGAAAATTCAATTTTATTGAAAATGAACTGTACTATAGCCCACAAGTTTTTGGGCGGCAAAAATCTAAAATGGTCCGATTACGATGGTTGATACCTCTATCAAAAGGTTTCGGGACCTGTAATTGCTGTGACAATTTTTATTTTGATTGCTCGATTATTTCTAAACATTTCGTAGAAAATTCAATTTTATTGAAAATCAACTGTGCTATAGCCCACAAGTTTTTGGGCGGCAAAAATCTAAAATGGTCCGATTAAGATGGTTGATAACTCTATTAATAGGTTTCGGGACCTGTAATTGCTGTGACAATTTTCATTTTGATTGCTCGATTATTTCTAAACATTTCGTAGAAAATTCAATTTTATTGAAAATTAACTGTGCTATAGCCCACAAGTTTTTGGGCGGCAAAAATCTAAAATGGTCCGATTACGATGGTTGATACCTCTATCAATAGGTTTCGGGACCTGTAATTGCTGTGACAATTTTCATTTTTATTGCTCGATTATTTCTAAACATTTCTTAGAAAATTCAATTTTATTGAAAATCAACTGTGCTATAGCCCACAAGTTTTTGGGCGGCAAAAATCTAAAATGGTCCGATTACGATGGTTGATACCTCTATCAATAGGTTTCGGGATCTGTAATTGCTGTGATAATTTTTATTTTGATTGCTCGATTATTTCTAAACATTTCTTAGAAAATTCAATTCTATTGAAAATTAACTGTGCTATAGCCCACAATTTTTTGGGCGGCAAAAATCTAAAATGGTCCGATTACGATGGTTGATACCTCTATCAATAGGTTTCGGGACCTATAATTGCTGTGACAATTTTCATTTTGATTGCCCTGAAATTGAAATATCAAACCAGGCAATATGGTGGGTCATCTGGAAATCCTTAAGGAATTTCAGACAGACCCTACCATAGGAATGCCTTTCGACTGTATGCCAGCTAAACTGGACTTCCACAAACCATTCTGTGTTAGGTTACCTGACCGGGCTGTGTGTAGTGCAAGTGGACGATCCTTTGAGCGAGGGTTCATGGTATGGTTTACAGATGGATCAAAAATGGAAGATGGGGCGGGGATAGGAATAGACGCGAGTGGCATTATTCTCTCGAAGTCCTTGGGTATCAATGCTGCCATTTTTCAAGCAGAAGTGCATGCTATAGAACTTTGCGCTAGGATAGGCATAGCAAAAGCCCTAAGCGATGCAAAGATTTATATTGTATCAGACAGCCAATCGGCCTTAAAGGCTCTTAGATCTTGTACCGTTCAGTCAAGAGCCGTTATGGGATTGTCTGAAGGATACTAAACATCTGGCAGGCTCAAATAATGTGTGCCAGGTCTTACTGGAATCGAAGGAAACGAGGCAGCTGATGGCCTCGCCCGTGAGGGTTCTGCCTCTCCATTTATTGGACCAGAGCCCTTCTGCGGCGTCACTAAGGGACACTTTAGAGCAGCGGTAAAACGCTGGGAGGATGTTCAAAAGTCCTTCTACTTGTGCAGAATTCCATGTTTACGACAGGCGAAGAAATTTATACCACCTTCGCCTGTCAGGGTTAAGAAGTGTCTTGAACTTAGGAAACCTGAGTTGAGGCTGCTTACTGGCTTCCTCACAGGTCATGTCCCCTTAAGGTATCACCTTAAGAAGATGGGCCTAAGTACGACAGATGGATGCCGCTTCTGCGATCTGGAAGCGCAATCAGCGGAACATGTTCTGTGCCAATGCCCAGCCATTTTTCTAGGAGGGAGAACAATGGGCCATCTAGGAGGGCGAACAATGAGCCCGGATAGTATGTATCTTGTACCGGCCAGTAGTATTATCAGATTAATTAAGAGCCAGAATATTGACTGGACAGATAATTAAGTAGAGTCCAGCACAATAGATCTTTTAGGTCGCAGTGCGAGGTGGCTTATCGCCCATATGGCCCTTCAATTAATAATAATAATAATAAAATACGCTGAAATTTGTCAGAAGTTGAACCTGCCGTACGCCGTTTTAAAAAAACTTAAAAATCGAATCTGAATAAAACGTTACATTGAAGCCACTTACATATATTGAAAAACTGAAATGCAAGACAATTTCTGCAGTCCTTTAAGATTTTGTGAAGCCTGAGGTGGCGAGATTTCGGTTGTGCGTTATACCTTTGAAATTCTCAAAACTTTTACCAGCCTAAAACTTTCGGTTATAGTCTTTTGAACACAAAAATATTTTGCAAGATATCTTTTATAGTTGTTTAACCTTAACAGTCGATAAAGTCTGTAGTAAAGTATACAGAAAGACAATTTCTGCAGTCATTTAACCTTCTTAAATCGAAGATACAAATTATATTTTTGGATAATCTTAACATTTAGCCAACAACTAAAAGTATATTAGTTTCTTGACATATTGTACGACCAAATCGCACTCCATAAAAAGCAGATTTCCAGAAATCTTTCTTGTCTGGCAAGATTAGGTACAATAATTATATTGCAAAATAATTTTTATGTTCAGAAGGTGAAAAAGGTTGAAAGTTAAAAATACTTCGCTTTACCGGAACCGGAGTTTTCGTAAAACCAGCCTAAAATGTAAATCGAATGTTAAAATTGTAAAAACTGTTTTGAAGCGCTGGTAATTTCCAGCTTTTGCAAATTATTGATAAGTGTTCACACCTGAAACATTTTTTTTTTTTTTTGGGAAAAGCTCTAAAATATTGGAAGCTCTATGAAGAATCTCTTTATTCTTATTGTCTTGAATTTTTCAAACCAAAGTTTTAATTGTTAGACCCGGGTCTAACCCGGAAAATCAGTCACAAAATATAAATCATCTTCGCTTACGACTAAAGGGTGGGATGCTAAATAAACTTCTGTTAAAAAAGGGGGATTTCTTGAAATCTAAAAAATATTTTTCTCCGAGTATCCGAAATTGAGCATTATCGTTTGCTTCAACAAAAACTTGGCTGTTTTGAATGTAATCTATAGGTACATCTTTACAATAAACCTACGAATTCAATGTACAAATCAAATTAGCAATTGTGGCATTGAGAAGGAATAATTGTTCAAATCATTGAATTATCTATTGTTTGTGGGTAGCAAAAGCTTTACTCTGTTATATCTTGTGTGCGGTTTAATAATCTTTATTTCAAACCCAACGCCTTAACATATTTTTTGGTAGAAATTTTTGCAAGCGGTTACGTTTGTAATAAATATTTGTTCTTCGAATATATGTATATCACTCAATATAATGGCTATGGCCACTGACAGGTTCACAGAATTTATATACTTTTCAAGGTTCTCAAATATCGTTACCGACAATGTTGTTATTCTGGTTTATAAGAGTTATTGGTTTTAGCTACATAAAAAAACGCTTAGGATAACACCGACTTGTTTTTCTTTATGAAAAATGTAACAATTACCATAATATGAGAACATTATTTTACATTTTTTCTTATTTCCGAGAAACAAAAGCAATTATATTTACTTATGCAAACGTTTCACTTCGTAACGAACAAAATATTTACGTACAAGCTTTATTTTTATTACCCAAACATGTTTTGTTCATAAGATTAAAAGTTTGTCTGTACATATAACTGAAAAATTATTCATTATTTTATCAAGATGTAGATCACAAATTAGGGAATCTTTGCTTCCTTCTTATGGTTAACCCAGAAAAAAATGATACATTGTATATACCTAAAGATATTCTCGTTTAAACCATGTGTAGCCATGCCCATTCAATATATAGCAACTCAACAATGGTTTTGGTAGCATTGCCATTAATAAATTTTATCATAGAAATTAATGATTGTTATCCTTTGAATTGCTTTTATCTACTCAGTGACCAGTGATAATAATGATAATGTTAGATAAAGAGTTTCAGTGGTTTAAACATTGCCTAACTAACCACCCTAAATGAGCGAAACACCCTAAAATTCTAAATTAACCACGTGAAGTCGTACCGTAGCGCAAACCTTACCAAATAAAAGGAAACGTGTGGTGATTAGTGCCAACACAAAATGTGAATTGTAGAAACCAACCTCACTTTGTTGTTCTTTTCCGTTTCTAGAAAAATTTAATTTGCCGAAATCCTTTTCTTTTTATCACTAAAAATATATTTTAAAACTTTTCTATTTAATTAATTTCATTTTCATTTTAAATATTGCTCCTTATTCGAAATAATGTAAAACAACCTTAAAATGGAATTTAATAAAAGGAAAATTTGAAGCAAAACCTAATAATCAAAAATTTAGGAAATAACTGCATCAAACAAGAACAAAATAGTTGTAATGGTTTTTGACCTAAAGACGAGTCCCCATTTTTAAAGGAAACCGTGCCTCATTCAAAATGAATGCTCGCTTTAATTTTTGTCAATAATGATCTATCCGTATCACTCCAAGATATGATTCATTTGAAAGAAGATTTCTAGCATTTCTTTTATTGTATATAACGGAACCATCGTTTCAAGGCTTCTTTTAACGAGACAAATTGCAAAACTGCTATAGCGGATACTATTTTAGTAAGAAAATGATGTAACGAAAATGTTTTCAGCTAAATTATGGATTCTCAAAATAAACATGTCAGTCAGTGAAAAAAAAGTACGAAGAGGCACAACATTTGCTAAATTCAAGGAAAATAAACACGTTGGAAAAATCCGATTTGAGTGAAATCTCTGGTCGGCTATCTCGTCAAAATGGCTAACAAAAATTAAATTACCGTAAACAAAACAAAAAATCTTTCGACCCTGTCCAACTTAACTGCTTTGCAAAATTTAGCAGCAATCACAATTTGCACAGAAATTCTCACGTTTGATTTATTTTCGGTTTTAAAGTCGATGCACATTGAGAAAGAATTTTCGATAACGAAAATGTAGCATTAAAGGTTGGCATGGACGAAAATAATTTTTGCGCAACATTTTACACAATAATATTGAGCAAAAATATTATTTAAGCGATTCTCATAAGTGTGAGTGAGTTAATTGAATTCAAGTAACATAAAATTTAATAACGGTGAATAAATTTGGTATCCAATTTGATTATTTGTGTCACATTTGCTGTCCCAACTTTCAGCAACGATACGCTGTGATAATTAACATTTGCAACACTGGTCTTACATTTAAATTTTAAACAAATAGACACGACACAAAAATCGAGGTGTTCTTATTCGGGTACAACTCTCGGGGAAGCTATGTAAATAAGTCCACAGAACAAGAAAAAAAATCCTTTTGGCGATAGGCGCTACTGGTTTTAGGGCGCAAAGTTATTAAACGAAATGGTTACCAATATTAGGTAAACAAAACTTTGCAGTATTAGAACTGAGATTTTGCCATTCTTAATTTTTTATAAAAGGAGCCGACTAAAAAAATAGGCTACTGGCTGCAGTGGATATAGCAGCTGAGCTGAGGTCATTGTTTTCAAGCTATTCGAATATAAAGGGCTGGAACCTCACGACGTGATCAGAACTTCGGTCCTGGAAATTAACTCGACTTCAAAACTAATCCCTAACTGATCCTTTTAATTATTTAGCTCAAACTTCAACTCAATCGCAACGCAATCCTCAACGCAATCACCAACCCTAACCCTCAACTAAATCAACAATTGCTGCGTTCCATTTGACGTGGCAAAGTACAAATAAGTACTTGAGAGTAGATGGTAAATGTAACGCAGAAAATTAGTTGCGAAAATAAAATTAAATTTAAAAAATTTATTTGAAACACGGAAAATTGGAAAATTAATTATTAATTTGAAAACTGATCAGTCATTTCTTACCGATTAGTTTTACTAAATATTCTGGTAACGAATAGCGTATTTTGTTGACCAAAATTGAATTCGAATTATTTTGGGTTTATTTGTTTTCCAAGAAAATAGCTAATTTGATTTAATTGACAAAAGCCAACCTTTCCAAATAAAATATAAATTTAATATATATCATGACTCTGGTGGCAGGTATCATAACCAAGAATTAGAATTATGTTTAAATAAACCCAATTTTTTTTTGGGTTAATGTTATTCTTGCGGGGATTTATCCTATGCAATTGATGTTGTAAATTTCTCAAGGAAATACGCTAGAAGTCGCCATAAATTCAAAAAGCAAACTACTCATAAAATTTAGCAAAAGTAGCTGCGTGCAGTCAGAAGTACTTGTGTGTACTTTGCCACGTTAAATGGAACGCAGCAAATAACAAACGTTTGATTGTGTTATGTCGAATTTTTATATAAAAAGGAACTAATTTTGAAAATAATTTTCATTATGCTTTTGATAATTATCCCGAATTTGGATTGAAAGCTCAAGCTTAAATCTGCAAAAATAAAGAGCCCTGTACCAAAAAAATTATTTGTTTAAATATAAAGAATTGGCTCACTTAAGAAACAGCCCAGAACTTCCTCTAAAAATCAGTTTAGAATCCCATTTCCAACGCACATGTCGAATTTCATAATAATCGCTTAAGAAATAGCCAGGTTTCCTCATACTTGGCCATATTCCAGAACTTCATCCAAAAACCATTTTAAAATCCCATTTTCATCGTAGATGTCAAATTTCACTAAAATCCTTTAAGAAATAGATAAATTCCATCCTAATTGGCCATTCATATAATTTGCTAATTTGAGATATGACATATGTATTAATAGTGACCTTGTCTTAAAAAATATTTTTGTAAAGTTTGGTTCGAATCGGTTAAGGCGTGTGGATTTATTTAAATATCATACCAACAAAATCCTGTTATTTATACAAACACTCACTTTTATATAAATAGATTGCTCAACTGCTCACTAAACACTAGTCCAACCCCAACTCAAGCCCAATTCAATCCGCAAACGGCCCCTAACTGAATACTCAACTCAACCCCAAACTCTCTTTCAACTCAATCCTCAAACCTGCAAGTAATAAAAAATTGATCATCTGCTCACTATATCTTAATCCAACACCAAGTCAACCTGCAAATTGACTTAAACTCCAACTCAACCCCAAACTTAACGACCAACCCAATATTCAAACCAGTATATATAAAAAATTGGTAAATATTTCTACATATAACCAGGTATTTTGGGTTAATTCGTATGACAGGTACTCGACCCTCTTGACGTACAAGCTCCAAATCAATCAGCTTTTCAAATCTCCGCCTTGACCATAGAAACAAATTGGTAAAAAAAAATTCTAAATCGTACAAGCCGTTCTCGAAATACCATGGGTACAGGGTAGGCATCCAGACAGACGAACAGGATTTCAATACTTAGTATTAGAAGTAATCACAATATGAGAACATATGTATATATTTATATGTTCTCCACTCCCAAACACACCAAGTTGCCAAATCCACAGTAATACATATCCAACACTCTTTCCTATTAAAGATTTTTACACAAACACACACCAACCAAAAAAATACATCGAACACCATTCTTATTATGTATTGCATTACCAGTCTCATACTGTATCTTAGATCGGGCAATACTTTGCAATTGTGGCAATCGAGAGACAAATTTACAATTCGGTGCATTTAATAAAAATGAGGAAACGTTTACAATTTATAAACAACGTTTAGAAAATTACCTACATATGCGCTCTGTTACAACGGATGAACGCAAAGTACAAATATTAATTAATTGTATCGGTACTAAGCATTATCAATTGCTTAGTAGTTTAACGGCCCCCGACAAGCCAAACACGAAAACATAAGAGGAGTTAATTGTAATGTTAGAGGATCATTTGTGCCCGAAACCAAATGAAATCACTGAGCAGCACAAGTTTCTGCTTAGAACACAACACGAAGGTGAATCCGTGGCAACATACTTGGCAGAATTGAAACGCTTAAGTGTTTTTTGCAACTTTACATGTACATGCTGCAAAAAGTCGACTGCCGAAACGCATTTACGAACTCAGTTTATTCGGGGCATTAGTGACGCTGAAATTCGCCAGCAGTTGCTAGAAGAAATCCAACCGAATATGAAAAAAATTTTGGAAACGGCATTGGCAATGGAAGCATCAAAAATACAAAGTCGGCCAATGCAGGTCACAACGATTACTAAGTTTACTGATTGTTGATATGGCGGATCCCGTATCAAATTCCATTTCAAATGGTTTGTCTTCATCTCAGCGGAACACAATGCTTCTTTGACGACATTATTGTCGCTGGTCGTACATTGCCGGAGACGATGGAGCGCGTACAGGCGTTGTTAGAGAAATTACGTCGATATAATATACACCTAAATAAGAGCAAGTGTAAATTATTCAGAGAGGCGATTACATACTTAGGGTGTACACCATAAGTGAAGCCGGTATTCAGAAGAATGAGGATAAAACTAAAGCAATCGCTGAAATCACTCGACCGAGGGACGTGTCGGAGCTACGCCAATTCATTGGAATGGTAACATATTACAACAATTTTATTCCGGATATGGCAACCATTTTAAATCCCTTTTACAAATTATTACGAAATGACGTGAAATTCATTACGAATGAAGAATATCAACGAGCGTTTACTGATATTAAAGCGGAATTACAAAGCGATTCGGTTTTGATGCCATACGAAGAAAACTCCCATTGATTCTGGCGACAGATGCATCGCCCGTGGGAATTTCTGCAATATTGTCACATAAAACACCAACTGGGGAACGACCAATAGCGTATGCGTCTCGAGCGTTATCAAAAAGTGAGTCGAATTACAGCCAACTTCATAAAGAAGCGACAGCCATTTATTGGGCACTTCTAAAATTTTTCAATTATTGTTACGGACGTAAATTCACTTTAATAGCGGACAATAAACCTTTGGCGATGATTTTGAACCCAGATAAAAACCTACCGGCATTAACATCACAACGATTACTAAGTTATGCGCAATTCTTATCCGAATTTAAATACAAAATTGAACATGGAGAGGCAAAAAATCATATGAATGTCGATTTCCTATCTCGGCATCCGGTGGCGGAAATCGATCAACCAGAAAATAAAGAAGAACTTACAGTGTATCACTTGGCGGAAGATGTTCTACCAATTACGAGTGGAACAATTTCGAAGGCAATGAAAAGTGATAACGTACTATGTGATCTGTACAATCGTTTACAGACGGGAAACAGTTTAGAAAGGACATTTAAGGGGCAAGAAGCTGAATTAACGTTACAAAACGGATCTATTTTTAAAGGAATCCGGGTCTTAATTCCAAGCATATTACAAAAACAAATCCTAAAGGAATTACATATGGCACATATCGGCATCGTCAAAATGAAAGCTCTAGCACGAAGCTATTGTTATTGGAAAGGTATAGACTACGATATCGAGACAATGGTGAAAAGTTATCGAGAATGTGCGAGGGTCGCAAAAGAACCGGCGAAGGCTCCAGTGCACACGAATGTGAGTGCAGCGAATACACATGGATTTCGCTGGGCCTTTTATGGAACATTATTTTTTGGTGGTAGTGGATGCCAGAACAAGATGGTTAGAGGTGGTACCCATGAAAACTATCACCAGTTTCTATACCATCAGATCATTACGCGAACTGTTTGCACGGTTTGGTCTGCCACAAATAGTGGTAACGGATAATGGGACAAATTTCACGTCCAAAGAATTCCAAGATTTTTTTGCAAAGTAACGGTATCAAACAAAAGCGAACTGCTCCAGCACACCCATCCACCAATGGACAGGCAGAAAGAAGTGTCCAGACATTAAAATATGCATTGCGGGCCGCTATGAATGATCCAGGAGATTTACACCTGAAATTACAGCGATTCTTACTTCAATACAGGAAAGTAATAAATTCGACAATAGGGAGAAGCCCAGCAGAACAAATGCTAAAATTTAACTTACGATCAACTATCGACCTGATTAAACCAACAGATAGAATAAATGATTACACAAATAGTAACCCATTAGGGTATAGACGGGAGCTATGTATAGGCGATACAGTCCAGATCCATTGGTATCAAAACAAAGCGATCAAATGGAAATTCGGCAAGGTTATTCAGAAAGAGGGTTTGCTACACTATGTGATTGAGGTCGAGGGAAAATTGCAACGTCGACATATTGACCAGATTCGAGCCACAGGGGTTGAAGGAAACGGAGAGGGTTACTCGGACTCGGTAAAAATGTATCCAAATACAGAAGTATGCCCATCGAAGAATGACGATGATGGTAATATAACTAGAACGGAGAATATCGATTCAACAGATGAAGTGATTGATCCTAAATCAAAGGAGTCGCAACAAATAGGATGTACATCCTCAACGGCTATCTCAGGGCAACCCAGAGAGAGTATAATAAAAGGGGACGGAACTGAAATTACAGCGGGGCATATACGAATGGATGGACCAGAGGGTTCTACAGTTCGACGTTCTGGCCGAGTGCGTCGAGCACCAAATAGGATGAATTTATAAGGTATTCAGTTCTTCTCGCCGGGAAGACTATTATGTATTGCATTACCAGTCTCATACTGTATCTTAGATCGGGCAATACTTTGCTATCTAAAATGCTTATATACATATACGGAGGAGCAGTCATATTGAATTCGGAAAATAAGCAGCATATCAGACATATGTACACCTCAGTATTATAATAATAAAATGTAATAAAATATGTATTGATAACAAATAAATAGTGTCTCATTTAATATATAATAATTCTGTACAATAAAATTCCCATTTAATCAATAATTGTTTTTATTACCACATGGAAAACACAAGTGGCGTGAGATTACCTTTCTAACGATAGCAGAGAAGTACCGTTATCAAAATGTTGATCAAGATTAATCCTGTATCTTATTTAAGCATCACTAGACATTATTTTTTCGTATGGAAAGTTGAAAATTTGCAGTAAGTTTGCACACCACTGACACAATTTTAGATTTTGTTTTCGAATTAAACAAATAAAGGGGAAAACCCTATTTAATTCCGATTAAATTCACAAAACAAAACAATATAACACCGCGAACAATACTACGATCATTAAAATTTTAAATTCTAACCAAATTAAATTTAATTAAATAAATTAAATCAAAATACGGAGGAAGACAAAACACGTCTTCCTTCATCGAGCGTTCACTCACAATGTGACCCAGATCAGATCATGTCTCAGTCATGAAACGACACACCAAATTTCAATTTTCTATCACGTTTCGTTTTGAATCTGCCTCTTCATAGTCGTACTGTATTCATTCCGTGATTTTCCAAGCAATCACTTATGTCTTTGCTAGATTTATTACTGCTGCGTTCCATTTGACGTGGCAGAGTACAAATAAGTACTGGGAGTAGATGGTAAATGTAACGCAGAAAATTAGTTGCGAAAATAAAATTTAATTTGAAAAAATTTACGTGCAACACGGAAAGTTGGAAAATTAATTATTAATTTGAAAACTGATCAGCCATTTCTTACCGAATAGTTGTACTAAATATTCTGGTAACGAAGTCGCCATAAATTCAAAAAGCAAACTACTCATAAAATTTAGCAAAAGTAGCAGTCAGAAGTACTTGTGTGTACTTTGCCACGTTAAATGGAACCCAGCAAATTAAACCCTTATGAACTCTTCCTAAATCAACACCTTATTCAAACCTATCTCGACCTCAGCTCAACCTTCAATCCAACCCTAAACTAAACCACAACTCAACCCCAACTCAACGTTCAACTCAGCCTACAACTTAACCCTCAACTCAAGCCCAAACTCAACGTTGAAGTCAAACCCTAAATCAACACGGTTTGAAAATGATGTACGTGCATACATTAACTAAACTTAATCTCTGTCCTGAACCCCCAAATAAATCCCTAACTGGACCCATCGCTCAACCCCAACTCAATACTCTGCTCGAAAACAACTCAACCTTTAATGTAAATAAACGATCAGCTGAATCCTCAAATCCAAAATATCTCCAACTGAACGGTTAAATGAACCCCAACTCAACCCTAACCCAACCCTAGTCAACCCCAACTCGACCAAAAATGCAGCGCTGAACTCAACGCCCTACTGAATCCGCAAACAATATGGTTCGAAAAATACATGCGTACATAAACGCAACTCAAGCCAATTTCTAACTCAACCTACAGCTCTTCCCAAATAAATTAGCCCCTCACTAAACTACAACTCAACCCGAAACTCAATCACTAAACCAACATGGTCCGAAAGCTGCATGTGTCTAGGAATTCAACTGAATCATAACTCAATCTCTAACCCGACCCTCAACTCAATCCTCAACTTAACCTCAAACTCATCATCCAAACTCGATTAATAAATCAACGCGACTGAGCCCTTAAATCAACCCCAAACTTAGCTCCCAATAAACATTGTTTTGCTAAACTACTTGCGTACAATAACTTAAATCAAGCGTACTCTAATTCAACCATCAATTCAACATATAAATTAATCCCCAGGTTAACTGCTCACTAAACCCTAACCCAACTCTAACTCAACCCAAAAATGGAATCGAACTCAACCGTAAACTCAACGCTCAAATCAATAAATATAAAAAACTGATGACTAAACCCTGATTCAACCCCAACTCAATTCCAGCTCGACCCCCATTCAACTCGAGATAGGAACCCAAATCAGACCCTCTTGACGTAAAGCTTTCAAGAAAATTCAATAAAAGTATAAATCGATGATGTTTTATTCGAGCAAGCTGAGGTAGGAGAAAAACATAATAAAATACATCGTTTAACGGTAATCTAAAAATACAAAATTACCGATACGGTAATTGTTGGCCCAAAGAGCGCCAAGTTACGTAATTTTCTTAGCATTTTGTCAGTAAATTACCGACACAGTCTTCAGTATTTCCTAGGAAATTTTGCGGGTTTAAAAGTACAAAAAGTTTACCGGGTGTATTTTCGAGGAGGATACATAATTACGGTAAATTCATCTGCATAACTGAATCCCTCCAGAAGGGGTAGCTCCTCTTTTTCGATTTAAGTTATCCTTTCAATAATACAACATTTGTTGAATTTTCGCTTCATAATATTCGAAAATATAGGGTAAGGCTGACAACTACCGCCAGAGGGATAAAGTCATGCCCTGTCGAATGCAAAATAGACGTGTTTCGACTTTCTGTAAGTCGATGGTTTCGAGATAACATAAACTTGAATTCAGGTCACTTCAATTCAATTAACATAACTAAAGTGAACGAGGCCGGTAGTCTTCACAAGATAAAGGCGTTCTCGGTTTGGCGTAGACACACAAAATACACTTAACTAAGGATTTCATATGTATTAGCACTTATTGCCAGAAGGTTCACATTAATCCTTTCACAATAAATTTTTAATTAACACCGTCCTAATTCAAATGCCAAATTCAATAATTTAATAATAGGTAAATTCAGCATATACTCGTACATACTTATTTTAAAAGTTCTAAAAAAAAAAAAGCTTCTAGAAATTTGTTGCTCCTAGAAGTGTTTACATATCAAAAAAAAATCCATCACAAGTGGAAGTGATGGTTTTGTTTTGATTGAAATTTCTATAACTCAGAGTTTTAATGTCAATGGTCGTATTGACAAAAACCTACTTTTTAGAAAAACTGTTTAAATTTATGATTACATACTTCAAATTTGCATCAATGGTTCTATGTATGTTTGCATCTATGTACATAACATGTAAATACAAACTTCACACACATCATTCAAAAAATATTTCATGCTGCCCGTAACCCAATCTTAAAACACACACACAAACCCCATCGATTTTTTTTTTTTCATAAAAATATTTAACACAAAAACGAATCAATTATGTAAGAACCATGGCGATTACATATATATTTACATCAACTTATGATATTTATTTATACATAAAACTATTAAAAATTTCTTCAAAAATACACGACATACTAAAATTATATATATTTGTAGCGTAATTACAATGTGTAGTTGTGCTCCACATCAAAAATAAAATTAAATGTAATAAAAAGTATAAAGTACAACAACTGTGCAAAATAAAATGTGACGGGATTTCTTTTATGTGAAAAATTTGCCGGGTAAAATAAGTGTTATCGTAACAAGTGTAATATTTAAGTTGTATTCTATTATTATTTTATACTGATTGTGCGATAGTGCGAGTAAATAAATAAAAAAAATAAAAAATACTGAAAAAAAAATTGCATAAATCAATCCAGGTACGAACGTTATCCTTCCGGCCATTTTAATTTACCTAAACATAATTTTAATTTTTATTTGGAAGTTGCTATTTGAAAATTGCCGATATAAAAACCTTAAAAATAACTCTTGTGTTCTAAATTCTAATCCAGTGGGCCTCAAACTCAAATTACGGCCAACACCATAATCTGAAATGAACGAGCCGATTAGAAATAGTATGAGCGGCCAAATTCTTCAAAATCATAATATTTTAGAGAATGGAGTTCAGTTATTTAAATATATTCGCCGCACCATTACAATGTTTTGAGCAAAAAATGACTCAATTATATTGCCTCTCAGATATAGTCTCACCAATCTTAACGTGCTTATAAAGGAGAAGACTTAAATTTAGTAAATTGCGAACTCAATAAAATGAAAAAAAAAAAAAAGTAAAAATCACGATTTTTTTCAACAAAGTAACAATTTCATAAGTACACACCATATTTGCAAAAAATCATGATTTGACTTTCAGATAGGATTCTGGAAAATATCGTCACTATGATTGAAAAGGAAAAATTGACATAACCCAGGTGAATCGGAATTCTAATTGAACTGTACCCAAAAGTTAGATATTGTCCATATGTTACGATCTTCTGCGAAGCAACTAAAGACTGATTTACATTCAACGACAATTGACGTATGCAAAAAAATTGAAACACAACATAGGAAAAAGTACAAAGACAAAAAGAGAAAAAATAATCATTTGCTTAAAAAAGTCAATTGAAACCCGAAAAACAAACCCCAAAAAACCTCGTCTGCTCGATGCGTGAATAAATAAATGTAATAAGGTTACATAAATAAGAAAACGAATCATTTGCATTGGTTTATGACATTTTTTGTTTAAATTTACTACTTATTTGTAAAGAAAACGAATTTTTGATTTGACATCTGCATCTGCGAATTTTTTTGAATGTAAATCAGTCTTAATTCAACTACCTAGCGGCTAAAATTTAAACTGGGGTTTATGCCAGAGGTTTGGTTGAACAATTGAAAACACCGGAAAATTATTTGGTTACCATTACAAGGAACTTAAAAACGGTACCCCTGGAAGAATTGTACCGGAGCCCAAGAAGTTCTTGACAAATAAAGAAAATGAATGCGTATTCGATTCCAATAAGAATAATACAAATCTATAGGATTCCAATTAAAATAATCCAGAATTAATTTTTTACAAACGGACGATTTGGAATCTTGTTATTGGCAGTTTTACACTTAAAATATTGAGTATTTTCTATTGATGGTCCATTAACAAGCACTCTTAGAGACTTGGGCAAGGTTCAGCTAAATAGGTCATATAAGCGAAGGAGTGAGGTACATTATACTGAAAAAGTTATTTCGAAACGAAGGATTTGAAATCTGGTTAATGGCAGTGTTCCACTTACAATGTTGAGTATTTTCTATTAGTGGTCCATTAACAATCACTGCCAGAGGTTTGGGCAAGGTTCGGCTACATAGGTCAAATAAGTCGAGGTTAAGGGAACATGACCCAAAGAAAGTTTTTTCCAAATCGAGTATTTGGAATCTTGTTAATGGCAGTTTTGAACTTAAACTATTGAGTATTTTCTAATGATGGCACATTTACAAGCACTCCCTGAGATTTGGGCAAAGTTCAGCTAAGCATGTCATATAAGCCAAGGTGTGTGGTTCATTATACAGAAGAAGTTTTTTCGAAACGGATTTGGAGTCTTGTTAATGGATGTGTTCCATTTAAAATGTTGATTATTTTCTATTGGTGGCCCATTAACAATCATTTCCCGAGATTTGGGCAGGGTTCGGCAACATAGGTCATATAAGCAGAGGTGTAAAGCACATTATCCAGAAGATGATTTTCGAAACGTAGGATTTTGAATCTTGTTAATGGCAGTGATCCACTTAAAATATTGAGTATTTTCTATTGTTAGCCCATTAACATTTACTCCCAGAGATTTGGTCATTGTTCGGATATTTTGGTCATATGTATAAGCCAAGGTGTGGAGCACATTATCCAGCAGAAGTTGTTTCGAAACGGAGAATTTGGAATATTGTTAATGGCAGTTTTACATTTAAAATATTGAGTATTTTATATTGAGGGCCAATTAACAAGCACTCGCAGAGATTTAGGCAAGGTTCGATTATGTCATATAAACCGAGGTTAAGGGGACAAGAACCAAAGGAAGTTTTTCCCAAACAGAATATTTAGAATCTTGTTAATGACTGTTTTGAACTTAAACTATTGAATATTTTCTATTAATGGCTCAGTTACAAGCACTCCCAGAGTTTTGGGCAAGGTTCAGCTATGTAGGTCATATAAGCCAAGGTACGGGGCACATTTTCCAAAAGAAATTTTTTCGAAATGGAGGATTTGAAATCTTGTTAATAGCAGTTTTCAACTTAAAATATTGAGTATTTTATATTGATGGTCCATTAACAAGTACTCCCAGAGATTTGGGCAAGGTTCAGCTACACATATATGTAGGTCATATAAGACAAGGTACGGAGCACATTATTCAGAAATGTTTTTTTCGAAACGGAGGATTTGGAATCTTGTCACTGGCAGTTTTGTACTTAAACTATTGAGTATTTTCTATCGATGGCTCAGTTGCAAGCACTCCCAGTGTTTTGGGCAAGGTTAGGTTATGTAGGTCATATAAGCCAAGGTACGAGGCACATTATCGAAAAATTTTTTTGTCGAAACGAAAGATTTGGAATCTTGTTAATGGCAGTGTTCCACTTAAAATATTGAGTATTTTATATTGAAGGTTCGGCTATATACATAGGTCATGTAAGTCAAGGCATGGGGCACATTATCCAAAAGAAATTTTTTCGAAATGGAGGATTTGAAATCTTGTTAATGGCAGTTTTCCACTTAAAATCTTGAGTAGTTTCTATTGATGGCCGTTAACAAGCCCTCTTAGAGATTTGGGTAAGGTTCCGCTATACAGGTCATATAAGCCAAGGTATGAGGCACATTATCCAAAAGAAACTTTTTGGAAACGGAAGATTTGAAATCTTGTTAATGGCAGTTTTCGACTAAGAATATTGAGTATTTTCTATTGATTGCCTTTAACAAACACTCCCAGAGATTTGGGCCAAGATCAGCAGAAAACTGCCATTAACAAGAAAACTTGTTGTTCTTAGCTTTACATGGAAAAACTCATTCATTTACGTTTTAATTGGAATCTAAAAACATATTTTTAGTTTGGAACGATTTAATTATTTGTTAGAAACTTAATGGAAAGAAATCACTCAGTCTAACTGTCAAACATAAGTTAGAGTTTATAAGACGCAGCTTTGGAATATTGTTAAATATTATTGCTGGAATTTCTGATTCAGAACACATTCACAGAGGGTCCTACGGAATAGTGGTTTCCATAAATCTGGTACCTTCTTTCATCCTAGAATATTGCATTTGGTGATCGTTACATCATTTCTACTGTTAAAGTTAGCCGAAAGTAAAAAAGGTCTATAATGCAGAACCTGCTTAATATCAACCGATGGTAAAAAAAATCGGTGAGGTAGATTGTTTTATTCCAACCAAAAATAAAAAAAAATATTCATTATCTACCGATAGTGTTTCTCGTGGAAAATTATTGAAAATCCGCGGATTCCAAGAACTCAACAGTGTTATGCAGACAAACAAGAAGAGGCGCAACAACTACCAGGACAACCACAAGCAACCCTTTCTATATTAATACAAATTTGTTTCCCACATGGGAACACAGAGATATAAAGTGATGATGATGAAATGAAATCAACCCTCGGAGGAAAAAAAAAATAGTTAGTAGTTATGAGTATATATAATAATAATTAATTAATTTCCAGAAACCTGGCCAGCGCGAGACACTCGGGCGGAGGATACTGTGTGAGGGGAAATATTGTGTTGTAAACACATGTGCCATAATTGTTATAAACTTTCATAAAAATAAAATAACAAAAAAAAAAATAAAAATCGACTACACTCAGGTGTTTGGAGCCAGGTCCGGTCCAGAATACTTATGTACCTTACCGTTCCTTTCCTTCGGTCTTATTATGTGTAAAGTGGTTAGGTGTACGGTGGAACTTTCGTGCAATATATTTCTAGATGTAACACTCTAGAGGGTTGATTTTATACAAAACTTCTAATATTTTTGGAAAATCGAATTTTCCCAAATTTCCCACGGGAAACTGAATTTTTCTACATGATGGGTGTTGACAAATCACATCAATGCAATTCATCTACAAACATACGAGTAACACTCTAGTGAATGACTTTATACCAATTTTAAATATTTTTCGGTTCCGCGGATTTTCCACAGTTTTCCACGAGAAAGTCGAGATAGAGATTGTGTCAAGTAAAAATATTGCCAAAGGTCTTCTAGTGGCTAAACACTATCGACTAATAATGACTTAATTTTTAATTTTCTGCTGTGATAACTAATCTGCATTATTAATTGTTTACTTTCGGCTGGCCACTTTATCGAATTTTCACAGCTTTCCCACGGGGACTTGATCTTTCTTTCGAACGATACCTATTTACAAATCACAAATGTAATCAATCTCCATCGGTTTACAAGGGCATTGCTAATAACCTATCTATGGTGTAAAGCCGGGATTATTCAGTAATTTAGTCGAAACAATCAACATGAGACACTCAGTAGCTACATTTTTTTATTCGCTCCCGGTAGCTGCTTTCGAAAGCCGTCATATAAAAAGTGGCTCCCGATAGCGTTCCGTATAAAATGGAAGAGTCAAATATTTTTTATACTTTGATGTTAAATAAATTTAGTTCATCAATACATAGCACCAATAAAAATGATGGCTCTCGATAGCAGCAATCGGGAGCGAATAAAACAATATAGCCAGTATTAAAGATTCTTTTAGGCACTTTCTAGGATAATTGAAATCACGTGTTAATTGTTATTTAAAAATACGTTGGAAATTAAAAATAAAAATGGAATGTAGGAACAATAAAGTACATAATGTTTAAAACTCAATAACGAAAAAATAATTGGGCAAAGAAAATTCAGATTTAAATTTATCGTTCAGTTTTCGTTCCGTTACAGTAACATTTCAAAACACTGCTATTACGTATGAAAATGTGTAATAATTTTAAATGTTAAAATGAACAATACTCCAACTGAGATTGAGGCTAGGAGTATGAAAATTCACCAATCTTATTACTTAAAGTTCGTCTTTCGAAGTAATCGAAAGCCGGGGTCAAGATCGAAGGACCTTCTGTGTCTGCACATTTAAAGGCTGACTTTCTTATCCGTAAACCAAAATGGAATAATTTTTAATTAAATTTCATAAGCATGCGGTTCCGCCGTGTTATTGAAAATGATCACAGGGATTATTTGAATTTGGTTCCAACAATTAAAACCTCTTTATACCGGATACTGATATAAAGAAATGTGGTGCATGGGGTTCAAAATAAAATAATTTTGAACGAAACTAGAAATAAGAACAAGAGCAAGAACGAATTGGAGCATCACTGCATATCGATACCTTAAAGCGAACAAGTGCGTTGTCCACATTTTGAATATCGACCTTTTCGACCGATTGAATCATTTTGTTCTGCTGCTTGTATTTTGAAACGATCCAAAATGTTACTGAATTTTTAAAAAGCGAATACATATATAAATGAGATGCTGGTTAAATTATTAATTGTCAATGAATTTCTATTTAGAGAATAATGAATTCTGATGCATTCGAGCTAGTTTAATATCAAGCAACAAAAAAAGTTTCGTCAAAAAACCATGAAATTTATTTTTGCTTTTACATACAACCAATCAAAAGTAATCATCAATCAAAAGTACCATCTTAGCGGTTACGGGAAGTATCAGGTGAGATAATAAAATTGAACAAAAAATACAATTAACCATTTGGCAATGGTCAGAGTTTCCTACTTAAAAGAAGCCACATTGAGCGCTCAAAGTTTCAGTTGTGATTTCAAACAAGTTGATGATAATGAAAGATGGGATGAAAGTAATATTAATGAACATTTTTACGTCGATACAAATTTGAAATTTATATCAACGGTGAAGAGGAAGGTGACTATCTGAAAATTTTATTTCGTTATAACATGAATTTAAAAAAATACCCCTGGCAGTCGAAAAACAGACGCCCGAGAACCCGGGCATTACATTTCTCGAGTGTTTGAACAGCCTAGAAAAAAAATCCGGAATCTAGAACCTCACCCTCAAGTTGGTCAAGAACATCTATAGCAGAAGAAAATGAATGCTTTTTTTATTTTGCAGACATTTGTGATATTCGCTGATCTCAAAAATTAACAAAATTCGACTAACAACTAAAAACTCGAATCTCACAAAATGTCGATGTAAAGAATTTCTCTAACAAAATTAAAAGATACGAACTTAATTATTTTTTATTCTGGATAGCGCCCCAACTATTAGTTAAATTCTCCTCTCTTAACAAATTTAAACATTTGCAGTTAAAGTTGAGAGGTCTGATTTACCAGCATACGAAAATCTGGTCAGAAAAATGCAGTGACGCCAATAAAGCTAGAGCTAGGGTATTTTTCATTTTATTATTTAGGACGTGTCCGATTTCTGTGCGAAATGATTTTTTTGTGATAAATTTGAGATTAGTGAAATAATTTTCTATTCCATATTTGAAATAAGTTCATTTGCTGCCGAAAACTGAAATAATTTTGACATAATAAAATTGACATTTGGAAATACAACAAACGACAAATTGTACATAGAGAGTTATTTAAAAGTGTATAGAGACAAAGGCACAATTTTATCCAAATATGGTATTATTTCTATTAATTTCGGGTTACATGTGTTTAATGAGAAGAACACGGAAATTTCCGCGACCTTTAATAATGGATCTCCAAAACTCCTAGGTATGATACATTTAAACTTACAGGTATGTATGTCAGGTATTGCTCTCTAGTATTTATAAATATTAACAAACTTCATTCTTTGCAGCGACCAATAATGTACACAATTCCCTCAACAAACAGTATTGTTAATTCAATACTTAGTTATAATGATCCTGTGACGAGAATGCATTTAAGGATATCGTCTAACACTTTCATCGCTGTTAGCAAAATCTTGTCCAATAAAAACCGTGGTTGGGGATCGGAAATGGAACTAATGATATTGTTGCTGTGGCTGGAAAGTGGGACTAGTTATAGAATTGTATGTGCAGCAATGAACATGTCAAGATCCACAGTTTGTGATATTATTCACAAAATGCTGGACACTAGAAAATGCTGGAACTTATATTTTATAAATAAAATAAAATTAAATTATATAAAACTTATTTTGTCTAGTTCACGGTACAGAAAGAAGAATTATTATGGACATGTCAAAAATAACACAACGGTGCTGTGATAATTTGGTTGCCTGCAGTTTAACCTTAATTTCTCACAAAAAAATTATTTCGCACAGAAATTGGACACGTCCTTATATTTAAACCATTTTCACTTCAAAAATAAATTTTAAATGTAAAATAATCTTTTAAAAAAATTTGAAAGTTTTTTTAATTAATTAATTTTAATTATAAATAGTTCGTTCTTCAAAAACTGCAAAAATAATTTTTTTAACATTGGTTTAGTTTACAACAAAAAAATATTTGTAATTAAACCGATAATTAATATAAATATTAATTAATTTCTAATATTGTTCTATTAATTGCCTAACATGCCCACAAAATTGTTTCGTTGTCACTGTATGTACATATATGTACATACATCCGGCCTCTTGATGAGACCTTATCTTCTCTATTTGCAAATTTCTAATATCAAGAAGAGAATACGGTTCTCACCCTGACAACTCTACTAATATCAAGAAAAGAATCAGGTTCTCACCCTGACAACTCTAGACGAATAATGTAAAGCCATATCATGTATATAATGGTCTAAGGGGATAAGACTCTTCAGCTGGACTATGTTAATTGAAGAATTGGATACAATTTAACCTCTCAGAAACTGAATCACAGAAAACAAAACGGCTGAAAGAGAAAATAAAATTAAGCGATATTATTAGCGATGATACCCTCTAGATTAATTGAAATTTTAAAAGGGCAGCTTGATTATAATTGGAGGCTTACACCAGATGGAATATTTGTTCTCGAAGAATTTTAACATAAACGGAAAACTTTATGTTAAAGAAACATTCTTTAAAATCGGAGGTATAAGCGACTTTTAACTCAGGTGCCTCTACTTTTTCTACGCAAGTTGCTGTCAGGTAACAAATCTTCGACTGCATGGTTCTTATTTAATTTCATTAAAAGTAAAATTCTTCAAACAATTTCTTTTACGCGTTTCATATTTTGAAAGTAAAGAGTTTGGCACTGATGCTGCTTTTGCTCGCCGAACAACTCGCAAAACACCAACAAATATATTTTATTGTACGTATTTTACGCTTTTTCTTCATATTTCATACTTTTAACAATTTCTTGAGATCATATGGCTTCTTGTGAATGTTACAAATAATGTAGTTTGGCTGTTAGTAAATAGTGAAAACTCAGAACACAGTGGAATTCTATAAAACTATTATTTACTCGTTATTTCCAAATACAAATGGAACATAACTTCCGTTTGAGGGATTTATATAGTGCTAATAAATAATGTCATACTTACATTTCGGAAAAATAAATGTATTAATTATGAACAAACAGAAAACATATTAAAAAATAATTTATGGTAAGCATTTTATGGTAAAAATTAGTAATAAGAAAAAATATAGTTTCTTGGTTGGCAGGACAAAATCTGGCTGGCTTGATTTATGCGTTAGAAAAGAAAAACAAAATACATAATACAAAAAATTATAAATTAACGGAAGAAATAAGAAAGCAAAGTTGTTTTGAGCTTTATATAAACATGAATACAAATAAAATAAATATTTTTTTTTTTTTTAATTTGCATGGGCTTTCATTTCATGGGAGTCTTTATAAAATTGTAACATTTGATTATTTGTATTACACAAGTTTTAATTTTTGGCGGCATTATACAGGTTTGGCGCTAGCTGATAGCGTTTAATTTTATAAAATACAAGATCTGCGGGGATTAGTAATTTAAATAAAACAATTCCAAACAAATTATATTTTAATTAGGTAATTGTTTTTTAGATTAAATCAATTATTATCTAAAGTACATACCAATTTATAAAATTTTTAATTTTATGATTTTTTTTTTAAATTTTTCACTTGGTTGGTTGGGGTTGGCAGTTTAATTTTTATCTACGTGTATTAGGATATTCTATATAAATTTATTTTATATATCGGTTATAACCATTCCTTTCGTCCTATAATTTTTTACACGTAATTTTTTTTTTTTTAACAAAAATAAAAATAAAAAAAATAATAAAATTATATTAAAATAAAAATTTATTATTAAAACATAAAATAAAATTCTTCTTGTAGTATTTTTATTATGTACTGGTATCAGAAAGAATTTTTCTAACTCTCTTACTAATGTAAAGAAAAATTTTCTTTCCCGAGTTTTCAATTTTTTTTTTTTACTTTGCCTTTTCCATGAATTTATATACGAGTACATATTATATATGATCTCTTATCTGATAATTTATGATATAAATAAGAATTTAATTAAAATAAAATAAAACTGGAATTAAAAATAAAAGATAAATGAAAATTTAACTCTACTCATAAGTGTCTAGACACAATTATGTGAACTATTTTTATAACGAGGTGGTTTTAGTGGAATAAAGTTGGGTTTCATAATTAATTCATGCAAATTTTTTAATTATTGTAATTTTATTTGCAAAGGCATATTCTCGGTTAAGATTTTTTCCAATTGATATGCGGCGGTAAACAATATATGAAAAAGGCAAATAACAAGATGCACATTTGTGAAACTAATCATAGAATTTTTATCCCAGGAGCAATATTAATTTTTTTTTTTCATAAATTGTACCTTATAACAAAAAAACATAATATCAGCACATTAATTAAACATAAGCTTACTTTTACTTACAAGGAAACGTTTTGAACTGTCAAATTCATAAAATTACAAAAAACTATTCTAAGTGTGAGATATTAACGAAACCAGTTTTTATCGACAACCAGCCCTTCTTAGGGATTAAAACCACCCATTAATTTAAGCTCAAAAAACACTTTTTTCGATAGATCTCGGCTTCTATCAAATCAACCTAGATTATATAAAGCCACGGTACACAAAATAGAGGTAATATACTCATTGGTTCTATTTTCGTTCATTTTTGCGCAGCTGTCAAAAATTTCCAATATGGCGAATGTTTGAGACCTAAATGGTTTGTTTATCTAGTGAATTTAATTTTGAGTGTTAAGTTTTTACGATAAATCTATTAATATAATAGTTTTAATATTAAAATTGTTATAATAATAATAAATTAAAATGCGCTGTGCTATTTGCGGGTGCAATGAAAATAATAAACATAATAATAGTGAATTTTCATTTCATAGTTTTCCGAAAGACAAAACAACGTGTAAACAGTGGGTTTTTTTATGTTGTAGGAAGGATAAATTTAATATAAACACTTCCAGAATTTGCTCTAAGCATTTTAATCAGACTGATTTTTTTGTGAATCCATTGTATGAAACGTATCGAGTTATAGTGAAACCTAAATTAAAAAAAAAATGTTGTTCCGTCACTTTTACTGCCAATGAAAGACAAACTGAAAACAGTAAACTCTCGTAGTGTAAGAATTGACAAAAAAGCTTCGCAATTAAGGTAAGTGGAAGTTTCAAATTAAGTGATAATGTAAATTATTAACCAATGAACATTTATTTTTAAATAGTGCAACTGAGGTTGGTTCATCAGATATTGCTGGACCATCAACGTCAACGAACATTAGCAGCGGATTGTCAGATGCGCTGCATGAAAATTTAATCGAAAAATCTACAATTAATGAACCAAATCCGGCCGCGGTACAGTGTCCAGATTGTAGTACACCAAATAAAGAAATTATACATCCGTCGTTTACTCAACGAAATCCAGTCGCTATTCAGTGTACGGATTGCACTACACAAACAATAGAAATTATACCTTCCAGTTCAGAAGTTCGTGGTTTAAGGCAACAGATTTACAAACAATCTAAAATAATCGATTCTATGAAACATATATTCACCGAACAGACAATTAAAAAAACTTGAATGCCCAGAGAAGCGTGCGAAATGGCAATCGATGACATTGCCAATGCCATTGCAATACACCCAGCAGGCGCACGAGCATATCGCTTGCTTCTTAAAAAGCAATATCCGTTACCAGCAGTAATAACACTCAAAAAATGGTGCGCAAAAATTCAGTTTATCCCGGAATATTGAAGTGTATTACGAATATAATGAAAACCGTCGAGTTGAAAAGCGAGGAAAAAATTTGTGTTCTTTCATTTGATGAAATGAAAGTGAAAGAAAAAATTGTGTACGACAAATCTAAAGATGAGCTACTAAAGGCTGCAAAATACGTACAGGTTGCAATGGTGCGTGGTTTGTTCGGAAATTGGAAGCAGCCGATATATTATGACTTTGATCAGAAAATGACAAAAGACATATTATATAAAATAATAAATACCATACAATCGTGTGGGTTTCATGTGGTAGCCATAGTGTGTGATTTGGGGGGATCAAATCAAGGATTGATACGTGAATTAAATGTAACAAGCCTAAAACCTTCATTTCCCAATCCAGCGAATCTATCTAAAAATATTTATCTTTTCGCTGATGTGCCACATTTAATCAAATTAATAAGAAACCATTTTTTTGATAGTAAGGGATTTATTATTGATGGTGTAGTTATCGATAAAAAAACTATAGAGGAGTTACTAGAGAAAACAAATAATAAATCCGATTTAAGTGTAGCCTTCAAAATCTCGGCAACGAATTTAACGGTCAGAGGAGCAGCCAGACAAAAAGTTAAATTGGCGACCAAACTGTTTTCTCATACAGTTTCCAAGGCGTTCTCCGCGCGCTGGTAGTTTGGGAGAACTCAGCTCAGAAAATTGGGTTAAATGTGCGGAGTTTTTCAAATTGGTAAAATTTAAATCTTATGTAATTAATTTTTTTAAACTAAATTTTTGTTTATTGTCGTTTAAGGTTAATGATTGGTTTGATTGCCTGAACGTCAGAGTGCCATACCAAGACAATCGGCATCGAGTTCAGGGAATTGGACTTTCAGAATCACTCCAGTTTGAGTTAATTGAGAAGATGAGCAATACGATGTTCACAATGCGGGTTAAAAATAAGTTGACCATGCTGCCATTTCAAAAAGGTCTGTGGCTAAATTATGTGAAAATTTTACCATGCCATTGCTAATGTTTTTTTTATTTTATACAGGCGTAATAATGACCAATAATGCGCTCAAAATGCTGTATACCGATTTAAAAGCAGAATATAAAATAAAGTACCTATTAACATACAGGCTCAATCTGGATGTTTTAGAAAAATTTTTTGGGGTCATCCGTTCAAAAGGCGGGCTCCACGATCATTCAAATCGACTGGAATTCATGTATCGGATGCGATCATATGTACTCGGTAGAAATGAGGGCAGTATTTCAATGAATAGTGACACTATGGTGGACGAAACCCCTGACTTGGATGCAGTCGGCCATCTAATTGGCGACGTATTAACTACATTAACATCCGATTAAGATGTGGCCGATAAAAATTTAGACGAACTGGAAACATTCCAGTATGATGGGTTGGAGCATTTGGCAGGATACATTTGCTATAGAGTGAAAGATCCATGCTTGACGGTGGATAGAGAACTGGTAAACACATCCCAAGACCGTTCATTTACTTGAACAAATCAGCTAACCGAAGGCGGCTTACAAAAACCATCGGATCAACTAATGGGACACATGCAGCAATTAGAGTTCATTTTTAAACAACTCAACGGAGATGAAATTGTGTATTCCAAGGATTACATAAACAATTTAATTAATCTTTCTACAACTATATGTTGTCAACAAAAAGTAAAGGAAATTTTTTTCCGATCCAGGATGCACTTCAGAATTAAACATCTTAATAACAATTTAGAAAATACTAAGAAAAAATAATTACATAAATAAATTTATTTGAATTAAATACATTTTTTATTTATTGAAAATAATAAAAAGGTCAAAGGGCATTATAAAAAGGTCTCTATGTTCCGCCATTTTTTAAATTGTTGTTCTTGTAATTTTTGGCAGATGCGCAGTATATTACCTTTATTATGTGTACTGTGATATAAAGCCATTGTCTAAAAAACGAAGCTTTTATAAGGGAATTAGAAACGAAGCAAAAATCAACCTTCCATAGTAAAACACATAAAACATATGGGAAATCAATCTTTTTCATAAGACAAATTTTTAAATGAAAACGTTACAAATTCTTAATTATGATTTCTGAAATATTTTCAGAAATGTTTGAATTTCAACATATTTGAATGTTTAAGTAAATCATTTTCATTTTCATGTAATAATTAGCTTACTAAAAATCGTGTGGTTATTAAGTCAATATACATCACATAGATGGCAGTGATGGCAGTAAAAATTTGGTAAAATCTTACCAAAAACAGAGAGAAAATTAAAATAAGAGAGCGCACGAGGAACCATTTATTTATTCTTTAGCGAAACTAGTGACATACCCAGTATACTATGCCAGTATTATTTTACATTGTATTGTATCAAAAACATCTATAATTCCAAGACGAATTATTGTTTGTTATTGTCTGATAATTGCTACTGAAGGTAGTATTGGTGACTAAATGATGACGGCAACGTCGCATATTACTTTACATTTATTTTCATATAAACACATATTTACTTTTTATTTGTACACTCTTGACAAAAATATTGTACATATTTGAATTCATTTTTGAATTTAATAAAAAAATTATTAAGATAATTTAAATTTAAAAGGTGTCTTAATATTTTAATATTTAACATGTAGTAAATCATTAAAATATGTACGCTTATTCGTATTTTTTAACACAATGAAATGTGCCATTTTTTGGTCTAGAGTCTAATAAAGATAGGTTATACATCTTTTTCCTTATGTCAAAAAATATGTACGACAAACATACGACATTTTGTTTTCGTGGCCCTTGTTATATAAAAATTTATTTTAACAGAGCGCTCAAGATTAAACACGTAAGTAATTTGTTTATAATCTCAATATTTCACGTCTAATAACCATTTTGTTGCAGTCGGAGCTCGATAATTAGGTTTTGTGTATTATCCAACTCGTTACACAAAATGAGGTATTTCCTAGCTGGTTGTATAGTATACAAACCCTCGTTTAACACGCTATTCGTTTAACACGTTTTCGATCTTACAGGGTTTTTAAAATCAAAAAAATTTTTACCAGAAACAATGACAGTAACATTTTAAATGTTGTACTGCCAATATACATGCAAAGAATACAATTTTGTACATGTTGTATTACGAATTCCTAGTATCAATGCCGTCTAGAATGTACAAGCCATACTACTGTCTACGTCACTCGATTTATGTCGACAGTTCCATTAATCTTCTGCAGATGGCATTAATGCTAGAAAAATGAAAAAGAACAAAACATGAAAACGAAGAGATTAAAACATGTGAAAATATAAAAAATAAATTAGTATTAATCCAAGCGCAAGAAAGGGAGGTTCTACATCGTGTGTTTTTTTCATAATTTAAAATTATTAATAAAAAATAGTTCATATAAATTTTTCCAACTCATATTACATTTTTAGTTAATATTTATTTATATTTAAATCATTATTTTATTAGTTTTAAATTATGCAGAAAATTAGCAGAGATAAAAATATGTACAACTTCCCTTTCGTACGCATGAGATAATACTAAATAAGTTTTTTATTTTTGAAATGTTTTATTCTCTGTTTCTCTCAACTCTTTCATTTTCCGAATGTTAATTGCCATCTAGGTTATGTCGATGAAATAAAAAATAATAATTTTTGCTTTTAGCAGTATGGTTTGTATATTCTAGACGGCACTGCTAGTATCAACTTTGATAGAAATGGAAAAAATGGGAATTCCCCTTTTCATATTCAAAACAAAATTTTATGTCTGTATGAATTAGTTGATTTTAAATAACAAAACGAAGTGCATCATTGTTTTCAAACTTTCTAATTAAAATAAATTTGTATCGGTGTTCATAATTAATTGATAGCGTAAATTTATTTAAGGTAAGTAAGAATATTGTCTTATACGAATTCTATGATTTAATTAAAATTTTATAGTTTTACCATGGCAAAAGATAGAATTAAAAAAACAGAGAGTAAAAGAAAGGTTATATCTTTACAAACCAAAACGGAAATTTTGAACCGTCTACGTAATAATGAAAGAATAGTAGATGTTGCTAGATTTTATTCCATGAATGAAGCTACAATAAGAACAATTAAAAAAAACGAAGACCCAATTAGAAAAAGTGTAGCTGCGAGTCTGACCACAACTTCACATGTAAAGAAATGTTGCCATGGAAAATATGGAAAATGCTTTAATGATCTGGCTAGAAGATCAAAATCAAAAACGAATTCCAATTGATACCAATTCCATAACAAATAAGGCTTTACAAATTTATGAGAAAATCGAGAATCAGTTGCCGTCTACTTCTGCGAATCAGGTACCTTTTCAAGCAACTCATGGTTGGTTCGAACGGTTTAAGCAAAGACATTCTTTGCATAGTCTAAAATTAAAAGGTGAGCAAGCATCTGCGGATTTCGAAGCAGCACAAAAATATCCACAAAAATTTGCGGAAATTATTGCCGGTAAGTCTTATAGTCCTGACCAGGTTTTTAATGCAGATGAATCTGGATTATTTTGGAAAAAAATTCCTGAGAGGACTTTTTTAGCTAAACACAACAAGTCAGCTAGCGGCCACAAGGCAGCAAAAGATCGTATAAACGATTCTTTTTTGTAGTAATGCTTCCGGAGATTATATTATGAAGCCATTGGTAATTAACAAAGCCAAGAAGCCACGTCCGTTTAAAGGGATAAATATTGACAATCTTCCCGTATATTGGAATGCCAATAAGAAAGCGTGGGCTACCGCTACATTGTTCAATGATTGGTTTCGTTACTTCTTCGTGCCAGATGTGAAAAGGTATTTAATCAAAAAAGGGTTGCCTTTCAAGGTTCTTCTTATTCTTGATAATGCTCCCGGTCACCCTCAAGATTTACAAGAGGAAAATGATGAAATAGTGTTTGTACCCAAAAATACAACTTCTCTCTTGCAACCCCTAGACCAAGGGATAATTTCGACATTCAAGGCACTGTACATTAAAAAGTCATTTAAATATATTTTGGATCAAATGGAAAATGAAGAATCTCTTTCGATTATTGATGCCTGGAAAAAATTTACAATTTTAGATTGCGTCAAGCATTTAGGAATGTCATACGTTGAAATTAAACAATCAACGCTCCATGCGTGTTGGAAAGCAGTAAGGCCTGCTATAGTTGAAGATAAGAATTATCGACTGTCTTTAGAGAATGAATATTCTCAGATAATTGAGTTAGGTCATACGTTGGGTGGAGAAGGCTTCGAGAGATATAGCTGAAATAATGGAAGATCAGGAATTACATGAAGAGGACCTAATAGAAATGGTAGGAAAAAATGCTGGAAATGAAAATGATATTGAATCTGATGTTGATGAATGCGAACCTAGTGCATTTACAGCGAAGGTCGTGCGTGAGGGTCTTGCGATAGGAAGAAAATTAGGCAACTATTTTCAAGAGCATGATACGAATGTTGAACGAGCTCTCAAATTTCAGCGAGATATTAAGCAACTTTAATCTCAATCTAGAGGTCTACGAAGATATAACTAAAAATAAGCCACAATTGCTCATATCAGACTTTTTTACTGTGAAATCTCACGGAACTACATTACCTATGGAAAAGGAATCCAATGAGATAGTGTGGTCTAGTGATGAAAGTGATATAGTGTGGTCTAGTGATGAAAGTGATATTGTAGAAATTTCTAAAAGAAGATGTATTATTGAAAGTGACAGTAATTAAATTTGATTAAAATTAGGATGTTAAGTCCTATTTTACATGAATTTCTAATTTATATTTATAAAGAAGATACATATATGTTATTTCTATGAAATAGATTTTTTTCATATTTGTTTAATTTTAGAAATGAATTGATATTATTATATTTTATTAAATATGTTTGCTATTCATATTTTGTATTAAAAAAATGATTAAAAAGAATTATTTATAGTGATTTTCATTTTACACGGTTTTTCTATATAAAAGTTAATTTTTCGAGTTACACGGTTTTGTGAGGAACCTATCTTCCGTGTAAAGCGGGGGATAGGTGGTTGCTATTGCTTGTAAGGAATTAAAAAAAATTGGGAAAATAAGTTACGATTAGTAAAATTTTAGGCGGGGTGTTGAAATTAAAACTTAAAATCTTTTAACACATGTGCATGATAACCAGCGAATCTTTAAACACTTAAACACTTTTCGTTCAGTTCAGCCGCCACTTAACACAGCGAAAAGTGATGCACAAACTGAAGGATATGTTAGAATATGTATATCAAAATTTATAAATTTTGCTATTCACATTACGAGTTTAATATTACCGATCAAACGGCACAGTGGTTAAAGCTGCAGCGGTTGGATCGGGAGGTGCCGGATTTGAATCCCGATAGGGGTGAGATGCAAAGCGAATTTGTCACCATCTGATTACGATCGGTGATGACGTAAAGAAGGACAGTAAAATGAACTGCGAAAGTGTTGGGAGTGCCTTTAGCCCAAGAAAAGATTGCATAGATGAAAACATAAAAAAAAAAAAATTTATTTGTGTTTATTAGTAGATAAGGATTCGGTGGCCGATAACGGGAAAATATTAGAAACTTAAATTAAATTAAACGTCATGGGCGTGGTGCGATATTTGCTTTCATCATAGTGGAAAATCAAGTAGGAAAATCTGTCGCATTTATAATATATCGGTAATATTTTAGTATTTTGATTTTCAGACGTTAATTGATTACTTTTAAGGAAAACTAAGCAATTATCTCATTCCGAAAAAAATTAGCTGATTTTAAATGAAATTCAGCAGCCCCAATTTAGCACAATAACAGAAGTTGCGCGAAATTACGGAATTAGTAACAAAACTATTAGTGGGGTCGAGTCAGTTGTGGGGTGTGGGGTGTATTTGTGGTTGGGGTATTGGCGAATTATGTTAAATAACGGGCCTATTAATTAAGAAGAATTGGTTCACTGATAATCACGTAATTGATTTTTCAGCGGAATATGTGCGTTGAATGTAGCGAACATCCTTATGTGGTTATTTAAGTGAACGTATGATATAAATTTGATCGAACATGCAAAAGATTGTCACGAATTCTGCACAAAACGTAAATTTTTACCAATGTGGAGTCACCCGGTTCTCGATGTTGATTTGGTGATATATTTTTGATAATTCGATTATTAGACGACATTTTTGGAAACTGCTTAAAAATTGACCCATATTATGATTGGCGAAACGATCAACAATGGTATTATGCAACAATAACGAATACATTAGTATTGCCATTTAAAAAAATTTGAAAGTTCAGTTTTGCTTTATACACACGTTTTTAATCAGTTGTGAAGCCGAAAATCTATTTTGCTAAGTTGCACCCATATTAATTGACACCTTCCAAAGCCATTTTAGACTAGATTTAAATAAATATTTAATAAAATTTAATTATTGTCCGTTTTATAGAATTAAAATTTAGATTTTATGGGTTTTTTTTTTGGTAAATACGACACAACCGGGCTTTTGGTCGTGAAATAAAATGTCATCGACAGAAAGTGACTATTTTACGACAAACAATGATTTATAAACGCCGACTGCTTTTTTTCGTTTACTCTTCTTTTGGGAAAGGTAAATTGTGGCCGTATTTAGTGTGTTTACCTCGACTACTAGTCCGCATTAGTAATAGCAATTTTACTATAGTCAATATGAAAGGACGCGAAAACGGCAATTATAATAGGGCTTATTACTACTAGTCATTGTTTAAAGAGAAATCAATAAATAACCTCAAATCAGACAACTCCCGTCATAATATGTGGGCAAAATACCCAAAATAAGCTCAAAATATTATTTGTCGGTTAATTTCGTCGATTTTGGTTGACTACTGTATTAGGAATACGTCTTGATACAACAATTTTGATCCACAAAAAAATAACTTTCTCTATTGACAAATAGCATCAACTTTAGGCAGCGTTGTTTCCTACAAAAGGAATGAGAATTGTCAAAATCAAGTGTTTGACAATTTTGGCCTCCTTTTTTGAACGATTAAATTACTAAAAGTAGCAAATAGTTTGGCGACTTTTACTTTTCGAATTTTGGTTCCTTTTAGCCACACTGCAACGGGCGCTTGTCATCCCCCATTACCAAATATACCTAATTCACAAAAACTAAAAAAAACTTCATCCCAACCTTGCAGATATTTTCTTTTCAAAAAATCTAATGACAATATCCAATGCAGTTACCATTCCAATTACCTTACTTGTGTTGGATCAATTCTCTTGGTACATATTGAAACATGTACATAAACAAGTTTCATAATCAACAAATAAATTTACGTAAAAACCTGTAATTCTAGTGGCGCGTGCCCAAGTGACTTATATTTTTGATTACGTTTATTGGGGGAGTCAATTGTCATTCAACGTGGGGATAATAATTTTTATATTCTAACAAAATATAAACCTACTACTCATAACTAAATTTGGAATTGTGTATAATTTAATTTAATTTGTTTTTTTTTTCTGAGAAGCTATGATCAGGGATCAATTTGTAGGTAATAATCTACGTAAAAATAAAAAAAAATATAACACTAGTTCTCTCAAAAATATTTCCTAACGGTAGGGCACATCCTAACTTTGTAGTTGGTCTGTTTCAAAGTTTCCCTGTATTTTTCCTTTTAGATGTTTTCAACCCAGTCTTTCCTTACGACTTCAACTAGTTCTTAAGCGGAGCTACCAAAGCCCATGACCGACTTAACCTCTACCGGACTGGGCACCGGGATTAAGTCGTGGTAGTATCCTCCCTCTTAAGAAGAGATAGGAAATAAGTGACGCCGCCAGAATACTTATTTAAACAAGAGCGCTTTTAACAGCGCGGTGACATTGACGTATCACAAAATGCATAGATTTGAAAGATTTGCTTTTTCATATCGGTGCTATCACCCTGATATTTTTATCGGATGATCAATCGGGGACATCATAGTCCTCTATTGTGTCGGTCCAATAATTGTTTGATATTCTGACAGTTGCCTTACTTTAATTATGGGCTTCAAAATAAATCAGGTTGCGATAAAGGCTAACAGATGATACTTTTGTAATTTTTGATTGCCACCGATATCGATGAAGACGTTCCAATGGAAAAACGACCCCATTATACACAAATAAGTACCGGTTTCAAATACAGCCTTAGTTTCTTTTAATTCTTTAAACTATGTTAAATTATTAGTATTTCGATGTGTACGGTTAGCAAATTTTAGTTTATTAGCAAAGAAGTATTTTACTATTAATATACCTACTTATAGTGTAAATTTAGGCTAAATCACGAAAAAAATAAAATGATCTGATGTTGAGAAAATAGAAAAAAAAACATTTCGGCGGCCATTTTGTGAAAAAAATTAAAGATGTAATAGTTTTTTTCGGTTAAAGTGTACTTACCGGGTACGGTGAAAGAATCACGTAAGAAGTATATTTTTTGAAAATTTTTGAATGGAGGATTGTGTATCTATAGTTTTTAGGAGGTATAAGTCAAATTGGAAAAAATACCTTTTTCCGGGAAAATATCCGGGAACTTTTTCATTAAAAAAAAAAAAATGTTAGAATTTTTTTCCAAATACGTAAAAACGTACAATAGATTTTGATGTCATCAATATTTCGCAGTTTTTTCAATTTTTGTTTTTACTTGTTTAAAATTATAAATAAAAATTGAAACAGGAAGAGTTATATTAATTCTGGAAAAGCGGGGCTTTGGGCGGCAGCCCCATCTTATAAGGTATACAACGAATTAAAATTACATTAAAAAAAGTGTTGTTTAAAGAACTTGCCATTTTTATTATTTTTGGTACTAGCAGAAGAAGCAATAAAAGCGATAAAAACTCTTTGATCTGTGTCTGGAAGTTTGAAGAAGCAATTATTATTTATAAAAATAAATCAAATTAAAAGTGAAAGCGAGAATTTTTACGAAAAATGTGAAAATTTTCCAGGAAAATTTGGCTTTCACTCCCTCAAAACAATAGACGCGCAATCCTAATATCAACAATTATTAAAAGTTTTAGAGATAGTTCTCCGAAAAAATTGAACTTTGCTTGTCTTACCTAACTTTAGCGACGTACCCACCCAGCAAGCAACTTAAAGCCGTTTTCTTAATCCCTATTTACCTATCTATAAAATAAGTGATTTATTATAAATTTTGAACAATTAATTTTTTTAAACAATAACTGTGCACAGGAAAAGGGTCAACCCTCATACTTAAACATATTTAGCAAGAAAACACAAATACATTTCAAGCTAATTGTTTAGTAATTTCAATAGGATTAAACAGCGAAAAAGATAGAAAAATTCAAAAAAATCAGTTTTTGAGTAAATTGGAAATACCTTTCGGCAGCCGTTTTAAAAAGGAGAATCGTTAAAATAAGCCCGGTATCATAATTTTCGGATAATTAGTTTTTTTTTTAATTCGTAAAAATATACCAGCATGTTTACCGATTTTTGAAATATTTGACCTTCTTTATCTTATGCAACAATTTTTTATCCTCAAATTTCTTTTTTTAAATGACAAAATTATTGGATAACATCTAAAAACTTGTGATTTCACGTGTTTTTCACGACAGTTTCTTGAGTAACAAAAAAAAGACTAGTCTGTGAATGGGGTTTGGTTCCCAAAAATGAATTTTGATTAAGTAATTTTTTGTTTTTTTTTTCCACGAACTTTTGGGGTGAAAAGGGTCTATTTTCACAAAGCTCTTTTTAACTAATTTATTTTAAATTTTTCGAAAAAACATACGAATTTAAAATTCTTTGGAATCAAATTTCCAGTCTAAACATGTACATATTATGTAGAAACGTTCTTCGTAAAAAATAATTATCTGGCTATGATTCGGAAGAACCTTATATTTTATGTATTCCTAGTACGAACATAAAGGAAAAAATGGATTTATTGAAAAGTGTTTTCTGGGTAAGACTTATACTAAACATCTGGTGAATAAATTGTGTTCAATTCCTTTTATATCTGTAAAAGAATTCAAAATAGACCTAAGCGACTAGTAGGTAAACTAATTTTGACTTAATACTTTAAGCACAGTGAGCATATACTCGTATTTCTGCATTTTGCCGAATTAATGCAAAGCCCGTGTACACATATTGTGCATGCCAATTCGCGACCTCAGAATAGCAAGGTTCTATGAAACATTTTTTTAAAAATTGAGTTATACATGTATACCCACTAATTTGAGGTCGATCTTTTAAATGGTGTTGTAAGATTTTAAAAACATTTAATAATAACCGAGAGAGCGCCATAACAAAGTACTAAACGAAGAACGAATCACTTGTAGTTTGTGATAAATGGTTCTATCTACATAGCAAACGTTCGATAGAACTATGTTTTTTTATTTTCTGACTTTCTTCTTTAGATATAACTTCGTTATTTTTTTTTCGTGTAGAAACACCTGTTTTTTTCAATATGTTAACATTTCGCGCAATTTCCATTATAGTTCAAACAGTGATGTGGGATATTACACCTTATATACTTTAACTGTTCAAATTAATTTATATTTAATTATATAATTCAGTATTTTGAATTGTGTAGCAGATAAATAAGCAATTAGGTAAGTGAGGTAATTTTATAAAACTAAATTTAGTTTCAGTTCAAATGTCTATAAGCCCTTCAAACAACCACGACACTCAAATATTAGAAATTGAAATACCTCAATTTTCTACTGATTTTGCCATTGATGATCCTGACATAATTTCATTATTAGGAGAACAACCTGGCTAAATCCCAGGCTCAATTATTGAAATAAATAATGGCCAAGAATTACCACTGTTTACTTCAGACGTCCATAATGAATCTTCAAGTTCAAGTTGTGGTGCACCGGTAAGAAAACAATATGTTTAAAAAAAAAATACCGAATAGCTATTTAATTTATTTTATATTTCATTGTAGTTTATTACACGAAAACGTAGTAGAAAATCAGATAGTTGGCAAATTACCCAACGACGAAAAACATTTCAAGCCGGCATGGAATCCATGAATTACAGGGGTATATTACGTCCTAAATGGCAAATAAAAAATTAATTTAAAAGACTGCTGGAAAGCTTGTAAATTAAAGTGCTCAACTAATGTAAGCGAAGTTGAACGATCGAACATATTCAAAAATTATTATTCGATAGACCAGACTGGAAAATATAATTTCATTGCATCAACCACACTGTAAAATTGCAAGCCAAACGTGGTTGGCAAATTATCGTACCGAAAGAAATCCCAAAGGGAACGGCAAATAAAACTCCAAAATTTGTCTCGCAATTTTCCTATTTTATTTCGTAAAGCCAAAAACGAAATGTTGTTGATGATTCTCAATTTTGAGTGAAAAGAATTTCTTGAATTTCTAACAATTTAATTTTTATTTATTTATTAATAATTGTTGTCGCTTCGACGGTCCAAGAAAAAGAGAATGAAATTTATTTATTTTAGCTTTAAGAAATAGTTTACAATAGTTTTTAGTTAATATAATTCCCGGTAGATGTTTAAATCTCTTTAATCAATAAATTTAAAACGTACTCATTATTTTAATGGAGCTACCAAAGCGAATACGATCACCTTTACAAATTTCAATTTAATTGATTGTCAAAAAATGTCATTTGTTTACAATTACGTGATACAATTCAAAATGGTAAGAAATTTTTTAAATTAACTTTAAACTTTATATGAATTAATGAATTAATTATTTCAGGTTGGATTCATTTAATGGAATGTACAATTATAAACTAACAAATTAATAAGATAAGTATTTAATAGATATAAGAAGTAAGAGCTTAAAAGATTAAATTTTACTATTTGATTTCAGGTAAACATCACAGCCAAATTATGGATATAATTCAAGTTCAAGTTCAAGGTTGAAGTATCAAAATTGTATTTGTTGTGATTGATGTTTTAGCTAATGTTTTGTTTTGTTTTGTTTTACAGATTCACAATTACAGCATAGATGATAACCAGCTCCAGAATATATTGCTGTGAATTGTTGCGTTTGCAACATACTCCCCCGGTTAAGCAGTTATTTGCTTAACTACTCGATCATCAATTTGCATAGCTTGGTGACTGGACGTTTAAATATTAATCTTGGCTTCGGTAGATTCCCCATGATCTGTTCACTTAATCTTGGACGCGTTCTGATGCAATGGATACAGCTATTGGAAATTTTTTTAATAACATCTCTCGCTCCAATGATCCAATACTTTGTCCGCGTAATGAAGAGCAGTGTTGATGGATTCGGGTGTAGATGTTTTATATGCAGGTAATTTACCAGTTTGTCGATTAACTGGTGTTGCTTGGGTAGGATGGCTGGATATTTCATGGTGTAGCTGACGGTCGAATTCTGAAGTCGTCCACCTACTCGTAATATTCCGATTTCATCAACAAATGGATGAAGCGATCGTAATTTGCTGTTTTGCTTGATTGATTTATTGTTCCGAAGCTGTTGTATTTCTTCGCGAAATGCATCATGCTGCGCCCATTTTATAATAAGATCTTCGCTTTTCTTGAGATGTTGACTTGTTATAAAATTTACCTCCCCTTTTCGGCATTTTTCCGCAAATCGAAAACAATTACTTAAAACTCGGAGAATGGACATGCAGCTTGAAAATTTATTAACAACATATTCGATCGGCAATATTGATTTGATGTTGTTGTGGTGGTTTATTGTAACTAAAGCAGATGTTCTTTTTTCAGCATTAGTTGGTTCAACTGAAGTGCCTTTGGGAATTGGCCAGAATGATGCTGGTTGTTGTAAAAATTCTGGACCATTCCACCAAATTTTATGCCTTAATAATTCTTCTGGTGATAACCCACGACTTGCACAATCAGCTGGGTTTACCTTAGTTGGCACGTGCTGCCAATGATTACCTGGCAATTTGTCGATGATGAAGCTGGTTCTGTTGGCTACAAAGCAATTCCATTTTCTTGGGACATCAGAGAGCCAAGCTAAAACGATATTGGAGTCAGTCCAAGCGTGTAACGTATGTACGGGTGCTTTAAAGATACCAGCAACCTTATGAAGCAATTTAGTTAATAGTACGGCTCCACAAAGCTCCAGACGAGGAATGGACAACTGCTTTAAAGGAGAAACTTTTGTCTTTGCAGCTATTAAATGTACAAAAGTTTGGCCGTCAGCATTGGTAGATCTCGAGTAAACGACGGCTGAATACGCTTTCTCAGAAGCATGACAAAATCCGTGATATTGGACGCTATGAATAGACTGCATGTGTAGGAATCGTGGGATGCGTATAGTCGCTAGACAGGTAAGTTCATTTCTTGCGGCGAACCAAGTTCGAAAAATGTCATCGGGTAATAGATCGTCCCATTCTATTTTGGTCAACCAGAGTGATTGCAGCAATATTTTAAATAAGATGGTCGTCGGTGAAAGCCATCCAAGTGGATCGAATATTTTGCCACATTCCGATAATAAACCTCTTTTAGTAAGTTGGTTGGCATTTATTTTCGGCACGCTGAATGTGAATGCGTCTTCTTTTGTCAACCAACAGATCCCCAGCGTTTTGAAGTAAATCTCAGGATCTTCAAATAAAATCGAATCTTGTCCTTGGTTGTTTTTGGGTATGTAGCTTAATAATTCCTCGCTGTTGAAACTCCATTGCCTTAATGAAAAACCTGCTTTTGATAAAATGGCTGATATTCCTCTATATGTTGCAGTAGCCTCTTCTACGGAATCGCCACCTGTCAGCAAGTCATCTACATAAAAATCAGAGGTAATGGTGTTTATTAGTTTTAAAGAAACATCCCTACTGTCTGCAGCTGCTTGATGCAATGATCTGATAGCAAGGTACGATGAACAGGTCAAACCATATGTCACAGTATTTAATTTAAAGTACTGCATTTCTTCATAAGGATTTTCACGCCACACGATTCTCTGGAAGTTTTGGTGCTTAGGATGAACTATTACCTGGCGATACATCTTCTCAATGTCAGCGACAATTGCTACTTTGTGCTTACGAAACCTGGTTAAAATGGTAAATAGATCCTCTTGAATGGTTGGACCTGTTTTTAGTACGTCGTTTAATGATAGTCCTGTACTTGATTTGCAGGATCCATCAAATACAACACGTAGTTTCTTCGTAACACTGCTTTGCTTGATCACTGCGTGATGCGGCAAGTAATAGAAATTGCTGTTTTCTATAAACACGTCTTCTCTGGGAATACGCGACATATCACCAAGTTCTTGATATTCCCTGATGAATTGGATGTATTGCACCTTGAGATTTTCGTCTTTCTGGAATTTCCGTTCCATTGCAATCATTCTGGATCTGGCTTGTTTCAAAGTGCTCCCTAACTGCTTAAAATTTTCCTTGAGAGGCAATTCCACAATGTAACGACCATTTGCATATTGATGTGTCCTAAAGAAGTGTTCTTCACATTCATCCTCTTTGACAAGTACCTCAAGTGAATTTTCTTCAACTTCCCAGAATCGCCGTGAAAGTTGACATACATCCTCCGAACTTGTCTGGATCGTGTGACACCGCGTTTCGGATTTGGTAATTGAATCAGTATATCCTGCGACTATCCAACCGAATAAACTATCTAGTAAATAGAGATTAGGTTTTATTGGTATCCGTCTCTCCTTTACTATATCGTAGAACACGTCGATACCAAGAATCATTTCTATGGGATTTGGATCGTGAAAAGAAGGATCAGCAAGACAAAATTCATTAAATCGATTGGTATCCTTTTGATCTAGTATAATTGCATGTGATGGTAAATATGTAGTTAGGCTGTTTAATATCAGTGCATCGACTACCACAAAATGTTTACGATCGTGTCTGGAGGACAATTTAATATTTATTAGTCCTCTGGTCTTACCTGCAGAAATTGAAGACAACCCATTAACAGCTATACAAGCATGCTTACGTTTTAAACCCAACTTTTTTGTAAGAGCTTCAGTGATAAAGGTGGATTCTGAACCTGTGTCTAAAAGCGCACGAATGTTGTGGCTTTTACCATACGTATCCATTGATGACATGATTACAGTTGGTAATATCGTTTGTTTGTTAGTCTCAACTTTTGCCTTTGTGATCGTGTAGGAATTTGATTCTAAGTTGGCTGATTGGACAACTTTTGCAGACTCAGAACTAACCGCGTCACTGACATTATCTTTCGCTGGTTCCACTTGATCCCTGTCCTCATGCAAAAGTGTGTGATGCTTCTCTTCACATTTAAAGCATGTATTTAGTGAAGGGCAGTCATTGGCTGAGTGTCCAAGTCTCAAACAATTAAAGCACAATTGATTTTTTTTAGCAAAACCCTTACGAAACTCGACATTACTTCTTAGAAACTTATAGCACTTGTTAATAGGATGTGGCTTTTTACAATATAAGCATTCAATTTTAGTCGTAGCTACAAGTGCTTGCTTCGGAAAACTTTTGTGTGGTTTGATGTTCAAATTACAGCTCTCTAACGCGTCACATCTTCGATGAAGAAAATTCAGAAACTCATCTACGTTTGGAGTATCCATATCCACTGAATGGAATGCCCATTGTTGCTTGGTATCGTCATCTGTTTTATTTAATAGCAAGTAAAGGATCCAGGGATCACGCGATTCACAGGCTGAACCTAAAGCTTTTAGACCACGGAGCAGTTCGTCTGAGGTTTCCGTCAGTGTTCTGAGAGAACTTGATGATGCTTGTTGAATACTGGGCTGTCCAAAAAACGTTTTGATGATTGTATTAACAATAGTCCGTTTTTTATCGTATCGTTTCTTTAGCTTATCCCAAGCTTCCGCATAACTTGCATCGGTAATTAAAAAATGCTTGATTAATTGAGCCGCACTTCCTTCTACAAGTCCCTTCAAAAGTTGAAATTTGTGAACATTTGGTATTGACTCGTTCTTATGAACTGTAGCCTCAAATAAGTCCTTAAAAGATGGCCATTGTGTGTATTCACCGTTAAAAGGCGGAATATTAATTCTCGGTAGCTTCACTTCGTGATTACTAGTGGTTTTATTATGCATCATTGAATCGAAATACGCTTTTTGCTGAGAATACATGTTATTTATAGTGCTGTTCAGATCATCGTTGATTGAATTATCAGCGGATTTCCGCTTTTTTGTCTCTCGTAACAAGGCGGCTTGAGTACTGAAATACTTTGCTTCAAATTCATCAGATTTCGATGTTTGGTCGGGCAATAATAACAGTTCATCTTCTATGCTGCAAAACTCTTCCCACCATGAACTTAATTTGACAGATCTAGTTTCAAGCTCTTCAATTGTTGTACGTGGATCAATGTTCTCGACAAATGTAGCAGCCTTGGTTAGCGATCCTAGAACGCGACCACGTTTTTGAACAAGCGCAGTAGCAGCCATTTTGTAATCGAAAATAATAGCGAATCACAATTTTAATGAAAAAAAAAAAAAAAAAACACACTTTATAAAGTTCACGTTTAATAAAAATTTCACAAAATCTTAATTTTAATGTTCACTGTTAACTATTTACCATTCACATTGATAGTTTGATTGTTTTAACCACTTATAATGCTTATAAAAAATTGGTAAACTTACAGTATCGGTGTAAAAATGTAATATACATATAGTTGAATGATGGCGTGATATAGAAAATGGTTGCTAATTACTTGCTCCTCCTGATTGAATTCACTGAAGAAAAGTGTTATGCAGCGTTCCTGAATCTATAGTGCTAGCCTCATCCGGCTCGAAGGACCATGTAAAATTGCAAGCCAAACGTGGTTGGCAAATTATCGTACCGAAAGAAATCCCAAAGGGAACGGCAAATAAAACTCCAAAATTTGTCTCGCAATTTTCCTATTTTATTTCGTAAAGCCAAAAACGAAATGTTGTTGATGATTCTCAATTTTGAGTGAAAAGAATTTCTTGAATTTCTAACAATTTAATTTTTATTTATTTATTAATAATTGTTGTCGCTTCGACGGTCCAAGAAAAAGAGAATGAAATTTATTTATTTTAGCTTTAAGAAATAGTTTACAATAGTTTTTAGTTAATATAATTCCCGGTAGATGTTTAAATCTCTTTAATCAATAAATTTAAAACGTACTCATTATTTTAATGGAGCTACCAAAGCGAATACGATCACCTTTACAAATTTCAATTTAATTGATTGTCAAAAAATGTCATTTGTTTACAATTACGTGATACAATTCAAAATGGTAAGAAATTTTTTAAATTAACTTTAAACTTTATATGAATTAATGAATTAATTATTTCAGGTTGGATTCATTTAATGGAATGTACAATTATAAACTAACAAATTAATAAGATAAGTATTTAATAGATATAAGAAGTAAGAGCTTAAAAGATTAAATTTTACTATTTGATTTCAGGTAAACATCACAGCCAAATTATGGATATAATTCAAGTTCAAGTTCAAGGTTGAAGTATCAAAATTGTATTTGTTGTGATTGATGTTTTAGCTAATGTTTTGTTTTGTTTTGTTTTACAGATTCACAATTACAGCATAGATGATAACCAGCTCCAGAATATATTGCTGTGAATTGTTGCGTTTGCAACACACACAACGAATTGAAAAAAGGAGAACATTAATAAAAGATCGTCCCTCACGAAGAACGTTCGATTTCTACTATTATTTTAATATTTACGGCAATCGGGTCTCGGTTTGCAAAAAATTTTACTTGGGAACCCTCGATATTTCCCAGAAACCTATTTATACGGTACACCAGAAAATGAATCCTACTGCCACAGTTTCTAAGTTTCTAAATGTGCAAAAGGAACAACAAGTTCCCGAAAAATTGCTAAGGACAGATTAGATATAGTTGTCAATCATATCGCAAGCTTTCCTTGCATTTAGTCGCATTATTGCCGCGAAAAAACTAAAAAAAAAATATCTGGACCGCAATTTAAATATATTAAAAATGTACGACTTGTATGTAGCAAGTTGACAGGAATTGGGAACGATACCGGTAAAGGAGAGCTTCTACCGAAATACTTTTATCATACGAAATTTAATTTGGATTTTTTTAAGCCGAAGTCAGATCGCCTTCGAAGGGTACAACTATGTTTTTGTTTACAAATAATTTTGACACATTAGCTCTTTCTAATTTTTTATTTCTTTATTTTGTTAAGTTGGTATCAAAATTCTGTATTTAAAGGTTACACTATCGTGATTTATTGTTTTTGTCCATCAGTCTTTTATCAATATTTTTAGTTTTAATGCATGGATTTTTTTTCCCCACATTTTATATTAAATCCACGTTCAGCTTTTCATATTTTTGTATTAAAATTTTTTTTTTTTACATATTTTTAAAGTTATCTTTTTCTAAATCTTTTTTCTTAAAGTTATCTTTTTCTAATTTCTGTCTTGTCTGTGTTTGACAAAATACTTGAAAAATTAATTGCAACTCGCCTGACTGAATATCTAAACGCTTTAGATTTTTTTTACTGTCATCAATATGGTTTTAGACAGGGGTCTGGCACAGATACCGCTTTAATTGAGATTACTGGTTTGATATACCGAGCTTTCGATAATCAGAAGTATATATGTGGTCTATTTTTAGATCTGCATAAAGCGTTTGATTGCATTGATCATCGTCTACTTCTAAATAAGTTGTATTGCTATGGCTTTCGGAGCTTGGCTTATAATCTTTTGATGAGTTATCTTCAAAATCGTAAACAATTTGTGGCTTTAGATGGTGTAATTAGTAGCACTCTAACTATTAATTGCGGCATCCCTCAGGGTAGTGTACTTGGCCCTATTATATTTCTGATTTTCGTAAATGATATATCACACCTACCTCTGGCTGGGAAAATTAGAATGTTTGCTGATGATACCGCAATATTCTATAATTCCAAAGATTGCTCCCAAGCCATGACACACATGAAAAAAGACGTTACTGTACTTATAGAATATTTCAATGTAAATAAAATATCTGTAAACCTCAACAAAATCAAATTTATTATCATTCAATCCCCATTCCTCCCTCATTGTGATTTCCTACCCTTGCAAGTTTCAAATGGTATTATCGAGGGAGTTGATAAACTCAAATATCTTGGAGTTTTACTTGATAAGCATATGTTTGGAATGAACACATTCATACGTTGAGTTTAAAAGTCAGTCCGTTTATTTATTTGATTAAGAAACTTGCTTCCTTTGTTCCACAACATATTCTAAAAATGATTTATTCTTCATTTATTCACACGAGATTCTATTTTGCGATTGCTTGTTTTGGCCATACTGGAAAATCAAAGATAAAAAGGTTGCAACTTTTACAAAACAAAAGCTGCAAAGCTAGGCTTCCACAATTGTTTCCCTCCGTCGAGCTGTATAAGAATGTAACTGAAGAAATCCTGAAGAAATATATGTATAAATGTTTGCGGTATCAAACATTGAGTTTCAATATGTAAATCATAGCCATACAACCCGTCGTTCTAATCTTTTAAAATGTTATAAAATCAAAACTGAATTTGGTAGAAAATCCATATCGTACTTTGGTCCATATGTATATAACCATTTATCGACTGTTATTACTAGATCTGTGAATGTTTACAATTTCAAGAAAACTTTAAAGACGTATTTGGGCTTTTGGCTGAACTGGTTCAAGATTATCTTTAACGCGACATATTATCTGTATCTTTTAAATTTGTTTATTCACCTTATTTTATTATTTTATTTTCATTATTTTATATTTTTTTTATTATTATATATTTAACTTGCAGTTTATTACTAAATTGTTATTTATACCTTGTACATTATTTCTGTCTTATTTTTTGGTTTTAAAGGAGAGCTGATTAGCTTTTAAAGGGCCATAAATCCATTAGCTATCCGCTCTCCTCAAAACTTTTAGTTTTAGTTTAGTGTTAAAAATGTCTGTACCTTAGAAAAAAAAAAAAAAATGAACATAAAACCTAGTTATTCTGAGGTCGCGAACTGAAAAGTAGTCTTGAAAGTACATACTAAAAAGAAAAAAGAAAAATTGACTTCATCATAAACCATAAGGCTGGACAATTTTTCTAAAAGACAGTCGATTTTTGAATTGACAGACTATTCTATAATTGAACCGAGGGGTCAACTCTCGTTCTATGTAAAACTACAAAATAGTCAACCATTTGTGTTTTTAAATGCAAAAAAGGAAATTTTATAATTTTCGCATTACTGTGGGGACGATTCTGTTTCCATAAAAAAAAAAAAAAATGAAAACCTTTATCAGTGGAAATACACATAATTCGAAAGTAACTTAATTATTTTCGTCCGGTGGGGAAATTAATATGTGTATTAATGAATCGATGTAGCGAAAAACCAATAGTAGAGGCCAAAATTGCAAAATATTGAGAGCAAGCAAACTTGATACTTTATGGAGACATGGAAAAAATTGAAAAAAGTTTTGCTTATTCGTTTTCCAAAATCTTAAAGTATTGCAAATACAAATTTAAATGTTTGTAAATTCTTTTATTCACATTATTATATAACGGTTATATGTTCCGAAATAACTAAATCAAGTTTCTAAATCCTCAAAATCTCAAATCGATTTGATTTCTAAATTTACAAAACAGTCTTTTTCCGTCCTAAGTTCAAAGTTTTTAAAATTCTTAAGGCCTAACCAGCGAATCAGTAAGAAAACTTAAAAAATTTGACAAAATTACTTCCTTACAGAAGATTTGACATTTCGGCCACCGAATCCGTAATATGAATGGGAAAATTTATTATTTCTAAGAAAAGTGTGCTGTTCAAATTTTGATGTATTCTGACATATCCTTGAGTTTGCGCGTTAATTTTCGCTCTGTTAAGTGACGGCTGAACTGAACGAAACGTTCTTAAAGATTCGCTGGTCAGTAACATGCACTTTCTGTATATCGCGTTCTTACTTAAAGTTGTTACTGCCTCGCTGGTTCCCCCATTAACCTTCTTTAATTTTAAATCCACAAGACATCATTTCTATCCCGATTCTAAAAATTTTAATACTTCCTAATATTCGAAGATTTTAGACATTCCAAAAGAAAAGAAAATTCAAAAATCCAAAAATACAATACTGAACAATTTCAATTTTATACAATTTCTAATATTTCATTTCATAAATGTTAGAAATGCAGGTTATTGCTCAAATTTTTGAAATTGTGAAGCGTTTGGAATTTTTAAGATTTTAAATTTTTAAACGACTTAGTTTTGTTAGAATATAAATATTTTAATATTGAGTACGATAAAGTTTCTTGTATTTTACTTTTTGTCTTAGTATGAACTTTAAAAATCGCCATGTACGAGTATACTTTAAATGTTACTACTAAAATATTGTTTACCTATAAAAAATATAAAGTCTGAACTTAATCATTGAGACCGCCATTTAGCTTGTATAATTCATTAAGATAGGATATCATAACCTACTTATAAATATAAAGCTAACTGCAGCTGTAAATATCAGCATATAAATATCCTGTAAATATGCTGTTCCTTCATTAGGCACAAACCGAAAAAATGAATTCTTATTAGAGGCTGGTTACCACAGTACATTTTTTTCAGTTAATTTTTTTTTTTTTGTCAGGGAACCAGAATTGACCCCTCGGATCTAAAAAGATTAAGCATATTCATAGCGTCGAAAGTTCATTTTTATAGTAAAAGAACTCATTGATCTATCATTATTTTGACATTTTTACTTAATTTACAGCCCAGGATATTATTAAATTTAATTTAGAAAACATTTCATGAAAATGTTATGGTTCGAAGTGCGTGAAATATATCAACGGGCTGAGAAGTTTCTTTCATTTTAATATTTCGAATTCGCCTGGTTTGCCAAAACTAAACATGTTTCGAATAGTTTTTTTTTGTATCTAAATGTTGAGTTAGTTAGGTCTCCGTCAAAATTAGTTTTAGACATTTTGTAAATAATTTTTATGGAGAACCGTTGTTACAATAAAGCGGAAAGACGACGACGATTTAACGGAAAGACGGAATACATAACCAAACAAACTAAATTAATTTTTTATTGGACATATGTAACTAAAATAAACAAATTGAACATTTTCGGTGCAATATAGCCATGGATATTTCGGTCACTTGGAACAATATGATTTTCATGAAATATTTTCTAAATTAAGTTAATGGTATCGCCATCTCAAAAAACACTAAGCACTAATCCGAAATATTTTTATTTTCGGCAAAACAAAACAATAGAAAAGGGTGCGATAACTTTTAGTTCGTTTTAAAAACGTAAACCTTCCAATTATGAATAAATTTCATTCGAAATGACGACTGCCTTGGCTGGATTTGCAATAGCCCATTCTGTACACCAAATTTTTCAGTACATTTTCAATCGTTTAAGCCTCTATTTCACCAATAGTCGCTTTAATTGCGTTTTTCAAAGCCTCGGTCGTCTCCGGATGATTAGCATAAGGTTTTCCTTGACGGCTGCCCATAAATAATAATGCCACCGGGTTAAATCGCAGCTCAAAAATGGTCCTATGATGCGTTTAGATCATATTCCTTTCCGGGGTGAAAAAGAGCTTCGTCGGAAAAATGATTTTATACCCACTACTTTGGAAATAATGGGGATATGATGGGGATATAATACTGAATTCCAGTCACTTGACAGATGAGACTAGAGCTATAAGCGGCAAAATAACCGCTAGTTCAAAAATGAACCAGAAGATGCCGCATCCGTTTTAGTCATCCATAAATTTTTAGGTGATAGTTAAAATCTTAAAATTACTTTATATTATTTTATTAATTTTGTTGCGGTTGGGCTAATTCCACATAATTTTATATTTAGTTTTAATTTTACTAGGGTTGCCTGATTCAAGTTTTTTATTTACTGGGCTGAAATTCTGGGACATCACGTACGTTACTTTGCCGTTGTTTCGATGAAAGATTCATTATAATAGGTATCGTGTTCATCTATCGCTTTGATAAGGAGCATTCCACGTACATATGTATGTAGGTTTTTCTAAGCCGATTGGTTGATCATTACCGTTATACTGTATGAATCTTCCAACCGATACTTGCCGATTCAAACTAATTTACTTTTTCGACAGATTTTATATCCTTATCCTCTATTCAATATAGGAGTTTAGAAAGGTCTGACTATTCCATCTAAGATCCATCTATTCCACCTAAAATCCAGCTGATTTTTTAAACTTTTTTACATATATTAAAATTAGGCGCTATACTGCGCCTTATCTTAAAACATAAAAATATGTAGTTATCGGTTTTCATTATTTTGTAGAAAATTACTGGAACAGTTAAATAACTTGAAGAGATTGAGTTTTTGGTAGAAGCATTACATAAAAAAGTTGTATGGTTTAAAAAATTATATTAAATGAAGATATTTATTGGCATAATCTTTAAAAATGACTGAGTCGCCAAACACAATTAATTTGCCTAAATTGCCTGTGACACGTAGCTCTTCTAAGTTATGAGAAATATTTCAAGCGAAAAATCCGTCTATGAAAGATCTTCTTACCGCTATCAAGGTCATATTCGATAGAATTAATACGTCGGAAACAATTTTATCTACGAAATTTGACACATTGAATGAAACTATTAATGAGTCGCTTTTTGATTATTTGATGAGTACTAACCTTTCAGTGTGTAATATTGGGCGGGAACCCACATTTATTACTAGTAACAGGCAGGAGGTTCTAGACGTGACCCTTGCCTCAAATAATATTCTTCATATGGTTAAAAATTGGAGGGTGTATAAGGAACACTCCTTTTCTGATCATCGATATTTAACCTATAGCCTCGATATTCACCCTGCTACCCGGGAAGCCTTCAGGAACCCTAGAAGGACCAACTGGAGCAAATATGGGGAATTATTGGAGGAAATGTTACCGACGAGGGCTATCGAGCCCCCGACGCTGTTGGGGAGCTGGAGGACATGGTGGCTAGCGTTACTAGCGCATGCAACCGATCCTTTCGCGCTGCCTGCCCACTGGCTAAGCCTATGGGTAGGCAAAAACCGGTATGGTGGTCCAGGGAACTGGGAACCTATCGTAAGGCTTGTAGGATAGCCTTTAATAGAGCCAAAAATACAAGGGAGGCTCAGGATTGGGACTCCTATAAGGAGAAACTCGGAATTTATAAGAAAGAATTAAGAAAAGCACAAAGAAGGTCTTGGAGAATCTTCTGTGATAATATGGAAGAGGTATCCGAAACCTCCCGCCTTAGGAAGATTCTTTCCAAAAGTACATCTAGTCCTAGTTTTTTGATAAAACCGGGCGGATCTTGGACAGCTTCTAGTGGAGAATCTCTGGAGCTTCTCTTCGAGACACACTTCCCAGGGAGCTTTGAAGACCTGTTGGTGCGTAGCAATCATCAGGAATCACTGTCAGTAACCACAGAGGATATCGTAACCAGAAAACGGATCCTATGGGCACTGAGGGGTTTTAAACCATTTAAATCGGCTGGTCCGGATCAAATTATACCAGCAGAACTTCAAAACAACTCAGTAATTATTCTTCCCTACCTGGAAGCTATATTCAAAGGGTGTTTGAAGCTGGGCTATATTCCTAGGTACTGGACGGAGGTCAATGTGGTGTTCATGCCGAAAGCGGGGAAAAGCTCACATGTCTATCCTAAGGACCTAAGACCAATAACTCTATCATCCTTTCTTTTGAAAACATTGGAAAGGCTGCTGGATGTATACATCAGAGATAAAATAGGTGCCAGGAAGTGGGCATCGTCTCAGCACGCGTACACAAAGGGTAGATCTGTGGACACTGCTCTGCACGCCTTGGTGTCTACGATTGAGAAATCGATTAATTCGAAGGAATTCTGTTTGGTGGCCTTCCTGGATATAGAAGGCGCCTTTAATAATGTGAAAGCGGAGGCAATCAAGGAGGGATTGTCATTTTTGGAGGTGGACGTTCCTCTGATAGGGTTAATCAATTATATGCTGGGAAGCAGGATTGTTAGCTCGAAGTTGGGGGACTCCACCTTAAAGAGGCGAGTAACTAGGGGAACTCCGCAGGGGGGGGGTTCTGTCCCCTCTTCTCTGGAACATAGTGGTAAACGGGTTACTACTTGAATTGGAGAGAGAGGGTATTGAAGTTATTGCGTACGCAGATGACGTAGCTTTAGCTGTTACCGGGAAATTCCTGGGCACGATTGTAGACGTAATGCAGAATGTGCTTACCATCGTTACGAAATGGGCTGGCAAATGTGGACTTGGTATTAACTCGTCCAAGACAGAGCTGGTACTCTTTACTAAGAAATACAAAATCCCGGTAGTTGTCCCTCCTACCTTAAATGGCACGAGACTTGCTTTTACTGATAGAGCTAGATATCTGGGCATTATCTTGGACAGTAAGCTTAGTTGGAAGCCCAACATGTTGGAGAGAATAAACAAAGCTACTATTGCTTTGTACTCCTGTAGGAACGCCATTGGTCACAGATGGGGTCTGAAGCCGGAGCTGGTACACTGGCTCTACACCGCCGTAGTGAGACCTGTACTCATGTACGGGGTGGGTGTTTGGTGGCCAGCTCTGGACAAGATAACTTACAAAAGTAAGATTGAGAGAGTGCAAAGAACGGCCTGTATGCTTGTTAGCGGGGCATTGAGGTCGACACCGACAAGTGCCTTAGAGGTTATGTTGCACCTTCTTCCGGTCGACATTTTTGGCAAACAAATGGCGGCAAATACGGCTGTACGACTTGCAGCCGTCTCTCAGTGGAGGTGTCTTAGTATAGGACACTCTACTATCGTCAGATCGTTGAAGGATGAGCTGGCGAATCTTGACTACATTAAACCTACTCTACGCTTCGAAAAGCGATTTCGGACCTCCTTCCCTTCAAGGGAATCCTGGAGGGATAGACCGTCATCGGAAACTGAAGCGTTGCAATTCTTCACAGATGGGTCCAAGCTAGACGGCAAAGTAGGAGCTGGAGTATTCTGTGACAAATTAAATGTAAATATTTCTATTCGTCTCCCTGATTACTGCAGCGTGTACCAAGCTGAAGTCGTAGCGATTGAGGAGGTCATGACGTGGTTGAGGCATAATGTGTTATCCTCAGACGATATCACAATCTATGTGGACAGTCAAGCGGCGATCCGGTCGTTAGAATCGGTGTCTTTCGCGTCACGGGTGGCGTTGAGTTCTCACTCATCTCTAAATGAGATGGGTGAGCATTTCAACATCCAGGTAGTCTGGGTCCCAGGTCACTCGGGCGTCATGGGGAACTGCAGGGCAGATGAACTTGCTAGGCATGGTACGACTCTCCAGCTGCAACCGGAAAGGGCAAGTCTGGGGAGGCCTATCACAGCGCTGAGACAAGCACTTGGGAAGCAGGCGCTATCCTCAGCGGGGGAAAGGTGGTCTAACACCCTAACCTGTAGAGTTGCAAGACAAGTTTGGCCAAAGCTGGACTTGGGGTGCACTAGGGCATTAATATCCTTACGAAGACGTGAATTAAGAACGGTCGTAGAAATACTCACGGGACACTGTCTTTTTGGAGAACATGCAAGAAGGCTGGGTCTGGAGGCTAATGACTTCTGCAGAAGCTGCTTGGACGAAGAGGAGGAAGAGACGTTGGTCCACTTCCTCTGCTCGTGTCCAGCATTGGCTCTCAGAAGGCACAAACACTTAGGTAAGTTCAGGATGGACTGCCTCTCGGATCTCGAAAACATTAAAGTGCGGGACGTGTTACGCTACATAAGTAGCTCGAAATGGTTCCAATAGGGGTAAAAGGGGATACATCCTGTGGTATCACAATGGACCGTCACCGGTCTAAGTGTGCGTAAGCAGCCACTCCAACCTAACCAACCTAACCTACATATATTAAAATTAGGCGCTATACTGCGCCTTATCTTAAAACATAAAAATAGTTATCGGTTTTCATTATTTTGTATAAAATTACTGGAACAGTTAAATAACTTGAAGAGATTGAGTTTTTGGTAGAAGCATTACATAAAAAAGTTGTATGGTTTAAAAAATTATATTAAATGAAGATATTTATTGGCATAATCTTTAAAAATGACTGAGTCGCCAAACACAATTAATTTGCCTAAATTGCCTGTGACACGTAGCTCTTCTAAGTTATGAGAAATATTTCAAGCGAAAAATCCGTCTATGAAAGATCTTCTTACCGCTATCAAGGTCATATTCGATAGAATTAATACGTCGGAAACAATTTTATCTACGAAATTTGACACATTGAATGAAACTATTAATAGTGTTGGCAAGGAGTTATCAAGTGTTCAAAAAAACATAAATCAACTTGACAACAAAGTTGTAAAGTGCAATATCCAGATTCAATCTCTAGAAAATGAAGTAGAATCGTTGAAGCAACAACAACTTCTCAATCGTCATAAGCGGTTTTCCATCATTGGATTTCAATGTCGAGTATGTAGTGGTTAACCTAAACAAAATATTCCAGTTCGATACAAACAACATCACTCAATCATATCAAAAAATAATAAAAGTTGCAAATCATAAAAGTAATATGGAACCTATACAATTTTTGCATATGATTGTCACGTTTAAAAATACTGTCATCGAATTTTATGACAAAGCTACGTAATAACGGACCGCTATATTTGGCTCAACTGTATCCAAATCAACACCATAATAAACAAATTTTTATTAATGAGCGGATGACAAAAAATAACGTACAGCTAATAAAAATGTTGAACCAGTTGACTGGGAAAGCATTTAACTCACGTCTGGTTTTGCGGTGGAAAAATATTTGCACGCTTGAATGAGGGCAATCAACCAGTTTTAATCAAAACAAAAGATAACATCACAAAATTAACAGCATAGTTGCTCGACATCATTAATTTATGACGTCTGAAGAAATGAACACCAAAAAAGATAAATATTTTAAGTATCAACATCTTATATTTAAACATCAATCGTTTAATGAACAAGCTTGAAAGAGGGGAAGAATTTCTATATTCATTAAAGTTGAAAATTGATGTAATAGTCTTAACTGAGACCTTTCTTTTCAACCGTGATATTAATTTTTTCAATCTTGATAATTATAAATCATTTTATCTAACTCGTGAACATAGAGGGGGCAGTGGTATTACTGTTTTCACACATGTTAAACGCAGTGAACTGTATATGGTCAATGAGTTCCTCATCCTCCACTCTCGTAAGTTAAAATTTAATTTAATAACCATATATAAACCGCCACACACTGATTTTAATTTGTTTTTAAACTATTTTCTTCTCTTTTGGAGTAGTACAAACAAAGTATTTAGATTTAAATCTAAATATTTTAAACGAACATGAAACGGATGTGGTTAATTACAGGTCTATCCTGCAAATATTCTCATATAAAATTATTAATAAAATAGGCAAGAAATACTCAACACGATTTTCTAATAGTAACAGTAGCAAATCGATCATTTTTGTCTTCCGTACCATATCAGTTTTGGTTACTCGTTTCTCCGACCGATCTTAGTGATCATGAATACCTATTAATCCATTGTATGGCCCCTAATAAACGAATGACTATTACCAAACAAGTAAAACTGTGTAACGAACAAGCCATATATCAATATATTGTAAATGCTGACCTGGGTTGCACTACATTTCTAAAGTTGTATCACTTATTAGTAAACACAATTATAAAAAATAGCGCTAATCGGGAACGCGTGATAAATTTGCATGATTACAATAAGCCATGGTTACGAAGGATCTTAAACAAATTATTAACTCGCGAATTAAATTCCAGAAGCTTAAGCAACCGTATCCCAACAATTTGTATTTCAAAAACGTATTTAATAGCCTAAAACAACAATCTTATGAAATGGTAATTAACCTGAAATCAAAATACTACACAAATTTACTATAGAAGACAGTTTACGAACACCTATGTGGTCTGTTATTAATAAAATTTTAAAAAATCGTACTACCCCATTAATTTAATTATTTTAAAGCAGACCCCATTAATTTAATTATTAACGAGCGCAAGACCCCATTAATTTAATTATTAACGATAAATTAGTCACAAGCCGAATTGAAGTTGCAAACCGATTCAATAAATATTTCAATAATATTGGTATCTCATCTGGTTTCAATATTAACTACAATACGTTACCTTACCGTAATGAAGTAACTACCAAATTTTGTAACTTTGAACCCACAAAACCAGAAGAAATTAAGCTAATCATTTCTAGCTTGGAGTCATCGTGTTCACCGGGCTGGGATTCTATATCAATCAATCAAAACTCATTAAAAGGGTTAACACTATAATAACTTCTATATTGTGCAGTTTTATAACCGAAACTTTTCTCGTATCTACAATAATCTAGAAGCTAAAAAGTGTACTCCATGCATTTTCATTGATCTGACTAAATCCTTTGATTGTATATATCATATACTTTTAATACATAAATTAAGTAGTATTGGAATTAGTGAACACCGTCTATTATAATACTATTACAAGATTATTTGTATAATCGGAAACATTACGTTCAAATAGGAAACAATAAATCAATAAAGTGTGGTATACTACAAGGTTCCATTATACCAGATACAGTTATACGGTTATACTTTTATCCAGATACACCATTATACAATTTATAGATTTATAGTAAAACAAAAGTGAATGAGCTACAGATTTACCAGAATCAAGCCCTCAAGATCGCTGCACGGGTATGGATGTAAATCCGAACAATCTGAATCCGAACGAAGTTAGTAACTTATTTGACGGTTTGCTCAATAAATTCCCGTAAATTCGTCTATTTTACTTGTCAATTCACTTCTCCGTTTATTTAGTTTCAATTTGTGCTTGGCGGCTGTGTATACACAAAATTTGTTTTTTTGTCATTTTCTGTAGTTGTAGAGCAGTGTTTTTATATCATCTAAATCTAATAAAATTCGCCTTGTACAAATAATTCAAAAATACTGGAAACCTATTCCAAATTGTTTCTGCAAGATAAATTTTCAAGATAAATTCATACAAGGCGATTTCAATAAATTTTGTAATTTAAAAATAAATGATTTTATTGTTTAATAACGTTTATTAAAATTTAAAAAAAAAATATTGAGAAAAAATAGCTCGTAATATATGTATATATTTGGTGTGGTTATGTTGGTTGTCTGCGGATATTTTGCTTTGTTGAAATAATTTTAACTCGAGAGGAGAAAAAGGGGAATTTTTTTTTCGGTCACATGACAATATTTGAGTAATTTCATTGGATGAATGACCGGATTCAGATTGTATGGATTTATATCCATACTCGTACAGCGACCTTAAAAGCGATTAACTGCCTTAACATGAGAACACCAACAATTTCACTTTATAACAATAGACTACTGCCGATATCTCAAATGATAATGAATTTATTCTCTTGGTATATAAAATAAAACATTGCATGATAAAATGTAATAACGTATTAACTATAAATTATCAGATAACGGAACGTTCTTTGTACAAATTATCACAAGCTAGTGTATTTTACCGCGGGTTAAAACTGTTCAACCAACTTGAACCTGTGTGGAAGTGTATGCCACTTGGCGCCCTTAAAACGAGCATGAAAAGTCGTTTTTTTACTGAATTTGTTCGTGAATATGAATTAAACCATTGATTTCTTTGTTCATTGCTTGATTAATGATTGATATTATTTTGTTTGTGTGTACATATCGCTCATACACGAGAAAAGTGACACATCTCCAAATTTTCTAATTTCCTGTTTTTATAATAAATGTGATTGAAAACGCACAAAGTTTTATTTACCAAATCGTCATATTTGTGCTAATGCCTGTTTCCGAGAGATGGCAAAAGTGTCGCTTTTCCGTTACGCTATGACGGCTACTTTTTTTTATTATAATGACTTAATTCAGTTGAACACGTACAGCACAAGAGATAAGTTCTTTGATTATATAAAAAAACGTCACATTTCTACTTGAAACACTATTTCATACTTAAAAATAATTCGTTAAGCATTTGTTTTTCATGACAAAGTGATGTTTCTGAAATGTGACTGTTAAGTGTTTTTGCTGGTGGATAAAAAATCAAGTTATTATTTTGAATAGTGTCGAAACTTATTATGTGTCAGTTTAGTTAAATTTTTTCCTAACCGGTATTTTTTTTTTTTTGTGAGAAAAGTATATTATTATAAGTTGATATACTTTAATTAATATTTTGGTACAAGAATTTCCGTAATATCATGACATGTGACAGTTTCCGCAATTATAAACCCAGCTAATTAGGTATAAAGTAGTTTTTTTTTAAATTTATAGCATTTTTACAATGATTTAAAATCGTACTAAACTTATTTTGAAGCTAAGCAGAATGCAAGCCATTGGTGTAGTTAATGTAGCAGGTATTGTCACACCTAATTTATTTATTGTTCTGTCTTCATGATAAATATTTATTTGCGTGGTGAATATTTTGAATGTTTCTTTATTTGTTATAGGGAACACAAAGAAAATTTGGCAGGCCTTAATTGATAGATATTCTGCCATGAAAGATATTGGGGCTGAGGTGTCCCCGGCTACGGAATATGAGACTAAGGATGAAAATGAAAATGTAGTGTCTGCCTTGAAAAAAATGAGACTGAAGTGGCTCCAGCCATAGAATATAATAAGACTGAAATGGTTAATATGATAGAAGGTAATAAAAATGAGATAACTCCGGCTTTTGAACATCATGAGGCTAAGGTGGTTCCGCACATGAAAGAAAATGAAATATGACATGAAATGTCAACGGCAACAGATGAAAATGCAGCTGAAGTGCCTCAGGTTGTATACTTCGAAGAGGTTGTAAACAATGGAGGTAAGAAAATATCATTGAATCCCTAACTAACCGAAGCGTCAAATTAAACAATTTTTGTGTAATATTTTAGATGACAGTGAAAGTAGTGTAGAGGACATGTTTGCCAATGATGACGACAGTGATATAGATCCTGATTTTAATCCTTCCTCATTACACTCCGAGCAAGAGGATTCTGAGCCTGAAATGGTTGAAAAAAATCAACATAGAGATAACGTGAGGAAAAGAATAGGCAAACCTCAACTCTGGCATAAAAATCAGGCAAAAAACGAAGGAATACAGGCTTGGAATACATTTCTGTTTCATCAAAAAAAAAAAAGAGAATACCTGCAAGAAAAATGGGTTCTCCTTGTAACAACTGTAAATTACAGTGCAACATAAAATTTAGTGACGACGAGAGAGTGTTAATTTTCAGTGATTATTGGGCGCTAGGGGAGTTGCAAAGACAAAGAGTCTTCATCCTACAAAATATGGAAATTGTTAATCCCAAATATAACTACATTGGGGTTGGAGACGATGGCATATTGCAGAATCAAAGGGCTAACAACCATGCTTTTTATTTCAAGAAGGAACAAATTAAAATCAGAGTCTGCAAAGTATTTTTTAAAAATACGCTTGGGATAAACGATAGACCAATTCGTACTGTAATTAGTAAGCTAAAACAATCAGCCAGTGGCACAGTCCTTGAAGGTGAGAAACGAGGTAAGCATGGCAATAGTGCGCGACGTTTGGATGAGTCCTTGAAAAACGAAGCTAGAAACCACATTAGGTCGATTCACCGAGTGGAAAGCCATTTTTGCCGTCAGAATACGCAAAGGGAGTTTATATATAGCGCAACTACTACGTAGCTGAAATGACATAAAATAATCTTTCTTTTGTAAATTATCTTATGTATAGTACGATTTTTAAAACGGAATTTAATATATCCTTCTTCGTTCCGAAAAAGGATCAATGCGAAGATTGCACGATCTATGAAAACATCAACGAAATTGAAAAGCAACAGCTTCAATGCTCCTATGAAAATCACATACTTGAAAAGGATTTGAGCCGGTTGGAAAAGGAGCAGGAAGAAAACGGCTAAATTTGATCATGTTGCTGTGTACGACTTGCAAGCTGCCCTTCCCTGCCCACAAGGAAACGCTTCCGGATTCTACTATGTGTCTAAGCTCTCTGTATATAACTTCACAGTATACGATCTTAAGAAAGATGCAGTTAAATGTCACGTTTGGCATGAAGCTGAGGGAAATCGTGGTGTCAACGAAATAGCAAGTTTATACAATTATTTACTCAATTTAAAAGAAGAATCAGATGAAGTTGGCCAGAAACTAGATGTGATATTTTATTCTGATAATTGTTTTGGGCACCAAAAAAATTATCACATGCAAAACATGTAACTTAAACTTTGCTATACAAACAATGAATAGTATTACACACAAATACCTAATCGACGGTCATACACAAAACAAAGGGGACGTGGCACACTCCATGATCGAAAAGAAAATCAAACTAAAACGTAAATATGAGCCCATTTATCTGCCTGAAGCGTACTTCTCTATCATACGAAGTATAAAATTGAAAAACAAGCACTTTCAAGTGCATGAAATGAGCTACACCGATTTCATGGACATAAAATCCTTGAATGACTGCATTCCAACAGGGTATCTGAAGATAAGTGGAGTTCGAGTTATTCAGTTTACGAAAGAAGGCATTTCTTTCAAGGACTCCTACGGCAGTGAGTTCATTGACTTAAAAGCACACTGAAGACAAGGAAAAGAAGAAGTGAAATGGTTGACGGGATACTACCGGCGTATGCAATGAAACCTACAATATCAGAAAAGAAGATAGGTTTAATCGAGAAAATAATAATTCCCGCTTACTAAATGTCGTTCTATACGAATTTGTAAATAGGAATCAAAATCACCTTATCTCTCTGCATTTTATCTACAAGTAGACAATGAATGGTGATGTATAGATTTTTTCTATGATAATTCCTTGATTACTATATTTCTTACTATAAAATCTAATTTTTGTAATTGAATTATTTTAGTTATTTAAAATAAAAATTGAAATTGAAATCTAATTCAAAGAGTCTCTTATTTACCATAGTGACTTAATCTTACAAAACTAGGAGAAGTTTTTATTAGTAAAGTGACCCATCTGTTCAGATTCCAGTTTTACTTGAATGAATAATTTTTCGCATTAGTAAAACTTTTAATCCTTATTCTGAGCTACCGTTTGGTCATGGTTCCCTAATAGCCCTTTAAGGAAAATATACAAAAAATGTTATGTTTAATTTAGTGCATAACTTAAATCTTATTTTCTATGAAACTTGATATTTTGAGATGTGTCATTTTTATCGTGTATGAGCGATATGTACTATAGTTATATTAGTTGATACCTATAAAAAATTTCATATATTTAAGTGTATTTTTATTTACTTTGTTTGTTTAACTTGATTAATTATGTTGGATATTGGCGAAATTATTGGTATATTGGTTAAGGAAAAAAATAATAATATTATTATAGAAACTTTATTTCAATTTTGATGTTTTCCAAAATAAAAATGTATGTTTTTCGGAAAAAAAAAATAACTTGGGCTGATCTTGAAATGTCCCATAAAGGTTGTCGCAGAAATTTTAATGGGTAAACTTCCACTAGAAAATCAGCAAGCTGAAATAAAAACTCTTCAGACATATTTTGCTTTTCTAACTCCGACTTAAACATTCCAATTTATGAGCTTGAGAATTATCATTTCGGATCACACTAAAAAGTTTTAAATTTATGAAGTAATAAACTAAGTTGCCGTTTATAAGAACATCACAACTTCTACATACTCCTAAAAATAATAGTACACAATCTTATTCCGGTGTTGTATTTCTTTCCTCGGTTTTCAACAGAATTCGTTCAAGATCGAGGGGCAAAACAGTGTTGAAAGATTTAGAAAATATTTAATAACTGAAATTGTTCACGGTATCCTAGTACCCCCTAAAAGTTTTTGTTTGACGACGTTTGCATTTTTAATTGAAAATATGTGCCGTCTTACTTTGAGCATTTTACAACAACAATGCCATGTATTTTCATTCCGGAATGAATAGTTTCAAACCAAGTTTTTGTTTGTATTGAATTATTCTAGTAATAATTTTGAAATTTTTGTTTGGTTTTTTTATTTAATCTTTAATGTCAATTGATAAAAGTAAAAAGAAAATTATTTTCGGTTTTTATTTTGAGCATAATTTGCATTTTCATTTTTATACCAATAACTATTAAAGTGACCAAAGTAAGACGGCAATGGTTTGGGATTCGACAAAATCACTTACAGACAAAAATGGCTGAAAACAACCCAAAATAAATTTCGTGCAAGTAGCATAAAGGCATTGACGTAAATATTTGAAATTATCTTTGAAACTATCTAGCGATGACGGTCTGGGAATATTTAAAATTGCTGCTACTTACAAGGGAACCTTTAGAACTGTCAAATTCAAAAAATTATAAAAACTATTCCTAGTTGTATTCTTAGTTTTAATCGACAACGAAGCCCATTTTAGGGATTAAAACTACCCCTACATAAACACTGCCATACAAAATTTCGTAATTTTTCCGGATAATGGAAATGCGAGATTTTGTACTAACAAGTTTTTTATTGAGAGATTTATATTAGATAATTTGTTAATTCGTTTTGAATTTTCATTTTATATAGGTCTGATATTTTTAATGTTAGACCATTTTAACATTTTCGGCACAATTTGAAAAAAGAAAAAAATTAATATATATATTTACACATTGTGGTACCGCACAACATTTCTGGGATAAAACCTAAACTAATTTCACATGCTTATTACAGCTATATACTTCTATATAGGTACCATTCGGTTTATTTATAAATATAATTGGGTAGTGGTAGTTCTACATTTTTATTCGTAGACTAATTATTTCCAAACCTTTAGTGTATGGTGTGCGACGGGCATTTTAGTAACTATAATAATTTTTTATTAAGGTGTTTTGTATGTCCCACGATAAATTACCAAAGTACGATGCCCTTCTTTATCTCCATCATCATCTATGTGACCAATACAATAATACAAATAATCAAAAAAAAAAAAAAAAAAAACTTTGTGAGACATTTATTACAAAAATTTACAAAAAATAATATTTTTTTGCTAAGTAGTGTACACTCCGTTTTGTACAAAAAAAAAAAAAAAACGTTTCTTCAGGGATCTCAATCTCTCAAATTGGTTGTAAACATAAAAGTAAAAAAATTACAACAAAAAAATGAAATATTCACACATCGATTGCAACACAACACTTAGGAATCAAAACAAAATAAAAAATTGATAACGAATAAAGTTATGATAAAACTATAAAAGAAGTATTTGGATGATGACTCACACAATAGCACCGCGATTATTTTTGCGCGATTTGCTTTGATTCGGTTTTGAAAACGTTTATAGCAGTTTGTTTAAATAATTATTTATTTATAGTTTTGGCTTAAGTATTTTTTTTTTTTACATCTATATATTTATATTTTCTTATGGTATTTATTTATTGTTGTTGTTGCAATATAGTTATAATGTTTGATGGAAATTGGAAAATTATAAAAAATGTATTCCCATCATTACGATCATTACTGTATTGTATTAAACATTGATGTTAGAGTGATGTTGATGAGGAATAATCATCATATGATGCCGCTAAAATCAAATATACATCAAAACATTTTTGTTGTTGTTGTTGTGATTTGTGATTACCAAAAATGGAATGTGTATGTGTATATGAAAATGAGTGATGTATTTGTTAGGCACGTGCTCGTTTCTTTTATACAGACGAACATTTGGTAAAGAAACTTGAATATGTTGCGATTTTTAGATCAGGTTGGAAGCACATCAGGTCTCATGTCTGAAGTGATAACACAGTTTTCTTCTAAAACGAAACCAGAAATATCATCGAAAATAATTCGTTTTTAAACTCCACTTGTTTCTATCCAATTTTGAGCTTAGTCAAAATAAAATTCAAAGGTTAAATTTAGTTTGGGGATTGAATTAGATAACTTATCAAATACAATCTAACCCAGAATTTGAGTAGGATTTCAGAAAATATTGTGAATTGCTTAATGAAATTCTGGATTTTTTACGTAAAAGCTTCACCATAACATGCGGAAAAACACTTTAAGAAAATGAGCTTGAAATTTTGCAAATTGAATTCATGGTGCAATTCACTTTGTTGAATTTTTGAAAAATTAATTTAATTCTAACTTTAGGAAAATTTTTAATTAATTCTCAAATTTAAAAACAGATATATCCTTTAATTGCAGTAAAAAATTTCAAATATATTTATGAATACACGAAGTCAATTTAGTCTCTGGGACATACAATCTCGCCAAGCGAAATATCGAATAAGCAAATATCGTGATGATTTTTTTTCTCCAACAAGAAAAAAAAAAAAAACGAAAACGTTAATTTTTTCCATACATAAATTATTAAATGCTCATTTATAAAAAATAAGAAGTGATTTAGTCGAGTTCCTCTAGTGAAAAAAACCTCGAACCCCGAAACTTTTAAATGTTTTTTTATTGTAAAATATAATGACAAAATTTTTAAATCGCCCGTTAATTAACTATTGAGAAATGAAACTCGATACCCAGGGGTTTTTGAGTCGCTGATTACGAATTTATTATAGTCGCTTATTAAATTAACATCAAAATGGCGGATCCAATATGGCCGCTTTAAAGTAAAAATTTAGCCAATTTATTATAATTTAGTTAAGTTAATTGCATTCGTTTCGGATCCGCCATTTTGAATTTAATTATTTTGTTCTCAGACTTGTAATTGGCGACATAAAAAATACTTTTCTATATGAATAACTATTAAACTGAATTCTTAACTGAAGGTTACAGCGGCCTTATTCGATTCACCATTTTTAATTTTTTTTTTTTTTTTTTTGACCTTAGATTCGTAATCAGCGAATTGGAATTTCGTAATAAGCGTTCCAAAAAACACTTCGCTGCATAGTATTAATTATTTTGGGAATTGTAAATAAACCGATCACAAAAGGAAACTCCATAATTAGTAGTTTCGGGGTCTGGGTAAAACGGTATAGGAACCCGACTATAAGTAATTTGATGAAACTGCATCTAATTCTATCATGTTCGCCATTTTTTAACATTCTTGGGCAAGAAAATTCAATGCTAGGCGATTTCGGGGAGTTTTCTGTTTTAGTATGAATTATAAGCAAAGCATTTATTTTTGAAATTTTATGGCATTTCTATAAATCCTGAAATTTCAATCTGCTAAACAGGTTTAAAATAAACTTGTGTAGTGAGGTTTCGATTTCGATATTTTTAAAATTGATATTTTATGTTGGAGTTTTTGAATTCGATATATCGATCGGCGAATTTTCAAATCGAGTCCAGAGTGTTAACCAAAATAATCTAAATTTTGATCGGAAATCGCAAAATCTTTACCCAAAATATTTGTTGGCGCTCCTTATTGGTATTGTATAAATTTATAACAACAAAAAAAAATGGCGGTGTAATAACGGTTTTTGCGTGTTTATCCGTGTGTATGTGTGTGGTGCAATTTATCTTATACATACATTTATTTATAATTTTTCCTTAATTACAGTAATTTAATTTATAGACGATTGGAAAATTCTTAAAAACGTTAAAAAAAATTCCAACCGCGAAAAACCAAAAACGAAAAATAATAATAAAATGTGGTGGACTTAAAAAAAACAAACAAAAACTAAGTGAATTTGCTTTAATTTTAAACGTTGACTAAGTTATCTTTTAACGATTTTAATATCCTTATTGCTGTATACAATTTAGTTTCCTTTTTTGCGTTTTTCGTGTTGTGTGTAATTAAATAAAAAAAGGATCGTTTTTTATGTAGTTTTTTTAACGTAATGAAAATGAATATAAACAGACAAACAAAAAATGTTAAATTTTTTTTTAGTTTATTCAAGCTTTATTACTATGGGTTCCAATTTTATATTTTTTTTTTTTCAAAATCACACACGCTCATAATAACGTTTTTATTACATTTTGTTGGTGTCGTACTTACTCTTACAATTATATGTGGAGTAAGAGTATAAAACAAAAAAAAAACCTTAATCTGTATAAAATTTTTAGTTGATAATGTGGCAAAAATATAAAAAAATTAAAGTAAAACGTAATAACTGTAAACATGGCGGGGAAAAGTTGAATTGTTTTTTTATTGAAAACTTTATTTTGTTGTTGGTTGTTGTTTTAAATTAATTAACAAAAAAAAAATGTCTACTTACTTGAACTTTCCGTTATTGTTTTGGGACTATTTGGCTCAATTTCAGCTTCCGTTTCAATACAAACATGATGATGATGATGGTGATGATGATGGTCAGATAGTCCACCCGCAATTATGACCGGTTCCATTTGTTCACTGTCTAATGACGGGACTACTATTACTACATCACCGTTACCTTCGTGCTGTTCAGTATTATTTCCCACGTATTGGGGTGGAATTGAACTGTAAGAGGAAGATAAATGATTTTTTTTATAACTGAAATTATTTAATGACGTGAATATGGGTTTATTTTGGATATTAGTTTTCTGGTTCATCATTAACCAAGAAATGTCGAATCATTAAACGAAAATAGACGCAGACGCATACAGATACGCATAAACATACGGATAACGAATTATTACGAACCGAAAATTATTTTATTATAATTTCGAAATCTGGGCCCTATTGCACCAACTACTTATCACTTATTATTCATCAACTTATCATAAGTTAATTTTTTTGATAATGATAAATGATAAGCGTTGCACATCAGATTGTCTATAACTTATCAATTGACGAATTATCAAATTTTTATGATAAGTTGTAATGATCTATACAAAAATACTATAAATGTGATAGTGTTTGCAAAATAATATGCTTTCCGCACATTTTGTATGTTAATGGTTTTGTACCTATGTATATAGCAAAACAATTAAAAAATTGTTATTCTGTAATTTAATAGCAACAACAATTTTGCATGTATATAATAATACATGAAGAGAAACCTTTCTCAATTGAGAGTTCTCATTTCAGTGTTTAGAATAAATTGTAAAACTTTTCTTTTGTTGCTTTTAAAATAAATTCTCTTTTCTAACTGTAAATAATTTTTCAGCAGTACTTAAACGTAAACAATTTATTTTCATAACAAATGAATTAAGAGAATCCCTATTAACAAATAAATTGAATTTAACTACATTATACAAAAATTGTAATCGTCATATACAAACCAAAATGATTTTCCACTATTCGTCTCGTCCACTTATGAGCACGATTAAATCTTTGCTCTATTATATCATCCGGATTTCTTCGCATTGGTGGGATAAGCCAATCTTTAAGTGAAAGCACTGTCACCCAAAATCACAGCACCGGGGAACGGGCGAAAACAAGACTCAAAATTATTAAATAGCCTTGTATATGGCAATACTCTGGATTCATGGACACTACCTGGCCAATTTGAATTTAATGCATAAAAGCTGCGGTCTGGGCCATACACCATCATTGCATTCAGTGAATGTTTTCTATGTCGATTCGCAAAGTGTTCTTCATTGACCGTAGGTGCATCTATATTAATCATTGTTTCATCGAAGCAACCAGCTATCTAGGGGTAACCACCCAACTCAAGAAACTTCTATCCTGGATATTCCAAATCAATGCAGTGTTGTTAGTAGCTGCTATAGAGGACTCAATGCGCAGTTTCGGTTGGTTCCATGGTGCAAATTTGCTCCGATTTTTAATAATACGTGCTCAATTTTTTCATGTGACAAACGAAACTATTTTATCACTCGCGAGTCCAGAGAATATTTGGTTCTGGCTTTCACTACACGATTTCTTCTTTCGTTTTCATCCTCGAATAATCTTTCGAACCGACGCATTTATTTATAAAAATTATTTTTTCGTTTAATAAATTTCAGTTTTTGTTCACTAATGTTGATATAATACCTATGTTTGATAGTTTGATATTAATTTTAAAATATCGAAAAACAACTGTCTTACCTCTATGATAAATCAAACAGAATGAAATTGTTCTTACTTTGACTTAATATTATAACTTATTAGAATATAATAAAATAGCGGTATAAATTTTGAAATTAAAGTTATTAAAGTTATTATGTATTTTCAGTAATTCATTATCATTTGTACTCTTTTAAAATTGAACAAAAGTTCTCATCTTACGTTCTTAAAAAAACGTTTTTAACAGACTTCCGTCATACCACTACAATTTGTAGCTCTTATCAATTTTTTTGAGTAGTGAAATTTTTCTTATTGATATTTTGGATAAGTTATCATTAAAATAGTCGATTATTGATAAGTTAAAACTTTTGGTGCAACAGAACTACGAAAAAATTATCAAAAACCTCAAACTTATCGCTTATCAAAATATTACTTATCATTTATCATTTCGCAAATTGGTGCAACTTAATTTTGATAAGTGAGTGCTTATCACTTATTATAACTCAATTAAATACATATCAAATTTCAATTTGGTACAACAGAAAATTATCAAAAATTATGATAAGTTGATAAGTAATAAGTGATAAGTAGTTGGTGCAATAGGGCCCTGGTCTTATACCAATTCGTATAGAATTTTCGAATAGAAAACATACAAAATTGGGAAAACTATTTGAAAGCTTTGTATTTAATTGTACAATTAATCATTTAATAATATCAACAAGAACAAGTATTTCTACAATGCAATTCTTGGTGTGTTATAGAGTTAGGTAACCTGCTAAATTCGATATGAGAAAAATCTTAAGTATACATAGATAGGATATCTCGAGAATTCTCGAGATATTGAAAAAACTTTAAATCTCATTCCTCGACAAATTTAATTTCACTAATTTCGGGAATTCTTGTTTCTCACGAAATACTGTATTTACTAAAACAAAGTGTAGAAATAAGTGATAGAAAAGTGTTCAAAATGTAGCACACAAAAAGCATCACCAGAGAAAACAATAAAATCTCACAAGTCATTTTCAAATATTAATAAATTTGGCGAATATGGTTTTAAAACGCCACTTCACTAAGACAAATAACACGAATGTAGTGACATATTTTATGGTTCGGAAATATACCCTAAAACCTCGTTATAATATAAAACAAAGGGACCGTAAAATTTATTTATTTATTTACGTAAAGTTTTCTTATCTTAATAACTCATTTGGCTAGACACCGTGCATTTTTATAAAAAAAAATCCATTTTGGTGACTGAAAATTCAAGAGATTTCACTGTAATGAGCTATTTAATCCGGTGCATGTCATTCTTCTATAATGGGTTTGGAGTCAAATGGCAAATATTCAAATATTAACAAATGTCGGTTAGTTTTCTGTTATACATATACCACGTCAGTACCTTTTAAACATTTTTTAAATTTTTTTATGAAACAAAAAGTTTTCACAAAACTATCCTTTTATTTGATGGATGATTACAGAGTTCATGAAAATTGTTTATTAAATGTTATTCGAAAGCGCACAGTTTACGGAACACACTTTAAAAAATTAACAAAATGACCAAATTAATTTTTTAGAAGAGATACTCTAGGCGATTTCAACTTAACATACAAACAATTCAAATGACCGTCAACCATCCACATATGGTTAATTTCACTGGAATTAATAACCTTCTATTGTACATCACGTCCTTTCGTATATTTTTAAATGAATAAAGGGCCATAATTAGTCTCTTCTTTAACGTGAACTCAGTTGATGTAGGTACTTGACCAGCTACTGTGAAATACACAATCGCCCATAATTTCAATTCGATCGAAATTTCAACTTGCTTTACTTAAGAATCAAAGTTTTCGATTCGAGAAGGCCTATTTAACGAGATATTTGCGAATTATTATATTTAGATGTAATTTGTCAGAGTTACTAAATCAGAGTCAAATATGCAGTTTATGTATTAGTTCTTACCGATTTCATCTAATATTTTAATGAAAACAAGGCTGTAAATTACACACCATCTTAAAAGAAACAATAGGGAGATTAAATTCGATTGCACCATATATTGTCACATGTCTTCTGTATACCAAAATACTGAGTCGTTTATCTTAAAAGAGAATAACTTTTGAGATAAGAAGCAGTGGGTGCCTTCAAGACAATCTGATTCCGGTTTCTTGTAATGAGGATTTTAAATAAGAATGTCCAACATGTAATACATTTATAAGGATAATATTCCAAGAATCTTGCAAAAAGCTTTGTTACGATTAAATGTTTGTATATAATTCTTCTATAACGTTTCGTAGATAAAAAGAAAAGATTAATCTTCAAAGAAATAAAAAAATAAAAAAGAAGCAGAATGATTTTGGTTTTATATTATGGTGAATTGTAGCAAAAATAAATTTAAATAGTCCAGAAAATTATTGACAAATGGAACGATAGTAAAAACAATGATACAAAATAAAACTGATCGACAATTACCAACTTAATCAGCGATTAAAATCGTTTGGATTTATTTCAGATTTATGACTTCAAGAGTAACTTTTAAGTATATTTCCTAAAAAAATATTATAACAATTTTCTCGTATTCATAATGATTCACTTACCTTAAAGTAACACGTTTTTTAATACGATTCCCTAGATCGGAGTATCCTCTATGCATCGGTGGCCTCCTTTGTACAGGTTGATCAAACGATTTTGCTATCGGAGAATTCGGTTCCGAAAACTGCTTATCTATTAATATTGGTTTTGGCTGGAAAGGATTCTAAAATAAAATTTACAAAAATGTTGACCTTGCTAAAAAATTAACAAATTTACTAACTTTTAAATTTCCACCACCACCACTATTACTACTACCACTACATGCCATTGTATTAGTAATTATTGCCGTACCACCACCACCCGTTGGTGGATTTGGTGGTAATGGTGGAAGATTTGGATTATTGGAATGTGGTGAATGTTCAGGTGCAATTGGTAACGATAAAAAACGTTTCCTATCTTGCATATATAAATCTATCAAATTATCTAATTTTGTTTCGATATCATCCACCTGTAAAATATAACACACAAAAAATTTATATAAACGCACATACCATTTTTAATGGTGCTTTTCTCCTCGCTTTAACCAAAATATATGTTATACAACTTACTTGTCTTTCTACTTTAACTACGCGCGATGCAAGGCTTATTTTCGATGCATACACATCTTTTGCTTTTGATCCTTGTTTACCGAGTATTTGATCTAATCTAGAAAATTTTTGAAATAAAAAAGTTTGATTTTTAAAATACGCTTTCGACTTAAAAAGTCCGCCACAAAATTCCATGTTAGTATTCTACTATACAAAGTAAACAGAAAAAAAAAAATGTAAGTAGTCGAAATAAAAAGAAAATCTCTAAATGTAACAAGCGCAAGACATGCAAAATTAATTTTCTTTTTCTATTTAGTACTTATAGGCTCTTTGTTGCATTCAAAAAAAAAAAAAAAAAGTTTTAAAAAGAAAAAACAAATGAACGCTATGAAAAAGGAAGGAAACTGTATTAAAAAAGAAAGCTTTAATGTTTGGTTGCAAAGTAAAAAAAAAAAAAAGAAAACAAAAGTTTTTTATGTACATTATAAGCTTTCTGGTAGCTTATTTTATGTTAAAGTAAATAATTTTATTTTTCAGCAAACTGTGGTTGGCTTAAAAAATAATATCATTAACAAAATGGTGGATGATCTTCCGAGAGCCGATCTAACATATTTGGTTATTTATTTAGAATTTAAGAAATGAGTTAAAAATTAAAACAAAACAAAAAATTTGGGTTTTTGAATTTAAGATTTTGGTTTTTTAAAGTATGATTACGGGGTGTGGTTAAATTGTTTTGATTGGGGGAGGGGACACATTTAGATGCTATACGACTATATGAGGCCAAATCCATTGAAGTTCGTCTACTAGTAATTTTTTGTTTCCCAAGGCTCAAAAATAAATCAGTTGATAGTTTATTTTAAATTTAATATTTTTAGAAAAACAATCGGAACGTTACAATCAAAATTTTAAAATAATAATAACTTAAATAATCTGAAAATTTTTTACTGAATTCTATTGTTTCTCATTTCACCGATTTTTTTTTTTTTGTTGTGATTGCCGGTAAACAGTAATTAAAAACGAAATCTATTTTATTAGGAAAAACTATAACTTAATGTCCCTATTTGAAGAACCATGTCGAATTAGATGGTTTGATGATTTGAAGTATGAGATCACCGTGTGTATTCGATTGAGAGTATTAGAGCCTATTATTGTAAATTTTTTACGATTGTTCGATATTTAAGAAATTATCTGACACTGTTTGAAGTTCTAATATTATTCGAGTCTCTTTGTTGCACTTTAGCGTTATTTTATTGACTTCCTCGTTGTTTAATTTCACGACTTTTCCGAATATTATTATTTAGAAATGTTTTGTGCTCAGATTAGAGCAGCGTGATATTATTTATAAACCTGAATCTTGAATTTAGTGGACTTTGATGATATTTTGTGATTATTCGAACGTGTCGCGTTGTGTTCATTTGGTTTTACAAATTTTTAGATAATTAGAAATCTTTTAGAGTTTTCGAGAGTTTTTAGAGAGATTATTTCGAAAATATTGAGACGTTAAAATTATATTTCTTAAGTTTGTTATATTTTCTCGAGATGTTTAGAAATTTTATTAGCGTTGAGTAAGAGTTAAATGAGGTTTTCAATCTCTTTGATATTTTAGTTGGTTTGTTTTAAAATTTATGATGATTCAAAATTTTTAAAATTAATCTAATTTTTTATGGCCTCCTTCAGTTTTCAAAATCAAAGTACAAGACCGAAAATAATTTTCGAATTTTTCGAACTTTCTTATAGATTATCTAAGATTTTTAAATAATTCGAATTACGTACGTTATATTCCAATTTATAAAAAACTATTAAGCAATAGGATACTGTGACCAGGTTTAGTAGCCTGGCCTAACGAAACACGTTTATTCTCACTTTTTAAATAAAATACTGAAGTATGATCTAAAAGTGTTTGTTAATTTTTCTATACGCAAAAGTTATCTTTGGCTTTAAAAAATAACAGAAATGGCAATTGGCTTTATGTAACTTAAAAAAAATGCAAGCACCTCAGAAATGCAAGCACCTCAGAAATATTTCGAATAAAATAGATGGAAGGTTTTTTTAGTTATAATTATTATCGGGAAAAACCAAACACCTCTCTTAACTCTATGAAAAATAAAAAAATTTAAAATTCTTGTAATTAAATCGTGCAAAAGGCACAACAACATTCTACTGAAACTCACTGGAATTCAGGAAGCTAGGGGACCTTGAGAAAAAAAGTTACGTTAGTTTAAAGGTAGGGCTAGGTAAACCAAAAAAGTATTAGCAGACAAACTTTTATGGATCTGGGCTCATATTTGGATTCCATATAATACTCGTATATTTTGATATTCTATATAAAGGGTAACCATTCTACAGTAATGTTGATTCATAATAAGTACAAGACGTAAAATAGGAATCACCACGTTTTCTAGAAAGAATAAAATCTAGTTGGACATAATCTCAAAATTCGTTTGGAGTGGGCCAACATCTCTTAAGATATAATCTCGAAAATATCTCGACGCATTAAATTAAAAAAAGTCTTAAAGAAGTTAGGCCTTGCCTGTGATATAGCTTTGTTTTTCTTTGAAAGAAAGATTCTAAATGATTTGAGAATGAGAAATAACACAAAAATCTAATTATAAATCAGTAAATCAGTGAATGAAGATTTATTAAAGTTTAAATTACTTAATATATTTTATTGTGATGAATATTTTTAGAAAAAATGTGTAATTAAATTCCCTTCATTAAAAATATTTCGAGATTTCAGCATTCGATATTCAAAATTCGTTCCGTAATTCATTCATTTCGTTTCGAGAAATGCTGATGCCGAGTTTGACAAAAATAAAAATGTCAATTTCTTGAGATCCTTTTTTTTCGGTATATTTTTTTAGGGGGATATCGCCATTATCCCCGCCACTAATTCAGTGATCGAAAAAAGTGATAAAAAATAAAAAATCTCGTTTTTGCATCAGCAAAAGAATCGATTTGGTCATTTTTATAATTTCAAGGTTTTCAAAACGAAATTTTGATTAACGAGCCAATGTCTTTGCCCCACTCGAAGAAAAAACTGAACTGCTCATACAGATATCTAAAATGTTTAATTTCGTCTTAACACAGTTATGAAAACCAATTTGGATTTTCTTAAGGAAACTCTTCGCATTCGGTCCTAATAATGAATAAAAACCTAACTTGTAACGAAGGTTACAATTTGTACGCCCGGTTACAGTAATTCGCGATTTTCTATAGAGAGTTTTTTCAAGATTTTGTCAAATTTTAGAGAATTTTTTTTTTCAGATTTTGTTTTTTCGATATCGTGGTAAAACTTCGTAAAATACAATTCAATTTGATCAATCACAAGAAAAAGTTTAATTTCTAAATGGAATTATTTAGTGTATTTTGCTTTTACTTTTCTGAACTACATAAGTGATCAACTAAAATATTTTAATCAGATTAAAATGTTTATGAATCAAATTAACAAAAAAAAAAAAAAAAAAAAAAATTACAACAACTATAGATAAAAAAAAAATTAAAATAAATTATCCTTGTGATCCTTTTGTATTTTTTATTTCTTAAATTTCTTTGTTTCTCGATTGATTTTAATTTTTATTTATCTCACCTAAATTGTAAATTCCTGACACGATTCAGTAGATCGGCATGTCCGGAAGAATATTGTTCAATAACATCTTTGACATCGTACGGTTTGAGGGCCTCACGAAACTGCTTCCGTGCCAGAAAGTATTTTAGCTAAGAGCAAGACAATTTTTGTTTTGTTTTTGTTTTTTTTTTTATAAGTTTGTAACAAAAGTTTTTATTCTTCAAAAATAAAATGAGGATTAGTGAAAATTAGGGAAAACAAAAAAAAAAATAAAATAAAATTAATTTCCTCGGGAAGTAAAGGATGAAAACTTTGCACAACAACAACAACATAAAACATAAATTATTGAAAGGAAATAAGAGGATTAATTTTGTTTTGTTGTCGATATTTATAGAGCTTTTCCGATATAAATAAAAAGCTCTGATAAATTTTTTGCTTAAAGAGGGAATCCAAAGTAAGTAACTAAAAAAAATATTAATACTAATAAAACTTTTAATTTTTATTTTATTTAAATTATATCAAAACTATAATATTTCCGATTTGAATAGACGAAAGTATTTTATATCCAGTTGTTATGGTGTTTCCAATTTTTTTTTTTTGTACGATTGTTGCAAAATAAAATAAACTAATCCAGGAATTTGCTTAAACATATATCAAATTTTCAAAAACCCAATTTTAGATTTCCAATAATTTAGTTGCCCCTTCATCTCGTCAAAAAAACACAAAACACCAAGAAATATGAATAAAGAAATATGATATAACTTTTTTTTTCTGGGTTTTGTTCACATATTGATAAGATAAATATTAAAATTAAAATTAATTAAAAAAAAAAAGAGTTCATCCTTCTTTCTTTTGGTATATTCATGATACCTTTATTTTAGTTCTATTATTCGTTTTCAATGCGAGGAGACAACGGTCTGTAGTACAAACAGTTGGCACAAATATTTACAAAGTAAGTCGAGGTAAGCTAACATATGTGCACACATTTACCAATAAATAAAAAAGAAGAATTTTGTTTTAGATGTCACGTTTCGATGTAAGATTTAAATGGACGACACATTGGTAAATAAACCAAATTATTTTATAGATGTTTGTATATTATTGTATTATAAGATTAAAATGTGTTGTGTTTGTGAATTTTAAGTATATTTATGATACCTATTGAGAGGTAAGTATACAACCAGTACATGCGGTTTTGGAAGGAAATATAAATATTAAGAACTAATCTTAAATATTATAATATATGGATATTACAAAATAAGTTGATAAATTGGCGTATATAGGTGTTTATCTAAGGATTTTAAAGCACTTGCAGGTTGCATGATTGACATTCAATAGGTTAAATTTTTCGTTTCAAATATAACTCTTAAAGAACAAATTAGCCTACATTATATGGCTGTAAATATTTCTCCTGAACTTTGATAACATTAACAAAAAAGCGAAAATTAACTTTTAATAATAAATCTAAAACAAAAACAAAATTAATGAACTATTTTCTAACGGTTTTCTTCCTTTCTACTTAAATTTAAAGATTATAGCCTCAAAAAAATATGTAGCAATTTTATTTTGTCACTTCTACCTCTTCTTGTTTAACAAGAAGCCCTGCCCCACTATTTTAATTCAATTCAGAGCAATTTTAATTAAATTTTCCTTATTTTAAACAAAGAAGAATTTGAGTACAATTTGATGGGTACAAAGCAAACTCACATAAAAGACTTCGCTTGGAATATGGCAGGAAATACTTCCAACAAACCTAGACAATTTCTTATCTTTAATGGTTTTGATTTAACCGTATGGTTTTTAGCTCGATACAATTTTACAATTGTAAAAATTATCGCATAAACTGTTGTTATTTTTAAATTAATATTACATGAATAATATTTCATTTATTTCCTAAAATCATATTGCTCTCTATAAACAATCTACCCTAAAACCAAAAATAAACCTCTTAAACAGTTTAATTTAAAATCACAATGTGGTCGCCTGTTGTCATTTATGGTCTCGTTTCAAACAAAACCTATAGTCTGTTTCCCATAAAATAAAATTCAACGTACCATAAAACCAAATAAATTATTTAATTAAAATGTTTAATGTGAGGGTTTTATTAAAAAAAAATATCTTTAGTTGATTCATTTTCATAATCATCAAATTTTTTTCTAGGGCAATTGTGGCTATTACTTTGATTATTGTAGTCGCATAGACTAACATTAAGAAAATTCAATAGAAAATAAAATAAACAAGGCCCTAGTATATTAACTTATTGAAGGTGACGGTAATGCCAAATATGTACGCCAAATATCCAAGGAAGGAAATTTTGATTTAACCTCTACTCATAATCTCTAAGATATTTCGGTAATACTGCGGTCTTATTGTACAAAATATTTAATTAAAAGTTACTTGTGTTTTTTGCATTCAAATCGGTCATTATAACACAAAACCAAACTTTGTAAATATATTTTATGTAAACAAAACAAAAATTTAGAGTTTTCTAAACTTTTAATAAGGCATGCAAAATTATTTAGTTAATTTATTCGAAGCTTTTCGTTCCTGACATTTTCTCTTTGTTCGCAAAACACATTCGAATTATGATTTTTATTTAAATTTACTTCCTCATTCACTTATGTAAATATAAAATCAAAATAAAACAAAACAAAAATAAAAAATTTATTTATATATCTTTGTAAAAAGTTGTGCTTTTTAGCCAAAAAAACAACCAAAATAAAAGTTAAAAAAGTTTTTCATAAACCCAAGAAAAATAAAAGAAGTATAAATTAAGTTGATAAAAAAAAAGGAAAGTTTTTTTTTTCTATATCATTAAAGCTTCTCGAGGCTTAGTTTTATTTTTGTTGCATCGAGCATTTTCATTTAATTCTTTTGTACTTAGATTTGATTTGAGTAAATATGTACTTAGATTGATTTAGTTAGTTTAGGTTAATGTATCAAACAATTTAGAAAAAATAGTATAACAATAGAACATATTATACATATCTCAAAGTGTGTGTAATGTACCTAGTTTGGACATTTTTAACCCGTCCAAGGAGATCAACATGTCCGGCAGCATATTGTTCCATTACATCTTTTACATCATATGGTTTTAGCGCTTCCTTAAATTTACGTCGTGCTACAAAATACTTCATCTATAAAAAAATTAAAATTAAATAACACAAAAAAAAAAAAAAAAAAAAAACAAAAAAAAAATTCGAAGGAAAAATTAAATAACAAAATAATAATGAATAAATAAAAATGAAGGAAGACAATTTATACAAGGAAAATAAACAACTGTTTCAATATTGATTTTGAAATTGATCTGCCAAAAATTTGAAAAAATTTTAACACAATTGTCTTACCTTTCTTATAAACCTAATCGCTGTCTTATGTTGATTTGTTAATTGAACACACCTCGGTTCATCGTCTTCATCTATCAATAATGACGCCATAAAAGAAAAGACAAAAAATTAAATATAAAACACAGGATATAGTCTAAAAATCTCAATAAAGCTTTAGCCTTTACAAATTATGATTTTTACATTTGTTTAAAAGAACAAAAAAAAAAAAAAAAAAAATTTAAATTCGCATGCAAAAAAGAAAAGTGCAACATGCAGTACACAAAGGCGCGCGCGCGTTATTGAAATCCCCATTTGTATTTCATTAATATATACAAAATGTGTGATGTAAACGTGTAACCAACACCAAAACCACCATCACCAGACACTAAAAACAATTTATTTTAAAAATAAAAAAAAATGTGTGTGTGTTTTGCAATTTGCAGTATGATGTGCATCAACATCATATTAATGCAAGCGTGTGTACCTAAATCACCGTTCACTGTTATAAATTTAACACTTTTTTTCGTGTGTGATTTCTCATCGAACAATGTAAATTCCTCATCCTCGTGTATTATGTAATTTCTGTGATTTGATCTTACGACAAAATGTACTAAAAACAAAATAAAAGAAAACAAAAATAATACAAACAAACAAAACAAAACAAAAAAAAAAAAAACAAAAAAATCACATAACAAAACAAACAAAAAAATTTAAAACAAAACAAAAAGCTTTTTATTTATGTTTGTGTGTGTGTATGCGTGTAGGTGTATTTATTAATAAAAATTATATTTTTTTGAGCTTTTAAGCAGTTTCTGTAAGATTTGCGTTTTTTTACAGATAGACGTGATTAAACATCGAATACAATTACACACATCTTTGTTAATCATGAGCTTTCACAAAGCTTCATTTCTATTTTATGAATGTATTAAAAACTTATAAAATTTCTTGTATTGTGTGTATACATACATAAAATAAAATCGAGTATACATTTCAAAATGTTTCCCAAAACAAAATAGTCGATTAAGTCACAAGATTAAGTTCTAAACTGAATTTTATTAACTTAATTAATATCTTCTTATTAACGTGGGGTCAATAAATAGTTTAGTTGCTGTTTCAAAAATTTCAGATTTATTCTAAATTAAAATATTTAGAAATTCGACTAAAGACTCGTAATTTCAAGATTTAAAATTAAAACCTCGGGACTCATAAATGATTTTAGATTTGCAGAGAATGTTCTGAATATTTGATAAATAAACAGAAAAACATTTCATGACACAGAATGATGCGAACAAAATTTTTTTATTTTCACTAAAGCCATCCGAACAATTGAACCGTCAATTTGTCAACCACAGGTCTGATTTCCTCATATAGGACATCCCTTACAATGTTATAAAGCAATTTTCAGAATTATCGTGTGCCCCATTCATAAGGTTGGTTTGAACCGTTCATTTCTCAACCCTAGTTGTAATTTCTTTGTAAATACCGACTCTTTTCGTGTATATACTTAGAAATTTCGTAGATCTGTATATTTTTTATATGAATAATCCAAAAGTGCTTAAGGCTTCTGGATAATTGAACTGTTAATTTGTCAATCTAACTTGAGATTTCAATGTAAAGGTCGACCGTTTACTACGTTCCATGGCAACATTGAAAAATTCTGTTTAACCCCTTAAAAAGTTATGAACGGATCTCCGTCAAACCATAAATACTAAATGCTTTTTATTAATTGAACCGGAAAAATAGGATTGTTCTATTCAATGTAATTTAACTGGGGGTTGACAAATTAACAGTTGAATTATTTAAACGAATTTAGTACTTTTGAATGGTTTACGTGATTATGAATATTGCCACGGAACACAGTAAAGTTTACTAAATTTCGATGAAAAAAATTAAAATTTATTTTTTGCAAGCGGGACCCTTCCTAAATGGGGCATTTGGAAAATAAATGGATAATTTTGAATGAATTTTGCTGTATTTAAATTAGTTTATTTTAATTAGATGGTGACTGACTTGCAGAACTCTTAACAATTTCACCTCTTCGAATTCCGTACAACATTTTGTACAACTTCCTTATTCTAAGAATAGTTTCTAGAATCATTTTCAAATTTTCAAACTCTGATTCTTTGAATATGGTGAAAACATTACAATTTGATTTTTGTTATTATCGGTTGGTATTTTTAAACAGTAGCTATTTGGAAAAACTGTATTTCAAATTGACACCAATTTAAGCTAAAATAATTTATTTTTCGATTTTCTTAATTGTTTCTTAAATTCAATGTACTAAAATATTTAATGGTTTATTTCTGTGATTAATTTTTAATACATTTTCTGGTACAGTATTACCAGATTAAGGTTTTTGATAATTTTGTGCTAACTTTCTGTGCTAATTTCCTACCGGTGAGAACCTCGCTTTTCGTTATAATTTATCCAAAATTTGAGAATCATTCCAAAATTGAGAATGGCTTCGCTGAATGGCGTAATTTTGGAGTAAATTAGGCTTCGCAGCAGTAATTTCACGTTTTATATTATCTTTTTAGCTCCTAATATGTTCTTGGATTTTTGCTGTATATGAGTGGCTTGCAATTACCCGACAAAAAAGAATCGTCTCCGTTTTTTGAAATTAAACGTCCTTATCGCCGTCTTGTTGAGAAAACTAATCTTGGAAGTCCATATAAAGAAAACAGAGTAACAGACAATTGTCAATTGTTATTTGTCGAGGTTTTGACATGCTTTGGTTGGTCGAACAGAACTAGTTTAGTCAAACTATTAAACGAGGCGGCAAATGACGTTTGATTTTACTGAATAGTTATGTCACTGGCATTCCAATTGGAAAACCCTTTATAATCTGATTATCGGTATTCCTGAAACTCACGATGGTGTTATCAGTTATTTGTTAATTAAAGTTTTAAATCTCAAGCGATATAAGAAATTAATTTTTAAAGCAGATATAGTATACAAAAACCATAACGTGATTTGTAATGTAGGTGGCCTTGACCAAAAAATGCCCGCTGAATAGAAGCGCGCTAGACTATACCGTTAGAATCACTTAAAATTAATTTTGGAAATTATTTTGTTAAATCTTCCTACTACAAGATCATACGGTATGTATTAATGAGCATTAGTTGAGAAATGTTTGGATGAAACTAGAGCGTGTTTCAAGCAGAAGAGTTAATTTTATAACTTATTATTTGTAAAGCTGTTTCAAACCACAACAAGTTTTACCCCAAAAAACGAATAAGCTGAAAAATATGGTATTTTAGGCTTCGCTTCGAAAGGCTGCCAAGACTGACAAATATGCAGGAAATAATGGTTGATAATCTGGGCCAATCGGGACGAACGCGAGCCAACTCTTCATTTTGCCTTAAACAACCACTAAATACCAATGTTACTATTCTGGTTTTCTCAGGGAATTGGCAATTCGGTAATGATGGCTTTTTTTTAGTATATTTTGGTATTATTTTTTCCATACTGTGGCAATTAATTCCATTTTGACACTACTGCCAACTATGTAATTCCCGAAAAAAATTTTAGGGAAAATAACAAAATTTCTATGAAATAAAATATTTTTTCAGCGAAATTTTTTTTTTCGGTTTTAATCTTTGCGTTCTGGGGCTCTAGGCACTTCCAACTCTTTTGCGGTTTACTCTTACTAACTTCCGCAGTAGCCGCCAAATCGAGGATGTACGGCTATTCACCCGTTTTGTAGAAACCACCTACACATTGCATTGCTTTATGCCAATCTATAGTGCTGTCATGGAAGGTGGATCGGCCCATGGATTCTGCACTATCAATAGGGGTCATAGTTGTGTTCATTGTCATCACCGATCGTAATCAGATGATGAAAAATCCTTTCTGCGAATTAGCTTAAACTATTGCGCCGTTTGGTCGGTTTCCCAAAACTTGAAGAAAAATTCTAATCGCCACAGTATTCTTTAGAAAAAACATTACTCCAAAAATTCGAATCAATCAATTCCCAATTCCCTGGGAAAACCAGAATAGTGTCACAAGGACGATATAAAAAAAAATACGGGGTTTCTTTCTTCGTTATGTAAATAAATCGTTTTAATCTGTTTGTTTTTTAACTTAGTTTATTTACCCCTACGTTTCAACCATATATTTCGTCATCTGGAGGGAAACTAATTATGAACAAAATCGCTTTTCCAATTTTTTTTACAGTAATATCTAAAGTATCTAAGTTTATGGCCAAAAACAAAATTATTATTACAGACAAGGATTCTCTGTTCCGTAAAATAAAATAGTTGCGGGTATAGAAAGTGGGAATTTCAAACCTTTTTTTTTTTCAAAATTAAAGAAACGCAAAAAATTCGGTATTTATTTAAGACAAAAACGCTTTTGAAAGACAACGACCAAATTTAGGTATTGAAAGGATAACGCAACAAAATGAACTTACTCTTGTTAGATAACAATACATATTTTGAAATTAAAAAACTTGACATTTTTTCAATTCAAACAAATTTAAATTTAATGACTAGCACTTTGGAATGTTTTGGTAAAAATTGACATTGTAGTGGCCAAAAACTTGAAAAATGTATAATGGATTGATCCACAAGGATAAGTTATTCGGGATCACCACTGTACAATTTATCTAAATTTTTGTCTAACATTCTAAATTGTTTTGTTAGTAATAATTTTTCATCGATACAAACGCAGAACATTTTAGATATAAAATTCAAAACATTTTTCTGTCTCAAAATTGTATCTTAATATCTTTGAACGTCGAATTTTTGTACTCGTTGGTTTTAAATTTGGTTAAAAGATTTCGGAATAACGTAAAATTTAAAAGCAACACTAATTTAGATTTGAATAGCTTCCTGGAAGGATTAAAATGTATTTGGAATCATTCAGAAATTTGCTTTAACGGAAGATGTTTTAACAAGTTGTTGGCTCTCCAAAAGGCTTACCAAGGAATATTACTTAGGCATTACTGTGAAAAAATTGAAAACATGTTATGGGGAAAATTTTGTTTATAATTAATTTCCACCTGAACACCGAAGATACCATCTAAATGTAGGGCCTAGTAAATAAAAAAAGTTGGAAAATAAATAATTCGTTTTATTATATTGATTTCATTAAGAACCTGAATATTGACTGGACGGATAATTAAGCAGGGTCCAGCACAATAGATCTTTTAGGTCGCAGTGCGAGGTAGCTCATCGCCCTCGCATGGCCCTCCAATAATAATAATAATAATTATATTGAAATAAAAACTTACCGTAGGTACAGTGTCGATTATCCCGACCAGGGGCCCTATTCTCGAATTTCACATCCGTGAAATTGTAATTCGTATTTACATAAAACACATGGGACCTAGACATTTTCCTATATGGGGAATTTCTTCCACCTGCTTATACCCATTCGGAAATATTCCCTTAGTACTGAAAAAATTAAATTTTGAGAAGATGTCAAATAAAGTATCATAAGTATATTTAATATCGCGATAACTTCAATTCGATGCTGAGTATTGAAATTAGTTATTTTAATTGACGAGAATTAAAATCAAATTAAAATTTTTTTTTTTTTTATATCAATGGTAAACTATAGAGAAATTATTTTTAATTGTTTTCCAAGGTTTACTAATTGGAGGTAAACTTAATGCAAACAATTATAAGAAATTCAATGTACCTTGGTACACTAATCGGAACTGTACGGTGTTAAGAAATTCCGAAATAGTATTTTCATTTATATCAATGTAAGCCATAAAATTACCGAATTATTTTTAAAAATCGATCAATTTCAAGGAAGAAAAAATAATTACCTTGAAAGGTTACACCTGATTTGGCTGTATGATTTATGCTTCACTAATTGTTTCCTCCAAGAAATATTTTTTCTTAATTCGGGACACCTATTTAAGTCAATGAAAGAAGTGTAAGTGTAACTTGTTGTTCTTTTTAACAACGATATGTGCAACTTTGAGGGCAACTTTTTGAAGACATGCCTTGAACTTTGTCGCTTTGTTCTATCCCTTTGCTGTTCTAATAGACTATAAAATTCATAGTGAAATGTTTTAATTTTAAAGAATTATAAAATTAAAATTAAAAGTTCTTCTAAATCCAATGTCAGACTGATTTCTGTATTATTGTTCTGTAAGTTTTATCTTATTGGCATCAGGACTAAAATCAAAAAATTCAAGAGAAACTACAAAATATGTAATACACGTTTGTTTCTATCATATTTACATACATGATGGCCTGTGAAAAACGTAGCTTCCAGTTTGCACTTGATTGATGAGGGAAGCTTATTGGGTAGTTTATTTTGCAAAATAAAAAGTAAAAGAAAACTCCTTTCTCAAAAACAAATTACAAAGCCCAATTTGTCTTGTGTTGTCTTATTTATGACGTTAAGAACACATCATACATTAACTTTAGCATTCTAACAGAATTAGAAGGAAATTGAAGAAAGTCCGGGGGCCAGCAACACCTTTGGTTTCTATATTTGTTTAAAACTGGATTATCATGTATTCGACTATGCTAGTACTGTAAACAAACAAAACCGACTACTGCCAGTCGAGAAGACCCCGGGAGGGATTGCTCCTAAAAAAGCTGACTATTTTTTAAGGACACTGTTTGTGTTGATTTTTTATTAAGAACGTTAACTAAATTTTCCAAGTTTAATTTTTACTTTAAAACAAATCGTTGCTTAATTTTCAAGAAAATTTTTATGAAAAGAATTAAATAAATCGAAAATTTGAGGTTTAATTTATTTAAGGAAAATTCTTTTACTTGGGGTTTAGATTAAAAAAAATCGAAAACCTTGGCTTAAAATATTTATTTGGCATTAATCCAATTAGATAACTAACAGAAAAAATTTGGTGATTAAAACGTTCAAAGTAAGTTGAGAAAACTAATTCCGCACTAAACCTGTTAAACTGAATGTGCGTACATGGGCATAAAAAAACCAAAAGTTTGCAAAATATTATTATTTTCTATGGAGTTGAAAATGTTTGAAATCCCACTGCGAACTTCGTGGTGTATGTATGCGGTTTTTTGGCGGTTGCTCCATCCAGTGAGTGATCCCGTCAAATAAATGATGGTATAAGTATTTTTGAACGCTAAATATTTTTGACAGTATTCCGAATAAGTATGTGAGTAGTATATATAGGGGGCGGCATATGATCTTTTATCTTTTCTTCGAACAGTAAGTGTTCGATCTAATCATCTAAGCCAAAATTAGATTTGTAAAGAAGTTGCCTTTGTGAAATGTTTGCTTTTATCGAATTGTCTTACCATTTTGAAAAGGTTTAGAAAACTATTTGTATATGTTATACTATCGATAAGGACGGCGAATTCTTTGCTGGAAGTCTAGATTCGACTCTAGGAACATAACATCTATGGTTAAATTGTAAAAATATCAAAAAGAATTTTATATTTAAAATTTTCAAAAACAGCCTTTTCTCGTATATTTTCCTAAAAAGTAGAATATCTTGAACGGGAAAGTTAGCGCTATGCAACCACTCAATAACGGTATTAACGTTGAATTATTCTTGGGCGTTATTATTACCCTTAGTGAAATACGAATTGAAGACATCCCGTTCCAAAGTTTCAGTGGAATTGAGTTGCTATCGGCAAATAATCACCTAGATCGAAAACATCAACTGGTAAATGCTTCAAAACCCCGGTCCCCAATTGAACTGTCATGTATATTACAACTTTCGTCTGCTATACGTTTCTTGATGATGTTCAAGATAATTTTAAAGCCATTGAAACAAGCCTTTTACAATATGATCAGCATAATTATCCCTTATGCACCAATCCGGTTTCATCGCAGTTAGACATTTGCTCAGGTAAATAATTATTTTCTCGTACGATTTCTATGCATTTTTTCACACACAGTTTCTCGCCAAATATGTTTAAAATCATTGATTCTGTTTAAACTATGACAACCACCGGTCAATACATAAAAAATAATTTTTGCTCTCTAATTTGGTCATTAATTTCTTTCGCCTTTAATTAGAGAATTTCATTGCTAATACGATTTTTTAAACCTCACTTGTTCTAAAAATCACGAATACAATGAACGCTCCAATTCTGGGACTTCGGCTTGTGAATTTCTTTACTTCATACTTTACACAGAAATCTTTAATTTTGTCCCATTTTCATGTTCTTTTAAAATTTGCAGCTTCTGCTGGATCTTCAACAATTTTCATTTATTTTTACCCATTAGGAATGAGCGTTTATGGAAAGTTTGTTATAACGAATGTTTCAAAATTAAAAATGAAGACTATATATTAAGCCTTCAGCGAAAGTTGCTTACATGAAACCTGTCTGAAATGAGTGGTTCCGTGTATCGACAATTATTTTTAAAATGTTCTCTTTAAACAATTTAACATTGGTACAACTTTCAAAGCTGGTAAGTATGTGAAGTTAGATTTTAAAATTATGTCAGGCAATACTAATAAAAGTATACTTCTTGTTCTCAGTATTTGATTATATTTAATTAAACTAAATAGATTTCCAATAAAATAAAGTAATCAAACATAAAAAAAATTTAATACCAAAATATTATAAATGGTAGTACAGGGGGTCAATTCTCGTTCTATGAAAAAACTTAATGAAAAAAAAAGTTTTCATTTTGATTCCATAAAGTCTTTTTCATTTATAACATTTCACACAACGACAATAAGCGATTCTCGATTTCCAAATGAAAAAGAATCGTGAGAAAAACGCTGAATAAGTTGTTTCCATAGTAAGCTACACTGTAAACAGAAATTTTATCGAGTTTCATATATATTTCCGCTAGCTGATACAATAATTGGTTTAAATCTTAGCTAAATAAATGATAAAGTAAATTTAGTTAATAAGTTTTCGTCATTGCCTGTCAAAATATAAAATAAATTATAAAAATGACCAAATTATTTTTAAAACTTAACTAAATTAATTATTTGGAGGCTTTTCTTAAATAAACGGAATAGTTTTTAATAGATTTACTTATTAGTTAAGTTTAAAGTGAATCATATTATAGTTTCAATGCACATTTAATGGTAAAAATACAAATTTAGTTTTTATAGAATTTTATTTTCATATTTATGATGTTCTCACTGCCAAAATGGTCGGTGAGAAAGTTTTATTCATATGAAAAGATTTTGACATCATTTTTTTCCTTCTCAAGGAACATGAATCGGAAATGTGTATTTCTCACTGAAAATACTTTTCATTTTACTTTTCACGGAACGAGAATTGACCCCCAGGAAAGGATTGAAAAAATTGACCATTACTCCAAAAAAAAATTGTGCAGATCGTAAACTTTGGTTATACAACCTGGAAACCTGTAGGAGATGAAAAGTGATATTTTTAATTAAAAAAATGAATTTTTTTTTCTAATTTCTCGGGAAATATCAGAGCCTTCTATCTAGAGTATAGAGCCATAATCTTAATGACGTATTTTTTAGAAGCTTTTTTAGTGGTATAACTTTTCACTGATTTCCAAAGGAATCCATAGTAAAAATTGTGTTTTTTAGCTTCAAATTTTTCAATGAAAAAAGCAAAAATATTATAAAATGTTTATATAAAAGTTTTCTACATATCTAACAATATACAAGAGGGCCATATATTGGTATTAAGTAAATATTAATTGCAGAAATATTAAAATTAAATTATTTCTAAAATATATTTTTTCGAACTTTCATTTTGAAAATACATCAAAGTTGGCTCTGATAAATTAAAATAATACTTGCTAAATTTATCTTTAGTTTTACTAGTGTACGTGAGATGTCTAAAATGGTAAAAGAAAAATACGAAAAAAAATTATTTAATCGCAAAATTATCACACGTTCCTATATTTTGTAAATTTGTTTTGCTTTTCCTACAATTTTTGAACTTGAAATTTCCCCAGGTTGTAATTTTTGGTACGATTTTTCCAAATTTTTACGGCCATCACTGCCATCTATGTAATGTATATTGACTTAATGACCAACGAATCGTAGTAAGCTTTTATTTCAATTTGACCAGAATGCTGTTGTTATGAATTTTTTTAATATTTTGGTTTAAATAAATCAATTATTACAAGAAAATGAAAACGATTTACTTAAACGATATTCATATATGTTGAAATTCAAACATTTATGAAAGTATTTCAGAAATCATAATTAAGAATCATAATTAAGAAAAACGTTTTCATTTAAAAATTTGTCTTAGGAAAAAAAGTGATTTCCCATATGTTTTGTGTATTTTACTATGAAAAGTTTCGTTTTTTCCTCTAATCCCCTTATAAAAGCTAAGATTTTTTGATTATGGCTCTATAAAATACACGGTGCTCTGGAAATATGCCTTTTACAAAAAAAATTGTTAAAACAAAAGTTGTTTCTGACAAAATTATCTTTAATTTGGTATTCTTAAATTAATTTTATAGCAATAATTAAAGCAAATGTGACCATCTACTGCATCGTAATTTCTAAATTCTTAGCCTTAGCAAATTATACACTTTACAGAACATGGAGCAGTTTCCTGTAAATCTACGTGTTATTAAAACTAATGTCTTTTGAGCATCTAAATCGGTTTGAACTGGTTGCAGAGTATCTTCTTTTTTCCCATCGGCACTTTTCGGGAAACTTTTCATTCCCAAGCCAATTTTGCACCTGATAATATGTACTGTAAGAATGTTGTGCTGCAGTAACAGCAAATAAGTGTTTGTCTAGTGTTATATTTATTTTACATCCATGCAAACTTAAAACAGTTCTCTCTCTTGCATCATTTACTTCATTTAAAGAAGAATTTTCATTATAAAAAGCAGTTATAGGATTTTTCTCTCGAAGTAAACTTTCTGTAAACAGTTTTATTGTTCCTTTTTTTCCTTTATTGTACTGAGCCATCGTTGTATTGCAGCCGCTTATCGCTTGAGCTAGTAGTAACCACTTTTATATGTTATTATATTGTCCTGGCCAATCTATTAAATAATACAGTTTTTTTTTTTGATTTTGTTGTACCAATTTTTGGTTTGTAAAACATAACGTCAAATTTTCAGGAGCTAATACTATTAGATGAATGAACAGATCAACATCTTGTCCAACTATTATTGTTGTGAAATCTTTGGAGTTGCAATTTGTCGGCATCATCATAAGCTTCATCGACTTTGATGTTATTATCAGTAAATTTTTTCATTAACAGTTGAGTAAGTTGTTTTTTCTTCTCAGTAAGTGATAAAAACTTTTCTTGTTTTTGCTTACTGGATTGTCCTCTGATATAGTGAAGCGGGGCCTAGCATTTTCATATCCACATTGCCGTTCATGCCTTTTAAAGCGATTTGTACGATTTTTGGATGGTCCACTTAGTTTATAGAGCAAAAAATCCCCCCTTCTTCCGTCCCTCGGGTCCATTTCGACCCAAATCCACTTTTTCTTTCGAAAATCTTCATAAATATAAACATCACAAATGTGTATCTTAGTGACTTTGTCTAATATGTTGTAAATAAGTATTATACAAAAATTTAATAATTTTCGATTTTCCGTTACACCGCAATAAAATAAGTAACACTAAATATCCTCGGGGTCAAAAATGGCCCACAGTAATTTTATAGACATATAATTGTTATTTTCCCATTAAGATAGATTATATTACATTCTTATCATATATTTAGGAAAATCACCGAATAATAAATTAATTTTTTACATTTTGTTCAATTTTACTTTTGTTTCGTTCTATAAATTTGTTGTGCCTTTTCATAAAATCGTCTGTTTTCAAAACTATAAAGCGCGATAGTGATGACATAAATTTTACTCTAACGTAAATTTTTAAATTCTTTGTATAAGAATTTTTTTGTAAAAATTTAGACAGAGGGGTAGTGTATATAATTTTTATTTTATAAACTTGTGTAAGTGGTGTGGGAAATCAAATATAAATTTTAACTATATATAAAGGTAAGTGAGTTGTTTTATTGGAAATTTGAAACCACTATTTATAAAACATTATACATTTTTGTAAGGTGTTACACGAATGAGATATGGCTTCCAGTGCAGCGTTATCTGAAGACGGCACGTGCTCTGAGACTTCAGATCACGTAGAATTTGATGCAGATTCATATGACAGTGAAGATGACGTTTATTCAGAAGAACCAGTATCGTCATACAAATCTAAGGACAAACAGATTTAATGGTTTTTCTACGAACTTGGAAGGAGTTCGGGTTTAGGGAGGCGATTGGAAAGCTTTGGATTGCATAGAGCTGGAAGCCTATATTGGTCTATTGATATTAGCTGGTGGGTATAAATCCAATAATGAGGCACTAGATAATGTGTGGCATGAGCAAAAAGGCCAAGATATTTTTTGTTCAACTATGCTGTTGAAACGATTCAAAACTATTTCAAGGGTCATAAGGTTTGATGATCGCACGAAACGAGCTACTCGCAGAATAATGGACAAGTTGAAGGGTAGAAATGTAACAATCGATAATTTTTTTACCTCGTATGAACTTGGGCAAATGTTGTTAAAGCGTAATACGACAATGATTGGAACAATCCGAAAAAAGACATCAATTCCACTTGTACTTCTTGATGTAAAAGGCAAACCTATGTATATTTTCCTAAATATGCGCATTTACCCGAAACATAACTATGGTGTCTTATGTTCCGAGAAAAAACAAGTGTGTCATTCTACAAAGCACGCTCCATAACCGTAAAGAGATTGGAAATGATGCTGAAAAAAAACCAAGGTAATTTTAGATTATAATGCGACAAAAGGTGGCGTCGATACGGTGGATAAAAAGGTTGCATGCTATACCTCTAAAAGAAAAACGAATAGACGGCCAGTAGTGGTGTTTTCTAATATATTGGACGTGTCAGTTTTTAATGCATTCGTGCTATTCACTAGCGATTATCCTGATTGGAATATTTTATTGAACGACTTTTTATTGAAATACTTAGTGAATCTTTAATAAAAGCGCAAATGAATAGAAGAGTTTACCTCCCACGCTCCATAGGCTGCCGAAATTACAGCATCAAATACCCAACAATTATCACCGGGAACATCCGCAAGTACAAATGCTGAACGAAAACGTGGCCGCTGCAGTCTCTGCGAAAAATCGGCCAACAATCACACATTTAAGTGCCAGATTTGTACGAAATTTTTATGTAAGGCTCATACTAACAATTTATGTCATCAGTATATAAAGAACTAATAAAAGCAAGGACTATAATTTATAAATTGAATTAATGTACATATATCACAACATCATTTTTGTTTTATTTTATTTAATAAAATTAGAAATAAAAATAAAAAAATTTGTTTTTTGATGTAAATTCATACGGGTCCATTTTGGCCTCGAGGAACTTTAGTGTTATATATTTTGAGGGACGGATGAAGGTTAACAACATGCAATATAGTAATTCTTTCGGTATTTTTATCTATATTTTCGAAAAATCGATCATCGAAAAATGGTCGTATTTCGGTTACTTATTGATATAAAATAAATTTAAAGACACCAAATTAAAGATTTTTTGCCAGAAACAACTTTTATTTAAACCATTTTTTTTAGATACCATATTTGCCGAGAAAATAGAGATAAAACGATTTGTTTAATTAAAAATATTCCTTTTCACCGCCTACCGGTTTCCACGGATCCGTAAAACTCCAAAATTTTTTGTTTCACGAACTTGGACCTATTTTGAACCTATAACCAAAGTTTAAGGTCTGCACAAATTTTTTTCGAGTTAAAGTTTTCGTGTACTATGTAATTCATAATTACGAATATTGAAATAAATCGTGAAAGTAAAAGTCCGAAGTAGGCAGATTGGGGGCTTATTAAAGTGGAAGTCTCACGATTTGCTAATCGAACAAAGGCCTTGTTTCATAAGACTTTCACATTAATAAGATCGTGGTAAGCCGAAGGTTTCAAAACCATCCGAGAAATGTTAGTTTCGTTACGATTTCTGTTCAACACTCGTAATTTTGCAATTTACGTTTTAAACCAATTTGTATTTTGTAAGCAATAGAAATATTTCATATTCGATTTTTTTGTATTTTTTTTTGTTGCACTTATTTTCATTAACTATAATCAAATCCTAAGCTGGGATAACTTCACATATTAGTATAAGGAATTAACATTTCATTAGTATACGCTTGCATGACTTCATTTTACTAACTTGCAACATAAGAATAATAGAATAAAAAGTTATTCAACCTTAAACAGATTTGGCAGAAAAAAATATCGCTGGCTTCCAGTCTAAACATCAAGAGTATTTGGTATTATAGGAGAGGCCTAGAAGTAATCTTCGGATATGTGGCAGCATCTCCCTTTATTTTCCTTGCACTTGGTTTTTATTGCTTATATTATTACTTAGAGACATGGCGTTTAACGGCCAACTACATCATGTAGTAACTTGACCGACTAATAAACTGGAAATTTTCAAATTCTATTGAAATATTTTTCTTTTGTAACAAATTCAATATTTCTGTTGTAATTGAATTTTATTCTACTAAGATTGGTTTTTCATTTTATTGGGTTTTATACCTATCTGAGCTTTCATAAAACATTCACAAATTTGATAAAAATTGATTTTAAATTTAATTTCGTTCCAAATAGATTTTTTTGCAGGTTAAACAGTGAATTTTAGAGAATTTTAAAAAAAAATTGGTAAATTTCCTAATTATTTAACTTATACATAATTTACACTTTTCAATAATAAAATATCTCTCGACTTTCATCTAACGATTCCCATTTCTTTTGAACTTTAATAATTCGTAAAATGAACCCGGAATTTTTACATACCGATAAACCGTGAATTTTTAAATACCGATAAACCGTCAATAATTATTCTTTTACTGAGAATTGTATTATTAGGAAACAGCATATTTGTAAAAGGTATTTACGTTTAATATAAAGAAAGCCCATTTAATTGTTACAAATATGTATGTTCTACACACATAAACATAAATTGTATTGCTACATAGACGTACATCTACAAAAGCCGATAACGATATTTTATATATTGTTTTAACAAATCCGTCCATAGATTTTTGAATCTACCTTTTTTTTTAAGGTCGCACAAAACTCCTCGGGTAAAGGGAATACCAACATATTTTTTTTTATACTTAATATACACAACGGATTAAAATTTTCAACCCGAAGGAAAAATTATTTGTAGTCCTCTTGGTTTTTGTGTATATATTTTGTATCAATAAGGAGTTTTTTTTGTGTTAAGGACATAAAATCCTTTTTGCTGAAACTTTATATCAATTTTTGTTGTTTTTAGCTTTGCCTTGTCTTCAACGTACGATATATTGTAATAGGATTAAGAGATTGCGTATTCTGATAATATATCTTGTGATTCACACAAATAGGATGGATGGTTGTACATCCCAAAATAAAAGTACTGATTATAATATTTATATTACAAATAGACAAAAAACAATAGTATTTTTTTTTAAAATAACATGACAACACAAAACAGAAAAAATGTAGTTTATGTAGTTTTTTATGAACATAACACTGTGCAATGAATTTAGATGCATGTAATATATAAGTTTTTGAGAAAATGTTCGGTGCTTTTTTTCGACATAGATAATAAATATATAAAGAGAGTAAATAGATATGGTATTGACACGATACAAATACGCCCAGCCCACTTGCTTTTATTTAATATACATGTATTTAAATATACACATTTGAAAATACGCACTACTACTTCGTCGTATATTAAAGTTTCCTGAGCCCCCCATTGTTGGTGACAATGTTTGTTGCGATTTTGATTTTTCCTCATACTCTTGTTGTTTCATCAACTCTTTTTGCAATAGCCCGCATAACATAACCGGAAGTTGTGTTGCTTCACTCAATTTAATTAAAGATGGATTATTTATGCTACCCCGCCTTCTACCACGTATGTCACCAACACTTTCATTGTGAATTGTATTATTCTCCGAGGATGTTAAACGGATTGTTAGATCACTTCGGGTACGGTATGATGTTATATTATCGAGTATACCTTTATGCAAACAACGAGAAATGAAATAGTGTTGAAGATAAACAGTTATAATAAAATAGTAAAAATCGACAAAAACAACATAACAATTTTTTTTTTCTGGTATAGATATATAGTCTAGAAAAGTGTGAGCTTTTAAAATAAAATTTAATTATGTTCCTGAGTACTCATCATTAAAGTGTCATTAAAATACTCATAATTCAACTAAACTTGAAAATATTACATTTTTGGTACTTCAATTCGTTTTGTGTGTGTGTGTGAACTACTACTAAATTATCAAAATAATTAAGTTTTCCAGTGGTTGTTGTTTATTGCTTCTTCAATTCGTTCCTTCTTGATGCCACTAGAAATTATATAAATCATAATTAAAAGTTTCCGTTTTTTTTTTTTTTTGTTATTTCTGGTTTATTTTCACAAATGCTACTGCTGCTGCTTCTTTTATTATTATTATATTTATAAGTTATAATTCACTTCCTTCCCAAAAAAAGAACAACAAGTAGAAGAATACTTTTGAAACAAAAAGCATACATACGAAAGATATTTTGAGACAATTTGTATCATGTAACAAAACTTGCTATATTAAAGTCAAATCTGGTGGTGGAATGTTGGTTCTAAGGGTTAAATTAATTGGCATAATGTTATAAACTTTCTTTTTTTTGAACCTAGAGCTAAGGAAAAAACTTGGTTCATTTATGTCAGTTTTACACGTGTAAAACAAAATAAATTAAATTATTTATTATGTTAGAATTTAACAATCACTTCGGGTATTTAAAATTAAGCGAGGCAGATTGTACGAACTATTGTGCCGCTTACATTTTGTAAGCGTAGTTATCACTAAACATGAACGGAATGGTGAAATAAATAGTAGCCGATTAAATTTTTATAAAGGTAAAATATCAATTTTCTTAAGTAATCAAACTTAATTCGGAAGAAATAATTTACTTTAGAAATTAAAAACACGACCATCAATTTAATTCTGTAAACAAAATTTTTTGAAAATAATAATAATAATATTCTTGCTAAGAACTCTCATATAATAAATATTCTCAATGTTTTACTTCTATGCTTTGAAGCAAAAAAGAAACTTGTCCCAAGCTTTTTTAATTTATGTAACGAACGTAATTTCAATTTAATATGTAATAATAAAAAAAATCTGCCTTGATGTATATATAAAAATAAAACAATAGGGAATAAATTGTTTCAGATGGGGTATTTTTCTTATTTCTGGTAATAGTTGGCTGTTGTGCTATTTTTTTTTTTGTATTTTTTTAATAAAAGTCAAAAGTTATGTCTTAAACTAAAAAACAAAAAAAATCACTACACCAACAAAACTAATAAACAATCGAGCAAATTAGTTTTACAAAATATAATAAAATAAAAAAATTTATGTTGGTAATTACTGAAAATTTAAAAAAACGAAGCTTTCGTCATTCATAAAAAGCTCTCTTACAACATGCAATAAATGAATCAAGCTAGAAGAGTAAAAAAAAAAAATTTGTTTTTCACAAAAAAAAATATTCAATTTGAAGGAGGACGCAAAATATGTTTCATTTTTGTATACTATGAGCGTTTGGCAATTTGGTTTATGAAAAAAAAAAAAAGAGAGGGAGCTTTTTCTGTAAAGTAGACTTAAATGAATAAAAAGAAAAAAATGTATAAATATTTTATCGTGCTTTAAAAAATTAAAGTATTTAATTTTTTTTATCATCTATCTGCATCGCTACTATATATAGAATGTAAAATCAAATTAAATAAAATTGGAAATAAGAAAAAAATTACAAAACAAAATTAAGAAAATTAAAAAAGCTTCGGAAAATTTTAAGTTTCCAAAGTAGTTTTATAATTTTTTTTTCTCTTTTCGGATTTTTATGTCTATAAGTAAAATCATAATAAAATCTTATATATTATTATAAAATTGGAGAAGCAAAAGCTTTAATAATATATATTTTTATATTGTATTGTTGTGCATAAGGAAAAAAGTTTGTTTCATTTGTTTGTTTGATATTTAAAAAAAAAATATTTTTTTTTAATTTCTCGAGTGAAGAGCTTTTGTAGTATAATGTATAAAAATTTATAGAAAGCTTTTATCTAATTTAGTAAAATTTCGTTTAAAAAAAATAGTTATAAAAACTTGTGCTTTCTTGGTGTCATAAAAGCTACTCACTTCACCTTTTTTTAATTTACTTGATGATGACTTTTTCTTTAAGAATTTCCCCAAGGTTTCTTCTAACAACATACATACACAACCCGGAAAAATAAATAAATATAATACAGATAATAATTAATTTTAATTTAAGATGGATTTTTTTTTTGTTTGTTTAGAATTTATCTTTTTTCTATGTAATAATTTCTTTTTTTTTTTTTCAAAAAGCTTGATTCATTTTATTGAATCTAATAATAATATAAAAATAATTATAAAACAGAGGAAAACCAAAAAATAAAATTAATAAAAAATTATTTGAACATCAACACAAAAAAAGCTTTTTTAGAATATTGTTTAAAATTTTGCTTTTTATAGAATATCGTTGTTGTTTTTAATTTTTTTTAAAGTGTTTTTAACAATTCTATATATAGTAAAGCTCACCATCTGAATTTTTTTTCGATAGTGCCGTTTCTGCTACCGAATCTTCACTTAAACTAGCATTCATAGGACGCCCATTGTTTGTGACTTCTAAAATTATAAAAAAGAGAGAAAAAAAAAAGAAAACCAAAAACAAAACACAAAAAGTTGTTGTTCAAAAAAAGCTCACACCATATTTAGAAAATAAAATAACCATATATTTTGTAATACAATTTGAAAAGCACACTCACCTAAATTCTCCGAGGATGCATTAATTTCTGCCATCCGTTGACATCGTGAGCCCCGCTGCGATCCTGCTGGTTTTTGATTGCCCGGCGAATGTAACGATTGACTTTTATGCCGTCGTATCGTTGGTAAACGTGCCACGAACGATGCGTTATGTTTAAAACTAGAAGATGCCCGTCTAATCAGCGATTTACGGTTTGTTCCAGAACTTAATTATTTTGTTCAAATTTTTTTTTTTTTTTTTTTTTTTTATTTATAAATTATTAATTTATAATTGTTTTTTTTTTCAGTTTTGAAACAAAATAAAAAAATTGGTAGTATATAGTATGGTTATTAGTAAAGTAATAGTAGTAAGAATAAAATAGTAGCAGTAGTAAGTTATAGTATAAGTATTATATAATAAACAGTAATATATTTATAATAAATAGTTACAGTAGTGTGATGAGTAGCGTGTGTGTATATGTATGATGCAGCGTTGCAGAAATAATAATTATAACATAAACATATGCAAAAAAAAAATAAAAAATATAAAAATTAAATTAATTAAAAAAACAAATAAAATCAGCAAAATATATTTAAATAAATGAAAAATAAAATTAAAATTAAATTAATAATTATCTACTGTACAAAATTTCCGAGACAGACATACAGACAAGTATTTGATAAATCGATATTAAAAATTGTATAGTATCTATCTAGTAACAGGACGAACTTAAACATATTTAATTCTATTAACACAAGACATGCATTTTTAATACAAATCATGTTTGGAGCTGGCCTAATAAAGCTATATATTACAGCACTTATCTAATTTTAATGTACTAGACTATCTTGTATTGAATAAATTTTATTATTCTTGCGACTTATATCGGATTTACTTCTAAATAAAGCGTAAATTTATATGAGCGAGTTTTATTCTAATTGGTGTTTATTGCGCTTCAAATTTCAAAGTTAGCTAATCCTTATACTAACACCCTGTACTGTATAGACTCAAATCGATTAGATCGTCATTTATTGATACAGTACTTCTTTATTCGCAGCATCATAACAAATAGGTGTACAAATAAATAATAAACTCTTGCCAAAAAAACTAAAATACGAATGAGACTATAAAACTTAAATGTTCATATATGTAAGTCATTTAAACACAATGTTATAACAAAACATTTCCATTATCATTTACGAGACATTATGCACATCCTATCCGTACTAACTAAGAGCCCTATTACACCGACCGCATATACACAATTTCTATCCCCTCACTAAAAATAAACAAATCCATTACCCCTTCCATATTCACAACCAGATATTAAAAATAGGTAAACGTATTCGCACAAATTAGAAAAGGTAAATGATCCTATCATTATCACTTTTCTACATTTTGTAAATGAGAACAATTTGCCACAACAACAGGAAAAATATTACAATAACATCACTATAATAAACACGAGTATGGAACTTAAATCGACACTGAAGAAACCTTACTTGTTTTAGATATTGTTGTTGTTTATCTTCCTCAGAGGAGATACAAATCTGTGTATATTTGTGTTTGTTGAGAAGAAAAATTAGAAACTTTTTTTTTTTTTTTTGAGAGAGCGACGCAGATAAATATGTACATATGTATATACCCACCCGAAAAAGAACAACTAAAATAAATATATAAATAAAGTTTAATTAAATTTTTACTTTAAAAAATAAAAATAAAAATTAAAAATAAAATTAATTAAATTGAGAAAATTTGCATCTTATCAAAGTTATCGTTTTTAAAATGTTAAAGTGTCGTTTGTGTCCCGAAGTCGGTCGAACAATAATAAAATTAAAAAAAAAAAAAAAAAAAAAAATTTGAACATTTTAAATTAAATACTTAAAATTAGTTATGTAAAAAACTGGATTTGGTGTTTAGTAAACCAATCGAGCTTTTTTTAGAGAAAATGATTAATTTATCATCTAAGATAATTGATAAAAGTTTTTTATTTTATTTAGAAATACTACTTTTGCCTATATATTTTCAATACATATACATGCAAAGCGCTTAAAGCTTTTGCGAAATTTGTTGCCTGGTTATTATTTATAAATAAAACAATATTATTAAGAATATATTTAAATAAATTTGTAATAATAACAAAAATCAAAATTAAAATTTAGGTAAAAAAAAAAAGCTTTAAAAAAATAAATTTAATTAATTCTCTATCCGGGCGTTCTTTAATAATTAAACATTAATTTTTGGTGTGGCGCACGCGGTCATATAATAATGATGAAGATGACGATGTCTTTTTTTGATGAGAAAATGTGGTGGCGGCGGCGGCGGCGGGTGGCGCAAAAATAAAATTCTCATGAATTAATTAAGATGTTTTTGGGTGGGTGATAAATAAAATAATATGAGATTCACTTTTTTGTTTTTTTTTGTAGATATTTTTCAATCCCTAATTTCGCGCAGTTTTTTATATTAGTATTTTTAATCGAAATAAAAATATAAAAATCAGAATTAATTGCTTTTTTTTATTTAAATTTTCCAATTCCACTAATAAAAGCTTTTTTAATTATTTTTAAGTTTAATATATCTTCTTTTTTTTTAATTAAAAAAAAATGAAATATAAATACAAAGCTAAGCTCATTTTATTTATATTTAAGTTTTGTAATTGAGTGTAAATTTTTTACTAAGTTTTTCATCAGACTTGTTTTGATTTTTTAAAACTATTCTATTAAATTGCCATTGTGGCTAGGGCCCTGTAACACAACCACGAATAGATCGTTTACTTATTAAAGAATCATACGATCAAAGTAAATTTGAGCTTTCAGCATCTGCTTAGTGTGGCATTGAATCCAGGAAATATGAAACAACACAAGGATCTAGAAATTTATAGTAAAAACTTCACACTCACTTTACTTGTTTATAATCTTTTTATTATTAACTTTGCTGTTGTATTTGTATGTGTAAGTGATAAAGCTTTCTAAAAATAAATAAAAAATCTAAAATATTCTACTTTCAAAAAACAACATTTTGCTCTTTGCAATGTGAACTAACTAAAATGCGCTTTTTTCATTGGTTTGGTATAAAACTTACGTTGCACTCGAAGTTGATGGTATCTCTTTGGTCGGTTCCAATTTTGAACTTTTTTTTTGGTATTTTTTTTATTTTTATTTTTTTGTTAAAAAAGTTTTTAAAGATTTTATATAATTAATTCGTTGCGATTAGATCGACAAAAAATTTTAAGAGACAAAATGAAAAAAAAAAAAAAAATCATAAAAATGATACAAAAAGTGTATATATCAAAATAACAAAATATATAATTTATAAAAGCACTTAATGAGAAAGCTTTAATTTTGTGTAAATGTTTATAAAACTTTCTCATGTTTTCTACATACAGATAATAACAAAAAGATAATTAGCTTTTACCTCACATATGTTATTTATACATATATAGATCAATCTTAATTATTTACGATTACAGAAAGTGAGCTTTTTTATTAATTTTCATTTATTTATCATTCAATGAGCATTTTTTTTTTAAAAAATAATCATGTTAGGTGTATAAGATAACATTCATAATTTAATTTTCTTTGTGTGTACAGAAAAAGCTTCAACAATATTTATATATTAAGTTACAAAATTTTTGTAAACACAAAGAAGAAAATATTGCAACAATTGTTAAATTTTTTAGAATATTTTCTTATAACAATAAAAATGTGAATCAAATCAGTTTATAAAAAAAAAACGTACATAATACATAATGAAGATAATTAAAATTAAGATCATAAAAATATAATTATGTTTAAATTTTCTTAATGTAAGAGTGTAGTAGAATTTACCGAAAAACATATAAGTGGCGAATAAATTATACTATGTATGTACTTGTACATACGTAATTATGAAAAATCCGTATTATACAGTGTGGCAAAACAAATTAAATTACTTGCCAATAATAAAGGCTTGAAACGTGAAAATTCAAACTTATCCAATTAAAAGCGGGCATTTTGACAAACTTTTATTTACCAATGTCACTGAGTGCATTGCTATATAGTTTGGGAATATAGAGTGATAGTGAAAAGCTTTGAAGTTTATAGAATGTAAAATTTGGTATGAGTGTGAAGTTTATGCTAAAAACAAAATAACAAAAAATTACACTGTTAAATTAGCTATTTTTCCAATTGGAATTTAAATTATATGAAAATTTAATTTTTTTGTAATTTTGGATTTTTCGTACCACCAAACAGGTTCTTTTCATCAGGAAAAAGGTTCTTTTCATCATTTTCGGATAGCTGGGACCGTCTGTATATCTCGTAAACCAAAAGCATCCAGTTGTGTAAAACATTGCTAGTTATATTTCAGATAATTTAAAAGTTGACTGATTTTTGATGGTTTAAATAATTATTTAGCGTCGATCCTGGAAATGTCCTGAAGGCCCGCACATTTCTTAGAATAGCTAGGCCATATAGCGGCCAATGTCACCAAACCGATCCAATTATGATGAACTATAATATATTTCACAGTTTTTGAAATTTTTAATAATTTTGGATTATTTTAAAAGTTTTATATCGCCGACCACAGAGATGTCTTCAAGGTCTTGCACATCTCCTCGGATAGACCATATTGTCAGATAACTTGGCCATATACCCCTCTACGTGGCCAACCTGATCCAATTGTGATAAACTCTACTATATTTCGCCGAATTTAGAATCTTTAATAATTTTGATGATTTTAAAAATTGTTGTATCTCCGATCACAGAGATGTCTACAGGGTCTTGCCCATATTTTCGGATAAACTGGCCATTTGCCAGTCTACGGGGTCAACCTTATCCAATTGTGATGAACTATACTATACTTCCCAGAAATTGTTATATCTCCGATCACAGAGATGTCCACAAGGTCTTACTCATATTTTCGGGTAAATTGGCCATGTGCCAGTCTATGAGTTCAACCTTATCCAATTGTGATAAACTATACTATACTTCACAGAATTTAGAATTTCTAATAATTTTGACAGTTTTAACAGTTGTTGTATCCCCGATCACAGAGATGTCCACCACCGATGTGAAGTTAGCCCAGACTTTCATCCCAGGAAAAACAAAGATATAATCAGGCAACACTAAAATTACAACGTTATCCCATTCCATCATTATTTCAAAACATATAATTTACTCTAGCTTCAAAAGATATAATTTAAAATAGCAAAAATTAAAATTTGACATTATACAGGAAATTAAAGAAGCAAATACTGAATTTTAAAGAAAAGGGCATATAAGTTAGTACACTACTGGATGGGATTTGGCCCTGGGATGATAGGGATGTTTTTTTTCCGGAAACTATCGGTACGCCATTTGGTTTGGCGTTACGTTATCTAATTCCAATAATAATAATATCAAGACGATTTGCATGTTGAGATTGACGCTATAACTATTTAAGTTAATGTAGTACTGAAATTTCATACAAATGGAAGCGATTTGGCCGTGGTATGACCGGGATGTTTCTTTTCCGGAAACTATCGGAAAGCCGTTTGGTTTGGTTTTAGGTTATTTAATTCCAATCAAAATATCAAGACGATTTGCATGTTGAGATTGGCGCTATAACTATTTAAGTTAGTGTATTACTGAAATTTCATACAAATGGAAGCGATTTGGTCCTGGGATGACCGAGATGTTTCTTTTCCGGAAACCTCCGGTATGCTATTTATTTTGGCGTTACATTATCTAATTTCATTAAAAATATCAAGACGATTTGCATGTTGAGATTGGCGCTGTATGTATTAAAATTAAGATAGTGCCAAAATTTCATGCAACTGGATGGGATTTGGCCCTGGGATGATAGGGATGTTTTTCTTTCCGGAAACTATCGGAATGCCATTTGATTGGCGTTACATTATCTAATTCCAATAATAATGTCTAGACGATTTGCATGTTGAGATTGGCGCTATAACTATTTAAGTTAGTGTAGTACTGAAATTTCATACAAATGGAAGCGATTTGGCCGTGGTATGACCGGGATGTTTCTTTTCCGGAAACCTCCGGTATGCTATTTAGTTTGGCGTTACGTTATCTAATTCCATTAAAAATATCAAGACGATTTAAGATCGTCGCTATATGTATTTAAATTAACATAGTGCCAAAATTTGTTGCAACTGGATGGGATTTGGCCCTGGGATGATAGGGATGGTTTTTTCCTGAAACTATCGGAACGCCATTTGGTTTGGCGTTACGTTATCTTATTCCTTTAAAAATATCAAGACGATTTGCATGTTGAGATTGGCGCTATATGTATTTAAATTAATTTTTTCCTGATTCAATTCCTGATTGTTCATCGGGATCGTGTTTAGTCTATTTATTAAAAAGTTTAACGTTGCTATCTTATGTTGGTGTGAGTGGTTAGATGATTTGTCAATGGCGTGTTCCGTTTGCGTGGCTTTTCTGTATACTTTAAATGTATGCTTGTTGTTAACATTTATTATTGCCAAGTCTAAAAAATTAATGGCTTTATTCGTCTCTTATTCTAGGGTAAATTTTCTGTTCGGATGTTTGTTGTTTATGTTCTTGTGAAGAATGCTGAGTTGTGTCATTGTGCCGTTAAATAAAAGAGTGAGTGTTCTAACATCTAAGGTATACTATTCTCAATTATTATTATCAAAGACCGTACATAGACTAGAGTACGAAAATATTTTACAAAAGATTGAAAACATGACGGAGAAAGTATTTAGGGAAAGACGACGGAATATTAAGAAAAAACTAAGTAAACTAATTGTTCAACTGAGATCAGCACAACAAATAACAGTTCAAAATAACGAACAAATACAGATAAATCATGAGTTCTACCATAGAGTACATAATATGACGGAAATCACTTTTAATAACCAGGAACAAATATTACTGGAGAAAGGACTTTAATTTAATGTCGCTCCGCCAAACCAAATGGCATTCCGATAGTTTCCGGAAAGAAAAACATCCCTATCATCCCAGGGCCAAATCCCATCCAGTTGCATGAAATTTTGGCATTATGTTAATTTAAATACATATAGCGCCAATCTCAACATGCAAATCGTCTTGATATTATTATTGGGATTAGATAACGTAATGCCAAATCAAATGGCGTACCGATAGTTTTCGGAAAAGAAACATCCCGACTAAATCTCGGTAGTATTCTATCTTAAAGGCCTTTTTCTTTGTGTTTTTTTCTATAAATTCCTGTATAATGTCAGATTTTAATTTTTGCGATTTTCTTTCATAAAATATGTTATAAAATAAAATAAAAAATATTTTCTGGGTTAGAGTAAATTATATCACATGAAATAATTTTGAGCTGGGATTACGTTGTAATTTTAGTGTTGCCAGATAATATATTTTTTTTTCTGGGATGAAAGTCTGGGCTAACTTCACATACATTGTCCACAAGGTCTTGCTCATATTTTTGGATAAAATGGCCATGTGCCAGTCTACGGGATCAACCTTATCCAACTGTGATGAACTATACTATACTTCACAGAATTTAGAATTTTTAATAATTTTGATTGTTTTAAAAATTGTTATATCTCCGATCACAGAAATGTCCACAAGGTCTTGCCCATATTTTCGGATAAATTGGCCATGTGCCAGTCTACGGGGTGAACCTTATCCAATTGTGATGAACTATACTATACTTCACAGAATTTAGAATTTTTAATAATTTTGATGGTTTTAAAAATTGTTGTATCTCCGATCACAGAGATGTCCACAAGGTCTTGCCAATATTTTCGGATAAAATGGCCATTTGCCAGTCTACGGGTTCAACCTTATCCAATTTGTGAAGAACTATACTAAATTTTACAGACCTTAGTACTTTAAGTAAAATGAGTTAAAATCGATCACACACAATTGCATTGCAATTAACTGCGTTGTTCGACAAGGAGAATCTCTATCGCTGATACTCCTTAGCCTCACGATATCTGATATATCAACGGAATGTGTAGCATTTTAATATTTTTGATGTTTTAATTTTTAATTTTAATTTTTGCTTAGCTTAGCGGTGAGGAGTCACAAGGTGCAGATACTTGGGATCTCTTTTACTTAATGATAATATTGTAGTGGAATGTATTAAGAATATTCATTCTTGCCTATGAAATGGTATTCTAAAATAGTTTTTAGATAAAGTTCTTTAATATGGCCAATTAGAATGGGAATTATCGATTATTTCTTTACCGAGTTTCGATCTCCGTCAAAGTAGATAAACCTCAACAGCTTCATAGTTTATGAAAACTGCAACAGACAATAAAACAGACTTTTATGACATAGCTTGTTGATATTTTTGAGAATTTGGCAGCTGTTGAGGTTTCCCTTATTGATAAATTTATTAATAATTAAAAAACTGGTATATTAAGTTAAATTAAGATATATTTACTATACATTTGCCGTAAAATTTAATCCTAATCAAAGGCAAATAAGCAAAAATGGGTTAAAGCACGCGCAGTATTAGTAAAACTTCTAAAGTTAGCGTAGGGTCCCGGAGTTAGAAAAATCATTTTAGAATCTCATTTCCGTAGTTCATGTCAAATTAATTCCAAATCAGTTGAGAAATAGCTGAGTTCTAATCGAACAGGCCATATTCCACAACTTTATCTAAAAATAATTTTAAGGTCCCGTTTCCATCGCAAATCTCACTGAAATCGGTTCCAAAATAGATATGTTCCATCCTAGTTGGACTTAGTCCAGAATTAAACAATTTTTATTTGGTTTAGGACTCTTTTTATTTCTCTTTTAATTAATTAAAGCTTTAGCTTTCGAACCCTATTCGAGTTCATTTTCAAAAGCGTAATGAAAAATATATCAAAAATTCCTTCTTTTATACATAAATCAAAAAATAAAGCAATCACAAATTTTTATTAAAACCGACTTTTCATGGAAACGCCCAGCCATGTATTTTCGAAAAAAAAACCTTGCTAATGCGCTTTCATATAAAAACGATTGTACAATTGACTAAAAATAAAATTGCATGAGGCAAAAAAATTCAATTCCATATTTCAAAATTATTTCAGAGATGGAAAGTGCATTTTTTGGTTTAAATGACAACGATCGTGTAAATATTCGGAATAATTTTATAAACATTTTAACAAATTACAAAAATAGTACAAAATTTCTGAATCTAACGCCAGTCGAAAAAAGAATTTTAACTTATGTTAAACAATTAAAAACTTTTCTAAAAGATAATCCAGGGATTATGGCCACGAAGGCAGACAAGGCTAATGTAACAGTTTTAACTCTACGAACGGACTATCTGGAAAAAAATGTACAGCTTACTAAATGACGAGTCCACGTACGTACAAACTGCTAGAGACATATCGACACCAATACAGACGAAAATAAATTCAATGGTAGAAGAATGGGAGAATTCTGGGAATATTGACTTGAAAACAAGGAAAAATTTAACGAGTTACACCGCAGTCATTCCAAAATTATACGGTTTACCAAAAATCCACAAACCAAATTTACCGTATAAACCAATTGTCAGTTCCATAGGTGGTCCACATATTCTTTAGAGCATCATTTTTAGGCTATATTCTAAAACCTAGTGTAGGAAAGACAAATTCTTACATACAAAATTCTGAAGATTTCAAAAATAAAATTAGTAATGTTACGATCCCACCAAATTTTCTGTTAATCTCTTTGGATGTTACGTCTTTGTTCACGAACGTCGATAGCCAAATTGTCAAAAATATTATAAGTCAAAATTGGAGAAATATAAAGAAAAATGCTAAATCAAAATTAACAAAAATTCAATTTTTCACTGCTTTAGATATCGTTTTGAACAATTCTGAATTTTCTTTTGACAACAAAATTTATAAACAAATTTTTGGCTCACATATGGGCTCACCAATAAGTCCGATAATAGCAAATTTATTAATGGAAAATTTGGAAAATTCGGTTTTAAATTCATTAGATTTTCAACCAGTGTTTTACTTTAGATATGTGGACGATATAATTACGGCAATACCAATAAACAAAATTGATTCATTTTTAGAAAAATTTAATTCGAAAAACAACAGAATAAAATTTACCTTAGAAAAAGAAGTAGATAACAAAATTTCATTTTTGGACATTCTGCTGATTCATGAACCAAATGGCAAAATTACGCGTGATTGGTACCACAAAAATACTTGGTCGGGTAGATATTTAAATTTTCATTCTTGGCTTCCAAAAAATTCTAAAACTTTCCGATACTAAATTTCACAATAAAAATTTAAAAATTCTAAAAGATACATTATGTCGAAACCAGTATCCAGAAAAATAAAATTGGTAAACCACATAATTTGGAAACAAAAAAATTCCCATACAAATTTTAATTCTCGATCAGCAAATGAAACCACTAATTATTTGGCCATTCCCTACGTTAAAAATCTTTATGAAAAAATCAAAAATCTTTTCAAAAATTATAACGTTAAAATTATAGGACGTGCAGCTACAAGTTTAAACAACAACTTGTTTTCTAAAATTAAAGATAAAAAACCTGTAAAGAAACAATCAAACGTTGTTTATCAGGTACAATGTAGTGCAATGCTACATACACTGGACAGACGAAACAATTTTTAGAAAAAAGATTTTACCAACACAAAAGAGACATAAATAAAGATCAAAATTTAAGCATTAGTGCACTTACACGACATCTGAAAAATACGAACCATCAAATCAGTTTAGATAACATAAAAATTCTCGAGAAACAAAAAAATTTTTAGAAAAAGATCAATTTTGGAAATGCTACAAATTAAATCAAGTACAAATTCAATAAATGTCATTGAAGAATACGCGTATATTGGTAACTCTTATGATTTGTTCATCTAAATTGTTTTTTGCCTCATGCAATTTTATTTTTAGTCAATTGTACAACCGTTTTTATATGAAAGCGCATTAGCAAGGTTTTTTTTTTCGAAAATACATGGCTGGGCGTTTCCATGAAAAGTCGGTTTTATTAAAAATTTGTGATTGCTTTATTTTTTGATTTATGTATAAAAGAAGGAATTTTTGATATATTTTTCATTAGGCTTTTGAAAATAGGATACGAAATATTATTATAGGATTCGAAAGCTAAAGCTTTAATTAATTAAAAGAGAAATAAAAAGAGCCCTAAACCAAATAAAAATTGTTTAATTTATAAATATTAATTGGCTCATAAAAATAAAACACTTAGTCCAGAACTTCATCTAAAAATCATTTTAGAATCCCATCTCCAACGCACATGTCAAATTCAATCCCAATCGATTAAGGAGCAGATAACTATCATCCTAATTAGCAATATTCCAAACTTATTAAAAATTCTAAATTCTGTGAAGTATAGTATAGTTCATCACAATTGGATAAGGCTGACCCCGTAGACTTGCACATGGCCAATTCATCACATCACATTCACATCTCTGTGATCGGAGATATAACAATTTTTAAAACCATCAAAATTAATAAAAATTCTAAATTCTTTGAAGTATAGTATAGTTCATCACAATTGGATAAGGTTGACCACGTAGACTGGCACATGGCCCATTTATTCGAAAATATGGGCAAGATCTTGTGAACATCTCTGTGATTGGAGATGAAACAATTTTTAAAACCATCCATAATTATTTAAGATTCTAAATTCGGCGAAATATAGTAGAATTTATCACAATTGGATCAGGTTGGCCACGTAGAGGGGTATATGGCCAAGTTATCTGACAATATGGTCTATCCGAGGATATTTGCAAGACCTTGAAGACATCTCTGCAGTCGGCGATATAAAACTTTTAAAATAATCCAAAATTATTAAAAATACCAAAAACTGTGAAATATATTATAGTTCATCATAATTGGATCGGCTTGATGACATTGACCGCTATATGGCTTAGCTATTCTAAAAAATGTGCTAGGCCTTCGGAACATTTCCAGTATCGACGCTAAATAATTATTTAAGCCATCGAAAATCAGTCAACTTTTAAATTATCTGAAATATAACTAGTAATATTCTACACAATTGGATGCTTTTGGTTATCGAGATAAACAGATGGTCCAGTCTGAAAACGATGAAAAGAACCTCCGCCCTGATGAAAAGAATCTGTTTGGTGGTACGAAAAATCCAAAATTACAAAAAATTTAAATTTTCATATAATTTAAATTCCAATTGGAAAAATAGCTAATTTAACAGTGTAATTTTTTGTTAGCATAAACTTCACACTCATAATTTGGTAGGATCAATAAACTTTTCTCAATTTAGGTTTTTTTTTATCAGCGTATATTTTTTAGTATATAACATTCAAAATCAAAAACATCGTTACAGTAAAATGTGCCATTGACCATTATTAATACACAACATTACCTACATACAGTACATATTTTGATACATTTCCCTCAATTTATAAACAAACAAATTTTTTTAAAATTTATTTTTTAAAACCTGTTTCGTTATTTTATGCAGTGATACTGAAAGTATACAGCAATCAAATAAAATAAAAAGAAACCTGCACGCTGATTGTTTATACCACCATACTAAATTCAATGTAGATACTTATGTACAGTAGAACTTCTCTAAATATGGTATTTTCGAGAAGTAGTCGCGTTAAAGAGGAAATTTATTGCAAAATGTTTACAATGAAATGGTATTCCTCGAGGAATGTTTGTCTCTTAAAGTTTCACTATATGTATTACATTTTTTTCCTTGTTAATTACGCCAGATTGTATTAAAACGATTTTACGATCGTTATGTGAAATATGGAAAATTTGAGAAACTTTGCCACGAAAAAAAGAACACCTCACAGTTGCGCCACACTGTATATACAATTAAAAAATAACAACAATAATACATATGTGGACATAAATAATGTACAAAAACAAATATTATAATTCTCCTAGCAATAATAATAAGTCCATAATAATATTATTGTTCTATCATCTGGCAATAATAAATTGTTCCATTGCCCAGTAATATCACTTTACAAAAATAAAAATAATAAAATTGAAATAAGAAATAACGAAAAAATATATTTAAGTGTTTTTTTTTTGCATGTTTTTACAGCTTTTTTTCTCAATAAATTTTGATCTTGATCACAAAGCTTTTGTTTTATTTTATTTATATGTAGTGTAGATATTTATATACTTATTGTATACGGCATTCATACGCTTTCATTCCATATAAAAAAATATTAAAGATAGAAGAAAATGAAATCGAAAAAAAAAAATCATTCATTCAATGCAGTAAAACATAAATTTAAATAAATAAAAATTATTGTTTCAATCGTGTGGTATCACGTATCATGTGCAAACAGGGTGATTTATTTGTATGCTGTTTAGCGAATATTTTGATGGTGAACGACATAAAACCTGTTCATTAATTTCAACAAACTAAGTAATAAACTAAAAAAAGACGGATTTATCCGTTACTCAAGATATTTGGTAAGCAGCATAAAAATTGTTGGACTGCAAATATTTATACTGTGAAGGAGTGCATTTTATTTGAATCGAACTTAAGGGACGCAAAATTTTTTATTTTTTTTAATGGAACTTTTAATTTTATTTGTATTATGTTGTATGCTATATGCAAGTATTGTAAATGTTGGTTTGTGCATTTCTCTAACATAAAAAAAAATCTTTGCGTCTTGGGAGACAAAATATCAAGACAAGGTGATAAAAAAAATAAAATAAAATTAAAAATCCATTCCAAATCCAAAATTAAAATAATAATAAAAAACAGCACAAGACTGGTGCGTTCCATCATGACATCACAAAACATTTAAGACATATTATTTATATATTTAAAAAAAAAAAAAAAAAAATCGTTACAACAACCAAAACTGGATTTATCATTTCGTTTATTTTATTTTTAATTTTTTGCATAAAATCACACCAACCTTTCCGTACCACTTGGATAACGTCGCGCCAATAAATATATTTTTTGACCACGAAAGCTTTTTGTGGATTTTTATTTTTTTTATTTTTAGGACGGTGTGTATGGTGGTGTATAAATTATTATGAATTATCGGGGTTGATTTTTAATTTTTATTATCAGTAAAGTGAAAAATAGAAAGAGAAAAAGAGAATAAGAAAAATAAAAAAATTGAAAAATAAATGAAAATAACATTTAAATAAAACATTTATTAAAAATATGATTTATTTAATCGGTCGATTTTGTGGGGGGGGGGGGGAGGGGTGTGGAATAAATTTCCTAATAAGATTATGCATTTTTGATGGATATATGATGAGGGGATATATTTTTCTGAATTCACAATCAACAATGTAACATTTATAAATATATGAATATATATATAATCTCAATCAATCAATCAATCAAAATAATAAAACATTAAATTTAAATATGACTCAATTTCTGTAATTTTTTAATTCTTTTCGATAAAGCTCCACGACGAAACTATTATTTTAGAAAATATCACGATCATCTTAATTGACTCTAATATACAATTTGTAAGATATTTTTTTTTGTCAAAATATCAGGTTTTTCTAAGTTTGGAACTGTTCAATTATGCTGGAGTGCAAGACACGAAAATAAGTTTTTGAGTATCCAACCATCCATATATTTGAGTGAATTATACGATACATTAGTTTGTTTTAGAAATATGTGTTGTAATTATTAAATGTCACATAATATGTATAGCAATTATTTTGGCAAATAATTACAGAATAATATGTACTTTAGCCTAAAGCTTCTTAATTTACATATAACGATTTAAACTATTTAATAAAACACCAAACAAAGGGCCCAGGATTAAGGGTTCGAATCCCGATAAGGAAGCGTTGTAAAAGGTCGACCAGTGGAGTGCAAAATTCATGAGCCGACATATCTTTCATGTTCATTCTGGTGATCTAGCAATGTAAGTCGGACCTATAGCGAAAAGTGAAAGGGTTTTAGGGCCCTGAGGCCCCACACATATTGCATAGACATCAGAAAATTGATAAAAAAATCAAATTATGAATTATTATATTGATCCCTTTGAGTACAACATTACTTTCAAAATATAGAATCTTCGTATATTAAAACTTTTATCGCTAGGCGAGGTGGCCATACTGCTAGCTGAAATTTAAACTAAATCATCACCAAATTGAAAAATGTAGTAACAAAGAATGTTGAATCTAAAATTTACTAATATTAACAGTACTATTCGGCGATCTCTAATGGAAAACTTATAATTGATTTACGAGACAAATGTAACGCTACCAATAAAGTAATTATGAAGTAGCTCCTGGACTTAAAAAACAATTGTATACGGGCTCTACCAGTATTAATGAGATGCACCCACTTAAACTAAACAACTCACTGATTTTTTATTTTTTTGTATGTTTTATTTTATGTGCACAGTTAATATTAGTGTCTATGCACAATGGCACTTCAATTCAGATGTATTCACAAACAATATATTTAATTGTCTTATCACCACGATAACTATACTATTTGTTTTTGTCCCCCACGTGATATATAACAACGGAAGTCCAATCCGCCATTCACAAGGTGACCAAGGACGAAGCAAAATACGGCTAGTTGATTTTGGCCTTGACACAGGACCAGTATGGTACAGTGCTTGACCTATTAGAAGAACCGCCTCAGTTCAATAAATACGAGACATTGAAGGCGGCTCTGATCGAGCGAAATTCGCTCTGAGAGGAACGAAAGTTAGAAAGTTTATTAGACAGATCGGATATAGGCGACAAACGACCGTCCGAGATACTCAGGTAAATTCGATCTTTAGCCGGACCTCAATTTAACCCGATAATGATAAAATCATTGTGGATGCATAAAATGCCGGAGTACATACGTCTAGCATTAATCCCACAAGGCGATAAAAAAACAATCGACGAATTAGTTAAAACTGTAGATAAGCTGAACGAGACATTATCAGCTGCACAAAACATTAGCTCCGTAGGTCGTCAATCACGACCAACTAACAGGCAGGATAACCTTCCACCTTCGACAATCGGCTCAAAATTAGAAGAACGCATCAAGCGGACGGAAGCCACGCTCACAAAACTTACAAACGAGGTTCGTGCTCGATCAAGTAGCAATGGATTTACTTCTCGAAACAGATCCAATTCGAGAAACCGTAGTAACAAGCAAGGCGTTTGCTGGTACCACTGCAAGTTCGGTGTCCAAGCACAAAAATGCGCTAGACCGTGCACTTTTGGGTCTGGAAGCTCAGAAATGCAAGTTGATCAGAGCTCCCCAAACAAGTAACTCTTACGGCCGAAGCGGCAGACCATAAGAAACAAATAACTCAAGGCCGCTTATTCATTCATGACGCCACAAATAACCTAATGTCCTTAATTGATACTGGCGCAGATCTCTCTGTTGTACCGTTTCGCAAATTTATCACATATAAATCTCAAAATTCAGATCTAGTCTTATCGGCCGCCAATGGCATAATAATCAATACCTACGGCAGCAAATTGCTCCAGGTAAATATTGGACTCAAGCGTACATTCACATATGCTTTCATTCTAGCAGACGTGAATCATCCAATTATTGGCGCCGATTTTCTCAGCAGATTTGGTCTACTTGTCGACTAAAAACGCAAAAAACTGATTGACCCTAAAACTCAACTATCAATCAATGCTTGTTGTATGGTTCGAGTTAACACACCAACTCCGATCCATTTTACTATCGACAATAATTATGGTACCCTCTTGAAGAAATTCCCTTCATTAACAGCGCCACCAAATTACAATCTGTGTCAAAACCACGCAGACTAGATCCAGTGCGTCACAAAGCTGCGTTCGCAAAGTTTCAATAAATGGTGGAATTCTGGATTAGGGAAAAAAAAAGATCTAGACTGGAGACCCTGTGGGGACTATCGAAGATTAAATACGGTCACTACACCTGATCGTTACCCGATTCCTCATATACAAAATTTCTCCATGCACTTGCATGGATGCAAAATTTTCTCCAAAATTGATCTTGTCAGAGTCTATCATCTAATTCCCGTCGCACCGGAGGACGTCCATAAAACGGCAATCACTACCCCATTTGGTCTTTTCGAATTCACCCGGATGCCATTTGGTCTCAGAAATGCCGCTCAAACGTTTCACCTTATCAATGAGATTGTCAGAGGTTTAGACTTTGTTTTTGTTTACATCGACGACATACTTGTGGCATCACAAAATGAGGAACAACACAAACTACATTTGGAACAACTATTCCAAAAGTTAACAGATTTTGATGTTAGCATCAAGAACTCGAAATTTATTTTCGGCGCAAGCACCCTTGATTTCCTCAGCCATAAAATTACCCCTAATGGTATTCTGCCATCCGAAGAACGAATTAATGCCATTAAGGAATTCCCAGCACCAAATTCAATCAAACGAATTCATCAATTTATCGGCATGGTAAATTAATACCACCGAATTTTACCAAAACTTGCTGAAACACACTTACCAATTCATAGGCACTTGGCCGCACTACTTAAGATGCCCAAGCCACCTAAGAATTTCTCTTGGCCCGATGAATGTCAAAATGCATTCATACAGTTGAAAAGTGAATTGGCTAATATTACTTTATTAGCACAACCTCTGAATGACACAAAATTCAGTATAACGACTGATGCTTCAAACACTGCTGTAGGGGCAGTTTTGCAACAGTTCAATAAAGGATCTTGGAAGCCGCTGCGATTTTCCTCAGAGAAGTTATCGGATGCGGAAAAGAAATACTCAGCATTCGATCGGCAATTGCTACCAATATATCTTGCTATAAAACATTTTCCATATTTTGTCGAGGGTCGGGACTTTACTATTTACACCGATCATAAACCTCTGACAAAAGCAACTGAGTCAAAAACTGAACGTAATCCAAGACAATCACGTCATCTGAATTTCATATCTCAATTTACTACGGATATTCAACTTATCCAAGGCAAAAAGAATGTGGTCGCAGATACGACAGTCGAGACTCAATTCGACTACAACACAATCATTAGGTCACAAAAAGCAGACTTAGAACTTCAGAATTTACTTTCTGGTTCCGAATGTCACACTAGTTCCAGCATGAAACTAGAGCTTTTCAAACTACGGTTTAGAAATATACTGCGAAACATCAACAGGCAACAATCGCTCGTATATTGCAGAACCATTACGTCGAACCATCTTCGACACTCTGCACAATATTTCGCATCCAAGTATCCGTGCTACACGTAAATTGATCACATCTCGATACTTTTGGCCTAGCATAAATCAGGACGTAACCCGGTGGGCGAAATCTTGTTTATCCTGCCAAAAATGCAAAATTGAGAGACATACAAAATCACCACATGGACAATTCGATATTCCACCAGGTCGATTCGAACACATCCATTTAGACATCGTAGGACCACTTTCTCCGTCTAATGGATATACTTACCTTTTAACCTGTGTCGATCGCTTCACCCGATGGCCTGAAGCGTACTGCATTAAAGACATTACTGCTGCAACCATTGCCACTACCTTTGTACAAAACTACATATCTAGATTCGGAGTTCCGGTCAATATCACGACCGATCAAGGAAGTCAATTCGAGTCCAAGCTCTTCCCAGAGTTAACTAATCTTCTGAGCTCACACCGAATTCATACCACTTCTTATCATCCCCAATCTAATGGCATGGTCGAACGTTTCCACCGACAGCTAAAAACAGCTTTAAAGGCCAGAGGTAATACAATTCATTGGAGTTCGGAAATCCCAATCGGTTTACTTGGAATCCGAGCAACAGTGAAAGAAGATCTTAAGTGCTCACCAGCTTAACTTGTCTTTGAACAGACAATAAAACTACCCGGTGAATTCTTTATTGAAAATCCTCTTTCATCTCAACCAACCCACGACACGGTTATCGACCAACTGCGAACAACAATGCAAAACCTTATTCCCACTAATACACGACAATCCAAACAAGATGACATATTTGTCCCGAAATCTCTGGCCAACTGTGTGATTTTGTTTTCGTGAGGGTAGATAAGACACGCACAAGCCTAACTACACCTTGGTTGTTGGGGGAGTAGTTTTAGGAGTCAAAGCTTTCTAGGATATGCGATTCTCATAAGACTTCTTCCTAGTGTAGTTACGCCTCCTCGTGGCGACAACCGGGCAATGCATCCTAGAATGTAGCCAAGTAACTTACACGACCGTGCAATGGCGGTAAATCCATTGCCCCAAGCTTTGGTGGGACAACATACGCTGAGAGCTGCGTGGCTAAGGGGGAGCTTAGTCTTTAGTATGTGAACTCCGGGTACCAGGCGACCCCCGGTTTAAAGTAGCCTTCCCACAGTATACCGATCTCTGCTGTGGGTGACCTTCATTTCTCGGATACTCGTGGGATTCAAATGGAAACCGAATTTAAAAAAAACATAGAGGGTGATGCCTCTTTAAAAGCATCAACTTCACCAGCTATTGAGTTGGGTCTCCTAAGCTATGATGGAATGGTAGATGCCACAAGGGCCACCACTCTTGATTATCTTAACGTCCGGACCAAGGAAAAGGTGGAACAGTCCACCTCTTCTACTACGGACACCTTCTGTGATGACAACATAAGTGTAATCTCTCAGTTATCGGGCACCTCAACCATTGGTGTTGATATTGGGAACATGTCCCTCAACGCCGGGGAATGGGTTAAGCTCAACTCCTTCGAAAGAAGGCGTTTTAAAAAGGGGCTCAAGGAAGGCAAAACTAGAGAAGAGGCTCTAGCTGCTGCTAAGTCCGCGACCCCTCTGAAAGCATCCTCGGGGCCTGTTGCTCCTACCCTAGACAAGAGGTCTGGTGGTAAGCGTGAGAGGTCTTTCGAGGTTGCTCCGGAACCAAATAAACCACCTGCCAAAAAAGCAAAAGAAGGGCCTTCTCCGGTAAAGCCCTCTTTCAGCCAGGTAGCAGGCAGTGTTAAGCTGGGCATCGTACCAGGTGATCTCAGTGGCAATCCTCTTAGTATGGAGCAAATGGCAAACATACAGGAGTGTGTCATTGACCTCATTATTGGGATGCAAGGCTCAAACCACAAGCCGCAATTCCTTGGCTGTTTCCGGAGAACAGGTTGGCTATTTTTTATATGTTCCGATCATTCCACAGCGGAATGGATGAGGAACAGTTTTGTAAGCCTAAGGGAAAAAATTGGTCTGAACCTAACTTTGGTGGAAGAGGATGATTTTCCTCGGCCAAACATCGTTAGGGGGTTCTTTCCACAGAGCCTTAGCTTAACTAGCGAGAAGATTCTCGCTACCATGGCCGCGCAGAACGATGGTCTCGCGGCCAACTCATGGAAGATACTGCAACGGACGACAACTGGCGCACTCGTCCATTTGGTTATGGCCGTAGGCGAGTCTTCCATGAAGAAACTACGCGAATCCAACGGGAACATCGCATACCGCTTTGGTAGGATAAAACTCCTTCTCAAGAAGGATTCCCCCTCTACCAACCCAACCACTGGAGTCAGCTCCAGTAAGGAGGGTACTTTACCAGCCCCAGTAGTAGGCACAATCACAGACGAGGAGGCATCCAGGAACAGCAGCGCTATTGAGCATTCTGTTCCTGCTGCCTCTTCGTCGGGAGCACGATCAACGGATCTCTCCGCAACTCCTACTGTGGGATCGAGTAAATCAGCACTCACCCCGAAAACTAAGCATATGGGCGCTCGGGGTGTTACTGGGAAAAGTGGCAGAAACAGGCCAAGTCCCGCAAAGCAGACGGCTGGCAAGCAGCCAGGAGCGTAGAGCTCCTTTACCCTAATCATCCAGTATGACTGGTACTATTAGGGTACTACAAGCGAATCTGCATCACGCAAAAGGAGCTTCGGATACCTTTTGCAACAGGTTCGCGAAACAACACTTAACCCTTGGCCTTATCCAGGAACCTTGGGTTAATGGAGGAAAAATCAGAGGCCTCCACCTCAAGTCATGTAAGTTGATTTACGATCGAAGGGAGGAAGTTCCCCGAGCAGCAATATTTGTTTCATCTAATATTAACGTTCTTCCAATTCCAGAGTTCACCACTAAGAATTTGGTTGCAGTAATCCTGGAGGTTCCGACTAGCAGGGGAATGCAGGAGACAATATGTGCCTCTGCGTACTTCCCTGGTGAGTCGGTTAGTGCTCCACCTGTAGTTGTACAGGATCTGGTGGATTACTGCAACCTAAAAAACAAGCATTTCATCATAGGCTGCGATGCTAATGCACACCATATCATTTGGGGCAGCAGTGATACAAATGGCAGAGGTGAGTCCCTTTTAAATTATCTTATGAGTAGTCACATAGACATTTTAAATAAAGGTTCGAACCCCACATTCATAAACTCGACTCGACGAGAGGTGTTGGACCTCACTTTGTCAAGTCAGTTTATTTCCAACTCTGTTGCAAACTGGCATGTTTCAAGCGAAGCTTCTCTGTCGGACCACATGCACATCAGGTTCGATATACCGGGAGTGATCATACAGGCAACAGAGCGTCGTATCCCTTGTTTTACAAATTGGAAAACATATAGGGATATTTTATTTATCAAAGCAGACATGCTGCCAACATCTTTGAGTTCAATTAGTGACCTAGAAACCGCAGCTGGTCTGCTTAATGACGTGCTCCTATCTTCCTACGAAAGCAGCTGTGTGGTGCGTAACGTTGTGGTTAATCGCAAAGTTCCATGGTGGAACGAACAGCTGGCTAAACTTCGTAAGAAGGTTAGGAAATTATTTAATAGGGCAAAGCATTCCAATGAGTGGAATGAATATAGGCAAACCCTAACCAGTTACAACACAGAACTAAGGCGTTCCAAACGCCTCACGTGGAGGAAAAACTGTGGAAATATCGAGGATATACCTACAGCTGCTCGACTCCATAAAGTTCTAGCTAAAGATCAGTCCAACGGGATTGGGCTTCTTCTGAAATCCGATGGTAGTTATACATCAGGACGCAAAGAGTCGCTCGAAACCCTGCTTCAAGTGCACTTTCCGGGCTGCACTGTTTGCGACACAAATACAATCACTAACTCCATATCTGGTACACACATGGGTGTAAATATGGGTTGGGTTAATAGTTTATCCGGTAAGCTTTTTACTCCGGATAAAGTCAAATGGGCCATTAACTCTTTTCAGCCTTTCAAGGCTCCAGGAGGGGATGGAATCTTCCCAGCCCTCCTTCAAAGGGGCCTGGACTTGATTACCCCTGCTCTGGTGGCCTTGTTTAGAACTAGCTTCAATTGGGGTCACATACCACAGGCTTGGAGTCAAGTAAACGTGGTTTTTATCCCAAAGCCTGGCAATCGGCCATGTGAACTTCCTAAGTCCTTTCGACCTATCAGTCTTACATCGTTTATTCTCAAAACCATGGAACGACTTATAGATCTTCATATCAGAGACTGGTTAACTGCAACCAGACCTCTAAATCCAAATCAATTCGCCTATAGGAAAGGCAAATCCACAGAGGGTGCGCTGCATCTACTTGTCACCAAGATTGAAGCAGCCTATCGCTCGAAAGAAATTGCTCTGTGTGCATTTCTGGATATTGAGGGAGCTTTTGACAATACTGGATACGACTCAATTGCTAGGGCAATCAAGCGTAGAGGTATTGACGATCCGACTAACCACTGGATTAGTTCCATGTTGGTTAGTAGGAAGATTACATCTAAATTAGGTAATGAGTCAGTCACGATTACGGCAGCAAGAGGGTGTCCGCAGGGCGGTGTCCTGTCCCCTTTGCTGTGGTCACTCGTGATCGACGAGTTGCTTGATAATTTACATCTACTTGGGTACGATGCCATTGGTTATGCGGACGATTTGGTTATCATAGTCTCTGGAGGGCATGAACGTACGATGTCCGCCAGCATGCAACAGGCTTTGCTTGTTATTTCGAATTGGTGCACTGGGGAGGGCCTTTCGATTAACCCTAGCAAAACAGTCCTGGCGCCCTTCACCAAAAGACGTAATTTGAACCTTGGTTCAATTAGTCTTAATAATATAAATATCGGATACTCCAATGAAGTCAAATATCTGGGTGTTGTCCTAGATAAGAAACTAACTTGGAACTCTCATATTACTTCAACTACCGAACGCGCGGCCAGGGTCATGTGGGCCTGCCGGCGTATGTTCGGCAGGACATGGGGCCTGAACTCAAAAATGATCTACTGGATGTACATCATGATAGTGAGGCCAATTGTAACATATGGGGCAATAGTTTGGTGGCCTAAGGTACAGCAAAAAGTTATTATGAACAAGCTGACCTCATTACAGAGACTAGCATGTCTCGGAATTACAGGTGCTATGCGCACCTGCCCTACGGCGGCAATGGAAGCTCTCATCGGGCTCACTCCACTTCATATCCACGTCAAAAAATCAGCTGCTACCTGTGCAGCTAGATTGAAGCTCGTGAATCAATACAGTCATGATGACCATATGGGTCACCTGGACATTTTGAATGAACTTCCAGAACTGAATAAGTTTTTTAGTGTCCCGGACGTTATGCCGAAAGAACTCTGCTTTGGCAGGAATTTCGTGGTAACAATCCCCGATAGAACAGACTGGGATACTGGGTTACCGCAGATGGAACCTAACAGCCTAGTCTGGTACACTGATGGATCAAAAATGGATAGTGGAGTCGGCATTGGTGTCTTTGGACCCAATCACAAAATATCGAAATCACTGGGTACTTACCCCAGTGTTTTTCTAGCCGAAATTCACGCCATCGAAATCTGCGCCTCTATTATTATGACCAAAGGTCTTAAAGGCGCATCCATCCACATTTTGTGTGACAGCCAAGCAGCACTGAAAGCATTGGCTTCTAACTGCTTGGTTTCCAAGTCGGTTCAAAGTTGTTATAAACTGCTACAATCTCTCTCTTGTCAAAACAAAGTAAGGTTGTGGTGGGTGCCTGGTCACATGGGCATCACTGGAAATGAGATAGCCGACGAACTTGCACGGGCAGGCTCGTCGACTACACTCATTGGCCCTGAGCCTTTTTGTGGTATCCCGTGGGCTTCTGCAACCTACACAATCAGTAAATGGGAAAAAATACAGTGCTTGACTTATTGGAACTGTATTCCCGGCCTTAGACAAGCCAAATCTTTGATCAGACCATTTCACCACAAAAATTTGGCGATCAATTTCAGCAAAGAAAATATTAGGAAACTTGTGAGTTTTCTCTCAGGTCACTGTAACCTGAGATATCATTTGAACAAAATGAACCTGTCCACAGAGACGGAGTGCCGACTCTGTTTGGAAGAGACAGAAACCGCAGAACACATACTATGTGAGTGTGTTGCTCTGTGCACACGGAGGTGGATTCATTTTGAAGAGAGGTATCTGACCCCGGAGAAATGTAAATTGGCCTCTATAAACAGCATTCTCGCCTTTATTAGAGAGGTGGAGAAGCTCCTGGAGTAACAGTACCCAACAGCACAAAAGATCTTTTAGGTCGTAGTGCTAGCCGCTTTTGGGCAGGGACGAAAAAAAAAAAAAAAAAACTACACCTTACGAAGGTCCTTACAAAGTCATAAGACGATTACGAAAACACTTTGTAATATCAATCAAAGGCAAGAACCATAACATTTCAATCGACAGATTAAAACCAACTCCACTGATCAAATATCAGGCTCAAAAACACACAACCATAAGGTTGTCTGTATCTGCGAATAACAAAATTCAACAGGTTCTTTCTTTCGTAGGGGAAATTATTTGGCCGAGGGTGCTGTAGCGGTTGGAATAATATATTTACAAACAATTTTCCATCATTCCAATTGCTACATCAACTTCGCCCTTTGAGTGTTAATATTCTTCATACAGTTTGCCTTTTCTCATATCCATCTGGCATTCAATATATAACACAATTACCAACTGATACGACCAATATAACATATAGTATGTATTCGTCATGAAATCGTGCAGCTTCTTTTTTTGACAATTATTAAAAAAGATTACACACAGAGAATCAGTCATACACTCAGTGCCGACGTAAAATTTTGCGTCGATATTGAGTGCATGACTGATTCTCTGTGTGTAATCTTTTTTAATAATTGTCAAAAAAAGCAGCTACATGATTTCATGACGAATACATACTCTTAATTTCTTTTCATATATTATATTGGTCGTATCAGTTGGTAATTGTGTTATATATTGAACGCCAGATGGATATGAGAAAAGGCAATCTGTATGAAGAATATTAACACTCAAAGGGCGAAGTTTATTTAGCAATTGGAATGATGGAAAATTGTTTGTAAATATATTATTCCAACCGCTACAATTGCACAACAATGTTTATGACAAAATCAAAGAAGATCCGAAAACCATTTAGACGATAAATGATGTAATGCTAGTCGAAGCATTTCAGTTGGTATAAAGTAATTCAAGTTGTACTATACAATTAAATTAGTCCACTATATTCGGACGGGCTGCAAAATTCACTTCTTAGATATTAATTGTTTTATTTTTCTCGTATTCCTCATTGAAATTAACAGTATTCAGTTTTTTACATTCGGTTGCCTCCTAAAGGTGGATTTATATTATCGGCTCGTCTCAGCACAGTTCATACCAAAAAAATTTTGTTACATGCATTTACTATGAGAGTATTTATATTATCAGTACATTTCCGTGCAGCACAGTACAGCGCATATCGAATCATCCCAAAAGAATATTGTGAAAACAAATCGCAAACGAGAAGATGCGAACGAAAAACGAAATACATAATTCGAAATATTTTTTCGTACTTTGTTGAGATGTTGCATTCATACATTCACATTTACAGATATTAATACATATATATGTATATATTTATTTATTCGAAGGATAAGGAAAAAATACTAAATACTAATAATATTAGTCGTGTTTTCCATGAGAACTGCACTAGAACTCGATAAATTTTAAATTCCATTTATTCTAAGTAAACAGAAAAATAAATTAAATTCTTAAAGTGATAATGTGTAGTGCATTTCACATAAATACACATTTTAAGTTGTTACGGCAATAAACAATGACAATTATAGCTTATTTTTTAGTTACACTGGATAAACCCATGAATTTATCGAGTGTAGTTGCGTGTAATGACGTCAGCAAGAAATAAGGAAATATTGATGAAATAACTGAAGGGGGAAATTTTTAAACTTAAAATATGTAATTATATCAAATACACTACACATTCGCGCTTTATGAATTTATTTTTTTTCGTTTTACATAGAATAAAAGGAATTTAAAGTTTATCGAGTTCTAGTGCAGTTCTCATGGAAAACACGGCTATTATTATTGTATTTAACGTTCTACGTAATCCATCGTAGAATAGAAGATTCGAATGCACACCGAAATAAATACGAATGCAATATATGAACTGAACCGAGCTGATAATATAAATTGTTGATGTATGAGACGAAGCATGAATGTGCTGAGCCGCGCCGATAATATAAATCGACCTTAATTCGATATTTTATACAAACTAAACTTTTGAATAACGAGGCAACCGAAGGAAAAAAAACACACACGTACTCGTACTACTAGTGTAGAAAATTACAATCACTTTGCGAAATCTGATTTTTGGCTCCAACATAATGTATTGCTTTTCGGGAAAATTAAGAAGATAATCTTCGGTCGTCGGCCATAGCGTTTTGATAAGGTCCCTTTTTGGTAAGCACCGTTATCTTAAATGTTATAGTCAGATAGATTTGAGCCCATATTTTCGCCACTAGAGCACATCCCCAACAATCTGAATATATCCGAAACCGCCTAGCCATACTGTAATCACGAGTAGCTAAAAATACGAACATTTTGAAAATGAAGGAAAAACATCAAATAAAACTCCCATTCAAATAAAATGCCTTAGCGCTATATTTGGAAATTCGGTAAATCACAAGAAAATAAAAATAAATTTTTAAACGTAAATATTATGTTATTTTCGTAGAACAAGGACGAATATAAGGTATGTTTGCGCCAAAATTTGATGTTTCATAGAAAGACACTCTTCAAGAAACACGAAAAAAGGTAATTGACGATTGGAAAATTTGGGAATGCGATACCTACCGCCCGAAAAATTCATACCCATTATAAAAACCCTGATAGCTTTGATATAGTAATCAATTTCATATAATATTTGAGTAAATGATAAAAGCTAACCGTGCTATTTTTTTTAGATCTGGGTACGAAGCTTGATTCTTCCGATAGAGCACATAGTCAATAAAATCATTATTGTAAAGTCACCTAGCAAAACTGGATTATCAATAACTAGTCTGAACAAGCTATTACCTTCGAGCTACTGGACTTTCTTACGACGCAAATAAAGTCAAGGTCAAGACAACTACTCAAAGTAATACACGTCGTATATAAACTTTTTGAGTTATTCTAAATCATTTAACTTGAATAAAACGCTCTGGGCGTTTTATTCGTATAAAACGCACTATTCGTTTAAAGCGCCTTTGCTTTTTACGGTGGAAGACTATGTCATCAAAGTTCATCTTAGCTCAAAGTTGAAAAAAACCTTTTTTTTATGAAAATTTATTCGATTTGTTGTGAAAAATTAAAGAATTTTTGAATGGAAATTTTCCTAATGATTTTTATAGACAATAAACAGACGATTGGCAAGAGTACTAATCCCAGTTTAATCATTACAGAGGGCTGCAATTTTAATTGTCAAAATGAATTGGCCATCATAATTATAAAAAATTTACTAATTATTTAGCAAGAGCTCTATTTATTCCCTTAGTTGTACCGTTTTTCAATCCAAGTAACAGTCAAATGACGTTTCTTGTCATGGTATATTCTCAAGCCAGGAATAGCTGTGGTAGTAGTCACCTTAAATGATCATTGTCGTAAAAAAGCAGTGCAATGCGACCTATTTCATAGCAGCCTTCTAAGGTTTATAGAAGGAATATTAAATCTTCGCTGTTACTTGGCGTGACATACGTTACTACTAACGAAATTGGGCTGTAAATGCCAAGTCCGAGACCTTCAGTTCACAGTTTGGCCACTAGAGGGCTAATAAATAAAGTTTATGAATTTTTCGTGATAAAAGTTGCCAAGATTGATTAGCCACCAACATAATTATTTAACAGTTTGTACAGTAGTCATTTCAATAAGCGCCAAGCCCCAAATGTTCGGTTAATAGTTAAGCCACCAGAGGGCTGCAAATTTGAAATTTATGGATTTTTCATACTTTTAATTGTCAAAATTGATTAGCCATCATAATTAAAGGAATTTTACTAATTATGCAGTGATGCCAGACATAGGGAAGATTTTTAAAATTTTGTAATCTTTAGCACTTTACTTGAATTAAAATTAAACAATTTTAGTAAAGTATATACTTTGTAGGAAAAAAGACGGATTTTTGTTTTATCTGGCATAGTTAAAAAAAATTTACTAATTATTTAACAGCTTGTATCAAGCTTGAAATCTACAATTTACGGTTTGACCAATAGAGGACTTTACGATTTTTCATAATAAAAGTCAAAATTATTTAGCCACCAAAATTGAAGAAAATTTTACTGTTTTAAAGCTTATACTCTACAGAAAATGACGCAAACGTCAAATTCACATAAAATCGTAAAGTCACACAATAGTTATTAAAATAAGTGCAAATCACGAAATAGAGTAAAAGTGGCCAACATTTAATAAAGACCTCATTAAAGAAAATTTTACTAATAATTTTATAGCTTGTACACTAGAATTGTTGGCCACAGCGGGTTGCAAAATTGAAAATAATTAAATTTTCTAACTAAAAGTTATCAAAAATAATTAGATGGATGCAAATTTGATTTACAATATTATAGCTAATTAAACCACTGTTTCAAATAAGGGCAAATGCTGAAGTTATTAAAGTTCCGGTAGAAAATCCTTTATTTTCAATTTTCAGTCCTCTGCTGGTCAAAATGTAGCTATAACATATTTTCAAACATATTTCCACCCTTTTCAATCGTTTGTTTATTGTTTAAGAAAATTATTAGGAAAATTCATTAATTGCAAATATTTCCTCATTTTCACAATAAATAAAATTTTTTTTTTAAAATATAAAAAACACGGTTTTCGACTTTAAAGACCCCTGTGATGGATAAACTAGCTTACAATAAAAAGGTTTTACATTGTACTGAAGGTCCGTTTTGTTACTTTTTAAACACTGAAGATTGTTTCGTTACTTTTTAAACACTGAAGATTGTATTTTAAATTGAAGGATTATGTACAATACCATAAGTTAATCATCGAGACCTCGATTTTAAGTTGGTTCTACTCTAAACTCAGTGTTGCAAATTGGTGCATTACAATTTATATTCTAAACTTCTAAACCTGTATGTAAAATTATATCTACAAACTATCTCACACTTCGAATAACTCTTTACCATTTCTCTGTAAAATCATTTGTTTATCATAAATGATATAAATGAATTATTCATTACTAGCATTACTTCTTATTCTCAAACGTTTATAAACCACATAATGCCTAGTGTCAGTGACCACCGTCGCTCATTTATAAATTTTATTTTGACAACAAACAAAAAAATTAAACCTCTAAACAAAGAAGAATTATATGTACATACTACTAACGTGAAAATATCACCTAATAAAAACCATGGTTCAACCCGCAATTTTCGTATCTGCTAAATTCATATTTTGCTTAGCGAACTTTAAGTGTTTAAATACTAAGCTAGAAGAAAATAAATTAGGAAATCTAAAAAAATATCACACTAATACCCAGTTGCTTAAGAATGGGTCAATCGCCAGTTAAATGAGGCAGGTATTATTACGAATAGTATTTATCATTTTATTAAATATTTATAGCTGAACTACGTAAATCGGACAGTCAAGTTGGTTGGTATCTACGATCTGCATATCATAAAGAATTATAATCAGCTTCCATTAGTTTTTTATTATGAAATAAATCACAACATTGGCTCTAAATTGGCAACTGAGCATAATAGTTTAAACAAAGACATATGTATGTACTCGTAACTAACCCTAAACAAATAGGGAATTTTCTAACTGAAATTTAGATCAATAACCTATCTGATCAAAAGAGAGTCAGTCTATTGAGGCGGTGATAAATGGGGCAGTCATTTCGGATTTACTATGTGTAATAGTAGCCCACAAATACTTAAAAGGAGTCCATTAAAAGTAGGTCCTATTACCAATGAAGAACTTGTTAAGGTAGCAAGTAAGCTAATATCAGAATAATCTCCTGGATATGGTCACATTATTACACTTATCGTCAAAAATGTCCCTAAGATGGATAACCTGTTATACACTAACTATGTACGAGTACATTAAAACGCATGTGTTAAGGAATGATAATTTTCCCGCAAATCTAAATATTGCTCCTGTTACTCCTATCCAAAAATCAGGCGACCTTAATTTAGTTAATAATTAGATTACACTTCATAAGGGATTCACAACCAATTCGCTACTGTGGGAAAATAATTTTTTGTTAACTCCTATGAGCCGAACTCGAAACTATTACTTCTTGCCACGTCAGGTATTCCCAAAAAGTTTGTTATACGACAACGAACAAGTAACAAGTCAGAACTATAAATGGTCTCGTACTGTTCCGGTATTTAAGCGCTTTAATACAAAACCACGAGCGCCCAAAACACAGGAATGTTTATCTTGAGTGAAAAATTATAAACTTAGAAATTTTATTCGAATCATTGTTTTGCGACATTTAATTTACACCAAACTTTCTGTAATTCTAATGCAATAAACTTGGATATTTTAAACTATTTTACTGTGCAACAAAATGGGAAAAATATTAAATTACAAATTGTCATTGTTTACGTGCAACCAAAGGCATTAATAAATATAAAATTTTCTCATTTTTACCATTTAGAAAAAAAATCGGCAGAGTTGCCAATAAATGTAAATAAAATCCTATGAAATAAAATACTTTGTATCTGCTGGACATAAAATCGAGCATTTTGAATTTTTCTTAAGTGACAGATCTAATTTAAAGAAATTTCGTTAAATTTCTTAAGTGACGTTAATTTTTCGCTGGGCGCGAAATTCTTCATAATTCTTAATTTCTGAGTTTATAATTTTTCGCTGGTCACCACTTTAGTATAATTTGTTAGGCATAAGTGAACACTTTGGTGGTTTAAGTTATTAAGTTGTAGTGAATATAGCAGAGTTTAAATTTATCGCTCTTTTAGAGCTCTTTATAAAAAATTTCGCTCTTGCTCCCAATAATTTTTTTTTTCAATTTGCTTTTACGCTCTTACCCTCTAATGGTAAACACAAAAAAATTATTTCGCTCTTTCCAAGTGATTTAAATTTTTATTTTTAATTTTGCTCTTAAAACAGAGAGCGTAAAAGCTAAAAATATCGCTCCCAACCCATTCTACAGAGCCATTGAAGCAAATACATTAGGGAGCAAAATTTTTTGTAACACACGAATTGCTCTTTGAACATCATTAAATAAAGAAAGTTCGATAACGATATTTAGATAAATTTCAGGAATATGGTCAACTAGGATGGAACTTGGCTATTTCTTAACAGATTTTAGGGAAATTTAACATACGCGATAGAAGTGGGATTCTAAAATGATTTTTGGATAAAGTTCTGGAATATGGCCAATTGTGATGGAACTTGGCTATTCCTTAACCGATTTTAGAGGAATTTAACATGCGCGTTAGAAATGGGATTCTTCTGATGGTACTTGGCTATTCCTTAACCAATTTTAGATAAATTTGACATGCGGGTTAGGGGTGGGAATCTACAATGATTATTAGATGAAGTTCTGGAATATGGCCAACTAGGATGGAACTTGGCTATTCCTTAACCGATTTTAGAGAAATTCAACATGCGCGATAGAAGTTTTGGAATATGACCAACTAGGATGAAACTTCGCTATTCCTTAACCGATTTTAGTGAAATTTAACATGTGCGTTGAAAATGGGATTCTAAAATGATTTTTGGATCAAGTTCTGGAATATGGCCAATTGTGATGGAGCTTCGCTATTCCTTAACCGATTTTAGAGAAATTTGACATGCGGGTGGGTTGGAGGTGGGATTCTACAATGATTATTAGATGAAGTTCTGGAATATGGCCAACTAGGATGGAACTTGGCTATTCCTTAACCGATTTTAGAGAAATTCAACATGCGCGATAGAAGCTGGATTTTAAAATGATTTTTAGATCAAGTTCTGGAATATGACTAACTAGGATGGAACTTCGCTATTCCTCAACCGTTTTTAGTGAAATTTGACATGTGCGGTGAAAATGGAATTCTAAAATGATTTTTGGATCAAGTTCTGGAATATGGCCAATTGTAATGGAACTTGGCTATTCCTTAACAGGTTTTACTGAAATTTGACATGCGTGATGAAAACGGGATTCTCCAGTGATTTTTGGATTAAGTTTGTAATATGGCCTATATGGCCAATTTGGATGGAACTTGGCTATTTCTTAACCGATTGTGTTGCAATTTGACATGTTCGTTGGAAATGAGATTCTAAAATGATTTTCCTAATTTCGGGATCCTTCAGTAACATTAGCGTGCTGTCACCCATTTTGTCTTATTTTCCTTTTATTGCGACTAAATTTCCCTGCAGATGTATAATAAATATTTCAATATGAGTAATCTAAACAGGTTACGGCAGAAGTATAATAATTATTATTATTTTAGGTTACTCATATTGATATATTCAAATATATCAATACGAGTAATATATGTTGGCCATATTCCATAACTTTATCTAAAAACTATTTTAGAATAGCATTTTCAAGGCATGCATTGAATTGCATCACAATTGGTTAAGGAATAGCCAAGTATCCATGCAGCTGTCGAGGTTTATCTGCTGTGTGGCAGATCGAAAATCGGTGGAGAAATAATCTGTAAGTTCCATCCTATTTAGCCATATTCCAAAACTTTATCTAAAACCTATTTTAGAATCCCACTTCACACTCATATATTGAATTGAATCACAATCGGTTTAGGAATAGCTAAGTTCCATCTAAATTTTTCATATTTCAGAAACTCCTCTAAAAATCATTTAAAATCATATTTTGATCGCACTTGTCAAATTTCACTTAAATCAGTTAAGGCATAGCCAAGGTCCATCCTAGTTGGCCATAATTTAAAACATCATTTTAAAATCATTTTAGAATCTTAATTCCAACGCACATATCACTTTGTATCACAATCAGTTAAGGAATAGCCAAATTCCCTCCTAATACGCCATATTCCAGAACTTAACCTAAACATCATTGTAGAATCCCCTTTCCATCGCGCGTTTCTAATTTCACTAAAATCAATTAAGGAATAGCCAAGTTCCATCCCAATTGGCCATATTCCAGAACTTCACACATCATTTAAAATGATCACATGACAAATTTCACTCAAGTCGGCTAAAACAAAAGAATTGCTAAGTTCCATCCTAATTGGCCATATTCCAGTACTTTATCCATAAGTCATTTTAGAATACCATTTCCAACGCACGTGTCAAATTTCACTAATATTGATTAAGGAATAACCAAGTTCCATCACAATTGGCCATATTCCAGAACTGAATCTACAAATCATTTTAGAATCCCATTTCCAACGCACATGTCGAATTGCATCACAATCGTTTAAGAAATAGCCAAGTTCCATCCTAATTGGCCGTATTCCAGAACTTCACCTAAAAATCAATTTAGAATCCCATTTACATCGCGCGTGTCAAATTTCACTAAAATCAGTTAAGGAATAGCCAAGTTCCATCTTAGTTGGCCATATTCCAGAACTTTACCCAAAAATCATTTTAGAATCCCATTTCCAATGCCCTTGCATCTTTTCATTAATAAAACAATCTGGCTTTCTAAAGAAATTTTTGAATGTAACCGTTTGCCGTAATAATAAGAGCAAGAGATACATAATAATGATGTTTTTATTCATCAGACCAGAGCGTATTTATTTTCTCAATATAGCGCAATAACAAAGAGCGAAAATATGATAACACAAACGTAATAGTGGAACAGCAAGAGCCTTATAATAAAAATAATGCTCCAGTACTTCAGAGCGATATTTTTTTTTTTACAATATCGTTCTTTATAAAAAGCTTTTTAATAGTTTTTATTATCGCTCTTGAACAAAAATGAAGAGCGAAGAGCAAAATGAAGTCCCATTTTAAACTCTGGAATATAGCCTATAAAATGCCTAAATGTGGGTATATGATAAATATTTTGGATACGTTGTTGATCACGAAACTAGGTACGATATTTGCTATCAGACTTGTGAGTAGCAAATCTAAGTAAATGGCTGAACGGAAATGATTTGATGTGAGCTCACCAACCTTTTGTATGACAAAAGTATACGGTTACACAAGGAAAAACAAACAATATATTGAATGGCAAGATATTCCCCCGGCTCTAAGACATGTTTTTCATGCTAAAGGTTTATCAGTTTCTGCTTCATAGCAAATTGTGATGAAAACTTATGCATGTACAATAAAAATAAGTAGATTAGAACACAGGAAAATAACGAGACATCGAATGGAAAGTGAAGTTACGAATCTCGTTGAATTAGTCAAGCTGTTAAAAAAATAAACGTTCGGTATTAAGGGAGTGTAACCAAGAACTGTCCTCGTTGGTTGCTTTTTGGGACAAAATGCTTATTTGCATAGTATCTAAATACCGTTATCCGGTACACGGTATCCAAATACCGTTATTGAAAAATTAGCCTTTTATCATGACTCTGATAACTAAAGCTTTTGGTATGAAATAAAATAATTGGTGTTCTAATTAGGCCTTTTATAACACCCACTATCAAACACAACCATTTTGTGTTAATTTTTTGAGTAGGGTTATCGTCCAATTCGGTTTTACCTGTCTTTTCCAAAATATTCGAAGCAATAATACACAGATATTAGTCGACCACTTAAATTTTAAGGAACTAATTAACATAAGCAGCAATCTGTTCGTAGAGGTAATTATGAACCTTCCAAAGTGAACATTACCAGAGGTCGCACAAGGATAAAATGAAAATTCAGTTGTTTGCTGACGATGTCGTTGTAAGGCGATAGTTTAACATCTTATCATCAACTAAAACAAGATATGGAAAACGATATAACTATTTTAACTACTGTCTAAGTTATCAGTTTTTATTTAACATAAACCACAGCATATATTTATTGAGATAAAATGCAGGAACGGAATAATAAATCGTGTTGATTTAGGTATCGACATCTTGCGCTAAAAATTAATTCTCGACTTAGCTTTATCAACCTAAGTTAAATAAAATATACGGCATGTTGGTTGATTCATCGTTTTCATTTACCATCTCACATACCATTATAGGGTTCATCGAGTCCTAACCGAATAATAAATGATCTTAACAATTTACCTTTATTACCTCCAAGTATTTTTCTTTACAATGAAAATGTGTTTTCTCTGTCATCAGTAAGTATGTATGTACATATATCATAATTATCTATAAAATCAGGCATGGTCTAATGAAAAATTATATTGATTTTTCTACCAAAATGTCTATAACGAACCAATTTACCCGTATTTTTTTTTTAACTACCGTCTTCTTAACTATAAATACCAAACGACTCAAAATAATATTTTTTTATAACGGGCTCAAGTATATTTAACGAGTTGATTAATATACAAAAGGATGATGGGCATAAAGTTTATGTCAAAATAACAAAATATACATTGTGTCCTCAAATTAATCCATTTTTGATTCAACAAATTTTCAGTGGTAGACTAGAAAATGAAAACTTTTAAATTTCAACTCAAATAAAATGCAAAATAGAAGAAAATTATTTGGAAAAATATTTGAGTGTAAAGGATTCGAACGATGAGAAAACTCACCCCACTCAATTTCTTACTTCTTTCAAAATCGCAAATGGTTTTCGTCAAAAATTCATCATTCCTCAACTTTGAAACATAATTACGAATAAACCGTTAGCAAATATTTCAAAAATGATTACCTATTTGCAAATACACTGGTCCTCAAAATTAACACCCGAAAGATTTATACACTGCAACTTTAAAATTCGAAATATTATTCAATTCTAATTGCATAAGTTGCCATCGAAGTCTTAGAATCAAGAGGTTATTAGCATATTTTTATACTCCTGATAAATTAATCTACTCAAGTTCATTTTACCGTACCGTTTAGTTTATAATGGAACGAACGACAAGAAATTTAAGCTGGGAATGGTAACAACATTAAATACTAACTTTTTTATTTTTAAATACCCAGGCTTTTGTGGCAAAAAACTGATCTGTAGGATACCAACTCCAAGTTTTAACTTTTAAATACATCTACATATTTTACTAAAGAATTCTAAAATTTCAATTTTGAAATGTTAATTATAAGTTTCAATTTTAGAAATCGAATTTTAAGTAGCGTCTACATACTAGGCTAAAATTGATAAAATATGAGTTAATAAAATTTTAGATCTAGCCACATAACAATTGTAGAAACTCTAACCCAAAACTAACAAGTAACAACACCGTTTTTAGGCATTGTAGTCAAAATCAAATACAAAACTACTACATTTTCCACTTAAGCATTTCTGCTATGTATTACGTGAGGATTTACACAATAAGTACACTGTTTAGTTTAAATACCTTTTCTTTTTGTATGTGTATACAACACGAAAGTGATAGAATGAATATGATATCGCTATAAATGTTTTGCGGAGTTTATGTACGAGTTTTGGAAAAAGATCCGTATAACGAAATACTTTATGTACGAGTAAGCAAAAAAAAAAAAAAAAATTATAAGATTTTCATATTAGCAAATAAATAATAAATTTTCTACTTTAAGATTTTATTTTTATTATGGAAGGAGGGTTTTAATCCAAACGGATTACCTAAGATTACTTAAGATTTATACGAAAAAGTTTATAGTTTTGGATTAATCGTAACGCAGCTTCTCTCTTTAGGGATAAATTTTATACATACGCATATGGATGGTTGGTGGAATTAAATAAAGGTAGGTACAACTAGTAAATCTAGATTATGAGTGAAATAAGTGTTTAAACAAAATAAAAAATAAAAAATAAATAAACCAGGACAACTAGTCCAAATATCAATATTTAAAGGTGTGCATTTATAAAGCAAAACCATGTGCTCGAAAAAAATGTTCATAAATCCGAAACTATGTGAGGACAAAAAAATGCTTGAAAAGCTTCCAAGCGTTAATGGCGGCACACTCTTATATGTAACAGAAAAGGAAAATTCTTAATTTCGTGTTTTTTGACGATTATAAATATTTGTTTTGTTATACAATTATTCTGTTGTTATTCACATCCCTTTAATATAATTCGACAACAACCAATTGGTTAGATACAAACAAAACTATAAATATTTAGATACATTTTTATTGTTATTGAAACCACATTATTTTTTGCCCAAAATATATTTGGTGTTGTATAAATACTGTGTATGCGTTAGAAATTCGTCAAAACAAATACACAAAACAAAAATAATTTGGAGCTTTCTTCGTCATCAAAATTTTAATAGATTGTACGTTTTTAATTAAATCAAAACTAGGAAAACTCAAAATAAACAAAAAATCAAGAACTCCATTTACCTAATATTCTTATAGTCACTAATACTTTTTACCAATCTATCCCAGTATTCGGAACTACAAAAAATTGTTTAATTTTTTTTTTTTTTTGTTTTCTCGTGAGAATTTTTTTTTAATTTGAAAAAGAAAATTTTGATTCCAAGAATTTCGTTTTTTTTTCTTTTTTTTTTTTATAAAGAAGATTTTAAAATTAAAATTATAATCAAATTAAAATTTAATAATCATAATAATAAATAAATAAATATTTAATAATTAAATTATATAATGTTATATTATGTACAATTTAAATAATATTGTTGAAAACTTACGATGGTGGCGGGCTAGGAAGTGGTACTTGATGTATTTTCCATGTGGCTATAGACATTGAATGCTCGTCGGCTGCATAACAACGCCATAGCGATTGGATCAGGGTTGCCGCTGGTTGTCGTCTGCGTATCATATGCTTTTGACGTTGTTGTTGTTGTACTTTCAAGGCAAAACCACTACCAAGAATACCCTAAGTAATAAAAGAAGACAGAAGGCAAGATTAATTATATTAGAAAATAATGTCTATTACAATCATTTGGTGAAGTTCACTAATCGTAATGGTTGACGATTAATTTCTTTCTTGGTGTATAATTTGTTAATGAACAAATTTCTACAAATAGAATTACTTTATCTGCTTCAAAAAAATTAAACGATTTTTACCCTTTCTAAAATACTTTTTTTTCTTTTATTGTTGTGTGTGTGCTGCAAATTTATAGTGAAAACCTGCTTCGATTTCTATTCAAGTTCAATGTGAAATTCTCAGACAAATTTTTAAAATTGAATTCTAACTTAAAGAATTTAATTAATTCTTTACTCTCAAGTTAAAGTGACTTAAATCGGTTTAGGTCAAAACTGAGTTTAGTCCACATTTGAAACTATATTTTTAATTTTTGAAATTTTACCCCGACTCCGATGTGTCTATCTTAAATAAAAATTTGTAAACTAGATACTGACAAAACGACAGAAGTACTTGAATTCAAAAACTTCATTTGGAAAAACGACTTATTTAAAAAAAAAAATTTTAAATACGGTACTTTTACCGTATTAACAATACAAAAAACATTCGAAATTGATTAGGGGAATTACTGAGAGTTTATTTTTCTCTTAGTGTTGATTGAATTAAGTCGTTTTACTCAAAGTAAAATTGGAAGCAAACAAAAAAATTGTTTTGGAAAAGTGTCCCAAATTCATTTTATTCATTTTACCTAATTAAAAAAACAAGATTAATTAAATTTATTTAGTATTGAGCCGTTTTTCCAAACTAATTTTGAAAAAATAAATGCTTTAAATACAAATAAGTCACTTTTCCATACTTATTAAAATACAGAGTCTATTTAGAGTTTAATTTATAAAAGTGACTTGTCCTGTGTATATCGTTTTACTTAACTTAAGACTTGAATAGTGTTAATTTTAAATATAAATAAGACGGTATTCCCTGTGCATTTGATTATTTGGATTGAAAAACAGGAGGAGCAAAACGACATATATTTTTGTTTTACTGATAAATTAACGTTTTTAAAAAAATTAAAAGTGAATTTTTTGTAATTTTTAAAGCAGTAACACAATTTTAGGAATATTTTAATCATTATCGGTAATATAATTTTTTGTGCTTGTCAATGAATCACTCAAAAAAAATAGTAAATATGGCAATGGAAGTAAATCGAAAAAGAAGAGCTCATGAATTATTGGAAACTCAAAAAGAAACTCAAGGTAAGTTTGACAATATTGTTATTATGGCTACTAATTTTCAAAATAAATATTTTTTTACATTCCACAGAGCCATACAAAGAACCGAAGATTGGCGAGTCTCATGTTGAAGCGTCACAGAAAACTCCAGGTATAACATTTTAAAAAGTAAAAATTTGTTGGCATACATAATATTAATTAAAATTTTTATTATTTTGAAAGATAAGGGATCTAGTGTCCCTCCTATAGTAGTAGAACATGAAGCAGCTACCAATTCACCAAATATCGAAACAGATGATGCTGAAGAAAGTGAGTTCGATGATAGTGAGAGCGATCCAAACTATGTATTAACAAATCAATCAAGCAGTGGTACAGAAACAGATCCAGATATTGATATACTTGCCAAACAATTAGAAACTAATTTAATGAGCGTCGATCAACACGTCGAAAGTGAAACAAATGATGATAATTTAACAAACTCGTCGCGAAAATCGATTCAACGTAATCGGAATCTGGGAAAGGGTTACAAGACTCGGAAAGGTAAAACAGTACCAAATAGAAACATGCACATTCTTACAAATTGTCAAAAAAAATGTAAAGATAAAATTTCTCCAATGGAGCAACAATCCATCTTCAAGCAGTATTGGGAGCATGGTAATTTTAATTTGCGAGTTGCCTATGCATCAGGTACTATAGATGTGCAACAAAAAAAAACTGTAGTTCAAGTAAAAAATACAAATTCACCTAGAAATCGAATATATTCAAGTATTATTTGACCATGTATGGTCAAAAGATTCAGGTATGTCAAAAGTGTTTTAAAAATACTTTGGGTGAAACGGATCGGTTCTTAAGAACTGTTATTAACAAGAAACTGCAATCTCCTGGAAGTGTAACAGCACTAGATCTCCGTGGAAAAAGTACACCTTCAAATAAAATCTCAGAAAATAGAATTCAGAAAATCATAGATCACATTAATAGCTTCCCAGCATATGAGAGCCATTACATCCGAAAAAATCGATGCAAAAATATTTTCATTGCGACTTGAATTTGTCGCTAATGTATAAATTGTATGTACAAATAAACGAAAATTCAGTTTCATTGAACAAATATTCTGAGGTTTTTCAAACCCAAAATATAAAATTTAAGCATCCGAAAATTGATACTTGCACTAAGTGTGATACGCTTAAAGCTAAAATTGATCTTGCTAAAGGTGGGGAATTGGAAAAATTAAAAGAGGAGCAAGAACGTCATCACGCTGCTGCGGATTTAGCTTATCAATCGAAGAAAGATGATATAGCTAAAGCCAAAGAATGTTCATCAACCAAAGTATTTGCATTCGACTTACAACAGGTTCTTCCTACTCCTTACGTTCAATCCAACGTGTCATATTACAAAAGACAATTAAATGTGTACAATTAGACCATACACGATTGCACATCCGGCATACCAACTTGTTTTATGTGGGACGAAGCAACCGCAAAACATGGAGGAAACGATATCGCGTCATGCGTCTCTTCCCATTTGCAAAATTTAACGGGCGATGTTGAATTTGTTAAATACTAAAGTGATAATTGTTTTGGGCAAAACAAAAATTCTTTGGTTGCTGCGATGTTTGCGATTCATTCCGTTAATAACGACAAAATCAAATTTATCGACCATAAATTTTTGGAGCAGGGACACACTCATATGGAATGTGATATCGACCATTCCATGATTGAGCGAAAGAAGAAAAAAACTTCTATGAAAATACACCACCCACATGATTGGTATCAATTCGTCAGAGGAGTTGGTGTAAGAAATCCATTTGTTGTACATGAAATGTCCCAAAGTGATTTTAGAAACTTTAGTGTAGCCGCTAAAAATAAATTTACGTTTAGAAAAGTCGATGAGTGTGGTAACAAAGTTAATTGGCGAGAGATTAAATGGCTACGATATCCAAATAAATTTGGAGTAATTTATTTTAAAAATTCGTTGAATGATGAAGAGCCGTTTAAAACTCTTAATATTCAAAAATGAGGTTGCAATTCTGTGAAATTATGTAACATTCCATTGTGTTATCTTGGAAAAAATAAAATAAGTGAGGCAAAAAAATCGGATCTATTGAGTCTTCTCGATTTGATAGATCCCCAATTTCACGATTTTTATAGAAATCTGCCTACAGAAAATATGCCTGATTATCATCCGGATATAACTGAAGATGACGATAGTGAAATTATTGATGCTGCTGAAAATGATGGATAATGGATTTACAAACAAGGAGAAGCAATTTAATCTAACGCATAAATTTTAGCAAGATTTATATTTATTTTTCGTACAATTTTTGAATTATTAATGTAAAATGTATTATTTAAAATTAATAAAATTTCATTTTGGTTTGACCTAAAAGCTAGATTTTTGTGAATTTTTGTTTAGTAAAACGACGTATTCGTAGTTAAACCATTAAACAATTTAAAATTATTTTGTAAAAATGACTTAAACCACTTAAGTTTTAAGTTTGCATTTTTTATTGTTTTGTAAAACGACTTAAATCAAATAACTTGAAATTTTCCAAAAACCGCAAATGTTTTTTTTATGCGATTACGTGGGATCGATAAAAAAATGTATTTCCATTGTAACCTAATAATGTTATTGAGATATCTCTTGTAACTTTTATCCCATCGTTAAAAGAATATTAAACTAGCTCTCCTGAAAAATGAGCAAATTTGAAATAAGTCACTTTTCCTTGAGGGTAAAGAATTGTACAAATCGACTAATCAAAATCTATATTCTTAATTAAATTAAAACGTAACCATTTTGAAGAGAAAGTGATGTTGAAATAACAAACGAACAATTCTGGAGTAAACGCAGTACTTAAATTACAAAGCATTTTTTGTGCGTCATAATTTTCAGATAAACAGGGACTTAGTCATCAATTTCTTAAATTACTCTTCCTCTCTTTCTTATTTTATGAAAATGCGGTTTATTTCATAATTTTATTTGTTTTTCACATGAACATTTTCAACAAACATTTCTTTATAAAAGAGAGTATAATCAACTTGCATTGAATCTCTATTATGAAACAAACTACAATTTCATACAAGAAAAAAGAGGAGCAATATTATTCACCTAGAGATTGACTACTTTTTTGTGAAACCGAGCATACGACTTTCAATAAATATATTATTAAATACCGAAATAGATATTAATACTAAACAATCATCGTAGTACACTGCAACAGCAAATGGCTTGTGCTTTAAAAGTAAGATAAAAAATAGTAAATTAATTCAAATTAAATTTTTTTTAGGTAATTATATATTGATTTAGTTATTTATGCTTTGTATGCCCTTGTTTAGTTTTTAAGACGTCTAAACGACATCCCGCAAATGGTTCAAAAATGTTTACTAAAATTACCTGGAATCTTATTCCTCTCCGCTTTCATTTACAACCCCCCCTCCCCCCAGTTTAAATCGGAACAACAATTCTGCACAAACAATTTTGAGTAAACCTTTATCAGCTGTACTTTTCTCAGAGTAGAAAATTAAAAAATAATTAATTTAATCAAAGTTCTACAAAAAAAAAATATTTGTTTCATATTTAAAGAGATTTTTAATACGTTGCAAATGCAATATAAATTTAGCCTACACAAATAATTTAGAAAATATAATAATTCTACGGGCATTCTGCAATTGCCACTCAACGTACCAACTTTGTTCGTTACTCTAAATAAGTAATTTGCTGAAATAGTATATAGGGTGGGCCATCTAACTTTTTTTTTGAACTAGCGGTTATTTTGAGTATGGTAAGGGTTATGTCACTTTTGATTTGACAGGAAGTTTGTTTTATCCTTCCGCTGAACGAAAATGGTTGTGTATTCGCTTGAACAACGCTGGTAAATATTGAAACATTACTTCGAAAATCTTGGCAAAAAAATTGTTTTTTCGGATGAGGCGCATTTCCATCTTAGCGGCTATGTAAACAAGCAGAATTGTCGCATTTGGGGCACGGAGAACCCGCACGTGATCGTAGAGAAGCCGATGCATCCTCAACGAGTGACTGTTTGGTGCGGATTTTGGTCCGGTGGCATCATTGGGCTATTTGAAAATGAGCAAGGAGCCGCCGTTACTGTCAATGGTGAGCGCTACCGCGCCATGATAAATGATTTTTTTGTTCCCGGCACTTGAAGAGGAGGACATAGGCAACATTTCGTTTCAACAAGACGGTGCTCCGTGCCACACAGCACACGTTTCAATTGATCTTTTGCGCACTGTCTTCGAAGATCGAATTATCAGCCGAAATATTAATGTGATTTGGCCGCTTCGGAGCTGTGATTTGACGCCGTTGGACTATTATCTTTGGGGTACCGTCAAAGATAAGCGTTACGCCGATAAACCAGCAACGGTTGACGCTCTCAAGAACAATATTCGCATTGCCATTGAAAACATAATGCCGCATACCATCAAAAATGTGCTCAAAAACTGAACCGACCGTATGGGGTACGTCAAGGCCAGCCGAGGCAGTCACATGAATGAAATAGTATTCCATAATTAATCGGAAGGATTGTTCTTTACAATGAAAAAATAAATTTGAAAAAATATTGAGAACTTTTTGTTTTATTGCATTTTAAAAAAAAAAAATTATTTGGCCCACCCTGTATAACCCTCCGAAGATTGTAAGAGAACTCAATCCAGTTTCGAACTGATGAGCTTATGATTATGAAAAAATCAATCTTCTCATCAGGCCGCGGCGACTGGACTGATTATACCACAATTTACATTCTATATCTTCAGATATCTACAGAATGTGCACAGCACATTCTGTATATATAGAATTTAAATTGTGGTATAATCAGTCCAGTCGCCGCGAACCTAGTAAAATCAACGACTTGAACTATACTTAAGAATTAAATTAAATTAAAAAAAGAAAATCCACTAACGAAGTAACTCGTTTGAGCATTTATCGCGCACAGCCGAATTCCTTGCGCCAGATAATTATATTTTAGGCACAACGCGATTACTCCGAACAAACCCTTTTGCTCAATTTATCCATCACAGTGCAAAAGGAAATACTTTAAGACATGAAAATAGAACTTTTCGCGTTTTAAGAACTTGTCGCGCGAAAAATGGTGGTACATATCAACAAAGTTTTGAATTATTTTCGTATTTTTTTATAGTTTTCCGAAAAATAATATTTTCACAAATATCATTTCATCAAATATCGGTTGCCCACAAAATACGTTTCGCCAAAATATTCCAGTGTTTGACAGTTTCTCGCTCAGAATTCTTACGGACAAAATAGATTGACGCGAAATTTGGAGGTGGATGCCACCTCTTATCGGGGGCGGAAATTATTACACTCAAAATAACGGCAGAAATCGATAGAGGGATGAATTCTAAGCAAAAAATGTTCGATGAAGTTTTTTTGATAAATCAATATTTTTGAGTTATTCGCGATTGAAAATATTAATTTTTCATATAATCCGAAAATTTCACCGAACAACGCGATTGGTTTTTTAAAGATAACTTCCTTAATTCTTAAGATATCTAATCGCTGGGTTGGTATCGTTATCCAAAATGAAAAAAATCCCCAAAAAATCAAAAATCTCAAAAAGTCGACGATTTTTTGAAATTCTAACATTCATGGAGATTTGAACATTTTTTAAAGATTTATGTTGTTTAATAATTACTCATATTCTAAAATTGGGAACTCCGCAGAGCCACTTAGCGTTGAACTCTTTGGGTAAGGATGACAGGAGAACATCAGAAAAATTTCGAAAATATTTCCTTTTGTAACAATATTTACTTTTGAATTTCACATACTAAAATAAAAAACTCCCCAAAGCCGTTTAGCATTGGTCTTTACATGACATGAAATTATGTATATTCCTTTTGTTTTCATGTTGTAGTTAATAAAAATTTAAAGGGGTCTTCCTTTTCGGTATTCATTTTAGGGATTTTCCTTCGGTAACATGATGATATCCCCTAATCGCTCCAAAAACCATTTTTGAGATAATTGCAAGGGCTAGAAGGTCTGAAAAGTTGAACTACCTTAAATGGTGCTCATCGGCTTCAACAATACCAATTTTGGCGCGACGTGACACGACTCTAGTCTAGTCATGTCACTTGAAATTACACGACTATGGCAATTGGGCTATAATTTACGTTTGAGGTTACGAGTTTGAGCAAACGTGTTTTTGGGAAAATGTGTTTTGGGGAAACAATCTTTGGGAAAGCGTTTTTGGGCGATTTTTATTTATATTTATTGGGGAAAAAAAATTTGGTAAACATATATGTGTCTGCCCCATATAACCAAGGTCCGATTTCACGGCTGGCTTTACAGTACCCCACTCCGTCAACCCAATTTTTCAGAACATTTTTAATTGTGTTGCCCCTCCTATCTCATCAATGGCATGATATTTAAATCCAAAAATTGCCTTATAGCCATTTCATTTCTACTGAATTTTTCACGTAAATTTCTTACAGTTTGGGTAGAAGAGTCACCACTTTGAAAGTAAGGTTTGAATATTTCCTAATTTTGTAAATGTCAAACATTAAACTAATTTTCTGTCATAATAAAAATGACGTGAGTGTTGCCACACTTGAAATAACCGGTAGTTGAAATTACAAACGCTAGATGAACCACCCTTTATTAAACAACCAACTACAATTTGATAACAAAATGATGCTAAATAATTTCTGTCTGTTTATGTACATATTTATTGTTTTTTTTACGAATAACAGTGTCATTGCTACACTGATCTTAACGACGGTCTACTATCCCTTGCTAAAGTTTTAGAAACAATAGGTGTGAAAATCGGGCCTAATTGTTATAGTTTCTGCGTTGAAAGTGATGCCAAAAGAATTTCACATGCAGAGTACTCGATGACGGATGCGGAAGAGAGGCTCAGAGAAGCAATTTGGCAGCTTCCAAGGCCAGAAATGTAGCGTATATCAAGGTAGAAGGACAACTGTATGGAACTGGCATTGCTGATTAGTGGTATGTAAAAAATTTCTAAAGTTATTGAGAAGTTATTGATACCAAAAACTAAACGCGTTTTTCTCGAAACCGTGTTTTGGAAATCTGCACGCAGCAGAACTCAATCAATTTTTGATCAATCGACTTGAAATTTTAACTGTAGCTTCTTAAATAGATTTAAAATCGAAGTACCTCAGTTTTTTTGATTCAATAAAAATTAAAAAAGATATACAACTTTTTATACGAAAATTATAGTCGAAAAATAAACCTTTTCTGCAAACTTGTCTCTATTTTTTTTTTTGCGAATTTTTTGATTTCCTCAGGTACTTCGATGCTAAAACTAATATATTTCATGAAAATATTTTATTTTTTGTTCCAGGAACAAATTTACGGCACTTCTACTGCGTGCAGTGGAGCGACTCGAGTCAAAATTACTTCTACTAAAGCTACACTCTTGCGCCGCCATTTCGAATTTTTTTTACATAAAAATTTATTTTGGTTTACTTAAATATATGCCAAATATAGTCTAAAAGTTGTTTTTTCTCTAAACCCAACACATTCCTAAAAAAAAAATGGAGGTGTGGCCAACACACGACTTTCTTTTACGAACAGAGAATTTTGAGAAATTTTATTTTTTTCTTAATTTGTTTTTTAATTTTTAAATTTTTAAATTTTTTTTTTTAATTTTTTATTTTTATTTGTTTTTAATTTTTGGAAACATTTTGTATTAAGTATTTTTTTGTAAACCTTATACTTTTTAAGATATTTGCAAAATAAATTTTCTGGACCAAGGGAGTGGCCACTTCCGGTTAGCCGATTTGGAGTAAAATTCACTGGGACCTCCCAATTTATCAAAAAAGCTTAAATCTGAAGTTTCAGTTCGATTGGTTGAACCATCTGGGCTGTAGAGAGGACACAGACAGACTGACAGACTGACAGACAGACAGACAGACACCATTTCGAAACTCACTTTTTCGGACTCAGGGGACCTCAAAACAAATAAATCTCTAAAAATCTCAAGGTCCAAAATTTTCATGACTACTATACTCTATTTTACTAGAGTAAAAGAAAGTAAAAATACCAAACTAAGCACTTGAAAATGGTAGGTCCCAGTGGCGTTCTCCCTTAATATAATTATCCATATTTTTGAAGCAACTTGCACCTTTTTCTGTCATCCTTGCGCAAAGGTTCGAATGCAAGCGGCTTTGGGGAGCTCTCTATTTTAGTATTTAAATAATTATTAAAAGACACAAATTGCTGAAAAACGTTCTAATTTCTATTAAAATTGGAATTTTAATAAATTGTCAAAGTAGAGGTTTAGGGCGGCAGTCCCAATCTTCCAAGTTTTACAATGAATTAAAATAACTTTTAAAAAAAAAAAAAAAAAAATATAATTAAAAAACTTGATTTTTTGGCTTGATCTTTTTTTTGGGATTCGAGGGTAATCCGTTATTGTTCTGTAATATTGATTGTATGTTTGTTTTATTTGGCGTTTCGTAAGCAGCACTGGTATGGTTATCCAAAATAAAAAAGGGCCAAAAAAACAAAAAAAATCCGAAAAAATCAAGTTTTTCAAATATTGGTTTTATACCTTAGAGGATGGGGCTGCCGCCCCAAACCTCTGCTTTAATGATTTTTTTGAAGTTCTAACATTCATAGGAATTTGATCATTTTTAAAAAATTTGTGTTTTTTAATAATTATTCACATACTAAAATAGAGAAATCCCCAAAGCATTGCTCCTCTCTGTGCAAGGATGACATGAAATTATGTAGCTTCGTTTTGTTTTCATATTGTAGTATGTAGCGGCACATTATTTTCTATTTTTTGGGGATTTTTGTTTTTAGGAATATGATGGTATGCCTTAAAAATTTAGGTTGATATACACTCCCGAGCATTTGATTATAACTACTTTAAATTTTGACGTAATTCTTCATGTTCTTTTGTTATAATTTTTTATTTTTTATTTTTTTTGACTTGTTGTATGCTGGCTGATAACAAAGAGGTTAAAATGAAACAAAGGAAAACGGTAAATTCATATTTTATATTTTGCAAATATTTGAATAGGAGCACTTGATTATAACCATGAGTTTGTTTTATACTTTCAAAAAGTGAAGCGCTTGAATATTATTTAAATTGAATTTTTTTAATTGCTGCGGCTTATTTCTCGCGGATATTAATAATTTTGATCCGTGTTAAATAAAAAGGGTCGAGGTGAATCGGCAAATAGCGATTAAAATTGGCCGAAATCATGTGACAATCAATAATTATTTAAACGATCAAGAAAATTATGGGAAAAACACCGCAAAGGGCGCACATCAAGAGGAACAACAGAACGAGAGCGTAGGTTAATTTTACGCGCATCCTCGAATTCTGCCGCCACCGCTCGCAAAATCAAGGATACAGTTGGAACTTCAGCCAGTATCTGGCCAGTATGCAGAGTAATTAAACAGTATCCGCATCTTAAACGCAAAAAACTTATGAAAAAGCCACATTTACTTCAGCGTCATAAAGATGCTAGATTAGAATACTGCCGGGCACATTTCAATTGGAAGGAAGAATGGCATCAGGTGAAATTTTCTGATGAAAAAAAAATTCAACTTAGATGGACCTTATGGGTTTCAGTATTAATTACTTCCATGATTTGAGGAAATCTGAGCGGTTTCCGTCTCGTCGTCATACCGCTGTTGGTGCCGTCATGGTATGGGCTGCAATTTCGTTTCATGGCGCCATCGATTTGGTTGTTCTGGAAGGTCGACAAACCTCAACGGATTACATCGAACTATTAGAAATACAGAAAAGTAATTTCCAAGAAATGTTCGATGGCCAACGATGGATTCTTCAACAAAATAACGCGCCTATCCATACAGCAAGACGTGTGAAACAATGGTTTGCCCAGAACAACGTGGAATTTCTGGACTGGCCAGCATAATCGAAAATCTGTGGGGATGGTTATCGCGCAAAATTTATGCAGAATTGCAGCAAACAGCCCATCTTTGTTATCAGCCAGCATACAACAAGAGAAAAAAAATAAGAAACATAAAAAATTATAACAAAAGAACAACCACATGAAGAATTATGTCAAAATTTAAAGTGGTTATAATCAAATGCTCGGGAGTGTATGTATGTATTTAATATTTAGGCCCGAATTTTTAAACGAGGATAGATATAAATCGGCGAATTCATCCCCTCTTTCGTATTTTTAAACGAAGATAACTCCACTGATTAAAACCTGGATTAGAAATGTATCCACGGATTAACTATATACTCGTACCTCGATATCGATGAAAAAAAAAATAAATTTTCTTATGTTTGAAGTATTATGCTACCGGAACATTTCAAATTGTGATTGATGATTTACTAGGTGTAAGCCAGAGTGCAACTGGGAATATAATACATAGAGTTTCAAGAGCTTTTGCTCGAAAAAATATAGATTTTATAAAGATGCCTATATGTGGGGAAATTTATAAAACACAGGAAAATTTTTATAACAAAGCAGGACCACCTCACTGTGTTGGGTGCATTGATGGTACTCATATACCAAGCATATCTCCTATTGGAGACGATGCAGTACTGTATCGTAATCGAAAAGGATATTTACGGTTAATACACAAGCAATATGTGATGCTGATGGTGAATTTTATTTACATATTTGTTTATATATATACAAATTTTGCTTAAACAGCAACCCCAAGCTCCACAATCTATTTTGAGTACGAAGCTCATTCACAATAATTCTCGATATTGTTGCAAGTAATTAAATTTCAATTTATTCAATTCATTTATATATTAAGACAATTTTTGTTTCCTTGTTTAAGTGGTTTAGATCTTCACATGACCAGACAATATCTAATTTTTCACAAATAAAGGCTCGAATTGAGCAAAACGAATTCAGCAGTATGCTGTTGATTGGTAATTCTGGTTATGAATGCAAACCATATTTAATAACGCCTTACAGAAACCCTGAAAATGCAGGTCAGGAAAGGTATATTTATGCCCTGTCGTCAACTAGGTCTCTGATAGAAAGGACTTTCGGGCAGTGCAAGAGAAGGTTTCCAGTTCTAGCAATAAGTAAAAAATTGCTTTGATTTTCTTCATAATTTGTATCCAATTAAACAATTATTTCCTTAGAGTCACAATTGTACCTTTAACAATTATTGTGGAAACTGCTTTTATTGTGGAAACTGCTTTTCTTCACAACATTGCGATTATTTTAAAAGAGCAAAATGAACCGTCGATGAAGACCTACATTTAATGATTCCGCCAGATGTCCAAAAACAAATTCCAAATAGTTCCGAAGCTCAAGCTAATTTTGACGTTAGAGAAGAAATTTGCCGGAATTTAGCATAATACATTGAAAAATACCAACCTACATAATTACAAGAAGAAATTTTGATTTATTTCCTGATCTGCTTATTAAATAAAAATGTTTATTTCATGTATCACATATTTTCATTTGACATATTTCATCCTATTATTTAAAAAAAAAAAAAAAAAAATCTCAAAATAAATTCATAACACGAGTATGTATTTACAATATACGAGTACATATACTCGTATACATAATTATAGCTTTTCAATTTGTTTCTTATAAAATTCCATCTTAACGGCGTTAAGTTTTATTCGGGACTGAAGCTCTTCTATTTGACCCTCTCTTAATTCCTTTTCATTTAAATTTTTTTTTCTGTAAAATAATAACATTTAAACAATGCGTGTACAATGTTAAACAACACTTACGTGCACCGATCGCTTTCAATTTTATTTTTTTCTTGCACAGGATTGCTACAAATCACGATTTTATATTGACAATAACAAATAGAAAACAAAAAATATTGGGAAGAAAAAGAAATAAAATAATTAACAAATGTCTCAGCAAGCAGATATTAGTTCGAAAATCGATATCGAATATTGCCGATCGTTTAAAATTACGACACAAACAATCCACGGATTTACCCAAGTTTAAAATTACCAAAAGTAACCTCTGCTAAATCAGTTGATTTTCGAAAACAGTGGATTAATTCGCCGATTAAGGCCCGTTGTACATTTCAGCTAAGCTAAGCGAGAAACATAGTTTATATTAGCTTAGTTTAGACCGCTTAGCTCACTCCGTTGCACATTTCAGCTAGTTACACCGCTCACACATACATTAATTTTTCTGCATAATTTATTTATTACGATTTATGATACGATACCTAATATAACTAAGTAGGCTACGAGTTAATAATAAAATATACAAAAACATCAGTGTATATCTGAGCGATGTTAGCTGGCATAGCAAGGCGAAGACAACTCGAGCTAACCCAGGGTCTACACTATGCAAAATTGCTGATATTTTCTCTCATGAAATTAAATTTATCAATGTATGTGTAAGTATATTATACAAATTTTGAAATTCTCAGCAAATTATCAGCAGGCTATTTCACGAAAAAATTATCATGAAATTTGTACGAAATGTCAAATTAAAATGCAATTTTCAGATGGTTTTTCATTTTTTTCCGAGTGTTGGGAGGTTCGTATCTGCATAAAAAAAAATCTTTCGCAATGGTATTTAATACTGAAAATACTATAAAATTAATTCATATGTTTAGGAATAACGAATGTTTATGGAAAATAAACAGTAATCAATTTAAAAGGACAGATTTAAAAAATGATGCGTTCCAAAAAATTGGAAAAGAATTAAACATAGATGTCGAACTAGTAAAAAAAAAATTAGAAATTTACGAAGCACATATGTGGCTGAAAAAAAAAATTAAATAAACAAAAAAAATCCGGAAATGGTATTGATGGAGACAAAACCATATGGTATTTATTTGAAGAGTTCAAATTTTTGGACGAGGTGATTGTTTTACGAAAATCAACAGGAAATTTTGATGAAGAGGAAAACGAAATAATAGAAATGGATTACAGTGATGTAAGCAATTTTATTTTAAATTCAAATTCAAATGAAATATAAATTTTAAAATGAAAAATAATTTTATTCACACAATTTTTTGCCACTGAAAAGGTACGTCTCCCTTCCCGACACAAAAATTTGCAATAGTGTTCCGCATTGTATGCACTACCGTGGTAGAGCTTGTATTTGGTTGATTTTCAAGTACCCTGCTAGAAAAAGTTGGCGGTAAACTGGTTGGTTGTAAATCATCGAAATTTTCTCTTGGCTTAATCGGTTTCGTCAAATAATTGTGAAGTACACAACAAACTTTGACAATCTTGTCAATTGTCTCTAGTTTTACATCCATTGGCCGGTGGTTTGGCGTCTATTGGAGGGGGGGGGATCACAGTTGAGTAGATTAATCTACCAGCTCCGTAACCTTCCAGTAGGGTGCGCATCACGTGAGCTGTTCTGGTCTTGTCATTAGGCAGCTGCGTGATGGGTACAATTGTGTAAGGGGTAACCTGTGCACAATTCGCAAGTGTACGTACTGCCTCCTCGTGGCAACCACTGGTAACTAAGGCCACTTGGCACATTTTAGGCCATTTGGCACAGGCCAAAGTACGGCGCTAAAGGAGAAAACCTTGACAAAAAACCCTAATCTAAGGTGGAACAGCATATGCCGAAAGATGAATGGCTGATAGGTTAATCAGCCCAAAATATGCGGACTCTGGATACCAGGCACCCTCCAGTTTTATTTTTAGCCTTCCTGTAGTAAAGCTGGGTGACCTACAGGTGACTTGCAATTCCCAGCAACTCGTAAGAGTAAAATCAAACGGAATACGGGGCAGGAGTAGGAATATACGGGAGTGGCACAACCCTCTCGAGGTCCTTGAGCTCCATTGCTACCGTCTTTCTAGCGGAACTACATGCTGTAGTAAACATCTAGGAGGGAGAGCAATATGCCCAGATAGTATGTATCACTTACCGGGAGGCAGTATTGTCAGGTTCATTAAGAACCTGAATATTGACTGGACGGATAATTAAGCAGGGGCCAGCACAATAGATCTTTTAGGTCGCAGTGCGAAGTGGCTGATCGCCCGCATGGCCCCCCCAATAATAATAATAATAAATACATCCATTGGCCTGTGGAAGATTCTAAATCGCGACGCTAATCTACCAAATGCACATTCCACGGTTAATCTCGCTCGGGATAACCGATAATTGAATACTTTTTGTTTAGTATTTAATGTTTGGCATCTGGTGTACGGTTTCATCATATGCCGATCCAACTTAAATGCATCGTCGCCGATAAAAAAGTTATGCACAGGCATCGTTTCACCTTCTAAATAATTTTGTGGTGGGATGTTTATTTGATCAAGTTTTTTAAAAAAATTTGTATTTTCATAAATTGTATTATCTGAACCTCTCCCGTTAGATCCAACATCAATTAATAAAAATCTAGAATGTGCATCTACGATAGCCAATAAGACTATGCTATGGTATCCCTTAAAATTAAAATAATCGGATCCAGAATTAGGTGGTTGGATAATCCTGATATGTTTCTTTTTTTAGGATTATTAGCTTATTAATCGCTTTACGCCGTCTATCCATTATGTCTTTGCTGCACGATTTTAAAAACCTACTAATTTTCTGACAATATTCAGCGAATTTTATTTGACAATTGAAGAAATTATCATGAGAGTAAAATGCCCAGTTATGATAATTTTTTAACAAATATTTATCAATACATTGAAAAAACACACACATACATAAAATTTCATGAGAGAAAATATCAGCAATTTTGCATAGTGTAGACCCCGGGTAAGATAGTTTGCATCGCTCTAAACAAAAAACATAGCTTGCGTAGTTTGGCTCAAATGTGCAACGTTCCATTAAATCTCTTTATTTACAACCGAAAGCTACGCACATAGCCCACATCGCGTAGCTTAGCTTAGCTGAAATGTGCAGCGGGCCTTATCATTGTTTAAAAATACGGGCCGTAGTGCTTTAATATTTAGCACACAAACAAAAGTTGTTTTTTTCAGTGCCAACTTTATTAATTGTACTTAAAATGTAATTTTTAGTGTAATTTAGGTGCGAAATTGTTCTAAGCTGTACTAATTTTATTTATATTAATCTAAATTTATTTAACGACCTAAAGCGCTTTACCGACAGAAAAACGAAAAGAAAAATCGGATTTAGTTTTTTCGATATAATTCCCAAATGATTGCTTTGTTTTCGCTAAAATATTCTGGTCCTTGATCATAGTGTACCATACAATACCATTTTCAATTTAAAACATTCAAAAACATTTTTAATTGGCTGAAAAAATGAAAATTTAATTTTTTCGGTTCTAAACAATTTTTTTCCGACGAAAAAAATTAAATTTTAAATTTCTCAGCTAATTAAAATTTTTTTGATTTTTTTAAATTGAAAATAGTATTGTATGGTGCACTTGGTCAAGAACCAGAAGATTTTAACGAAAACTTATTCAATGTTTTAAGCTAGATCTCTCTACTACACTGAAAAAAAGGAGTGTTTGGAAACTATTTGTGGCTAAATATCGAATGTTAGGAATGAACACAAATAATTTATAATAAATTATTCTTATTGGATACAATTAATTATTGTTAGTAACAATAATTTAATAATTAACGTAAACAATTTATTTCAAATAGTAGTGGTGTCAAATAATTCAAAGTGTCTTGCAAACTGTTGTGTTTCCAAAGCACACTTTAATAAAAAAATTAAATATGGTAGCCATTAACAGTCAAAACGTTGTCCTCAAACACTTAAAATGTTTGTGATAAACACATTGTCAATGTATTGTTTGGTGCAACTGCTTCTTATTTCCTATAAACAATTCATGTTTGTGTGCAACAGATAGCACCGTTTTATAAAAAATTTAACAAGTTAAAACATATTTTTGCAAAGTTCGTGGTAAATGGATGTGTGTGATAAAAAAAATTCTTTAAAATATAATTTAATTATAAAAATTTAAAGTTTGTGTAGTGAAAAGTATATACATAATTATATTATTTACGTGAGTTTAGTGCAGATACACATAACATTGTATACGAAAATTAGTAAGTGAATTTGTATTCACAGTTCTCATTCTAGAAACGAAACGTGTTTTATAGGAAGTTGGAAGTGAAAAATTAGCCAAATAAAATAAGATATAGTGAGTATTTTTTGAAATTGCTGCTCAAGAAATTACACAGAATGTTGTTTCAGAAACAACTCCAAGTTCGGAAAATTCGGTGCAATTGTCATATGCGGAGAAAATCAAATTACAAACATCATCGATAACCGAGATTCCCTTGTTTTAGATTTAGGCAATGCATGCCCTGTATCAAAAATTCAAAGAACTATATCTTGCTTAGGTGAAATTGAATTTTCAGATTTTCACGAAAATAATGCCATAATTAACAACGACAAATACAATAATAATGTAATTAAGAGCATTAATTATTTAATCCAATATTTCCTATTAAAAATTGTATATGTATTTAAATTTTATATAGGCGATCCGTGCTCTCCTTTCCAAGTCAGCACCAGAAGTTATTGCAAAATATATCAAAAACCCAGCTTCTTTGGATAATAGTGACAGAATCAAGGTCTCCAAAATCATCATACACAATATTTTGGATAATAACCCTCAAACTGTGTAAGTGTATAGAAATTATAATTTATAGATCTAGTATTATTATTTTTTGTTAATTATTGAACTATACGTTTAAGGTTGAGTAGAGCTGATTTCAACAACTTAACTGATAATTTGTTGGATATTTTCAATAAATGCACTGAATGCAAAAGTGTGTACTACACCCCAGCTGAAAAGGGACGTGCGGCAAGAGGAAAGTTATTCGACGCATATTATAACAAGAAAAATTTGTTATCTCGAGCTGGTGTAATAACTAGGAGGAAGTTATCTTTCAAAAATAAAGCTGAATTACCACAAGAATCTGAGAGTGAGCAAACAGAAGACGAAAGCAACAGTACTGAATTTTTAGAAAATAATGTCAGTCCGTGGAATGAAGTCCGTGAACAAACTAACAATAAATATTTATGCTAATTTTTTTATTTGGTTTTAAATTCAATGTTAGTTTGAGATTGATATGAAGCTAAGATATCCCGAAATAAAGTTCAACGCAGATGAGTTTGGGGAAATAGCGGACAAAATTAAAACAAAGGCTAAAGGTTTCAAAAGTCCAACTGTTAAAAAATATCTGGACATATTGACAATAAGTATGTAAAACATTTTATTAAGGTTTTATTTTTTTTTATTTACTGAATAGATTTGCAAGCAAAAAGAGCAATTTCTTTATTACTGTTACCACACGTTACTCCAAATTATTTTATTGCCGGAAAGAAAAAACCCAGAAAATTAGAGGCACAAGAGAGTTTTGTTCAACATTTTCAGGTACAATTACAAATCCATGAAATTTATCATTTATTATTTTAAACTAATTTTCTTATTACTGAACACTTGTAATATTTGCAAGGTAGCATTTCCAACAGTTAATTTTTATATAAATCATTTGAACAATCACAATTTAGTGGAACTTAAATGTCTATTTAGTAAATGTGCCAGAAAATACTCATATACATTTTCTTTAAAATCTCATTTAAATAGATATCATTTAAGAAAACCAGTTCCAAAAAATAAAAATGAATTACTTGGAACTGATATAACTGAATTTGTTGATGTTAAAACGGGCGATACTGCCACTGTGCTGATCACCACGAGCAGTATTTATCGTTATTCGGAAAGCATTTAACTCCAAAATTCCATTTTTAACTCACTATTCCCATAATATGAGCAGAATTGGATCAATCCAAAACATAAGCTCGATGCGGTTTGAAGCTAAGCATCAGGAATTGAAAGAAATTGGCAGAAAAAGCAAATGCCGAAAAAATTTGCTGTACACTTTAGCTTTGAGGAATCAATTAAAAATTTGTTATATATTATTTAATTATAACGATATTAGTATTAAATGTCAGACGCCTAACGTTCAAAATAAAGGGATTCAAAGAGATGGAAAGTTGTTAGAAAAATATAAATTATTGTCTAATTCATTCACAGTGATTGATTGGATTGAGATGACCAATGTAAAATATAAACCTGGTGCATTAATATCAATTGGATATTACGAAGATGAAATTCCATGCTTTTAAATAATACGACAAATAATCGAAACAGAAAATGGCATATTTTGACGTTGTCAAGCACTAGAAACCGTAACATTTGATCCCCACTTACAACTTTTCTTCGTAAAAATAATTAATGAATTTAATTCAGATTTTTATTGTTCTTCCTGCTCCCAATAGTTGGCCATGGTTGTTCGATTTAACTTATAATATTTACTGATGATTATTAATGTATCTGATTTGTATGTTATATTTTATGCTTAATAGTTAACAGACTCAAATTTTTTTTAATTAAATTTATATTAAAAATTAAACATATTTTTGATGTATTTGTTTTGAAAATATAGTATAGAATATTTTTAAAATAATCAAAAAATAAATTATTATTCGTTAAATTTTTATTTTACTTTAATTTGAATCCATTTAATTACATAAATATCTAGCAGTATACTATAGTACTAAAATTAAGATTACTAGTGATAAATAATTCTTGTTAGCTACAAACTGTTTTTACTGTTTATTATAACCAATAAAGTATTAGCCACAAAAATTCTATGTGTTTATATGGAAAAAGAGTTGTGTTTGACAAACACTAAGTATGACATACAAACATTAAAACAAACATTTTGGTTTTTGTTACAAATGTTCAAATGTTAGTAAGTAAAATAATATTAGTTTGCCTCAAATGATCACTAATTTACCACAAACACTTTATCCCAAACACTTAGTTGTTTGATGCTTAAAGTGTTTGTCACAAATGAATTTGTTTTTTGAGTGTAGAAATATATTTCTTTCTGAAGATACGAGAATACCCAATTTAAATAAATAATGTATTTCTACTTTTAGTACACATATTATTTACAATAGAACAAAGCTAAACTTTATACATTTTTTAAACAAAACGGTTTTTCATGGCTACGCTTTAAAAGCGTTCAGCCAAACACATAAATTGCTAGAAGTTAATATGTCCCGACAGAATTCGATGTGTCCCCAATAATGTTACCAACCACTATATACCGTTTGATTATTAGTTGTTTTAATTTATGATGAAATAAAGTTTTTATTTTTATTTACCTTTAACACCATTTTGAATTTTTTTGTAAGCCAAAAACCCCGGGAAATTGGCACATTTTCCAGGAACATTTCTACTGTTTTCCAAACACTTGTGTTTCTCAATAATATTTTTTGATAAGATTTTGTATTTGTATTTTTTTTTTAAATGCAAGAGAAAATTTCAGAAAATTTGCCAGGTTTTTTCAGGAAAATTTTAGTTTTCTTCAAAAAAGTTGATCACTAAATATGAAATTTTTCCTGAAGCATGATTGAAAAAGTCGCTTAGAATTAAAAAAAAAAAAAGTTAGAAACGTTTTAGAATTTTCCTGGAAAATTTAGCTTGAATCTCTTAAAAACTTTAGGTCACACTCCAAACATTTAAATCTATTATAGTATTATAAATAAAATTAAAGGAAAAAAATTGGACAATGTCCAATTTTCACAGAAAATCTGGCATTTTTTCTGAAATATTTTGCTCTTTATTGTATTCTAAAGTACAATAAGGCTTTTAAAAATAATTATAGCCTTATTTTCTAAAACAATATTTCACGGGCCACAAAATTTCATTTCACTGTAACGATGACTATAATACTAAAAGTCATTCACGCAATATTAAATAAGGTTTGGTTTTATTTCAGTTACCTAATTTTTAAAATCTTGGATAAAATAATGGGGTTAATTATTCAAGCTAGACGTAAAATATGTAGTTTTATCAATTTTATTGTGTAATCAATTAATAACACGCACAAAATTCATTCCAGTAGAAAGTTTCATTCGTAAACATGTCATTGAAGGGTAAAGGCTTGTTTAACGATTATATTCCATTTTGCTTGCAACAAAAAACTTCCTGTTGATTCGGTCACCTATATTCCGTTGATTTAAATTTCCTTAATGCAGAAACTATGCGATATTTACTCGCCGAGATAGGTAATGAACTATTTTCTATTAATTTGAAACAAGAACAAGTTTTATACAAGCATGGCGCAATATAGTCAGTAACATCGCTCAATAAAATTGACAATCAAAATTGGTGTATATCTAGGGGCTTTTAAGAACTTTGACTTCACTGAACATTAAAAGAGCAGAAAATTCAACGATTTAATAAACATCATGAAAATGGCATCCATGGTAAACAGCATTACCCTCACAAATAAACGAGGCCGTCACGAATCACATACAAATCCAAAACCAAATACTATACAATTGTTGTAAACTATAATTATAAATTGTACGGTCATTTCATTACACATATTATAGCCATCTATTATTGAATGACGGTAAACAACTGACAGGTAAATCGTTATTTTTAATTTATATTGTTATTATTTGTGAAATGAGTTAATTTGTTGTGGTTTGTTTTACTACGTTATTTAATTATTATTTTGTTTTATTTTTTTGTGAAAGACTACCCTCAATAAAAAATAAAATTCAAGTTAAAAAAAATTACACTAAATAATAATTCAATAATTGACACAATTAATTCAATTTTTGAAAATGTTTTTTGTTTCCATTTTTTTTTTGTTTTTGTTATACATATTTACAATCAGCTAGCTTAATTGTTTTTATACGTAAATCGAGCAGAAAAAAAAAATTATAAAAATATGTTTCGACTCGTACATAAACACCATCATAATACGTGTACATATAATAGATAATTAAAATAATCGATATAGTAAAACTAATATAATATTAAATACATACCGCTGGTAGTGCAAAAAATGATATTCCTAATAATGCACAAAAGGATGCTATTAATTTTCCCTGCCATGTTTCCGGCACCATATCACCATATCCAACTGTACACAGTGTTATCTGATTCGTGAGAAATTTCGTGTGTTAAGTTAAAAATTTTGAAAAGTTATAATATTTGAATACTGTAGGTATACTTACAACACCCCACCATAAGGCTTGAGCAAAATTATTAAATTTTTTATTTACATCTTTTTCCATTAAATAAACTAGAAACGATGCAAATATAAGGCCAAGAAATCCTATATACAATGTAGTTATTAATTCCTGTAAATACAACAAAAAGAGGCCGTTAAAATAACAAATCGTTTCTTTTTCTTTCATTTCTTAATCAAATACAAAGAAAATAAATGAAAATCAACATACTTTTCTTTCATTTATCTCATCATTATTAAATGAGAGTAGAAACAAATTAAAAAGGTTCCTCCGAAATAAAAAATAAAAAAATTCCAACCCCCATCTCCTCAGGCATTTTAACAACTTCGCATCTCGCTTATATTGTGTAACGAACAAGCTTTTATTTTTCTTCATTTTGTATCGTGCATACCAATATATAACATGTACTAAGTTAACGTTAAGTGGAAAATTAAAATTTGTTTTTCGCCTCATAAAATGAAGGAAAGGTTACAAAACAGGGGTGAAATTTTATTTAAAGAAACAAACCTGAAGAATGAGGATGGAATTTATTTGGTGTATTAAAGTTTAGATTGAATCAATCAATTTTGTTATGTAAGGGATGATAAATGATATTTTGATTGATGTGTAATTTGTGTTGATACATAAGTTTTTATTTTGGAAAATAAAAGAGTGAAGGTACTTGATGGAATATAGCTAATATATTATAAAATATAAACTTATATCCGAAACGGTAAGAAAAAACTTAATTATAAGAGGGTTGCAAAGAATTGCCGTAAGGAATATTATGATTTTATGATATGTGATATGTGATACAAGGCTAATGGTATAAAAACACAAGAATATGGGTAACTTAATAAAAACCAATCATCCTTGGGCTGATAGAAGAACATTTTTTTATAAAACAAATATCTATGGTTATCGAATTATGGGATACACATATGTAAGGTAAAATTAGTACTTACTTGTCTATGTGCATATACTACACTTCCTAATAATTTCCATGTACCACCACGACGATCCATTCTTACCATCCTTAATATTTGAAAAAATCGTAAACCTCTTAATGCACTTGTAGCAAATACTTGCCCTGAAGTTCCCATACCTAGTACAACTAATGATGCTGCTATTGTAACTATATCTGAAAATTATGTAAAAACAAAAAAAAAAATGTTTAAGCGATTTGTTCATTTTACTACCATCGAACTTACCTATAATACAAAAAGGTCTTTTGAGAAATTTTAATCGCCCTATTGAATCCTGGTATCGGGAACGACATCCCGACGACCATAATCTGTAATTAAATCGAGAAAAAAGCTATTATTGTCTCTGTCGAAGTTATTATATTAATTTTTATTTATTTAATAAAGTTAATTTTCTAAATCGCTGGTGGTTGCTTGATAGACATCGCAACTGGTAAAAGTGAAAATTGAAAATGTATAAATAAAGGCCAGGGTAAATATTTGTGTATAACCTTTTTATTGTTTGGGTTATAAATAAATCATAAAAAAATAATTTGTTTAAATCGCTTCACAGATACACAAGTGATAATTGGTGATATAAACAATCGTCCAAAAATCGGAATGAAAAATTGGCCAAAAATTTGATGAACAATTTTTGGACGACTCTTAATTTTAGGGTTCGGAAATATTCAAAAATATTGGGCGATTATTCAATATGCATAATCACCCCAAAAATAGATAAACAATTGCCCAAACAAATATTTTAAAATCGCTCAAAAAAACAAATCACCCAAACACTGAAAATGAATAACCACCCAAAATTTTGGTTAATATTCGATATTTGGGAACCGATAGCCGGGTTTTCCACGAGGAGTAGAATCTTGCAGTGCGGTGACTTAGCCCTGATGGCTATTACTATTGTTATAGCCTTTTAAAGGAACGGTATTACAAAAAAAATTGGAATAATTTCCTCCTAGAAAAGAGAGACCGTACCCAAATAGAAAGAGACCTAAAACACATAAACGAAAATAAAGAAAATTTGAAATAGAAAGATTTTATTTTACTATAGGTGATTTGGAAATTTTGTGAAACGGAAATGAAAAAGACAGCTCTTAGCTATGAAAATAACTTTACATCTCTGAAGGTAGACGCATGCCAAAAGATGCCTCTCGGATTATTTCATGTTTCTTGTTGATTGGTACAGTACATACATCGATTTATCTTTGCTTTATCAGTTACGCCTTTATCCAATTGTGAACTGTGGTTATCCAACAATAGAAGTATCGGATCAGAAATAGACAGTTTTGTGAATTTAATAAACTGATCCATATATTTGGAAAACTTTGTGTGGTAATGAAGCCAGAACCATTACCAGTGCAGAGTACCTGTACAAGCTCACGAATAAACAAATCTTTATAAATTAATTCGTGGGAATATAACTCACGAATTAAACATAAAGATTTGTTTATTCATGAAGGACATCCAGCTTGTACAGGCACTGGTAATGGTTATGGCTTAATATTTAATATTAATAAATAGAGTTTGCGGAATCACTCATTGTTGCATATATGGTAACCAGAGTGCTTCTTTCAGTTGACGTTATAAATTCTGCCAGTTTCATACCTTTTTGAGGTAATATTTTTCAAATGTGAGATGCACTAAAACGTTTTTCCAAATTATCAATGTTCCTCTTCTTGAATAAAGTAGCCCTGTTTAAACTTGTTGCTCGATGTTATTTCACTTCAGAAAAGGTCCTGGTGTCTCTGGCTAATTGGTAAATAATAAATTGTGCAAAAATACGCGATATTAAAAAATATTCTGAAAGAGAGGCGCTCTTGGTGGTTTACGGCTCGAAATGTACAAATTCAAATATTAATTTGTGGAATCGGTTAAATAGAAATTGGAAAGAACTACTATTACAAATTTGAAAATTTATATTTAGTTTTCGTATCCATACACAATTTTTATAATTCTCAGTTAATTTAATTTCTTTTTTTTTTAATTTATTAAGCAAGACCACGATTTTCCATATAAATATTTATTATTTTAACATATCTACTTAAATTGTGTTTCATACCGCTAGAAAAAAAATCCGTGTTTGTTCGCAACAAACATGATACTCTAGTAAAATAGCTTACAATTCGAATTGATTGGGTTTCATCTTTTTCTAAGATGACTGCAGCTCTTTCGTAGTTATCTTTCGAAATTGAGCTATGTTAGAGATATATAAAACAATGAGATATAAACCCAAGTGAAAACATAAATAAAAAATTTATTTTCTATTAGCGCCCAACTAGGCACTCTTTGATATTCGTTCTCTTCTTCTTTCGTATATTACGTTTCATAATTGGGCGCTAATAGAAAATAAATTTTTTATTTATGTTTTCACTTCGGTTTATATCTCATTGTTTTATATATCTCTACCCATGCTCTATTTTTCGTTTATATGTATATTCTCAGTCTGAGGTAGGTTCTAAACAGTACAATCTTTCCCGGTTATGTCTTACTTTTATTCCTTACACAACACATATTTTACTTCATACCTACGTATCACACGATTCACAAATATTGCTCGGAAATTCAAAGAACTAGAGAGATGACTGAACACAGTTAACGAAAAATAGTTCTAATCTGCTTCTAATTCGTTAAACGTTTCTCAACGAGTTTTTTACAAAATATTTTTATATGCGGGAATCACCGCCGTTGAAGCGGTGAAAAACAGGACACAACTAAATTTTGTTGTTGTTTTATCATTTTTATTTATATCTCGATACTCGATAACGGTTGAACGGCCGTTACACGCGGCTGAAGTGGAGCAAATAGAAAAAAATTAATTGTTTTTGTTTGTTATTCTCATTTTTATTTATTTCTTGTTAACGGATGGCTGGCCGTTTGTAACAATTTAATTTAAAATTGTTACTGGGTGTTAACGTAATTTAATTTTCATCCTCTTGATCATTAATGATGATGATCGCCGCGTTGCGATTTATGTATTGGGCCATTCAACGGTTTATCCCGGTTGATTTTTTTTCTCTGCTTTATTGAGAATAAGCGGGTGCATCAAAAGTGGGGGAGATGTTTTTTTTTTGTTGTCAAACGAATTTATTGGAAAATAATTTTTTTTAGTCAGTCGGGTCGTGATTTTTCTCTGATAACAACAAATTGGTGATCACAAAAATAAAAAATATGGTGGTGTAAATGTTAACAAAATAAAAATGATAAAAAAATTGTAAAGTTTGAAATGATAATAATAAAATAATTGAATAATTCTTCAGTGTATATAAATTCAATTTGATTTTTTTTTTGTTAAAATTGTAAACGGATTATTTTTTTTTTAAGTGCTTACAAAAAAAAATTGTGCGCTTTGAATAAAAAAAAAATAAAGAAAACAATATGTTTTAATGGATGAATGATTTTTTTTTGTGCCTTCCAATATTAAAGACGATTTTCCTTGGTGGAATTAGTGCAATATACGCCATTATTTCGGCGCAAGCGTATATGTCTGTGAACCGGTGAATTTTTGTTAAAAATCTAATACGAAGCATCGTACAAGGTACCTGAAACACCGCTGCTCAGATGTGCGGGACCGGTTACAACAAACCGCATACTGTTGTCAAATAAAATAAACGAGCAACGATCACTGGTTGAAGTTATAATATATGAAAACGAGCTGTTCGAGCAGTACGATCAACAACGGTACCTTAACCTACTATCAACTTTATTTAACACCTACCTCCGTGGTGTTTACATTTATCATGGTTATGGTACCAGAAAATTCGAAATTCATCGAGTGAGAGCATCTACTTATATAATAGTTTCAGCAGCAATGACATCCCAATTCTAGTAAACGGAAAAGCAGCTAAGATTTTTATTTTTTTTTATTATATAAAATTTATTTTTTCTCTTTCTTAAATTATTTAAAATTTCAACTTACATAAATATTTCTAAATTACTGTAAATTTTCACCATATTATTTTCGTTTTCGCATCATCGTATGTCTTATATTTTTTTTTTTTTGACGATAATTTATGATTTTTTTCTCCGCACTTTGATTTTTTTTTGTCGATTTTGATTTTGGCTTGACTATGAGCGAGTAAATTTAGGATGGGGGGATGGGTCATTGAGATGTAGCTGATCGAGATCGGATGTTATGTGTTTTGTTTATTTTCCGAGTTATTTTAAAGTGGTTTTGAAAACGGAATACCCACGACCACATTTTACATCCGAAGACTGAGCTCAGGCTAAACCAAATTCCTCTGGTTTACAGGGGAAATATTCCGTTTTTAAGTACCAACAAACACGTAATGTGTTTTATGCTTGCATATGTGATAGTATTTATATCCATATCGTAACATGTTAATGGGACAAAAACTGTTACACATGGCTCTATGGGCACTTTATAAAAATATAAATACATATTGAAAATATTTAGAGCGAGGTAAAAATTCGCCAAAAACTAATTTTTTGGTCATAAATAATTCTGTGGCAATCCATAATGGAATAAGTGTAAAATCAGCAATTTTTCAGAAAAGAGTGTCAGAGTTAGTAAAAATCGTATGATTTTTTAGAATTATTGTGTTTGTAAACGCTAATTGCGGTTGTTTGTGGTTGCTTAAACAATTGAAAAAATTGATCTGATATGAAATCATGATAAGTGTATTCGCCACATGGTCTGAAGTCACCAGGGACAACGAAACTGATTAATGTCTGAAAAATGGAACCGTTTTTTTTAATTCGAACTCTTTTAAGGCTGTATTCTGGTCTAGAATTTTGAAAACAATCAATTTTTTTTTGCTTATTCTTAAAGTTTAGTTTAAACGTTTAGGAATATATCCTCCAGAGAACATTTTAAAATTCTAAAAATTTAAGGAGTTATCTATTATAAACTTTTGTAGACCGCAGCGCCTACCTGAAACTTTTACTGAAAATTTTACCCGCGTTTTTTTTTAAAAACTATTTTTTGCAACCAGCATACCCTTTTTTTACTCCCCAACTTTACCAGCAAGAAATAGTCAAGTTCTAATGTAATTTTAATTTTTTTTTTTTTTTGTTCAAATTTTATTTTGTATATTTTGAAAATATCAATAATTATATTGTAAAAAAATGAATGATAAAAATATTTTTTGATTTTTTAATCGATCTCGACAATACGCCCAAAATGTAAGCTTCAAAAGATCAGAAACCCCCGCCCCTCTCCCCCTCCGTCACCCCCCCCCCCCACACCTTATTGGCGAATATTAGACTCAAGAACATTTGGGTCTTATATTGTCAGTTGTCAGTGTTTTCAATCAAAATATCAAAGTGGTCGGACACCAGATTCAAAGAACTCCCATACCAATTTGTTAGAAGAAAAATTAAATATCTAAATAATTGGGGGTTCAAGTGAAATGAGTATTTTTAACCAATTTCCTAAATAAACAAAGCAATCTTCGATTAAAAAAAAAAAAATTAATTAGACAATGCGGTAATTATTGATCTATCCGGTCCGAAAGTTGGAATAACTATTGTGGTGGCTCTCGCACGCTCACATAAATAATTACGGCATTGTCCAGGGCCCCTATTTCTGAATACGAATACGAACAAAAAATCTACGAATTCATATCATTGGTATTTTTGAATACGAATACGTTTATTTCTTGTACGAATTCGTGTAAGCATGATTCGTGACAAAATTTCCCTTATTTCACAATACGAATTCGAGTAGGTTTGGTTCGTTCATGAACGGATTTTGGTTCGATGACATAATAGTTAACGACACCAAAATTAAACAAGCAAAAAATGCAAGATGTACACAAGAAATTTATATTTCTAATTTTTTTTAATTTTTAAAAGAAATACAAATTTTTAAAAACCAAAAGCCAAATTATTTTAATTGAAAATATTTTTTATTTAACAAAATTTCATATATTTTATGTATACACCAATTTGTTGACTAATTACCGGGTCCCTCAATGTCGCAATCACAATAAACTAAATAAATAAAACTAAAATTTTAGGAAATATGTAGCTATGGATTTTTCTAGGAACAGATTTGTATTTGCTGTTATTAAATAAATTATTTTATTTTGATATAAAATAATATTTATCCAATATGGCGCGGATTCGTTTTTATTCACGTATCAATTAAAAACTAAACTGATGCCAAAAATATGACATATTTACGTTTATTTTCAGATTTACACTGTCATTTTAAGGATGTTTCACGTAAAACAAAATTTCCCTTTGCCTAACACTAAAAAAATTAAAATCGGTCATACGTTCATATTCAGAAATACCAATTATTTTAGGTATCGAATAGCATATTCGTTTCGTATACAAATTCGTATCGTATTCAGAAATGGGGCCCCAGTTCAGTTTTTTAACCGAAGTTTTATTGCTTGCTCTCTTTATTTTGGGAATTTGTCAAAAATACTGAAATGGCTTGGACACGCCAAGTCTGAATAGACAATATATAGGAAAGAATATTGCATAATACGGTAAAACCTAGATTTAAGCGACCCCGATTTAATGAGCTATGAATTTAAGCGGCATCATTTTTCCAATGTTTTTATTTTTATTATTTATCATTTTTCAGACTTTTTGGAAAGCTAGGTAATGTTCCTCGTATATCGGTTTTGGATAAAAAAAACTGGATGAAATTCTAGAATATGGCTAATTAGGAAGGAAGAACTTGGCTATTTCCTAATAAATGTGAATGAGTTTCTTAACGAATTACGATGAAATTCGGCTTGTGCAATTAAAACTAAATTCTAAAACGATTTTTGGAAGATGTTCTGGAATATGGCAATTGGCGAAGGAACTTATTTATTTCTTAACCAATTATGATGAAATTCACCATCACTATGTAGTGGTGATTCAGTTAGTTTTTATTCCCTTTTTGTTCTTTTTAAATTAATTAACAATTTTTTCCCCCTTTTTCGATCATGAATAGTAAACAAAAATTGGTGACAGACATACACAGAAAAAGACGAATTTGAATGAACGGTCAATCGGTCCTGTTTTGCCAAGTCATATAGTAACTCGAGTTATGCCTTCCCCTTATGCACACTATTGCCACATATTTTGTCATACATATTTTTTACTAGTCTTCATCTCATTAAGAATTGTCTCTTCTCATAAAATCGAAAAACACCAGAGCTGTTCATGTTTTCATAATTTAACATTTGCGGTCGTACTTATAGACAAGAAGGTTTCTTATGTCAATTTTGTCCTTTTGTGAAAACTCGCCAAGAGAGGTGTTCGACAGTTTTTTTGGTGGTGAGTTGCTAAGTTTAACTATTAATGCTACTAATATGTACGATGTAAGACTTTACCATCAAGGCTACAAAACTCTATATTCGAGATAACCTTTGTCTCTTACAACGCCAACTGAATCCACCTACAATTCGACATCTTTTCTCAACACATCCCTTATATTTTCACCCGGTTTTCTCCAAACATTGTCAGGGGGAAGATTTGAGCAAATTCTTGGATGATTCAACATAAATCTTGAATTAAACGAGACGCATTTACATGAAAAAAATAATTAGGAAAATATCATACATTGTTTAGGGACAGTTTTTATAACAGTGTGATGTGGTCCAACATTATACTAACCCATAAAACACACGCTTATGGTACACTCTGCAGCAGCCAAAAGGGGAATCCGAATTTGGTAAGAAAAGGAGGTGTTTACGTCTCCAAGTCGAAGGACAAAAGAGAACTCATTAGTATAAGAAGCACGGCATTTCATCCAGCAATGGTAACGACGACAAATAGTTACCGTAAAGAAAGGCAAAAGCTACTCGAAATTAAAATGTATAACCAAAATATGTCTGGCGCCGATAGAGTAGACCAACTAGAGTCCTAGCGAAGCATCCTAATCCGTTATTGCTTCATTTTCATCTAACCCACATTAACTATCATTGTTGCTACTATTACAGTCATTATCACTATCATTATTCAAGTATTCCGAAATATCCACACTATTATCTAGTGGGAAGGCAATTTCCTCTTCTTTACCGCTGTCTATTTCCTCAAATAAAGCCAACAATCGCTTCTGTTTTTGTTTGTATTAATTTTTTTTTTTTAAAACTAACCTCTGCTCCGCATGACACTTTCTTTACTATAATATATTTTATATGGAAATGCTTCTGCAATTACAGTTATGCCGTTATTTTGCTAGAGTGCAACAAAGTTATCTGCACTTGGGTGCAAAAAATTCGCACATTGATAAATTTTCACCAAAATTTCAAAAATATCAAGAAATCCAATGTTTGTTTAATTTTCTTGAATGCAGATTCAAAGTCTATTTCAACACCTATCCAGTGGTACCATTTTTGTACTTATACCGTGTCAACAAAGTGATTTTTGGCATCAACATCTGAAGTACACGTTTTTTGTGAATTTATCAGCATGAAAATTAGTGGTAAAAATCTAATTAAAACATGGAAATTAGCAAAAAAATATTTGTATTAATAAGAAGTACTCCCTCTTCTAGCCCGAAAGACAGTTTCCATTCGATATTTCATCGATTTCACCAAAGTTTTTACCAGATCTTGAGGTATCGCCTCCCATTCCTCTGCGATCGCCTATTGCAGCTCCTGGAGACTCGTTTAAACAACATCTCTGGATCGAACCCTTTTTTTCAGCTCGTTCCGTAAATGCGGCTTCAGACGGCGACAACGATCTTGCCGATCTCGTGCTACAACACAGCGTGATGACCACTTTCTTGTGACTACTTCGTTGGGAAATCGTCGTTTGAATGCGGTTCAACTTGGACAACGGCTCCAAGAAGTTCGTGAATCCGAATTCAGTCGGTGGACAGTTAGAAGACGACTTCAAGAAATTAATCTGACTATACACAGAACAGTAAACGAGTCGAAATTGACCCCAGCCCACTGGCGAGCCCGCCTTCAGTTCGCTCGAGAGCATTTGGATTGAACAGAAGAATAATGGAGAACAGTCATGTTCTCTGACGAGTCCAGCATGTATTTACATGGCAACGATGGGCGAGGAAGAGTGTATAGAAGACCAGGAGAGCCAATTGCACAATGTTGCAGTGAAGATCGAGTCTCATATGGCGGTGGATAATGCATGTTCTGGGGAGGCATGTCATTGGAGGTGAAGTCAGATCTTGTGTTCATCTGCGGAGCGAATACTGGCCGTCGATCAAGAGGATTAACTTTTCAACGGTACATTGATGAAGTACTCGAGGACTACGTCGTAACTTTTACCGGTTCTATTGGTGAAAACTTCGTGTTAATGCAGGATAATGCGATACCACGTAAGGCTGGTATAGTTTACCGGTACCTTCAAGAAGTGGATGTGCCTGTTATGGAGTGGCCAGCTCGAAGCCCGGACCACAATCCCATCGAACATTTATGGGACGAGCTGAAAAAAAGGGTTCGAGCCAGAGATGTTGTTTCAACGGGTCTCCAGGAGCTGCAACAGGCGATCGCAGTGGAATGGGAAGCGAAAGCTCATAATTTGGTGAAATCGATGAAAAATCGAATGGAATCTGTCATTCGGCCTAGGGGAGGGAATACTTCTTATTAATAAAAATATTTTTTTGCTGATTTCCATGTTTTAATTCGATTTTTACCACTAATTTTCATGCTGATAAATTCACAAAAAACGTGTACTTCAGATGTTGACGCCAAAAATCACTTTGTTGACAAGGTATAAGTACAAAAATGGTACCACTGGATAGGTGTTGAAATAGACTTTAAATCTGCATTCAAGTAAATTAAACAAACATTGGATTTTTTGATATTTTTGAAATTTTGGTGAAAATTTATCAATGTGCGAATTTTTTGCACCCAAGTGTATACAATTGTTTATTGTATTATTTCATGCTGATACAAAAGCGAGATAGTATAACATCCATATTATTATATTAAAGAGAGAATGAACTAAAAGCAAAACAATGAGCAGAATATATTACTTTAATTGCAGTGGAGTCCCACTCGAAGCCTACGAGATACGAGTACTGCAGTTGCAGTAGTTGTCCGTGCGAATGTGGTAATGATTTTAAAAGCGTTCCTTATATTTTAAATATTGGAATTCCTCAGGATTCTGTTTTAGAACCATTAATATTTTTAAAATAACAAAATTTCATTTTTAGTGTTGGTTTGTATGGAAAATGTATTACTTTTGCTGACCAATCGAGCCATACCTATCGTGTCTTCACTGATTGACGTAAAGGAACAGAATTATGGTAGATCTTAGGACATGAATTATCATTCACTAATTTTAACCGAAGGACACCATTCCTCATCATGTCCTCAAATAAATGTTTAAATTGACGTTTAGTAACCGAGGCGGTTGAAAGTTCCAAATTGGTGAAGATTGATTACCCAAAATTTTATTTATTTTAATTATTATTGTAATAATGCTCAAATTGTTTGTTTATTTTATTTGAAAATAAATAATAAAATAAATAAATAAACATTTTTAGCTTAAATCTTCCGTATACATAAATTCTGAAAAAGCAACATTTAATTAAAAATGTTCACGCAAAAGAGGGCAAAAGAGAATAAATCCCCATTGACTTTAGAATCCCTTTAAAATTCGGTATTATTTCCAAACATTTTCTATAGACATAATGTTCATTTAAAAGCAGAGACTTAAACCGAAACCCAAACCGAAAAAACGGTTTTTTGTTGATGAACCGAAAATTGAAACTGAAACGAAATAAAAAGACACCATTGAACCGAAGCCGCAACTGGAGCGGTATTTTCATTCGGTCTGTTCCGTTCCTTTTCGCATTGATTTGTGCTTACACTTTATTATTACTAGTAAAATAAAAAATTGTTTAGTTTGAACACCAATATTCTCGCATTTGAAATTATTGTGAATGAAAATTTATCCTATCCTTTTCCTTATAAAATGTTTATCGGCTTATTATTATAAAATCTTCATTATTCATGTTTTTTATCATCCGATTTCGAAAGATATTCTATATCAAATCCCCTGATAGTAGTTTAATTCCAAAATTTAGTGTTTTTACAATTTTAACCTAACCTCAAAATGTGGTCCTTGTTTAATATTCATATCTGTAATAAATTGAACTCTAGACTGTAGTCAATCGTGATTATATATAATTAACGAACAACAATAATAAATCGCGAATAAAAAGAGAAGAAAAATTCAAAATCCACTAGGGAAATATTCTAAAATTAACGACATACAAAACAGTGCGGAATGTCAAGTGAAAAATTACAGGGCAGTTGAAGGTAAACATTATGTGTTTCACATTGAACAGTTTGAACGGCCCAAAAATGAAAAATCATTGTCCGGTGAGCCAAATAAAAAAAAATGCCAACCTTTATTGCTCGACAAGGACTTAATTAGGAATTCAACCATGGTAAATATAGAAGATGACCATTTTACATCTACTTGCCTGTTAAGGCAAATGTTAAGTATAATGCTTGATATTACTACTCGCCATAATCGTTCAATTTTAGGTCCCAGTATATTTTGAATTACGACCGATAACGTGGTCAATATGGTAAAGAGTGTGCATCTGGTTTATTTTGATTTAGCAAACAACATTTCAAATTTTTAAAATGTTAAGAAAGATACTAGTAGCACCGTCGAAGATAGGGATCATGACGACGATGACGTTATCGTGAATGAGGGGTAAATGTTGGCAGAGCACACTGCTACTCATGTAATAGCCATTTTGTATATGTGTATAAGCAAAAACCGAAAGACATCAATTTCGGTTTGACTCTCTGTTTAAAAGAGATATAACTTAATGGGGGAGGGACTAGATCCCGGGCTCGAATCATGGAAACGTCAATTCTTCAGTATTTTCATTCAGTGCCGGATTAAGGGAATCCCGGGCACAGGGCCAGTGTTATTTAAATGCCCCCACTTCTAAACAAAATTGTATAAATGTTCACCATATTTATTTTCATCATCATATAGTATATTTTACGAGATTGCATGCTATTAGAGCATGGCTGGGGTGTCATGGTTTAATTGGGGTTTAAATGATGTGGCACTGATTATTATCGTTTTGTATCCGAAATTAAATTTTTCCTTTTCCAGAATTTACACGCTAGTAAGAAAATTTAGGCCCGCTTTAACCGCTTTATTAAAATTTCAATATTAATAGAAATTAGAACGTTTTTCAAAAATTTGTATTTTTTAATAATTATTGGTGTACTACAATAGAGCACATTTTCATTTTATGATTTTTGACTGCCTTTTTTGGCGATTGGGTATCTCCGTGAATAAATAATTGTTTGGCCTATTTTTGAATTTTTACTTTTGGGCGTGAACAAAAAAATGCTCGCACACTATTCAAATAATACACAGACTCCAAAAATAAGTTGTATAACAGTGTGTTTTTAAATTTTGAGTATCACAAAATAATGACAACAAACATTAAGTTTTAATTTAATTTTCGAAAAAATTTCCCTCACAAATTTTAATTAAATTTTTGAATAATTTAAGCATACGATAAAATAGCTTTTTCCCCAGAAAAATGTTATACACAAACACATAATCTAGATACATTTATGATAATATAAAAGCTTACGTTTTATAGCACGTTTGTGATTATTAGACATGTAGAGTTTATAAATTTGTATTCCTCGTTGTTGTTTTTGTTTTTATTGTGTTGACAATATAGCATTGATGCTTGAATCTATTAATGTTGACATGATCTTGTGTAAGAATACGCAAATATGTTATTTCCCGCGTTTTATGTATATACTGGTATATGTGTGTGCACATAAATTTCACAACCAATACACTCATATTGATTTTCGTGGTATTATACATAATATAGTATACATATCCCCTGTCTCCCAGATTATTCAACATAATGAGCCCGCCGCTATTGTTAAAATTCTTAATTAGCAATTTTTTGTTAATTTTACTCTGCACGCTTCGCAAGTTACCATCTTTAATCGGATTTCGTTTGTATACATTTTATTTTTTGGTTAAATTAGCATAACCGTAAAGCAACTTATTATATATTTTTCCAGTTTTTTCTTTTTAATTTTGCTTTTATGTTTTGTGATTTCCATAAACCTCAATTGAGAGAAACAGCAAAAAAATTCCATTCTGCCAGGAAATAAAAAGAAAATATTTTTTTTTTGTGGTTTCATTCTGCATAAAATTTATGTAAGATTTAAACAAAAGAAGGATAAAATACATACAATGGTAATAGCAACCAACCAACAAGTATATATGGAATGAGGCACGGACAAGAACAGCGCACACTTTCATTATTGAAACGTACTTTTTACTATGCATTTTCATTCCAATAAAGCTTCTCCTTTATAAACGAATATGGTATATACATACATTTATTCAATTTTCACCCATAAAACTAGGGAAGAACAACAACAATTTGTTTGCGGCATAATTTATGTTAATACGGATTTTATGTCTGCCGCATTGTACAATAACAATCAGTATAATTTGTTGGTATCACATTTCGATTGTATAAAGTGGAAGGAAAATTGAAGCGGAAAATTTTTTTTCGTTTATAACTGGATTTCTATTGAGCCCTACGCTTTTTAATTATATTTTGAATTTTTTTATTTAATACATTTTTTATTCGTTTTATGTCTTCTTCTTGGTTCGATGAGTAGCTTTATTTTTATTTTGAGTTGACTGTGGGTGATGTCTGCATCTAAAGAAATTCTATACCATTTTGCTAATAAGTATACCAAGTTTTATACGCCCGAAACCTTAAGGCATTATTATTTTATCCCAAACGGCAACCGTTTAAGCATTTTTTCCTTAAGGAAGAAAAATGTTTGTGAGTGAGATTTTCACTTAATAAAAAATAAAAATAAATCCACCCACAATTTGTATATATAACTAAAAGACGTATATATGTACATATTTTATTTCCACTTGTCAAAGGTTCTTAAGCTTTTTTCTATTTTATTTAAGATTTTTTATTTGCCCCATAAAAAGTCGTAATACATCAACAAACATATTTATAACAAATTTGAGATTTTCATTTCGGCAGATAAACAAACAACTAAACAAGGTATGTGTATAAAGTGGTTTCAATTTTCATCGTTATCGAAAATTTCCATCTTTTATACATTTACACACGCTCACAAAAACCAACAAAACATAATCGTAGTATTAATAATATTCAGTTCACGTTTTCAAAATCATTTTTTTTTTTTTTTTTGTTTTTGGGTTAAATATTTTGATATTGATATGCGAGGGTAGAGTTGCGAGCGAGCAAAGCTGATTAATGTATATGTAAATTACTAAAACATGCAAAAGCTGAAAACATATAGGTGAAACGGTTCATCAAAATCAAGTTGAAGAATGTGTAGTATGAGTACAGTTTATGATTTGGTATATAAATGATAGCGCGTGATACTTTAATATTTTCGTCTAAAATTGAAAAATTGTTTCATATGGGATGCTACGTGCTACAATGAGGAATTTATATACACTCATGAACTCATAAAAAAATAACCTTTCAATTGAATTTATACTTGTTCAGATGAAAAAGCTTGTAAAATTTGGGTTTTTATTACGTTTGTTTTCGGGCGTCTCATGAGATTATAGACGAAAGCTTTTATATATATATTTTTTTTTTATTTTATATACTCGTATACAAACAAGAGTGAAAATGTTTTTTTTATTGAGTTTGAAAGTTGGGCAATTAAAAGCCTTTCATTTCTGCAGATAATTTGTAATATATGTATACATAAAATATTTAAAGCAACAAAAATAGTTTAATACAATTTATTTTTTCGTTACATACATACAAAAAAAAAACAAACCAAACCACTGACAGGAAAATGAATTAAATGTGATACGGAAATTGTTATTTATTGCTGTTGTCGGGCGAAATGTATTTCCAAATCAAACATTATAGAATGTCCATTGAGTGTATATAGTTGTGTGTGGCATACGTTAAGTTTATTTAGTAAATTTATAGGAAGGGAAATGAACATAAATATACAAAGGAAAATTGTAAATTTTCCCGCTGTATTTGGAAAATGCATTGTTTTTAAGTTTTGTGTAAAAATATTTTTTTTTTTTGCTTTTTCAAAACAATTTAATTCACGCAAACTTTATGGTACTTCCCATTTTAGGTTAGGGGTAGGAAGTGAAATAGCTTATAACGAATGACTCAACTTTGCTTAAAAACAATACACTACAATACAAAAGAAATATTAACTTTAGTGCAGACGTGAACGCGGAAACACAACTCTGTAACAAATCAGTGAAATGAACTAAATAATGTATTGTTCTAACATTGTTCGCGAACCTATGACATGTTTATCAAAAGTGGGGTTTGTTTAAAGTGATATACGGTTTAAACAAATATAACCTCAAATTTTGATAACTACATTTGCACCATTCTAATACTTAATATAGTAATAATTTACAACTGCTCCTAGTGCAAGAATTCGAGTGGAGACCACCTCGCCAAAATTTTCGCAATTTCAGCCTCAAAAATAGAAAACCAGTCAATTTATTTCCAAATTGTTAATAGAATGTCTTCGAAAGCTGCTCAATTTCACGATTTTGCGTTAAAAAAGCTGTTTCCAGTTTATATCATCTGTGAAACATCATTCAACAGCCAATATGTGGTTTATAGATGTAACCGTTCATCGCAAACAAGCAATCAAAAAATCTGGTGAAAGAGTACTCATAGCTAGAATTAGTTGAAATATCCAACCAGTCCATCGGGCAATTAAGTGTTAAAATTGCAATCAACCAAAAGTAAATTTTCATATATGTTGCATATGTTCAGCTTGGCTCACCAATCTCATTTTACACCGCCTGCTGCGACACAATAATGGAAATCAACAATGCTGCTAATCCATCTGACACCATCTTAATCGTGGGGGATTTTAATTTTCCAACCATTAGCAGGTCATATAACGGAGAAACGGACGAAATTTTAACGAGACACAAAAGGATCTAGACCGAATTTTAAACCTGATGTTTCCAAACAAACGAAATTTATTTAAAATGATTCAATCACCATCACCATTGGTAAGTTATGATATGCACCACAAAGCCTTAGAAGTAATTTTTGAAAGCAACGGCAATAACGTTATTAATAATCACCAAAACTGCAAGTCGTATTACAACTTCGGAAAAGCTGATCTATATCTTGACGGGATTAACTGGGAAAATGAACTTAACAGCAGCAACATAGATGTTAACTTGGAGAAATTCTACAAAATCTTATTTAAGGGCATATAATTATTTGTTTCTACTGCTGTGGCCAAACCAAACAAATACCCTCTACGGCACGATAATAAAGTTATCAATCTAAAGAACAAGAAGGACAAGGCTTACAAACAAAATTTGAAATTCTGTTATAAAGTATAAGAGCTTTATTAGCCATAATTACTAAGGAAAAAATAAGAAAGGATCCAAGACAGTTTTGGAGATTTTTTTAAGAAAACCGCGTATGACATTCAAGGAACCTACATATATCCTATGACCCACAGGTTATATCAAACACGTTTGCGGAGTTTTTTCAATAAGCAAGAAGGTATCGATAAGTATGGAAACCCAAACAACGGTAAAAACAACATAACCATACTAACACCACAGATTGAAATAGAGGATATTTATCGAACTCTAGAATTATTTGGGGATGGATGTGGTCCTGATGGTATTCCAGCTCCATTGTCAAAAGATTTCACGAGTTAGCAATTCCTCTGTGTCTTCTATTTAATCAATCTTTAACACTAGCAATATTTCCAAAGAAATGGAAAATAGCAAGAAATGATGTTTCTTGTTACAGAGTAATTACATCAATATCTTCAATACCCAAATTATTTGAGCTAGTATTAAGCAATTCATTCAGATCATTGGTTCCTCGATCAACATCAACAAATCTTATTGAATTCGCCAGAAATACCATTAATGAAATTAAAAAGCATAAGCAAGTTGATGTGGTGTGTACTGACTCTGCGAAAGCCCTTGACTCCATCAGTCATTGTAAAACATTGAAACAGTTATACAGATTTTGGTTTTCTAAACAGTTTGTTGCGTGGTTCAAATCATATTTGAGTAACCGCATTCAGTAAATTGAACTTAGTAATAGAAGATCAGATAAAATTCATGCTACCTCAGGGGTAACACAAGGCTCTCATGTTGGTCCTTGGATCTTTATAATTTTCATTAACGACATTACTGAAGTAATGCAGCATTCTAAGGTATTAATATTTGCAGATGATCTCAAAATATTTAAAACAGTAGAAAACATCGACGATACCAATAAGCTTGTAACGGGCGAAGCGTAACTCTGTTTTCAATTTTTATCTTAATACAAATTATTTCCTTGATTGTATCTGTATCTCACAATAAATCAAGTTTTCTTTAATTGTTGCATTAAACGAAATTACGTGTGTTCATGGCCTGTGTTGGGGCTTCCGCTATAAGTGGTCGCTTTTCGTGAATTTATTAATGGAGTAGTTGGTGAACCTTGAGAATGCAATGTAGGTAAGTTTAGGTGAGTATAGTACCGGTCTGTTCTTTCCCTCGTACACTCTATCCCTGGGTGGTAGATCCAGCTTCCAGTCATCTTCGGAAAACCCAACTCCCAAACCCTGAGCTTTATTCAGCAAGATCGGTACCACCCCGAAGCTCTGATGGATGATGAATTCAGTAACGAATGACATTTTTTTTCTTGAAAACGAGCCCGCCTCGCAACCACCACATGCCCAAGCAATTCCGTTACAAGCTACAAAAAGACATCGAAAATCTAGCGTAGCGAAATGGTGTGAGCCTAACCTTCTCAGACTCAACATCACCAACAAGTGTAGGAATTTATCGTTCAATTGGAAAATTAAGCCTGTTATACAACAATATCAATTAATGCTTGGTTTTTTTTAGCGTTAGACGAGAGATATTTATGACCTTGGGACAATTAAGATGATATATAATGCCTACGTCAGATCTCAACTTAAATATGCCGTCAATGTCTGCTGTCGTTTTTACGATGAATATATCCGAAATATTCAGAGTATCCAATAAAAGCTTAAACGCTATGTAACGTACAAAAATCGATGAGATTATGACCAAAATTTACCTAACCACGTTAACCTGAAGCGATTGCCACCATATCTTACTGGAAGCAAATCCTATCTAATGACAATATTGGAAAATAGAATAGAGCTTTTAAAATGTTCGTTTGTTGGAAATATTTTACTAGATCAAATCTGGTATCAGAAGTTCCTTCATCTATATATAAACACAGAACAAACTATAGTCACAATGAACCAATAAACGTGATGTTCAAGAGTTTTAATAAAATTGACTATCTCTTCAACTTTTACTTAAGCAAAGATAGCTTTAAACGTAGGTTGAAGCAACATTATACTCCGACCTAAAAGTATTTTTATGTCAATTTTAAAAGAAAAAAGAAAAAATATTGAAGCAAATGTATGTATGTACGATCAGTTCGAGGCGAATTACAGAAAAGTACTTTATCATTGACCGGACGGAAAAACGCAAACAAACTCGGACAAACCTGGCCGAGATAGTGGAGACGAAGATAAGGTAGACGACACTACCCTTCCAAACAGCGTTCTTGGTAGTAAGAAATTAAGCTTACAGGACAACCGAATAAAAACAACCGATATTCGTCAACATCATCGTATTATCACATGAATTTCCATCAAACACAAATCACTCGTGACAATAATCCAGAAAATCATTGCTAATTTATTTCCAATAAGCATTAAATACCATTAAGAACTAATAAGAAGCATTAACCTCAAAACTACTTGATGCCGGTCAGTTCAGGACAAAATTCAAACGTTTGGTGAGTTTTGCTCACAAATCAAATCAAATATTGGTGCATAAATAAGCGAAGAGTCTTCATGAATATTTCTATGCAGTCCTTGATCCAATATACGTGTACAATAAACCATATTCCAATAAACGCGAGATCTATATAAAGTATGTCTGTTTTTTAAGCACAGATGATCAATATGAGCATATAAAAACACCATATTGTCGGTGTAACGCTCCCTCGATATTCCAACGATTTGTTTCCGCCATATTTTAAGAACAGATTTCGTCTAGTGAACTAGTTGTTTATATCGATGACGTACTAATAGCTTCAACAGGCAAATCGCCTTCAAGTTCAACTAAACAAATGCCATTAGACAACTTATCGATATTTATCTGCCATAAATGATTATCCTATTAAATTACTTCATATGAGCTACACCGCGTAAACTTATGGTAGCTAGTTGTTTCAAGCGATTTCGACTGCATTTTTCAAATTAAATGTATGCAAATTAAAATACGATACACTATTTAATTTTCGGAACATCAAGTTAATGAGTTTTACACACTCAAGTCATTGCTGATTTGGCACTATTTTCGGCACAACATCCGATCGCATTTTATAGTGAACGCCCTTCAGACTAGAAATAACGGTATCACTCGTACGAGCTTGAAACTTTAGCTATATAAAATAATGCCCTGAGGTCTTCTTCTCGAAAATTATTCTTACTAAATATTCTTTATTTTTAACTATTCTCAATAAATCTATAAACCTATCCATGGAACCAAACTGGTGCAATAAAATGAAAATAAATTTTCCGACTGTCAAAATGTATAAAATTAAATGCAGCAACAACAATGAAAAAGAATTCCTTCAAGAATTTCATCCTTTCCCGCAAAATAAGCTGCAGAAATCGCAACTATTTCTTCGTCAGACCACGGATTTTAATCATTAAATTAGACTTGGTTGAGGGATACGATTTTCGTGTACCAACATTTACCTATTAAGATGTACAGAAGATAATATTATTAAAATTAAACCAACAAACTATATAGATTATTGTTGATTACACATGCCGGCATATTTAGTGGAACCTCTAAAAATCCTAATTTATTTTCTAAAAAAAAATAACAAAACAACCTGTTTTCGTTATTTTTTGTTTTTCACATTTAAATTAGAGAGTGTGTAGAGTGCTTCTGGCGGCATAATAGCGATCCTACCTAGTCTGTCGTAAAGTGAAGTGTAAGCACGGTGTTTACGGCAAAATAACACGACCGTTTATATTATCGTAAAGTAGGTAAAACAATATTTCGTACAATAATAAAGAATAGTTTTTCAACAGTGCAAGCAGTTTTTCCATGAAAATTGTGCAATTTTTCCAGGAAAATTTTGCAATTTTAAACTTAGTTTAAATTTAATAATAAAATTTGAAACATGAAGAATTGTATAAATTTTGGAAATGCGGTAGTTTGGGGCGGCAGCCTCCATCCTCTAAGGCTTACAACAAATTAAAATTACATGTTATGTTTAAAAAATTTGCAGTTTTTAGCATTTGTGGTACTATCAGATAAGCGATAAAAGCCATAAAAACTATTTGCCGTGACTTTACGCCACTATAATTGATCGTACTAGATTACCACTATAGACATGGTTAGTAATTCCTTGTTTAGTTAACATAATTCGTTAGTATGTTTATAGACAAATATTTTTGTATCTAAAATGAGCGATATGGAAGCCGCTAATGCGGCTAGGGCATTCATCAGAATTAGCAGCACATATCGTCATGTTGTCAGAATCCTTGGTGTTCCCATATCCACAATTCATTGAACTGTTGAAAGGTACAGACAAACTAGTTCTTACGTGAGACGATGAGGAGTAGGGCGAAATCGTTCAACATCCTCAGAGAAGATCATTTTATTGTGCTGCAAGCTATAAGACACAAGAGACAAACAGTGATTCAAACCCGTAATGCTGTAGAAGAGGTCAGAGGAGTGAGAATAAGTAAGCGTATCGTGAATAAGTGAGCGTATCTGCTGCAGAGACCTCGTCGCGTAACGAGGTTGAGTTTTGCTCATGAATACCCGTTTTGGACTTTAGACCGTTAGTGTCAATTTTTATTCACACATGAAAGCCGCTTCTGTGTGACTTTGATTGATGAAGGGACGAGTATGGAGATGGTCAGGAGATCGATATTCTCAATGCAACATCACGACAACTGTCGTACACAATAAGACGCAATTTCAATTATGTGTTGCTTGGAATGTGTTTAGGTGCACGTGCAATGTTAGGAACTTTATTCTGATAGAACATATCAATCCGATAGAGCATATTTGGGAGATAATAGAGAGACAGGTCAGGGTTAGAAATGCGAGATGGGAGGATTTATTACAAGAAATGAACGAGAACACAATTGAAAGTATGGAAAGTTGTATGGATGCACTCGTGAAAGCTAAACCACTATTTTTTTAGCTAAACCACACTAAATCACTATTTTTGTTGTTTTTCCTAATTTTTATTTCATTGTCGTTCAACCAAATTACACTTAGAGGAAAAAAAATTGTTACCTTGACTTTTATATGTGGAAATGGTGAAGGGGCGGACTTATATTGGTGGAGGGTTGATTTGAAGAGATCAAAAGGTGTGAAAAATGGTATTATTAAAAAAAAATATCCAATACAAAAGTTGTAGATCATGCGCGAGTCTCAGTGGCAGAGATGCATTGGAATTTTCAAAATCATTTCATGTTTCTCATAACAAAATAGAACAAGACAAATTCATCTTAACCTGTTGTGATATAAAACCACCAGCAAGAATCGACCGGAAGAAAGATAATTCAACCATATCTAGAAAAATAACAATAGACCATTTCATTCCCAAAACAAATAGGGTTAGAATACGGGTTTGCCAAAAATTGATGGCTTTAATTGATATTTTAAATATTTCCAAATACCGTGTTCTCGGCGTCTGCAAGCGGTTTTATGAACAGCTTGCTCTTCCGACTGAAATGCGCAGTGGTGATCGCAGCAGTAGCAAATACAGCACAAAAAGAGCTGCTGTTAAATTATTTATAGAAAAATTTCAAGTAGTGGATAATCACTATTGCCGCTCGAGAAACGCTGGGCGTCAATATTTGGCAGGCGATTTATCAATAAACAAGATTTACAGAGAGTTACATGTAAAACCCAGTTATTTCCGTGCAATTTTTAATACGACTTTCAATCTGGGGTTTAACTAAAAGTGGCTACTGAGCCTAAAATAAAATAAAATCTAATGATACATAAAACAATTCATAAATTGCGGGCTCAGGCACTTTATCAGCTAGCAAAAGAGAAAGTCGAGGAAATGTTAACAATATCATTTGACTGCCAGAAGAACATGGTTCTTCCAAAAATTCCAGACCAGGCAGCCTACTTTTCTAGACAGTTATATTTATACAATTTTGGAGTTGTGCAAGGCTTCTCAACTGCCAAACTTAATAAAGAAAATGTTTTTTAAACACTCTAAGGGATCCAATGAAATAACTTCGGCGCTATACCACCGATTATGCGCATCTAATCTTGATGGGATTTCAATCGTGCGGCTCATCTGTGATGGATGTGGCGCGCAAAATAAGAATTCTGCAGTTATGGGGATGCTCTCATTATGGCTCAAGGAAATTGCACCGGTACAGGTTACCGAAATTCAAATTATATTTTAAATCCCTGGCCACCCGTATATTCCCCCGGACAGAGTCTTTGCTTAGCTGCGGGGTCAATTCTCGTTCTATGAAAAAACCAAATGAAAAAAAAGTTTTCATTTTGATTCCATCAAGTCTTTTTCATTTATAACATTTCACACAACGACAATTAGCGATTCTCGATGTCCAAATGAAAAAGAATCGTGAGAAAAACGCTGAATAAGTTATTTCCATAATAAGCTACACTGTAAACACACATTTTTTTGAGTTTCATGTATATTTCCGCTAGCTGATACAACAATTGGTTTAAATATTAGCTAAATAAATGATAAAGTAGATTTAGTTAATCAGGTTTTGTCATTGGCTGTCAAAATATAAAATAAATTATAAAATTGACCCAATTATTTTTAAAACTTAACTAAATTAATTATTTGGAGGCTTTTCTTAAATAAACGGAATAGTTTTTAATAGATTTACTTATTAGTTAAGTTTAAAGTGAATCATATTATAGTTTCAATGCACATTTAATGGTAAAAATACAAATTTAGTTTTTATAGAATTTTATTTCCATATTTATAATGTTCTCACCGCCAAAATGGTCGGTGAGAAAGTTTTATTCCTATGAAAAGATTTTGACGTCATTTTTCTCCTTCTCATGGAACATGAATCGGAAATGTGTATTTCTCACTGAAAAAACTTTTCATTGTACTTTTCATAGAACGAGAATTGACCCCCTGGTGAAGAAAGTAAAATCAAGAGAACGGATAATAACACCACAGGAATACTTTGATATATTTGCGGAAAATTAACAGGTTACCCGGCTTCGATCTAATTCATATGAAGCACAATATTGGAAAGCTACGGAAGCTGCATGCTTTAAAACTCCAGGACAGTGGCATTTTAAGTTTAATAAGGCGAAAAGATTCATTATTGTTGCTAATCAAGCAAGATTCATATATTTGGTGAAGCGTCGTATCGATCAGATCTTGAAGTGGGCAAATCAGAAGTTAAAAGAGGTAAAACTATTTCTAAAATTCACAGAACAGAAATTTTAGAAGTAGAAGTACCTATAAAACAGGCCCAAAAGGAAGATGTTAGTAACCTTTTAAAAAAACACTTCGGCGAAAATTGGATAGATATGAATGAATTACAATATTATCGGTCAATAATCCTTCATTCTGAAGTAGAGCCGAATATTGAACGTGACAATAATCAACTTGAACCGAATTGCACAGATGTCGAATGCTGACATCAAAGTATGTTGATGGTTTAATTTATAAAAACATCCATGTAGTAAACGTTTGTCTTGAATTCGTTTATTTTTATGTATCTGTGATATAATCATTTGTGTGCAATTTATTTTATTATATTTTTAATGTAAAATTTTATAGTTTTTTTTTTATTACAAAGCGGAAATGTATTTCTTATTTTACTTTAAGAATAAAATCTTATAACACTGAAAACTTATCTTCAATAATTTGCGTTTCTGTTTCAAAAAACATTTATTCCAAAAACCATTAATTCCTAAACTTACTTACAAAACCCTACAATTCCAAATTAATAAATAACAAAAAGGTATTTACAAATCGAAAATCATTTATAATTTTACGTTAAAAGGTTTATTGAAACATCGTACAATGGTTTCATAACAAAAGTTTCCTTGTTTTAAATTTAGTATAATTACTCGTAATATGCGATTTTTACGTTTATCTTAAAACTGTTTATTATGGAGTTGAGGGTTTTTGTAACTAATAGACACAATTGTGACTATAGATTTTTTTATTTTACCAAAAAGTTAGGTCAAAACGAAAAAAATGAGAACCGGCCGAACTCTCTACGATGATTTTTCGAACTAGATTTTTTTTTTTTTTTTTTTTTTAAAAAACTGTTTCGGACCGGAAACTTCTTAATTTTTTATCTTAAAACAAATTTGTGGTTATTTAAGGCACAGAAAGGTATACTTTTACTAACTTTCGTCAAAATTAAACATAAAAAACGATTTTTCGCATTTTTCTCGGAAATTTTGAGGTTATGTTAAAATTGACCTCTTTAAAAGTTGCAGAGATTTGCATGATATACAACTTTTGTATTGGATACTTTTTTTTTAAGTCATCTTTCACCGGCAATAGTAATATTATCATGTTCATCCCTTTTGAACCCCACAAATAAACCCTCCACCTGCCCTGCTCACAGATTTATATTTTTTACGTTTGTTGTAAGAACCTTTACCATTTCCACTTATAAAAGTCAAGGTAAAAATTTATATTCTCCTCTTGAGTTATTTCGATCGGTCTATTGATTGGTTAAAAACCCTATTTGAAAACATAATTAACGTTTATCCATTTGAAACGTCATTGTATATAAAGTTGTGATCGATTGGTAAATGTGCGCGGTTGACGAATAAAATTACAATACCAAACGTAGAACAAATATGATTTTCCTTTTACGAATTTTATTTTGTACTTTTTAGTTTACAACCTCTTGTGTCGCCACGCCAGTTGATAAGAGCGAAAGAATTTTCTTTTACAAAGCTTGATTTTTTTTTTTTTAATTGTCAAATCTGGTATTTTCGATGTTTCACTTTTCTTTACAAATACGCCACAAGATTTTTATATTCGATGGTGAGAACTAATCGATCTTCGAATAATAAGTCTATTACAATTTTATGACATAAAAAGTAACAGATTTGACAATTTGATATTCATCTTGAAAATTAATTATACAGTGAATTGTGTTTACATTATACAGAACATAAATCTGAATGTAAGTAATTTAAATTATATAATAAAATTATTTAGAACAATCTTTATAGACATTTAACTATTTCTTATCATTTTAGGCTTCATCATGTTCAACTTTTGAATTTAAATTTCCTGGTAAGTATATTAACATAATGTTATACATTTACTTATTTACTTTTAGATTTCATATGAATTGAGAGAGAGTTGATGACACTGATAGCTGAGGTGCTTTGCTGGATATTTTAAATAATAGCTTCGATAGTGAAATGACAAGGGAAAAATATGTGTAACATTTTGTATAGTTTAACTGTAATAAAAATAATAAATAAATCCGTGTATCATTTTCACCAATAGTCATCCCATTCATCATCAACAAAACAATAATGAAAAACAAAAAACACAAAATTTACAAATCAAAAATAATTTTTTGTGGGAACTAATTTTAAACTTACAAACGTGTCGTCAATTTTTTAAAAAGATAATATCCACATTTAATCACATAAAACGCTTTTCTGTTTTTTTACTTTTTAAGAACATCGTCAAAAAATATTAAAACAGTTTACAAATTTGTATAGAACAAGAAAATCAAAATCACGAAATATCAACCAAATGATGTTTACCACAATGAATTCGTAAAAAGTTATGTCAAGAGAAAAGTGCAACAAGAACAGAACAAAAAATAAAAAAAAATAAAAGATACGTAAACTAAATGAGGGTAGGTATTTTATGATGATGTGATTGATGTCACAGAGATTAAAACCAAAAGCGACAAACAATCATAATGTGTACGAGATATAATAACAAATGCAATTGAAACAGGGGAAATCAATCAAATGGGTTGAAAAAAAAAAAAAATACCCAACAGTAGAACAAATCAAATGTCAATATATCAAAACGATACACAAAACAGATTCAACTACGTAATGTGATATCGGTTATTGATGTACAATCAAATGATTACACGTATTTTGGAGATACGTGCAATCAGGTTGTTTGTTCAAACAGTTTGGATTCATCTTAACGTGGATCATATTTTTACTCCCTACCATAAATGTTGACATCGTCATATGTAACATTGGTACAGTGGTTTAGTCAGTTCTGAATTTGTTTTTTTGAGAGCAAATTTTTTTGCATTTCTGTTGTGTTGGTTAAAGCGTGTGCCCAACAATTGCTTTTAACATTCGTATTTTCGTCGAAGCGTATTTTTTGACAGAAAAAAGTGACTTACTCAGGGTATAATGTGCTCTGCTGACAGTCATGAAATAATTTTTTTTAGACAATAGCATAGTTGTTCATGTAACGACTTAATGTATGAAATCTTAATGGTTTTGACTTGGGCATCATTTATTAATGGGTGATCTTCTGCTGACTGGTTGTTGCATATGGTATGTTGAATGTTTGTAAATAGTTATATTGCTAAGGAGGCTTGATTTAAGAAGATTGAAATTAGATCTATGGAAAACTGGATAAGATAATTGGAGGATTTTATTGGATAACAGGCTAACAGTATTTCTCTTGTATGACAAAGGTAAGTGAGAATCAAAATTTAGGTTTCTACCAGACCAGGTTGATTTGTTGTACCAATCAGTAGAAAGAGCCATCAGCGTCATATATGATTATCATTTTCCGTTTCTGTTGTGAATTTCATGTTGTTGTTCAACGTACTAGAAGTTTCGAAAAATCATCAACTTTTTGACTTTCGAAGAAAGAAAGAATAAAATCTAGACAAGAAAAATTTCGAATTTGACAAAATCTCGAAAGACATTGCATGCGGGTCATTCGACTTATTGCCACATTATTGTTACAGAGGATGATTTACGATGTAATCCTTCTAAAATTTTGTAAAACTTGAGAAGAATTATTGTGTAGCTCAATAATCTATATTTTGCTTTCATTTTTTTGCGCCAACTAGGCTTAAGCCGAATTTAGTTACTTTCTGTATCAAAAAACTCCGAAATATTACTGAGAATATAACTTCATATAAAAAATGTTTCATTTGGTAAACAAACTTCCACTGCGGATTGAAAACAATTCATTTCGCGGCGATTGGAACCTCAAAACAAAAAAATGTAGAAATTATTTTGATTATTACTTTCTTTTACTCTAGTAAAATAAAGTATAGTAATCATGAAAATTTTGGAACTTGAGATTTATCTGCTTTGAGGTCCCCTGAGTCCGAAAAAGTGGGTTTCGGAATGGTGTCTGTCTGTTAGTCTGTCAGTCTGTGTCCTCTCTACAGCCCAGATGGTTCAACCAATCGCACTGAAATTTCAGATTTAAGCTTTTTTGATAAATTGGGAGGTCCCAGTGAATTTTACTCCAAATCGGCTAACCGGAAGTGGCCATTCCCTTAGTGCAGAAAACTTAGTTTGCAAATATCTTAAAAAGTATAAGGTTTACAAAAAACTATCTAATACAAAATGTTTCCAAAAATTAAAATCAAGTAAAAATAAAAAATAAAAAATTTAAAAAAAAAAAAAAAAATTTCTCAATATTTCCTGTTCGTAAAAGCAAGTCGTGTGTTGGCCACACCTCCATTATTTTGATTTAATTTTGATTGTTTGTCGTTTTACAACAATAACAAAAGTTTGCATTAATTTATAAACACGTAGGGAAATGTATAAATGTTTTTAGTATGTAATAAATTTTTTATAATTCATTTCGTAAATTATTTAAAATAAAAATAAGCTACAAATACATTTTGTTAGGATTTAGGAAGAGATTTATTGGGAAATAAATACATAATTTTGAAAAACCATCAAATATGTATAATGAAAGATTTTTTTTTCGCAAGCACGAATAACATTAATCAAATTGATTTAAAACAAATCTGCTGAGACCCAGTTGACAACCCAATATTTGGGAAAGCTGTATATCTTAAAAGAACGGAAAAAAGATAAATTCACCTTTAAAGTGTACGAAAGCAAAATCGACTTCAATTTGGACAAATGCAAGAATGACGTTGAATAATCAATAGTACAAAGTTGTGATTTCGGGCAAAAACATATCTAATTTGGATAGTCCAACGATTATAATTACCAATAGTCGGGTCAATAGTTATTTTACCTACTTTTTAACAATGTACAGGGTAAATTGAAATACTGTACTAAAAAGTTGGATAAAATATAAGAAAAAATGTGATTTTTCTTAAAATTTCCGTATTTCCATTGTCACATTATCTCACAGATAATAAAATAAATTTTATGGCTATTTTATGACCGAAAAACAATAAAAAACAAAATTAACGTTCCTTTTGCACCTAATAGCCAGCGATTTCAACCCTCCAAACCATAATTTATGCCCATCAAACAAAAATTTACTTCTAGAGAATTGATACGCTAAAGCATTTATTTACTTATTTACTAGCACTAACAAATAAAATAGGTTACAATACTAACAGTTTTTGTATATAAAAAAGGGTTACAAACTACGAATCTTAATATACTTAACATAAATACTACATGAATTATCTCCCTTCTGAATTCAAAACTACGAAGGTCTAAAAGTTAACAACGATCGAAATAAGGAAGGGGGGGGGGGGGGTAAACTAAATCCGGAAGTTGACCTCGGAAATTTTAGGAGGCCAAATGTTAAGAACTTTTTTCGAATTCGTTCCATAGAATTCACTTCAATCAATTTATCAATTAATAAATTGTGATTAATTTTATCAAAAACCTTGATGAAATACCGCAAGATTTGTTGTCGTTGATCTACCAGAAAAAAAAAACTGTATTGTTGGGGAACAATTACGTTTTTGTTATCAAAATTAATACAATGTTCTACCAATTCTTCAAAATGTTTAGGGATAACATATAATATAGCTATTCCTTTATAATTCTCGCCTGAATTTCTTGGCCCAGATTTAAATACTGGGATTACATACAAGGGTTTCAAGCACCGGAGAAAAATATATCTAGCCTAAATAAATGAGCTAAATGGCCACTTAAGGCTTCGGAGCAATTATTTAAAAGTAATGAGGAAATACTGTCAAGGCCCACAGGCATTTTAGTATCAAGTCTTAAAAGAACAAATACCGTGAATATGATTGATTATTGACCATGTTTTGGCCAGAGAAAGAAACATTATCGACTGAACATACGGACTTTAAAAATGTTGCAAATAATTCGCAAACAGAATTTAGATCATGAGCTTGCCTATCATTATAACTCATGGGTAAAGGATAACCAACAGACTTTCTTTTAGAGTTAATATAATGCCAAAAATACGATATATTCGACTTGATACCGGATTCAATTTCTAACAAGTAATTACTAGTAGATTCATTACAAGTATTTGATTCAAAACGTTAAACTCTTACCGAAGGTGGGAATGCATAATCAGCTAATGCATTCGTCTGGACCACTATCCGCATACAAAATTTCGTAAAGCCGATTAGTCGTAATTTCGATATCCTTCTCATTACACTGAGATAAATTTTACTGTCGCTTTGATAAAATGAAGTTGTAATTTTACCTATAGCATCATACTGTTGAATTGAAAAGATTATTATTTTTCAATAAAAGTTATTTATGAATATGATAGCAATTCATCAGTATCGATGCCGGTCCACGGCAGTGGACACCTGTTTTAAAATATTTATGACGTTCAACTTACAATATTCAGCAGCGCCTATTTTAGTTTGGAATTTCTTACAAAATTATGTTTACGGTATTGAAACCAATTTTGATAAAGCCCATCCCAAGATCAATCTTATAATTAAAAAACTATCAAATACAAATTAAAATTAGTGATGTACAGTAATTTATTTTTAAAGTAACTAACAAAACTTTTTAGTCAGTGAATATATAAATATAAATATATAAATTTAATTGCTCGTCCATTTTATTTATTTAATTTTGAGGAAAGTTCAAAAATGCATTACAATCCTATTGATGGTCTACTGTCTAAATGATAAATATTATTAATAGTACGATTACCATCAAACTAATCAATTCCATAAAGCCAATAACCATCCATATGAAAAATATGTTCTATCTATGTGAACATTGTACAAAAAAATTCTATCTATGCGAGAAAATATTCTATCTCAAAGATGAAACAATCTATTTGTAAGAAAAAGATTCTATCTATTGGAAGAACCATTTTATTGTATGTGATGCAATATTCTATCAGTGCGAAAAACATTCTGTCTGTATGAAAAAATATTCTGTTTGTGTGAAGAAAGCTTCCACCTACTGGAAGAGCATTCTATCTATGTGAAGCAACATTCTCTCTGGATGGTAAATATTCTATCTGTGTGACGTAACATTCTATTTATGTGAAGAAATGTTCTATCTATATGATTGATGTAACAAAATGTGTGCCTGATACTTTATAAAAAATTGTCAATATGATATTATATGATGAAAGAAATTTAACAGAAAATTTTATTGTATTATCAGAATTGGCGATCGGTTGATTATTAATAGTATTTTTTTTTTACTGTGATTGTATTTTTTCAATGAGAATGTATTTTTCTCTCAGTGTATATAAAGGAAAGCCCAGGAAATATTTTCATGATACCAATTTAGAGAGTCATAATCACCATTTCTAAAATCAAAGATTAAAATATTATCATTTGGAACATAATCGTGAAAACAAGATCCAGAAGTGAGCCATTATGATTGTGCACTTCATTATGTTGCCTAAGACCCATTTCAAAACATTAATTTATCACAAAAAAGGTAATGGCAGTGTTACCAGACGGTGTAAGTATTCCGTCAATTCGTTTCCAATTTAAATTTAAAAGTTGAAATCTACCATTTTGGACTGGGATCTTTATTGTACTCTTCTAAATTGGTAAACAAAATTTTTTTTTTTTCGTTGTTTCCTAAAAAACTGTTATTTTTCGTACCTGATGGTCATGTGTACAGGCATATTTCAGCGAAAAACGTAACTAGCATATTTTATTTTCACCCAGACTCAAAAGTCATAGCGTCTCCTAGTTTCTGTGGAAGTGTATTTTATTTTTTTAGTCACTAAAATCTGTTTTATTGGTTTGCCGCTCTGAATGTTTTACAGGCTTGGTTATTCAGTTGCCGAAAGCTTAATTATTGATTATAAAGATCAAAATTCTTAATAATAAGCAGCATTTATACCTACTAAGCTTATTAATAATATTAAATTGTATATTATGGATTTTTGCTAATACGCTTAAACTAATTTTGTTTCAGACCTAATTTTGTTGTTGTTTGATGTGTATAAGTAAACATATCAAATATATCAATATTGTAAATATGTATTTTGAAATAAAAATTCAATAAAAACTTTATAATTAGACTGGAGGGAAAGAAACAATACACCATAAATAAGGAACTATGGTAGGTAGCATCAATTTTGAAATTTATGTCAGTACTCATGTAGCAATGCCACAACAGCCCATGACTTGTACTTTAAATAAAATTGAAAATATAAAGATGATCTATAGTTATGTTATGTTGAATCACCAAGAATGGTAAATCTTACAATACACCGAGCCATGGTGACCTTTTAATTGTTTTTATATAATACTGCTATTATCCAGATTGCATAACAGGAATACTAATGCGTAAAAAATTTTATTTAAAAAAATTATCGCGCCTTTTATTTGATAATAAAACTCAAATAAAAACAATTAAAATTTAATGTTTTATAATTAAAATATTATATAAAAAATTAAATACTAAATCATAAAATTGATACCTTACATGATGCTGATTTCCTTTTTCTTGTTTTGAAAATTCAAGTGGGCTATTTCTGAATAAGATACGAATTCGAATGCATTCATATTTGATTTAAATAAGATCGAATCTGATTCAATTCTGAATCATTTCAAATACGAATTCGTATCTTATTCAGGAATAGGCCGCCACACTATAACACTTCAATTGTGCCAACTATTTGCGTAATTTTAAAAAAATTTACCATCATAAATAACAAAAATGTACAAAGCTTTTTAGAAACTAAGCAAAATTAGTTTAAAAAATATGATCACTGTAAACTTTTTATTTTATAATCTATGCATAAATGTACTATACTCGGAAACTTTAAAAAGTATTCGAATAATAAATTCCCGCCACTTTATCGGTCTCATATACTATAACATAACGTGTACACACTAACATAGATTTAGTTGAGAGATTACCTTGCATGGTTTCCCCCTTAATTTTTTTTTTTTTTTTTACAAAACTTCACTATAGGTTGGTGTACATAAATACGAGTAAATTACTTTACAAGTGTGACTCATTTCTCGTTGTTAGGAAATTACTTTTTATTCTACCTTTATGGGTGAAACGTTTTTTTTTTTTTTTTTTTTTTTAATTTTACAGTAAATACACAAAAAAAAACACTTTATAGAAAAGTATGTAAACGAGCGAATGAACGACAAAAATCAAATGAAAATTGCTTATGACTGTTGTCGTAAAACAATAAATATAAACTGAAATAAAATTTATGAAAAACTACAATGGAAAAAATAAAAAATAAATTGAAGCGATGGAAATCATACAATTTCCAGTTAAACTATATGCCAAAAACTGTAAGATATGTTTCGGTGTGTGCTTCCAAAAAATGTTAAATTCGTTATAAAGCTTTTTTAATACTCTATTATATACAAAAGCACAATTCTCGATTAATTATTTAAATTTCAAAATTTTATGTTCTACCTGCATATATGTATTTGTTAATTTTAATTTCGGTGCGGATGTGGGGCTGTGTTTTTTTTTTATTTTTACTTGATTTGCTTTACCACGGTTACTGAATGAAAATTAAAATAAAACCAAGCACCCCTACCACAGTTGACTCTATGTACCTCTCTCGCGCTATATGTACTTAAAAGTTAGAGTACATGAAACAAATTTTCTATAAATAAAAAATGTCGATTTTTATTTAATTTTTATCTGATTAAAATTTGATCCGGTATCATATAGGTCGCTCGCTATGAGCTTTTTCGTTTTTTTTTTTGCTGTTTCATTTTGGTTTGCGCGCATATGCATAATTATGTGATGGAGTTCTGATTATGTGTATTATTTAGCGGTATACGGTGAAAACTTGTTTATTATTTTACTTTAGTTGTTATTTAAATCCTGAAAAAAAAAACTTAATTGAATTTAATATTTTAAACTTGAAAAATATGTCGAAAAAGAGTGGAGTATTTTTTACGGTTTGACCTTTTTTGTTGCTCTATATGGTACACTTTTTTCCTCTAAAGTAAAAAAAAAAATAATAATAATAACAATAAATTGCATGCAATTCCAATTAACTTGTGATGTAGCCAGAATGACGTTCGAACTTTGAAGTAGCGACGTGTCGAACGAATTTTATAAAAAAACACAAACAAAAAGAAAAAACGAGCAACGATAAAAACATGGTACGAATTTATTATCCACCGATGCCAAAAAACACCATCACGAAAAGCGTAACAAAAAAATACAAATTATTTATTAGCTCATAATTGCAATACCAATTATATAGCAATACACTGTAAATGAAGACCAATTTAATTTTACAATATCAATAAAAAACTAAAAATTATGTAAATTGTTTATGCAAATCACTTTTAGCGAACAACAGTTTAAGAATAACAAACACAAATTAAATAAACCAAGTCCATGTAGTATTAAGTAATAAAACAAAATCTATAACCTCAAACATGAAAAGCACAACGCACTGAACAAAATATAAAATTCAAAACAAACGAACCACAAGTAATTATTCTAAAAAACGCTAATGAGAATTTTAAGATAAATTTAATTTCTAAAATCACTGGTTCAAATAAAACCACGGCTGTGTTTTAACACTAGATAATTAAGCAACGGGTCGAGCGACTTACAAACTATACTGTATTATGCATGTAGGTACAGTGTACTGTTAGTTTATTACGTATTAAATATTCTTTGTACACAAATTACGAATATGTGTGCTTTACAATACTGAATATTTTCCTATTTATAAACAAAATTTATACATAGCCAATAATAATAGATTATTGCATGTTAAAATAAAATTTCTAAAAGCAACTATTTTTTTGTAAAATATTTTTATGAATTTATTATTAACAATTTGCTATAATAATTATGACATTATTTATTTGTTGTTGCAAGCTAAATAAAATTGAGGTTGTTGAATATTGTGCATCGCTAAAGCTAAAGATTCAACAATATAAATTCTTTATTAAAAATAGTTTTAATGATATGATTAAAATGTGGTAATATTACTTACTACCTACCTAGAGTTTATTGGAAATATTCTCAAAATAGGATATAATAAAGCTTTATTTGTACGATATTTCAGGAATTTTTTATTTTTAAATTCGTAAGATGCCACGAAAATGAAGCTGAAAATTTTCTGTCTGATAATCAGTAAAGTGTACCACCTAAACACTGAAAATGTAACTGTATTCACCCACATAGGAATATGGGTCACATTGATAAATATTAAAGATAGAACTATCCCTGATATAATCTAAAGACTTCTTGTTGGCGACAAAATATTTCAGATATATGTACGAGTGCAAACACATTTTACGAAGTTGAAAACAATTTTGATATTCTCATGGGTGGTATTTTAAAATTATTTATTTTACTTTTAATTATTCTAACTAAACAGTTAACATGATTAATCCTAACTACGACAATGATACATCATCAAACTACAAAAAAAACATTGTGAACGACGAACGGCTCCCTCTTCCCTAATTAATTCTGGCGAAAATTTTGTTTGGCGAAATTAATTTATTTTGAATAATGGGAATGTTACTCAGAAGAAATTTGGGTAGCAAATTTGTATCTCAATGTGCCACATATTTATCCGGAAGCTAAAACAATAGACTTCGAAAACTATTTTGACAATATCAAGTCAATTATGAATCGAAACAAAACGAATTCTAATTTTCTTATTATTGGTGATTTTAATTTATCTTTTATTAAATGGAACCTTTAGCCTAACGATTTAATTGATTGAGCCTTACATCTGTGGAAATCGATCAACACAAGCATTAACTAAATGTATTAATTTTACGTGACTTTAACAATTCAATTATATACATAAGGTTAATAATAATATAACTACTTGATTTGGTTTTTTCTAACGTTTGGCTTTCTTCCATTAATTGTAGGGAACCATCTGATATATTAGTCAAAACTGATAGACATCTGTCTCATTCTGCCATCTGTTCCTTTATTCAAGGAAAATAAATCAAAAAGAAGGGGTTTTCGGAAATCTAGTTTTGATAATATTCGGCATGATCTAAATTGGCCTCATGATTTAAACACCGATGAGTTCATTTCTAAATTGTATGAAATTTTATATCATATTATTGGAACGCTTGTGCCTCTAGGTTTCATATTCTAAATATTCATACCCTTGTTGGTTTACTAAGAAAACAATTAATTTAATTGTAATAAAAATTCGGTTTAGATTGTTGTTAAAAAAAATAACGATATTGAATATTGCCGGATGTTCTTTAAAATTAGGTCAAAATTAAAACAAGTAATAGAAATTGACCGTACGAATTATATTAAATCTGTGGAAAACTCCATTCAAAAGAATCCTAAGAAATTTTGGTAATATGCACCTTCTTAATGACGCTGCTTCAAATGCAAATGATATTAGTAATATGTTTGCGGATTTCTTTGAATCTGACAATGTTTCAGAAGAGACTGAATATTCAAATAATATCAACAAAATACCATCCCCATTAATATGAGCTTCATTCACTTAATTCTGATAAGGGCTGTGGTCCCGATTTGATCAAAGTTAGTCTATTATTACCAACTCAAAATATAAAGAATCATTTCCGGCCTACTAAGTTTTTAGGAGATAGGCAATAAATAATTTACAATTGCGATTATTCTATATGAACTCATTTGAAAGTAGGCCGATTGTGGAAATTTCACCCATACGGCTGATCTTAGATTTTCATCAAAGTTAGTTTATACGGTAGCCGGGCGATTCCACTAGCACAATTCCACTAGACACAATTCCACTGGACGCAATTCCACTGGCACCATTCCACTTGGCACAATTCGACTGGGGAACAATTTAACTTGCACAATTTCACTGGCATTATAACTTGACAAGTTACATACAGTTGTTCATTTTATTGGTGTGATTGAAACATAATTACGAAGATAATTATAACTATTAATTTTAAATTAATAAAAACTGCAATGTGTAAAAAAGCTAATTGAAAATAAAAGAAGGAGATGGCTTTCAAAAAAATAGTGAAGATAGCAATGGTAAAAAATATTTCTGTTCCTTTATTACGATTCTAGGCTTATTCCACTAGCACAATTCCACTAGATACAATTTCACTGCATGCAATTCGTGTTTTCGTTCAATTCGTATTTAACATTCGTAGTTCTTTTCTTCAGGTAGCTTTTAAGTTTAACTTTTTTTATAATTAAACGAATTTAACTTGCACAATTTAACTTTATGATAATCAAACGCATTTAGGATGGTAAATCGCACGCGCGATACATGAATTCTGTAAGTTGAATTGTGCAAGTTGAATTGTGCAAGTTGAATTGTGCCAAGTGAAATTGCGCCCAGTGGAATTGTGCCAAGTGGAATTGTGCCATTGGAATTGTGTGCAGTGGAATTGTGCTAGTGGAGTAGGCCTAGAATCAGTCTATACTATTACCAACTCAAAACATAAAAAATCATTTCCAGCCTACTAATTTCCTATGAGATAGGCAATAAAAAATTTAAAATTGTGATTATTTTATATGAACCCATTTGGAAGTTGGCCGATTGTGGAAATTGCACTTATACGGCTGATCTTAGATTTTCATCAAAGTTAAGCCGGTATTCCATTACCAAAAATTTACTGACTGCTGGGAAAAATGAAAGAAGACAAAAAATATGTTACATTAGAGTGAGAAAGAAAAACTAATTTTTTTAGTTTTTATTTTATAGAAAAATTGTATGAATAAATTTTGACAGCAAACAAAAACATAACCAACAAATATGCAGAAAATTATGCGTTATTCTTAATTCGTATATTTTCACCTCTCAAAATTATCTAAAAAATTATGTATATATTATTTTGACCCATATCAGAATTATTTTTTTTCATTTATTTTCCATCACAGAATAAAAAATAAAAAATATCTTTACCATAAAAATGACGTACTATGAAAATTAATATTGTGTGCGAGAAATATGTTATCATCCGTACACAAAATTTATGTAGATGTGTTAGAGGGTTGGAACAAAAAGTACTCTATTTAACACTTTTTGTCAATAATTGTAGCATCACACTAACACAGCCACAACATTTTTGTAATAAAAATGTTTACTGACGAAGTCGGGTGTCTCATTCACACAACCACCGATTTTATATTATTATCTCAATATATTTTTGCTGATAAACGATAAATGCTGCAAGCATAAAATACTGGCTTAAGTCTATACTATTACCAACTCATAAGATAAAGAATCATTTCCGCCCTACTAAGTTCTTATGAGATAGGTAATAAAGAATTTAAAATTATGATTATTTTATATGAACCCATTTGGAAGTTGGCCGATTGTGGAAATTGCATCTATACGGCTGATCTTAGATTTTCATCGAAGTTAGTCTATACTGTTACCAACTCATAACATAAAGAATCATTTCCGGCCTACTAAGTTCTTATGAGATAGGTAATAAAGAATATAAAATTGTGACTATTTTATATGAACCCATTTGGAAGCTGGCCGATTGTGGAAATTGCATCCATACGGCTGACCTTAGATTTTCATCGAAGTTAGTCTATACTATTACCAACTCATAACATAAAGAATCATTTCCGGCCTACTAAGTTCTTATGAGATAGGTAATAAAGAATTTAAAATTATGATTATTTTATATGAACCCATTTGGAAGTTGGCCAATTGTGGAAATTGCATCCATACGGCTGATCTTAGATTTTCATCGAAGTTAGTCTATACTATTACCAACTCGAAACATTAAGAATCATTTCTGGCCTACTAAGTTCTTATGAGATAGGCAATACAAAATTTAAAATTGTGATTATTTTATATGAACCCATTTGGAAGTTGGCCGATTGTGGAAATTGAACCCATCGGCTGATCTTATACTATTACCAACTCAAAACATAAAGAATCATTTCCGGCCTACTTAGTTCTTATGAGATAGATAATAAAGAATTTAAAATTGTGATTATTTTATATGAACCCATTTGGAAGTTGGCCGATTATGGAAATTGCACCCATGCGGCTGATCTTAGATTTTCATCAAAGTTAGTCTATAATTTTACCAACTCAAAATTTGAAGAATCATTTCCGGCCTACTAAGTTCTTAGGAGATAGGCAATAATAGTTATTTATGGTACTAGTGAGCAAAACGAGATATTATCCATGAGGGATAAGTTTGTCCCACGAGGCGATAGCCGAGTGGGACATTATCCTGAGTGGATAATATCTCTTTGCTCACGAGTGGCATACAACGTTTTATCAACTTTTGTTGAAATTAATTTCGGAAATTAATAAGAAATAGTTCCATTTTGTGTTTTCACAGTGGAGCATTGAATTTTGAAATACATTTTATCATAGTGACCGTTCTTTAAATTGTCATGGTGTACTTTAATTTAACTAATTTTTGGAATATAGTTTTTCATTCAATTTGACTACGAATAATTTTCCAATGACTACTCAACATTTTGTTATACCAAATATAACTCACGTTGCCCCTAGCAGCGTGGGTTATACAATAACAATGGGTAATTTTACATTTTCCTTATTTGAAATCAGCATAGTTATCGGGCTATTATATATCAAAAGTGTATAATAGTATATTATTCAACGAGCATATAATGATAGCTGTTATTCACGAAGATGAAGTTTGCACGAAGACACGATTTAGCTACTCCTTAAGCAATACTCTTCTTATTTCAATAGATCAAGTGAAAGATTTAGCAGTTATTTTTGACAATAAATTCAAATTTAATATCCATATAACGCACATCACCAACAATTCATTAAAAATCCTTGGCTTTCTAATGAGGACTAGTAGTGATTTTATTAATCCTTCATCATTTATATCAATGTTTAATGGACTGGTTCGTAGCAACCTTGAATATATAACCACTACATGGAAACCAGTATACGAATGTCACAAACTTACCATTGAAAGAGTACAAAAAAAAATTTATGCGTTTCTTAAACTACAAAGGCAAAGTTTCGTACAATATACGTTTTAAACGTTATGGATTAGTTTCACTGGAGAGCAGAAGAACTATTTTTGATGAATTAGCTCTATACACAATATCCAATCGTTTAATTGAAGCAAACTTGACCAATTTAATTCGATTCAGAGCTTGGACAAGATATAATATGCGATCTGTCTGTTTTGATATACCATACAAACTTACAAAAATAACTTCAGATTTCATTCTCCTCTAGTGAGATTGGAAATGAATCTCAACAGTGTTTTTAATAATTTTGATTTGTCTTTGTTTTCATTCTTTTTAAAAAATCAGATTACTAAGTTTTATCATAGTTTAAATATTCTATAAAAATGAATAATAGATTATTTTATTTTTGACTAAAATTTATTTTAATTTACTAACTTAAGTTAACTTTACTTAATGTATTATATATACCTAAGCTAACATGTAATTGGATATGTTTATCTGTTTGTTAGCGAAAATTGTGAATAAATAAATAAATATACATTAAATCAAGGGCGAGAATTTAATTCTTATTAAAAATGAATTAATTTCGCCACAAAAACTTTTTGGCAGAATTAATTCCCGCGAAATTTTAGGGAGGGCCACAATTTTTAGGTAATATTTCCAATAATATGAAGTCAAAGTTTTTGACCACGCGACTTAAAAAACAGATAAATACCGTTACGGAATCTGTATCCCTCTGAAAGAAAAATTTCGTTTCGAATTTAAATTTGTTTTCCTTCCTTCCTGGTACTACATCTCATAAAGGGATTTGGCCACCTCAACGATGCTCCTCAAAATACTCCGTACCACCCGAAGAGAACGTCAGACACGGTGACCTAGTAGTTAGTTCCTCTTAAACGTCATCAATCCGTCATTAGTGGCGTATCCACGGCCTGTTTGGTGGTTCAATTTTTAAAATCTGATGATATTCACTTTATCGAGATCCTTTCGAATTTCGTGATTCATTCGCATCCTGTATGAGGTTCCTTGATTGGCAAAGAATTATTCTAATGATTTTATGCTCAGTTAAAGCAAGTTGTTTGATCTTTTGTACTGTATCCAAGATTCGCAATGGATGATCTTATTAGCTTTGTACAGTACTATGGAACAAAAAAAAATTGGTGAAACATATTTTTTTATAAATTTGAGCCTTGGTTGCTAAAATTACACAACATTTGAAAGCAAATGGTTTATTGTTTCATTTTAAATACATTTATGACCCAATTTAAAAAAAAAAAAAATTATATATGTATGTGTACTATATACCTACAATTTAGGAGAAAACCCGAAAAAATGCCAAAATATTTAAAATACGTTGATTGGAGTTAAAGTAATGGAATAAAGTAAGCACTTGTTTAACCGCTTTTTGCTTTTATTACGGTGGTATACCTCCGATTCAAAGTCACAAAAGGTATGGATTCCTAGATGTTCATGGGTGCTTTCTTGCTACGTTTAGTTTCACTATAGACCAAATATTTTTTGTATTGGGTTTGAGTGTGGACTATATGGGGGCCAGTCCAATAAATCGATATCTTTCTTCTGCAAACTACTTTTTTACGTTTAAATTAAGATAAAAGAAAAATGTAGGATTTTAATAAATTATTGTTGTTTATCTGAAATTCAATTTTATTATCTACAATTTAAAATTAATGTATGGTAGGCATCACAGTATTGCATGGAGTTAAAAAATAAATCTGAAAGTCTCGTCGAAAAGCTCTAATCCAGAGGGCTCGATTTCGTTATGTAGGACTTGCAAATAAATAGCTGCTGTGATTTTGGAACTGAGAAAGCACATTCGACCGGTTTTTTCTCAAGGGACCGGTTTCTTTCAGGAAGATTATGTTGCGACCCCGAATGAAAATATCGTTAGCGTATATTTGAGTTGATTTATAATAAAAGCAGTCGAGCTGAGTGTAAGAGAGTTTGAGGCATTGGATCTTCTTGCCATATTCCAGATGTCACTTCAAAGGTATCCGAAATTTTACCTTCAATTGCCACCTTGCATATTCAGCCATTCATTGGAAGCTTCCACATAAATACAGATAGGCAAGACGCTTCCGTACGCAGGCTGGTAGTCTACTATTAGACCGGGATGTCCTTTTCAAATTACTTTTCAAAGCAAATATTTGATCGGCGGTTGATCTGTTTGAACGAGAACCCGTTGGTACTTAACCAAAACCCTTCCCAAAAACCTTGTAGCCTGTGATCAACAAAGCTATACTGCGGTAGTTGCTTCAATTTAGCCGGTTTTTCCTTTTTATAAAGTCATTCACTTTTCTGCGATTTTTCCTATAGACTAAATTATTGATATTATGAGCTAACATGCGGTAGGACAGATACCAACCTCACTGAGTGTCTTGTAATTTCCCTCAATCTTTGGCCTCCCTAAAAATTACCAATAAATATTTTTATGATTTCGACAATTGGACTAGTTCTGGACAAATAAAAAAATTTCACCATTAGGGTTTTCTTTTATGGAACCCTGAAACACGAACGACATCTTAGTGTATAGATATGAAAAATACTCGAGTACTCTAATTCTAACATTTGGTGTTTTCCGAAAGGTGTCAGTACTTTAATGAAAAATTAATAAGCCTATGGTCGTGCTTAGGTTTCAGAGTTTTTTAACTGAACGGTAAATTTTGTAAAAGAATAAAGTTTTCTTAAAACTTCTGTTAGACGTTCATTAATTATGAAAACATGCGATTAGGGGAAGTATACAACTTAAATTGTTTCGGATAAACTGAGTATTTTTCAATATTAAAATTCTACCTTAGCTACGTTAGGGAAACATTCGTTATAGAAATGTTTCATCTAAATGATTGTATAAATCGTACCTTTGAGCATGACGAATCGGTGAAATGCCAGGGGATTTTACTAAAAAATTAATGACAAAAGATACCAGCTTAACGAAATTTTCAGTATAACCAAGATTCGTAAGGAATTGTCATTTGCTCTCTCTTGAACAACGGAATATCGGGGCTTCCATACTAACTTTTCTAAAATTGACGTGAAAAATATGTTACATTGTATAAGAAAGTCAGCTGTAAGCATCAACCAAAAACCGCTAATATCTAATATTATTCTTACTATCGCCTTCTTAAACCATTATAAGGATAGTACATATGTATAATACCTTCTCACATTATTACTTCCATTGAACAAGGTACCAAGACAACTTTTCAGAAATTCCACCGAACGTTTGCGATAAATTATGTCAAAATGTTTATTAAACAGTAACTTAAAATCTAAAGTAATGCCTGAATCGGTTATTGCATAATCACCTGTAATCAAATTCCTCACTTTGTAACTGATCTCCTATAAAGAGAATTTTTAAAATCCATTCGGTTTCGTTACAATCGAATAAACATTTTTTTTAATTTCGCCCAATTTTCGATGGCTCTTTTGATAATAAAATCGAAATGAACCAGCTGGCAGACAAATAGAAAGACCCCTGTTCAACTATTAGAACGTTTAGAATGTTCAGTATTTTTTAACACAACCGACCATGTGGTTATCGATGTTATGGTTTTATTGACTATCTGTCCTATCGACGATGTATTTGTATTGCCTATCTGCCTTGTTAATGATGTGGATGTTATGGCCGGCGGCCTTATTGGCGGTGTAGTTGTATCGGCGAGCTTCCCTGTCAACTGATGTATCGTGGAATGGATTAGCATTTTTAAGGATGATGGATCAACTAAAAGCAACTCATTGGTCAATGAACAAAACTTATCGATATCAATATTTGATTATTATTCCAGGTTAATGACGATCGACTTATTCGAACAAACGCCACGGTCTAGTGAATGTGTAGTACCAACCAGCAGTTCATTCCAAGGTTGGCCAAGGTTTAATGAATGTGTAGCACCAACAAGCAGTTGATTCAAAGTGAAGTCAGAATAAAATTATTCAATTGTTTAAAATTCATTCGTTTCCAGTAATTTACATTAGATTGAATAATTATAAGTTCTTCGTTAGGAATCCAATACTCTGGATTCTCGCGTTGCTACCCCATTGTATAGTTTGTAACGCTTCCATACACTTCAAAACATCCCTTAATTATTGCTGCTGATCATTTACTAAGCAAAAGATTGGATGAGTTTAATCATTTGACACATTTGGATGTGCGCCCAACTGCTTTATTACATCAACACTTTACCCCTATTCAAGAATTCCACCTTATCAAGGAAGTTGTTAAAATTTTGTGTTGCGTTGTCGAGCAAACTACAGAATGAAAAGTGTAGCAACATCAAACAGGAGTGTTACCTGCAGTCAGCGTACGTCAATATTTACCGTTTCAAAACTTAAATTACGACTCTTTATATATTCATTCTCGTATGGTAAAGCAAAAGCTCATTACACTCTACCACCTTATGGATTCTTAAACGGTTTCTATACCGACCTTATTCTATCAAAATAAGAAAATAAAGTAAATGTGAAAATTTGTGATACAGTAAAACCTCATTTCAACAGACAATCACTTCAAGGGACACCTTACTATAACGGACACACATTTAAGTTCCTTGCAAAACTGAAGTTTTTCCATGAAAACCTCCCTCAGTTAAGCAGACATTTTATTAGAGCGGACACGGACAGATATTTCTGCGATGATAGGAGCATTAGTTAGTTCAGGAATATGGCCGGTTTCGATGAAATTCAGCATCTACGATATAAATGGGGCTCTAAAACGATTTTTGGATGAAGTTCTAGAATATGACCAAATATAATGGAACTTGGCCATTTCTTATCCTATTTTGATGAAATTCAACATGCACGATGGAAATGGGGTTCTAAAATGATTTACAGAACAAGCCATTAAATACATCAAATAACCATTTTATTATCCCATTTCCAACGCACCTGTCGACGCACCCATTTCCCTCGTAAATGCTGAAATTCATCAAAATCGGATAAAAATGGTCAAGTTCCTTCCTAATTGGCCATATTCCAGAACTTTATCAAAAAATCATTTTAGAATCCCATTTCCATCATTCATGCTCAAATTCATCAAAATCGGATAAGAAATGGCCAAGTTCCCAAGAAAATGTTTACAAAAAAAAAATCACAAATCCTCAGTTCAAGGGACACCTCATTATAACGGACAACTTTTTTGGCACGTCGATGTCCGTTGCAGTGAGGTTTCTCTATATTCGTGTTTTTTTACTCAAATTACATTACCTACATTGTATTTCGATTCTCTTTGCGTTTACTAATTATCACGTCACACATTATCATATTTTTTAAAGAATAAGGCTGCTGATATACCTACTTCTGAACATAAATTATGGAGACATTTTTAAACGGAGGCAACCAGTAAAAAATCGTAACACAAAAACCGTCAAAAACACACATTCCCAAGAACGTCCAGTGAAGATGGTGCTACGAACTCCCAACACCAGTTGTCTCAGAGATCGGAGGAGTGGCCCAAAATGTTTTTGTTTTTGGATTATATCGAGCAGCCAAAGAAACCATACCAAATCACCTAAACAGGAAATACAAGGACGCCCAAAAACCGGAAATAAAGCTTCGCGCCAAAATTGCTGAGCAATTATTCATTTTTGATTTGGGCGATTGTGCGATCTACAAATGTGGGTTATTTTGTATTATGAAGAATCACCCAAAGTATTTATTAAAATAATAATAGTCGCAAACGGCTGTTGACTCAGTTTCTTCGCTGGTGTGGAGTTACGGAGGCCGGTAGGTCTGATTTTAAAGAAACATGATAAAAGAAACGCTAAAGGAAGTTTGGCCAACATTTTGGGTGATTGCTCATTTTCGGTTTTTGTTCTGGGTGATTATTCATTTTTAATATTGGGCAGTTCATTGTTTTTGTTTGGTCGCTTTATCATTTAATTTTTCGATGGGCGAACGAATTATGGATAATTACCCAAAATTTGTGAGCCTTTTTCGTTTTTATCAGCTCGAGCAATCGCCTAAATCGTGGAATACTTTTAGAAACTTCTTGCTTTTAATTTAGGATAACCGCATAAATTTTACTATCCTACTGCACAAAGAAAATGCCTGCTGAACAAAAATTTCCCACTGCACAATTTGTGTCTGATCGTATACGTTTTAATAAAGCCTGTGAAAGATGGAACCTTCTAAATATCAACCACGCCTTAAAAATATCAACTAGTGCTCAATCTCAGCACATTATAACATGTTCCTTTGATTTCTTTAAAATAGCCATCATGGGTGAAAATACACTGAGAAAAAAGTACATTGGCCTTACACAGAAAATGTATAGGAAACTGAATTCTGGAAACATTTCCCATGCAACGAGAAATTCAACCAACATGTATTTGTGACAATCCTGTAAGACATGGGATAAGCTTCCTTAAAAGTTAGGTAAACAATTTTAATAACCAAAATTATTCGATTCTATAATATTTTGTAGAATCCCCCCGATTGATATTGGTTGGTCTACAATGTATATAGCAGTTGCACACCATCTTTACTTCTGAACTAAAACTGAACTAATGGGATAGAAATAATACCAAATTTTATCGGTATGTCAATTTTCCACATAGTAAACCGGTGAACAAATTGGAGTACAGTACAATACAGTATTAATTAAATTCAATGGTCAAAAAGACAACCTATTTGCTAATTAACATCCAGAGACGGCAATGATATTTTATTTGGGATTTATGTATAATTTCAGGCATAAAAATAAGTATTTATGCAACCAGTTAGGAAATGCGTCATTTTGTATAAAGAGTAGGATATTTGCGAACCGAGCGAAGCGAGTTGTACACAAGTTACACAAAATGACATTTCTTAACATTGTTAAATACAAGATTTTTCTAATTTTGTAAAAAAATAGTATGTACATATTGAATTTTGATAAGAAAAGTCATTGAATTGTAAAATTTCAAATTATGTAGTTTCTTTTTTTTGGAAATCAAGTCACTAATTGTGAAATATTCTTCATTTCCTAACTAATTACGAATAACAAAAATAGAAAAGGTAATTTTTAGTTGATACATATTGAATCCGATGCAATATAAATCTTGTCTTCTATTGTGCAATTATTTTAAGAAAACTCGATACCATTTTTAAACAATCTATAAATTTGTATAATTTAGAACCCCCTACAGGTTTGATAAAATTCCAAAAGATGCTTAACATTGAATCGACCCTATTTTTTCTCATAAAATGGCTGCCTATAAAATGCAAAAGCCAACTTTTAAGTCTATTTTTCTTACTTCTTTGAAAATATAAATAATACATATGTACAATGAACTTAAATGTACAACATCAATTGGAAGCTAAAGAAAATATGGGTACTTTTATAAAGTACGTAATGTATACATATGTACATACATACTAAAATAATATGAAAAGTAAATTTCGTAAAAAGTAAATAAAAAATTTGCTTGTTTCTGAAAAATAAAAGGTTCATGGTGCCATAATTTCTAAATATTGCCTTAAATCCTTTAAGTAGGAAATACCAGCAGTACATATTAATTTGCCGCCTTTCTTAAAGCACATACATCAATATCTATTGGGGTTATTACTATAGTGTTAGTTTAGTAACAAGCGTCACTGTATGCTATGTTTATTGAATTAATTACATTATGCGCTACGAACTGTCATTCACAAAAAAACAACAACAATTTTCCTGGCCGGATTTCAAGATAAGACCTCATTTTCGATACAAAGGAAATCCTTTCTTTATACTTTATGGCAACATCACCAAAACGTATTGGATATTCATTCTTTTTTAGAGAAGGCGCATCAATGTGTATTGGTAATATTCCTATATATTTAGCTAAATAACCAGGCGGGCTATTATGAAATTTTCGACGCGCGCTTTTTTTTCGACAACGTCGAAAATTAGCTATTATGAAATTATTCGACACGCTTTTTTTGCGATCATATCGAAAATTTTCCTATTATGAAACTTTGTTTTCGATAAAGTCGAACAATATGCGACTGCTCTTGAGGTGGCGAATGTATACGCGTGTTTAATAATAAATCGTGAGGTAAAAAATTTTTTTTTATTTTCCGGCAATTAATAAATTTATATTAATTAATTTTTTTTTTCGATATTGTTGAATAATTCATAATAGCTATTTTCGACCTTGTCGAGTTGGTCGACAACGTCGAAAATTTGCGATGTCGAAAATTTCATAATAGACCCCCAGTTGTCTATACACCCCGTTATAGAATAATTTATTTGATGCAGTTCACTTTACGAAATTAGATTGATCGGATGCAATCTTTGTCAGAGGTTAAATATTTAAAATTTTAAAAGTGTTTTATTTTTTTAAACAAAATATTAACAGAAGTGAAAATTTAAATAGTGATGAAGTTTAGTGAATAATACGTTGTTAAGTTAAATAGTGATTTTCATTTGTGCAGATCCTTAAAATAAAGTTATTAAAATGTGGTGCTTGTGGAAAGATCGATTAACCGCGTGGAATCTCACTGATTTGATTGCTGTTTTTGAAGGTAAATTTGTATTTAATTAAACAAACATTATTTTCACGAAGGTGCGTAGAATATAGGTTTCATTTTTTTAGTGATTTTTAAATGTATATTTGGCCAAAACCAACATAAATTAATGTATAAATAAGCCACGTGGTGTATTAGTATTAGTGATATGTCGCCGTAAACTTACATCCATCACCTGACTAACATAATATTCGTATTTCATATTTACATATTATATAATACGCGCATTCATAAATAAATCCAGTCGGTGTACATGTTTTTGTTGGTGTAGCTACACGTGCGATCAGAGCTACTTTTAGAGACATTTGTATTGGTTTTGATTTTTTAATGTTTTCATCAGTTTTATACAAAAGATGGCATAAATAAAACGAAAAATTACATTTAAGAGTAGCGGCGCCCGGATGATGAACCAAGCTGATATATCTTGTGGTAACAGTTTATTATAGTAGCTTGTTTTAGTAATATAAATAATAATCAGTAATCATAGAAGTTACATAAGATTTGAAGTTTGGTGTCGTCCTAGAATCAGGACACACAGGGTTTTCGGCCTTCCCTACTGGCTAAGGGCCTTTAATGAGTACCGCTACAAATGAAAAGACACATAGGGTAAATGAGGGTGAGATGGCACATTTCAAATTTCCCCCACTTAAGCACTTCATTTTATATATTTTAGTATATATTTCGTTTCAGTTTGTCGTAATAACTCGAAGGAGTAAGGTGTCACCGCGCTGTGATTATTAATTATTAAATAAAAAATAAAAAAATTTTTTTTTTTTTTTTTTTTTTGTGAGAACTAATTTTATGCTCTTTGTGACTCGTTTTTCGGTAAGTATTTGGCACTTAAATCTAGTTTATGTATTTAAATACGTGCAAGAGAGAATTTTAATTTGTACTAGTACGAGAGGCAATGAACGAATAAGTGAAGTTGTATAAAATAAAAAAAATAGAATTTCGGGGAAAAGGGAGAAATGGCACTTTTCTGCGAGGGTGATATGGTATATGTACCATTTCACCCTCCTTGCAATATTTTAAATATTCAAGGTTCGATCATTTCTTTTCTTTTTCTTTTAATTTGATTTTCTGCGAATCGATGTTGTAAGAGATACTCCATAAAATAATTTTCTAATATTTATTATCTAATATAATTTTCTTTATAGAAATGCCAACGATATATAAACGAAAGACCAACTCAAATCGGGGTTTATGGCCGGAAACTGACCTAAAATCTGCCATTGAAAGTATAAAAGGCAAACTGATGTCCATTAATGCTGCTTCAAAGCATTATAAAGTACCTTCTACTACATTAAGAAAGCATCTTAAAACTCAGGGCAATAAAACACTTTCACTAGGATCTTTCTCCTGCTGGGGCGACGAACTTGAATTAAAAATGGTACTTTATTAATTTTTTTGTTGATGTTAATTAATTCATGTAATTTCTAATATGCTACCGGCGATTAGACCATTTTAAATGTGTTTTTACTAACACGAGAAATATATTAATATTTACGAACAATCATTCAACGAAATTGACGTTTCGATCCCAAAAGGGATGACTGGGTAAGGGGCATGCTTTGCCAACAATGGTCGCACGATACGTGCACATCGTATGAAATTACATGTAATAAATGTGGCAACGAAAACATAAAGAAAATGTAAAGTGCCATATCTCCTAATGTACGTGCCATATCACCTACAGTTGAAGGGGATATGGTATTTTTGAGTAATTTTTTATTTTTTATTTAAAAATGTGAATTTATATATTTATTTTATGTTATGCCTTAAATGTTGCTGTTATATTGAATAAAGTTGATTTTTGTTTTTACTTCGTTAGAATAGCTCTTTTATTTTTGAAAATATTGACGAAACAAAAAAGGTATACCATCTCCCCCACATTTACCCTATTTGATTAAGAAAAAAAAAGAAGAACTGCAAAAGCAATAAAAACTTGGCTGCCGAGCCAACGGAAACCGCTGTATGTCATGGTTCACATAGCATAGTTCTTCATTTTATTTCTTTTTGTTTGTTTGGCTTGGTGTTTCTTTTGTTATATGTAGATGAAAAAATTGATGATGACTCATTTAGATTAATAGATTATGACAATGTTTGTAGAATTGTCAAAAAAGCTGATCCCAGAATGAAATTTTGGAATTATTTTTCAGCCGAATTTAGGAGCAACGTGTTATTGGTAAGGACTATTTGCTTATAGTAATACTAATTTCGTAATTGGCTTAGTGTTTTAAAGCTTTATTTTAATTTGCTTAAATATATTATGCATGTGTGTCATCTGCTTAAATATATAATTTGATAATTTTTGTAGCACTATAGTATTTTAATGGTTTAACTTATGATTTTAGATTGATGATAATCACTCAACGCGATCTAATAGCACTCTATCACATACGTCCAATATATCACATCCGGAACATATTAATCCTGAAGCTTCCCATACCAGGGATCTCAGATCATCATCAGCTGAAAACATAGACAACTCAGCATCAGACAACGATAACACTTTACTTGGGATTGAGCTAACAAACTCTGACTCATGTTATATAGAGGTTATTAACATCTTTTAAATTCAGTTTTATTCTAAATAACCTACATTACTTTTAAATAGGTTGCAGATCCAATAAATCCTATTAGTGCGAGTGAAGCCGGACCATCATCAGTAGCCTGTGCATTATTCAGCCCATCCTCAACATCCGGTTCAACTTATTTGCAGCTGGACAACATTTTCACAATTCGAAGGCAGAAAGGAACAGTAAAGGACTATTTATCAGCGAGAGAAGGCAAATCGATTTTAAAATTTTATACGCAAAATAATGGCCTAGATGAGTATCATCGGAATAAATTAGTGAACGTAATTATTGTAAAGGAGTTTGAAGTTGGCAAATATCACGATGAAACTGATTTTGAAGTAACTACTGAGCGATTCCAAGAACTTACGTCGGACATAGTCGCCCTATTTCCTAAAGAATCTATAGTGAATTATATTACATCCTTTATTAAAAAAACAAGAAAAAAGGCTTCTGGTAAGCTTTGGGAGAAACTGCAAACTTTCAAGAAGAATTTACGGCGTTGCAAGAATTTGGATATTAATAAGTCTGTAAGTGCAGATTCAAATGAAGAACGGTCCCAATCAGAAGAAATACTTACAAAGCTGAAATTTTTGGAGAAGTATTTAGAACCACTACCAAAAATAAAAGAATATTGGATTGATACTGTCGAAGCTCGAGCTCAACTTTTTAAAGACAATATTAATTTTACCTTACAAACTATATGGACCGCTTCCCAATTTTGCGATCAGAGATGGTTACGAATATTTAAATAATGATTTTAAGTCTTTGTACAACGACTCTTCAGATAACCTGTTTAAGAAATGGCTAGAATTGAACGAGAAATTAATCACACTTGCGATTAATAAAAATAAAAATCAGCTTAACGATATATTGTTAAACCGAAGTGGACATGTTGGTTTTTCATATTATCTCACCTTACTTGCTACACCAGTTCGCAAAAGGAAATAAAGTGGCATTGGACGTTATTCGAATCAAGAAAGTGCTCATGCTTTTATAACTCTAGTTTCTGTAAGTATTTCATTAATTGTGTAGAATGAAGTGCGAATTCTAATTTCTAAATATTTTTAGGAACCTGTTTTGGTTCATGAGCAACTCGATAAAATTAGAAGTCAACTGCTTAAAGAAAAAAAAAAACTTTACAGCCAACTTTAATTTTTGTGGGGGAAAACTACTCCAGTATAAGTGAGACGTACTTGGCGATTGATAATACTCTATTTAGATGCAAGGACTATTTAAGAAGCTAGTATACGAAATATCAACCCCGTGGGATAATTATTTTATTATAGTAAGCTCGTTATTATTAGATTTAAAATGAAATGTTTTTTATGTAACAAACTTATGCCCAATGGAAAAGTTTACATTCATCATTTAAAAAATATCCATAAATTTATCAAAACGTTTAAATGTCAAGTATATACAGTTGAACGAACCTTTAATTTTATAAATAGTTTCAAAAAGCAAGTTGATAAGCACTTTCAAAATGAAATTATTAAGAAAAATGTTAATCATACAGCACCCACCGCGAATTCAAATTATTTAGATTTACTTGAATGTTCCTACAATAAACCCGAAAAAGACACTTCCGCACCTTTCAAATGTGATGACTTAAAACAAATGAATTATGAAGTTCTAAAAAATGAAGCTAATTTACATTTAATCAATAGTTTATATAAAAAACATTCTTTTTGTAGAAAAGATATACAATATATAATAAATACCTTTTCTGAATATTTTAAAAGTGGCTTATTTAAAAAAATTGTTGAAGATACAGTGAAATCAAACGTCACGACAGACGATGATTCGGTGTTAGCAATTCTACATACATATTTTCGAAAATCATTTTCATGATATTTCCACAGAACACAAAAGATTTCAAATGTTACAGCGAAACTCTTTATACACTTCCACTACATCTCTTACAATTGGTAGTAGACTCGATTATTTGCGCCACAATGGGGCTATGACAATGCAAAATATTTCTGTAAAATATAAATTCATATCTTTGAAGAAAAGTGTACTATCTTTTCTTGAAAATGAGAGTGTCTTTGCTCATGTTATGGATTATCTAAATATTTTAGATAGTGAAAAAGATACCATATGTAATGTAATGCAGACCTCATTTTGGAAAAATATTTGTTCAAACTATAAATCTAATAGTATTGTTTTGCCTTTGCTAGTATATTACGAAGATTTTGAGTTTAACAATCCATTAGGTTCAAGGACAGGCTATCAGAAACTTGGTGCTGTGTACGTGTCCTTCCCTTATGTTTCTGAAGAATATCGTTCAAGACTTGATAATATCTTTGTAACACTTTTGTTCAATACGCTCGACAAAAAAAAATATGGCAATACAATTTTCAGTTTACTTATTGATGACTTAAAGGACTTAGAAGCTAATCCCGTCAATATATTGGGAAAACAAGTCTTTTTCGTTCTTGTTTCTTGCATTTGTGATAATTTAGGACTTAATTCTATGCTTGGATTTACGGAAAGTTTCTCAGCCAATTATTTTTGCAGGATATGCAGAATACATAAAAATGAACCTAAAACAGCCACTAAGGAAAACGTTTTAATACTCAGAAACCCTTATAACTACGAGAACGATTTGAAAATGTCTGACCCCAAAAGAACTGGGATAATCTCACTATGCGTTTTTAACGAATTGCGAAACTTTCATGTATCCAAAAATTTCAGCGTCGACTTACTTCATGATCTTTACGAAGGATTTTGTAACTTTGAAGTTGCTTTCATTCTATTATATTTCATAGAAAAAAAAAATATTCGATATCAAAATATTAAATAATAGAATAACCGGGTTTTACTACGGAGAATTTGAAAATGTGAATAGGGGTCAAGAAATTGCAATAGAAAATTTAAAAAACTAAAACCACAAGTTAAGGTATTCCGCGCCCGAGTTGATGTGATTTATAAAATACTTAGGACTAATTATTGGTGATTTAATCCCAGAATGTGATGTTATGTGGAAAATATTTTTAACTTTACGAGAAATTATCGACCTTTTATTTCTGGAAAGAATTTGTGAAGATAATGTTGCTCAATTAGAAAAGTTAATAATTTTGCATCATTCATTGTACCTTCAGCATTTTAAGCTTCCGTTAAAACCGAAACATCACTTCCTGACGCATTATCCTTCTTTAATGAGAAAATTTGGTCCCATTAAGCAGTTTTGGGTAATGAGGCATGAAGCAAAACACAAGCAACTAAAGGAAATAGCCAATTCTACAATGTCAAGAAGAAATATTTGTCATACAATTGCCGAACGGCTTCAGTAAAGATTTTTCAAAAGGAAATGTGATAATGATTTTGTTCCATTCTTATTTTTGGGAAAAGAAATAAAAAGTTATTCTGAAAATTTGGATGTAGGTATATTAGAGAATCTAAAATGTATAAGTAATAATATTAAATTTGTTAATTGGGTTGAAGAAAGTCTCAAAATTTCAACGAAGATGATTTACCAAGTTTTGGTTTGATCCACAGTTTTTCAGTTCTTCCTAACGAAATTTGTTTTTGTATTTGTCAGTTGTTAAAGACAATCTTTTTTGATAATCACCTGTATGCTTTTGCTGTGGATAAAACCGACATTCAAAAGTCAATCGAATTAAATTTAAGCATGTTGTCATTTTACACAATTAATAAATGTAAATCTACGTTTTACGTAACCGGATATTAATTCGACATTTTTAAATATTTACCTAATTTATTTTCTGTTTAAACATAACTTAATCATAAAATAACCAATTAAATTATTTGTATTATTATAAAAATTCTTTATAATTAATAATAAAAATGTGCAAAAAAAAAAAATTTATTAAGAATTTAATTTGTCTGTCTGTAATCAGTTTGATTTTTCGGCATTTTTTATAGAGAAATATATTAATTGTTCATGGCAATTCCAATATTTTCGATTTGGTAAATCAGAAAAATACAGAGGCCAATCGCTCATAATATATCTACTGAAAAAAATTAGAAATATCTTCCACCCTCCCCGTAATTATCCGTCCCAAAACAGCCTATAAGGATAGTTAGAAAATACGTAAAAAATACGGAATTTTACCTATATTTTTTCTCATTGTAGAGGTTAGATTTTAGAAAGGGGTTCATTAAACTCCAAATGTTTACACTAAAAATACTTTAACTAGTATTACTACGTATCCCTTAAAATACAACCAATATAATTGAGAAAGTGTAATCCATTCACTAAAATCTAAACAAATATGTGTCCTAACAATGTATCTGCTATGTATCACCACGAGACCAATTATATTGCGCATGGTGGTGCGAAAAAAAATATTTAACGAAGAGTAAATGTACATATTTAGTCCAAACAACAGGCACACAACCAAACCAACCAACAATAAAAAGAGCTATTTAAGCTTAAAAACCCAATAATTTTTCCTGCCTCCATACATAAATTACATAGCATCATTCCCATTCTCACGAACATAATTAATTTATACTAATTTGTGTTTTTTTTTTGCTGTTCGTTCCTGTTTCATTAAATTTTATATTTTTTGAACTTAACTCAAGTCACCCGACGATAACGGAGTAATAAACAAAAAACTGGCTAACAAAGTGTAGAGTGTCGTGATCGATTTTAAAATGTAACTTTTTAGCGAACTTTTCTTGCAGTCAAACACAATTTTCATTTTTCATGTTCATTTTCTATTTGGAAAAGTTAATTTTTATTTCGTGTTAGTAGAGTAAAGTAAAATGTAGAGTATTCAAATGCTGCAAAAACTACTGAAGTTAAAGGATACGTAAGCTCACAAAGTTGTTTTTGTTGTTATGGTATGTTTTACTTTTGTGTTGCAATTTTATCTATTCTTCCATTTATGTACATTTACCTATAGCTATATATACAGTGTACACCAAACTCCCCTGTATATTGTATTTGTAAAATAAAAAAATATGTTCTACAAAATTTACCTCCCTATAAAACTGACAACGTAATGTAATCAAGTCACGTGATTTCTATTGCACACATCAGTGTATAATTAAGAATTTTTGTTGAAATTAAAAATAAATTAAAAGCTCTAGAGTTACATTTTTTTTTTTTTGAGTTTGTATGAATGTATGTTATTTATGTGAGCACATACTAAACGCATATAAAATACATATACATATATGTATTCTATATACAGATTGGTTGAAAATTACTAATATGTATTATACATTTTTTTTTGGACAACGCAAAGTTCTATAAACATTATTGCATTTACATAGAATGGGGATTTATATATAACATACATAAAAAACCGTAAAATGTACTTACCGTAAAAAAAATTCTATTGTAAACCATATTACTACAATTATTTCCATAACGAATAATGCAGCAACAGCTTGTTGCTCGTACTCATTAATTGTAGAAAAAACACTTAAGGCTAAGCATGTGAACACCATTAGAAATCTGAAAATGTAAACAAGAAAAAAAAAACAACATAAAAACCAATAACTGTAATTTAATTATTTTAAAAGCTTTATATACTAATTAAAAACCGAAAATAATTAAAAAATATTACATTTTCTACCATTTACACAAAATACTTGATTTTGCCGTACTGGATAATGATTTCACTTGTGCTGTCTACAGTCTACAATGTTGCGTATTTAATTCAAAAAGGACAGCCAAACTTGATTCCCTTAATAGGTACAGCTTTTTGCAAAAATTTTACAAACCGAACCATTATTAATAATAATTTCCCAATTTGGCGCATCCGCCCAATGTTGTGAGTTTTTTTTAGACTTGCAATAAAATCGCATGACTCCGATTAAGGAAAAAATGAAAGGTTTTATTTTTTGGAAATTAAATACAAACGATAAATTTAATTTTTTTTATTACCCGTGTGGGAAATCGATATTACACATTTAAAAAGAAGGCAGTAATGGAAAAAGGCCACCAAAAAATAGTAGATTACGTACTGAGGTGGAAAGTATTCAATTCCTGTCGAGAGAGCTTATGTTTACCGAGAGGCGTAGCCTTGAGGTAAACTAGACTGTGTCAGATAGACAACTATTTTTTGTTGTTTCTCTGATAGTATCAATCGATTTGTAGTATGTGGGGGTTGCAGCAATCCAATTTGGAATGTCGGTTAGTTGTTGACAGAGTCCGTTTTTGGAATTAGGTTGTAATTTTATTTACATGTATTAGAATTGATATTTATTAACAGTTTGCCCAGTCCTGCAACGTATTTAAATATTATAAGAATATTTAATATTTAAGCCAATAAAAACTGACTAAAGTGGCAGCAAATAATCTTCAAAAGCTCCAAAATTATTGATTATCTAAACACACTTTGTCTATAGATTTTTATGTAATTTTCATTAAATTTATAATTCGCTTGCGAAACTTGGACAAATAAAGCTAAGTTTGATTTACTGTAAAATGCTCCTATAAACTATATCGGCGTGAAGGCTATGCGACGAAGAGATCCATCAGGAGGCGACATATGTAGGTGCAAACCATCCACCTTCATGGCTTGTCAATGTGATTTGGTTGCTGTCATCGCATACGCCATTTTCAAGGGAACCGTAAATCTTTGAACTGAAATGGTAGGTTGATGGGTATAACTGATATATGTGAAATGAGAACTCCCACTTCTTTAGCTGCCCCGGTCATAATGGTGGCTCTTACAATATTCCTGGTAATTGAGTGAAAAGTAATCTTGTACCATTCTGGCCTTGGCACATCGATATTGTGCATCAATACAACCGGTACATCCACCTTTAAATTGTGTGAGGTTACGTCAGATATTCGCAGTGAATTCAGAAACTCAACCGGATATCATTACTTTGATTACGGAAGCGTAATTTGTCCCTTCTTCTGGAGTTACATTCAAATTTTTTTTGTTTATTTCAATAACCGTTTTATTTTTAGTAGGGTTCCCCTCCCCGTCTGAACAACATTGCAAAAGTCTTTCATCAAATTGATTGTAACATCGACGTCTGTAAGTATTCACTCGATCCCGTAGGAATGACAAGTAATATTCCGCCTGTCAACAGGCCCACTATACCACCCATTAAGTGTGAGTTGCCGCGAATGTGCTGCAGACTCCCTGAGATGAAAAGAGATCTCAGATCTAGGCCCACAAATGCATGTTTGTGTCGTTTTGACGTCGCGAAAACTTGTCGGTCCACGCACTTGGTTAAGCAGTAATCGCACACAAAAACACTGAACATTGCTTATGCACGGTCTACACTCGTCCAACTGCGTCTCCTGCTATGACATTGGGCCAATTATAAACATATCGTTTTCACTCTTTTCTTGTCGGTTAAGTCTCGCCATTCTTTGATTGCAGTTTTGCTTTGACAAATAGATGCGTTCTGGTGAACTAAATTTAAATGCCTTTCGTGTAATAGCAATTGAAGAATCCTGGAGGCTGATTCATTTCTACAGACGTAACAACCTGCTCTAAATAACTGCACTTTATCTCGAGGGTCAAAGTATACATTTTTTGTTGCACGTTAAATGTCCACCTTTATTTATATACTTACAAATATATTATACTTTGTCGATTGTCGCCTATACTGAAATATACGCTTCTACGTTTATATTTGCATCGAGAATTGTTGACAATATTGGTGAATAAGGCACTAAACGCAACTATTATCTACGATCTTGCTGTCGTTCACCTCTTACGTTTATCTTAGTTGTTCGCCAATTGTCCTCTGGTGTTCTGCATCGATACTGAAGATAGCTCTTGTCGTTGTGTTGTGTTTAGTTAAGCATTATCCTTGAAACTCTTTTGAGCACTTCTATCGATAGTATCGAACAGCTCTTTATCGACACAAATCGACACAAACGTCCGGAATCTCAGTTCCTAAAACATCGTCGACCTGATATGGGTGCAACTTTTCGTATTCTGAGGTAGCCCGCGCTTCCATCTGGAATCACCAAAAATGTAGCCTTTTGTGGTTATAGCAAGAAGATGAGCAATAAGCCCAGATAGTATGTATCACGTACCAGCCGACAATACTATCAGCTTCATTATGAGCCTGAATATTGACTGGACGAATAACTAAGTAGGGTCCAAGCACAAAAGATCTTTTAGGTCGCAGTGCAAGGTGGCTGAACGTTCATATGCCCCTTCAATAATAATAATAATAATAATACGGTAAATGAAATAATTCAACAAATGGGTGAATTAAAATTCATTGAAACACAAATATTTTAGGAATATATTTTTTTAAATATACAATCAGAACGCAACCTTAAAAATTACTTAACAATTAAACCCAGAAACAAATCCAAAAAATGTGTGTAAGTTATGATAAGTAGAATTTCAGTGAATGTAAATGGGCTGTAAAACGAAATGGATATAAGGACTCGAAATTCTTTATCTTGATTGTCAAAAATCTCTTTTCCTTGCTTTACAAAGATGTTAGAAAATAAAAGTAAGATTAAATATTTTCTCCCTTCATTCAACTAAGATATGTATATGTTGAACCGACAATAAATTTGGCCAAAATAATAACGAAAAAAATGGTCAATCACGTAACTTTGATCGCGTCCATTAAACTGATTTGGATGTAAAGTGAGAAACATGTTGCTTCTATTTTTAATTGAAGTTCCTATATGATCGTAAATTCTTCTGTGTATTTATAATCCAAACAAAAGGATCAGCTCTGCCAATTCCCTTGTTGGGAAAATCCTCATCTACAATAGCTATAGTCGCACATTTATTGAATAATGTGGTGGTGCGCCATTTTGTTCAAATATTAACTTCCTCCTAATGTTTAAGTTAATTTAGATTACGTTCAAGCAATAGGGTCCGTTTAAAGTATTCCCGATTAGACCAGCCCGAACGTAAACGCCAAATGTATCTAATTTTTTACAATTTAGCTATACTTCTTGAAAAATACTTTTGATCATACACTAAAACGTTTCACAAATTTAACACTAAATAAAAACCCAAACTTAACAAGTTTTTTTGTCGTTACTTTGTTTGTGCAGATTCCATTTCCTACTAAGCCCCTTAATTTATTACTCAACCCCAACTTAATCTCCAATTAAACTCCCAACCCAATCCCAATGCATTCATCAAATGAACCCATAAACTAACCTTAAACTCGATCACTAATTCAATCCAAAACCCATCGCCTTACTCAAACCGCAAATCAACTCGGCCCAAAAAACTAGTTGACCACATGAATTTAATTCAGTTATCTTCAGTTATGTCTAAATTCTTAGAGTTTGTGAATACCAATTTTTAAATACTCTGTATTTTTTCTATAAACCACTTCAGTAAATTACAGGTGTAGAATTTTGACATTTTATGAAGAGAAGCATACATTTGCTTTATAAACCAGCATTTTCGAATAGTATAGATAAGTGTTGATTTCAACCATTAAATTCGAATTATATAGCATTCTTACCAGCTCTCAAATTGAACAGTACGAATAACTCCACTCACATTTTTACTTTTCCCACTATAACGAAGTTATATTGAGTGAGTATTGTAATCGCGAAAAAAATTTTGATCCAGATTTTCACATTTCTCAGAAAAATGTCGTGTCCGTCCTTTCGCCGTTTCAGTCATACATTTTTATGATTTTTATTTTGCTTCCCATTCTCACGAATGTTGATAATTTTGGTCTAAATTTTGTACAAAGATAAATTTTAGTAAAAAGCAGTTCCATTCGAGTCTAGAATAGAGGGGGTTGCAGTGGAAGAGAAAACTGCCAAACAAATTTTCTCAAAAAACGGGACCGACGATTTTTTTGTTATATCGATGATACATTTTACACTTCATCATCTACCTTTTCACAAAATTTCAAGTCAATTAAAGCATTACGTGGGGTCATTCTAACAAAGTGTATTTAAGATAAAAACAGATTATGACCGACTTGTTGATCGATACATTATTTATGAATTGCTTTAATAAAATTGCGCTTAAAAGTATTATTTCTGTGTAATAAATTCTCTTGGTAGTAAAGGTCGTATGTAAATCTTAGTAAGAAATTACTATGAGACGCCTGTAAAAAAATGAAATACTATGTGACAAGGAGATGGGATTCGGTGACAAAAGATAATTAACGTTAAATCTAATTTTGGTCTGCGTGCGTTTTACTATTTTGTATTCTCGTTCAGGCTGAAGCACCGAGTAAGGAATTATATCGGCCAATTCTCACATTGCTCACAATATTATGTTGTGATGCGAACAAATGGCACAAATTTTCACAAAATAAATTTTGATTTGAACGGAGTAATTTAAATTTTTGTCATACCAATTGTGTTTTTGGGGAAGGGGTCTTCAAATTTAACGGAATTTGAACGGAAAATGTTTGTAAAATATAAATGGTTGGAACAGTGTCGTACGATGCGAGGAGTGGGACAGACCCATATTTTTTAAATTAATCTGTGTTCCAAACGAAAAAAATATCGCATAAAAAGTTAAAAAGTTCAATTTTTGACATTTTATTCACCACAAATATTTTATGTGCTCGGCGACCAGTTAAAATTTGTTATCTTTTGTTTATTTATGTATAATGCGAGTTCACGTAAAATTTGTTCTGAAAAATTTTCAGCAGGCTCATAGTCTATTTTAAGTGAAATCTGCTCTAGATTACCTTTACAAATTTGACTGTACTGTAATATTTTGCAATTAAATTCAATAATTGCTTGTATAAAACGTACAACTGAATTATTATCGGTATATATTTAACGATATTATTATTAATTTTAAAATTAAGTTATTTTTACTTCACAAAACTAACAAAAATAAATAAAACTAACCGTCAAAATTTCAACTTTTCAACTAGTTCCAATTGGAACAGCAAATGGGTTGGGTACAGTTGCCTGTATCACATAATACTCTTTATAAAATCCCATAAACATAATACCGTATTACAAAATCTTGTATTACAAAATCCCGTATTTCAAAATCCCGTATTTCACAATCCCGTTTTATATCATCACATAAAGGCTTAGGTTAGATTCAAAATTGCGCGATTTTTAATCTAACCTAAGGCTTTGTATGATGATATAAAACGGGATTGTGAGTCCCTCCAGAGATTGAAAATACGTAAGTACTGTATCAAACAATCAAACATAATTAATTGTTGTAAACTTCATGTGAGTAATCCATCGCAGTTAGCGTTGTATCACAAATGAATCATTGTAACTGCAATATAATATATGTATGCATTTGTTTCTTACATTTGTTAATTAATGCACATGCATTATAATTATTAGTTTTATCTAACATTCTAAAAGGAATATTTTAAAATAAAATAATTTAAAATATCTACAAGGCACCTAGTAAACTTTCATATCAAGGTAAGTACTAGTTTAATAACTAAAAAAGCTCGTTGTTTATTTATGTTTATACATTCAGTATTATGTTTCAATTTTAATTAGTATTTCTGAGGATATCCCGACTACATTACCGCATCTAAATGAATATTTCAATTGTTAAATCCAATAAAGGGAAAGATAAATTGATCATCGATGGTTATTTGTATTTATTGGACAGCAAAACAAAAGACACGTACAATTGGGTTTGTTCTCAACGCAAAGCTTTGCTCTGCAAAGGTAGAGTAATTACTAAAATATAAGACGCACTACTTATTGTCGTGAAAGGTCATTTACCCACAGTCATTCACCCTCAGCCCAAGAAAAACCAATAATTACAGCGATTAATTTTGTTAAAAAAATGGCACAAAACGACCTACAAATTCCACCTTCGCAAATAATTACTAACAGCATTGTACATACAAATGCCGATTGCAGAGTTTTTCTTCCGAGCAAAGCAGCACAAAAAGTCAAAATAACGAGAATGAGGGCTTCTCATAAAAAAGAACCAAAAAGTCTTCAAGAAATCAAGATTCCAGATCATTTAATTTATTTAGAAGGTGAATTGTTTATATTAAGCGAAAAAGAATTTGAAAATGAACAATTTTAATGGGAACACGTTCCAGTCTAAAACTATTAGAGGAATCGAAATGCTGGTTGATGGATGGGACATTCTATGTCGTTCCAGCCATTTTTAAGCAATTGCTCAGGATTCACGGAGCTGTAGAGAGTGAAATTATACCAATTTTGTTTTGTCTAATGACGAAAAAATCAAAAAAAGTTTACAATCAACTGTTTTTGGAGCTGTGTCGTGTTGCTTGTGATTGGGGAATAAACCTAAATCCTTCTCAAATAATAACAGATTTTGAAAAAACAATCACAATAACGGCAAAAGAATATTTTAGTTCAGCTTTGTTCAGCGGATGTTTGTTTCATTTTGGACAAATTATCTGGCGACAAGTCCAAGCAAATGGACTTGTGAAAAAATATGGTAATTCGTGCAGTTTTAGTCAACAAATTAAAATGTTAAAAAGTTTGGCATTTGTGGCAGCAGCCCAAATTGAACTACTTCAACGCACTGCATAGAAGTTTTAATCATCCCGATTTAAAAATTATAAGTAATTGGTTTAAAAAAAATTATGTCGTTGGCCCTAATGGCACACTTGCTGATGCCATTGAAAATAATTTACCGAAAACTCAAAATAATATGGAGGCTTGGCATCATTCTGGGCTTTACAAAATTATTATGCATCTGGCAAATGAGTTAATAATTTCCAAGACAACAGTGGAAAAAGTTAAGTCCAGAGAAAAAATTCCACGAAAGAAAAAATATATAAAACAGCGCGGAAACTTAACACGAATATACAACACTATTAATGAAAATACAGACAAACTCGATTATTTGAAAAGAATCGCAAATAATATAGTTTTAAATTAAATAATATTTTCTTTAAAACGAATTAAAAGAAAAATTTAATAAATGAATTCCACAAATAAAAGTAAAAAAATATTGTTTTTTAATTTAATGAATCCCGTAAATAATCCCGTAATTCCGTAAAAAACATAATTCGGGATTTTGAAATACGGGATTTTGAAATACGGGATTTTGAAAAACGGAATTTTCAATAACGAGATTTTGAAATACGGGATTTTTGTGATCTACGGGATTTTGTGCATTCGGGATTTTGAAATACGGACATAAGTACCGATCCCCAGCAAATCGGTTAAAAAATGAGGTTACTTAAATATTTCTTACCACAGTTAAAATATTTAACTTTTTAACCAATTGGAACACAGCCGCGAATGTGATTATAGTAATTGTTTTATTTCTTGTTTGTACACAATCTTACTGACAGGGATGAAGACGTACATCTTTTTCATCATAATTCGTAATAACATTTTTCAATTTTGGGGGGCAACTCCAGCTCACCAGGACTCCAAAACATTTTAAACTAGTCCGCAGCTGACAGGTTAGATAATGAAAAACTGAATTATTGCAAATTTCCGAAAACTCTGCAACTTCCTTTTCCTTAAAATGACCATAAATTATAGTACAGATATATGATAGCAGAATTGTATAATGGTTTGGTTTGGTACACTCTCTTTGGTTTGACGCTTTCTGAGTTACAATTAGAAAAGGTAGAGAACGCAATAAACTGGTAAACAAATAACGTTTTTGTATTGATTTTACTAGAACAGAAAACTGGAAGATTTTGTTTTTTAAATGAGACAAAATATTATCCTAGACTAACTTATCAAACTAACATCTTTTTTATGTAATTACCCTTATTTAAATGAAATTGTCTTAAAAATGTTTTAATTTCTTTTCGCAAAATCAATTGAGAAAAAGTGATTTCATTTAATCACTTCGTGATTATGTTTTGTAGAATTTAATAGAAATAGTTTGGCCTAGTTCTGTGTTTAGTCAGGATTAGTCATTTTTGGACTAATAAATGCGATAAAAGCATTCGCGTATATGAAATTTACTTAAATTTAATTTTACAACATAAACCAGACATGTTTCTTATCTTCATCGAAAAAGATACCGTATAATCCCCAATTTTAATAATATAATTTAATGTTTACATTAAGCCTAAGTATGATACACACCGTGAATGTCTACACAACACTGGATTTGGTTGCCTGGGAGAGGTAAGTTAAATTAATGAAATATTTACTTTGTAACCTTTGAAGAATTTACTGTTTGCCAATTTTATTTTGAAAATCACATTATTTTGAATTTCACACAAAACTTTAAAAAAATTGAATCACGAACCGAAACCTGATTAAATATGGATTAGAGGGACATTAGCATACCTTTAGCTAAATTTTACTTCGTGCAAATTTCCATGTATTATTTTTCTGTTTTTTAGACAGGGAATAGTGATCAAGGGAATTTAAAAATCTTACAATGCCTCAATCTTATAGTTTACCTTAATTATCGCAGGGTTAGCAAAACTTTTCATTCTGTTTAATATTGCTAATAACTACTCAAGAAACAATTCCTAAGCAAAGTCAGAAACCAACTAAGGGAAAAAGGGTGTTAATCGGCCTAAAATTCAGTAGAGTCGAATTTTCAAGCTTTATGAGAGCCAGAGTCAAATCGATGCTATTCTCAATTTTTATTTTTGGTTCGGTTAGTATCAGTTAGTATCAGAATAACCCCTAGTAGATTATCGAGTTTTTCATACCAAACCGCGTGCAAGCGCCTATCACTCGATTAAAATATGTTGCTTTCTTCATAACAGTTTATAAACAGTGACTATTTAAAGTTAAATGCTTGTTTATAATGCACAATTTTTCACAATTAAAAATTAACGCAAAGGGTTATGCAACAAATTATTAAACAAATATTCTAAGAAATATTTAACGATTTTTTGTTTAAATTTTCAATTCGGTTTCAACCTACTCAACTCACACAATCCTATACCTTTTTGCGCTACTCAAAAGTGGCCTCCTCTCAGAGGGATATTTGGATCTGCTCAAAGCTTAATCAAAACAAGTTCACAAGTATAGTTTTACCATGAATTGCGTACAATTAAATTCAACTTTGAAATTAAGTACTTAGTGAGACTTTTGTTTAAATAGAACTTGATATTTTTAATATTATAAATAATTGAAAAATGTAGCCTTTAAATTTTAAGCTTTTAAGTTTTCAAATAGTAGAATATTATTCCACTGAATACTCCATCAAACTTTATAAAAATATCAATTATTACAAACAAGATTATATTTTAAATGTTTATGAAATTCTAAGGATTCTGAAACTAAACTAAACATAAAAAATGGAGCTGTGGCCAACACACGACTTTCTTTTACGAACAGAGAATTTTGAGAAATTTAATAATTTTTTTTTCCAATTTTTTTTTATAAATTTTTTATTTTTTATATTTTTCGGACTCAGGCGACCTCAAAACAGATAAATCTCTAAAAATTTTAAGGTCCAAAATTTTCATGATTACTATACTTTATTTTACTAGAGTAAAAGAAAAGAAAATATTAAAAAATATCGCTTTCTAAGGTTTAACCACAGATAAGAATAGACAGATGTGGATCTTATAGGGGCCATATTTATATTCCAAATTTCAATAGCAAAGTCTAATCCAATCTGTTTAGACCAGGACGTATATGTATATAATTTACAGTTCTTTCCCTTTTTATCCTTTTACCCATGACTATTTTTATTACATCAAAACAAAAACGAAGCATTTCGTTTTTTTTGGTTTTCGTTTGTAATAAAAATAGTCATGGGTAAAAGGATAAAAAGGGATAGAAATGTAAATTATATATACGTTCTGGTCTAAGCAGATTGAATTGGAATTTGCTATTGAAATTTGGAATGTAAATATGGCCCATACAAGATCCACATCTGTCTATTCTTATCTGTGGTTTAACTTTAAACTTTTGGTAGAACAGCACGTCACCCTTACACTCACCCAATACATATTTAAGTACGTAATGTTCACTTGTTTTAACTTTTGATGTGACAAGTGAAAACGTTTTACAAATCAGTACCTTGTTTTTAGAAAGTGAGCGACTCGAAATTTAGGTTTTATTCGCATACAATTAAGACGGCATCGAAAGCCGCACCGCAAACCTATCGTTCCAATGATTTGCATTGCTTAAGAGCACCATAGCAAGAGAACGCGTCATATGATCAGACAATTGTGGTGCGTAAATTTTTATTTATCTAAAGAAACGGTGACGGTTAATTTGAACACTTGTTTGAAACCACTTGTTACTACAAAATTCAAACTACGAAGAAAATGCTTATGAAAAAGATAATACATATCATTTTTCACATTCAAACCGGTCCGCAAGTCAGACACTTGCATTGAATCTCAATGTGCAGGGTGTCAAGGTTCACGCAGGCGACAGAGTCAGTTATACAGCGACGAGACTACCTTGTACTAGGCAAAACTTTGTTGCGTGACTGCGAGTCGCTGAAGATTCCTTGGCCACTGACGGGATACAGTTTATTTTCGAATTTGAAAAAAAGAATGTGGACTCGCGCCATGGTTGACTTCGACATACCCCTTCAATCGTTCGTAAAAGAAAGTGAGTTAGCCGCACCTCTATTTTCTTTTGTTTTTTTTTTTTGGAACCAGTTTGAATTTAATAGATTTTATGTAAACCTTATACTTTTCAAGATATTTGCAAAATAAATTTTCTGGACCAAGGGAGTGGCCACTTCCGGTTGACCGATTTGGAGTAAAATTCACTGGGACCTCCCAATTGATCAAAAAAGCTTAAATCTGAAGTTTCAGTTCGATTGGTTAAACCATCTGGGCTGTAGAGGAGACACAGACCGACCGACAGACTGACAGACTGACAGACTGACAGACTGACAGACTGACAGACTGGCAAACTGACAGACTGACAGACTGACAGACTGACAGACTGACAGACTGACAGACTGACAGACTGACAGACTGACAGACTGACAGACTGACAGACTGACAGACTGACAGACTGACAGACTGACAGACTGACAGACTGACAGACTGACAGACTGACAGACTGACAGACTGACAGACTGACAGACTGACAGACTGACAGACTGACAGACTGACAGACTGACAGACTGACAGACTGACAGACTGACAGACTGACAGACTGACAGACTGACAGACTGACAGACTGACAGACTGGCAGGCTGACAGACAGACACCATTTCGAAACCGACTTTTTCGGACTCAAGGACCTCAAAACAGATAAATCCCTAAAAATCTGAAACTCCAAAATTTTCATGATTTCTATACTTTATTTTACTAAAGTAAAAGAAAGTAAAATAATAAATATATTGTATGATTACTGAAAAGAGCCGGAGCAAAGTAGAACATGCTTCTCAGCGTGATCAGACCTCGGGAAGTTGGTTAAAGAAATGTTTTTAAATTAGTTCGTTTTGTGCCAAATTTCAAAGTTATTATTCACTATTTATTGTTATGAAAAATTTTAATTGTTTTTAAAATATTAATTTGTTTTGCGTTATTAATATTAAGTTAATCGAGAAATTGACAGCTTACTAAAATCAAACTAATCTCGAGCATTTGTTAAATTATTTCAATAAATTGCTTGGGATTTATTGCAATAATTGGCCAAATATGAAATTTGAAATGTAATACGAGCTTAAAAATTATTTTGAAGACTTATAGCACTGTTCAATTTTATGGAAAAGAAATATTTAGTTTCAAATTAATCTGGATAATGGAGATTCCTTCCATTCTAATTTTAAAAGTAAATGTCCTTTTTCCGGAATATTTAAAAATTAATTAGTTCTTTTCCAGAATTTATGAAAAAGAAAGATTTAATTTTGAAATATTCTGGAAAATTGAGATTTCTATCCTAACTTTAAAATTAAACCAGAAGATAACCTTGTAACAAAATTATTTAGTCACTAAATGTTCACATATTTTTTAAATTTGCTTTGCTGTTTTTGAACTTAACATTTTCCCGAAGTGTTAATTTTTTGTTTGATATTAACAAACTTGTACCGTCATCTACCCGTGTGACAGTGATTTTGCACAATCGATTTTTATTGTTTATAAGGGGAGAATTCGCAATAAAATGACCACTACAAATTTTATTTAAACTGGAGAATATAGATAGTATTTACCTCTTCCTGTAGCTTATTCATGCTGTTTTTAACTATACCCACTGATTCAAATAAATTTGTAAGTAATCCAGTTTGGAATTCCAGCAGGTCGCTACATCATCACAAACGTAGTAAACGTAATATTTTTTAATTGAACAATCAACTCAAAAGTTGTCTTGCTTTAAATGCCAAGCCATTTAAAATCAATTGCTTTATCACAAGCAACACAACAAAAGTCAAGTTTTTTTGTAGTCGAACCGCAATCATGGCACTTCTTCTCCATTAGAAATATGATGTGATATGTCGGAAAACTCTAGGATCGCCCTGACAAAATTAATTAAACAACATTTTCACCAAAACACGTGTGAATTTTGACTATCTCGGCCCTTCAGAGCTTGTCAATTCATAGTGTTCCCCACTAGCCATTAATTTGACATTATCATATCGATAGCTTATAGTAGGTATGAGCTATTTAAGGTATATTATGTGATATGTCGGAAAACTCTAGGATCGCCCTGACAAAATTAATTGAACAACATTTTCGCCCAGAAAAATCGTGTGAATTTTGATAATCTTAACTTGCCAATTGATTTTATTTAAGATTTGTAAAGGCAACTTAAATTCTTGTGTTGTTTGTTTTTATTTTATTAATTATTTTATCATTATCCACGTGATATTTCGTTTCAATTTTTTTATTGAATTACACTGTAAACAAATTGTACACTTTCTTCAATATTTTCTTTGACAAATTTTGTCAGAAATTTTTGTCAGAAACTTCACACCGATCAATTTTCCATAAAACTGAAAAGTTTTGAAAAACACGGCCAAACAAGTATCTGTACGGCTTCTTAAACAATTTATGAAACTATTTGGATTAGGTATCAAAGTATAAACTGGGTTTTAAAATCGAGTTTTTTCCTAGTTTCTAATTCGTTTATAAAAGCTCGATTTTTAACATTGTGACTTTGTAAGATCAAGGTTGATTTGATATTACAAAGCTAAATAAACATCTATATATGAGACTGCGGATTGTTTATCCAGTTTTCACTCGAGTTTAACTTTTTCCTATAATTTCGTGCCGAAATAAGTAGTTAGCTATGGAATTTCTTAATCTTACTAATTCACATATTAGATTCGGTTATGTTACCAACAAATTCTCACCATAAATCTCAATTATTAGTGTTTCTATAAAATTATGTCATTTGTGTGGAAAAAGCTTAAAACAATATTATTCAAATTAGATTATGTTTTGTGTTCATTTATTTCTTTGAAACATTTAAACTTAAAGACTTTCTAGTTGTTTCCCGCATTAAATGCTGCTGCGTGCCGTACACTAATAATTATGTTCTCTATGCAAATTTTGTTTTTGTTTCTATTTAAACTAACAAGCTTTCATTTTGTATTATGTTTGACCAATTTAAAAACCAAACCAAAAAAAAAATAAGTTAATGAAATTAATTAAAAAATAATATTTAACGATGTAGATTACAATCACGTCTATACGATTATTATACAGGAATATGATACAGAACATTTTTCCCGTAAATTTTTTATTCATACAAATTTACATACGAATGTAGATATGTTATGTACCTACATTTTCGATTTCTAATCAATTTTCTTGTACATAATGTACATATACATATTTATATTTTCAACCAAATCTCCAGGGAAAATTTCTTATTTCATTAGAATTGATTTTTATGTTGTAAACGTACCTATGTATGTACATACATATATACACATTTTATAATATTGAAGCTCGTTTTCTGCATTTATACTGACATATGGCGCTGATATTTTATTTAAAATTTATAAATATAATTAATTTCAATAGCCCGAGAGCAAATTCACTAGTTGGTTTATGATGTTCCTTATAAATATAAGTACATACGAGTATATAGGTATAAATAACAAAATGATATAAAGCGAAAAGATTTATTGAAATATTTATATTTCCATTTCACATACATGCCAACGGAAAAGCTCATTTTGTTTTAACATATTTGATGTATAAGAGACAGAAATCAAGTACAAAATTAGTTTTTCGCATTCATTCGTAAATCTAAAAACGTTTCATCGAGTTTCAGGAAATATTTTCGTTTAATTCCAATTTAAAAAAAAAATGATTTGGCAGATTGATAGAAAGCAAGCAAACTTTTATGACGAGAAAATAATTAAATTTTTATATTTTATTGGATACAAATTAATTTGCCTAATTTCTTATAAAGAACCATTATCACTAATTGATATACTAAATAAATAACAAAATATATTTTCTATATTTGTTTAACAAAATCCCAAATCAACAATCCTACTTCCAAGAAATAAATATTCAGGTATTCCGTATTATTCTATTATCAATCAAAACAAGCAACATTCCACAAAAAAAATCTAAATCGTAGAAATTTACGAGTCCCTACAGGGTAGGGGACGATATAAGTACTATTTCAAACAAATCGAAAAATACGAATTTACCTATGATAATTTTTACCGCCATTTTGTTCAAAAAAACAACATTGGGATTATGATTCATTCCACATTTCATGATGTCGTATTTGGTTTATTTTCATTCTCAAATTAATATTATTGTAAATTAATTGAGCTTTAATTTCTATTTCGAAAGCTTTTTTGAATAATTAACCACAACAAAAATATTTCATTTGCATGATAGATTTTTGTATATTCCAATGTAAAAGCAACAATGTTTACTCATTCTATTTGCATGTATATGTATCTTAACTTTTTTTTTATACCCTTTAGTGGAAGTAAACTCGACGAGTTTTGAGAAATGGGTAGAGGCTATTTGTACCATATTTGTTATTTTATATTCCATTATGAAAGAGTTTGATCGTTTTTTGTTACAATACAATATTTGAAAATATGACTTATCGTTTTCCTTCTCAGCCTATTTAAGTAACGATAAAAACATGGAAAAGGAAATGATAAAATTGCTTCACTGGTTTTATTGTTGTTGCTGTTTATTTGAATAATAAAAATTTGACTAACGATTTCGATAAATTACATACTACAATGATACATTATTGTGTCGTATTTTTAAAAATAATTTTCAATGGGGAAATCGACTTTATCCGATAAAATAGATACACATACTTTTTGTATTTTCCATTTGAATGCGGCATTTATTTAAAAATTTTCAACTTTATAATTTGCTGAGAATGGAAGAGGTTTCGATTCAAAGACTTTGCAGATTAATTTCCTTAATTCTGTTATCAGGTTTTTCCTAGCAATTTACACTCAACTACACCCAATAAATAGATAAACCAAATTTAAAGTTAAAAAAAAAAAAAAATTCAATAAAATAATGAATCATAAATTTAGCTTACTGTTATCATCTGGTTTATATTTGGATGTTAATCCAAAGTATTAACGGAATAATATTGTATGCCATTAATAAATATTTCTTTTTGTTGATTTGGTATCATTTAGTTGGAAATTCCCGATTTTAACGTTTTTTTATCTAGCTTAGGTAGATTTTAATTTTTCTACAATTTATCACGTAGTAATTTTAAAATAATACAAATAAAACAAAATAAATTTATCATTCAAAAAACGCGCCTTTTTCACTCTTATGTACACAAAATTCATCGTTCTTATCAAATTATATTGAAACATGAAGCGCAAAAAATAAAACGTAAATATATTATCATAATTATGGTCAAAGCTTTACGCTTGACTGTATATATGTATATATAGAGTATATTTTCCAGTCATCGTTTCCTTTTCAACATTAACACGACCAAAAACTCGCAAATCAGTCATACAACAAAAAAAAAATTGTCTTAATGATAAGATGAAAAGTCTATATCCTTAACAAGATAATGTACACGGTACAAAACAAAAAAAAAACGACAATACGTTAAAAGGCACTGAAATAATAAACGAATTGTGTCTAACATAATACAAAAAATAAAAATAAAGTGGTAATGGGTTAATATTAAGTGGTGAAGAGAACCAGACAAGAAAACGAAGAAGCACTGAGTAGGTATTTGGTTAACAAGCAAATATAATCAACGAAAGGAAAAACTTAAAAGTGTTAAGCATTTTTTTATTTACGTATATTTAAAACTCGCACATAATATTTTTGTTGCTGGTTTATCCGTCTTTAATTTGTTAGTATGGTATTTTTCCTTTGGCAAACGAAGCTGAAAGAATGGGTATTTTGGGTGTAAGAAAAATTAAATTTTATATATGCGGCGATATGAAATATAGTATATGTATAAAATTAACTAAACTTTAAACTAAATGGTAATGGCGATCGTGCCATATACCTTAATTTATTATGTGTTGACTTAACGAAATTAATATGTTATTATACTTAATTTATATCTTAAATGAAAATCTTAAAGATGTGTTCGTGATTTCTTTCATAATTTGTATGCGGACTTGACTTTAATTATTGGTTTAACTTTCTTCATTTATTATTAATTATGTGCATAGCTATATGCAAACAAAAGTATTATTAAATAATTATTTTATTTACAAGAACGCAATATTCATGTTTCTTGCTACAATATAATAGCGATGGTTTGCTCGACCCAACTACGCGCCTACCCGCAAATTGGAATCCTAATTTTATTAATAATTTCCTCTTATAATTTGTGAATAATATACCATTGCATAATAGAAAATTACATTATATTTGTACATACCGCGGTTTTATTTTAATTTCACAACAAAACCACTTAATCATCTACGGAAAACGTGAGCCCCAGCAACAATTAAAAATAGTTAACCACGGATTACAATAAAAGTATAAAAAATAAAACGAAAAAAATTATGTTTTAATTAATATTCCTACTACATATGAGGTGAACATATAATATATATATATATTTCGTACATATGAAGGCGGGTGATTTTGTTATTGGGGTCGGTTGTGTGTGGATTGTGTACAGTCAACACATTCAACAGATTTAAAAAGTATTTATTTAACTAACTACGATACACAAAAAAGCTCGCTTACACAAAATATTTACAAAATGTACTTTATTGTACGTGTATTGCCTACTGTTTGCCTATTTTAATTGTATTGTATTGTGTTCACGTTTATACATATATACACATGGATATGAAAATTGATAAAACACAAATATTTGAAAATGTATTTATAATTAAAAATTTGTTAAATGGGTCGAACCATTTACAAACCATTTTTTGTCTTTTGCTGAATTAATGTTACCTGTAAACCTAAAAAAGTTGTCTTATCTTCGTTCCAGCTGACATATATAAAAACTTTTAAATTATAAGGTAAAAATAAAAAAAAAATTACTTATCCCAAAGTTTCACCCCAAAACTAACTGCAGTAATATTTCTTCTCACAAAACCTTTTTTTTTTTAGTATTTCTTTCGTTCTGATTTATTTATTTATAATTTTTCATAAAGCTTTTCATCACTTGGTAGCTACATTTGTAAATACAAACTATGTAGACATTGTGTATTTTATGTACAAAAAAACACAAATTTTTGCATACATTTCATAACCGCATTGCGAAAAAATTTCAATTATTTTATTAATTAAGGAAATAGTACCAACAAAAAAAAATGAGCTTTTATTAAAAAAAAACATTTTTTTTTTGTTGTAAATATAATAAAATTTTAATTATGGTATGTGCCACTTAATTTAATTTGAATATCAATAAATTTTTTAAACTCTTAAAATTGTACATAAAAAAAACTCCACATCGACAAAATGATATAATCCATATACATACATATATAAAAATGTGTTCAATAATAAATTAAGACAAAAAAATGCTATTTACTATTAAAAGCTTAACACGAGCTTTACCTACTATTTTTATATGAGAGATTATTTATGCATTTTCCCTTTACCATTTTTTTTTTCTTGTTGCTGTTAACGTTTGGAAAAATAAAAAAAATAAATAAAAATTATATGTTATCAATATTTATATACGGTATGGTATAATTAATTACAATAATATGATAAAATGTTGTTAAGCGTTTTATGAGATTATGTACCTATAAATTATTATCAATAGTTGTAAAAAAAAAAAAAATTTATTGTCCGGATTTATTTTTACTTCCCTTTGAAGCTAAATAAATATACATATTGTTTATCGAAAGATGTTCCTCGACATACGGTGGTTAAATTTAAAAGCAGGAGTGGGATCAAGAAATCCGGTCGGAAATGGCGCTCGTTTATAAAATGTCACCGCTAGCAAAACCGACCGGAAAATAAGATATTGAGAAAATTTTCATTCAGTGTATATTTTTCTAAGTTGCTGTGTATATTTTTCAAGAAAGAATCGCAATCCGTCAACTAATATCTACCGGACGATTTTTGACGAAAATTTAGCGCAAAAGTAAGTAAGTTCATGATACCATTTTCTTGTAAAACAGGCGATTTCTGTCAAAATTCCACCAGTACCGGATTTCATGATACCGTCCCAGTTAAAATAGTTTAATAAACACCCAATATCGGTATGATCTAAATTTTAGTTTTAAAATAAATATGTATTAATTCCTAGATGTCACTACTCTCTACAAGATTTTGTGTAAAAGAAAATTGAAAATATATAACGGAACTAAAACGTCTGTAGAGATAAATTGAGATGGATCCAATTTGATTTATTTTCCTCTTTGTGTTACGCTTAAGTCCTTAACATTTTTTTATTGTGTAATGACGATGTTATACATGGTAACATCGATTCTAAAGGGCACTCGGTTCCTTCGAATAAAAATTTGCATTTGTTTCACGAGGCCTAGGGCCTGACGGCATCGGGTTCGTATTGTCATGGGTCTGTTCAATGTTGAGGTCAGGTGTGTTCCGAGGTATCGCATTATATCAACTCTGGTAAAAGCTATTCCAGCTAAAGGTATATTTGTTGGCGGACTAAAGGATGAATCTGGATCCCGAACAAGGGTTGCACATTTTCATGGATTTATCTCTAATCCAGCGTTGAAGTACTTCAATTAATTCCTTAAGTACTGGTTACAGGATTGACGTATCTATGGTGATGAGTACAATGTCATCTGCATATGCAAGTACAAGAGGAAGATGTATCCTTTCTCGCTGTCTTAAACTTAGGCGGGGTACTGATCAGCTACGGTGACCAAAACCTCATTTAGGATATAATTGAAGATCCGTGGGGATAAGGGACATCCTTGTTTCACACCTTTACTTTTCTTCATCTTTTCAGTACGTGTGTTAAACCACTTGACTAAGAAGTTCTCCCAAAAGCAGGCTTTGATGATCCGATTGACTAGGTGATGTGGTATGTACTGTTGCAAGCATTCGGCTACCAGATTGAGATTTACAGTGTCAAAAGCTTTTGCTAAGTCAATGGAAAACACAAACGAGTATATACGGTGAACATCACGCCATTCTTCGTCCAGTATACGCCGATAGAAAACATATGATCTTCAGTGGAACGATTGGCCAAAAATGCAGCTTAATAGGAAGAGGGAAGATCCAAATATTGGGCCAAACGATCAAGCAGCCACTTCGAATAAATCTTATAACCCACATTGCATAAAGTTATTCGGCGATAATCGTCGACCCTCTTAGGATTTCTAATTTTAGGTATGGGTACTTGAATGGTCTCAAGTCACTCTGAAGGAGGCTCATTTCGGATCCATACGGCTTCAATAAAGGTCTGGAGCGTCTGAATTATCTTCTCAGGTGCATATTTGAAGAGCTCAATGGGTATTCCATCTTTGCCGTGGGCAGTTCCGCTCCGTATGTATTTAATGATTAATCTGACTTCTTCTAAGGTTGGAGGTGGCCTTAATGGGTGATAATCCGTTTCTGCAGTGAGTTCTGGCCATTAGCCCGCAGTTTTTTGCAGTTCTTGGAGCCAGGAGGATATAGGTATATATTGGCCGATATTTTTCTGTATTTCTCGTTTATATTGTTTAACGAAGGAATAGGTTTTGCGTATTCTGTCGGATGGCTGATATTGTGTTCATTCAGAAATGTCAGAAAAAAATTGTTGACACTGATTTGATCGATGAGTTATACAGGCCTGATAGGCCTGAAAGCTCGTCGAATTTTTTAAAGGTCGGTTAAGGCGGAAGGATCAATAGGATGAGAGTTACGATAATAACGGGCTTCCTTTAAGCGTGCTGGGGCTTTCCTAAGGGTAAGTTGCGATAAAATTTTTAGATTATTGACAACCAGTTGCCACTGATTGAAACTTCTATTTTCAGTTGTAGCTTGCTCATGAAGATTGGCTAAAGCGGTTTGGTATTCACCAACTACTTTTTCATTTAATAACGATGATAAATTCAGATTTTTTTAATTATAAGTAGAAGTGGTGGATACTAAGGTAGTTGTCGTTCTGATGTTGGGCTGGGGGGCCTGGGTTTTGTTGCGTCTGTTACACTTAACCCATATTAAGCGGTGATCGGTCAATTTGTGGTAAAATGTATCGGCAGGAGTACACAAAACATATAAGGAATGATTCTTATATCTAGTTAGGATATGATCCACTTGAGAATTGGTTCTTACATCAGTCCAGGTCCTGAGGGTTCTTCCGCGGCGGCCTTTGGTTGAGTGAATGATGAGTTGTGTGGTTTGAGCAAGCAGTCCCAAAGCATCTCCATTTTCATTCGGGTCGCGGTGATGTAAATTTGGTCCAATAAATTTTGGAATCCAGGAATCACTGTACCCGAGATGAGCATTAAAATCACCTAGTAAAACAATATCCCGAGATTTCGGACAGCGATCTACTATAGAAGTGAGGGTGGCAAAAATTCTGGAGGATAGTCGACGATTAGCAGCGGATGTTGGGGAGGGCACATATGCTGAAATAAAAAGTATCTCTTCTTGATTAGGTAAATGTCCTAATAAGGTGATTAAAGCACCTAAATAATATCTGATCCTCTTAATTTTGATGGAGGAACTCCTTTTTATGAGGATGCCTATTCCTCATCTTTGTGCTTTTGGGACGTTGCCAAGATAGTAGGTGTAATTAGTAGTGGTGCTTGCTCCGGTCCCCATGTTCGTCTCCTGAATACTGCAAATTTCAATATTGTTTTTAAGCAAGATATCATTGATTGCATCGCGCTTGGATAGACTGTTGAATCCTCGTACATTTCAAGTGCCGAAACAAAACTGTTTGGTATTGGTTTTAGGAGATGGGGGAATAACCGGTGTAGTATCGACTAGCTGATTGATATTGCTTCCTGCTACAATGTTGCGATCAAGGTTATTGGTGACATTTTGACTCCCGGACTCTGCTTTGGTGGAAATAGTAGTTGTTGTTGAATATATCAAGGTTGACGGAATTAGACTATCTTAGTGGGCTCCTGTATACAGAAGGTTAACCTCATACTGATATAAGCCGTGATTAGGTGTAAATGATAGCGGGTAGAGAACGCCAGGTTGGTACACATTAATCTTAATACGTTTCAAATGGCTGATAGCATTTAAACATTCGGCGCCGCCCCAAAATCCATCGCTTTGTAGGTCGAGTAAATATCGGGAAGATATGGGACGTGGGTTGATCAAATTAGGCTAGTTGACGGTATACCTACCATTAAGTAATATTAGTAATTTCTTCTACTAGTAACCCTGTTAGTATGGCACGATTGTGGTTTAAGTTGTAGGTCGTGAGATTTGTATATTTTTAAATACAGATGTCTCATGACTTGTGAGTGTGTCGGTAAGTGGATTTTAATTGCTGTTGTGGCAGTTGATTGGATGGAAAAGGCTATGATAGGTATGTAAGTTAAGTTCAGAATAATTAGATTTGATGCTCAGAATAAAGGAATGGTTAAGGGATTTAAATTCTGAACTATACCGGTATTGTCTTGATCTTGTAAACAGTAATTTTTATTTTTCATCTTTATGGTTCTTCACTTGGGAATAATAATTATTTTTCAGCTTAAAGTTTGTTAATTTAGGGAGTTTCCACATTGTAATAATAATAATTTGCATGCCACATTAATTTGTTTGACTTATTTATTTTATTTTATTCATATTCCTAAATTCTAGTCATTAACCGCTGAAAGCAGATATTGATAATTTACAATTTTGAATAAATGGTTATTCAATTAAGTAGTGAGTCTAAAGAGAGGTGAATAGTCGATCATCCGTTGCACTTGCAATGGAAAGAATGATTTGGTGACCTTGAAATGCATAACTGTACTATGTAAATGGAGTTTCTACAATTTATTTTTCACTAACATGTTTTTATTAACTGTATGTTTATTAACTGTCTATATTAACTGTAATTATTTTCATGATGTAGAATTAGGCAGGGCACATTGGAATGATTTAGATATGGTTCAGCTATTATCGACCGTTATATTATTGGACGTTGGTTGAAATTATTGTGGCACGTTTTCAATTGTTTTTGTATTGTTTATTATTACACTAGTATATTTATTTTATTTATTTATTGTATTATCACTGGCACTGCACTATATTTCCAATTTTATTAAATTCACTTCACTACTTTTAAATTTAAACTTTATTTATAAAATGTCACGAGTAATTTTGGTTTTTTCACAAACTTCAATTAAAGGCAAATGGTGAGGTTGTGGATGAACAAGGGCTTTATATAGCAAATATTTACTGTTTAAGATTTTTGACGATTTGTATAACAACTAACAAATTTCATCAATAATGAGCGGAGAGACATCTATTAGAATTAGTTGGAGTGTACTTATGGTTCAAAATTTTATTTCAGATGGAGTATGCTGGAGGAAGAAGAATTTAATATAATTGATCCTTAATATAATTAATGATTTAAGGCTTAGAATTGATTTTTGTTTAATAAATGGTAATATTATTTTTAGGGATAGGAACATCTTTACATTTGAATTTAGATTATATTATATTTATTGCTGTTTTAATATTTCTCTTAATTCTTGAAAGCTAATACTTAAATATTTGAAATTATAGAGCGGTTGAACTAAGTGAGAGTAGAAATAAATAACTAATTTTTTTTTTTGGTTTCAGAAGAACATCGAAATATATTTTATCATGAATTTTGTTAATCGGAAGTTTGGAGTATTATATAAATATAAATTCTAGTTTAAGATATTATTTCAGATCGATCAGGTTCCATTTTATTATTAATATTTTAATTGTGTTGTCATTGTGCTGTCATAAAACACTAACTATCGGATTTATTAGATGTCTGTAACCGGGCCGAGGCTGTCCTCTACGATGGCTGCCTGGCCAGGGGCGGATATCACACTATTAGACTTATGTGGTTATCGATGTGGCGCCTTTCTTTACGGAATGCTTCATGAAAAGCTGAGTATGATGGTACATATTTCCTTGGTGAGGGAGAGTTATGGTGTCGTGTTGTAACATGGATATAGTGGTGTGGTATTCGCATTTATAATACGGGAGACTTGCTTAATGCTTGATCGTACATTGAAATCAATCAATCAATCAATCAGAAAAAAAAAAATTCAATTTGATTATAATTTATATATTAGCATTATATGAGTTCTTATTAATGAATAAAGAAACAACACAACGTATACTCCTTCCGACCTTTTCTTCTTTTCAGGTGCATTTTTTAGGTTATGTCCGCTACACTTTAAATTAAGAAATGAACCGATTCCAGGACAATTTTAACAGTTTTACTTGTTCCCTTGAAAGCATTGCGATTTTAAAGCATAGAACGATTTATTCGATTTAATTTGCTTCACTGCAAAAACACGTCTACACCGTTTGACGTTCGGTTAGAGCGCCATGACGCAAAATTTCAAATTTTTCACTTGTAAGCCATTTTTCAAAAATAAAAAATTGACTCTATTATCTGCAGAAGAAATCCACAGCGGCAAAATATAACGATTTTCGATAAATTTTTTTTTTTTAATTAAAGTTGAAATGAGGATTAAATTTTTTACTTTTATTTCTGTCTAAAAAGTTTAAACATGGCCCTTCAAATTGAGATAGCACATATTCAGAGCATCTTAATGAAGATTGCACTTCCACTAGGATAAATCATTCGTACGGTAAATATATTTGGCCTAGTGCCCAAACGACAATAAATTGGTATCAATCAAAACATTTCAAATAATTTTTTAATGAATTAATAATTATAATCGGACAGATTTTATTTTTATTTATTTATTTATGTAGTAACATGAATTTTGAACTTGCATATCCCCTCCATACATTATTTTAAACATATAGGAGCTCATTCAAAAAAATGTATGAATGCAAAAAGTGTCATAATAACACTTCGGACAAGATTACTTCTAATTTGGTGTACCCATCCATAGCCTGTTTCAATTCAAAGAAGTCACCAACGAACCACACTCTGATTTCGGTAAGAGTCTCTTCTTGGATTTACTTCATACTTCTCGACATTTTATCTAGCTCAACAACCACGTTACGGATTTCTATACAGGGTTTTATCTCGCTGACACGAAAGTCAAATCCGTTCTCAATATATAATAAAATATTTTAGTTATAGTAATATAGTGGAAGAATAATAAAATATATTAGTTATTGAAGCTACTGTACGCGGACATTAAATTCTTAAAGTTAGCATTAAACTTAATATTACATGTTTATCAAAATCTTTTATATTCTTGCTCTGCCTTTGGAGATGCTGTCGGCATATCATAAATATATTTAAGTTATTGCTTGAAATTTGGTTTAAAAGACTTGTTAACTATATTACTTATAATTAAGCTTACATTAAAGAATTTTATTTTATTATATATTTTGTTTCTACGGTTTTACGTAGAATTCCGTATTAAATTTAAATACAAAACACTTTATTGATTGAAATACGAAATTTTTTCAATCATCTTTCAATATTTATAATTTGCCGCCAATAATATATTCAACCTTAATATTTAGCTAAAAAATTGACCGTTTGCTTATACAAAAAAAAAAAAAAAAAAAAGTAAATCCTCCAAGATGAAATTAAAAACCAATCACTTGTTTTACCAAACACGGGACAATTCATTATCTTCTCATTTCAATTTTGGCCCACCTTAGCTGATCTCACATATTTCGGTACATAATGTACCTGCAGTACTTTGCTTTTATTATGTACATATACCGTTTACACAAAAAATTATGATGCTTTATGATTGGTTACTTCGATGGCGAAAGGATTAAATAATGTTCCAACAATAAAATAACGAAAAAGGTATATAACAACCATAATCCTTTTTTGTTGTGCTGAGCATAAAAAAAAATAAATAATTGAATAAAATCTAACGACCCTTATCTCTCGATTTTTATAGCACAACAAAAAAAATATTAAAAAAGGAAATTTAACAACAAAAGCAAAGCAACGTAGTAAATAAATATGCCTGCCTGAATAAATAGCAGCAGCAAAATTAAATAAAAATATCACCACTCCCCCCCATTCTGAGGGACCCACCCGTCCTACTGCACCCAATTTAACAGACTGACATATCCACTCATATTATTGTTATTCATGTACTTGCGCTTCCTCTATTTAAATTTATGTATTTCTATCTACATATATAATATGACGAAAAGTGTTTTTAATAAATGGAATATTTAGTATTTACATATCGTTCATGTCCTGTTTTTTCCTGTTTTCCATTTATCAAAATTGAATTGATATCAATTTATAAATAAATTATGAATTTTCAATATTATTATTATTTTTGTTTATTTTAATGTATGTCATTACTCCTGACATTTTATTTTTAATTTTTTTTTTTTTTAATACACTTTATGCACAGTTCTGCTAGTGACTGATTATAAATTGCGGCTGCCGCGAGGTTATATGGGTAGCAAAATTTTTGCTTTTATTAATTTTACTTGCTGTCATTTTGAATGCCTTTTTAATGAGGTTGTTATACATGAAAAAAGATATTAATGCAAAAGGATTTAGAATGAGATTATTTCGATATTTTTATTCTTCGGCAAAAAAATTCTTAAGGGGGAATTTATACATACCATATATGTATTTAAAGCTGTTTTAAGAAGGATAATGGTATTATTTTATCGTTAACAAATTTAATGTCTGAATCTTTTAAAGAATTTTGCTGTATAATAAATATTGTTTGGGTGACAGGTTCTAAATATTATTTAGAATTAAAGCTGAACTGTGAAAAATATTACAATAAATTACGTATACCGAATTATAAATTATCGCAAGCATAATGTAAATTTAACCCTCATACCTCAAATTTTAAATTTATGTCTTTGGGCTATTTCCACAACACAAAATAACGTACAAAGTCGATTAAAAACCAAAATTAAAATCCTGGCTACCCATATTATTGTGTAGAGCAATAAAACATAGAACTGAATATATTAATATTACTCTTTTAAGCATAATTAATTTTTAGGATTTCACAATTCGATGCTCTACCTACTCGTACATTATAAAAATTGTATTTTTTGCCATAAACATCGGTAATTTTATGATGAACTTAACATTTTACACAAATTGAACATTTTATTATTTCTACTAAATTTATTTTCAAATTTTTATATAAACCACAGTATTCAAATAAAAGTAAGAGACCATTAAAGAGAATAATTTGTATTTGATGATAAGTAGAGGTGCTTACTTTCAACAAAAATGAAATCGTTCAACACTCGTTTTACCTACCTTGGATTATCAGTTAAATTTAACACAGGGAGCGGCTGTTCTTAAATATCTGGAACCAGATGTTTAAAAACTTTCAATTCAAGAAAATCGGGGTTTTTAAAAAGTGATGTTTTCGAGTTGCCATTCGTAACAATCTCACTTATTGATTCTTACATATGTATTTCGGTGCTTAAAATTTCAATATAAACAAAAAGTCGTTTAGATTTGTTGCTTTCAGTGTAAAATTTGTTCTAATCCGCGGCAAATATTGTAAAATAATTCATAAATCGAACAGTCCTGTTATCGGTATAATTCGGTTATTCTTGTTACTGTGTAACGTGCCACACCCACTATAGCGGTAGTTGGTAGACAAAAGTAAAAAAACACAAATTGGGCACCAGTCTACCGGCACGTAATTTTCCCGGACTAAGCTCGATGAGCATGTGGACTCGGGAGGAGTTACTTGCAGTGATAAACTGCCGCTTAGGATAACCACGCTTTATTTAAGTTGGGTGAAACGAAATGGTTAGGTATATACATTTTATAGGCAAGCGCTTAAATAATAATAACATTTCTTGCCCAACCGAAACAATCGCTGGCAGCCTCTCCCACGCTGCTCTTAGCCTCGTACCCTACCGTACGGAACACTATACACTACACCCCAAGTGAGACAACGAAATTTGTTTTTTAAAACACGAAACGTTTAAACAAAAATTTTCGTTAAATATGCTAACGTACCCGGAGTGTAAAACAATTTCCATTTATTAATTGCGTGAGTCGTTTCGACTTCGAAATACAAAAAAAACACACGAACACTCTTTTCGATTCCTAAATTCTGTTGAATCGATGAAACTACACTAAAATAAAAAAAAACAATCAATCCAATCACTTTTCACCACAAAACTTCCTCAAATCATTGGCATGAAATTTGCCCACTTTTCGACCGTTCAAGTCCTCTAGTTCATACGTACTATTACCAATTCTTTTAATGATCCGGCATTTTCGTACAGGGAATCAAACTTCGAGTTATATCCATCTATCGCTTTGGATTGACAGCACTCCAGAATTTCAAGCATACGAGCGCAGAGTGAGGAACTTGATGACTTGCGCAAACCTATCTTACTAATATGTTTCAATCATATAATAATATGTTTCAGTATTAATATTACTTAGAATAATTGAATTTGATTTGGATTTTAGAGATACCTGAGTAACCGAATAAGGCTTCCAGAGAAACAAGAATCCAAGGTACATAAAGAAATTGTAGAAAGTGTTGTCTTGTGCTAACTAATTTACCATAAATTATACTAACAATGTTACTAACTATTGACTATATAGGAGTCTGTAACCGGGTCAAGTCTGTAATATTAGCATTCCTTTCCTATCCTTATTTTTTTGTTATATGTAATGAGTGTACGATGGGCCCGGCCCAGACTTTAAAATTCAGACTTTGGCAATTAAAAATAATTTAAAGTTACGAAATAGAGCTACTATTCGAATTTGTTGATTTAGAAAGTACTTTAAAAATACTTTTGGTTTCATATTATTTTTATTTTTAATGACAATCAATATGTGTCTCTGGTGAAATAAGTATAGTAGGAGTTTTCGTTGCACGCTGCTACAACCCACAGATATACAAAAGTAAATGTCAAACATTTATAGAGCAGTCATAATAAATGTAAAATAATCCATAGATCAATACATACATTTTATATTGAATTGGCAAATATTGTTTTATTTGACTTAGAATAAAAATAAGGGTTCAAATTAAAACTATCCGAGCAAAAGACGTCAGTAAGGTAATTTATTGGTTTTTATGAAATGCGTGCCTCTAATTATACAAATTATTTGTATTAATATTTATAAAAAATCAATTTTTATTAAATTGCTTACTCAATACACGAACCAATTTATGACTGATATCGATGGCACCAGTTTACATTTTTACAAAGCGAAAACCTAAACAAATTATTTTTATAATAGTACCCCCCCCCCCCCCCCCCCCTTAACGTTTAACAAAATAAACACAAATATTATAGAATAATTTGATTGTCACTCACATGTATCTTTCGTACTTGAAACATTTGTAATATTTCACGTCGTTGCTAAAATATTAAGTGCTCGTCATGTTAGTTTAGTGGTATTTCGTAATTAAGCGACGTTAATCAATAAATTGGTTTTATTGTTCCATCCGGTTATTTTTATAACCAAAAACCTTTTTCCATCAAAAAACTGAATTCCCAAACAAAAAACAAATGCATCACTATTTCGAAGGTCTTGGATTCAAAAATTCGTTCATCTGCAATACAAGTAATTTAGTCCAGAATAAAAAATGCTTTGAAAAAACAAACCGCAACTGCAAGACAGCAAAATCCGAAGAAAATTGGTTGATGAACGTAGCGAATAAGGGGCGGAACTTATAATAAGAAAATTAATTTCCAATTTTATCTTAGCCAATAAATGTCGTATAGGGGAAGCTGCTTCAATGACATGGGAGGACTTAGCGATGAAATTCTAGTTTATTTGTATTAAACGTACCACTTCAGTCAGACAAGGTCAAAATGCGTAAGCCTCCTAGTGAAATTCGCTATGGTAATGTGACATGGCACTTAATAGGTGGAAAAGTGTTAGAACTGGGGAGAACTGGAAGTTATTTCTATACTATTCCAAAAACAGTTTTGGAATTTGGTTAAAAAAATTGGTTTACCGCTGATAAGTTCTCAAAAGAATTCGCTGACAATAATGGAAGACAGAATAATGTCAATTGTGAGGTACCAATGAAAACAGAACCATATGATATGGAACGGTCCTTTAAGTGAGTTGATTATGTTACTGGTTATAAAATTTTGACGTTTGTTACTCGTGATAGTATTGAACTTGACCTTGTTTCAATTATATTTATTAAATTAATCGACATTTTTGTACATAGTTTATTTTATTCCTAGTCACTTACTCATATTTTTCATATACACGGAAATAGGCTAAATTGATTCCCCTTCCATATAATAAAACCACTCATTCCTGATTTTCGTCTTCCAAGCGTTCTTCCGTCGTTTTGTTGTCTAAGGCATTCGAGAAGATTTTAAAAGAAAAGGTTGTTGAACTTTCAAATAATTTTAGGTTTATCTGTGTACCGTAAGTGCTATACTACAACTCCAGCAGTTTTAAATATTATAGAAGACATGAGGGGGGATGCGGACATTAATAAAGCTTCTAATTTGGTTCGGCTTGATTTTAGAAAGGCCTTTGATCCCACCATTATAGTACTTTAATTAAGAAATTACGCAATAACTTTAAAATCTCTTCGGACAGCATGCAAACTAAATAGGCAATTTAGTGCACTTAGCGATAAAAATTACTCGGATTTTATTACGAATTATTGTGGTGTTCCATGAGGTTCCGTATTGGGCCTGCTTTTGTTTTATCTTTGTAATAATGACTTGCCGAGATCAAAACAGAACTGTAATTTTGCGCTTATTTGCCGATGATTCTGCCTTCTCTTCTATCATCACGATATGTTGTGTACAATAAACTCTGTTGTTTATTTTTGTTTTTGACTTTAATGTATAGTTAAGTAGTTGGAAGTAGGTAAGCACTTATAACATATATTCATGTTACTAAGGCGACCAACAAAAATTTGTATAATTTACTTCGGCTAGTTTATAAAAGTGAAATATCTCGTATCTGGTTCTAAGACAAAACGAACGCAACGACCTTACTAAATATACGATTCAAAATTGTAAATGCAAGGAAGCCCATAAAGCCGACAGTGGCCAACGAGGGAGCCAAGAAATTAGTTAAGAGTCGTGTTGATTGACAGTGCAGCACTAAGTTGGTGGTAAACTCCATCTAAGACTCAATATAACCACAAGAACGACATAGCGAATAGGACCCGTGAGGAAAGTTGTTGCTTCAGAAATAGGAGTGTTGTTGCTTCAGCCAACTGTAGTCATAGAATTATAACAAAAGGACCACCTCCATTCTGTAAGCCTGCCGTCTTGATACATAGAAATTTTCATTAGCTAAGGATACGTTTCAGCACATGGAAAACTTTTTGTAGGCAATACTCTTCTTCAATATGGTCTCCACTTCATGTGGTACATACGTTTATTTTACTCCTCGTCACTTACTCATATTTTCCATATACACGGAAACAGGCCAAATTGATTCCATTTCCTTAGAAAAGAACCACTCATTCCTGATTTTCGTCTTCCAAGCGTTCTTCCGTCGTTTTGTTGTCTAAGGCATTCGAGAAGATTTTAAAAGAACAGGTTGTTGAACTTTCAAATAGTTTTAGGTTATCTGTGTACCGTAAGTGCTATACTACAACTTCAGCAGTTTTAAATATTATAGAGGATATGAGGCGGGGTGCGGACATAATTAAAGCTTCTATTTTGGTTCGGCTTGATTTTAGAAAGGCCTTTGATCCCACCATTAGGTACTTTAATTAAGAAATTATGCAATAACTTTAAAATCTCCTCGGACAGCATGCAAACTAAATAGACAATTTAGTGTACTTAGCGATAAAAATTATTCGGATTTTATTACGAATGACTGTGGTGTTCCATGAGGTTCAGTATTGGGCCTGCTTTTGTTTTCTCTTTATAATAATGTCTTGCCGAGGTTAAAACAGAACTGTAGTTTTGCGCTTATTTGCCGATGATGCCCAAACTCATGCTCTATTCTCTTCTATCATCACAAAATATGTTGTTTGTTGGAAGTAGGTGAGCACTTTTAACATATATTCATGTTACTAAGACGAGCAACAAAAACTCGTATAACTTACTTCGATTAAAAAAGCCTTAATCTATATTGGCGACCCCAGTGTACGGCCAACGAGCGAGCCAAGAAATTGGTCCATAAGAGTCGTGTTGATTGACAGTACAGCATTAAGTTGGTGGTAAACTCCATTTAAGACTCAATATAACCACGAGAACGATAGCGAATAGGAACCGTGAGGAGGGTTGTTGCTTCAGAAATAACCTTAATTTACTCAAGCTCCAAGAAATCACTTACCGGTAAAGCCAACTGTAGTCACAGAATTATAACAAAAGGACCAACTCCATTCTGTAAGCCTGCTTTCTTGATACATAGACATTTTCATCAGCTAAGGATACGTTTCAGCACAATGTTCTTCAATATGGCCTCCACTTCATGTGGTCCCTAAGAAGGAACAAAATTGCCGAAAACCATCTCTGACAGGTACCCATTAGGGGAAAGTGGGTGAATTGCACGCATCATCGCAGAGAGAATCGCAAATGTGGCGTTACAGGAAGACCCATAAATTCGAATTTTCGCAAAAAGCGAGTAAAGTTATTCTATTTTAAGACAACCGAATGTTGCAAATAATACCCGTACTACTGGCGGTCAATTGTGCGCAGCAATTAGGTTATTATATGCAAATAAAAAAAAACAGCTCTATCGATTTTAAATATTTATTTTAAGAAATTCACTCTTGAAAACCATTTTCTATCATTACATAATTTGTAAAAATTATTTGGTAGCCGACTATTAAGAACAAGCTGAGCCTAACGGCGTGAGACTGAACCTGTGAAGGTTCTATACCAAAGTGTTTATTCAATAGGTTGGGAGCAGAGAAATCACCCTGTGCATAATAGCATGCTGCACAAGTTACACCACAAATTGATCTTTGTGGTGTTTATCATTAGATTCAAATTGCACAAGAAGATCAATTTAAAATGGCTATAACAAAACACCATTTGGAGTTTGATTTGATGACATCCTTGTTCCAAGCAAAACATCTGAATAACATGTCGAACAGTTGCGTATTTTATGGTAATACATTCCGCTCTTCTAAATGTTTCAAAACTCAATTTTCTCAGTCAAGAGATTACGGAAAATGGAATTCTACCGAATATTGCGATCAAGAAATTTTCACATCTCAATATAGTCCATCATGGCATGATTATTATTTAATAGTTTGGTAAAAAACGATGGAGATAATTATTATTACCAAACCTTAACCCTAGGGACTTACAACACTTTCAAAATAAACGGTCCATATTGTATTAGGATCAAATATAGCATGCGAAGGTGTCTTAGAACAGCCGAATGGAAATAATTCGGAACCTTTAGCTTTATTTTCAAAAAAGTTCATAATCTCAGAGCAAAAACACCTTTATTAACGTTTGCTAACAGCAATTTATTACAAAACCGAACGTAGTCCGAGAAAAAATCGTCATTTGGAATCTATAGCTCAACTTACCATAGATAGTCGTCATGTGAATGGTCCTGAAAAAGCAGTGGCCGACTCATGACCTGACGAAATCTGTGTCGTAATTTTCAATTACAAAAATTAGATCTTCAATTAACGAAAGAAGATCACATCAAAATATTTTTGGCCTTCAATGAACCAAGATCCCAGTGGGCAAAAACTTGTATAGATTGTCAAAGATCCAAAATAACAACTATCGAATGAGTATATATAAATTCTTAAAATTATTGATCTGTTCACTCGATGAAGAAATTCTACTCCGCAATTCTATTGCTTTGCATTGCAGATTCGGCATTCCATTGGAACTTGCTAGTGACAACGTCCCAATTTTAATCTACTTCATTTCAAGAACTGACCATAATGATAGCGATACATAAAATTTGAACGGCATTCTGCGGCCGAGTGGCCGATGGAGAAATACTTGCAGAATTTAATTCTAATGGACATACCCTCATACAATCAGAGCAATATTTACATTCTGAAAGATAAAGACCTAGAATAGCCTTTATAAGGTAATCAAATAAATTGATCAAACACTTTGTCGTCGACAGTAAAGGTAGGAATACCTCATTTTTAATAAACCGATTGATACCTGCACATATAATCGAGAGCATTGACCAAACAACAGTTACACAATAAACAGAAATTAATTCAGGTCGGTAAACAACGACATCAATAAAATTTCAATAAAATGTTTGATTGAATCGCATTTTTACTGTATGAAAACAAGTCCTCATTCCATACATAATTCAGAATATTAAAATAGTCCGGAAGGTAGCAATCAACCTAGATTTTATTAGGTGAATTTTGTGAAATTGAAAAAAAAAAAAAAAATTAAATATAATGTTCATTCCCTTTTACCTAGAAGCAAGGGGAAATTGGTTTTCATTAGAAAAAGAGCGAGTTATGATGGTGCCTACAGAATCAACAACGATGATACCAATGATATCAAAAGCGGATGAAGATGATTTATGGTGAAGAATCAAAGTCATCTTACATTTACAAAATATGTGCTAGTAATAATGGATTATTTCAGCAAATGGCCGGAGGTGTACCCCATTCCAAATCAGGAGACGACAACAATAGCTGATGCCGTGGTCAACAATTGGATTAGCAGATTTGGAGTGCCGATGGAGATTCATACCGATCAAGGAAGGAATTTTGAATCTGTGGTATTTAAAGAAATATGCCAGATGCTCGGTATAAATAAAACGAGAACAACGCCTTTGCATCCACAGTCTGATGGTATGGTGGAAAGATTCAATGGTACATTGGAGGAATATCTAGCAACGTTGAGAAAAACCAACGCAACTGGGATCGGCGTATACTTATATACGTTATTTGGGGATAACCTACGATTACCTGGAGATCTAAAATTTGGGGCTGTACCATCAGCGGATTTATGTGGGCAGGATGAAAAAGAAACTTAATGAGATTCATCAATTTGTACGGGGAAAAATACCGATGTCAAGTAACCGGATGAAGGCTCGATATGACATACAAGCAAATAACCAGGGCTTCCAGGAAGGGCAATCAGTATGGCTTCACAACCCGCAACGGAAAAAGAGATTATCACTGAAGATGCAACCAGCATGGGAAGGACCTTACAATGTCATCAAAAGGATGAACGACGTGGTTTATCGGATACGGAAGGGGACATCGATGTAAACCAAAGGTGGTGCATTTGGAGAGGCTGGCCCTTTACAGAGGAGGTCATTTGGGTCCTGTTCGGGACGAACAGGCTTAGGTGGGGGTAGTGTGATGGTGAGACCTAGTGTGTAATAGAAGAAGTTAAATTAATAGCTCAATGTTTAACTGTACTAAAATGGAATTTTCCATGATAAAAATTGTTACGTAATGTTTCTACGCTATTCTAACTGGAAAAGTCATGAACTTTCGAGAAGTTTGGTTTGTGTATATAAAAAGGCGAACGAAGTAGAATTGAATTGAGTAATATTTGGTAAGCGATAGTATAAAGATTAAAAGGAATTAAAAAGTGATTTAAAAAGTGTTTTAGTGTAAAATAAAAAGTAAAAGTGATCAGTAAAATTTAAGAATAATTTACATAAAGTGATTTTGTGAATTTTTATTGATAAACTGTGTTGTAATAAATTTTGTGAAATAAATAAATTCGTTGGTGATAAATTGAATTGAGTTTGTATTATTCACAATCCAGTGATACGGTGACATCTAGGGTGTGATAGAATAAGTTAAATTAATAGCTCAATGTTTTACTGTACTAAAATGGAATTTTCCATGATAAAACAGTTCTAAATATTTCTACACTATTCTAACTGGAAGAGTCATGAACTTTCGAGAAGTTTGGTTTGTGTACCATATATAAAAAGGCGAACAAGATCGAATTGGATTATTCGAATTTGGAACGCGATAGTGTAAACTTGTAAGATTATTATTAGTATTTGGAAAGCGATAGAGTAAAGATTAAAAAGGAATTAAAAAGTGATTTAACAAGTGTTTCTGTGCGAAATAAAAATTATAACTGTACAGTAAAATTGTGTAAAAATTAAATAAAGTTATTTTGGGAATTTTTGTTAAAAATTGTGTTGTAATAATTCTTGTGTTAACTAAATAAATTCGTTGGTGATAAATTGAATTGAATTTGTTTTATTCACAATCCAGTGATACGAACCTTGATTGACAACGCAAAAACGTAACAAAAAAGGCCTGTAAGAAACTGTAAGTCATTTTAAGCTTTCCATTAGAAAAATTGATTTTCTGTGACCTATAGTGAACCTTTGCAATTGAATTGAACCGCGTGTGACTTATAAGTGTATAAGAATTATTGTGCGAATTAAAATACAGCGAGTGACGACGATCAAAGGCTTATTGAAAATTTGCGACGAAAACATGTTAATATTCGGCTTGAATTATTGGAAGTCGAATATAGTGAATTTAAGGAATTAGATGATCGGTTAGTAATTCTTAATCAAGCTTCTGAAATTGATGACCAAGAAGGACGTTACTGCAAATTAAAGGCTTTATTGAAAACAGAAGCAACCAAAAAGAATGTTATGCATCAAGAACTACACCAACAATTTAATACTATTATGCGCTCATTCGTAGAACAACGGCGTGATTATTTTGATACTCTTCACGAAAAAAGTTTCGTAGAAAGGGAATTTCACCATGATGAAATTCGTTTACCGAAAATTTCAATTCCGCAATTCAACGGTAACTATGCAGATTTTCCATCATTCAAAGATATGCTTGAATCGTCAATTTATAAAAATTTCTCATTATGAAAGATTCACAAATTTAAATATTTGAAGAGTTTGCTAGTTGGTGAAGCTGCTAGTTTAGTGAAGCACTTACAGGTCACAAAAATTAATTATAACAGTGCCTGGGAAAAGATCGTCAAGCGATATGATCATAAGGATCACATCATGAATACTCTCGTAAGGCAATTTCTTGATCAAACGAAGCTGCATGGTAAATCAAGAGATATTAAACATATGGCCGATATAACAGACGAAATTTTGCGAGGTTTAAAGGCATTAGGTGCAGAAGCGGAAAGCAGAGATAGTTGGCTCATCTATTTATTATTTAGAAACAAAAAAGTGTACAATCCTTCCTACGACAGTAATTAAGATGACAGATGCAAAAGGAAATCTGCGTGTCTGTAGGGCACTATTTGGCAGTGTATCACAAGCATTATTCATTGATTCAACGTTCTTCGTTCTTCCTAAAAGAGGTGCTAGAATAGCAGTTTCAGGATTGGTAACTTCCAACATGGAGACTGAAAGTTTAGCAACGATTGAGTTCATGCCCAGACAGAAGGATGAAATCATAAGAGCTTACTTCTTAATCCTAAGAAAGTTACCATTGATTCTACCTGCAGTGTCCTAATTGGAGCAGACTTATTTTTCAATTTGCTAAGAGATGGAAAAAGCTGTAAATCATCACTGGTTGCGCAGAATACAGTTTTGGGTTATATAATTTCGGGATGTTCAAGAGGAAGAGAAGAGGAAATATCATGCGACCAAGTTAACAATTCCTGTGAATCACAAATTGAACAGCACTTTCAACAGCAAGTAAAACGAGATGAAGATGGAAAGTTCATTGTTAAACTTCCGTTTAAGCTGAATCCGAATGCACTTGGTAATTCGTCTAATGTAGCTATGAAGCGATTCCTCAACCTCAATTGAGCTTGGGCGAGAGTATAGAAAGTTTATGGAGGAATACGAGAGAATGGGTCATATGAGAGAGGTTTCCAAAATCGAAATGGTGATGGATGAAACTAATGCATTCTATTTACCGCACCATGCGGTTATCAAACAAGAAAGCGTTACGATCAAGGTTCGGGTTGTATTCGATGGTTCCTGCCAAACAACAAGTGGAGTCTCGTTAAGTGATATTTTGTTAATAGGACCAACAATTCAGTAATCACTGTGGAATATAATCCTGAGATTTAGGACGCATCAGTTTGTAATCAGCGCGGATATTGCTAAGATGTATCGCCAGATTTGTGTCGACGAGGATGATACAAATTACCAGCGCATATTTTGGAGGGAGCAGCCCTCAGTTTCAGTAAAGGTATTTAAGTTGCTAAGTGTTACTTATGGCACTGCATCGTCACCGTTCTTAGCAACGCGATGTTTAGCGGAATTAGCACAAGATAATCGGTCTCAGCATCAGGAAGCGACACTTACAATTAAACATAATTTTTATGTTGATGATTTATTGACCGGAGCCGACTCTCTTCAAGAATTACGCGAGTTGAAGAAATCTTTTACTAACATTCTACTATCCAGTGGTTTTGAGTTACGTAAATGGTCTTCAAATGTAAAGGAATTTAATAATCTAGAAGAATGTGTCCCGATTTATGATGGAGCTGCGACTCGGAAGATTCTGGGATTACATTGGTATACCAAGGATGATTATTTCACCTTTAAGGCAGAACTACAAACGGATCATGTTACTAAGAGAATCATGCTATCTGAATCATCAAAATTGTTCAACCCATTAGGGGGGTGTCACCTTCGATTATTTTAATAAAAATTCAATTCCAACAATTATGGTTGCCAAAATTGAGATGGGACGATCCACTCCCTGAAGGTATGCGGAACGATTGGGTGAAAATTAGAGAACAATTTAAGTTATTTGAAAATGTGCACATTGACAGATATCTGCACATTTCGAGAAACATACAATTACATGCATTTGCAGACGCAAGCGAGAGAGCATATGCAGCCGTAATTTACTGTAGAAGTGAGACGAACAATGGAGATGTACATGTTTCTCTAGTAACAGCGAAGACGAAGGTTAGCCCAATTAAAAGAGTATCTCTTCCGAGATTGGAGTTATGTGCAGCTATTGCGTGTGGTAGTGTATGTTCGACGGTGGTTCCAGAGGGGTAAATTCAAGGCAGATGTTCAAAAAAATTTCAATTTTGTAACAACGCAAGAACTCAAGGAGGCAGAAAAGGTTTGCATCAAGTGGATACAAAAATTAGAGCTCAGCGAAGACATCCAACAATTAACACAGTCAAGGGAAATTTCCAGAAGCAGCTCACTAAAGGCATTTAACCCTTTTTTAGATGAAGATAACATTTTATACTATATGCCGCACGTCATCCCATAATTTTGCCGAGAAATACACTAATGATGAAAATGATTGTGTTATATACACACAAAAAATATATTCATCCTGGCACGTCGTTAACATTTTTTCTTTGTAGGCAAAAGTTTTCGATTCTAAGGGGGCGCAGCTTAGTCAATTAGGTGGTTAGAGAATGTGTGACATGCACTAGATCTAATGGTCAATCACCACAACAAATAATGGGACAATTGCCTTCGTTTCGAGTTGAACCAGTCAGAGCGTTTACAAATACTGGTGTTGATTTTTCTGGAGCGATTTCACTTGCAACCAAAAGAGGTCGTAGAGCAAAAATTGTTAAGGGCTACATCGCGGTATTTGTTTGTCTTACAACCAAGGCGATACATCTGGAGGTGGTATCTGATTATACGACGATTTATTTCCAGGCGAGGTTTACCGTCCAAAATATATAGTGATAATGGGATGAATTTTACGGGTACTGATAGAAAATTACGAGAAATGATAATTTTTGGCACACCGATGTACAAATCAAATGCAAAAGCTTACAGGCTCAACGAAGAGAAGAATCCAACGAAGAAATTAGCAGCTACTTGGAACAGAATTCTATTGAGTGGCATTACATTCCTCCATTCGCATCATACTTTGGAGGAATTTGGGAGTAAGCAGTAAAAATTGTGAAAAAACATTTAGGCAAAGCAACACAAGGCTTAAATTTAACTTTTGAAGAAATGATGACACTTCCTTGTAACATAGAGGCGATTGTTAATTCCCGTCCGCTCACGGTTACTTCATCCGAAGATATAAATATCGATCACCCTACCAGAGCCATATGTAGACTCCAACATCACTTTATCCAAAATTTGGTCTGAAATTCAACAGCGGACGCTAACTATCTGGCGAAAATTTAGGGTCGAATACCTGAATAACTTACAACAGCGACGAAAATGCCAGGATGCGAAAGATAATATTAAAATTGATGATCTCGTATTGTTCAAGTAGGAGTATTTACCGCCATGTAAATGGGCGTTGAGAAAAATAATTGAAGTATTTCCCGGCGATGACCAACGAGTTCGAGTGGTCATCGGGAAGACGGTAAATAATACCTACAAGCGACCACTAAATAAAATTCTACCTATTCCAGTTCATCATGATTTAGGAGAGGATCTCCTTAAGGCCGGGCCCGGGAGTATGTTCCTGAAAATAACATTTAGTGTTTAGTATTTTATTTGATTTAAATTAATTAATTTTTGTTCGAAAACACTTATCTTGTTAATGTTTACATTAATGTCAAAATATTAATTTTATAATATGTCCAAGATGGCAGTGAAAAGCTTTGTAGCAAATTAATTATGTAGATTGTAATTTTTGGGTAAATAGTGTAATCTATTAACGAAAAGAGGTCACTAGCGTTGAATTAAAGGTAAAAATAGAATATTGTGACGGTGACACCTAGTGTGTAATAGAAGAAGTTAAATGAATAGCAATGTTTAACTGTACTAAAATGGAATTTTCCATGATAAAAATTGTTACGTAATGTTTCTACGCTATTCTAACTAGAAAAATCATGAGTTTTCGAGAAGTTTGGTTTGTGTATATAAAAAGACGAACAAGATCGAATTGGATGATTAGTATTTGGAACGCGATAGAGTGAACTTGTAAGATTATTATTAGTATTTGGAAAGCGATAGAGTAAAGATTAATAAGGAATTAAAAAGTGATTTAAAAAGTGTTGTAGTGCGAAATAACAATTATAAGTGTACAGTAAAATTTGAGAATAATTTATATAAAGTGAATTTGTGAATTATAATTAATAAATTGTGTTGTAATAATTTTTGTGCTAAATAAATAAATTCGTTGGTGATAAATTGAATTGAGTTGGTTTTATTCACAATCCAGTGATACGAACCCTAATTGACAAGGCAAAAACGTAACAATATTCAAGAAAGCAAAGTGTTTGCTACAAGATTAAGATTTTGGCGAGCGAACATAATTGAAAATTCTAAAATTTACAAATTATTGTGAAATATATTGTATATTAAATTAATTATAAAATAAAGTAGAAAGGTTGTTGTTTTATTTGCGATTAATCAACTGCAGCTGATTGGAATTAACGGTTTTTTCTTGGAAATTAATTCTATTTTTTATGTGAATATAAAAGCAGCAAATGTCGAAATGCTGAAAAATGGGAAATAGTAAGATCAATTTGGTCTTTAAAGTACTATTACAGAAAGCTAGATATTTTATTTAGAGACTTTGCTTTTAGGGTCGGCTTAGTACAACGAATTAGAAAGCAGGTTTGCGATAGAACGTGTTAGAAAAAAGTGTCAGCCAAAAAGTCACTCTTCTTGAATGAAATAAGCTTATTTATTAAATTTGAATTTACATTTAATTTGTTAAACAATCTATGAACCAAAATTCCTAAACAAAATACGTACCAGAAAAATGCAATTAGCAGAAAGGTTAACTCTCACGCGAAGATATTTGTCATTTGAAAATTCGTGTAAAGACTTAAAATTCAGAACCGTAAACGTATTTCAAATAATTCTTGAAACCTATACTTGGCAATCTTTTAAAACTTTATGTTAATGGAAATGCTTCGTTGGTTGAGATTAAAGCGAAAGATAGCTAGCTTAAAACAAACTTTCGAAAAAGCTTATTAATAACTTAAATGATTCGGTCTTTACAAATCAAGTTAAGGCACTAATTAAAGCTGTTAACCAGGAAATAGCTTTGGGCAAAGCTAATTATTTTAATAATAAGTTTCAATCTGTCAATGATAACATTAAACAAAGTTAGAAATTAGTCGATGAGATTTTAAACAAAGACAGGTCAAACGCTCAAAAAAATATTCATTAACCTGATGCCTGATTTGTTTAACAATCACTTCGTAAATGCGGCAATCTTATCTACAGTAAGTCTGAATTAAAATCGTGTGTGTTCTTAGAAACTTTACCAAAATCCTCCAAATTCACTATTAGAATTTATTAATTTTTGTTATGAAGGCCTTGATCAGAGAAATGCGGTTGCCTCTATTTTTATTGACCTTACGAAGGCATTCGATATGGTTAACCACAAAGTTCTATTGAAAAAACTGTTTTATGCTGGGTTTCATGGGGTTAATTTGCTTTGGTTTTGCTCATACTTGTCCGGCAGATCCCAGGTTATTAAGATTAAAGGTATTACGAGCCAGCCTAAAATCTTAAACGATGGTATTTCGCAAGGTTCAGTATTGGGTCCGTTGCTGTTTTTGTTATATTTGAATTCTATTTTTTATATTGACTTTAATTCCCATTTGATTGCTTTCGCGGATGACCTGGTATTCATGTACAATCAAACCGAACGTAACATTGTTACTCAACATATCCAATTGGACCTAATCCTCCTGAAGAACTGGTGCTCCGCAAAGTTCTCAAGTACGAAAACTAACGGTATATTCTTTAAGATTAACGATGATTTTTTAGTGAACCCTAATGTTCTTTATCACGCTCGAAACTGCGACCAAATTGCTTGTAACCATGGCTTTGTTAAAATTGAATTCGTTGAATCTTTTAAGTACTTAGGACTAATTGTGGATAACACTATGCTTTGGAGACACCATATCCGCTACGTAGATCATGTCCGACTGTAGTTTTAAGAAATATATACTTTGCATTAGTTGACTCGAAATTATCTTATGGCTTAGTTTGTTGCGGTGGCACTTACTAATCCAGAAGATATTTCCACTTAGACATCTGTTTGCGCTCAAAGTGTTGAAAGCTTTTTTTATTATCATTGTGAACCAAAGGTTAGCACTAGATACAACTTGAGGAACCCTCAGTATATTCGGCTTCACAACGAACTTTCAAAACTCATTTTTAATTTTGACTCACAAAATGTTCAATAGTCTTCCGGATGAATTGAAAATTTGTCGGAATTTGAAATATTTTCAATCTGGTCTAAAAAAATTTTTATTCAAATGTGATAGTGTGAATGATTTGGTGTAATTTCAAGTGTAGGTAGTTGCAATTTTAAATTTTTATTTATTTAATGTATTGTTTAACTTATTTTATTGTTTTCACTAATATTTTATTATATACAAATGAAAACTTTTAATCTTACGTTTAATGTAACTTTTTTAAAATTTTATTCAGTCGTTACTGGATTTTAAACATTCATAGATTGTTTGTTTGATTAATAAATAAATAAATAAATATCACAAATGAAAAAATTGCCCTATTCAAAGTTAATTGACAAAGCTTTTTATTCAATACACGATACATTATAATTTTTTATATTTCGATTGTTTCCATCTTGAATTTAATAAATATTTTACAATAAAAATCAATATAGAATTTTTAATTGAATTAAAAATACATTTTATAGTACCTATATTATATACATACATACATATGCATGTATAATATATATTACTGCAATAATCGATTCATATTTCAAGTTTTAAAAATTTAAATCTATGTATATTCAATTATTATTGATTTATGAATTAAAGTTGTTTCGTATCGCCGCAAACAGCGATGATTTCCATCCAAACGTTTGTGAATTTACTTTCAACTTCCAAAAGTAAAAGCTTTCATTGATGATTAAGCTTTAATAAAATCGGTTTAGGTATCGATAGTTAAACTGAACGCTTTGTGGGATAGATATTTTATATCCGCCAAATAAAATAAAAAACTGAGTGGGTTTATTTTATTTCTTTTACAAATGTGCCACTCGAGAGTGATTTAAATGGAATATCGTTTCGTATTGCTACAACTAAAAAATACACAAAGAAATCATTATTCAGCATTTTATGGTCGTTTGTGTATCACCCGATTTTTATTCATTCCTAAAAAAAATTGTTTGAAACATCGAAAAAAAAACTAATGCATGAAACTATACACATAAACGTATACTTACCACCAAAAAAGCACAAAAGGAACATATAAAATAAGCTTTAGTCAAATAAGACAAAATTCTCTAGTGACTCGTCAATTTTAATCGAAATTCATTACAATTAATCGATGGCAATAACTTAATCTATACTTAAGTAATCACATTGATAATTGATATCCAATTTCTTTTTATATCCAAGTTCAATAGAATTGTTTATCATTTTATATAGATAGCACTTTGCGTGCAATATGAGTTTATGTCATTTCACGGTTTTTTATCTTCATTAAAATTTATGTGGAAAAATCTTATAAAAATAAATTAGGTTTTAGATATATACTTACACAATAACATGATATAATATCGCTGGAAATCCTCTAGGTCGCTCCAAAAAATTGTATACGCGACTTTGTAATCTTCTATAACGGGCATCACGACGTGAGCCACGATTATAATTTAATGGTTTACCCAGTAGTGACATTCGTGGCCGTGCAAGCCTATCGGCCCTACTTTTGTCTGAAAGCTTGCACGCACTGAAAATAAATAAAAAACAAATAAATCAAATTAGAATTGTTCGAAATATTTTGGTTTTATAAAATTCGCTATTTAAACTTTAGTTATTATATTTTGATGTGTATACATATGTGCATTTACTAACCACCCCTTGATTTCAATTTCATAAAGTTCTCGTCCTACCAAATTTATTGATTTGCCATGTTATGTCACAGAAAATTGCCATCAACCAAATAACATAAAAAAATTGACATTTTCAATTATTTCGTCTTGCTATAGATATTTACCATTTTTTGTGCGGTTAAACTTTCGCAAAGGATATTAAATTGCGTTTTTTTTTATTTTTCTGTTGTTAATACAAATTTATATAACAACATTTTCAACCTTTCGAAAATTCTTATTTTCGGTTAAAGAAGTATTTACGGTTTGGCAGTGCCATACAATACAGCATATACAAAATGTAAAATAAAATGACAGACTCATAAATTTATCGATATTTATTTTGTTTTTCGAAACAACTTGCTCATATCATACCATATAACTTGGTAGGTAAACCAAGGTATATAGCGGAGTCTCTTGATAATGAGTTTTTTTATTTATATTATTAACCGAAACATTGAGGTAAACACAAAATTAATTGAAAAATTGTCAAATTGTGTAAAAACAAAAATTTAGTTCAATTTAATAACCTGGGACAAGGTAACCTCATTGCTTTATACATTATAAATATGTATGTACATAAAAAAACATCACGCCTTGTGTTTTATGTTTTCTGCCTGTTATTTTGTCAAATCAAACGAGAGCAAATCATTTTCGTTCCAAACTTTGTTTATCCAAATGGAAACCTCTAAACAATGAGCAAACAGAAAATAAATGATTTATGAATTTTCCTTTCAAGTAAATTTAACGGAAAAACTCAAAGTGTTTTTTTTTATATACATTTTGTTTTGGTTTCATTTTTTATTTTTTTTTTTTTCAATTTTCAGTTATAAAAAAAAATGTATATATAAATTTCCGTTAAATTAATAATAATAATACGGCGCTTAAATATATTTATAGCACGGGCGCGCACCGACACCACTAATACTACCACAAAAAAATATCGACAGTAAACTTCCGGACTGTTTAGTGTGAAAAATAAGGAAAGTACAGCAGCATTATTAATTCCCCAATTGAAATTAATTAATCATAATTACAAAGTTAGAGTGTATCTCATACTCGATATAAACATAAACGGGTATAGTAAGTACATACATGTTTATGTTTGGTTTATGTGTGAGGAGAAGAAACACTAGAGTAACCCACTTTGGAAAATTAAACAAAAAACAAAAAAAGAAAAAAATAGTGGTAAATAAATTTCCTGCTAATTCAGCATGATAAATGAGAAATAAAATAATATTTTACTACTCATGATGAAATTCTAATGGCTCGTTATGGAAATTATGGGATTTTTATAGTATTTCTGAACTTTTGATGTGGTTTACGTCTAGGAAGTTTGATGCACCCAAAGGATTGTTAACCACCTGGAAGAAATAGGGATCACTTGTGGCTCACTCAATTTATTTCAGTTTGTGAGCAACTTAATAGAACTGGTACGTTTTATTCGGGCTGAATTTAATAAGAAATATAGAGGCCCGAGAAAATTGTCAAGTTTCCTTCGTCCAAGATTATAATATTGTTGTAGCTAAAATATAATTTTACGAATAAAATATTCAAAAATATTTTGATGTTATCCGTTTTCGGTGTCCCGTGTCTGTCGGTTTATCTGACTATCTGTGTCCCCTATTTAGGCCAAATAGTTTAACCAGAAAATGTATTTTGCAAAAATCTCAAAAAATATCTGTCGCATTGACAAAAGTATATGGCGAAAATGCAAATATTGAGAGGTAAGGTATGGCAAACACCTCGAAATGCTCGAAATAATAGCCAAAATTAGTTGGGACGCACCGAGGGGGAATAAGACCCTCTTCACTACCATTGCTCAATGCGGATCATTGGAGACAATTACCTTTGAATTGCAAATCTTAAGGAGTGCACGTTTCTTCACGATATTTTCCTTCACGGTCTTTTCGAGTGTTGATGTTCCCACTGAAATATTTACAAATTTACATAATTTTCGATAAAGTCAGTAGTACACACGCAGTCAAACAAAAACAACTTAGTTGTTTAGGAGTTCTGAGCCACATATTTGAAACGTACAATTATAAAATGGCCGATCCCTGGAGCCATATCATTACCAAGCAATTATTGCATCAAAGTTGAACGACGTTCCGTCGACGAATTTTCCTGATCAAAAATAAAAAGTCTCAAAGTAAAATTACTTTTCTCGAATGTGCATAGTACGCACTTAATGCAGAAATTACAAAATTACCGGCCCCTTAAATCAGCACTTTTTGATCAACTATTGTACGAAGTTGCGCTGTCAAAAGTGCCTCCACAAAATTAAAACTCCAAAGTGAAATAATTTTTTCGAATGTCCTTAGAATGAATTTGAAGAAGAAATTATCAAATCCGGGGTCGTGCCATAATAAATAACGAGCAATTATTAAATCAGTTTGCTAGCTGCTTTGGTGATCAGGCTGCTGAAGGAGGATAAACACAATAATTGCTTCATGTGCCATAACTGCATACAGCTTCAGCAAGTGTTCACACCGCCTCTTCGTGACGGCCGCTAGAAACTACTCTGTTAAAGGAGTAGTCTAAAGTGTAAGGACTTTGGTCCTTCTGAAAAACAATATTGATATCAAACCTCAACATGAGCCGCGGATATTTTTGAATTCGCAACAACGGCATCGGACACAACATAAGAGGACAACGATTTAAAATTTGAAATATGGATTGTACTCAGCCTAAACCGCCCGGAGAATATATATCATATTTTCGATCAAGTATCTACGTATAAAATCGACCTCATTTAACGGCAGGAAACAAGACTATAATCGGCAATAACATCATCGATTATAGTCCAACATGAATTTATCGTTGGTTTCTTGATTAACAACCGTTTACGTCAATTTGTGACTGACTTCATGCCTGTCAGAAATTGAATTTGTTCACTCGGGTTTCATGGACATCATTTAACAATCCATTTATAAACGTGCTTGCCTCTAAAAAGGAGAAGCCTGATCAAATAAAAGACGTTGTGTACGACCATCTGGAAACAGTCGTGAGCAAAGTTCCGCAACATGACATTCTAATTGCTTTGGGCGACTTTGAGAGAAATATCGCGCACGCCAATAGAATCTATCATAAAGAACAAGAGCATAAACGAAAAGGGCATGAGCAACAGGCACACAATATCCAAAATTCTAGCCTGAGAGATAGGTATCTCAGCATAAGAGAAATAGCTACGGAATTTCGTCCACATAATAGCGCTATTCGCAACGAATCAGATGAATTAAAAATGAACAATAAAACCGTCCTCGAAGTGTGGCGGAATTATTTCTCCTCACTTCTAAATAGACAGGGAGTCAATCCGAGCAATAACCTCTCTTGCTTCAACGCAATATCAATGTCGAGATGAAACCACCACCTCCACCATTATACGATGAAGTGCAGAACGTGATATCACAGATGAACAATTACATGACAGTTTCCCAGTTTAAGCCCTCCTTCAAAGTTTAGGTGCTCCTTCCGCTGGAATTAACAGTCCAATAAATTGCCATTCAGATTAACGAAGCGAAGACCAATTACATGGTCACTGCAAGAAAATAGACGCGCGGAGACTTCATTTCAGTAGATACACAATATGAAAAGGTGAATGAGCTCAAATACCTACGATCACTGTCCACTGAACAAAACTCTGTTTCTGTGGACATTTCATCGAGTATCGCAACAGATTACCGAGCATTTGACGCCAACATCAAAATATTTAGGTCTCTTCATATATCGCACAAAGTAAAATTGGACATCTACAAAGCGCTGATAAGACCAGTTACCACCTTTGGTTGCAAGCTTTGTACACTGGCAGGAAAACATATCCAGAAAATTTTCGTAACTAAGCGTAAAATTATTAGAATATTTCTCGGTTCAATCAAAAAGGGTACGTACAGAATACGAGTGAATAACGAGATCAGAAATGATCTCGATAAAGTTGACATTATTAGATTAATAAAAGCATAATGACTAAGATGGTTCGAGTACGTTCGTCGTTCGCAAAACTTGCGAAACCTTGTGCGAGACCGCCTACCCGTTGGCACACTCAGTCACCGTGAATGGCGTTCTGTCGCGGTGGATCGAACTATTTGGAGGAACATCGGTGAGATGACCAAATGGGATATAGAGCCAGCGAAAGAAAACAATTTTTTGAATCAGACATTGTGTGTTGCTCTTCAACAAAAATCAAAAGCCCCAAGTGATGTTTTAAGTGGTGAAAAAACATTTGATGTAAAAATTGTCAAATAAAAAATACGGCCGAGTAAATGACAAGTTCAGTCAACGAAATTCCTTTAATAAAAAAAAGTCACAGTCAGATTATTTTTCTCATATGTGCGAAGTATGCACTTAATGAAGAAATTCTGAAATGACCGGTTTCTCTGGTCGGCCATATAAATGACCACCAATTTTTGAGTCAAAAGTCCCAAAGTCAAAGTTTTCGAATGTCCATTGTTTGCAATTAATGCATTAAATACCAGAGAAAGCATATGATGAAGAAACTATCAAATGACCGGTCCCTGGGCTCTGCCATATAAAAACGAGCAATTTTTGAATCAAATATTATAAGAAGTTCCACCGACTAAATTTTTCCAACATAAATCAAAAGTGCCAAAGTCAAATGATTTTTGTCAAATGTCTATAGCACTTGAAGTGGAAATCATCAAATGGCCGGTCTCTGTGGCCGGCCATAGTAAATAACATGCTAATTTAGATTTCAATGTTAAACAAAGTTCCGCCGATGAAATTTCTTCAACAAAAATCAAAAGTCCTAAAGTCGAATGATTTTTATCGGATGCCCATTACATTCACTTAATGTAGAAATTATCAAACGGTCAGACTCCCGGGTCGGGTATATAAATGACAAGCGATTTTTGCGTCAAATATTGTACGAAGTTCCGCTGACCAAATTTCCTCAACAAAAATCAAAAGACTTAAAGTCTAACAAATCTTTTCCAATGTCCCTAATAGGCACTAGAGACAGAAATTATTAAATGGCCGGTTCCTCGGGTCGGCCATATATCTTACGAGCAATTTTTCTACTAAATATTGTACGAAACTCAGAATTTGAATGATTGTTCGTAGAACTGTAGAAGTCCGCCGAGCGCCAAATAAATTTCTTAAACAAAAAATCAAAAGTCTCAAAGTCAAATGATTTTTCTAAAGTGTCCCGTAAAAATGCGATTGACGTAGAAATTATTAAATGGCCGGCCCAACGGTCGACCAAATAAATAACCAACATTTTTTGCTTTAAATGCTGTACGAAGTTCCGCCGACGAAATTTTTTAAAAATCAAAGTCAAATAATTGTTTTGAATGTTCTTATTATGAATATAATGAAGAAATAACCAGTCTTATCATTAGGCAGCTGCGTGATGAGTACAATTGTGAAGGGGTAACCTGTTCACAATTCGCAAGTGTGCGTGCTGCCTCCTCGCGGCAACCATTGGTAACTAAGGTTATTTGGAACATTTTTGGCCATTTGGCACAGGCTAAAGTACGGCGCTAAAGGAGAAAACCTTGACAAAAAACTTTAATCTAAGGTGGAACAGTATATGCCGATGGATGAATGGCTGATAGGTTAATCAGCCCAAAATATGCGGACTCTGGATACCAGGCACCCTCCAGTTTTATTTAGCCTTCCTGTAGTAAAGCTGGGTGAACTACAGGCGATTTGCAATTCCCAGCAACTCGTAAGAGTAAAATCAAACGGAATACGGGGCAGGAGTAGGAATATATGGGAGTGGGAAAACCCTCTCGAAGTCCTTGGGCTCCAATGCTACCGTCTTTCTAGCGGAACTACATGCTGTAGTAAACATCTAGGAGGGAGAGCAATAAGACCAGATAGTATGTATCACGTACCGGGAGGCAGTATTGTCAGGTTCATTAAGAACCTGAACATTGACTGGACAGATAATTAAGCATGGGCCAGCACAATAGATCCTTTAGGTCGCAGTGCGAAGTGGCTAATCGCTTGCATGGCCCTCCAATAATAATAATAATAATAATAACAAAAGTCCCAAATTCAAATTAATCCAATTCTTTGGGTCGGCCATCAACAAAACAAGCAATTTTTGTCCAAATTTTGTACGAATCTCCTCCGCCAACAAAATTTCTGAAACAAAAATTAAAGGTCTTTAAGTCAAAATCATTTTTCTCGAATGTGCGTAGTATGTGCTTTATGTAGAAATTATCAAATGGCTGGTCCCTGGGGTCGGCCATATAAATAACAAGCAAATTTCTCATCAGATGTAGTACGTAGTTTCGCCGACGAAATTTCTTCAACAAATGATTTGTGCCGAATGCCCATAGCACGCACTTGATATAGAAATTATCAAATAGGCCGTTGCTGGGGGTCGCCAACAATCTATAAAGTTATTAATTGGTTTCTCAATAAACTATACATCTTTTTCATTTAATTATCTTAGCAGGGGTGCCTCAAAAGTATGCTAACCAATTGAAGAACCACTTTTTTGCTCGCATCTTCCAAACTAAGGTCATTTAAGGTTTTCAAACAAATGTTTTTCTTTCGTCTGACAACATGATACATGATGAGGTGCACTTTTTACTTTGGCTTTGATGTTAGATACCGGTACATCAGCAGCTTGAAAAATTATTCCGTAGGCTCATTTCATAATTTATTTTAATTGGAGTTTTGTATTTGATATTTGTGTAGATCCGGTGTTTTAGAAGCTGTATATAACTATTTACTTTGTGAACATGTAAGATGATACAGATTCAGATTTATTTTGATAATATTTGTATGAGCCTATATTTTGTTTTATAAAAAAAACATGTCCAATAAGTGAATACCGGCATACTCGTAATTCGAGTCGTTCGTTCAATTTTCTAAAATTTTATAAATTTGCTTAATCGTTCAATGTTCGTTCAGTTTATGTTTACCATTTTTTTTTTCCATGGGGATTTAATGCAGTCTGTGGTGGGATGGGATTTAATTGGTAAAAAAATTTAATGCGTGTCAGTTTTAAAATTTAAACATTTACAAAAAAAACCGAGATTAGTATAATGTTCAATATATTTTACAAAATTTTTATATTCTAACTTTAATTTTATTTATAATTTTTATTAATAAACGACAATCTCTAAGATTTTTTTTTTACTAGAGGAGCAATGAAAATGTAAAATAAATCAATGTTCGATAGAAAATGTTAAATAAATTAAATCAAATAAATGTTGAATAAAACATTTAGAATTTAAGTTGAATAAAATTCTCCTAGGAAATTTTAAATCAAGGACTAGGTACATATGGTTAATTTGGAAAATGTATCACTGTCGATAAACAGAATTTGCCTAGATAACTTGTATTACGGATATACATCTAACAAACACGATAAAAATATTTAAAATTAGCATATGACATTTTCTTAACTTGAATATAGAGACACAAATGATGATGATGTAATCTATAAATATATGTCCAAAAGGGCTCTAGAGAATCTATCACCTTAATTAATTATATGTTATATTTTATAAGCGTAAATATACAAATATGTATAGAGAACTATGTACTGGGTGTGTATATATTTAATTTTGATTCTTAATCGTCGTGTCGCTAATTACCATACGATTCAATTTAGTGTCACAGTGTGTACGACTGTTTTCCTCCAAGGGCAATTCATCCAAGGGCACGCCCGATCAATTCTAACCTTTACATAAATATATGTATAAGATGGCATTGATGCGTACGCGCTTTTTGTTCACTTTGCGCGGTGGTCTAAAAATATACACATTATTTTCACAGACACATCAGACAAAACAAAATAATTTTTATATAGTATCTAGCACACATCTACATATTTATATATATATATATATATATATATATATATATATATAAACTTTCCAAATTTTCTTGAACTCCAATGTCAATGACATGGCTAAAATAGAATTAAAAACACAATATTTTTATGATAAATTGGGCAATACATCATATGTGCACCTCGTACATATAGTGTATATTTAGTGCGCGGAATACATATGGACCAGCTGAAAATATATGAAATTTAGAAAAAAACCTAAACTCACATGATTGATGATTGATATTTTGATTTCTATCATCACAAACCACTACACGCCACTATATTGAACAAATACACATGTAACACCACTAGTTCATTTATGAAACATGGAATGCTTCATCTAAAAATAATTCGGTTTGTTGTTTTTTTTGATGGATTTTCTATATTTTCCTAGTTTTTCCTCGAAACACTAAATATAGATAATACACTTATGTATGTGCGTGTATGTACATGAATAAATAGAAAATATTTGTAGTTTTCCCATTTCGATTATATAAAATCCTGTTGGTGGTGATACCTTACGTTTGTGTCGTTGAAGAATTTAATGGCAATTTAAACGATTTTATGGTCAATAGATTTAGAATGAAACTAAAGTATTGTACATACAAAGATATGTACAATAAAAAATAATTAAATTTGTTAGGTAGGCAACATGTTAGAGATCAGTAGTTTCATTTTTTATTTTGATCGGCGCAATGTAATTAAAACTTGGGCTCATAAATTGCGAATTAAATGTGTTTGTTTATCTTTCAGTATTTTTTTATGTTGGCAAAACCTCAATATTCCACCTTCATTTTCAACAATAGTCATAATAGTAATGTATATTTGTTTTCTATACGGTATGTGCGCGTACAGTTCAAAATGTAATCAGAGAATGATGTTATATTTGAGTATAAGAGATAGACCGGATATTCGATGAGTTTTATAAGTTTCTTTCATATTAACTGAATAACATATAAATGAAACGAAATCGAAACATATGGGCCAAAATATATGAGTTAATTAAAATTTTCGCCAAAATAATGACGGGATGTGGGAGTTGTTACTTAATGAAAAAATATTGTATGACTACAATTTAATGTGCCTTTCGTGCACGTTACTTTCATACGGCTCTAGCTATAGTTCTTTAAAAGCAATGTTCATATACCCTTTTTAAAAAAATCCTTCATATAGAAAGCTCCTTTTCAACAATTGTTTGCCAATAAAACTAAATTAATTTAAAGTATGAGTAAAGACCCAACATTATAATAAACTTAATTATTCACATGCACTTCCGAAACATTGACAACAACACTATTATTAGTAAAAAAAAGGTTAAGCTTAATTGAATGAAATTTTTGTGTTTTTCCACAATATATTAAAAAAAGAATCCGGAAACTGTAAAAGAAATTAATTGGTGTTGTGGTGTTTTGCTAATACAATAACTAAAAAAAATATAAACGAATTAAGTATCTTCCTATTATTTTAGGTCCATCTATCAATTTATTAAGTGTCTAGACTTAGTTGATATGTAACAACTAAACAAGTTTTTTTAGATTCAACTTAATCAAATTATGGAGTGGGTCTACTTCTTCTTCAATGAATCATTTTTTTTATTAAAAGTGAGGTCAGGAAATGGAAAAAAAACCAGGAAATTCCAAATTCTAAGCTATCACTATATCCAATATACCATGTGATGTTATGCGAGATTAAGAGCTGATAAGTATATTGGATAAGGTTAGGGTTGCTAGTAAAAGAAGATTGTCAAAAAATATAGCAATCATTAATTTTGAGTATAGAGCGAACGAAAAATAAAAGGCGAACAATTTTAAATGTTATCATGATTAAGATAAATTGAAATTTTCTGTTGGTTGCACTGTGTTATATACATATGTATGTACATAATCGTATCTACATGTATCAAACATATTCAACCTGAGAGGAAAGGGTTTTTCGGTGATGGATAATACCATATAAAATGGTTTTCAAATAAATTTTTCATTTTGGCAACAAATTTTCTTGAAAGATCATTAATTTACTAAACAATAAAAAAAATGTTTATATACGGCGCCTCACATGAACAGTATATATTACACTAAACAATTACACTGCATCGCGGTGTGCTAATCTATCTATTCTAAATATAATATAAAACAAGGAAATTCTATTTATATAAATATAATACACCTAAATATACAAACTCGCAGTGAATTCCATTGCAAGATAAAAATAAATCAAATTCCGAATTAAAAATCTGTTTTGTTTTGAATAAAGTCGGTCTAAATTTAGCTGGTTAATTTAAAATTAACAAGTTTCACGATATTTTACGGTTAATAGGAAAGTCTGCTTCTTATTGTGGCACGTTTTATGACCAATGGTTGCTAATTAATGCTTAATTATTTAACACATGTATTAATGTGTTGTTGCGATATAAGTTTGGTAAATTATCTTTTTTTTTATTTTTTTTTTTTTTTTTTTTTTGCGATTTGCCAGTAAACAGATTATTGGAAAGAAGGTAATAAATTTTAAAATACAATCAAATCATGTTATTTTAATTTTGTAATGTGTATTCGATTTAAGTATTATAAAATTTATATACATATAGTGATTTATTATGGCAATTAGGAAATGCCGAAAAAACATTTTATTAATCTCTAGAAAATCATTATATATCTTGTTTAGAAAGGACAGGTAATAAGTTTATAAAAATTTTAATTGTAAGCGGCGTAATAATAGAAATTATTAGTCATTCTGCAAGTTATTTTTTATGTATCTAATAAGAGCGACGGTAAAATGTTAACTGGCAATCGTCCAGAATCACTGCATTAAGAGAAGGTCGACACCAAAATATTTAACGAAACTCGTGTTCAAATACACCGGGAATTACTACTTCTGGTTGAGAAAGCCGCGAAATTCTTCAGCTAAAATATCTAAATGTCTTTTGTTTTTTTTACCAATAAATCAATATTAAATTTGCAAATAACTAAATCTGGGAATGGCATCTTTTGTGTGAAATATCTAGAAAAGAAAAATTTTCAATTCATTTTTATTGGCTCATTTCGCTTTTCATACGCCAAAAAGTATCAAATTTGCATTTCAGAATTTCTATTTTCAATTTATGTTTTTAGTTTGAAATGTGAACTTAATTATAATTGAAAAATATTTTGAAAAATTTACATTTTCAATTGTTAACCTAATTGCCCTGATTTTATTTGAATTATTTTGCAATTTATTTCTATTTTTAAGATTTACGAGCTGTAGATCAAGAAGTATTGGTTACTCCTATATATAAAGAAATTTTGTAAAAATAAAAATATAATAAAATCATTTCAATGTCAGGAATAGCGTGCATCGAATTCTTATGAACAGCAGGCCAATATTTGTTTAGTGTGTATTTTTATCAAGTTTTTTTTTTAAATTAGATCTTCAATTTACAACAATACGATTTCTATTTTTAGTATAATTTTGTCTCCCAAAATTTACATTTTTTGTTTGTTTGCCTCAATGTAGTAAAATTGTATTTAATGTAGTAAAAGCAGCAATTACATATCGTTGCCGTAGTTCTATCTTGGGGTTTAAGTCCAAAATCACGTATTTTTAATTTTCAATGGTACCATATACAATTTTTCCTGCCGTTTTAAGTGCCACAGAACACAAAATGCACCGAACTTGCACACTACGATCCTATGAATTACAATTTTCGTCGGATTAAAATGGAAATGCAAAAAAGTTATGCATGTGTAGTGTAAGTGATTCAAAAAAGTGAAATGGAAATACATTAGTAACAAACAGAATTACATCAAAAACATTTATCAGCAGCGGATCTAAGTTGTTTCTGTTTTCTTTTATTTTGATCGCATAAAAAATATCTACTACTACTAGCGAAATGGCAAATGACATTTTCCGAACTTGAGGATACTACGACACAGAAACACACATCTATAATCAGACACATTTTCATACGAGTATAGGGTAATAAATTAAAATATTACATCAGATTAATTCTTAACTATGACGTCATTTACATTTTTTACACCCTTTTAAGTTTCAGCAGTTCGAAAAATATTTCAGGGCTTTCCGTAATTTACCGATGATTCGGGTTTCACTAGGAATTTTTACCGTTTACTAGTAAATGGAACATTCTGTTCAGATCTGTAATTATATTATAAATGAATAATTGTCAGTTTTTGCTGACGGAAACGAAACTACATTGCCCTTACATAATAAAACAGAATTAGAATCGGAAAATGTGTTTATTTATCGCACTGTTTAGTAAAGGGCTTTGTTAATATTTTCGCAAACATATAGTTAGGTTATTTAGGCTTAATTTGAACTCATCTGATATAATATTCTTTCCATAATTAGAGTAGGTGTCACTTTTGAATTATTTTCTTTATCCATAGATAAAAAAATGGAAAACAATCGTTATAAATCATAGTTTCATAGATATTCCTCCTATGGATTTCTTGTAATTCGTCAAAGAATTTTTTTTACAGATGCGAAAGAATTGTTGCGTTCATGTAGGGTATCGCAAAATCTGGAAATCATTCGATTCGTTCGCACTGATCAATAAGATTTCAAGCGGAATTTTTTTTTTTCTATGAAAAGATATTGGTGCAATTTTCTAGTAACTTTATTTTAATTGTTATTAAGTCTCTAGTGAAATCCCCTATAATCTATGGTCTAAAGGCGACCTTCCCTTTCGCAAAGCCGCATTACTGCTTATCGAGATTATGTGATTGTTTTATTTTATTTGTAGGCGTTGTGGTTTCAAGAAATAAATTTTGTATGATAATATTGATCTTATTGATGGTGTCATTGTGCTCTTTCGCACTCGAACCATCAAGCAATTCAATTCAATGTATAGAGAATAATTTCCAGCAATCACGATGGTCTCCAAAAAAATCACGATGTTCTCCAAAATACATCACTTTCTAACTAAGTTAGAATCATCCCACAAGTTGGGGTCAGTGAAATTTTATTTATATTCCATAAAAAAGATGTGAAAAGTGTAGAAAGAAAATTTCCCCAATAAATTAAAATGTCCTCTAACTATTTTTGATTAAAGCCCGATTTAAATTATGAAATATTTACTGACAGTATAAACAAAATGGGATAAAAATATATATTCGCGTGCTGTGTGAGAGAAAATTTTTTTTTTTTTCAGTTTTACAGTACTCAAAAAATTATTATAGTATATTGACATTTTTATAATATACTGACAAAATTTACTGAAAAAATATATGAAGCGAAGTACAGTCGCTCACAGCTTATTTCGACCAGCACCTATCAAAAACTTTAACCACCCATAAAAACTAAACTAAAGAAGCTATCAAATTTTTGTAAACATAGATTATTAGTTTAATGGTTTAAATTATCTTTTATTCAGTTCAATATTTTTTTTAAAGTTTTTTCAAAATAAAGTAACAAATAATAACCAAAAACTAACTTTAAACAACGTCACAGCTTATTTCAACCAGGTAACAAATTATATGTATTAAATTAAATTAAATTGAGCTTAAACGCACGAAAGAAAAAATCAATATTTAGTATGACCACCCTTCTGGTCAACAATCATTTTCAGCCTCGTAGGCTTTGAATCGACCAGTTTTTGTATCACTTCTGGGGTAATTTTGGACCATTCCTCAACCAATGTTGTTTTGAGATCGCTTTTGTTGGATATTTTACGTTTTCAGATGTTTGGATCCAAAATGGCCCACAAATTTTCGAAAACGTTGAGGTCGGGCGACTGTGCCGGTGGTCCCATAATATGCGGACAGTTCCAAATCAGCCATAACTGGACAATACCCGACTTATGCTTCGGGTCATTGTCTTGATAAAATCTGAGGTTTTCACGAATGCCCAGTTTTTCTGCACTTTCAAGCAAGCTTGACTTCAAAACTTCAAGGTAATAAGACTTATCCATTGTCGTCTCAATAAATTCCAAATTTCCAACTCCCGCTGCGGATGTACAGGCCCACACCATAACGCTGCCACCTCCATGTTTGACTGTAGCTTTCAAATTTTTGTTTTGTAATTCTGTATTTGACTTACGCCAAACATAGGATGCGCCATCAGAGCCAAAAATATTAAATTTTGACTCATCAACGAATATGACGGAGTTCCAAAATCCAGACCTCTTATCTAAATGTTCCTTGGCAAATTTTAAACGGCACTTGTGATTCCTGACGCTTATTAAGGGCTTCTTGCGCGCTATTCTGCGCGACTTGCCCAACTCAGCTTCCACTTCACTGGCAATTTTCGGAGCCGATAGTTTTGGGTTGTGCCGGATTTTCCGTACAATATAGCGCTCGTCCGTTGGATTGAAAATTTTGTTGGGGGCATTTCTCCCTTTATCTTGCGTTCTATTTTCGTAGACGAATCTATATATGATGCCCTGCACTGTAGAATCACTTAGTCCGACTATCTCACCAATTTTCCTGCGCGAATAGCCATTTTTAAATTTACTGAGAACAAGTTCTTGCTGTTCAATTGTCGTACGTGGTTCCATTTCACAAAATTAATTTTTCTACACGATATCATCAAACAAATCAACAAGACTGAACTCAAACAAGTTAATAATGTAATGACTAAAACATAGAAAAAGAACCGGTTACTATGCAAGGTAACGGATCCTCCTTACATACAGCTGCAAAGTTTGGTGGTTGAAATAAGCAGTGACGTTCTTTATAGTTGCATTTTTCCTTTTAAATTGTTTTAGTATATTTAAAAAAATATATAAAAATTAATGAACTCATATTTGATAAGTTTAAACATTAGACTAATAACCTTGGTTTAAAAAATTATTATTTTTGTTGTTTAGTTTTTATAGGCAATTGAAAGATTTTTTTACGTGCTGGTCGAAATAAGCTGTAAGCGACTGTATATTTTTCCGTACTGGAAAAATATTTCAATTTTTCAATGCAATTTTTCAAAAAAATTAAAAACAAAGACCATTTCTCTGTCACTTTAATGACATTTTCGATTATTATGTTTTTATTCAGTAAAAAATACTCTCAGTAAATATTTCGTAATGGAAATCAGGCTTAATGCTTTTTAGTTCAGATGTGGTCGGCAAAAAGGCAAAACCCAGGAAAATTTGCTTTAGGCTGAAATTCTGGGTTTAAATAGATTTTTAGGCGCCGAAGTTTTTCAAGATAATTTTTTTTTTAATTATTCGCCCAAAAATCTATTAAAACAAAAATATCAGCCTAAGCACAAATAAAAGTTTATTTATTTATTTACTTATCAATTTATATAACTTTAGGCACACTTCATTTTGAGCAGGATGCCCATTGACATAGTGTGTACCAAAAAAGTTAAATTACACACATAAAAAACATTGCATCAAGAATCACAGCTTAGCCGATTAATTCTGTTGCATTACCGAATAAATGTACCTATGTACATCTTTTCTTAAGGTAACAACCTCTCTATTGTCTGGTGTCCACATTTTAAGTGCTGCGCGCTCGTTCAAATTCATCTGGTAATATTAAATCTTTACTAGGAACTTTTTCGACCACGGTTTCGTTTCGGTTGGAGCATTTCGCTCATCTGTTCGGTTTAAATTTTGAAAATACAATAAGTTTTCAGTAAAAATATTTCATAACTAAATGAGTTTAATGATGGCCAAATACAATAAAATCAACATCAATATCAAAATGTAAAATACTTTTGAATCTTTTAAGTTTAGATAGTCCATTTTCTGCGATAATGTTTCTGCGGATTCTTCTTTTTTTTTAATTTTGCTGCTAATAAAGGTTATGCTTCGATAATTTACTTCCATTTTGGATAAGTGTTTTTTGATTTGCGTTATTTGGTTTTTGTGATTGGGCCGCTATTTGTGATAAATTTTTACTACAAATGGGACGCTAGAAGAAACCCTCGACCGAATTAGGAACTCCAGTTATTTTATTACATAAACGCGGCGAATCGGAAAGAAAAATCCCGAAAGAACATCACATTTCCAAATTTGGAGTGCATCGTACCATCCAACGATATCGGATAACGGAAACCAACCCAAACTTATCAAAGAAATTTGGGTCCAAGCAAAATAACCAAGCAGGTGAACATATGCGTTATGCTAAAAAAAGAGACAGAAGGATTTCGGCACCAAAAAAATATTCTTTGGACTGAAGAGTCTTAATTTGAGCTATTTAGCACCAAGAGAAGAGTTTTTTACGACAGATAGTACTGAAGAAAAGATGCTGTTTTTGTTGCCTTCGGTGAAGCAAATAGGTGGCTTCGTGATAATCTTAGTAGCTTTCTCCTGCCGTGGGACAGGCAACATTTTCCATATCGAGGTGATATTAAAGAAAGAAGACTATAAATAACTTCTAAGGAATAAGGCTACACCATCGAAAATTAGGCTCATCGGTGAAGGATTCGAGTTGCAATAGGAAAATGACCCGAAGTATACATACTCCATACTCCATCCATATTATTATGAAACATATTTCTTGAAAAATAAAAACCCAAAGGGAAGTTAGTAACTGTGGTTTAGCTGCTGCAGTCACCGAATCAGAAAGAAAAAACGACAATTTGGGTTGAGAAGGATTTAATATGGGGAGAATGTATATAACAGATATACATATCTGAGTTAAAACTTCATTTATAGAGATTTTAGAACAATTGTGATATATTGGGACATAATATGAAATCAGAGGGCCTACTATACAGTTCGAATAAAATGGCATTTAACTTTACTTAAAATTCTATATATTTTACTGCACAAATTATTTACGTGAACAAAACAGTTTAAATTATTATCTACAAAATAAACAAACCCAAGCTGACTTGGTCATAATATAAATTATTTTGATTATCGATTGCCAAGTGAATGTTCGGTACAATTACCTGCTTTTTATTCAAGTGGATTATAGCTTGAGATTTACTAGGGTTAATTTGGAGGCTATTTAAGGTTGACTAATGAAGTACTTTAGACAACACAATATTTAGTTTATCAACTCAACTAGATTATCGATAGTTATCAGCATAAGGATGATAGTAAGTATTATCGGTTTTGTAACGGGCAGCATTTTCAATGTACCCGTTCCAATAGGTCCATATCTCAAAAATCCTAAAAAAAGAAGAATTGGTCAACTCTGTTCATGAGTACAACGTGGATTTATTACTTTGTAATTGGGACAACCTAATTGCAACATAAATTGTTTGTTGTACTCATACAAAATCCAAATAAAAAAAATGACACACTGAAAAGTGTCAAATTGCAACTAAGCAACAAATTATACAAACTAATTTCATGATGCATTGGTGTAATTTGACATACATAAAGTGTGCCATCCTTATTTTGTTAATATACATTTTTAAGACAACAATCATTATGATTGTTGCTTGTAAACACTATGTGGAAGTCCAACATAGTTTTTTTTATTGGGCACATTACTTAATGCCCCAAATTTCTATGTGTTTTTTTGGTATTGTATACCAAACGTTTTTTTGGGAACGACCGTCCCAAAAAGGAAAATGTATTTTGAAACTGAAGGAGTTGAGTAGTAGAAACCGAAAGAGTCGGACGGGTTTTTTTTTGGGATTTGCTCGCGGTTTGTGCAAATTCAACGGGGTTTTTGTGTTGTTTTTTTTTTTGTTGGGTAATCGAAGGGAGTTGGTTTGTGTTTTTTTTGTTTTTAAATCGAAGATTGAGTTTTTGAATTTTTTTTTTCGCGCGGTACACCATTTTTTGTGTGGTGTTTTTTTTTTTGTTTTTTTTTATGTGTTTAAGTGTACAATTAGTGAATAAAAACCAATAAATAGTGTAAATTTTAAGTTATAAAAAAAAATAAATAAAGAAAATATTTAAAAGAAGTTATAAATTTGTTTATTGTTTTTTGTTTATGTGTATTGTTGTGTGTTTATAAAAAAAACCAACTGGACAGGTTCAACTATTTGAGTGATTTGTCCAAGAGAAGTGATTACAGGTACGTGGGATATATTTTTTTTTCTTCTGTTCTAACATTGTTGTTTTTTTGTTAGTAATATGTTTGACTGTGGTTTGTTGTTTTGTCTTGTCATAAAACAAATATGTTAGGCTAGGTATTTCGATTTCCTCCCTCCGTCCTAATTGATTTCAACTCCCTGAGTCACATGGAGGACTCAGAGGGTTAAGTGCATGTTAAATTGTATTCTTCATTGTGGTTATTGGTCCGTGAACCATTTCTTGTCCTGAATTTTTTGTAGTCCATAAGGATTACCCGATCTCATTCCCTAATCAAAGAACATACGGCTATAACAAGGTCCTATTCACCTCTCACCAAACCCCACGCCATCCTGCTGAGCTAGCAGGAGTAGATAGCCATGGTGAGTAAGGTGATGGGACAATTTCTATGTAACAGTGAGGAGTGAGGTTTCTATCCCTAATCTCACGGTTGCAGTTTGTTGAACGACTTTGCATATATCATTTATGTAAAGAGAGTACAGTACTGGATCCAATATCGAACCGTGAGGAACTCCAGATGTAAAGCAGGTAGTTTTACTAAAATGCTTATAATATTTTACTGATTTGTCTTTAAACTGTATATACAGGAACTTTATACAGGAAAATACTAACTGAAAAGCGCATTTAGAAAAATTATGCACGTAACAAATAATATCTTCCAGTTTAACCCTAATCAGCATGGGTTGAGTCTCGTAGACTTACTTTATTTTATTAGCTACAAAAAAAGCGAAAAATATCTTTTATGAAAATTGAGCTTTATCTATTCTAATAATTACCAAGGCCTTTCTTGGATTTTTTTTCTTGATGAACAATCGTATCCGAATTATTGTTTTGCGGTGAATCCGAAACTGGCCACAAAATTCCCATATCCTGTCATATTTTTGAGATATTCTAACCTAGATTTTGGTAAGCTAAATATATCCGATTGTCAAATTTACACTAAATCTTTTTTTCTTGAGTTATTTCAAGTGCAAAAGAACCAAAAACACCCTTTTCGATACTTTTGGGTTAGAATATGTCAAAAACCTGACAGGGTAATTCGAATTCAGCGCAAAAAATTATTTCGGATACGACTGTTCAATCAAAAAAAAAAAAATGCTTGACCCATTGCAGACCTGTGCTATCATTTAATTTCTAGAATCACGTACGGTAGTCACCCGCTTTACGGACGCACGCTTTACAGAAATTCGAAATTACGGACATAACAAATTTACACCAACAATATACAGCTGCAATATTCGCAATTATGGACAAAATATTTTTTATTTTTTATTTTCCTTTCATCATTTTTCGTTCAAAATTTTTAGTACAGTTTATGAAAGTAATAAAGTATCCAGAAAAATTTTTAAAAATTATATAATCCCGTGATTATACATCACAAACACGTGTACAATGTCGACGAGTCGGGACTGTTCTGGAAGCGAATGCCAGCAAGGACTTTTATCTTTAAAGAAGAGAAATTAGCTTCGGGATTCAAGGCATACCGCTACTAATTTGTTATTCTGAAAATCCTCGGGCTTTCAAAGGTGTTGATAAGTCACAGTCGGGGTAACTTGGCGGTCAAATAAAAAAGGCTGGATGACATTACATCTTTTTGATGATTGGTTAAATAATGATTTTTTAAATTCAGTGACAAAATTCAACGCTGATCAAAATATTTCGAACAAGGCTTTGTTAATCGTTCACAATGCCCCCCACCATAAACTAAATAACGCTCCGGTTAACATCAAAGGAATATTTCTACCGCCTAACATAACACCATTACTGCAGCTAATTGACCAGGGCGTTATTGCCAATTTTAAGGCTTACTGTTTACAACGAGTTTTCAAAAACCTAATTAAATCTAGTGATGGGCCAAACCAAGCCTCAATTAAAGAATTTTGGAAGCAATTCAATATAATTCATCATAAACACATTTGTATGTGTTTAATTTTTCGGAAAATATTTGTTTTTTTTTTTTCTAAATTAATTGAATTATTCATAAATTTTAATTGATATACATACATATGTAACCTAAGCGAAACTACTACATGCCTCAACCGCAGAAACCCACGAAAATAATTGGAAATAAAATAATACCAAGAAAATGGAAAGCAAACAACATTTCTGGAAGAATATTACCTAAATACAGAAACGTAATTTTTGGAGCTGTAAACATAACTAGTTAATGGCATTTTATCGTAATGAGTTCATGCTCAAGATAGAGTGTTCACCTATACCAAATTATTAAGTGAATGATTAAATAAATAAATAATGTCAATGTATACTCTTTCTAATAATAAAGGATGCAGTGGATAATTATAGTTATATCATGGTTTGAGGTGAAGGAAGCCACTATAAATTGTGGATGAAATTATGGTACAAGTGTCCGATTAAATTTCAATCTTCACAGACCATACATGACATTACATTAGAAATTCAAAATGGAATTGTCGCTATGGCGCATGAAGCTGAAATGCAAGAATCAGACAGCACAGATGTATCAGGACTCTTAGAATGTGCTGATGAAGACATTTCCAATGAAGAATTATTAATGCTAGTAGAAGGCACCACCGATGCACGACGGACAGAAAACTCTCCTAAACATGATAATTCGACCGCTTTGACAATAAATAAAATGTAAAAGCCTTTGCTCTTGTAGAATAAGCCATGGAGATATTTTCTGAGAATGATCCGTCTGCAGAAAGAAGCCTTAAAGTATCGAGACAAATTGAAAATGCCCTCCTGCGCTACAAGGAGCTGTATCGAGAATCTAAGAAACCAGCAAAACAATGCTCGTTATATTGTTATTTTTTTCAAAACAACTGAAGCATCTAGTGTTGAAGAAGCAGCTAATGCTTCAAGAAATCTAAGAAGGTAAATTATAACGACAGTTCCGATGAACTTTCGACTAGCTCAGTCAATTTCTGAGTTATTTTGATAAATAACGTGTTAAAAATGTATGAATTGTTTGGTTTATTTAAAATGAATAAATTTGATTTGTGTTTCATTGTAATTTATTCATTACTTTCGTGTTTTTTACGATTTCCTAAACCACTATCTTCACATTCTTCGTGCAAATTTATAATAAAATTGGTTTCGGTTTACGAGTATTTTCACTATTTGGAACGCAGGTTTCCAATATGATCACATAGTACAGGCGTGTTTCGTTTAACGGATTTTCGGTTTACGGACTGTTTGGAACGAACGCATCCTGTCCGTAAAGCGGGGGATTACTGTAGTAACAATTTTTTACTTTTAATATAGGCCTTACCGGCCCATTTTCAAAAACCAAATATAAAAGCATGCGATGAATATCTTAGATAATAGGTAATTTCAATATAAATGAAGGAAATAAACTTGATATGGGAAAAGTCCAACATTTTAGTCCTTTTACAGGTTACTGCTAGAATGGAAATTCAACGCAATGGTGTACATATCTATAATTTCGTCCGAGAATGCAACGCATCCACCCAAGAAATCCAGATTTTCACTTTTTGAGCAAATCGTAATTCTTCTTTTTAACTCTTTCTTTATGTGTCCCACAAAGTTCTATCACAACTACATATTTTTACGGAACTTAAATTTTTCGCTTCATTTTCAGATTTCGAAAAACCTCAAACAATCTCGAAAATATTGAATAATGTGATGGTTATAATTTTGATGTTATATCCACTCAACGCTACTTCAATTTGGAAACCTAGATAAATCCAAAATTCTGAATTTAGGATCAGAAAACAGAATACTAAGCTGAATTATAATTTCACAAAACTTTATAAATAGTGCAAAATACATTTTATTCTCGAGAAAGAACCTTAACCGTTTGTGATTACACTAACTATGCCAAAATTCTGGTTCGAAGGTATTTTCGAATTGGTAAATTGGCACAAAGAGTGCTGAATTCACATGAGTGTGAGGATTTCACATGTTTTAGTAGATTTTAACAAATTGAAAGATTTAGAGGATTTACTTCTCAAGCGTGAAAGCAAGCGTGAAAGCCTAATGAATGAAATGTGTTGGGTTTTGATAAATTGAACCATAAAATCGAGCCGGCATTTTATTTCGTCGACTTTTTCCGGTTTTTCTTCAAAAAAAAAAAAAAAAAAACGCTAACTAATACCCCTAGCCTTACTTTATAAAATATAGATGAGAGAGTAGCCAATTAGTAAACGATAAATGATAATTACCAAAATTTTTCTTGTATATTTAGAAGAAGAATTAGTTGTACCAAATAGTAATAGACGCCAGTCTCTCAGTTCTTCTCAGAGCATTTTTTTCCAGCACTTGGGGAGGTTCGTCAGATAGACAACCGCCAAATTGAATTTTATTTTTGTTTTTGTAATTTGTAAATAACATATTTTAAAATATAGTAAAGGTTTTCAGTTTTCTTTAATTTTACATTCCGAAAAAATCAACATTTACGTAAGTGTAAAATGACCCGTGCTGATTAGGGTTAAAGAACCGGCAGCTAAAAATAAAGTGCCCCTACCAATATTTCAAAGTTTCTCATAAAATGGCGTTGTAGGTTTACCTCAGAAGTCCTAGTAAGAAAGGCATAAGAACCATAAATCAAGTCAGGACTAGTTGCAATTCCGGAAACGGAGATTTGCGTAATTTAGTAAATGCTAAGTTAATTATTGTAGCTGATTTACACATGAAATTAGTGGCCTCTTGTGAAATTAAGTTAAGACCAAAATAAGAAAGTAGAAGGTCCTCAATCCTCATCAATTATTAAGTAATTTTAACGAAAAATAACTCAGGTTTCTTTAAGGTTTGAGTGTATAACGTGCAGAAATATCGGGTTGTTTTGTTTTTACTCTTTGTCTGTTTCAGATGTTTATGTCAGTTGTTAGAATTAGAAGTTAATAATTATAATAAGTACCTCGTGCCAATCGGTTAATTTTTTTAAACTATTTTAAATGTGGTAAACATATTACAAGTTACATGAGATTTTAACCAATTTGCCTGCCAAGCATAAGGTGTTAAAAAGGTAAAATCATGACGTTTGCTTAGTTTTATTTTAGAAATCAGAACTTTTAAAATGAAAACTAATGTAAAGATATGTAAATGTGAGCATCTCCGGTTATTAAAGAATTCCAAGCATAGGCATACCATGTTGAATAAACTGCAAGGCCGTCCGCTATATCTCTCTCAACACGAACAAGATACCAAGACACGATTAAAACTCTTTAGAAAACTTCTTTAGGTCTGTTTACAAAAATATCTTATAGAGAAAAAGTTACAGAACGCTAAAAATTGATACCCACAAATTTTAAAATCTTCGTCATATGAATAAATCACGGATTCCGCGTTTCGTACAGTGACTTGTTTCAATTTGTATAAGTGTTTTATAACTGTGCAGTCAGGTTTTTTAAATTTTTAATTACGTTATGTCAATAACTATCAAACCCTAGATTTTATTTCGGCAAATTGAATCTAACATAGAATAAACAAAATGAGATATGTAAACAAATGTACGTTACGTACGCGTGACAAAATTGATATGGAACTAATGGAATGATTGAAATACATAGTGAATTCATCGCTTTAAGAAAAGTATTACATTTTGACAAATAGAAATGCCAACAATAAATAATAACAAATCATTCTGATTTTTAAAGTTGGAATATGGAGAATATATGAGGTTATTAGTAGGCTCGAGGTGAACTAGTCTTCGAGACGGTAATGGTACTTTTCGTCGAGGTTTGTATACTATTATTTACAGTCACAGTCAGAGGCATTTAATAAAACAAGCTACATTATAACATAAATAAATCAAAACCTATCTCTATAATATTATCGTTTATTTTGCCAAAATATTAACACATAGTAGCTACAAAGTAGTTGCACAATTGACATTTTATTAAATTAGTTGACAAAAATCACAACAAATTAGCACATGTTCGCTCCCACGGGTTATTCATGCTTTAATTACTGACCGATAAACTAAACCCCTTTTTTACTATTACTGACCGGTTAAAGTGTATCCATGGAAATCACTCACTTTCTAACCATTAAGAGGTTGTAAACGCTGTATTTTACCATATAGCAAATCATTTTTTCACTACCCTTGTGGTAAATCCTGATAACATTTCTAAAAAGTAGCAAATGTAGCAACTATAAATAAGGAGATACAAATATTTTCATGGCAGGCCACTACTATGAAATTGGCCTGTTTGCCCAAGAATGACAGACAAATTCAAGAGGGTTTCTTTATAATTTACATACTAACATCGAGAACTTTTAAAAGACACATCGCTGGTGACGATCCAAAAGAGGTGTATCTACGTTTTAGATATTTTTCAGGAAGCGAGAAAAACGTACGAATTTACCTTAGTAGATACACTAAAATGAACTAACAAACGTGTTGCTGTCAAAAATTTAATGTAAAAGGTAGCAAACACTAATTACTTGGTAATTAAATATTTATTAAATAATTTTCCTTTCTTTTTTCCCAAAAAATGTTCAGGTGTTTTCCCATTTAAAAGAATATGGAAATATCACCAGGAAAATAGAGGAAAAATAGCACAAAGATGGTATTTTTCGGCCCTTTTTTACTAGACAAAAATGTACAACAAGTATTATTACATTCCTTTTAATAGTACGTTGCAAGCACAGCCTAATTTACCATTTGAAATATAAATATAATTTTTTTGGTTCGATTAATTCCCAAAATTAGAAAAATGCACTAAAATTTTAAATTAAATCAGTGCTCTTGTCTGTGTGCTCCTGTCAATCAATCAATCATCTTTATTCAATCCAAACTTTCCTATAAATTTGTATGAATTCTAATTAAAAAAATATTTTCAATTTTGAGTAGGAAAATTGTTTCGATGAACTTTGCGGAATGAAAATTATTGTGCGAATTTTATATCCCGCTAAAATTGGACGAACTTTAAGGTAATACCTGTTAGCATGCTTCTGATGACATAGTCCTTAAAATTACCATGTATCTAATTCCTCAAAGATGTTAGGTACACCACCTGTCTCCTTTGCATGCAGCGACCACACTTGCCGGAAATTAAATTCCTACAGTCAGAGAAACGTTGGTGAGGAAAGAAAAGTAAAGAACTTAATTTACAACAAATGTAAAAATATTATCTACTGTATCGGAAGTATTCTAAAAATATATTATGCTCTTCGGAAGTAAAAATCAATTAAAGACAAGCAAACGCCGCTAACGGCAAAATTAACCTATTTACATCTTTTTAGATAAATTATGAGGTACTTTATTCCATTTAGTTGTTATCGGAAACGCTAATTCAATAATCTTTCTTTATTTACCTTCACTATAAAATTTATAATTTAAATTAAATCAAATTCTCTCTATTAAGTAAACCCCAGGCATCGCCATAGTCACAAAAAATAATAAATATTTTCATTTCTACCATCCCAAAAAAAAAAAAAAATTCTTTTTTCCCTATATAGTTTTCCAAATTTCTTACAATATTTATTTTAAATTTTCATGGGTAAATTTAAACAGTTTTTTTTTTTTTTAAATATAGGTTAACATACTTTGTAGTCGAAAGATTTACAAATATACACCACTTAAAATAAAATTAATAAAATAATAATAAACATTCATCACTGTACTTACGGTTGATTACTTTGCTTCGAATTTAATAGCCTCATGTTTCCAACGAATTTTCACAAGTGAAAATAAAAAAATTAACGTGTTATAAATATCGTGTTTTTACAGGATTGCACAGTACCAAATCGCGGTAATAATTTAACGCGGCACAAGATTTTAAACTAAACGATGTGCACCACACCACCGTACCTGGTTTATTGGAATATAACAAAAACGTACATTTTCGCTGATTGTCAAGTTACATTTTTTTATTTTATTTTTGGAAATACTTTTAATTTCAACTATTAAACACAAAATCAAAAATAAATAAACGCGTTAAGTGATGGTTCCAAGATGAAATAATTTAAGTAATATGTAGATATATTTATATATATATATATATATGTATATATATATATATATATATATATATATATATAATATATATATATATATATATATATATATATATATATATATATATATATATATATATATAAGTTAGGAGGTCACAATAGTTTATTTAATAGCTATCGAATATTTGGCCTATATTATAACATCGAATGGAAATCAGTGGAGCAGCAATGAATATTCTACCTTGATAAGTAAATTGTAGATACATTAGAACCAATGATACTAAAATTTGTAACCAGCATTTCCTCCAAATATTCTTAACGTATGCGTATATTCAATTTTTAATAAAACATACTAATTTCACACACCCACTCGATCGTATAATTTTAATGAATTTGTTAATTTTCTAATTTATTTATACAAAAAATTAAAATAAAAATAAAAATTTAAAAAATAAATCTTTACGTAATTTACAAACCTCAAGCGCAGAAATAACTACAGACATACATACATATTCATATAAAAAAAATCAGCAATCAGCTTTTTATTTATTTATTTATGTTTTTTTTTATATTACAGACGCAAAGTATTATTTTATCGCACGATTTGGCGATTATGTCTTTGCACAGTCGAATAAAAAAATATGTCATTGTCTTAAAAATTGTGCCCCTTGCTTTCGCCAGACTAGATAAAATAAACGCGAGGTTATTATCTTTGAAAGTGATAAAAATATTTTCTCGACAATACCACTTCTTTTGACTTACTTGTACGAGTACTATATACAATATACATTATTATGTATCTGTCTGTGCATGAGTTTTTATCTAAGCTCTAAAAATTTTTCTAAAGAATTAATTTTTCGTTACTTCGTTACTATTATACTATATTATCTTCTCGATTATAATATATAGGAGTACTAGACGGGATACAGTGAGTGAAGAGGACACGCGAGAGATTTAAAATTTCCAGTGAGCTGCAACAGCGATAATAACAAGAATTTAATTAATTACGGAAATTTATGTTTATTCGTAAACTAATTACAGAAACGTTAGTTATTTTGTCATAGATATACATTTTACCTTGAGTTGAATTCAAAATTTAAAAATCAAGTAAAAATTAAGAAGCCAAACAGATTTGTTTTATTTCCATAGTGGATTGCTGTTCATTTCGAATTGCCGAGTAAACCACTCATTCCAATTATTTTGTTTTGTTTTTGAAGACAATAGCCATGTACATACTAGTAATAAATAAACAAATAAGAATAGCAGAAAATAATAATTCCCCATTGGATATGAAACAATAAAATTTATCGGTATCTTGTAGTTAGAATCATGATGATGATTCTGTTGATGTGATTATTATCAAAATATATATACGAAAAAAACATTAAAGTCGATATAACTAAAGACTTTACTTGTATAAAATTGATATTTGTGTATTTAATCTAAATTGTAAATTCGAAACGATTTGAATCAAATTTTTAATTGAAAGTAAATTCAATATATTTTTCAAATTGAACCAATATTGTAAACCGTTACTGTAGTTTAACCAAAAAACCGAGTAACGATAAAAATGTGTAACATAGCGAAAAGGTTAAATCAATAATTAAAATTGAAACCTAACGAAAAGCTTAACATATTTATTTGAATTACTATGCATTTTCTATGTGGCAAAAAAAAATTATTTTCTTTAGGATAATTCTGATCGAGCAAAAATTATATTGGCAGCAATGGCAGATACAAGGAATATATGTAGGGCAAATACTCGATTCTTTAGCAAGCAACCAATTATCATATGGGAAAAACCAAATATTGACGAACCAATTTTTATTGTTAGTATTCATAGTCTTGGCTTACCGACTAGCTACCTATTGCTATACAGTTCAACTTGTACATGGTCATTTTAGACTAAATCCCCAAATTCTAGAAACTTGAAATTTGACACACAACTACCTTTCCTGAGACATTTTCAACTAGAAAAATTTGGCTGATTCTAAATTATCTCATTTCCTTCAATTTGGCATGCGCGATTTATATTGTGTGTTGAACTTCTTTAAGGTCATTGTTCAACTCAGAACACTAAAAAAGCTAGGAACTTGAATTTTATTATGTACTCGAGTGCAGCCGCCCAAAATAGTAAAGATCAGAGCGCAATATGGTCGAAGTTGGTAGTTTGAGGACCCAAAGTACCTCAGGTCTAGACCTTTCTCAACACGAAAACTACAAGAGCTGGGAAATCAAATTTTCATTTTCAACTATTATACTCGTACTTTTACTCTTGAATATTTATTCTCATGGCTTTCACCTTGAATTTTTTCATTTATTACTTCCAATTATCAAAAAACCCTCTCATTAAATTTGACATGGCAAATTCTGTGGATCAACTTTTTAAGGTTATTTTAGTTAATTCAATTTATGAAGCGTGATGAGATGACTAAGAGTACATTTTTCCGAATTCTCATCAGATCGAAATTGAAATGTTAAACTCTTGATAATTTCACCTTCTTCGTAAAAAATAATTATGCAGCAAAATTTCTCAAGGTTATTTTTCAACTCAGAAAACTAAAAAAGCTAGGAACTTGAATTTTATTATGTACTCGAGTGCAGCCCAAAACAGTGAAGATCAAACCTTTGTTTAAGCTAAAAAAGGAACGTCTAATTCTAAGTGAAATTGTTATAATAGGGATTTAATTTTAGAATTAATATGAAATAAATTATGGGGTGAGCAAATGTTCGTCAAAGAGGATAGACGTGTTTTTTCTATCCTCTTCAAAAATTTTATTTTATTTTATTTATGTAGTGTTGTTATGTATATACTTTATATACATATGTATATACATTTTAATTTTAATTTTAATTGTAATTGAATTCAATTTTATTGTAATAATAATTAAAGTGTATTTTGGAAAATGCAATCCACCGGGATGCACTTATCAGGCAATGTTAATATTTATAGATAAAGAAATCAAATTATTGATTTCTTGTTTAAGTGCATGATTTTGACTTGTGTGTGATTGTACATGACTAAAATCTAATAATTGAACAGTATTAAAATTAATTTTAACTTAAATAGATATACATCGTAGTTAATTTCATATTTGATTTTATTTTTACGCATACTTAAATGTGTTCTTCTGTTTTATTTTATGTACAATCAATACAAATATATGCTTGAAACATGCACGATGCATAGAAAAGCCAACAAGTGTTTATACAGGCCATCTCGTTTGCTCTTTGCACAGATCCGGTAAAGGAAATGTACTATATATTATTGGTTTTTGTCATATAATATATAAACCGACTGTTCACACGCAGTTAATACTGCAACACATCATTTCCTCGTTTCTTACCTCTTTGCCTATAAACTAACTGGAGGGGGAAAGTAGTTCATAGGCAAAGAGGTAAGAAACGAGGAAATAATGTGTTGCAGTGTTAACTGCGTGTGAACAGCCGGAAACAACAACAAAACAGACATTTTTGTTGTTTTTTTGGTATAGTCGTCATAAATATTTTCCTGTATCTTGATATATAGATCAGGTATGTTTGTATGTTCTATGTAAGGTTATTATCTATAATATTATTAAAATATAATAAGTCTCCTGCTATGCACATAAAATATGGTAGAAAATATTTACCTTCAATATGTGTTAGTGGTTTAGTATATAAGATTATGTTATTTGTATGCTGGTGTTGTTTTCTCTTTGTGTTTTTGTATTTATGAAACAAATATGGTATTCTTGATAAAACATGATCTATACAGGCACAAAGAAATTTTAGTGTATTTGACTCAAATAGGATTCTTATACTTCGTATAATTGAATAAATTTCAGTCGAATTAGAAACCGCCTTCTAAATCCATATAAAATAGTTTATTTAAGTGTAATTAAATTTTTTTTACAGGGTATTACAAACTGTATTAAATTGATTTTAATTAATTTAATTAATATTATAAAATTATAAATTAACTAAACTATATATATAAATAAAATGCTAATTTGGAAATGTTGATTTGAGTTGAGTTGAGATTTGGTTTGCAAAATATAATGACGCATTCATTTATGTGTGCCAAATTTCGATTAAACGAATGTGAACAACGTGGAATTAGGTAAAACCATTTCGAAAGGTTAAATGTTTTGAATTTAATTATTAACTTAATGGAATTTATTGAAGTTTAGGTTGCAGTTTTCACACACAAACGTCTATATTACTTATGTAGTACACTGATAAAATTTGTAGGAGAATAATACTTTGCAGGCTTGATTTTGCAAGATGGTATGTTCTTAAACGGAATTAAAGTTAAGAATCAACAAATAAAATTAATATAAAAATTCCCAGACGACTCTGAAAACTAAGTTTAATTAATAAGCATTATAATAACAAATTTTATTACTTAAATGAATAATTATTATAACAGGATCTTCAGTATTCCCGGACACACATCGTACACCCATTTATCCATCCCCAGCCGAAGGATAAGAGTAAATTGTTAGTAATTATATAGTATATAGTAAAAATAGTTAGCACAGGACAACACAATTTCTAAACTACAGCTTATTCACTACTTATTAATCCTGGAAGGTTGATTCAAACTAAAATTTAAATTTAAAATTCGGGATTAATTTTGATCCCTATAATAATGATTAATTCTAGAACTATGATTATTCTGAAAATTGGATTATTTATTAGCAAATTAAGAAAGAGATCCCTTTAAGTATTTTAAAACTAAATTAATTAAAATATATTAATGGACAAAACAGAATATATTACACATTACAAAAAATTACCATTTTATGAAAACAAATATGGAGACTTCCCAATTCAAGGCTAAAAACTCTAGAGGAATTGATCATGTTACGACGCAAAAAGTCTAGAATACCAATAATTTAGTTAAGCACTACATGTATACAGGACACTTACGAATAAAGCTCAAATGAAATTTCCCAGGTATTTCCGGAAACTAAATTAAATTAATAATTCACCGTTATACCATATCCCTACTACTTAATTAATCGAATTTAAATTATATAAATTAGTTAGTGATAAATAAAATAAAATAGTTATCACAAGACAATAGAATTTCTACGCTACATAACAGCTGGAAGCTTGAAATTTCTTGACGCTGAGCGAGAATTCATCAGTATTTCTGTAGCACGGAGATGATCTAACAATTATATATAATTAAGTATAATTTATAACAGCTGTATAACCTTGTTGACATAATTAAGATAAACAAAAATCAATATCTACGGAATTTACTACTTACTCGTATATACTCCACAAAACTTCAACTTCGTTTATAGATATATTACCCTGCAGAATCAAGCATGCAAAGTAAGTAAAATAATAAAACAATGAAAGGAACCTTAAACATTATTTTCTTACAAGATTTATCTGTGTAGGTACCATAAGAGTAAAATTGACGTTTGTATATGAAAACTGCAACCTAAACTTCAATAAATCCATTAATTTAATTAATCAATTAAGTTCAAAACATTTAGCATTACAATTTGCCTTTATCTAATTCCGCGTTGTTCACATTTGTTTAATCCAAATTTGGCATGCATAAATAAATACGTCATTATGTGTTGCAACCCTAATCTCAACTCAACACAAAATTAATATTTCCAAATTAGTATTTAATTATATAACTTAGTTAATTTATAAACTTATAATATTAATAAAAATTAATTAAATATAATTTAATGTAGTTTATACTATCCTGCAAAAATAAATCATACCTAAATATACTCTTTTATCTGTATTATATATGGCGGTTTCAGATACGACTCAAATTTATTATATTATACAAAGTATAAGAAACTAACTTGAGTTGAATCCACTAAAATTTTTGTTGCATTTGTATATGGTATGGTACATCATGTTTTGTCAATAACACTATGATTGTCTCATCAATACAAAAACACACAGAAAAAACCACGCCAAAACAAAAATAACATAATCTTATATACTAAACCACAAACCCACATTGAAGGTATAAATTTTCTACCATCTACCATGTGCGTAGTAAGAAACATATCATGTTTCATTATAATAAAATATACTACCATACACACACACACACACAAATTAAACCCCTACAGCGGCATACAAACAATCCTGTTCCATGTAACAAGTGACAGGAAAATATTTCTTACGACTATAACAAAACCAACAAAAATGTTCCTCTCTTTTTGTTGTTGTTTAAATATTACATGACAAAACCAATAATAAATAGTACATTCTCTTGATACAACCCATGTAAAGAGCGAACGAGACGGCTTGTATAAGCATTTGTTGTTTTTGCTATGAATAAAGGTTCTAGAATATATTAGTGTCGGTTGTACATAAAATAAAACATAAAACACATTCAATTATGCGTAAAAATAAATGCAGATATGAATTAGCTACGACCTATATTAAATTAAGTTAAAAAAATTTTAATACGATCCAATTATTAGAATTTAGTAATTAAAATTCCATGTACAACCGCACAAAAATAAAATCATGCACTTAATCAATAAATCAAGAATTTGATTTCTTTATCTATAAATATATATAAATACATCCATAAAACTTTACTATATAAATTTTATAAAATAATTGAATTCATAATTATATATTTTCTTTTCTGGATCGGTAGAAAATTGATGATTAGTTTTAAGTAAAATTTTATGTTTAAACGGATTAATGTTTATGTTAATTCTTGTTGCAGTAAGTAATAATTATTTAATTGGATATAAAAGGACCATTAATAAGAAAATAAATGCTGTTATTTTAAATTTTTATTAATTATTTTATCAGGTAAATTAATGAAAGGCGGACAAGGGTGAAATTACAACATTAATAATTTTTTAAGTCCTGTTTTAGATTTAGGATTTAGGGAGACCTGAGTATCCGGCCCTGGATTCCAGAGAAATGATCAACTAATAATGTAGTTAGATTGTGGTGTCTTGTGCTAACCTATTTATTATATATTGTACTAATAATTTACTAACTATCGATCGCATTGGTGTCTGCAACCGGGTCAAGTTTGTCCCAACTAATAATCCTATCCTATCCTTCGGTTTTATTATATGTGTACGGGTGTAGAGTATGGGCCCGGGAGTCCGAGAGATCCTGCTATAATGCTTGGCCGTATACTCATAATCAATCTATCAATCAATCAGAATTAATATGAAATAAGTTATGACCTTATTACACAGGTCATACAAATAATTTTTACCTTATTTCCCGGTCCGAACTTTCCGTACAAGTCTGGGACAAAATAGAAAATACAAAACGATTTGTCTGTGAAGACAAAAAATAGTAAATCTGAGTCAGCTACAAAACCTCAACAGTTTTCAGCAATAAGTTCTTTAACCTATGTGTCGCACGCAAGCTCGTGCCCAGTGAAAGAAACAGTTTTGAGGTTATTACATAGCTAAATATAATTTTTTATGTCCGACAATGCCCTAGACCAGAAGTAATTTTTTAGTGTAAAATCAAAGCTTCCAAAACCATTTTCATAAAGTCTACGCTGAAGTAAATTACTCTTGTCTAGACAATAAACGAACTAATTGAAATATTAAGCTTAACAATATTTGTAAGCCCTACAATCAACTGAAGCAATAAGTATTTTGGGTTGGTGAAACAGATTTCAAATATGTATGTGAAGCCTGAAAAATAAATTTTATAAAATGCCACATATAAAAAATTTTACTTCATCGATTTTGGTTTCGATCTAATCTCGAAGGATGGTTCACTTTTCAGAAATCGTATAAGCTTATCTTCTTCGAACTCAGGTATATAGATCCTAATTGTCACATACCAAACTCGTTAGGTATGCCTTCATCATCGCGATTTTGGGCCACATTTCACGAGTCTCACCAAAATGGTTGACGATTTTTCTCTCGTGTGTCATCAGTGATCTTTCTAACTCATCCATTAATTTGCTTTAATGTTAGCAGTGGACGTAGACACAAACCGTTTTTCAGTGATAACACGCTACTAGATATCGGAAACTCCAGCAGAGGTTTAGTTTTTCAGCAAACCCTTTTTCAGTGATAACACACTACTAGATATCGGAAACTCTAGTAAAGGTTTTGTTACCTCAGCGAAAATCATTGCGTCATCAACCATGTTGCTAAAATAAATTATAAGGTTGAAAGCATAGTTCCACAAAATTTCACTCCAAATAACAAAACTCATTATTAATACCTCTGGTAAACGACTTCCCATTAAAACTTTTTTGGGTTTGTTGATCGGTACATTCAGAATCCGATGGGCATCACTAACAACCGAAGTTCTCAAAACCAGTTCTCATCATACTAGTAATTGGATTGCATAACGCGAATGATGAGAAGATTTTTTTTGTAGAACAACATTTTTTAGACCGGCATAGTTGAATTACAATATTATGTGCGCTTTCCTGTGATCCCCGACCATTACAAAAAATGCCACTTGGAAGCATTGCAGTTACCAAATATCATGATTACGATCTTCCAATTCGTTAGTCGATCGGTAGGATCTTATATTACAAGATGTTTTTCATGAGTGAATACACGTTTCTAAACGGATCTTCTTGGATATGGATCTTCGCGCTCCCTCACTAGCGACAAAAAACGCGAACGGTAAAACTGTTAAAGTAAAATAAGTTGATGAATAGAGAGGGATCAAAACCACAACAATCAGCTGGAAAGGAAATGGCCACTATTATTTGGGACACGCTCATATGGAATATTCCTCATCGACTACCCCGAAAAAGGAAAAATTATCACTGGGAAGTATTATAGTGCGCTATTGGACAAATTGAACGATGAAATCAAAGTAAAACGAACACATTTGGCAAGGGGAAAAAATTCTCTCTCTCTTCAAGACTCAACAATAGTGGCTTCGTTTCAATATCAAATTCAATATTGAATTACGTCGCAAGTTAGAAAAATGTTGCCACCTTTTGTTGTATTCCCTGAAATGAAAATAATATTGAGGAGTCTGGGTTCCCTTGGGCTGTTCCTATTGCAATGATTCCCAAACCCGATAAGACGATTCGTGTATGTAGTATAACAGGAAGCTTAATCCAGTTATAGTGATGGCCAAATTTCTTCTTGTTACTGACAAATAGCATTGCTGTTAATAGTTCAGGAAAAAATACCCTTCGTGGTACCTTTTGCTATTTTTAGATTCAGTAGAATGCGGTTCAGCCTTAAAAATGCCCTTGCAACTATGCAGAGGTTGAGCGATCGACTGAAAACGATCATAACGATCGTATAATTTATTATTATTTAACAATTATTCAAGACTTTTCGACAGGTTCAACGAGACTTTTCGATAGGTTAATGGAATTTAAATCGAAGGTAAACCGTGAAGATGTGTATTTGTTTGTAATACCTAGGGCATATAATCAGTGAACATGAAATAGAGACGGACACTGAAAAAGTTAAAGCATTCCCTAAAATTTCGGAACCACGAAACGTAAGGTACCTGAACTCCCATTTTACAAACTTGGTCGTGGTACAGGAAATGGGTCCCTAATTTTTCTAACATAACAAGATCCCTTAGTGAGTTGTCCCATACATCTTCCAAAAGGGAATGGAACGAGACTCATAAAGAAGCATTCAAAGCCAGAAAATATTTTTTGACCACTGCCCCAATTTTAGGCAGCGATGTATGTAAGTATGCCATTTAGAGCAACTTTGTTCCCGATGAAAAGCCAATAACGTAAGCAGTCAACTACTTACTTCTGCGGACCAAATTTACAACACCATGGAGCGCGAGGTGCTTGCGAGGGAAGTGTGGACGTTGCAGAAATTTCGTTAATATTTAGATAAATCTTAGGTAATCAAAGAAAGTAATAACCCAGCTCTCAAATGGGTTATGTCCCACCGGACACCCTCAACTTTCCTTAAAAGATGGGTATTGTTGAACTAAAGTTTCGATTTAAAAGTCGAATTAACGACAGAAAAAAGTAACGGTAGCGGACATACGGTCTCGCCCTCTGTGTACTGCTAATATTTCTTGCGAACCATAATCATTCCAAATTGGAATGATTATGATTGAGATAGTCATCGGACGCGGCCGGATTTAACCTTGAAATTGGAGCTTTTGACTAACGTCACTAATGATTCCCATGTTATAATACAGAGTGCAAATTTTGTTCCCCAATTACATGGGATGATCTTACTCCATATTTACTGAAAATGAATGAACTTTTTCATCAGGATTACTGGAAGGTTCACGCCGATAAGAATCGAAGAAATGAAGCTCAAAGTCCTGAAGTCTAATGTTTCATAAATGAACTAGAAACGATGGACTCAAAATCTAAAGAGTGATCCCATATTACATGTACGAAGTTCCGCTGACTATATTACATCAACAGTAATTTCGCCTTAGAATAGTTCGAAACCCTTGTCGCTTTCGTTGTCAGTTGCCTTAAATTATTTTGCATGTTGAATTTTGTTCGAGACGAACATCAAATTCAAAGTGGAGACTGTCGTTTTAATGAATTTAGTATTATAGGTAAAACTTTAGCTTGACACAAGCTTGAGCCATGCCAACCGGTTCGATGAGTAGTTTTGATTTTCGAAATGGCAACACAAAAAAAGAGAAAACAATATGGAAAGTATTATAACTAGATTCTTTGTAGTAGAAAAAGTAGGAAAAATGTGTAAAACATTTTTGGCAAAATTAATTTTAAATAAAATTTTATAACTACAAAGCGAGTTTCGAAAGTTTGTGTGGAATTCCGCGCTCTTGATTTTTTGACAGATATAAATAACGATTGCTTTAAAATCCAAAACAGTCTTATATAACAAGAGCAGCTAGTACATTTCAAAGTGAAACGTTTATTGTTTTATTCTTGCACAATGAACATAGGTATGTATGTAATTTAAATTTAATTCCAAATTTGGACTTAATATATATTATATTCCTTTGACCTGCAGAGATAGGTTGCCAATAATAAACAAACTTGTTGTGTACATTAAAATATATTGTCGTGTTTATAAAAGAACAATACCAAAAATGTTTCATTTATTAAGCTTTTCAGAGAATGTATGCCATAGTTTTCCAACAAACTAGCTAAAACAACAAAAAAGCTTTCAAAAAATTAAATTTAGCACTAGTATTTATGGTTAAATAGCACGAAAGCTGTTAAATATAAAAAAATATATTATTATATAGTTTGAATTGTCACATTCCAAAAAATTAAATCAAAATTAATCTCTTGCTATAATGAGCTTTTCTATTTTATTGCTCATAAAGCAGAATAAAAAGCTCGTCAAATGCAATAAATATAATTTTTTTTGCTTGGAGCACCAACATGCAATCCATTTTTATTTTATTTTATAAAATAGCGTACTTTTTATCGAAAGTAGCGGGGTCAAACGAATAAAATGTAGATGCAATTATTTAAACTTAAGTGGCAATCTCATCTTCACCCAAAAACCCCCAATAAGCTCAAATTGAATTTTACAATTAAACGAAAATTTATCGTTTTATTTTATTTTATTTTTTTTTGTCTAAATCACAAATCGTGTGATTGAGATAAATTATTACATTCTAAATTAGATAGCAATAATTCTCTCACTAGCTACATATGTGTATGTATGTATGTATTACAAGAGGAACATCATGCTCGACATCTATAAATAAAATACATACTATGTAACATAAAAACGAACATTTTGGAACAAATTGCCCTCAATTGTATCCTATTCCTTTATCACTTTGCAATGTACATACGGATAATACAAAATCGTTAAAAATGTTCGCGAGACGTACATTTTTAAGCGTTTAATTCAATGTTTTATGTGAGCACAATAAATTTGTGAACAACAATGGAATAACATTGCCAGATTTAATTGAAATTTAAGTCAGGAATTTATTGCCCTGTCTAGCTTTTTATATTCGATTTTAATGGACGATTTAAAAATATTCAGTTTTACCTATAAGAACTTCTAAAAGCATATTAAAATAAAAGATGGCAACGGCAAAATATAATGAATTGCTTAAAATTGGCTTTAAGGCTAAAAATATGTTTATGTTGTATCGATTTGTCGCGGGGGCAAAAATACTCTCAGGAAAATCATCATCGCTGATGAATTTTCATTTAACAAAATAATTTTTCACTTCACAGCTTTTGTATATTATATTAGTATACTTTGTACATTCAAATGTGTACTTATACATAATCTATAAACAAAAATAATAAAATGAAAGCTCATCATGAAAAAAAAAACAAATGAAAAACGATAAAAAATTATTATAACATTGTAACATTCAAGATAAATGTAAATGAGTTTTCTTGTTGTAAAATCCTAAAAAAATGTTCCAACCTACCACTCTGCACTCATGGCCCTGTGTGTACGATGATTGTATCTATAAGGGGGAAAAAAGCTTTCCTCGATGGGTCAAAATGTATTTTTCTTAAATAATTTATTTTGTTTCGTTATTTAAAAAAAATTAACATTTTCGTTTGTGAAATATACATTATGTAACGTATACACAGTGCCTATGTTCTGTTTACATACGTTTATATGATGGGCAAATTGGGAAACGCAAATAAAATAGAAAATTCATCAAAATTAAATATAAATGAACTGTGAATATATTTAAGGAACATTAACAGAGAAAAAATTAAAATAAAATTTTTTTTTAATGATACAGAATACTGATATGTACTTAGAAATTTGAATGTTTCTTAAAATGTGGGATGAATTTACAATTGCGGTTTTTTCAATTGTAGTTATACGACGACGGGTAAAGAGAGATCAAAACATGAAGGAGTGTATTAAACATTTAGAAAATTAATTGATTCAGAATATTTTTCCTAAAGTTATTCTTAAAAATTTTAGTTTAGATTAAATCTACATTAGCAGCGTTTTTTTATTAGATGCGGCGGATAGCAAGCTATCGGGATCACAAGGGAAATTGCTATTGAAAGTTTTGCTATTATACCCATGTGTCGCTAGTATATAAGTATAATTATAAAATATGTATATAAATATTCGAAAGAAATTCGACTTGGAAAATTTTGGATGTTGAAATAAATGTTGCCGGTATTAATTATAATTAATTTCGTGAATGGATCAATTCGAACATCACTAAGTAGTGTTTAAAGTTTTTATGTCGTTGTTTGTGTTTCTTCATCCTACGAAAAATCTGTGTCCATGTCCAGGCATAAAAAATGAAAAATTAGGAATATACGACCAAAAATAATTTATTTTAAAATCCCCTTATTTACGTACGTTCTTAGAAAAATTAAATTCTTGATTACCTTAATTAATAAAACCATAAAATTTTTGTTAGTTTTTTATGTAGTGGATAAAGCTACATATGTACATTTAAATATGCATTCATTCAAGTATGTGAATATATTTAAGGAATATTTTGTTTCAGTAATTAATAGAAGCTGGCCAGATATTGATCTTTTATGTTCATCACAATAAATATTATACACAATAAATAGTATACAAATATGTTTTAAATACGTACGTATTTATTTAAATACGTATTTATTATTCAGAAAACTTTTCACGTCGATATGACATATGTATATCAATATTTTTAAACCCAAATGAAGTTTACCACCATTTCTAGGGTAGTACAAAACACAAATAAAATTTCAAATTTCCCGTTGCTTCCGATAGCAGCTTCGGATAGCAGCTCCAGAAAAATAGGTTAATGTGTCATGTTAAAACGTAAAAAACATATGAAAATGTTGTTGCCTTGGCACTGTGTATTCTGCAGCTTGCTAGTTCTTTTAGGTAGATGAAACTTTGTAGTGCTCAGGCTGTACGATTTGCACAAATTATTCTAGAAACGGAATAATGCTCTCTTAAAAATTTCAAATTTCAGAGACCCAACTCGTTACTAAACGTTTTCTTTTGACATATCTATATAAATAACCGACAAAACTAAACCTAAATTATATTTTTTTACAGAAATCACACGAAATCAGAACTCAAAAAACCAAGAAATATCGAAAAAGCTATAAAACAACATCAAGCAGCGTTGAGTTGCTAGGCATCCTAACGTTAACCAAATCGCAATTTCTCGAATTCCAAATATTCGTGAAAAAAATTTAGAAAATTCCCAAAAAAATTTCAATGTCGGTAAGAGGAAAATTTACGTATAAAATATAATCTAAAAAATCTTGAAAATCTTCAATTACTCAACTTCAACAAATTTTCGAATTATCTGTTAAAATGCGTAACACAAACCGAACACGTCTCAACGTCAAGCGTAATGCAACATCAAGTAATTTTCCTAAATCTTGTATAGTGTCGAGTTCTCGAATAATGTCAAATACTTGTTTAAAACAATTTCATTTTACTAAATACTTGTAAAAAATTATTTAAAATAAATAACGAAAGCACAAAATACAGGAGAAGGTGGGAATCTTGAAATCGGAACAATCCCACCGAAATAGAGTTGGAGGCGTTATCTGATACGAATGTGTCTTCACCAAAGGTGAACAAATACTATTGCATGGTTTTAGTAACTTATTGCATATTTCGACGTAAATGATGAAAGAGAAGGTTTTGATTTAATTAAAAAAATTACAATTGTAATAGTTTTACAGCTAAAAGTTCAACCAGCGGTTCACTAAGGATCTTAAGTAAGAGTGAAACTTACGAGATTTCGCTCAGTTTTCTAATAATTTAGCTTTGAAAAGTTTTTTTGTACTAACATAAAAACAAAGCTATTATTGGGGAAATTAATCTTATAAATCACTGTTGACTAGACGCCATGTATAGTATTAATTATATGCGTTCATAACATTAAATACAAGGGATTCTGGAACAATAAACAAACCACAGAGAATCATCGAGGCACCGGAACGTGTACGTAATACAATAGGTAACTCTTTAATAACGCAGCTCTTTATTATAATGCGATATCCCATAATCCGGATCCACACTTTATGCCAAACCTTTGCCTATCGCGAATGGGCTTTCAGTGGCAGCGGCTGATTTAAGTTTTCACCCAAGCAATAAATCCAATTAATTTACTTTAGCAATTTTAACTTATACACAAAATGATTTCGGTCCTTTGGAAAAACAAATTCGTCTTCTATTTTATTTTTAAATCCTAATTTTCATTAGGGAACATTACCATTTTTTTTTTTTCAAAAACAACCAAAGTCAACAGCAAACCGTCGTTACAAACCAGGGCTGTGGAGTCGGAGCCGGAGCCGGAGTGATTTTAACTGATGTTAAACCAAACAAAAAATTGAAAAGAAAAAAAAAACAAAATAAAGAATTAACAGGGTCTTACTGAACCTGACAAATTTCAAAGATGTGGCCTTGCAATCGGTAATAAGTCAATAGAAACCCTCCCAACTAAAGCGCCGCAATAAATAAAAAATAAAAAAATACTGGCTCTTGAGATTGAGCCGACGGCCTTTGTAAATTAACACCGATATATTATCGTCCAGCAACTGCTTGCTTGCCAAATATCCACAGTTTTTCAGCACATAAATAACAGCGTTTCACGGAAATTAAAACTCTATTTGCTTTACGCATAGAAAGATATATTTTTGATGTCGGGGGAGGAGCTGGAGTCAGAGTTGGAGCCGGAGTTGGAGCCGGAGTCGGAGCTGGAGCCGGAGTTGGAGCCGGAGTCGGAGCTGGAGCCGTAGTCGTAAATAAGTTTATAAATTTCCGGAGTCGGAGCCGGAGCCGAACATTTTTGCTCGGACTCCGCAGCCCTGTTATAAATAGTTAAAAATATGAAATAGTTTGCTTAGACCCCGTGATATAGCTGCTGAAATTGGTAGTGGAAGGGAGTTGGAACCCGATTAAGGTTAGCAATTAATTCAATATTAATCGATTATTGTAATTAAATTATTAAATATTTTAAATAGAAATTACCAAAGATTTGTAGTGAGTTACTTACTTTACAATTTTTCGTATGTTACAGAATATTCCACAAATAATTATCTCGATTTATTGTTTCTGGTTAACCCCCACCACCATATAGAAGATAAAATTATTATCTTTGCAGGTGGGCAAAACACCTAAACATTTTGTGGAAAATTGGATTGGTGTTTTTCAGTTTTATACTGTAATTTTTAAGGCTGCTTCGTGTAAGAAAACGTTCCTATGCCTACACTACAAAAATTAAAATACGTTTTAGGTTCATACTCAGAAATAACAATGTATTTTCGGATCAAATGTAGCAATTTCGTTTTATACAGATTCGTATCGTATTCAGAAATAGAGACCCTGGAGAACTAACTGTAACTCACGTTTATTGAATTAGTGTACTGAAAAATGAAAAATCGGAAAAGTGAAAAATGCTACACACAAAAACTAGAATTTTCGCACATAAAATTCACCATCTCAAACAATGGAGAAATGGTTCGTTTATGTCACACAATCAATAACAAGCAAATATTACAAACCATACAAGAGATGATGAGGATAAAACCGATATCGCTGTATCACCAAATGTGGAAATTATTGATATTAACGATCAAAATGTAAAAATTAATGGGAACATTAACGAACTTATTGTACATTGATAATCCTTCAACAGAGTTGTTACTGTAACTGATTCTAATTCTGTTGATCGCTTAGAATTAATTGATTGTCATACTTCGAACGATGAATTAGCTCTGAGAAGAGTTATCTTTGAGCAACTATGCAGGAGAGACAAGGTCGAATAAAAGTGAAAACCCTTACACTGTAAATTTGAATCAAAGTAGTGACCAAATAAGAAAAAATATTGGAAACTCGCTTTCTCATGAGAAATGCAAAGAGAAAGACACCTCAAATAGCATTGGTCGGCATCCGAAACTCTTCTTTGGCTCCATAACAAGGTTTCCAATAGAAACATAATCAATGCGTTCCAGTAGAAAAAAAGACATAATCACAGGGTATACAATAACTTTACTGAACATTATAAACCTTTATGAACCTCCGGCAGCATCGGTTAACACCCAGAATTTTCTTTTGAATGAATATTTATTTTATTTTTATTTATTATTTATTTACCGACTTTAAAAAAAAAAAATCTGGTTACAATTTTAAAATATTCTACATTACATTACAAAAAAAAAAAAAAAAAAAACTTTACCAAAAATTAGAAATCTGACATCAAAACCTTAAATGCATCTCTTGACAAATTAAAATCAAAAATCGACCGTACTTTATTAAAAGCAACCGAGACATTATAAACAGGTTCATTCATAGCTAAATTACTCCTCCGTATTGGTAATTTAAGAACAAACTCCCCACTCGATCGTAACACACGTGTTGGAACGTAAATAGAAAATAAATCGAGAATCTCATTAGAATCAATTCTACAAACGAGGAGATCATGGATAAGGATGCCAGAAGTCTTTGGAGAATCTTTTAATAAACCCTAACATGGAAAACGCCTTAGAAACAATGCCCTGTATATGAATTTGGAAGGATAAATTAGAAGCGAATGTGATACCCAAATCTTTGAAAGTGTTTACTTTCTCAAGTCTATGGTCTTTGAGAAAAAATTCGAAGTCAAACTTCAAAACATTCCATATACGGGAAAATCGCATTGTTTTACACTTCTTAGTATTCAATAATAAATTTTGGTAAGTACACCTATTCGTAAAATCCGATAAATCCGACAGTAGCTCCTCTGCATCCCGAATATTCGAAATAGCTTTAAAAATTTTAATATCATCAGCATATAAAAGAATCTCAGAATACTTAATACAGTTAATCACATCATTAATAAAAAGAATGAATAAAAGGGGACCCAAATGGCTTCCCTGGGGAACCCCTGACGTAACATGAATCCGTCTAGACATGTAATTCCCTATCTTAACGATTTGAGTTCTGCCATCTAAATACGACTTGATCCACCTAATAGGTAAACTATTACAATCCAAAGACTCTAATTTTAAGAATAGTAGTTTGTGATCAATTTTGTCAAAGGGCTTGCTAAAATCTGAATAAACAAACTGTACATCCCCAATTCACAAGCCGTTGAAATATAATTGGTCAATAAAAACAAATTCGAGACAGTTGATCTGCCAGGAAGGAATCCATGTTGCTTAGAAGAAATAAACCTACGAGTATAAAAAAAAATAAAATCTTTGACTAATTTTTCAAAAAGCTTCGGCAAAACGGATAAAATACTGATGGCTCAATAATTAGTAATATCACTTCTGGAACCTGACTTAAATATTGGTTTAATTAAAGAGCATTTCCAAAAGTTTGGGAAGTATCCTTGTCGAAGGCTTTTGTTAAAAAGAACTGTGATTGGAAAAGCGACAGCATGTGCTGTCATTTTAAGAACCAATGGAGGGATGGAATCGAACCCTGCACTTTGATTGATATCAAGCGAGAGTAGACCATTCAAAACAGTGTCAAGTTCCAAGTGCAAGGAACAATTTATATTAGCCACTGAACAATAGCTCGATATCGAATCTGTCGTTAACGGTTTCTTTACATAAACACTTTCAAAAAAGTCAGCGAACAAGTTACAATTATCTTTCAAATTATGGCCCAAACGATCGTCCGAAAACATAGTAGACGGATATCCCTTAGTTTTTCTTTTAGAATCAACGAGTCTCCAGAAGCTATCAGGTCTATCCTTTATGTTCGATTCGATCTCCAAAATGTAATTGTTGTAAAGAAATTTATTTAATATTCTGAATTCATTTCTCAAGGATTCAAATATAGCGTACCTATCAGGAGTAGGGAAAAGTTTAAATCTCTCATGAGCCTTGTCTTTACGGGTTTTCAGATTAATAAACTGTTTATTATACCACGGCTCCTTCAACTGACGCGTAGTTTTAAATTTAGGAATACATTTTACCATTCCTACATTTAAAACATTATAAACCACATTATAATCATTACCCTCAAATGCACTCCAATCATAATTATCAAGAAAAGCATTAAAGGAATCGTAGTCCCCAATTTTATAATTAAAATTTTCAACAAATAATTCATCCTTGACAATTTCACATACATCGAAAGACAGTGACACTTTTATTGGAAAGTGGTATATGCTCGACGCTCCAGCTAAATCGTCACACGTCTCGACAATAACTTCTTGATCCAACGGCAAAAATACCAGGTCCAAAACATTCCCATGCTTGTTCTTGACGTTCATACATTGTTTGAAACCCATTGATAGTAATCCAGTCATGAAGTTATCATAATTCGCATTCAAGTTCAGCGGAGTTAAAAAATCATCAACTCGAAGCCAATTAACAATTGGTAAATTGAAATCACCCAATATACATAAACGATCCTCTGGTTGCAAAATGGGTGCTATGCTAGACTTGATAATATCAATGACTTTATCATACACCACAAAATTAGAATCGCATGGAATATACATGACACAAACGATTAGTGAAAACGTATGATATCTGATTCTTAATGCGATTATTTCCAAGTCGCAATCCATCAGTATTAAAGATATACATAGATGAAAATTTATCCGCAACAGCAATTAGCACACCTCCATCTTTCTCATATGTGTCTTTAAGAAGATGCCGGTCTCGACGATGAACAATGTACAATGCCGGAAAATATTCTTCCGTCTTAAAATTAGATGTTAGCCAAGACTCCGCTATACAGACCACTTCATATTCATCCTCAAGTAAAGATAAAAATAGATTCTTTGATTTAGAGCGAATATCGCTTGCGTTATGATAATAAATGTTTATTCTTTGAGTATCTGAATTTACTTGATGTGATGATGATAAGATAGTAGAATTCATAGTGGAATTTAACGGAGGTGCTGATCGAGCCGGACACCAAACACGTTTTTTGATTTCCGCGAATGACTCATAAAAGGTCGTATCAGTATACCTGGAGGCCACATGTCTGAATTATTTAATTTATTGTAATGTTCCCGAGTAAAACCAATTTTAAAAGAAATGAAAGCAAGTGCGTTATCCGCATCACGATCCTTAGCCCGCAGTGATTTACAATCCACCTGGTCAGCATTGAAGTTCAATATTTTCGAGCAAATATAAGCTTATACCGCCTCCTTTTCCACCGATGGATGGAACCTACTAACATACAAATACATTTTATCCTGTACAACAGCTGGATATAATGTATCCACAGGCTGCCCCGTCCTGATAATGCCCTGATTAGGAGAAGGTATCAACAATCTTAAAGAACTATTAGTATGGTTTACATCATTCACATATGATGGATGTTCAGATGAATCCGGTACACCGATTGCTTTATCCATTAATGCACCAATTAACTCTTTATTTTTGGCCACTTCTAATTTCAATTTTTTTATTTTAACAGCCTCCAACGCTCTATCCGCAATGGAATATTTCAGTTATTCATACAAGATAACTTCTTTAAAAGACTTTTTGAAAATGATGAAAATAATTGATTGGATTTTGGCCCAGAAATGTTCCTGACCCATATCGTATGGTAACAGGGTAAAGGTTTTAATTTGACAATGAACTTAGCAAGCTAGGGCCGCATACCAAAATTCTACCGTGATCAAAACTTGATCAAAACTTTTCCATTTCAATAGCGCGGGCTAATTTCTGGTTTTTTTACCATTGTTTAAAAGATGGACTGCACTATTGTAGATGAATATTATTACTAAATCAGCACATACAATATTCAAGAAAAACCAAGTGAAAAAATCTAGTATTCCCGTTGCGATAAGCCGTTGTTTCGCGTAGGTACAAACAATTGTGGAGCAAAAACAGTAGGTACAAAAAATTTTGGCATTTTAATTTTCGTTTTTATCTAATTAACTGAACTCGTTTTATAAATTTTTATTTTTTTATATAATATCATTAAATAAGAAGAAAAATGGCAAATAAAGTTTTTGGATTAAATAGTACTCTTCAACAAAATTTTTAGTTTTTAATTAGATCAATATGAAATTTATGTGAGGGACAAACAATTGTGGTGAGGACTGTATGGGGAGTTTGATGGCAGGTAATGGCAGAGATAAGTACGCAGATCTGAATATGCCATATTATTCCTTAGGATTTCAAGAATATTTGGTCCTAACGATATTATTGCGCATTTTTATTCTAACAAATCTCAGACCCTGTGGGTCGCGCAAAAATATCGTTTCACACAAATATTCGTAAAACCGTATGGAATACCATGACACTCAGAATTGCGTACCTATCTCTGCGATTACCTGTCAATGGTAATCAAACTCACCCAACACATTTTTTTGTGGCAGAAAATTTGTTAAAATAAAAATCTCAGCCCCTGTGGGTTGCGCAAAAATATCGTTTGGCACAAATATTCTTGAATTCTTATGAAATACCATGCCATAGTCAGATCTGCGTACCCATCTCTGCGATTACCTGTCAATGGTAATGAAAACTCACCCAACACATTTTTTTGTGGCAGGAAATTTTTTAAAATAAAAATCTAAGCCTCTGAAGGTCGCGCAAAAATATCGTTTGGCACACATATTATTGAAATCTTATGGAATACCATGGCATAGTCAGATCTGCGTACCTATCTCTGCGATTACCTGTCAATGGTAATCAAACTCACCCTACAAATTTTTTGATGGTAAGAAATTTATTTATTATGCAATACCATGGCACAGTCAGATCTGCGTACTTATCTCTGCGATTACCTGTCAATGGTAATCAAACTCGCCCTCCACATACTTTTGGGGCAGAAAATTTGTTGAAATAAAAATCTCGGCCCCACAGAGGGTCGCACAAAAATATCGTTTGGCACAAATATCTCTTGAACTCTTTTGGAATACTACGGCATAGTCAGATATGCGTACCTATCTCTGCGATTACCTGTCAATGGTAATCAAACTCCACCCACACAAATTTTTTTGTGCCGAACCATAAAATCCTGACTGCATTCTAAATAAAATTTGGTGGTGGAAGTGTGATTATTTGGGGTTACATTTCAACTAGAGGCTTCGGGGAAGTGTTCATCTGCGAAGGAATAATAGATTCTTCGACGCATATACCAATATGCTGTCTGAGCTCTAAATGGCATCCGTCCGCAAGGCTTTTACAACAAATGTCCAGCCGACATTTCTGTTCCAACAGGACAACGCTCCCTGTCACACAACGGTTGTTTCAATGAAATGGTTTCTGTGACGCAAAATGTTCGTCATGTCTAGTACAGTCACTGAACTTAAACCGCATTGAGCTACACAAAACAAAATCAAAATCGGAATTAATTTTGAAAATAAAAGTACTTTTGTAAAAAAATAATCTTCAAATTATGTGTAAGTATAAAACGGAAATATACGGGGTGCTCCTTACTTTTGAGCAAGGGTGAATATTGTATAAATTACTTATTTAACCCGAAGTTTTACATTACTTTGGTTCGAAGTATATTCACTTAGACTAGAAGTTTGGCGTTTAATATTTTCAAAAACTAATCATGAGATTTAAAAATTTATAAAAAAACTTATCTAATTAATCCGTTATCCACAAAATAATTAATATTTATTGAATTTTTGCAAAACGTATCCATGTATTTTTCCAATCAAAACTTTCCGATTTACCAACCCAAGTGAATTGTTTAAATATTACATCTAAAATATTTCAACAATGTCATTTTTAATTACCATCACCACAAATATAAAACAGAAATTTTGATAATATAATTTATGTAGTAAAACTTATTTAGAATAATACAAAATTTAATTTAATTGAAAATAAAATAAACATTTAACAAAAATGATGATAAATGTTTTCTAATTTTCTATGCATGAATGAACAAGACTAATTTGCATTCAAAACAACTAATATTTCCCTGTGTTCTATTGTTTTGTTATGATGTACTGTACTTGTATATATGTACATATATTTTATATAATAATAGAAACGATAAAATGATTTTAGAAAATGTAACGTGAAAAATTAACTTGACAATAAAAATTATATTTTATTGTAGAAGGAAAATCATCGCTATAAACAAAAAGCTATTATATTGTAATACTCGTAATATACCTCAATATACATAATGAACAGAAAGCTTTTTAGATTAATTATGTTATACGATGTTATGATTTAGTTATGTGTCTTTTCGGTGTGATGATATGTGATTTTGGACTATTTATCGTCTGACAGAGGCTAGAATTATATTATGTACTTAACTTTGTGTCGGACAAATTAATCACTCACTTACCATCAGAATTGTGAATTGTGTTGTTTCGCTTTATTATTTTATTGTTTATTTTTATTTTCATTATGCCTTTCATGTTTTTGTTCACAGTAAAATAATAAACAAAGAAATTAATGAAAAATGATAACAAAAAAGAAATAGAATACCCGGAAGATATCTAGATGTTGTTGCTTTTGTTTTTTTTTCAGTTTCAAACTTTTTTGTTTGGTTTTGTTTTTCTGCGAACTCTCAAAAGTTCATCGCATGGAAGGTTACTTACCTGAAATAAGAAAAAAAAAAAAACAAATAATTTTTATTTAATACAACACGAGTATACAAAAATAAATTTGAAATATAAGAAATAAAAGACATCAAAAAAGTTTTATTTAGGATATCAAAAGCTTCATTTAAGTTGAAATCATTTTAGCTTTCAACGTTTTGACGAACGATTAATTATGTATTCTAGTGCCTAGAATATAACATAGTGGTCTAAGATTTGAGTCATTTCCAAAATTAAAACAAACACTAACGCCTTCAATAAGCGGGCTCCATTGGCGTGAGCAAACTACTCACAAATACTTATATCTAGTCGCAACTAGTCATGCTCAAACGATAGAGTAGTTGTTAGAAGCAGTTCCGCATAATATTAACGACATTATACCAATTTTGGTTATTTGGAATGTTATTTTTTAACCCTAATCCTACCAAGGTGTGCCTTTTTGGCTCATTTAATTTTTGAAATGCATCGATTTTCAAAATAATGTTTATATGTATTTTATTTTGAAACATTTCCATACATTCGTTCATTATTTGATTAGAATTTAAATTTACTGACTTGACAAAAATCTGTTGGCTGTATTAGGGTTAAATCTAAATAATTTTTGTTTATATTTGTCCAACGACGCGGCAATTTTTAAATCGTCAAAATATTTTAATTGTTTTATTGTTTAAAGTTTTATTACTTATTATTAAATGGAACAATGTATTTCTCTTTGTGAGCATCTACTGACAAGTAATTGGCAGTAACAAATTGTTTCCAATGGAACACAGTGAATGATGATCAAGCCGCGATACGCCTTTTTCAAATTTTTAGTAATTATTGGTAATAGGTGCATTTAACATAAAATGAAAAAAGCAAGCAGCAGTCAACAGAAATATTAAAAAAATATTCTCCTTCCTCTCAAGTGACGTCAATAGACGATATCGCTAAATGAGAACAGAAACGCCAGAAAAAAAAAAAAAAAATAAACGACAAGTGAAAAATATTATTGGTAATTTGTGAAATTTTTGAAGGCACGTGTATATGATATATTTAAGGTGAAAAATTGTACACTACGAAGACAAAGCTAAATGGGATCCCATTTGAAACGTGATATTTTAAAAGACGATTTGACAAAACGCGATATTTCAAAACGCGATACGGCACAAAACGCGATATGGTACAAAAACCGATATTTCAAAACGCGATATTTAAAAAAGGGATATGGTACAAATCGCGATACAGTACAAAACGCGATAATTCAAAACGCTATGTTTCAAAACGCGTAGGTATCCTAGTTCCATCGTATTGTACATGATCAACTTCATCATAAAGATTAATAATTTTAAAATATCGCGTTTTTTACCTTATCGCGTTTTGAAATATCGCGTTTTGTACCATATCGCGTTTTAAAATATCGCGTTTCGAGCGGATCCCAGCTAAATGAGTTGAATTATTCTCAACTCGAACCAAAATTTAACCAGGGTTAGCAAATATAAGGCAACCAAACTGGTTCACAGGACAAAAATTTGACTGCAGGGTTATAAACATATAAACCAATTTGTTACCTATTCAACTTATTTATTGTCAACTTAAAATTTTAACACAGTTTGATAGAAAAATAAGATTTTTTTCAGCTTCCAAAATTTGTTGAGTTGAGTGTGGTTGAGGTTATATTCTCGAAAACACAAATTTAATTTTTACAATTCTTACAAATGTTCGTTACATTTTATAGAAACGGATTTTGATAACATCAGAAATCAATTACTGGATTTCGTATCTGGACAAAAGGCCAACACAGACAAAACGCCGACAAGTACAAAAGGCCGACATGGGCAAAATGCCGGCACGGAGGAAAATGCGACATGAATAAAAGGCGTATATGGGCAAAAAATCAAGTGGTTCTACAAGTGATTATGTTACTTTAGAGTCCCGCTCGTTAAGGCATAATGTCATTTCGGAATATGACACTGCGGTATGTTTCAGTATGCCGCTCTCAAATGTTCCGGCATATGGTGCTCTGAGGAAAATGCCACACTACGGTGTATTTTAGAGCGGGAGTACACCACAACATAAGGTATACTAGGCATGTTTCAGTACGGCATATTTCAGTACACCATATAGTACTCTACGGCATAAGGTCCAGTATATTTTGTTATATTTGGTTTATTTCATTTTTATAAGTGATGGAAAATTCTATGATTCATTGGTCGAATTTCAGGTTTGACTGTGCCATTTCGAAATTTTTCATTTTATTTCGTGATTCTTATTCGTTTACGATATAAAAATGGTTGGTCATTTTTGCTAGGGTAAGTATTTCCACTACAAAAAAAAAAAATAAAAATTAGCAAACAAATTGTTTTCCGAAAAAATAAATTAACTTTCGTAACCGTCATTTTTTAAGAATATTTTTCATGATATATTTTTTATGCCGTTGAAATATGCTGTAGTTTACCATAAGCCTTAATATATCTTACACCGTACTGAAACATGCCTTATGCCGTAGTGTACCGTAGACCATACCGAAATATGCCATTCTTAGTCATGCTGTACTGAACCCTATGCCGCAGTGTCATATTTTGTAACGAAATTTTCTATACTGAAACATGTCGTAATAACGTATCCCGTCCCAACTTTGTGCTCTCGAATTTTTCCTTGCTTTAAGGATGACTGTTGTTGTTCCACTAAAGCATGATCCGTGGTTATTGGGTCATTAGTTGACTCACTACACGAAACATCAATTCAAATACATCATCAACACTTGCCAGAAGAAAAACATAATTACACTGACATCAACGGACCGTAATGATGAGGTTTGCTAGACTGGACGAGTATCAACTATGTATGTAAATGGCGCTCTTACACTGATAAGTGCAAACAACTAAAATATTAATGCTTTAAACACGATTGTCTATATGGGATTTGTTTAACTGAAATCTGGATTTTAATTTCAGAAGTTTCTCACTATAATTTAAATGGATTCAAATTTTACTTTCTTTTACTCTAGTAAAATAAAGTATAGTAATCATGAAAATTTTGGACCTTGAGATTTTTGGAGATTTATTTGTTTTGAGGTCCCATGAGTCCGAAAAAGGTGATTTCGAAATAGTGTCTATCTGTCAGTCTGTCAGTCTGTCAGTCTGTCAGTCTGTCAGTCTGTCAGTCTGTCAGTCTGTCAGTCTGTCAGTCTGTCAGTCTGTCAGTCTGTCAGTCTGTCAGTCTGTCAGTCTGTCAGTCTGTCAGTCTGTCAGTCTGTCAGTCTGTCAGTCTGTCAGTCTGTCAGTCTGTCAGTCTGTCAGTCTGTCAGTCTGTCAGTCTGTCAGTCTGTCAGTCTGTCAGTCTGTCAGTCTGTCAGTCTGTCAGTCTGTCAGTCTGTCAGTCTGTCAGTCTGTCAGTCTGTCAGTCTGTCAGTCTGTCAGTCTGTCAGTCTGTCAGTCTGTCAGTCTGTCAGTCTGTCAGTCTGTCAGTCTGTCAGTCTGTCAGTCTATCAGTCTGTCAGTCTGTCTGTGTCCTCTCTACAGCCCAGATGGTTTAACCAATCGAACTGAAACTTCAGATTTAAGCTTTTTTGATAAATTGGGAGGTCCCAGTGAATTTTACTCCAAATCGGCTAACCAGAAGTGGCCACTCCCTTGGCCCAGAAAATTTATTTTGCAAATATCTTAAAAAGTATAAGGTTTACAAAAAACTACTTCATACAAAATGTTTCCAAAAATTAAAAACAAATAAAAATAAAAAATAAAAAATTAACAAAAAAAATTTAAAAATTTAAAAATTAAAAAAAAAAATTAAGAAAAAAATAAAATTTCTCAAAATTCTCTGTTCGTAAAAGAAAGTCGTGTGTTGGCCACACCTCCATTTTTTCCCTAACTGTAACGACGAAAAAAGCAGTAAAAGAGGAAATTGAAAAAAATACTGCAGCTGAAAATGATCCTCTACATTTAACTGTTTTGGAAGACGGCTCGTAGAAAAAGAGAGGAGTTTCTTCATTGTTTGGTATCGCTACATTGATAGGAAAGTATACAAATAAAGTTCTAGATGTTGTGGTCAAATCTGCTTGTTGTCAATCCAACGCCAATTGGAAATCAAAAAAAGGTTCGATCGAGTATGATGCATGGAAAGAAAGTCACGACGATGTGTGTAGTGCAAACCTCCAAGGAAGTGCTGGAAAAATGGAGGTTGAGGCGATAACAGAAAGGTTTTTAATTTCGAGTGAATTGCTTGCCGTCAAGTTATGAGAGTTACATAGGGGAGGAAAAAAAATGTGTTAGCCACGTACAAAAAAGAATGGTAACTTGGCTTCGAGCTGTTAAAATACAAAAGGACTCGGTGGTAAAGGTGGTGAAAAATTAACTGACAAGCTAATTTCTGATCTTACTGTTTACTAGGGTTTGGCAATTAGGAGACATCCAGATTCAGCAGAAGATATGAAAAAATGCTGTATGGGCTGTATTCTATCATAACATTTCGACTAGTGAAAAACCGTAGCACATGTACTGTCCAGCGGGCAAAGAGAGTTGATGCAAGTGGTGCATGGCTGAAGTTTACGGTACTCTTACATCATTTAAGCACAAACAACTTCTTTTAGAAAAAGTTCAAGATGCCGTAAGACCCGTTTTCGAAACGTTATCATCAGATGATTTAATGCAGCGGTGTACCTGAGGTAATACTCAAAATTCAAACGAGTCCGTCAACGCTTGCACCGAAACATCTGAAAATCACCGCAAAAACTGTTAAGATTGCCACTTATGTAGCAAATTTGTCCGGAAAGCAGATGCTAAGAGTGTTATAGAATCTGAAAACGGTTTGATAGACGGCGCAAGAGCCGCTATAATATCAAAGAAAGCTGTCCAAGTTTGCCAAATGGACCAGTATGAAGTTTAGGAAGACTTGGTGTATGGCTCTGGAATTGATGATTACCTCAACTCAAAAAAATCGTTAATAAAATCTTTAAATGCGTTTCCTAAAAGACGATGTCTTTTTATATGTCTCCAGGATAAAGTTCATTTAATTTATTGGAGGATAAACCAAAATACAGATAATATTTGGTGTTTTTTATAGCACTTTAAAGAGCGAAAAAAACGTGATAAAACGGTACCGAAAAACTGCATGTCCGCCATTTTTTTAATTTTCGACGTTTTATTGATATTGTTGGTACAACCTCCAGCAAATATTATATATTTTATAAACATTTTTGGTTTTTTGATTTGCGATAATTTTTATAAGTGCTACAGCGGAGACCGATAAGTCATGTTTTTTTGAGGCGGTCTCGTTACATCACGTATAAAACGTTTAATTCCCATGCCGTTATTATTCTTAAAAACAAATTTTTTTGTGTACATTAAAACTCAATAAAGAAAGTGTCAAAAAGCTTAAGATGTTTATTTACTTCCTTTTATAAAAAAAAAATTCCAGAAAATCACTTAAATATTACTGAAACCCAAACGTGGTTTCAAGATCCTTGTGTTACTAGTAATACTATTTTTTGGATATTGGCTTTCAATTTCATAGTAACCATATAGATTTTGCTCAGTTTATGAGATATTAAGGTTAACATCATATTGTGATATTAGAATTTCCCAAAAATTAACGGTTGCTCTTAGTTAGAGGAGTTTTGTCAACAAACTTTCAAATTTTGTTTCCAGCTCTTCATCCCGATGTGATATTTTAGGTAAACAAATTTCGAAAATCTAGAAAGAATGTTTAAAATCCATTAAATTAGTCAATGATTTGTTTGACATTTTTAATAATCTTAATCCGTTTCAGATTGGTATTTTGATTTCTAATAATTCATTAAAAGAAGTACACAGTAGGGGGAAGTGGGGGAATTCCGTGCATCTTGGTAAATCCGTGCATCAAAATATAAACATTTCTAATTATCTTATCCAACCCTGAGCTATATCAAACTGTTCGTTTTGATGAGTTCGTTTATTAAATTTTACCACCAGTCGAAACATTAGAGCTGATGAGAACACACGTAAACAAAAGTTTTTTTGTTTTTATTGTAATATTACCGTGTCACTAAATTAACGGTAAGTGATATTAATTTTAATTTTATATAAATTATGTAGATGCATATTATTTTTGGGATACTTTAAGTGAAATATACAGGAAAAATTAAAGCAACCATCTTTGTGTGTGTTTAAATTTTTATTTATTTTTATTATTTCGCCATTGTGGGGAAATACCGTAAAGTTTATCGGGGAAACACCGTACACTGCACGGTATTTCCCCTTATCAAAAACTAAGTTCTTATTCTATGTTATTAAAATTTCCTTGTACATTTTAGATGCCTCGAACATACGTAAGAAAAAGTACTAGACGTAGTTGGTCTGAAGAAAAGGTGAAATTAGCTTTAGCTGATCTTAAGCAAGGAGAAATGGTTCGAGATGTCTCTAGAAACTACCAAATACCTGCTTCAACGTTGAGAGACTATAGAAGTGGGGTGGCTATGCTAAATGCGACAAATATCGGTAGAAAGCTTACATTCAATGCAGAACAGGAAAAAGAAATCAGTGATCATCTCCTAAATATGTCGAATACTTTTTATGGTGTATTACGCTTACCGAGTTCCGTCGCATGGTGATCGGCATTTTGAACCGATTCAACAAAACAAATCGTTTAGCAGGGAGAGACTTTTACGAGAATTTTTTAAAGCGGAACCGTGGATTAAGCCTACGTTAGCCTGAACCTACTAGTATTAATAGGATAACAGCATTTAATAAAACAGAAATAAACCGCTTCTACACGAATCTGGATACAGTCTATATAAAATTCAAATTTGAACCTGACCAGATTTTTAATATCGATGAAACTGGAATTAGCACGGTTCAAAAGCCAGGTAGAATTATTGGCCCTAAAGGCCAAAAGCAAGTTTGCAAAGCCGTCAGTTGGGAACGCGGGAAAAATGTCACGGTTTGTTGTGCGATGAGTGCAAGCGGGGGATTTATACCACCAATGTTCATTTATCCATGTTCCCGTCTATCACCACTTCTGAGTAAAGATGGTCCTCCTGGGGCAATCTATAGCTGCTCTAAGAACGGATGGATAAATGATGAGCTTTTCATCGAGTGGCTAAATCATTTTATTAAATTCACTAGGCCAACTGCAACTGATCTTGTTTTATTGATCTTGGATAATCATGGAACGCACAAAACACTTGCGGCATATGATTTATGCAAAAATAACAATATTGTTGTAGTGTCTTTACCACCGCATACATCACATCGCTTGCAGCCGCTGAATGTAACATTTTTTGGTGGTTTAAAGATGGCACTGAACAACGAATGCGATTTATTTATGAAAACAAATACCTGCCAGAAAATTACGCCATACGATTTGGCTGGTATTTTCAATCGAGCATACATCCGCGTCGCTACTCTTGAAAAAGGAATATCGAGATTTAAGAAAACTGACATTTTCCCTTTTAATCCAAACGTATTTGCGAATGAGTACTTTTTGTCGACAACTACAATAACATCACTGAAATTTGTTTAGAGTCAGATAAACCACCAAGATCTGACACAGGTTTGACTTAAAATATATTCTTTATTTATTTCATTTTTGATTAACATCGTTTTTTATTTCATTTCAGATTCAGAAATAATTTCGATGAATTTGATCTCAGCCATTCCTATCAATTCAGCTTCGTCGACTACTCAAGTACGAACTTTATCCAAGGAGCTTAGTGCAAGTAAACGTTACGTCAGAATTGATGAAGTTTGTCCAATCAATAAATTTAAAATTTGTAACGAAAAGGTTACAAAAAGAGGTGGGCCTCCGAAGCAAACATCAATTATTTTTAGTGCAACTCCAGTAAAGGAAGGCTTGGTAATCACTGAAGAGAAAAGAAAGAAAAAACTGGAATGTAAAAGCAAAGCGACTATGAAGAAACAGATAAAAAAAGAAGCACAAAAACCAAACAGGCCAGTGCGACGACAAGTCACTTTCAAATCATCTGATTCAGAGAGCGATGTTGATGATATTTTATGTGATGATGACGATAAGCTTGAGGACGTGGATCCATTTTCTGAGGCTAACGACGAAATTTGCCTGATCTGTTCAGAGTTCGGAAAAGATGACGAACTATGGTATAGATGTGTGGGGTGTGGTGCTTGGAGCCACGCTAGTTGCTCTGGCGCAGAAAATGCCGCGAACTATATGTGCGATTTTTGCAAAGACTGTGAGTCGTTTCAAAATAATTAAACTTAAGTTATTAGTTTAATTATTTTGAGACAATTGAAATATGTAATATTTAATGTTTAGTTCCTTTGAATTTTTATGACAGACATAAAATGTGACATTTTTATTTCTTTATTATTTTAATTAATAAAATGAATTGTATTCAAGTTTTTTATGTTTTGTAAGCGAAATAAATAAGTTTATTTGAAATATTAATACTTTTGAACTAGCACGGAATTACCTGTGAGTTCGGGATAATATCGTTTTTGTCGACTTTTAGGGCAATCCAATTATCTCGCATAGGTCGTAACTCTAAGCCATTTGAAGTATGCAGACTAGAAGCATACATAAATTGTTATAAAAAAACCTAAAAGCTGTTTTGAAGTGGCTTATTAAATTAATATTCTATTGATTTTCGCTTAAGGGCACGCAATTCCCCCACTTTCCACCCAAAATCGCGCTACAATTTATCACACAATTTATCTTAATCATTATGTGTTTGAGGTTTTCTTTAGTAAAATTCGAACCCTTAGATTTTAAATGTACCTATATGCTACGATCTTATCTATATTGTCACGGATCGATATCGACTTCCAAAAACCAACTACTACCACTTATATTAATGAAAAACTTGAAAGCTTTACAGACAAAAATCGTTAAATGTTGAATATAGTTTGAATACGAAAAAATACTTTTTAGTTAAACAATCAAACATGAGATTAGGGACTTTAAAAGAAAAATTCATAAATATTATAATAATTAAAAGATAATAAAATAATATTATTTTTTAAGAATTTAATTTGTCTGTCTGTAATAAGTTGATTTTTCGGCATTTTTTATAGACAAATATATTAATTGTTCATGGCAATTAATCAACTTATTACAGACAGACAAATTAAATTCTTAAAACATATACCTGTGGGTATAATACATACACAAATGAGGTTTCTCCATGGGTTTTTATATTTGATGTAGTGAATAATAATTCGCTATGTCAGTACGTTCTGGTTAGATACTTAATGTATGTGGCTAGAGTGGAACTTTTTGTAGTTTGGTCGTAGCTGCCTGATGAGTAGACCATACTTTTCAGTACGAAACCAAACTACCAACAGAAAGAAGAAGAACTCATGGAGGGTTCTCATTTTTGCAGAGTGGTACATGGGTATAACTCTTTGGGCCTTCAGCCAAAATTTGAATGATTCTAAAAATAATTTTATTTTAATAAAATAAATTTTTAAAGAAAAGTTATTTAGTTTATATCCCGATACTCTAGTGTCGATGTCATCGACGAGATAGAATACAAATTTTTAGCATATCTGATTATTTTTTATTGTTAAATTACCATAATTTCATAATTCCCATATAAAATAACTGTGAGAATAAATTTTTTCTCAAACATTACTCAGAATCCTGGCATTTCTACTGCATTGAAATAACTTTTTAATGAGCAATATTTAGTTTTTTTTTCGTAACAGTAATCGAAAAAGCTTCTCTTCATATACATTTTAATGGTTAAATCGATTATAAGAAATAAAAACTTTACAAAACAAAAATCTCAATTTCTTAATATAAGACTTGTTTATATTTTAATACCCGGTAATAATTTTGTGTTTTTATTTTGCTATCGAGCCCACAAGCAAATTAAAAAACAATAACGAAGAGCGAAACAAACAAAAAGCTTTTATTTTCTTCACGCTGAGTTGTTTGTTTGTTTCCATTTTTTTTTTTTTTATTTTTTTATGACTAAATTAATTGGCAGTAAAACCAAATAAAAATTAAATCCGAATTTAATTCGTTTATTAGTTTTGTTTTCCATTATTATTTAATTTGTTTTAATTAATTTTCAATTTAATGAAAGAAATATAAATAAATAAAAATAATTATTGTGTACAGAATGAGGGGTATATGCTAGAAAATTGTTAAATTTTATTGTGATTCAGTGATATAATCGTGACGCTAAAAGTGAGATCATTAAATTGATGAAATCATTTTTGGTTCTCGTATAGGTATATATCGTACAATATAATATGTATATCTAATGTTTCTGTTCCTTTTGACTTTTCGACCTTGACTCGGTGAGATTTTTTTTTTTTGCTATTGTTATGTTATTGTGAAGCTAACATAAATGAACCGAATATTATTGTCGCCGTTAATATGACAATAAAAAGATAAAGTTCAGCGATTTTTTGTTTTGTACTTATTAATACGTAAAACTAACTAAGTTGAACATCACTTGTTTATGAGTTTCGCTGAATAAGATAACCAATAACCTTGACTCGTTTGTTTTTCCAAATAATATAAATAACCAAAGTAGTTTCCTTTTTCTTCCAAATGTTTGTGTGTATGTGTGTGTTTTCTTACATCCATGAGAAAAGTATTTCATACCCTCGAAAAGCAATGAGAAGAGGATTTGGAATTACGTTTTGTGTTCTCTTCTCATAATTTTATATTATGTACCTAATTTAAGATTTTTTTTTCTTTTCGGTTAAATTCACACAGGTACGAGTAATGTTGCTTGTTTTGGGTCCATGCCACATATATCGTCATACAAACAGGGTATATTGAGGTTGAAATAAGAATTACTGTTAATTTGTCTGTACTGTAAGAAAGCTGTTCTCGTTTTCTTTATCGTACCTTTATTTCACTATCATTTTTGTAAGCAAAAAACATTACAATTAATTATGGAGTTGTAACAGAAATATACAACTCAATGCTGTAATTTTTTTACGAAAAGTGAACACGCTTCTATCACAATAAAAAAAAAAATAACGGCAAAATTCTTTCGCAAAATTAAAAATTTAATTTAAATTTAAAATATTGAATTTTTTTGACAAGGAAAATAAAAACAAAACAAACTGAAATAACACTCATCCACCAACAAAAAATAAAAAAAAAATATTAATTTTTTTTGATTGATTGATTGATTGGGTGATTATTCATTAATTTCGTTCGTAAAAATTTAATTATAGAATAAATCAAAATCCCATAATCTCCCATCATTACAATCGATTAAAGCGATTGAAATGATTTAATTTGGGATGCTTTTACTCGTATATAGTATTCCATCGTCGTCAATTTAAGTGTATATTTTATATGGGTGGCATCTTTATACGACAGTTTAATCCATAATATTTTAATTGTTGGTGCAATAAAAACCATTGAGCCATTGTGAATTTCAAACAAATTCTGGTTTGTGAAAAAAATTAAATTAGGCAAAATAAAATTTTTACAATTGGGGAATTAAAAACTTGTCATAATCGACAATTGTGAAATTTATATTCACCAGCCAAATGATTTAATACCACGGCAACTTTAATTTTACTTTACTTAATTTTTTTTATTGAAATAAGAGATATATATCTATAGCTATTTTGTTTATTTTAGTTCCAAACGTAACCTTAAAATACATTTTCGTAAACCATCCATTGAATGACCCACAAAAATACTACATGAAAACTTTGTGGCTGCTGTAAGGAAGCCAAATTAAGTTGCTGCGTTTAATGGAGAGAAATGTGAAAATGAATGAGTGATGTTACAAATTTATTCTTCTGTATTTTTTTTTTTTTAAACATTTTGTATTTAATAAATTATTTGGCCCACGGGAATTGCCATTTCCGGGTGGCCGATTTTCACTGGGACCTCCCAATTTATAAAAAAGATTAAATATGAAGTTTCAGATCGATTGGTTAAACTATCTGGGCTGTAGAGAGGACACAAACAAACAGACCGACAGACAGAAATCCAATTTTTCTAAAGGTCTAAAATTTACATGAGTGCTATACTTTATTTTACGAACATACCAGATTTTAATAAAATGTCCTATAACCATAATTTAGTAATTATAATTTGAACTAGTTTTCAATAGTTTTGATATGGCAAATGAAACAATTCTGTTAAAATATAGATTTGATGGTTTCAAATATCAGTTTGTCGCTTCTGCATCGGCCTCGCCTTGAGGATGAAATTTTGTACTATTACCACTGAGCATAATATTAATAGAGGAGTAATTTGTATGAAAGACAAATGTTCACTAAAAATAAAATCGATTTTTCCTCGATTTCAATTTCGAGCTCAACGAAACAATCATATAAATTTCTAATATTTCCGAATGCCTCTTTCTATCTTTCGTATTTTCTATAAGCAAAAATTAAAAGGGGAATTTAAAGGCGTTACTAAATTTTACGTTAAAACAAAACCACCCACCAAGCAGGCCATGGAAAACACTATACGTTTTGAATACATATGTAGATAAAAATGAGTGAAAATAATGAAAACAATTTAGTTTTCGTCACATTTCCTTGTAAAGATAAAAATTTGATTTTACATAAAAAAAAAAAAATGTTTGGCGGGATGCTAAAATGAATTTTCGATACAATTCTGGAATAAGGATCTAATTCTAATTAAACCGATTTCTAAATTCTTAATTAAGTTTAAATTTGGCCAATTAGGACGGAGCTTGCTGGTTTTTCCTTAACCGATTTGGATTTAATCCAACATTTATTTATGTCCGATGGAAATGGGGTAATAAAATATAATAGTTAGCTGATATTCTAGAATATATCCTTAGGGTGGAATTTGGCTTTTTATAACCGTTTAGGATGAACTTCTATGTGTAGATGTATGTATCTAAGATGGAAATGGGCTTCTCAAATTATGTTAAGATAAAGCTCTGGAAATGGTAAATTATGATGAATATAACTTAGATAGTTCAACTGATTATAATAAAATTCGACAGGTGTACCCATAAATATAAAAACAAATCCAAAAGGTACAAAATTCAAATTATTTTAAGAATCCAGAAGCGAAAAGTAGTTTTTGTTAGTTTCGCCCATATTTATTATGATATATTTGTAACAAAATAAACTGCATTTTACCATCATAAAAAATTCTATTGTGATTTCAACTGAAATAAGATGTTGAGTGAAATTTGGTCCAAAATCTCAAACCAATTATCTAATCCAACATTTTCAATATCTGTGGCCCAGTTCTGATAATTCCCCGGGGAATAGAAATTTTAAATTTTATTGCAGTTTTATAACCTTTTCCCCAAAGTGTATTCTGGTGTTCGGGGAAAAAAATTTATTAGGAAAAAATTATTCCCAATTACAGCAGTTTTGACGTTTGTTCTTCCATACCTTTAACGAGAATGTTTGTCTATCTCCAGTTGATATTAATAATTAATCATATTAATATTGTCTGTAAGGGTTAAAATACTCAATAATTTTAAAGATAGTATAGTAATAAATAATAAATACTGATATTTTTATATTTATGGTATTAAGATTAACCTGATTAACAATTTAAACACGACTTATGCGACGCGAGATTTTAAAAATCTTCATTGTGAAATTGGACTTTAAAAAACGAGAGATAAAAACGGGCATTCGTACCTAACTCGTTCATTCTTTTCATTTTATATCTGAAGAATTTATTTAATACCAATAGGTTCCAAATGTTAGAGAGAGAAGCCTGTGAATCCAAAAAATAATGCAAACTATATGAAAATATTTCAGTAAATATTTTCTTAAAGTTTATAGTTTTTTCGATTCATTTTTTGGATTTTACTCTGACATAAAGACGAATCTTGTTGGCTACATTTGAACTGATTATGGTGAATCTCGCCATACCCGATCAAACCGGATACTAAAATGATTTTTAGATGAAGTTCTGGAATAGAAAAACAAAAAATATTAATTCTCTTAAAAATATTATTCTCTGAAGTCTGTGTTTATACGAATACTAATATTTTCGAGATTAATGCCAGATATCCCTTCTTGTAGCTATATGAAATATACTGTCCTTATTTCCTTTTTGGGTACAATTTTCAGGAAACCTACTCGCAGGAACACATGCAACACAAAAACTATGTGCGAACGGTGTTGAAGTGTCAATCAACACAATTCGACGAAGGCTTGGAGAATTCAACATTAAAAATGGGTACACGTAGTATAAACCTTTGTTGATAGAGTGGCACATCGGAAAAAATCTAATTTGGGCAAACGAAACTGGGTCTTTTGAAGACAAGGCTTAGAGGAAATATAATAATAAATACACAGCAGATTGTTCGTATTCTCAAAAACATTCGAAAATACCCTACTCCAGAATATGCGGCCAAATTAAGTGAAAGTTCCACTAAGAGATGTCAGTTTTTAATATACAAAAAAGTGCAACTGGACTACATACTAAAGTATTTTCGAAATTAGTTTTAATGTCTATTATGAGAAATAAATATCAATTTGTATATTTTTGTGTTTTTGTTGTTTTCTTTGAGATATTTTCTTGCGAAACATACTGTAGCTCAGTCTACATAATTGACCATCGCAAGTGCTTTTACTTCGGGTTTTTCCAGTTTGTAAAATTTGTGTATTTTCTTGATTCTCGGTTCACTTGAAGTTTTAAGTAACTGTTTTATTTATTAGCATACACTTAAGATCTTCCAATAGACAACTAAAAAACTGTGAACAAAGAAAGGAAATCCTTGTTCTTCTTCCTAGTATACTTGATTTACTAGGTTGGATACCAGGAGACTTTATTAGAATGGCCAGAATTATTAATAATCGAAAAAGGAAAAACTTTCGTGAATGCCTATTTCGCAGCGTCCTGCCAAAAGTCAACAACTTTTGAGAATTAACGATGAAAAAGTAAGTTTATAGCGGTCTACATTTTGGTTGAAAATAGCGACAGTAGAGGTGGTCTTGGGTATCAAAGTGGCTTGCCTGAAGTGTTAATTCTCATGTGGCTCTTGAAAAAAATATCATGGCTCTGATGCGCAGTTCTGTCGAATAATGGAGAGCATTTAAATGATGGTTAAGAGGAGGGTGCAAACAACAGCACCTGTCACGTCTAGGATTTGGTGGAAAAGACACAGATGAAGACCAACAGGTAAGGACTCGGGACAACAAAATTAGCTGATTAGTAGATTCAAGTTTTTTTACTGAATTGTCACAAAATGAGTACCAAATTATTTATATAAATAAATAGAATTAAATTATCAAAAGAACTACTAAAGAAATTAGTAAAAACCCGTACCCGTAATAATTAATTGTAAGTATAGGGCAACTATTGTGTGCTTTAAAATTAGAGAAAACTTTTATTTAAAAGTTTACCAGCTTAGGTTTTACAGTCAACCCTAAACGAAAATTTCAGTGTAATATATTTGTTAAGGGTTGACTTTTAAAACTAAATTGATTTTTTTTATATTACTAAGGGCCATTATCTTTAACGGAAAGTTTAACTCTAATAAGAACTTAATTTTTTTATTTATTTACTCATTAATACAAAATAAATACTGATAACAGTTACATTTTCCGTAAAAAACAATACTAGTAGGTTTTCTCTAATTTTTCTGAACGAATAATAGTTACTGTGTAATTAGAAGTTTTTACATATTCACTTATTCCTAGAGTAGTTCTTCTGATAAATTAATTCTATTTATTTATAAAAATATTTTATTATTTTGTATTTTATAACCAGCTCTTGTTTGTTGGCGCAGCGTTCTTATCAGTCGGTCTCCCTTTTCGCATTCTCCATTTAGTCCCATATACACCATTAAAGTGCTTTCCAATAGTATGAAGATTTGCCAAATAAATAACAACCTTTAAGACCATTTCGGCAGCTACACGAATTCGACAAGACCCAATATTTTTTTTAATTTGATTAACACATTTCTTTAAGATCATCCTACCCGGGTATTTAATTAAGAGCCCTGTTTTGTTTTGGCGGACGAGCAACATAATTGCTGAGAAACATTGTGAATTATATACAGTTGTAGATTCCGTCCCTGTCCAACTGTCTTCCCTTGAAATATAAGATTTTATATGGGGAAAAACTTCTTTCTAGTTTACATACTATATATAATATATTAAAGCTTTTGGTTGTAAGTAAATTAAATAATTCTCTCTAAAATTATTTTGCGTTGTAAATGAGTACTGATTAAAAATATTGATGGTGAAAAAAATTTCCGCCGTTTTTACAATAGGTGTCAGTAAAATTAATATTTCATTTGTTTAAAGGATGACAAGTCATTTTTGATATATCGTTTTAAAGGTGACATTTCCTAAATCATTATACAAAAAAGTTTGACATTTGTTTATTCCGTGAAAAGCTATTCCGTGTAAAAAAAGAGTGAAATTATAGAAAAAATTAGATACATTTTAAAATTCTATTTCAAAAAAAGAAAGACAACGCAGGCTGCTAAAAAAACAGAACAGCCCGTGGACGGCTCGCTCCATTTTATTCTCGAAATGTCGATGTCAAAAATGCACCTTGCTCTGGCCGACCAATCACTGAAAAAGCCTAGGTTAGAGAAAGCTACGTTGGGAAGTTGTAATGCCTCCACCGTATAGTCCTGATTTTACACCATCAGACTGTCACTTGTGTCGTTCACTGCAGAACAGTTTTTCGCCTAAAGAGCACAGAGATTTTACAGTGACGGGATTATGGTTTTACCAGAAACATAGCAGTAAGTTGCCAACCAAAATAGTACATATTTAGTTTAATAAAGTTAAAAAGAAAATAAATAAATGGGGCATTTGTAATTTCAGAAAAAAATGGCGGAAACGTTTTAGACTAACTACTATTAATGATCATCAATTCTTAGATAACTACTATCCAATAAATGATCATCAATTCTTAGATAAAAAGTTGTAATCCAAACTTTTTATAAAATTTCGATGAAACCGTTAATACGCTAATTTTCCCTAATGGAAATCTCTCGTACTAAATTGTACCTGAAAAGGTCCCGACTTTAATTAAACGATCACGTAATAAAAAAAATAGTGGTTGCCAATTACATTTTCACGATGACCCTTACGAATCTTTTAAAGGTCAATCCCAAGGCGAATTAAATAATATCATTCTATCAAAATTTTTTAAACGTTAACAATTGCTAAATACATTTTTTACCAAAAACTCAATCCCCTCGAAATACCTATCGGTAACTTTCGATAACCCCACGTTAAATAGTTACCGCGTTTAACTGTAACTGCACCGCTACCACATTCAACGGTAGAACTAAAAGTCTGTTTGAATTCGCATTGTGTTCACTTGATAAACCTAATATTTTAATAATAAGTTAAGAATTAAGAAGATAATAAATGAAAAAAGATATTTTCGAGAAATTTAAAATATGTTTAGCTTTGAGTTTTGGCCTAAGTCATGAAGCTTTTCATATTCTACACATATTAAAGTAACTTTTCAAAGAAATCGATTTCTTGAAACTTCTAAATGGTTGTCCCATCCATTATATGAAACATTATTAGAGTTTATGTGCAACACCATTTCGAATAAAGCTTTATATTAGATTGTTATTCATTTTTAATTAACAAATTAAGGATATTATGTAAAATTCATATTCAAAGTAATTCAAAATATTTAAAAATTCTTACCTAATAAAACATTAAATGCGATTTCGATATATTTTGTATTTTGCGGTTTCATAATTTTTTATTTCTAAACAAGCAAATAAAAATAATTCCAAGACAAAAGTGGTAGTTTGGTTTATTTTTAAAGAAAACTGACAACATTTTCAGTTCATTGATAAATTTACGGTTGTATTTACTTTTAATTCATTACTTTCAGCGTAAAATTTAGTAACGCCTTTAAATTCCCCTTTTAATTTTTGCTTATAGAAAATACGAAAGATAGAAAGAGGCATTCGGAAATATTAGAAATTTAAATGATTGTTTCGCTTAGCTCGAAATTGAAATCGAGGAAAATCGATTTTATTTTTAGTAGACATTTGCAGAGCACCCTGTATTTTATAGAGTCATAATCAAAAAATCTGAGCTTTTATAAGGGAATTAGAAACGAGGAAAAAACGAAACTTTTCATAGTAAAACACACAGAACATATGGGTAATCACTTTTTTTCCTAAGACAAATTTTTAAACGAAAATGTTACAAATTCTTAATTATGATTTCTGAAATACTTTCATAAATGTTTGAATTTCAACATATATCAATATCGTTTAAGTAAATCGTTTTCATTTTCTTGTAATATTTGATTTATTTAAACCAAAATATTAAAAAACTTCATAACAACAGCATTCTGGTCAAATTGAAATAAAAGCTTACTACGATTTGTTTGGTCATTAAGTCAATATACATTACATAGATGGCAGTGATGGCCATAAAATTTTGGAAAAGTCGTACCAAAAATTACCACCGGGGGAAACTTTAAGTTCAAAAATTGTAGGAAAAGCAAAACAAATTCACAAAATATAGGAACGTGTGATAATTTTGCGATTAAATAATTTTTTTTCGTATTTTTCTGTGACCATTTTAGACATCTTACGTACACTAGTAAAACTAAAGATAAATTTAGCAAGTATTATTTTAATTTGGCAGAGCCAACTTTGATGTATTTTTCAAAATGAAAGTTCGAAAAAATATATTTTAGAAATAATTTAATTTTAATATTTCTGTAATTAATATTTACTTAATGCCAATATGGCCTTCTTGTATATTGTTCTTAAAGATATGTAGAAAACTTTTATATAAACATTTTATATTAAGCACGTTTTTTTATTCGCTTCGGATAGCTGCTATCGAGAGCCGTCATTTTTATACGCCTAAATTTAAATTTGACGCGCTATTTATTGGTAAACTAAACTTATTTAACATCAAACTATCATTTTTAATTCAATTGTTTAGCGAAAACTTGACATAAAAAATATTTGGCTCTACCTATTTATACGCAGCGCTATCCGGAGCCACTTTTCATATGACGGCTCTCCATAGCAGCTATCCGGAGCGAATAAAAAAACACTACTAATATTTTTGCTTTTTTCATTGAAAAACTTGAAGCTAAAAAACACCATTTTCACTATGGATTCCTATGGAAATCAGTGAAAAGTTATACCACTAAAAAAGCTTCTAAAAAATACGTCGTTAAGATTATGGCTTTATACTCTAAAAGGCTCTGACATTTGTCGTTCATACAAATTACTCCTCTATTAATATTATGCTCAGTGCTATTACGTTAAAAATTTCAAGGTAAAGCAAAAACGCAGTGAGCGGTGAGAGCGGCCGCCAAAATATCGTTGAAAAGCAACCTGTTAGGCTGGGGTTTGGGGTGTTATTTAAACCGCCTCGCCAAGGTCTACAGGCAAGACCAAGGTCTCAGGCAACAAAATTTCATAATGTCCAATTATCCGCAAAAAAAAAAGTTCAAGAAGCCTACTGAAAACGCTCAGAGCAAATAAAAGTCTTTACAACTCGAACAACTTGTAAGAGGAGGTACAGGCAATCAAAGAAAGCTCAGCCCCATTTTCCGTTCTCCGTCAGATCCATAACCAGTTCTAAATTGGCAGTTCTAAAAATGAAATAAAGATTGGACAATGAGTGAAAAATGAGTGTATACTGTGTAAATAATGATTGAATATTTAATGAATAATGAGTGAATAATCCAGGAGTAATGAGTTAATTCGTAATTCTACAGAGATTAAAGAGTTTATATAATCAGTGACTAATGAGAGAATATTGAGTGAATAACGAGTGAATATCAAACGAGCGAATAATCAGTGTTCTGCCATCTAAAACAATATTTGAATGAGTTAGCGTTTTTTTATGGTTCTACTATAGGAAAAGATATTTATGCATGTAAAATACAACTCAATCCATTTAACAAAAGTATATATTACGGTTTCTCAAAACGGGATCCCGGGACCCCATTCTTGTCTCAAAACAGTGACCGGGAATCCCGGTATTTTATTTATGTACTCTTTTAACTAGGAATTAGGACAGAACTTGGTGATTTGTTTACCGATGATAATGAAATTCAGCATGTACGATGGAAATAGGATTCTAAAATGAATTTCAGATAAAGTTCTGGAAAATAACCAATTAGGATGGACTTCGGCGTTTCTTAACCGATTTAATATCATATTTATCGAATTTCATCACAATTTGTTTAGAAATAACCGAGTTTGTTCCGTCCTAGATCCGGAAAAGAGGAAGTGACGGCGATAATAGTTAATTACGATGAAGGAATCGGACTCCATGTTTTTTGCAAACAAAAAGTGATCTGAGAGCTTCAAAGTATATTCCGCCCCATGATACAATGCCATATTTAATTATAGACCCGACCATTACCAAATAGTAAATTGTAAGTACATCGGAAGGAACTAAAAGTACATTTTCCGAATAGAAATACTTTTGCACAACTGAGGATATTATTATGTGTGCCTAGAACAATACCTAGGTCTATTCAGCGATTCTGGATAATTGATATTTAATTCTGGTGTATGCAGTAGGCCGACTGTAAATATCATAAATTTCGTTTTGAAACTCAATATTAGTTTGTGCGAATCGAACCAGTTTCATTTTAGTATGGATGCGGAACTACCGCATTTAAGATTAATTGATTGCTGACTGCTTGATTGTTTTCTTTCTTTGAATATATTCAAACCAGTTTAATGAGGCATCTCTAATGCTAATTTGTTTCAATTTTATAATAGTACTGAATGGTCAACGCAATCGAAACTGCTGACTTTTATTGTTATTAAGACAAGAATAAATTTGTTTAGAAAACACAAAAAGAGCATCGGGTGCTTTTGTTAGAAGTAAAGCCATATTGTCTTTAATTTAAATAATGATTTAGTTAAACAATTAAATTTTGATCAGATTTTCGAATATTTTCGACTAAAACGCCAATTCTGTACACATTTTGAATGTTAAAAATTTAAAGGCTAAAAAGACGAATTCTGTACACATTTTTTATTCAATTATGTCAAAAACTGTTGGATTGTGTAAACCACTGGGCGTATTATGTTGTGAAAAAGAGGAAAGAAACCATTCTTATTGTTTCCTAAGTCTTAGAAATATGTATACCATTTGATTTTCTGGTTAAATAATATCACATTTAATTAAATGTTAAACATTTTTAAAAATTATTCTAAATGAAAAATGAAGCTATACCAGTTTTTGACACTGCTCATTCCAAAGATAATTTTTGATAGTTACAGAATAAATTAATTGTGTGATTAACTTTTCGTGATTATACTTGTATACTTTATTTAAGTCGCGTAATTATGCCATAATAAATGTTAAATTGTTAGACAACTTAAATTACCTCCTATAAACAATCGCCTAATAAATGCGGTGAATATGGTGAATAAAGTGTTGTATAGTGAACAGAACAAGGTTATACGTTAAACAGAAATTGTAAGTTGACGTTAAACCATGATTAGGCCAAATTTCGATATATGGATGTGGAATTATTAGAAATGTTCCTGCACCCGGTCTAACCAACTTGTAACAAATCAGAAGCTTAAATTACAGATGCGATATTATTTGACCGGACGCAATATTAACTTCAAAGCTTAATCATTACTGGACACAATAATAAAAAAACTCAAGTTTACTTGTGGGTACCATCCGCTTTTCTGTCCAAACACCTATCTGTTTCTTGGAAATTACTGCAATTAAAATCAATCAGCAAAGGTGAGGCGGGGAAATATGGCAACAAAATTATTACAGTATGTATTCGGAAAGCATAATAAACACTTGTGAACGGTGCGAATATTTTGCAAATAAATAACAAAAATATGTACCTACTAAAAAATATTTATCATAAAAAAAAAAATTAATCTTTAGATAAGGTAGCAAAGAGCCCGGCCATGTTCTTCAAAAAAACAAACGAGAGCATTATCAATAAAGTCAAAAGAAATATTCTTGAAGTTAAATTCAATGCCGGAAACCTACGTAAAAATTTTTAGGTCAGTATTGACTTCATTTGGAGATTTTTTCCTAAATTGAATTTATTTTAGAGGAAAACTTTTTATCAAAACATATCTGCAACTACCATCGTTATCGTTATTCTCTTCGTTATTCGAATGGTATTTCTTCAATACGAAAAATTCTATAACTTGCCTGACCCAACAACTATAAAATTTCCAGGAAGATTTACCAAATGGAATATCAAAAAAGTAAAAATAAAGTAAAATGTTTAATTTTAAACATTTTCTCCTATTTACTGTCTTCTAAGTAGTTTCAAGAATTTGTAGAATTTGAAAATTCCCAAGTTGAGTAAATTAACAAAATGACTGAAAGATATTTCAAACGTTGGCATTGAGCTACACGATTTTAAGAAAAATTGTGGTCTTTTGAAATATATATGTAGGTATTTAGTCAAATTTCGGAAAATGTATGATATTAATCTTTAAGGAATCTTGAGCTTTAAAGAAATTTTGGCCGAAATATATACATGAAAAATTAAATTTCATAAATAAAGGAGCTTTTTTATCTAAAATTTGATGAATAAACTCAAAATATTTTCTAAACATTTATTTAACCCTTAAGAAGTGAAATTTACCCTTTCTGGACTGGTCTGAAAATCACCACTAAATACCTATAAAATTAAAATAAATAATTGTCTAATAATTTTTTTTTAATGTTGGAGAGATTTACAATTTTTAGTTTTTCAAAATGTATTGCGATTTAACCAACAAGAAAGGAGAGACTGTTTTATGGTATCAATGACGTTTATTAATAGCATAAATAAAAATAACCATAAACACTGTTTATCGTAGTTTTTATTTATGTTATTAATGAATTATTATTATTGATACCATAAAAAGTCTCTTTTTTGCAATACATTTTGAAAAACTAAAAATTAAAATAAATGATTTCTAGCAATTTATTTTAATTTTAAAAATAGAGGTAATATTTAACATTTGACAAAAACACATTTCAGAAAATTTTTCACAGCAGAGAAACCGTTATATGTTGCAGACATGTTTTTGTAAGCTAAAGCCATTTACACCCAAACCTGTTTTTATACGGTAGATATGTTCCAAAGAATATCGTGTTAAAAAAACCGTGTAGAAAAAGTGAAATGTCATAAATTAGTTTGCAGGATCTTGGATCATGATTTATTAGTAAATTAACTAAAAAAATTAAATTTTTTTTTATATGTACGTATTTTTATTTCATACAACAGCAATTCATATATTTACATACACAGATATCTTTGATAATTAAACTAATTCAGTCTTTTGACATAGAAAAATAAATAATCATAAACAAAAAATATGATAAATTCAGGAACTTGAAACGAGATTTAATTTTTATTTCATTTTAGTCCGATTCATTTTCGGATAGTACACGAATTCGTTTGTGCCGAGTTAGCGGGATATCACTGTCTTCATCGGAAATGGTTTGAACATTGTCATTTGAGTTTTGTTGCAATTCTTGTTCTCGTAAATCAGAAAAGTTTATAGACACTGCTTGACTCGTAGTAGCAGATTTATTTATTTTTACAGCAAATTCTGTAATATTTCGCTGTGTTCCGGTTTTAGATAGTTCTTTATAAAGTTGTTTGTAGCGACCCATACAAGAATTTAAATCCGATTTAAATTTGGCAGATCTTTCAGTCATTGGATCATTCAGCATGAAATGATTTTCTAATTTATTTGCCAATTGGAGACCTTCAAGAATTAAATTAGCAGATAATGTTATTGGTTCATCCTCGTCGCTGCTGTCGTTAACGTTGGCTGTTTCTTGTGCTATTTCTAGCAACACTTCGTCATTAAGTACTCTGTCGGCAATCACTTCATTTATATCGTCAATAGTGAGATTGCAAAATCCCTCACCGCCAACTGAATGTGCCAAGGTTAATATTTCGGTGTACACTTCGTCGTTCACATTTGATGGAGCACTGTCTACACTTTTAACATAATCAGGACAAACGTTCTTCCAGCAAGCATTCAAAGTAGACAACCTTATATCAGACACGGAAAGAACTGCATGTTTTATACAAACCAGGATCGAAAACGTTTCCCACACATCGACAACAGTTCGCGATTCATCCTTATCCATTTTATTTAAAATATATTTAAATGATCGTCTTACATAATATATTTTGAAAGTTGCAATTATTCCCTGGTCGAGTGGTTGCAGAAGGGGAGTTGTATTTGTGTGGCAAGGTGGCAAGAAAACGACTTTTACATTAGGATGATCCAAAAAGTGCTTGTGACATGCTATTTGTATGGGCCCCGCATAATCATCTCCACATGACGTAAATGCTCTGGTTGCCTGCAGTCTGGTTATTGGTAAATCTCACATTACTTTTGAAACACACGACGCATTTATTCACAATTTTACGTATGCTGCTTCTCCCTCCAACTATCCAGTATTGCTGCCTGGTCAGATGAAACGTCAATGATGTACCTGGATGTAGGCTTTGCTTGTGAATGGCCCATATAATTCCACGACTAAATACATTGCCCTTTTTTAAGATTATTGGGTGCTTGTAATAATAAGAGCAATCCGAATGCCTCAGCCTACCACCAACCCTCAATACCAGTTTTATTTTAAAGACATCAAAGTTTTACTTTCATGAACAAGAAGCAATTTTGTTAACCCCTTCTGTTCCAACTGAATATATGTAAATTACAATTAAAATATAGGTACTATTTACCATTGTGATTCGTAAAATATTTTCTGTAAGCCTAAAATTTGTATGTACTGTTTCTACGTGGTATACTACAATAATTTTGCATACTACGATTATTCGGATATTCAAATTCCCAATCCTAGTGAAATCATATTCGTGTTATTACTTTACTGACAATGTTTTTCCTCTACGTATTCGTGTAAGAGAACAGAACAAAAAAAAATCATTTACAACAAAAGAAGCACAAATATTAGAAAATATTAAGAGGAAAAACAAAATCTTCATGTTTTCATTCTTTTTATTTTGGGATTTGACTGTGGAGGAGGGTTAATGCTGATAAAGAAACGTATTATTGATTGTTATTCATCCTTCGAACTTTCTTCTTTCAAATTTGAAAAAAAAAAGTAACCTTTTTTGATTATATGGAGTGTTTGTTAAATGTGTGTGATGTGAAACTTTTATGTGTTTGCTAGAAAGAACTTTTTTAGGGCCAACTTAACACAAAGAACAATATTGTTTACCATTTTAGTGATTTCATTCGTTTTGTTCAAATCTTTTGAGGATTCATTCAACCGTTATTTGCACATTATATGAAGGGAGAACTTTTTTGGCAAAGCACAATAAAAATTACTTTAAATCAAAGTACTGAAAATATACACTTAGTAGCGGTATACGACGTTCTGCTGCTACTACTTCTACATATTTGTGGTATCAGATTTTTATATAAATTTTAAATAAACAGCTTAAGTCTGCTTTGCGGCTTTCACACGTATGGGATATGCTTTAACAATGACTAAAACAATACATAAGATTTTATTTTAAATTTAAAGAATCTATTTATATCAAAAAATTCCAGATGGTGTCTTAAAATAATTGGATTCACGATTTATTTTATTATGTTACGGGGTGCGAGTTATGATGTTTAGTTTCTTTTACCTGTTGGCAATATAATTTAGAATAATAATTTGTCAACCGAATATGGTGAATAAAATGTTTTGCAAAAGCGTTAAGTTTCAATTAATCCTCGCATCATACCTAAAATTGTTATTAGAAAGAAGATATTTCCCAAAAATTTGTGAAGCGTAAAAGAAAAAATACAAAGTGGCGTACACTGTCATTTGTTGTTCTTGTTCTTTCTCATATTATGAACAAATATCTGCCGTGACAGAATGCCATTATGAAAAGATTTAATACAGCATACGTGCGTACACACATATTAGTATTTCCTTAATTAACAAAGTCTAGGAAATTTTTATAATGGAACAAAATTTTACATGTGGTTTTCGACACGATAATGGTGATTTTGAATTAACAAAATAAAATGTAAAATGAAATGGCCGACTGGATACTAATAGTAATAACAGCAACTAATATAAAAACAAACTTGTTTTGAGTTAATAAAAATTTAATTTTCAATTATTTTCCCTCATTATTTGTCTTTTCCTTCCAATTTCATTTAGTCATTTTTATTATTGAATTTGGTTTGCCTTATCAACATTCGATTTTTTTTTAAATCCATCATATAATCTCATACGCATCCCTATCGTTTTGCCTACTCGAATAAACCAAAGCTCTTGTTGTTCTTTTCTATATGTGTCCTTTTGAGAATATGTACTTGTTAACAGAATCACAATTCCAAGCAAATATAAGCAAAAAAAAGTCTAAAACTTCGAAAGTCGATATAACATAATAATATACGATACATTTTGTATTGATGAATCTTCGATTTCTTCGTTTTCCTCGTATTTTTATGTTCTGTAACACATCTCTTGTTGAAGGGAAAACAATTTTTCCAATTTTATTTGAAATTGAACAATATTATTGACAAGAAATATTCATACACTCGTACATACGAATCACAAATATTTATAAACATAATCACCGGCTGGAATGAACAGGCAACAACCATTTCCTATTTCCGTAATCAAGAATACACAAATGTATTTTATATACAGTCTAGTATAATACAATTTATGTTTATATGAAGACACGATGACAATGAAAGACCATGAAAATTGAAATTTTCTCAGGAATAAAATGAAAATTGAAAAATTTAAATAATATTAACATATATATACGAGTACATGTACAGTACAGATATATTTTGTATATAGATAGATAGGTACCCATATGTATGTATTTCTAACAAGATGTTCCTTTCAATAATTTTTATTTTATTTTATTAGATTTAAAATTAAATTTTCGAACATAAAATAAAATCTGTGAAGCGATATATGGTTGACGAATTCTAATGGGACTACACACAAGCCGTACCAAAAAATTTATAAATCTAATCATGATATGCGATGTAGTTTCTAATAAATAGCATAGTCTAATATTTCATATATTGCGGAAATATAAATAAAATAATTTATAAAAAAGATGTTTTTATAGTTTATAAAATATACTTTTTGACTAATAAAAAATCAGCTCTTATCCGTCTTATCCGTCCATAGCACGGCTTTTGGTCCAAAAATGAAACTTGAGAGTTGCGATTTTCATATAAGTAGATACTATACTATTGAATTACGTATGTAAATTCTATTGTAGTTTACATGAAAATCGCAAGCACCAAGTCTCATTTTACGACAAAAATCAGTGCTCAGTGCTCCTATATCTTCTCGTCACATTTACAGCAAGCAGTATAGATTAAACAAAAATATTACTGTTACAAATAAGTGTTTGATTGTGTACACCACTTAACATTTGGCGACGTTAATCTTTTTGTGGAGATCAAAGAGGATCAAAAGGAGATCAAAGAGCAACAGAAATGGTGGGAGAAAAACATCAGCTCAAACAGCAGCATGATTTGAAGAAAAACATATCTTGACAACATATGTACAACAGTTAATGCAACATTTCGAAGCGGGAAAAACTGTTGAGGATAGCCAGAAACGTGGTTATATTTTTTCCTGGGTCGGCGACGAAGTTTTTGAGCTGCTACAGAATTTATTCGGAGGAGAAAATCTCTCAGATAAGACATTAAAAGCGGTAATTAAATTAAATGATCACTTTTTATCTAAAATCTATGAAGCCCATACAATCATACGCTTAATGGGTTGCAAACCTACGGGATATTGCCCATAACTGTTTTTGTGTGTGTCCCAAAACTGGATGTGAAGAATCACTCGTACATTGATAATACTACACACCTCCCATGAGTGTTCGGATGGCAGCGTTACAAGAAACTAGTCCAACACTGAAGAAGCCCTTCAAATTGCTAGTGCCTAAAGGAGTAGATACAATCGTTGCAGAAGTAAATCAAGTAGAGTCATGTGATCGAAATCATCAATCATCAAATTCAAGTAAGCATAATTTTCGTAGTTCAAAAAAAAATCGTGTCACAGTTGTGGTCATGATCATAACCGTCGACATTGTTGGCAAATAAAATCTATTTGTAATATGTGTGGAGTAGTGGGTACATCTGTCTGTATGAATTCTTCTCGGGTTAATCAAAATAATAGCAGAACACGCAAAAAGTCGTCCGTAATACATTGAAGAACGTTAACAGTCAACAATTTAATCATTCTTGCCATGCCGTTGATGAACTGCGTCAACAAAATTTGCCATTATCCAACAAAAAGTTATCGATCAATTTGAATGTAAACCATCATAATTTACCGTTTCAAGCCGATAATGGAGCATCGTGTACATAGTCGGTATATTTGGATATTTACCGTTTCAAGTCGATACTGGAGCATCATGAACATTATTCGGTATATTTGAATATCAAACGTTGGGCGATCCAGTCTTGAAAAAAATTGCAAAATCTTTAAAATCATATGTTGGCTATGATGTCCCACTGCTTGGAAGTTCACAAGTCAATATTAAATAGAATGGAGGAACTCTACAATTACCACTTTTGATTCTAGACAATTATGATTCTAGACAATTATGATGCGTCAAAAATTATGAGACTCGATTGGTTTTCGTCATTAAAATTATGAGTAAGATTGCGGCGAATAACAAAATTCAATTATCAATTTTGTTGAAGATTGCCAATATGTAATTGCCATTGTAAGCGAAATGGCAAAGTAACAATTTGCGGAGATTTTAAAATAACGCAGAACCCCAACTCGAAATTGAACGATATCCTATTCCACGGATTCAAGAAATTTTTCACTCGTAAGAGGTCAATACTTTAGTAAAATTGACTTACGAGATACTTATTTCCAAATTGCCCTATCTGATGATGTGTCGCATGTGTGAATTCCAACGAAAGCGGCTTAGGGTAGCTAATGTTCCAGGCTTTTTCCAACGATTTATAGAGGAATTGTTTTCGGGAATATCTGGTTGTATGACTTATTTAGATGATATTCTAAAGCTACAACTAGAGGTTCACCCGTGAAAAGTGCGAATTGGCCGCTGAAGAAATATAGTATTTAGGGGACATTGAGGTTGACGCATTTTTAGGCAAAATTAATAATGTATACCAAAGTTTTACTTTTAAGCTTTTTTTGTCTCTTGATTGATTTTATATTGGAAAAACAGGGATGATTGTTTATATTTTTTTTTATATACTGATTTAATGCTTTGTATGTAGTCGTTGGAAATGGTAAGATTTCCTGTTTCAATTTATTTGAAAATTTAGAGATATTTTCTTCCATGATTTTCAAACCATATGGTTAATTCAAAAGAAAAATAATTTAATTCGATTTTTAAATTCAATAATTATTAAAAATTAAATAAAGCAGTTTTAATTTTACGGACAATTAATATTCGGACACAACCAAATTTGTTTATAAAATTCCAAATATATTGAACATCAACATTTGGTGGGTAGCCTTTTTGCTTCAAAACCGCCTCCGATCGTCCTGGCGGCATTGAATCCACCAATTTATGGGTAATGCAAGAATCAATTGTCCCCCTTCCTCTTCGAGTAGACAGGACGTTTAAGTTGACTCTTACTGCGGGTTTCGTGTTATCGCACACTTAGGTCAAGTTCATTCCAGAGATTTTTAATTGGATTCATGTCCAGTGATTGTGGTGGTGTCTCCAATACTTTGGACAGTTATACAATAAATATGAGCGAACATCATGAGCCTTATGCTTGGAATCGTTATCTTGGTGGAAATAAAACTTATCCAAAATTCCTAATTTTACTGCACACCGTTTCAAATTTTGATTTTTTTTCACATGATCAAATGACCAAGATTTTCGACGCCACTCACAACCATACAACCCCAAACCGTGAAAGATATATTTCACAGTAGATTTTAAAATTTTTATATTTAATTCTTCATTAGGTTTTCTCCATTTCTCCATACTTTGCCTTTTCCATCACGCTAATAATACACTATTCCAGAATGCTGCATCCTTAATTTTATACTAATTACAGAAGTCAATTCGTTGTTTTCTGTTGATTTCACTGATACATGATTTTCCCTTGGTGTTTGTCCGTGGTACACATTTTCTCTTATTATTTTTGTAATAGTGCTGACCGACACGGATTTTCCATATAACCTTTGTAATTGAAATGCTAGTTTGGGAGGACTTATTTCTGAGTTTTCACGAATTTGGCCAAGTATCCAACGATCCTCTTTGCGATTTGTTACTCTTGGAATAGAATCAATTCTATCTTCGATTTTAAACCGTTTTACGATATCGTAGACTGTGCTTTTGCTAATATTTAAGAGCTCACCAAAACTCCGAATTGACTTTTTCTTTTCATAGTGAACAAATAACTAGCTGTCTTTGGTCCAAAGTAGTATTTTGTTTATTCGACCCATCTAAACAATATAAATTAAAACCAACAAAAATGTCTATTCGAGCCGTATTGCATATATGACGCACGCATACTATTAAATCCAAATTAGTGATATGTTCCACTATTTTTGATATAAACTAAAAATCGAAGTACGTAAAGATTATACTAGGTCACGACACTAATACTTACGGAAATGGTAGGTTTAATTTTGTGTTTGTATCGCAATATTACGGCTCGTATAAACATTTTTGTTGATTTTTTATAAATGTACATTGCACAACTTACAGCGGGACACTAATCCAATTAAAAAAAAATTATTGTGATTATTTGTGAGAAACACAGAAAAAATATTTAGCTTTTAATTAAACTGAATTTAAATTTTAAATTGAAACGTTGTGAAACGATTGAAAAATGAACTATTTAGGAAAATAAGGGAAAAATAAAACATCATGATCATGGTGAAGTATCCCGAACAGGAAACTTTAAACATTGACTGCATCAGACTAGTTCTCAAAATCCCATACTTCGCCATATGACAAAAAAAGGTGAATCCGAGAACCTCGGATGAAGCCACCTTATGGTCAAAAGTGCTACTTAAAATGTTATTCCGAAATAAAAGAGGAACAAAAAACCATTATACTTGGAAATTGTTGAAGTCTGCAAAATTAACCTAGTCAGATAACTTTTTTAAACTTTTTCGAGGAAATAAAGCCATCATATCGTTATCAGCAGTAACTGATGCCTAAACAGTTAATTTAATGTTGAGAACGAATGAATAATATCTCGAAATAGCATGTAGCAAAATAATAATACGTATAACTGTATATTTGCAGTAAATTTGAAAACGGGCAAAATTGGAAGAATGTACAATGTTTCATATTTTGAATTATGGAAAGATAACTTAAATAAATAACGGTTAATTTTGTTATTTAAGGATTTTCTGTTTAAATATAAATTAAAACGCATAAAGTAGTCTTTATTGGTCTTTACAAAACCGTAGTATTGAAAAACAAAAGAATTCCCTATTTATTCGTCCATTTTTGCTCGCTAATGTATATTAACTGATCACTGTCCCGCCAATATTAAAAAATTTTGTAACGTCCCGAAAATTTCCTAGGTTTAACCAATTTGGGGTCTTTAAAACTGTTTCGCACCGTATTTCTAAATAAGTGTAAATGGCCGGTAAATTGATTTCAGATAACCCAGATGATCTTCGAAATAATCCCAGATTACCATTATCACTCCTACAGAGCATAAGGGGCTATAGTTAGCAAATTAAATTAGATGCAATATTTTTTAACCCACGCACAAACAAGTGGAATGGAAAAACAACGAGATCGCTAATCAACACCGTATATTGAACTGTTTAGTGCATCATATTTTATCGCTCACTTATACAAAAATTTTAATAAATTTTTTAAATTCCTAACTTTCTCCTTCCTTCTATCACTCGTATGAAATTTTAATCTGAAGTTAGGTTGACGGATTTTCCTTTATTTTTCCTTACAAAATTCAGAACGAAATTTGATGGAAATAATTGTATTTACATTTTTTCAACTATTTATCAATTTTTCCAGAACATTGGAACTTTCTATAAATTGAAATTTTAAAACCAAATTTGACCGATTTTTGACAGTTGACTTTTGAAATTTCAAACTGAATTAAAAAAACTTTAAAAATGATAAAATTTTGAATAGCCAAATCTTAAAGTTATTCTTAAATTCCTAAACATTTACTTTAAATTTGGCTTCTAAAATTCTTGGATTAACATGGCTTTTGGATTTTTAAACTTCGAATTACTTTAATATTCGTAACCAAATTTTAGAATCGTATTTTTGTTTTAGAATTTTATAAAGATGAAAATTTCGAAATTTTTATAATTCGATTTTTTCCAATGATTTTTTGATTGTTTTAAATCATCTTTGTATAATTCGACCGATTTCGAACAACACATAGTTGAAATTTCAAACTAGATTGTTGAAATTTGAAAATCAGAATTTTTTGAATGAAGTGAAAATTTGTTGGTGTAACGTGTTCTATGTCCCAACCTCTTCCAAGTCTTTCGCAATTTATTTAAAGTTTTAAATAATAATGGACCGTTTGTTTTCGTATTCGGCCCAAGAGTTCACCGATCGCTATTAAATAATGAAAACTCATGCATTGTGGTTTGAACTTTTTACCGAAACGCACTTTAGTCCTTTTTGTCCCGCAGAACAGGTTTTGGGATCTGCGATCCCTATATCTAACAAGGAGACGGCACACTCGCGGGGTCACCGATTTAGATAACATTGTCTGTGGGAACACGACTTTACACAAATAACTTACCCTGAAAACAGTAGCGCGCAATACTCAAGTATTGTCGAGAAAAAGCGTCTCCAAGTTTATATCGTGTATTCATTTGAAAAGTTCTCACCCGAATTATCTAGAAAAACAAGCGTTTCTGAAAAATGGGTTATATTCCGAAGTTGTATGGTTCTGAGGGGGAAGGAGGATTATATATTTTGCAATTTTACTACGAACAAGACAAAAACATTGCCAAAGGCCAGGAAAAAATTTGTGGTGTTTACAGTCAAATTGCGATAACAGTATGCAGATGTTTTGCTCGCTTCCATTCCGAGGGTGTTGTCTTCCATCATAACAACGCCAGACCATACACATTTTTGATGACTAGCAAAAATTGAGAGAGCTTGGCTGGGAAGTTTTTATGCATCCGCCCTAAAGCTCGAACTTTGCTCTCCCTAATGGTTAAATTTGGCTTAGAAAAGGACTGTAAAAATCACTTCGCCAAGTTTTTCGCTGATAAACCACAGAAGCTTTACACCGATGGAATTATGAAACTTCACGTACTTAAATAACATTCATTTTGAATAAAAGAAAAATTTAATCAATAAATTACAAAAAAAATCTCTCAGTACTTATTCTCCAACTCAATATTTACTGTACTTGTATATTTGAAGTATAAATTATAAAGATTAGTTAAGTTGTTTCTAAACTGCAGAACAATTCCTTGTTTTTTTAGAAAATTTTATTTATAGTCAGGAAGTTATATTGGTAAATTATAAACTTTTTTTGGAATAAATTTTTTATTTTGAAAAGCATCAATGCCTATTACGGTTTATTGTTAATTCTAAAACAAAACCAAAATTAGCTCGAAGACTTTGCTTTAAAGTATGGCGCACAATTTAAAAATTTCCCTATTCTAACTTTTCGTTTGACATCGATTAAAAGTTTCTAAAACTTTTCAAATAAATTTATACATAAAAATCGAATTAAAATTTAATTGGTTAAGTTAATATTTGAATCATGCAGAAGAATTAAATTTTGTGTTTTCTTATGAATTTAAAATGTTGTTGAACATCCCAAAAAGTTTAGATGTGAAATTTGTTTGGAAATATGCGATAAGTTCAATTACAGGAATAAAAGGTATCCCGGTGTCTAGTTCGAATCATTTGGAATTGGAAGGCAAAATTAGAAAGTAGATAGATGAGATAGAAATTAGATGTTAAGTTAGTTTAATTTATTTTATAGCTTAACAGTAATGTCTAAATGGCGAATAATTGCCAAATGAAAATAAAATATTCCTGAAAACTCAACGCGATTTAAAGAGTTTTGAAATTTTTTAATTAGTGTTAATTGAATTTTAAAAATTGTTATTCTTTGCAAATATCCAGTTTTAATAAAATTCAGGATAAAATGTTATTAGGGTAAATCAAAAAATTTGGTAAACTTATTTAACTTTCCTTAAAGGATGAACAAGGAATAAAAATAAGTGAATGTTGCACGGTTATTGGTTTCTCAATACACCCATCCCTTGTACACGATACTTTTTTACACGATTTCGCTTTTATGCGGTTTGAAAAAAGAAAAAAATTTATTTAAAAATTTTTAAACGATGAAATTATTTTTTTTAAAGTTTTTATTTGATTATGGTTAAAAAAACGGTGGTTTTTTAAAAAGATTTTACAATTTATTAATGTTTTTTATAAAAATATATGGTAAAAATTTTTTTGGTTTTCACAAGCACAAAAAAAACAAGCGAAATAAAATTTTCTAATTTATACGATTCTAAAAAAACACAAAATGGTAGTAAAATATCTTATAATGATAATTTTAAAAACTTATTTATTATGGAGACTAGTTTTGGAAATTTCTTCCTTCATCAGTTCCATTACTACACTAAATTCAATCTCAAAAAATAAAATAGGAAAATAAAAAATAAAATTATATGATTATTTATTGTTAAGTACATGACGTAGTACGGCCATTCTATCCATTGTATCCATTGTTTAATATTAAATCATAAATTTTGTTTGTTTTGGAATTGATTTTGTCGTTGAGTAGTAGTGGATTGTTGCGATGTCTGTAAATTTCCAACTCTTCTAATCGGTTCATATTATTGCCTTTAGGTAGTTTGTGTAAAATTTTCAAATTGTTGTTTATGTCAGTGTATGTATGTTTTTCATTAATAATATGGAGAGAGAAATTGGATCTGATATTCTTGGTTTGAAAAGTTCCAGTGTGTGTATTCCTTATTTCGTGTGTGTGCTCGGAAAAACGCGTTGCAAACGATCGGCCAGTTTGTCCAATGTAAAACTTAGGACAGTCGTTGCATATTAATTTGTAAATGCCACAATCATATTTGTTGTTGTTATGTGATTGTAGTTTCTGTTGTATCTTGTGTTTAGTTGTGTATGCGAGGGTGTAGTTAAATGTATTGAAAATTTTCTGCATTAAGTAGCTGGTGTTAGAGTTGTATTCAACTGGGATATAGTTTTTGTTGTTGTGATCGCTATCTGTGTAGAAAGAAGTTAAGTTACGTAATTGTATTTTGTTTAATATTTTAACATTAAGCCGGTTGATTAAAGTAATACTGAATCCATTTTGTGTAGCGATATGACGTATTGTGTTGAATTCTATGTAACATGTATTTGTATGCTGCTATTTTAAATTGTGGTGGATGATCTGAAGAATTGTGAATGGTGTGGTCCGTTTGTGTAGGCTTACGGTAGATCTTGAAATTGTGTTTATTATCTGTGTTGGAAATTGTTAAATCAAGGAAGTTAATTGTTTTGTTGGTTTCGATTTCAAGAGTGAATTTAATATTTCTGTGTATGTTGTTAATGTAATTAAGTAGACTGCCCAGTTGTCTGTGTGTGCCTTTGAACAATAATAATATATCGTCGACATACCTATACCGATAGTGGGCTTCCCATTGGTAGGCCACCCATTTGTATATAAAAGGAGCTGTTGTGTTGAAAGTAATTTTGTTTTGTTATTACTTCCAGTAACTCAATAACCTCTAAAATTATTCTGTTATCGAAATGATTTTTTAATAATACGTTACGGATGATGGCGATCGTCTCCGTGACCGGTATAATCGTGTACATATTTGTGACATCGAAGGAAGCTAGTTTAGCCCCGTGTGGAATGATGATGGATTGTATTTTGTCCACTAGTTCCATATTGTTTTTGACAGACATATCGCTTTCCAACTTGATGTTACGAGTTAGCCAACTATTAAGAAATTTAGCTATTTTATATGACGGTGAAGTGGTGAAATTAATTAACGGGCGAATGGGTATGTTTTCTTTATGTATTTTAGGTAATCCCGTTATTATAGGAGCAGACGGCTTGATCATTTTGTTGTAAAAAATTTGATGATTATTGAGAATTGAAGTAGATTTATTGATTACTTTATGGTAAATTCTAGTAGGGTCGTTTGTAGCTCTGATGATGTTGTTGCTGGTGATATAGCTATTCATTGATTTTTTGATCATACGCAGCTCGATACATTATTACGACAGTATTGCCTTTGTCAGCTTTGGTAATTAACGCGTCGTTGTCAGATAACTTATTTTTAATGTTATTAATGATCACGGGCGTCATTGTGTCATGTTTCTGCTTTCTTGTTGTATTATGTTTGTATAAAATGCATTTTTGTATGAAAACATTAGCGTTTTGGTATTAGCAGAAAAAATTCTAAAATTATCGGATAATTGTTTTCATTCTTCAAATTTCGAAAGTTAACTGATGTTTTGGAAAAAAACTACAAAAATAAAAAGCGGTTATCCAAAATATCATATTACTGAAAATAAACATTAGAAAGCCCATTGATAAGAATAACAAATATTTAGAATTTACGTAATCCTTGGAAAATCCAAAATTTAATTACTGAAAACACTCGGCAACCATTCATATCAATCCATTTCCAAAAAATTGATTATGATATAAAATTAAGATGTACGAATTGTTGGTAGAGCATTTCTTAGTTTAGATAAATTTTTACTTACAAAATGAATTTGTTTTATAAGCTTGTGGCAAAGAATACATTCAACAAACTAAACCAAGTTTTAAAAAGACCCACATTATCCATAGAGAATTTTGATGGAGCACCAACGAATATTAGAAAGATGTAATAAACCCATAAACATCGGAGGTGTTTTCTATTGTAAATTGAAATAAAATGAAATGGTACATCCCGTAGGAACACTATGAATTAACAAGCTCTGAAATGCTGACATGTCGTCCAAATATAGACGTGTGTTTTTGTGGAAACATTGTTCAGTTTTTGTTGCACGAGTTACATCATCCGACTTCACCACCATCAACCATCATGTTTATGCTTACGCTATACTAATATAATAGTGGAGCATGTTAAAATAAAAGATTAACAAAAATAGAATTTATTGTAAACCCAAGCTAGTAACATGATAAGAATTAATTTCAAATATTAAATAAAACAATAATACAAAATTAAAATTAAATTCTAATTAATTTATTTAATAACCACAACAACGTGAAACATAACTGGCGCAGTTGGTAAAGGAAATCTTTTCTAAAGAAAATCGGGGCATTCAAAAAAGTTAACTGGCATAAACAAACAAAGTATGCAGCTCCACTTAATAATTTCGGTGATTTACTGGTGAGTCTTTTTTTTAAATATACATATCTTTGTGATACTTTTGGTAAGACTAGGATATAAATCATAAGATTAGGTCCCTAAAACTGTCCCCCTCAGTAATCCCGTAGTGAAAGCTTGATAATCAATAAATTCTCGCGGTGAATCGGTTAAAATTAAAATTATATAATACCAGTGTATATGGTAATAAATAATCAAAATAATTATTCAATTTAATATCCAGCGCATATGGATATATACATAGATTAAATAATTATAAATTTTTTTTGTTGTGTATGTTCAATCAAAAAAATAAAAATATTCCAAGTAGGGAAATAATCAGATTGAAAACAATCGAAGAGTTAGATAAAATAACCGAACGGTTAAGTAAATTAAAAGTAGACACACAGATAAAAATGGATCAGGAAAATAAATGAAAATATGAAGCATTAATCAATGGGCTTAGAGTCCCAGATATAGTTAAAGAAATTCCGCCATTCGACGGTAGTGATAGAACCTTACTACACTCTTTTATAGAAAATTGTGAAGAAGTATTAAAATTGTGTACATGGTAGAAAACACTCCTATGGGAGCAATTATACTGAGAACAATACGTAATAAAGTTAAAGACAATGCTAATAAAATGTTGAATACAATGAACACTCAATTTGAATGGAAGTGTATAGAAGATAATTTAATACTCCATTATTCAGATAGAAGAAGTGAAGTTTCTTTAATTAGAGATCTTCACAATCTTACACAAAATCATGACAATGTTGAAATTTATTATTCTAAAATAATAAATATTTTATCAACATTAATAAATTGGATAAAAATAAATGATCTTAAATAATAAATGAAATCTGTATGAAAATATGTGCTTAAGTGTATTTCTAAGCGGATTAAAAGAACCGCTAGGTTCAATGATTCGAGCTAGTAGACCTAATACATTAGCAGAAGCTTATAGTCTTTGCCTTGTGGAACAAAATATAAACTATATTAAACCATATAAAAATGTTCAACAAACAAATCCAATTAGGCAAGAACTACCTAAACAAATTCAAAATAAATTTCTTTCGCAATATCATAACAATTTCAGACAATTAACCCCAAATCAACCTCAAAATTGGAATAAACCCAAACAAGACCTTTTTAAACCAGCTCAATTCAATTTTGCTCAAAGAAAATATGAACCAATGGAAACATCTACCATTCAATCAAAACAATATAAAATACCTCAACGGTACTCAATTAACTCGTACTGGAATAGACCAGATCCATCAGGGTTTCAACAAAATTATGCATTCAGATCATATGGTTCACCAAAATTTAAATCTAAGGAACTTTTTAACGTAAATGAAACTGAAGACAACAATTCAAATTATTATTCGGAGCCAGATTCTAATTTAGAAAATCAAAACGAATATTCCGATGATTTTCAAAACTATGAGGAAGAACCAAATTTAGAGAAACAGGATTTTCAGGAAGAAGCCTCGGACTAGACTATATATTTCATGGAGAGACCAACTTGTGTCTTTTACCATACATAAAAATAAAAATGACACCATTTGAACTTATTAACGGACACATAAATAAAGATAAACCATTCCCCAATGAAAATAAAAATATAGGCATACAAGAATATATAAACAGACACAGGGAAGACTATGAAAAGCTAAGAAAGTTAATTTATGACAGAAATTTGAAAGAAAAACAACAATTAATAGAAAAACGAAACGAAACTAGACAAGAACCGAAAATCTTTACACCTGACGATACTATTTACGAAGAAGATGACCGTAGAAATAAGTTAGCACCTAGATTCCAAAAACATAAAGTTTTTAAAGATAATAAAATTACAATAGACACCCCAAAAAGAAAAGTTCATAAAAAGAAAATAAAAAAATTAAAAACTTTCCCAGGTGTATCCAATCAGTAAAATCACAATCTATGGAAATCCATAATTTGGACGACAACAAATGACTACTATCATTTAAAATAGGCAAAGCAAATATAATTACATGAACATTTAGATTGTTGCATGTCATCGAACTAGAAAAATATAACGACAATATAAAAGCAATAGGGAAGAATCTTCTTGAAATGAATAAAATTATAATCGAAAACAACGAAGCTACTGTTTTCGTAGAACGGACTAGAATTATCAAAGAAAGAGTTTTGAAACTTAAAGAATTCTTTTCCCATATCTACCCATATATAGAAACAACGCCAAAACGCACTAAACGAGGTTTAACAAACGGACTAGGAACTATAATAAAATCAATATCAGGAAATATGGACAATAGTGACTACATTGAAATCAGTAAAGCAATTTAATCAAAACACAATATCTAATGTTAATAAACAACAAATAGCTATAAACGATATAATGATGAAAAGGTTTGAGGAAATACAGGAATTTGTAAATAACCAGACAATACTATTGGAGCAAGAATTAAAAAACTTTGGAACCCATATAGTAACATTTGCTAGATACCAACAAATTGACCAATATTTATTAAAAATGGAATATAATATAGAATTAGTAAAAGAACAAATTGACATAATAGACAACATAATAACTTTTACTAAATTATGAATAATTTCAAAAAGATTGCTTAGTAAAAACGAAATAGAATTCATATAAAATTTATTTTCGCGGAACGGTATAATTATTAAGTCTGAAGAAGACATATATGATCTATTAGATGTTCAAGCATATTACAATAATACTAATATCAAACTCTCCATTTCAATCCCTAAATTCCATCCCAATAATTTCAACCTTTATAAAATAAAACCAATTCCTATCAATTTTACCTTATCAATTGAAATTTTATCCGAACTTATCTTAATAAACAAAGAAGAGTATATAGTATGTACGTGACAAAACCATGTAAAGTCATTGAATTAATAAACTATTGCTAAGAGGATAATCTACGAAAAGTCAAAGGAGAATGCGTAACATCAATTATATCAGGAAACGATGCAAAATGACCAGCCCATACCGCAGAATTCGAAGAAAAACTGCAATCATTAGCACCAGAATATTTGTACATCTCAACAAAACAAATAATACCACTATTTACAACTTGCAGTAGAAAATCAAAGAAGAAAATTACTGGCATCAAATTAATCAATTATAAAAATGGCAGTATCACTAACAATAATAATACTTTCGATAATACCTTCGTAACCTACAATCAAGAAATTGAATACATTGAACCAGTCGGAGAACTTAATGTAACAGACACTAAGTTTAAATATAACCTGGACACACTTAACAATTTTACACTAAAAAATGTTGATCGTATTGAATTATTACAACTAGAAAACAATACACATCATCAACACAAAATCATATTTTCAATAACCATAATAACAACATTTTTAATTTTAGCTATTTATTTGATACATAACATCTTCAAATTCTTCGTAAAAAGGAAGAGATATCACAACCACCGAACAACCAGTACCATTCTACCAAAAATTCCATATTTGGCAGAAACTTCGAGGGGAGGAGTTACATCATCCGACTTCACCACCATCAACTAACAACAACAATTCTACAGCAACGTTATAATTATTTAAAATAGTTCTATAGATAATAAAATCTCATATTCTAATGTTTATGCTTACGATGAGACCTCATTTAAAAATTAAAACAAATGCACAGGTTCGATATCATGTTTATGCTTACGCTATACTAATATAATAGTGGAGCATGTTAAAATAAAAGATTAACAAAAATAGAATTTATTGTAAACTCAAGCGAGTAACATCATAAGAATTAATTTCAAATATTAAGTAAAACAATAATACAAAATTAAAAATAAACTCTAATTAATTTATTTAATAACCACAACAACGTGAAACATAACTCACGCTGATCCCAGCCTTGTCAATTCAAAATGTTCCTCACTGGCTAAAAATTTAATAATGATATATCGAAAGCTTGTCGATTAATTTTACTTAAGATTTGTTGGTCAGTATACTTAAATAAATGCTTTATAATAAAACCAACTTAGTTACTTTATTATTTTTTAGTGTGATTTAATTGCAAAAACTTGCTTCCTTACAATAATAAAGATTTTTAAATACATTTTAAAACATCTATTTTGGATTTTTAACTCATAAACCAACAGCATAGCAATCGTTAAAGAAGCACCGTGACTATAGGGAAACAAAAACCATTGTTACTACAAGGACAAAGTTTTTTCAATTATATTACTTTAAAAAAGATTTCGTTTCAATTTTGATTTCTTAAATTACTCTATACAAAAAAAATGTGTACACTTTCGTCAATACTTCATTGGGTAAATTTTGTCAGGAATTTCAAAGCGGGCAAAAACCATATCTTCCAAAGCTCTCAACAATGAAATTATGTTTGGGCACTTTGAACGTCCAAATAGTGCTTTCTTTATGTTCCATAAATATTTATTTATTTATTTATTTTATTTATTTATAGTATTTATAAATAATTTAGTATTAAGAGGAAAAGCACACATGGAAACAAAGCAATCGAAACAAAAAAAGAAGAAAGAAGTTGCTTCCATTAGGCATAAAAACCTCTTAAATTTTAATAAATATGCATTAACTGTAAAATTTTAAACAAAATTCTTGTTTTTTGAACTCTCATTGAGATTTGAAACTGTGTAAAGTGGCTGCAGCGATGAAAAGCCGATTTATATCATTTCTTTTTGTTACTTCCTTCAATTATTTAGGCATTAGTAAAACATATTAAGTAAATGTGACATAAGTGACAATATGACAGTATGACTGATTTATTTTGCCCTTTGCCATAAATCAAAAATGAAGTATAAAATGATAAAAAAGTTCTCTTTAATTCACATTAAAAACTTAAACGTGATTTAAATTTACAAACTAATTTGAATCATTCAATGTTGACAAAAATAATACTTTGAAACGCTTATAAGAGCAAACTGCAATTTATGCGGCATACAGGTATGTACGAAAATGAACCAATATTCTAACTACATCACAATTTTCCTTGACCTTTCCATACGAATAAATTACTGAACAAAACAAATTGGTTTCCTCCCACGACAAAAAAAAACACACAATCATTTCCACTCGAATCTAACCTCATTTCCTTGAAACCTTCGACGATTCATTATAAAAACATTCAAAAATCACTTTAATTCCAATAAATTTTTCAATTTTTTATTTTAACGATTTTCCACCCAAAAATATAAAGAAAACGAAAGAAAAATGATTTTTCAATGTTTCTAATTTGATTTGTGTAATGTGTATAAAGACCTAAAAAAAAAAAAATGATTTGTGTTTGGCGCGCGGCCAAAAATAATGGCAAACAATCTCCCCGCGAAACGAAATACTAATAGTAGAGTATAAAAATCAATTAAATGTTTTTTATTTTTTGTTTGGTTTTCCCTATTAAATACATACTATATATCTAGCATAAGACATACGAATAAATAGAATGGGAGACAATCAACAAGTTGCGAATGTGGCGACTATAGTAATTACTATACGCAGATACTTTGTATTGTAAAGGTGGCTCACAGCACATTAAAAAAACTATGCCAATCAAGACAATTTGACTTATTATTACAATTTGGTTCGACATTTTTTGGCACACAACAATAGCATACTATTTATAGAATCTTTTTTTCGGTTTGTGCAAAAATATGTCTCACTGCCATTAAGTTCACTAAACTAAAACAATTACGGTTACGAGACTCTTGTCTGGCTATTTATATATCTTACATGTATGTAAACGTATAAAGGTAGGTATATAATAAAAAAAATGAAATTGATGATGGAATTGAGCACACACACACACACACACACACACACTATAGATGCCAGACGACTTAGTATTTGTTATCTTTACCTTTCAAATCTTATAACTAATGTTTTATAGTTAGAGAGACATAAGCCAGATGAATATGTTTTATAGTTTATAAATTTTTATGAGGTGAGAGAGGACGAATGAGTGAAAAACAATTACTTTGTAAATTGTATATTTCTGTTTTCAAATTTTTTTAAATATTTGTTGCACTCAAATTTGGCAATGAATTTACCACTGTGATTGTTTCGGTTGCCAATTATTTCGCCGGGGGAATTTTCGATAACTACGTTTTTTTATATATTTTTTTTATTTGGCGAATGGTTTTTTGGATTGATAGACAACGTAATTGAAATTTATTAACTAAAAAGTGATTCAAATCATTCAAACAAAACTATTTTATTGTAGGTAAATCAGATTAGCTTTACAATAATAAGAAAAATTATATTCGCAAAAAGATGTTAGCTGGATTAGTATTAATAATATTAACATTTTACACATCGTTAATTTTTATATAAAGCTTTTAAAATTTTGAATGGTAAAAAAAAAACATAAAATAAAATTCTTTCCGCAAAGTATGGCAACAATTTTATTAAAAAAATTTAGCAAAAATGGAACACTAAAGACTTTATACACCTCTCGTAAAAATTAAAGATTTCTAAATGACATACTTCTTATTTGTCATACTCTTATTTCTTTAATATGAATATTACCTATTTAAGAAATCATTTTCAAAAGCAAAGCAGAACAAGAGGTGGTGCCACGTAACCTAATTATATTGTATTTATAAATGTCAACTTCTCTCTTACTCCTATTATTGCATTTTGGAATTTGTTTTCGAATTTATAATGAAATTAATTTTAATATTTAGTTATAATGTGCTTAGAAATTATTAACGATTTTTAATTACAGTACTGTGTCCGACTTTTAGTTAAATAACATAAAAAATGCCAACTTTATAATGTATATTGTATAACAAGTGGAGAAAACCTATTACTTTAATAAACAAAACATAACATAAACGATCACAATATCATTAAAACATTTGGGTTTTCATCAAAATCGTGTTGTAATTGAGAAATCGTTGTGTAATGAAAATTGCAATGCATGCTTTTCTTATATAATTTAAATTCAAAAATCATCGTCGAAAGCATACATAGGTTACTGCACTCTCGTAGAAAAAATATATTTACCCCATTCCACTCATTCCTTTAATCGATGGTAAAATAATCAAAGTAATTCAAATTAGAATAGAACGGAATGGTTTAATAAGTTCTAATTCAATTTGCACAATTCGTACTCACAATCTTTTTAATATGTAATCAAAATTGAAAATTGTTATGACGGTTGATTAAAAATATTTGCATTTTGCAGCAACGTGATATTTGGCTGATATAATTCTTTATTCAGCGCTTCTGTTCGTCAAAATCAGGATTAATGTTCCGATATCGCACCTCCTTGTTGCGTATACTATAGTACAGTATACTATAATAGTATTACATTTTCTTGATGTTATTTAAGGGCGTCTCATAGTAATTTCCTATTAAGATGTACATATGACCCAGAGAAATTATGACTCAAAAATATTAAAGCAAATCAGAAATAATGTATCGATCGACGTGACGCAGAAATTTAAATCAATAAAACATTGCAAATTATTTTAGGTAAATTTAGAAGTTTAAATTCTATATTACACGGTATCCTATTCCAGTGTCTTAAAGACATTTGTGGAACAATTGTTAGAATTTGGAAGGTGTACTAATCGTAAAAAATATTTCTTCGAAAAGTTTGATAATTACCTCGAACAAACATTTTTTAATGTTTACCTACTGTTAAAATGACCCACACGCAATGCTTCAATTGTCAAATATTGTAAACGAATTGTAGAATTGTCACATTTATCATCAACATAACAAAAAAAAATTGTCGGTTCCGTTTTTGTGAAAATCTGTTTAGCGAATTTGATCATCATTAATTTGCTAATTGAGTGTATTGATTGATTGTAAATCAATTGACTTTTTCAGCTTTTTACTGATAAAAATATCATTCCCCAATGGCAAAGAGTTATACCAATGTATTACCCTTCAAAAAATGAGAACCCTCCATGATTTCTTTATGTAGGTAGTTTGGTTTCGAACTGAAAAATTTGGTCTACTCATCAGGTAGCTACGACCAAACTACAAAATGAGGGATTGGCCTCTTTATTTTTCTGATTTACCAAATCGAAAATATTGGGATTGTCATGAACAATTAATATATTTGTCTATAAAAAAGCCGAAAAAATCAATTTATTGACAGACAGACAAATTAAATTCTCAATAAATGATTGATTGTAGTATAACTGAAAACATGCGAATGATATGTATAATGCTCGAAACTTGGTTATAAAGGAGGTCCCATAGATTTTAGAAAGATCAACATCCTTCTAAAACTCGTTTTAAAGAATTGTATTTTTCGATTGATTATATTTTTCAACTGGACCAACTGTTTACAATTTTCATAATAAATTTAATTATTTGCATAATGACACATTTTCAAAATTTCCCGAATTTCTCGAGAAAAAACGCAAATTTCCCAGGAAACGAGAAGAGGAAAAACAGAAAGATTGCCTGAAAACACACAGTGCCCACACTACTCGATTATTAATACCATGCAAATTACCAATTAGGATCGAATTATTAATTAACTATTAAAACTATTAGAACAATTAACATTTAAGAGGTTCCAAATTGAGTCGCAATTATTTGATTTCATATAAAATTGCTTATTCCATCGAGGAGATACTCCTAAATCAAATACAAAGATACCGTTTGCCAGAAAAATAGTTAGTTTTCACTAGGGTGCTACCAATTTTAGGACGACTTTTTTTTTCTTTGGTTTTGTTTCAGTTTACAGTTTGAAACAAAAGTAAAACTGTTTACCTTTATAATTTCATTCTAATCGTTGCTAGGATTGTGCAAGTCATATAGCTATGGATTGAAAACCGTCGTTGAGTTAAAAACACATTTTAACTTCTTCTATTCCATCGTTCCATCATAACAACAATTTGCGTTGCATTTACATTTCTATTCTGCAACAATCGTAATTGTAAATCCTATCCGTTATTAGAAAAACATTTATCTGACTTTGCCAACAGAGTATAATATGGAACCTGTCATACTTGACAGCGAGTTCATCAATATTTTGCAACATATGTGTACAATGTCGTGGAAATTTTTGCCCTCAAATTTTTCGTGCGATGTTAAAAAACCGAATGTCGAAAGGCCGAACGGCGAAAGGCCGAATGGGCGGAAGGCCGAATGTCGAAAGGCCGAATGTCTTATAACCGAATATGTCGAAAGACTTAAAGGGTTGGAAGCCCGAATGTCTAAAGCCCGAATGGGTCGAACGGCCGAAAGTCGAAAGGCCGAATGTGTCGAACGGCCGAACGTGTGGAAAGGCCGATTAGGTCGAAAGGCCGAATTTTCATTAAATTTTTATTCACTTAATTGATTGAAATCAATATTTAAAACCATTGAATTTATTTCTTAATGTACAATGATTTAAATAAATTGAAAATACATGCTAATAAATCCTGAGAATGTAGCACATTAATGTGATCAAATTGGGATCACTACATTTGCCTGAAAAAAAAATTTAGAAATTTTAAGATCCAGAATAATTGAAAATTAAAAATCCAGAAAAAAAAATCTAGAAATTACTAAAGAAGCAATCCAGAAAAAAATTCAGAAAAAATATTTTGTTCAAAATATGTAAATGAAAAATCAATTTTAGAGGAATTTTTAGAGTTTTCACATCACTTTAAACATTTGTGGTCCACACATCAACTATCCGAAGAAGCGATACGAGCGATACAATTCCTTTGATCTGTGTCTGCAAGGCTGAAGAAGCTTTAACGAAGAATTAAATCTGCAATTCGCTCCAATAGATTCGTCGATACTATACTAACCCAACGAATTAAGCCAACCACAAAATAATTTAAAATATTGTGGTACAACAATCCGTAGAAGCGATAAGAGCGATATAATTCCTTTGATCTGTGTCTGAAAGGTTGAATCAATTTTTATTACCATAAATATTAAGAACTTTACGGAAAAACTCAAATATTAAGGCCGTTTTCTGAATTTTAATTTTAACTTGGGCAGCACTTTGATAATTATGTTTCTGGATTTTACTTTTCTGCATTTTTGTTTTTCGGAATTTTTTTGTTTCTGGATTTTTTTTTTTTTGATTTTTTTTTCGGGATTTTCAATTTCTTGCGTTCCCGATCAAATTTTGTCGGAAAAAAAATCTATTTATTTTTCTTTTTTTATTATAATTAATTAAATTTTTAATTATATGACAAAAAAAAACCAAAGAAGATTTTATTATTTAAGGCGATTTACTATTGAACATTTTAATACAAAAATGTTGATAAAAATATAAATTTTAGTTTTCATAAAAAATATAAATTTTGAAAATTTTCATTCTTAAAACGATGAAAAATTAAAATCAATTTCGAGACGAATGGCATTTCGACACAATCGGTCTTTCGACCTATTCGACCTTTCGACACATTCGGCCTTTCGAAACATTCGGCCTCTCGAAATTCGGCTTTCCGATATTCGGCCTTTCCACCCTTTCGGCCATTCGACCCTTTCGGCCTTTCGGCATTCGGCCTTTCAACACAGTCGGCCTTTCGACATTCGGCGTTCGGCCTTTCGACCTTCGGCTTTCGATATTCGTTGTTTCGACCCTATTCCAAATTTTTGATATATAATATCTGAGGCAGGGATTTCAGACGTCTGACATTGTATGGGGCAATTCCGCACAACTGATCAACGTGCCGCCAATATTGAAAAATGTTCCAACAACTCAAAATATTCCTTAGCCCCAATCGATTCACGAAATTTGTTACGCGAAATATTTCTATTAATATACAGTGCTGGTAAAAAAATTGGGCAAACAAATTTATTGCAAATTGGAGTCTTTTTTTGCTAAAATTACAAAACTTTTGAAAGCAATTGGTTTATTGTTTCATTTTAAATACATGTATGTCGTAATTTTTTGAAAAAAAAAATTGACCTGTAATTTAGGGGCAAAACACCGAAAAATGCCAAAATATTCAAAATACGTTGATTGGTGTTAAAGTAATGTAATAAACTAAACACTTATTTTTTTTTTTGTTTGTTTTTTATTGATTTATAGAAGTTCAATCTTTCATATTAATATTTTGTTGGACCGCCTTTTGCTTTTATTACACCGGCACAACCCCGCAACTGATGTGCAAAAAAATTGGGCAAGCAATTATATTTTTTTACGCCTACCGTTCTTGGCCGTCATTAGGCTGCAGAAGAAAGGCTCTGGAAGGCCCAGAAAGACAACGCCAGTGGAAGATCGTTATACTATTACAAAGTCGCCGGAACCGTTTTAAAACTTCATCGGACATAAGACAGGATCTTAAGCGAGCAACGGGAAAAACAATTTCAGCCGGCTTAGTGAGAAAAAGACTTGTTAAAACTGGTTTGAGAGCACTTAAACCAGTCCAGAAGCCTGAGTTTACATTACTAGTGAAAAAAAAAGTTTGCTATGGGCCCAGGAGCATGTTAATTGGACTCCAGAGATGTGGAATGATGTAATTTTCTCCGATGAATCAAAATTCAAGCTGCATGTTGGAGATGGAAGAATTCTCATAAAGAGAAAACCTGGCGAGAGATTTAGCAACGAATGTCTTTTAAGACTTCCAACGAAAAAAGAAGGAGTTATGATCTGGGGATGCTTTTCTGAAAATGAAACCGGTTGATTGTGCTTCCTTAGTTCCAGCGTTACAGCAGCTGTTTATCTGCAGGTCCATCAGAACGAATTTGAGCCTTCTGCGTTAAAGCTTTTTGGTGAGACTTGCAAATTTATTTTTCAACAGGACAACGCTCCGTGCCATACCGCCAAAATTGTAAGTTACTAATTTTGAATTGTAGATAGACAAATTGGCTTTCAGGTAAACATAAATAATTTGTTAAAAACTTGTTTTTTTTCTTATCTCTTCATTTAAAGGTAAAAAAGTACTTCGAAGAAAAAAGTATCGATGTGTTGAGCTGGCCCCCGTATAGTCCAGACTTAAATCCAATTGCAAATATTTGGTCTAGAATGAAGCTAGAAGTAGCAAGGAAGCGCCCAGAATCGATTGAAGCTTTAAAAAGTTTTTTGATGATGATTTGGGAATCCATATCTCCTGCGACTTTGAAAAATTTATCAAATTCAATGAATCGGAGGTGTATCGCTGTAATAAAAGCAAAGCGGTTCAACAAAATATTAATACTAAAGATTGAACTTCTATAAATCAATAAAAAACAAAAAAGAAATAAAAAATAAGTGTTTAATTTATTACATTACTTTAACACCAATCAACGTATTTTGAATATTTTGGCATTTTTCGGTGTTTTTCCCCTAAATTGCAGGTCAATTTATTTTTTTTTTTAAAAATTACGTCATACATGTATTTAATATGAAACAATAAACCAATTGCTTTCAAAAATCTTGTAATTTTAGCAAAAAAAGGCTCCAATTTGCAATAAATTTGTTTGCCCATTTTTTTTTTTACCAGCACTGTATGTCTGGGCGCAGTGTTTCGAAAAATTGAAAATTTTGATGTTATTATACAACGAAATATGACTCTCACGAGCTACTCAGTCATCGCACAAGGGGCGGCTAGAAAATTTCTGCTAGAAAAACGAGTGGATTGGAGCAGAATAGGTAACAAAATCGTTAAGTCTAAAAGTTAAGAGTTTGCTGCTGATGGATTTCTCACTTGGCTGATTTTCAACCTCATTTTTCAGTCTTCACAGTTGAAATATTTTATGCATCCTTTTTCCCCTCATTTATTGAAAAATTTTACTAAGGATAAAATTAACAAATTGTCAAATTCCTAACTTTTAGAGTCCACATTTGAAATTTTAATCAGAAGTTACTTTGCCGAATTTTTCTTATTTAAAGTTAAATTTTACTTTAATTTATTTATTCTGAATTCTCAAAATAAAGAACTTTTGGAAATATTTACAAAACAGAGATGATAGCGAAATATTTTTTTTTTATTGGGGAAATACGGGTTGGTTGTAATAGAGGAACAGGTAAACATAGACATAAAAACGTGAGAAAGAGATAAATGTTCTTAGAGAAACACAGTATTGCATCATTCAATTCAGTTGTCTGTATACCACCGTTGCACCCATTAATATATAGAGCTGTCAAAATCGTCATGTAAGAATTTTTTTTTTATATTTTTGATTTTGAATTTAGATTTCGTAGAGTTACAATTAAAAGTGCCATATATAAAACATCGTGTATATTTTTTGTTTATTGCATCTCGAATATTCGAATTTGGGGGAAAACTAACATGTGTATGGGTTAGGTAGAAACATGTTACAGCTTTCCCGCTAACAAATAAATAATACAGCGATGTACTATATTGTGTATTTACTTTCTAAAATGTGAACATACAAACGAAAAACCGAGCGTGGAAAAAACCCGAAAGATACTTTGGAAAGAGCTGCGATCGTCTTACAAGAAGACAAAAATAGAACAATCCGTGGTGCTGCACAAATGATTTAGAATCGTGCCATGTCACACTTTATAGATTTTTAAAGAAAAAAAAGCATAGCAAAAATACTGGCGCAACCATCGAAGTTGGATATAAACCTAATAAGCAAGTGTTTAATAGAGAACAAGAAGGTATTTTAGTAGATGTAGCAATATTTGCTACGGACTTATGCCAAAAGATGTAAGAAAGTTGGCATATAATTGTGCAATCGAGTATAGTATGCCCATGCCCAAGAAGCTGGCGTAGACTGGCTTGGGGCTTTCTTGAAGCGTAATCCAAACATTTCAATAAAATTATGAAAAGCCACTAGCTTAAGCCGAGCCACGTCGTTCAACAAGTCGAACGTAGATGATTTTTTCGATAAATTAACTTCATTAATGATAAAACATAGTTTTAGCCCATCCTGCATTTGGAACTACGAAGAGACACGTGTTGCCACAGAAAAAAAAAACCAAGGAAAATTTAGTGAGCCGGACGTGTGGAACGTGATATTTTCTCGATAAAATGATGATGTACAGTTAATTTCGTAAATCTTTGTTCACAAATTTTTTATAATCAAACTACCAATGGGGCCACATTATAAAATTTTGTTAATTTAATTTTTTTTTTTAAATGTCGCCATAATCGCTTCAATTTGCGATATCAGCATAGATTAAAACGAGAAAATATTTGTACATAACCGCGATTAAAACTATAAGTAAATGAAATATCTTAATATAATTCTAAGCATCGCATTAAAAACTCAATTTTTCAAACCAATGATACAAACAAGACAAAATAACTTAAACACAATTAAATCTGTCTGTTTAAGTAATGTATGCTTTACAATGAATATCGATTTGTAACGATGATAACACAAAAAATAATAAAAACAAAATTAAACTTAAACTTTCACCACTTCTTCGGCAATCAATCAAAAATTGACTTAATATGTATGAAATGGAAATATTTTTATTTTATTTGTTGTTTTTGATTTTCCATCATTTCATCATATCGCATACATAAGTTCGGTATATACATATTGTATTATCACAAGTGTTAAGAGTGTGTAAAGCGAGAAAAGTTTATAACAAAAATAAAATTTTGTTGAAGTTTAGTGTACATAGGTATATCAGGAAAAATGACTTTTAAAGTTTGTTTTGAATATGTTCATACATATATACTTACATATTTTTCCGCATTGATGCTTTCGACAATGTATACAAATGTGAAAATCGATTCAGTATATATACATACATACATAAATTAAATGTCAAAAATAAAATCATTCAATCAGAGCTTTTGATATATTTTGATTTATGAACGCGTACTGCACAAGTATGAATTAATACCAACTAAGTGCACATAGAGAGCTTTTGAGAGGATGTACAGACATGCAAATAACTTTAAAAGCTCCTTCTTATTTTCCTTTAACATTTTATTCCAACAAAAAATAATATTTTCATTGAAAAATGGGTTATCATTTCATTATCACGAATAACAACAAAAAATTCTAAAAATTTACTGGAACTGGAAATGATAATAATATATATCCTAAATATGTATACGAGTACTACATACTTATGTAGCTTCTAACCGGATTAAAAGAACACATTTTGATTTAACTTTAAGTCAATTTGGAACGCATTTATTTTTTTTTTTAGTGTATAAAAATATGTTCCAGGGTACAGCTTTATTGAGGAGGTTGAATGTTTTCTGTTTATCACTTTACAAGCACGCATGCAATATTGACATCATCTGGACCCTTGTAACATATCATTATACGATGATAATAATGATTATTTTCCGCCCTTTTGTCCCTTAATAATGATAAAATCTAAATAAATGAAATAAACATGACCTTTCAACCATACCGCATATCAAAAATGTATCTGGTTTAGTATATTCTACGTACATTATATAGAACATAAATAACATACAAAACACCCTCGATGTATTTTAGGATATGATCACAATTTTCTAGTTCATTTAACTATTTAACCTCAAATATTGATTATTTCATTATATTGGCAAAATGTGTATGTTATTTCTACATGTAAAATGTCAATCTACCCGTTGGTGATAAAATATGATTTTATTTCATACAGCGGTGGATTGGGAATAATGTGGGAAAGGTGTTGAATAAAATCAAATTTCATTTCGATGTATCGTACATACATATGTATGTACGTATGTACGTAAATACAAATTTGGTTAACTCGCCTGATGTTACATATGTATATCGCACCCTACTGATACATTTTCTAGTAATAGTTATATTGCAGCACTAGTACACTTTAGTTTTCTCTATACACGTATAATAATTTTGCATCAGATCTAATTTTATCAAAGTGTTTTTTGATTGAAGTTACAACCAAATTCGTGCCAAGCAATCGAGACTGTTCGTATATTCAATTTTATTGAAATCCATAAAAATGGAAAATTACCCGGGAAATTTTTTTATTATTTTATTAAAATTGGATTATTTGATTTTGATTTTTGGGTAATAAAAATATAAATGAAAAACAGAAGTATTGTTTTCGACTTATTCTTATTTATTTATGGATTTCGATAGTAATAGTGTAGTCGTTCCTATAACTTGCCGCGAAATAATGATACCCACGTGTTTAGGGTTTTATGATTCCGCTCCTCAAATTTTTCAATAAAAATATAAAAAAAATGAACAATGCGTTCGATGTTGAAAGGCCGAATGTCGGAGGGTAGAATGTCGCAAGTCCGAACGAGGAAAGCCCGAATGAGTCGGAAGGCCGAATGTCGAAAGGCCGAATGTAGAAAGGCCGAATGTAGAAAGGCCGAATGTCGTATGTCCGAATGTGTTGAAAGGCCGAATACCTAATGGCCTATTGGGTCGAAAAGCAGAAATTGTTCAAATGTCGAATGGGTCGAACGGCTGAATGTCGTAAGGCCGAATGGATCGAATGGCCGAACGAGTGGAAAGGCCGATTGGGTCGAAAGGCCGAATTCATTACAACTTTCTTCACTTAATTGATGAAATCAATAATGATTTAAATAATTTAAATAAATTGAAAATACGTGCTAATAAATCCTGTATATATAGCAAATTAATGTGATCAAATTTTGTCGAAAAAAAAAATTTATTTCTTTTTCCTTTTTTTATAATTGTAATACACTTTTTAGTAAATTTATTTATTACGTTTTTCTTTTACACATACCATATAATTCCTTTATTCTGTTGACGTTCCTTTCAGCTTCGCTGCTTATTTTTTAATAATCGTTCTTCACACATTTTTCTTTCTCTTTTCGTTATTCTTACAATACCCACCCCCACAAAGTGGTGGCAGCACAAATCAAGAGTGAAGATAGAAATTATTATATTTTGTTACGAACGATGTATAACAGATTGAATTTTCTGCCATTTTGACATGGTGAAAAACACTGTACAAATCAAGTACTGTGAAGTATTTTTTTCCTTCCAAGTACTCTAAGCAGTCCTCAATAAGCGAAAGTGGATAATTGTCGCGAATAGTTAATTTATTTAATGCTCGATAGTCGACACACATCCGTGTCTCACCATTTTTTTTTAACGAGCACGATAGGTGATGCATATGGCGAATCACTTGGACGTATAGTGTTTCTTTTTAATAGAACATTAATGATTTGGTTAACTTCATATTTCTCGCGAAATGACAATCGTCTTGGTGAGCAATGAATTGGCACATCAGAGGTTAATCTAATTTTTATTTTGTAGTCGTGACAGATAGACGGTATATGTTCATTTTTCATATAATTTTCATCAATTATCCTAAGTAAACTGTCCTGCTGTAAAGAACTCAATCTGGTATTAATATCAATAGCGGAAACATCCGTTTCAACACTAATATTAAAAATATACGGTAATGCATCTACCTCAGGCTCAACTGGCAACTCTGTCAAACTAGCGGAAACGATCGGAACTTCAGTCAAAGAACGTGACGAGCAACTTTCAGTGGAATAAGACTAATTTACAATAGTAGCATCAGAAACACAGAAATAAGTTCTATTCAAAATAACGGTTTTATTGAAATTTTTGTTTAAAATATTTGATGATACATTGTCCGGTTTTAATGACAAAAAAATGCCAAATGTATCCATAAAATCCCGACCAAGTAATATAGGCACAGGCAATACATCATCTGAAATAATCAAAAGAGGCATCGTTTTCACGATTCGATAAAATTTGATAATAATCGAGACTTCCCCGTGAATAAACAATTTTGTGTTAACTAATCCACGATAGTTTGAGTAAATTTGCTTTGAGCTACACAAATCATCCGGAACAATAGAGCGATGGATGAAGCTAAACGGACTACCCATATCAAGTAATGAATAAAACTTATTAAAATCTGTAATTCCTCCGCTACTGTGAGGGAAAGCAACACTTACGAATTGTACGGCAGCTAAAGGGGAATTCATCTCTTGTTGTTCTGGATCACTAGTGTCAGCATCAAATTCAGCAATAGCAGCAACTTTATTTGTTTTGGTTGGGCAATCCTTAATGAGGTGCCCGTTTAATCCACACTTGAAACAAGCTCCTAGTTCGCGTATGACTTTGTTGCAGTCTTTAGTCATATGTCCATATGCAGAACAATTGTGGCATCGCACCGATCTATGGTTATTTGGCGAGGCTTTTGCTGTGGAAGTAGAAGATGCGATAGTATTGTACGATGATGTTGTTACCAATTTGGTTAGCGTTTGTGCTTTAAGGCTTTCATATCGTGGAAGAAGAGCTTTTAATTGTTCTATTGTAGTGGCGGTATACAACACAGAAACAGCAACACTATTATCCCGAAGTCCCCTGATAACAAAACCGATCAAGTCAGTGTCATCCACTTGCGCTGGACCAGCAATCACCTGCATGGCAATGACATATCGCCGCAATGATTCACCTGTTTTCAATTTTCGGGCGCCTAGCAACTGATAAATTTCTTAACGAGTCTGAACACGATTGAATTCTTTGAACAACTTCTTTTTCAAATCCATCCAAGATTAAACTTTCACAGTTTGTAAAAGCATTTTTGCAGTCTCATCCAATAACCGGCGTGCACTAAGAAATCGAAATTTCTCGTCACAATTCAATGGTGTCACAACGTACTCGAAATCATCAATCCACTTTTTAATACAATAAGTGTCATCGCCTGTAAACTTAGCAATGTCATGCTCAATATCTAAAAATTCATACCGTTTTGGTTGAATTTCTAACCCCTCACGCAACTCTCGTTGTAACATCATTATTTTATGCCGCTTCTCCACTCGCGCTCACTCTTTATTCAGTTCATCGTCTTCATCAACTGCCCCATGTATTTGTTCACGTGACATTAGCAAACTCCCACTGTTTTACTCAGAATGAACAAAAATTTCATCCTCACTCTCCTGACCACCTTTCCCATCAACGCGATGATCACCGTTCGAATATTCGGTTGGCACCAAGTGCTCAGCCAACAAATTTCGCAATTGTGACACGGTAGCCGTCGATGAAAAAACAATACTACGCTCACTCAGAGCCTCAATCAATTGTTGTCGCGTAAATTTTTTAAAATCACTCATTTTTATTGCTCCAATAATCAAAGAAATATTACACCTCGATTGCAACTTTATTTGGATTATCCAAAACGGCGTGACGAAAAGATTATTCAATAAAACACTGTACACTAAAATTTATTGGTTATACCCTACATCTGAAGTTGTAATACACTTTTAAATAAATTTATTTTTTACGTTTTTCTTTTACAAATATAATTCCTTTATTCTGTTGACGTTCCTTTCAGCTTCGCTGCTCTTTTTTTAATAATCGTTCTTCACACATTTTCTTTCTCTTTTCGTTATTCTTACAATACCCACCACCGACAAAGTGGTGGCAGCACAAATCAAGAGTGAAGATAGAAATTATTATATTTGAATTTAAAACTTAATTAATTTTTAATTATATAGTATGACAAAAAAAAAAACGTAAGAAGATTTTAATATTTAAGGCGATTTACTATTAAACATTTTTACACAAAAATTTTGATAAAAATATAAATTTTGGTTTTCATAAAAATGCATATTTTGAAAATTTTCATGCTTAAAACGATGAAAAATTAAAATCAATAATGGAACATCTGGGATTAAATTTTAAACTTGGTAACCAAACAGGAATGACTCAACAATATAGAGTTAGACTAGTACACAACAAAACTAAAAATAAAAATAAAATAATTCTTCTCTTTTCTCTTAAAATTTCTATTATTTTCGGATAAACACAAATCTTCACTGAAATTTTCTTTTCCGTGTCTTACTAGGCGACATATATTGCAGTAGCAAATCATCTAGTTGCTTAATTTTCGTTCTTTCTCATCTAGGTACAAGCGAAACAACATATACAATTTTTACAAAAAGATTTAACTGGCAATTAAACAATTATAAAAAAAAATAGCAGTTGGGTTCTGGAAGTTAAGCTCAAAACATATGGCATCCATTTGTAGGGTAATTTATTTTGAAAGCCCTTGCCTTTCTTATTTAAACATAGTTACTTTAGTGAACTACTTTTGGTGATAATGAAACAACGCAAGCAAGCATTGTTGATTCTTCCAAATTTCATATTTGTGTCGGAATATTTATCTATACGGTAATAAATGAAATTTAAAGAAAGTGAAGTTTCTCTATTGTCTCTTTGAAAATGTATAATGCCATTATACATTCCTTTCATTATTTTACACTAATTTAATTCTATTTTCCTAAACATATTTTTAATTAAAATTAGGTAACTCAAATCTGGGAAAATTAACTATATTTTTTTTTTCCTTTCTTACAAGGCAAATTTGAATATGTTATCGAAATAATAAAAAATACAGAAAAAGCAAGGAAAAAATTGCTACAAGACATTGGATTTTAGATTTCGGTCAAAGGGAACGTTACTAAAGAAACATAAAGTATTGTATTATGTAGGTATTATCGTACGTGTGTTTCTCAAGTGACATAAAGAACGTTGCAATGTTTTAGACATGTGTTTTAAAGATGTTTTTATTTTAGAGAGAAAACGAAGTTTGGTGAACTAGAATTTTAATTCAAATACAATACATTAAAACATGAACAAAAAAAATTATCCAAATTAAAACGTCTTTAACAGTTTTAACTTGTCTGGTTCTGTGACTTGGTTTTCTTACGAGTACCATAACAGTTTTAACTTGTTTGATTCTGTGACTTGGTTTTCTTACCATACCGAAATGACACCGAGCAATTGATCATTAATTGCGCTTCTGTAAATCTATAAACATAAATCTTTGTTTATTTCTCATGTCGTTTTCCACTTGTACATCGGAAACAGATCTTTTGCATCTTCTTCCAAAGATTGAGGGAAAACGGTCAAATTCAACTACATCATAATTTTAAATGTTAAAACAATTCAACTGGCTTACCATTGGTTAATTATAATCTATCGTTAGTTTTTGATTCATTTTACAGTTCAACTCCAAAATAAATATAAAATTTGATTCATATATTATCATAAGTATTCAAACTTTCAGTAGTTAAAATATTTGCTTATTACACTGCGGTTCTTAGTTTGATTCTCGGCAGTGACCAAAAATTTAAATAATTAAAAAAATCTCCGACATACATTAAAAATCGATTGGGTGTAAAAGCGTTCGTTAGCTGACCATCTACGGTGTTTATCAATTTCATTATAAGCATGGTTCAAAAAGTTTTAGTAGAGACGGGGACAAGGGTCAATTATAGCCTCTAAGGTGTAGATTTATTTTTAGTTCCATAAGGATAAATCGATTAATTTAAATAAGATACTAATGCTCTCTCTCTCTCATATTAGACCAACCAGTTTATTCTCTTTCTGAATTATGCAAAACTACATTGAATTAAGCTTATTCAAATTCTTTTCAGAAAGTGTAGTCAAGCCATACTTTATCCAAACATACCTTGCATCCAAGATATATAGAAAATTATTTAAAAGTGAATACCTCTTGAAGTGCACTACATGGTTAAAAAACACGGTTCAAGCTCTTTCGAACCACTTTCAGAAAATATACACCTGGATCACCAACTGCATCAAAGACATCAAAGACCCTTGTACATGTTTCGAATCTGTTGGGAAGGCTTATTAGAACCAGAGTTCCTCTTTCCGAGGTCCTAAACCAACTCAGACAAGCTCTTGTTGATGAGTGAGGCTACATATCTCCAAGTGAGGGTAAAATTATCATTTGTATTGAGTATGAATGAACGGCAGCGAGATGTGGAACAATCAGTACTAATGTCCTTTGATTAAAATAAGTTTTTGGATAAACTTTAAATAACCCAAAATATTTTATTTGTTGTTCATTTTTTCTCGATTCTTGTTTTCTTTCAGTGCCCATATCTTAAGGCAAACAAGCGGGATGACTGGGTTGGACATTACTGAGTATATATTTTTTTAAAGGAAAGTGAATGGCCAGATTCAAGGTTTGTGTTTGAAGTTTCTAGGCAATGCGATTGGCAAGAAGCATATGTTTGAATAATTCGATACAATCCTTTATTTGTTAAATGTCAAAAAATCCAAGAGGTTGATCCGCACTGGATTTTAGTAATTTACATTTAGATTTTTTTGAGGTAAATTAAAATTTGAAGACATTTTTCAAGGTAGATCCTTGCGTACATCAATAGTAAAGGAGAAACTGTCCCCAGCATTTTTGAAGATGAAATGAGGAGAAAACACTTTCTAGAATAGAGACACAATATATGAGAGCACAAAAAACTCATGAGTTTAGTGAAAGTAGCAAATTTCACCCAATAAAAAAAAAAACAATAACAGCCGTCATTTTTTCATCACCCGCAGGGAATCGAACCTGCGACCTCCGGAGCTTAAAGCTAGAATCCTAACCATTGTTCCACCGGGGCGGATTATCTATGGTTGTTCCTGCAATTGGGACTACAGTTGTGGCAAAAATAATAGTAGAGAATGAAATAAGATTATTCAATACAGCTGCCTTGAAAATCAAGTTTAATTTTAAAAAAAATTCCAAATTTTCATTATTTATTACGTAATAAGAAAATAATATAACAATTTTATTTAAGGGAGAATGCCACTGTGAGATTTTCAAAAAATAATTTTTTTTTTTGCCTTTAAAAAATCCTTTAGACCCTCAATAATATGATACAAATTCGTTTATAGCTAAAAAAAAAATTTTTTTAGAAGGTTTTCAAGCATTTTCCTGAGATCTCTTTAAGAGCCGAAAAACGCTGTCGGCAATATAACCCTGTTATTTTTAGTTTCTTTTTCATTTAATTTTATTATCCTTAGAAATTAAGTTACCGACTGAAATAAGTTCTCTTTCTCTTTCTGACCTTCTGACCTATAGGTGCGCTAAAAAAAAAAAAAAAAAAATCCATCAGCTGAAGCGCATTTTCGGTCTATTTGTGACCATATTTATTGTTTTTTACGAATAACAGTATCATTGCTACAATGACTTTCAACGACGGTCTACTATCCCTTGCTCCACAATAGGTGAAACAATAGGTGGGAAAATCGGGCCTAATTGTGATGCCATGAGAATTTCACATGCAGAGTGTTCTATGAGGAATGAGGCAAAAGAGGCTCGGAGAGGCAATTTGGCAGCTTCCAAGGCCAGAAATGTAGCGTATATCAACGTAGAAAGACAACTGTATGGAGCTGGCATTGCTGATTAGTGGTATGTAAAAAATTTCAAAAGTTATTGACAAGTTATTGATACCAAAAACTAAACGCGTTTTTCTCGAAACCGTGTTTTGGAAATCTGCACGCAGCAGAACTCAATCAATTTTTGTTTAATCGGCTTGAAATTTTAACTGTAGCTTCTTAAATAGATTTAAAATCGAAGTACCTCAGTTTTTTTTTATTCATTAAAAATTAAAAAAGATATACAACTTTTTATACGAAAATTATAGTCGAAAAATGAAACATTTTCTTCAAACTTGTCTCTATTTTTTTTTTTCGAATGTTTTAATTTCCTCAGGTACTTCGATACTAAAACTAATATATTTCATGAAAATATTTTATTTTTTATTACAGGAACAAATTTACGACACTTCTACTGCGTGCAGTGGAGCGACTCGAGTCAAAATCACTTCTACTAAAGCTACCCTTGCGCAAAAAAATGTTTTTGTTTACTTAAATATATGCCAAATATAGCCTAAAAGCTTATTTTTCTCTAAACCCAACCCATCCTCAAAAAAAAAAATACCAAACTAAGCACTTGAAAGTGGTAGGTCACAGTGGCGTTCTCCCTTAAATGATATTTTAATCATAAAAATTACACAATTTATGTTTTAGTACACTGTTGGGTAGGAAAAAAGTAGTAACAGCAAATTTCACGTTTTAAAAACTAATAAAAATTAGAAATATATAATAATGTAAATTAAAATTAAATTTTCATAATTTTTAAAAGTATCAGTTTAGTATTTGGTGGAATGTCTTTTGTTTTTAGTAACCGGATTATAACGATTTTTTATTTAATGAACAAGTTTTCCATATCTTTCTACAAGTATCGCATGCCACGCTTCTTCTACAGTATGCCATTACTTCTTTATTTATGGGTTTAGCTTTTTGACGCAGCCTCAGTAATATCAGTTTACAAGTTCTTGATTGGATTTGGATCTGGAGATTATGTACGCCGATCCAGAACCTGAATTTTATTTGTGCTAAACCAATCTTTTGATTTCCTACTGGTATGTTTCGAATCGCTGTCCTGCAGATTTATTGATGAGTATTTCTTTCTCTGAATAAGACAACATAATATTCTGTAATATCCATGTTTTGCTTTATTCAGAATACCAGAGTAACAAAAGCAGCCCCACATTATTATTCTACAACATCCATGTTTCACAGAAGCAAAAGTGTTTTTTGGATGGTATGCTGTATTAGGAGAACGTCTAACATACAGTCTCGAGCCTAGACTGCCAGATGAAATACGAATTTACTTTCATCCGACCATAAAATGTTATACCACTTTTCAATGGGCCATTTTATACACTCTGCTTCAACTGAATAGATACAAGATTTTTTCTAACCGCTAACCGTTTGTTAGATAAAAGAATTAGGGCAAAAATTCCAAATACACTGTCAGTTATTTTTGCGTCAACTGAATAGGCACATGTTGTTTCTCTAATTTCCGAGGAGATTGACGCATTTAAGCGATTAGTGAGGTTTTCTTAGTGAAAATCAATTACTAAAATTTGACTTGTAGACAAATAGGTAAAGCAGCAGCCCTTAATAGTACTGAAAAGGAGAAAATTGAAGTTCTTAAGGACGAAGGACTAACCGGGCTACCAATTCGTGTGACTTAGCAGCCAAAATTAAACAAAAATGAAGTGTAAATGCTAGTGTTTCAACAGTTAGAAGAGTGATCAATAGCGCCAAGCATATGAAAAGGTCAAAAATTAAAAAGAAACCACCGTTAAACCAACTGAAAAAGTGTAAACGGCTAGAATTTGCTAAGGTATTAAATGACATGAGTGTCCTAACCAGTGTTACCACTTTGGATACAATTGTATCCATTTGATATATTTGCGTTCTCTCAGATACGTTTTTCTGCCGAAAAAGTACTCAAAATTTGGTGGTATCAGCCTCCTTATAATAATCATCAATGAGATTTAAATTGGAAACATTTGGATTCCTCCCCCCGATCAAACGGATACAAGCTCATTTTCTCGAGTGGTAACACTGGTCCTAACGTCGTATTTCCAGATGAAAAGAAGTTCAACTTCGATGGGCCTGACGGTTATAATTACTATTTCTATGATTTAAGGGATGCACGTTATTTAGACCGACACCATAGTCGAGAAGGAGGTGTTAAGGTTTGGGGTTCAGTTTCGTATTATGGAACTATTAAACTAGAGTTGCAAACAACAAAAATGACTGCAACATCTTACAAAGGAATATTAGAAAGGAATTTTCCTAAATTTTCAAATGTCTTTGGGCCCATAAATTGGACCTTCCAGCAGGATAACGCCCTCATCCATACAGCGCTTGTAGTTAAACATTGAACACAAGAGCAAAATGTGGGATTGCTTCAGTGGCCTCCATACTCACCCGAACTAAACCTGTTAGAAAACGTCTAGGGTTGGTTAGCCCGGAACGTTTATGAGCCTGGTCGACAATTTGAAGACAGACCAATTCTTATTGAAGCAATAAAAACAAGCTGAAATAAAATTTCACTCACTTTATAATTCCATGCCGAAGAGAATTTGTGAAGTTATTTTGAATAAGGGAGGGTGTACTTATTATTGAAGCAAAAAATAATAATTTATTTTTTGTGCTTTTTAACGATTTTTTTTTTAATTAGAGCAGTTCTACCTTTGCAGTTGACGCAAAAACGCGCTACATTGTTTCAGATCCACAGTTCTAGAAGAGAGTGGGAGAAAAAGTGACTGTAGTATTTGGAATTTTTTCTCTAATTATTTTACCTAACATCATGAAGAAACGGTTAGTAATCTTGAATGGTGTATTTATGTACGCGATGTAAAAATAATGAGTCAAATGTACATAAAAAATCTTGTACCTATTTAGTTTTTGTGTTAACCTATGTTGTGTTACCTATATTGTTGTGTTAACAGTGCCACTTTTTGTGGGCTTCTGGCGTTTAATTTGTTGTCAACAAGACGATTTCTCACGGTTCGAATATTTGCTGCAACATTTAACCCCTTTTTAATCTCCGCTGCGGGCTTAAATAAGTGGTTTCGCGAAAATCGCACAATATGATTTAAATATTTTTCTGTTAGTAACGATTTTTTACCTCTCGTTTCAGGTTTTGCCAGAGACTTTTTTGAATATCTGCATACAAATTTTATCTCTGTTTGCGGATATACAGTGTTTTATCGCGAGCCACTATTCAGATGAAAACAGCAAAAAATTCTTATAGGAAATAAATACCATTAAATTAGTTATATGGAATACTCACTGGTAAATAGGAAAAAAATTATCAATTGTACTTATAACGAAACAGAATAAACTATTCAACTGCAACTACTATTCACACTACTATTATTTTTGCCGCAATTGTAAGTTTCATATTTTATATGAGAAACTCAACTAAAATACAAGGGTTTAAATTAAATGTCCATTTATTTATTGAAGTGTAAAGCTCAACGAGTATAAAACAAAACTCTGAATTGCAATCTAATTTATGCTTAGAATTTTATTTTTGTTATAAAATTTAATACTTTTTTTCCCAAGAATCAACCGCACAAAAACAACAATTTTTCAACATTAACCCCTTGTGAAATATTCATGAGTAGTATAAAAGCATTCTCCGCACATAATAAACTGAATACAAAAATTATCGAAGTAACTCAGTTACTTGTTGTAACCAAACGAACCAAACCAACATTTCAAGCTTTATTAGCTTTCTACCATTTTCTTTCCGACCTACAATATACATATGTTGTTCCTTTGTTTCTAATCACCGCATGTGCTACCATTAATTTCATATAATTTAAAGTAATTAAAATAATTTTAAATACGAGTATCCAAATAATTTGTATGGTTTTAATAAAACGGCGCTATCATAAATTGCGTGTTTCATCTAAAAAAAAATATCACGTATACGTAAAACTTCAAATCTTTCGTAAATTCCCAAATTATTAACAAACAATAATAACGTGATATCGTTCTCGTTAATAATGTATATGAGTGTCCCCGAGTAAGCTTTTCTCTTTAAGATCTTATTTATCAACCTAGCGCAAAAATGGAAATGTTACAAAATACATATTTTCCCTTTTTTATATTCCCTTTGTTATATTTCCGAGAATAAAATTTAAATTGAATAAAAAAATGTTTTTCTTCAAGCATTAATAAAGCAAAAAGCTCTTTTAGCTTTTATTTTATACATCAATTGAGATTATCCTTGATGTGTTTTTGATACAGTTTGGCAATGCACTATCGAAATACAATATTTAATTTCGCTTATTTTTTAGCCTAAAAACTAATTAATTTTTCTAACACGATTTTAACGGGGTTGATTGTAATTTGTATAAGGTTGAGAGAGTCGAATTAGGAATTGGAAAATCCTAAATAAATAATAAATAAAACCCTTATTTGATTTTAAAATAATATTTATACATCATGACGATAATTTAAAATAATTATTTACAGTATTATCTCGACCTTATTTTGCCAATAAGTTAGTTGTTTCAGTTGTTTTCTTAAAAGGTAACAATACCAATAATTTATTTTCTTTTCAATATCAAATCAGAGGTAACAGGAACATAAAATTGAAAAGGAGGTGAAATCGGCAATAGCAGACTCTGTTAGTAATGAAAACTATTAATGTTACTGGGGAGGGTTGTCTGTGGCGTGAGAAACCGCATTTTATTTATTATGCTAAGCAAATTTAAATATCCTATTTATAGCCAACTTCATTTCATTTTAATTTTAATTTTTTATTTTATTTGTCTCTTGGTAAGGAAGGAACACAGTTTTTGATGCTGCCCCAAAGAAGAAAAAAGATTAAGGAGAGGGGCGGGAGATCTGATAGCAAGTTAAGGGTGAGAATCCCATCAGTTTACAAAAAACTTGACGTGGAAAAAATATGGTTACTACATGATTACTGTAACAAAACCATTTTCCTCTTGATAATATTGTGGTACAAATAAACAGTGTCGTTGCGAAGGTAAATACCGCCTGGGACAATACAATTGTTTACGCCTTTATAAAATAGCATTTTTTTAATTTCAATAAAGACATTTAAACCTAACTCTTAGTTTTGCCTTTGAGTGGTATTGCGATACAGTAATAAGTACATGCGGGTTTATTCAAAATTACAACCTTTGCAATGTGAAACTTTTTATCTTTAACATAAATGATACTTATGATAAACAAAAATGTTATCAAAAATTCAACAACTGTGCAGATAGGAGTTGGCACTAGATATTGAAATCGACATTGAATCAATGCAGAATTATAATTGTTATTTGAGCGCACTGCTGCAAAATCTGCGTGGTTGAACGAATTCTTAACCACCCAACTATGCTTTAGGATGTTTTGTTTATGTAGGAGTGATTGGTATGATTGGTATATGGTATACCTATGTCCAGGAGTTGTTGTGTTCAGTAACATTCGTTCATTAATGTAATTTTTTATGCATCTATAATTGTTTCACTTAACTTCTGAATGTAAAACTCACGTTGAACCAGCCCTTCCATTTTATGTTTTGCAAAGTGCCCTTGTTCATGTACGTTACGAATTATTTAAATTTGCATAGCATCAGAAACGGCCATTTTTGAATCTTCATAAGCAAGAGACCGTCATTAGAATGGTAATTGTTATATACACCTTTTCCAAAAATTTCATGATTGTTTGAATTGTGTGGCCATCTCTGAGTGGCTTTTAATCTTCGGACATTATCACTGACAATAACCGTCAAAGCGGGATTCCTACATATCCCAATACGCATATAAAACGAGTTGTTTGGGCTTCTTTGAATTTTCACAATGTGTTTAAACAATTCATTATGCTTAAGCCGTGACAATTTAGTTAATGTATACATAGTTATAATTATTCGACTAAGCCGCTCTATATAATGCTCAATATATTCTGACATGCAGTAGTCCTGCAATAATCATTGAGTTTCCTATAATCAACGCACAACCTTTTACTGCCATTCTTTTGTTTGCTAGTACTATTGGCCTTGCGTAACGCGAATTGCTGGTTTAGATAATTTTGTTTGCCAACCATTCGTTAAATTGATTTCGAACTATTTCGGTTTCAAACAGTGATAGCCGCTTAGGCCTGTGGTAAACTGGAACTTACTAAACTGTTTTTTGGGTTTATAGGATTATATCAGTTTTGTTACTTGTGCTTTTGGATGACAATTCAAAATAGTCACAATATTTACAACGTATTTCAATAAATCTTTGCCAAAAAATTACCTCATATATGGAAGAATAGCATCGTCAACTACCAGCGAAACACCGTGTAGTAATTATTATCATCAATACTATTATTTGTGTTAAAACGACCAAGTGTTGAAATATTTTTAGAACTAGCACTATTGTAACTTACAATGGAAATGATTAATTCAAGTTAAGGATTATCATATTATTCGCGTGTATGAATATAGTATACTCGTTACTTTCTATAAATTCTAAATTTTTTGGATTCTCAGTCCTATAAATTCTATAAATTTTTTATTTTCTATAATAAATTTTCTAAATTCTACAAATTTTACTTATCCTAAAATTTTATAAATTCTCTAAATTTGAAAAATTCTATAAATTTTAAGCGAATTGTTGAATTCAAAAGCCTGTCGTGGTTTTCATAATCAATCTTTGATAGTTTGATTTACCAAATAAGCTTACCACAACCATAAACCAAAAATACTTATCAAAACAAATTTGGATTTAGTTTTAAAAATATAAATATATGAATATAATATTAGGCCCGCTTCTGCCTTCCAAAACGTGTTATGTAGAGAACAAAAATTTGTATTACAAACAACAAAAAACCGTAATGTGTATTGTTTGTACATGACAAAATTGCTATGCAAATGTACTCAGTAAGGAGAAAAGTTTGTCTAGAGGAAGCATTAGCCAAAATTAGTATTATTTGTGGACTGTCAAATCTAAATAAACCAAACTAGTTTTTCTTTAACCCAATTTCAATAAAATAAAATAAAATTTGTTCTAAGATTTTGAATTAACTACGTTAAACAAATTTATAAAGATTTTACTCGCTTCATTATTCATCAAGTCGTCTTTAAATTATCCATATATAAGTGATTCGTATAGGCATTCACTAATTAGTTTTAAATTTTTGAAAAAATTAGCATCAATATGGTGACCTTCACTGTTCGACATATGCTCAGCAACACTCAATGTATGATGTTCTATGTTCTTTATAGAAAATGTATGTTCCTGCAAACGTTTTTCAAAAGATCTCTATTTGAAACACCGAGAGGTTTTGTTTCTTTTTAAAATTTTATCATTTCATCATGAGCGAAAGCGACGAAAGCCAACCGAGCCAACAGAATCATTCAAACCAGATAAGCCAACTAAGCCATGCAAGGAAAACTCAATTAAGGCTCTTCTCCGAGCTAAAGTTCGTCAACTAACTAGTTATGATGTGCGTAATGCACGAATTCCAGACTATATGGCCACCATATTAGAATTGTACGAAGGTGGATATCCTCATAGTGCAGCACTTTACGAGAATCTTGTTGACCTTGATAATTCGTTTAACATACCAAAGGGATTGGTGGTGAAACGATTTGTGAAATCGACAAATGTGCTGCATCAATTTGCAACTGAAATATGCCAAATAGAATTGTCGAAACGGGCGGGCAATACAAAATGTGTCATTGACTTTTTTTTAAGGTTAGCCCTCGTATTTACTAATTTGCATCATGATCTATACTGGTTGGCGGAGCAAAGCGATAACCGGACACGGATTCTATATCATTTTGGAACATTTTATTTCGACAAAATGGATAATGTTGAGGAGGTGATGCATCAATTTGGGCTAGCAAAGCAAGCTTTATGTTAGCCACGAAACTGAATGGACAGTTTCGAATAGGGTTTTTAATTTTTTAGCCAAAGAAGTGTCCCTGACATATTTTGATGCGTTGAACAGAGCGGCTTCTCAGTTGGTTAAAAACGATAATCAAAAAGCGGCCAATTTTGCTGAACTCTCGATAAAAATTGCCTTAGGAGCGGATTTACCGATTGGCATAGCTGAATGCTATTTGGAGTACGGTAAAATTTTTTCATCATATGGGTAAAAACGAAAAAGCAACAGAAGTATTTTTAGACATCCAAAGCTACACTCAAGCAGGCGGCAGTCCAGGAGTTGTGGCAGAAATTTATTTTTATTTGGCCACATTCTATTTAGCGGACAAGCATTTGTCAGTTTGTGAGAAGCATCTGAGATCGTCAAAAAAATTTATGGAGCCTGTAGGCTACCAATTAGACCACCATTCAAAATTTGCAGAAGAATACATTTCTAGGAAAAATTCTAAGAAACGGGGCCTATTTCTTTTTAGTTGTTCAAGGTGAATATTCGAGAAGTTAGACGTAATCTGGTTCTATATGGAAATTAAAATACCTTTGTAAGTGTTTGTGCAAATATGGGTCAAATTGAAAAAGCAACAGAAGTGTTTTTAGAAACCCAAAGCTGGGCAGAAATTTATTTTTATTTGGCCACAGTCTATTTAGCCGACATGCATTTGACAGTTTGTGAGAAGCATCTGAGATCGTTGAAAAAAATTATCCAGAAGATTGATTTGAAAAAGTATTTGGCCAGATATTACGAATTGCATGGTGATTATCTGCTCGCATGCAGCAAAGGCGTTGAAGCAGCCGAACAATTTGTACATGCAATATCGGCATCGCAATCGCTTCCGAAATTGAACTAAAGGCTAACAACCCTTTGGCAATAATTTGTACATAGGGCGGTTACTCGATTGGAAATCGACACGATCCCCATTTTGGGAATACACCACCGATAACAGAATAACGGTTAGTACAACAGATACTAGTTGCAGCTGATAATAAAAAACCTGTAACACAGGATATTGAACATCAGGGTGTTTATTTAAATAGTATTGTACAATGAAATTCTGTGTAATTCTGTCAAAATTTGTCGCAGTATTTAATTGTTTATCTAACTCATGCTTCCAAATTATTAAACAGAAAATGCTACAGTTAAATTGAAACCATGGATTTCCGCCCACTTAATTAATTTAATGCCTAGAAAACGTTACATTCATAAAAAATGTTTAAAGCATCCTAGCAATATTACACTTTAAAGATTTTTTAGTAAACTATATTTGAAAGTTCATGCTAAGGTCAAGTATGACAAGTTCTCGTTTTATGATAAAAAATGTAGTCCCTAATAATAGCAAAAAAATCTGATCGTTTGTTAATCAAATTTTAAATAGTAATAATTGCGGCCATGTTGAAAAAATTATGTCTGTGGATAATGTTATTCTTACAAATTATGAATCCATTGCTAATGATTTTGGGTTATATTTCTCGAACATTGTTTCTGAATTGAGAGCTACTAATATATTTCCTAACTCCCCGAGACAGTATTCTTGTGATTTTAATAATTCATATAATTTTTTTATTAGCCCTGTTGATGTGACTGAAATTATTGGTATAATTGCTTAACTTAAATCTAGTAATGTCATTGATATCTTTGGGATGAGGTCCAATATGTTTAAAGCAAATAAAGACTGTTTGCCTCCAATTCTGGTTTATTTTGTTAATCAATGTTTTTTGTCTGGCGTTATTCCTGAGGATTTAAAAACTGCAATTGTTTTACCTTTGTTTAAGAAAGGTGATAAACTTAACAAAGATAATTATCAACCTATTTCTTTACAGCCAATCATAATGAAGAATATGGAAAAGCCTTTAAAGTCACTTATGAATTGTTTCTTGGAAAAACATAATATTCTTAGTAGTTGTCAATTTGGTTTTAGATCTGGAAAAAACACAGAGTCAGCTTTGATACAATTTATAAATGGGGTACATGGTCAACTTAATGAAAAAAAAATTGGTTGGAGCTCTGTTTATTGATATCAAACGAGCTTTTGATATGGTAGACCACAAACTGTTGCTGCATAAACTTTATTTAATTGGTTTTAGGGGTGTTCCGCTTAAATGGTTTGAGTCATATCTTAGTGGACGGTTCTTTAAAATTAAAATTGGTAGTAGTTACAGTTTACCTTTTAAAGTTGAGAATAGTGTACCGCAAGGATCCGTCCTGGGTCCACTTTTATTTTTAATTTATATTAATTCAATATTTAATTTAAACTTAAAAGGTAAAATTACTGCATTTGCTGATGATATGGCTTTAAGTTTTTACGGTTCTAGTTGTCAAGAAGCTTCTGTTCATATAAATTCCGACTTAAAAATTCTACGTTCATGGTTTGACGGCCACTCTATGGTTTTTAGTGAAAAGACCAAGTTAATGTTTTTTCGATTAGTGGGTGAGCCATATGCGGATAATATTCCTGATGTAATTTACCATGTTCCTAATTGTAACTCACTAAATTGTAGTTGCCTAAAAATTGAGCTGGAAATTACTTTAAATATTTAGGTCTGCATCTTAATACTAACTTGAACTGGAAAATCCACTAACTTAAAACAAAAGAGCAATTAAATGGTACTTTGCGTGCTATGTATTTGCTACGCCCATTATGTCCAAATTCAGCTTTACTGAAATTTTATCATGCATGTGTGGAATCTAAACTAAACTATGGTTTACCCTGTTGGGGCGATGTTAATCTGAATTCATTGGGGCCGTTGCTCACATTGCAAAAGTATATAATACGAACTATATTTTTTAAACGTCGTCATGATCATACATGGCCAATTTTTGTGGCATCGAAAATATTACCATTTCAACACCTTTATGTTTTTAGAGTTTTAAAACTGTTTTTCTCTAGAAGTGGCCATCGTTTGCGAAAGGTGCTTACCAGGCATGATATTAGAAATAATAACAGGAACCTATTTTGTGTTCCACATTTTAATACCGAAGCTTTTCGTAAATATTTCTTAGTTTCAGCGCCAACTTTTTTTAATCGTTTGCCGGTTGCCGCTTTGTTTACGAAGGCTGCTTAACTCTAAAAATTTTCAAAGTTTAATAAAGAATTGGTTATTTGATAACAAAGACATTGGTTTCATGTTTGTTAAATAATCTTATGATTTAATTCCAGATGATTTAGTATTGTAAAACTTATGTATTTTTATATTTTTCTTTTTCTTTTCTTTTTTTTAAACTATATGGCCCCACGCCATTTTTAATTTGTATAATTTTAAAGCTAAAGGTTAATCGCTACTGTCTCTGGACATAGATTGACCTATCTTCATAACCTTTTATTTTATTGTTTAATGTAATTGTTTTATTTTTTAGTTTATACTAAATTTTGGCTATATGTATTCTGTTGTAAAAATGTTTTATTGGTTATGAGAATACATAAATGAAAATAAATAAATAAAATCAAGAGTACGGTCAATTTTCAGTTGATCCAAAGTGAGTTGGCTAAGGAGAAAATGAAATTGAGGCGCTCGACAAGTATTAAGCCATACCATAACACTAATTATTGTAACTTGTATTACACTTTGTCTTAATTACAAAATAAAATTAATTGTGGGAGGTTGATTCCCTTATAAACTATAATTTATAAAGTCGGAAAAATTCTACGAAAACTTCGGAATCAAAACGAACATCTGCGAAAAATATGAAAATACCCGAATCATTACGGACACCAATTTTTTATAATAATTTATTATTCTTATATATTCTAATCAAATAATTCCAATCCACCCAATGTATTTCTTCTCGCACTTAGTATATGATATCTTGTATAACCCTGACAGACTGGACGGATGTGCAACGTCTTGCTAAGGCTAGTTTTGCGAACACTTTTTGTGATCAAATCTAAGTAGATCATATACTTTTATTATTAAATTAGTGTGGTGTCATATATTTTTCTTTCTAAGATGTTTCGCCAGTATTGAATTTTTGGAAATGTCATCATACACGTTGATACCTTTATCTGCTCTAAACTTGACATCGGAATACTGCATTTCTAGGAAAAAATTTTAGAAAAGGGGCCCAACTATTTCTTTTTAATTGTTCAAGGTGAATATTCGAGAAGTTAGACGTAATCTGGTTCTATATGGAAATTAAAATACCTTTAGGAAATCAAAGCTTCGACATCAAACGATTTTAGTGTTGTAGGGCTAATTTATTTGTAAGGATTTTTTTTCCTTTTGCACCTGAGGTGCAACTCTATAGAAACAAATGTTAAGTAAGGATTGATAGTTTCAAAGTGGGAAATCAAATGGTATTTATTTATGATTTGGTGAATTTTTCCTTTCCCTATAGAGTCGCCCATTTTTTCGAGTTATTTGCTTGTCTCTATTTAAGTGATTCCCTTATCAATAAAACCTTAGCTATATTTAAAATTCCAATACTAAGAAAGCTTGCTACAATCTTACGTTTTATCTTGTTCAGAAAATATATGATAGTATGATAACTAGCACCCTCAAATTGAAGTATAGAACAAAGTTTAAAAATTTTAATTTCTTTATTGAACTTTTCCACAAAGTATATCTACTAAAAACTTCTTAAAGATTCATATCTTATTAAGAAAATTTTTAAGAACACAAATTTTAACATCTGTATGAATTATTTTAGATCGGAGATTCCAAATATAAAGTTTTACCACGAGATAACATAACAACAATGAGAGTTAGATTTTACCAGACATTGAATAAGTAGTTCTGGATATACAAAATAAAAACACACACACAACCACCAAAACTTTCCGAGTAAATACAACAGTAATTTCAATTCAAATGTCCATCATAAAAATTCATAAAATTTTTGTCATCATCAAAAATAACCAACTGAAAAAAAAAAAAAATCATTTCCACTTAACCCGAATACTTAAACTGAAAATCACAAAAAAACACAACTTTGAGTACTAAATCAAAATACTTTATTTCTATTCACAATTTTTTAATATTTTATTTCGGTTCATATCGTCCTCTATTTAAATTGTTTATGTGCGTTTCCATAATACAAATGCCCTTAAAACATTCTACCTACCATGGCGAGATCTTCCCCGAACACAAGGTTCATGTAATAAAAATACATAAAAAATCCAAATTAATAAGCAAATTTTTGTAATAAGTATTAAAAAAAATTAAAAAGCTTACTAAAATAATAACAATAACAACATGGATATGTATTAAGAAATAAAAGAATGACAAACTATAGAGAATGAGAAGAGCAGGAATATACAAACAAAAACTCGTAAAACTGAAAATGGAAGGCTTTAGTCATGGAAAATGAAATACTGAAATACTCGTAAATATTATTTTTTGTGGTTTAGAAATTAATTTTTTTTTGTTTGTTTATTTTCATCGGTTTTGTCGGTGTATGTCATAAACAGTATGTATGGGGTTATCTTGTACATAAACATCTCATATATCTTTGGTTATGGACATTTTTAAGCTTAAAGCTCAAAGGTTAACATAAAATGGTTTAACATAGCTTATCAATTCCTGCTATATACGTCTATGAAAATAAGATCGTTTTACCTACAACTCTATACTCCAAGTCATTCAAGTTCAAACCATTTAGTTCTTATGTTATAAATAATATAAATTTCATCGAAAACCAAACGAAATAAATAAGTTACAACAATATCTTGATGATGATTATATATAAAAAGCATACAACGATTTTCTTTCAATTTTGCTTCCTATAAGCTACCACCCCTTGTATAAAATATTCCCATTCCACTCAAACGAATCGACACAAAAAAAGAACAAACCAAAAAGACAAATTTTCCGGATTTTTTTTTCCACGTCATACACTGCACACAAGTGTACAAACTATGTCGTTAATACCAAAGAATTACAGCAGAACAAAAATGGTAGTACGAGTGGTAGTGCTGGTAATAATAATAATCACAAAAGACATGATAATATTGTGATATGAGGTATGAGAGAATGTGAAAATTTTAGGCGGAATGCATGCTAGTGGATATACCTTAAAGAAACTCGAAATTACAGCAAAAATTTACTATATACGAGTTCAAATGAAAATTGAGATTTTCTATTTTCCAACAACAAAAAAAAGAGTAAAAAATAAAAAGTTTATAGGAAGTATGTTGAATTACACAAAATGGATAATAGATGATTTAGTGTATTTGTTGGCTTTTCTATTGATAATATTGGATTTCAAACAATATTGTTGTAAGGGGAAAGCAGGAAGTCCGGATGTGGGGACGAGTATAAATACTCAAAGGAATACATGAACATCAACAGCAAAGTAAAACGTGTAGAAAGGATGAAAAATGATTTAGTATTTTGTTATGAAATTTCGAGAAGGTTTAAATGGGAATATAAGTGAGTTAATCGTTATGTATGGTCGATTTTATAACTTTGGGTTGCGGTGTATGTTGTTATAAACTTCAAGATTTTCATTGTACTGTACAGGTAATTTATTGCCCGAATTTTACTATTATAGGTATATCTGGATAATCGATTGCTACAACGGAATTGACCTTTATATTTTTTTACTCTTTAATATATTTTACCCTAGCGGAAAATAAGATTTACCGCACAAGAATATCTTTGCTTCCTGCTGCTATAACCTTTAAGTAATTTATATTTTATGACTTATTATATGTGTGGTATTAAAAATGTTAGATTAAAACAGCCTTTGAGTGTTTAGTCCGCTTGCTTGTGGAATAAATAATTTCATTCCATAAACTTTTCTAGAAACTTTCAACAATATTTTCCTACCCTATTTGTTAGCTAATCAAAAGAATAATATTTTCACGACATATTAAATACAACAAAACAAAAATCAAAAAATAAGTTGATAAATTGGATTGTCTGTAGACAACATCCAATTTGGTCGGGTCGATCGTCGGACAATGGTCCAACAACTATGACATTAAAACAGTTTCCTCAGAGCGCGATCGAACCTAATCTAACAGAACGGAAAATTCGTTTCTCAAAGCCATTCTCCAAAGCAGGAAAGTTTCTGGCGTTGAAATTTCTTTATGGTCGAATAATACTTGCTCATAATAAAATGCTTGATACTACTGAATGGTTTTCAAAATATCGATTAGAAACGCTGATGGTTTGGGATATGGTACAGGTAATTTATTGCCCGAATTTTACTATTATAGGTATATCTGGATAATCGATTGCTACAACGGAATTGACCTTTATATTTTTTTACTCTTTAATATATTTTACCCTAGCGGAAAATAAGATTTACCGCACAAGAATATCTTTGCTTCCTGCTGCTATAACCTTTAAGTAATTTATATTTTATGACTTATTATATGTGTGGTATTAAAAATGTTAGATTAAAACAGCCTTTGAGTGTTTAGTCCGCTTGCTTGTGGAATAAATAATTTCATTCCATAAACTTTTCTAGAAACTTTCAACAATATTTTCCTACCCTATTTGTTAGCTAATCAAAAGAATAATATTTTCACGACATATTAAATACAACAAAACAAAAATCAAAAAATAAGTTGATAAATTGGATTGTCTGTAGACAACATCCAATTTGGTCGGGTCGATCGTCGGACAATGGTCCAACAACTATGACATTAAAACAGTTTCCTCAGAGCGCGATCGAACCTAATCTAACAGAACGGAAAATTCGTTTCTCAAAGCCATTCTCCAAAGCAGGAAAGTTTCTGGCGTTGAAATTTCTTTATGGTCGAATAATACTTGCTCATAATAAAATGCTTGATACTACTGAATGGTTTTCAAAATATCGATTAGAAACGCTGATGGTTTGGGATATGGTTATTTGTGTAATTCGTCAGTACAAAAAACACCAGACAAAATTACATGTATACTGCACTCGAAAGGATCTTTGATAAGTCTCAACCAATAAGTGTATTTAATTGAAGTTGAGGTACTTCAACTGACTCATTGCAATAAAATAACTTGTACACTCAAAACTTGTTCCAGCTTGTGGAAGTTTCGAAGGGAGGCTGAAACAATCTGTACTAATAGAAGAACTTGCAGAAAAATACCCGCTAGCAATAATTATTTTTAAACTCATCAAGATTAATTAAAATTTGTTTTATGAGTGGTGGAAGTTTAAAGTATATTTACATTTTTTCACAATTCAAATTTCATAATTTTCACAAAGCACAAAAACAACATTAATTATCTTACATCTCTCCAATGGTACGCTTCCAAGCCTACACAGTTAATATCTATCAAGTCCTTTCCAATTATACCTGTGTCAGCTGCGTTATGATGGTAAATTTGATAACTAAAATCTAACAACTGAAACTATTTCATTCTTTTAGACCTTAACAACTTGTTTTTTTAGACTTAACTTACGACTTTGGTATATTCGACTAAAAAATTTGATTTTCACTTTACTGTGGGTAATATTAATCAGAATAGTGAAAAAGTTTAAGATTTTTTTGCGCTTCTATCAAGATGCTTGCAACAATACTACTGTCAAGTTTATACGACATCCGCAAGTGGCGGTAAATTTAACAGCGGTAAATTTGTAACTAAAGTCCTTTAGCTAAACGGGTATATTCGACTGTTTCTGTCGAACATTTCCCAAGTAACAATTTGGAGTTGTCAAAACGTTGTGCCATGTAAAATTCACAGCAATTTAGTTATAATAACTTCTTAAAAAATTACCAAAAACGTGAGTTTGTTGGTTTGTCGACGTAATAGCAGCAAAAATGGTAATCGTAGTTTACTTGCCGTTATGTTATAGCAACGTCAAACAACAAACTCGCAATAAATGGTAAATTACTTTTGAGACAGCAGTTTGATTTATTTAAAAATATAGGTTCCCATATAGCAAAAAAATTATATTTGCAGTTTCGCTGTGCTTAACGCAAAATAGTTAGATAAGAAAAATTAATGTTATAACAGCAAACACGTAGTTAAAGGAATCGATTCCAAAATATCAAAACAGTCAGAAATAACTAAAGAGCTATTATTTTCGAAATTATTGTAACAATAACCATTTATTGCTAAATGATTGGTAAAAAAACTTATTTCTTTAATTACATCCACAATTTTAAAGATGTCATTCTAATTATGTTTTCTAAATGTGTCACAAATATTTTATGAAATATTGATAGCTTGTGATTTTTAATCGTAAAAATACACGGGAAACAAATTTCATCGACCAGTTTGAAAAAGTAGGTCAGAAAAGGAAAACGCGACTTAAAAATATTTGATATTAATAATAAAATTTAAATCAAAAATTTTTTAGAAAAATTTATTTTTGCTCAAAAATAAATCGAAGTCTGTTAAAAAGCTTCTGATAATGAACCAAAAGCTGAAGATTAGCGTTTTTTTAATATTTGCTTGTGATAAAGTTGTTTTTGTGATGCAGCCATCTTTATGAGAAGAAAAACTAAATTAAAAGATGGCTTTAATATATGTAACAGCTAAATAGCATAATATATAACTATTTTAACTATTTGTCCTAAATTAAATATTATTAAAGCTAAATTGTCTTACGAACTTACGAAAAAGTAACCAAAATATATTAAATGTTTTAAGTAACTAATTAGCTTTTGAATGAGAAAATCACTGATCATAAAATATTATTGTTTTGTGTTAAGCGTTTTAGCTGTTGGACTTTGCATGGAATATTATTTACTTTAACCCTCTCACAGGCAATTTTTTCTGACTGGTAAAATCATGGTAGAGTATTTTAATGTGAAAAAAATCGAAAATTAGATCTAAAATTGTCTCAGGTTAAAATTACATAACATATTACTACATTAACAAACATTATATAATCCAAAAACATCAGTAATTGAAATTCTAATTCCCGGTTAAACTGTAAAAGTACCAACCGCCAGCCAAATAAAATTTGGTCTCACGGAATGCCTACTAATATTTCAGAAACACAGCCTTTCAGCAAAGCTAAGCTTTCAATGGAGAGATATGTATAAATAAAATTATCTCACATCGAATAGCTTAGCTTTGCTGAAAGGCGTGTTTCTGAAATATTAGTATGCATTCGTGAGACATTTAACTGAGATATTTGAATTACACAAATAATAACCATTATGGCACTTAGACCTATAATATTTTAAACAACTTATAAAAACGTAACTCTGCGCAAAGAGTACAAGAGCAAATAATAATTTTCTATTTATTATTCATGCTTTCTGTGCTCCGGAAATACCTGCTAGAGGGTTAACTCCATTGTTTTAGTTATAAATTTACATATAGTACACATATAGATGCTGCGGTGTGTTAAGCAGTTTTGTTGTGTCTTAAACAATTTTGCTTTGAGTTAAGCAGTTTTTTCTTTTGCAAACCAATTGGCATACCAAGTTGGATTTCTGTTATTTGTTATTCAACATTATTGTCAGATTAACGCGGTAAATACTGAAACAGTACATTTTATCTTTAATAATGGTAAGTGTTTGCTATGAAATTATTTTTCTAGTGGTTTTAAATTTATTTAATATTATAAGAGTATTATTTAATAGGTTTGTTATGATTATTAGGTTTTCTGTGTTCTCGAAACTGTAAGCAAGAAGGCATTTGTCGAAGATAATGCTGTCGTTCATTATCAACCGGACACCAAACAATTCCCCAAATATCAAGGGCTACAGAGCAAAAAGCCGATAATTTATGGTGCTCAGAACCGGCAGGCTTGCTCGGCAATTATTCAGCGTATCAGCCAGCAGTACAGAGTATGCAAAGGTTAGTAAAAGGAGTCAATTCCGAAGAGGGCCGCTGGGATGAAAAGGAATTCAGAAAAGTAAATACATTACGTAGTAAGTTTATAGTATTTTGTTAATTTTTTAATGATTTTTTTTTTAAATTAAGAAATATCAAATATTCCTTCGGTGCAAGATTTAATCGATAGTCGCAAAAAACTATGGAAAAACCACCAAATCTTATTGTTACGTTACACCCATCCGCATCAACTGGTACTAGTCAATTGCAAGATGGATCTTCAAACATAGGATTTGGTAGGACTCATTTTCAAGATACCACATGACTATTTACAATTATTATAAATAATAAATAAATAAAATTATAAATAATGTATTAAATCTTTATTCGCCATTATGTTCGACTTATTTGATATTTTGTCATAAAGCGCATAACTAGACCGCACAGCATATAGTATTGCAGTTTTTTATCCGTAAATAATCATTATCGAAAAAACCCTTTTCCACCTCCAAAATTACTTATAAATTTCTTTTAGACTTATTTTCTAACTACATATTTTGTTATTTTTACAGTAATTTTGATTAAATGCAAATATTTTTGAAAATTACACAAAAAAATGAATAAAGTATTATAGCTGTTATACTTGTTTAGTTGATTACCACAGCAAAATTGCTTTTCTCCCGACTGTTTTACTTTATGGCGTATAACAAAATTGATTAAATAGATATGCAACTTATTGAATATCTATTTAATATTTATAACTAGTTTGTGTAATTTTTCGGGTCACACGACGTTGTAACAGCTTTGTTTTTCCTGTCTAGGACAATTTACCTATCAAATTATTACTTGGGTTATTGCAGTGGCAGAAAAGTTACCAAAAGACCAAACAGGTGTATCTGCCAACAGTGCCGTAACGGTGATGAAAAGTCCCAGAAATAAAAATTTTTCACTCTACAAGATCTTTACAACGATATGCGACATGATAAAATTCAACAGAAACAATTTGATTTTCACCTTTCTTTGTGGTGAATTTTTGTATGGGTCGTGAATAATATTTAAATCTTTTTGGCCTCTCTAGATCAACATCTATCTTTTCAATGACACTACAAGTGGCCAAAATACATTTCGTGCACCAGCGCGTTAATGGAGATTTTCAAAACCTTAGTGTCAAAAGTAAACATGCCCCACTCTTCAAAACTTTTATAGTAATATGTAATATGTATATAAAACGGCATGACCACATTTGGAAGAAATAAAAATCACCTAGAGCTGTTAGCTTTGTATATAGTAATGATCTACATCAAATTTTAAAATAACAAGATCTACTGCTGCAGTTTTACTTGATTAATACAAATTTATACAACAAGCTTTTAAAATTCAAAATAAAAGTACATAACAAAATATAAACAAATATAAACTTACATTTAAAAAAACTAGACGAGTATATGTTGATGTGCTTCTGCAATATGTTTCTGCCCCAACGAGTAAAAAGAACGAACGAAAAAAATAATCAAAACAAAAGTTTCCTTTTGTATTGAATACAAATCAAAACTTAAAAAAGAGCTTTTCTCGTCCTCTTTTTTGAATAATCCTTTTTAGGTGCTATGTAAATATAAAGTACAGTATTCTCAGTTTATCTATTTTTTTCATAACAATTATCACTTCAATCCACATGTTTTAGAGCTTTTTTGATTTTTTGTGTGTGCGTCTATATTGATGTTGCCACCCGTAGTTACAAAACACAAACAGTTTTTACTGAACAACGACAATCGTAAAATCATTTTTGTATGAGAAAAACTCTTAAGCTTTTCTATTTACTCAACTTCACTTGAAAAATTTTTCTTTTTTTTTTTAAATATTTACTAATTTAATATGAAAACAAATTGGAAAGTTTGTTGAGTTCACATCTGCTGAAAATAAATAGAATCATAAAAATGCGAATTTTATTCATCATCGAATAAGGAATGAGAATTTTTCTGTAAACATATACATATGTATGTACAAAATATTCATAACATAAATCAAAATTAAACGATACGATGAACTTTTAACATTATAAGAAAGTCTTTATATATTCGTTTATATATCTACATATTGCCAATAAGGTATACTAGCATTTATAAGAATGGAAAAACTAATTTCCTTTTTAATATTTTTTCTTTTCACTGAACAATTCTGTTATAGTTACTCAATTTACTCATCCTATAGCAATTTTGTTACACCGCAATTCCAATTACTGCCGCTTATATCTACTTCGCGTTGCTAATATGACGAAAGGAAATAAAACTTTTTTACCTCACTTCACACGTTCCATTCAGCTTTTTCGTTTAATTTACAACGAGTACAAACAGAGCTTTATATTTTGTATGTCATTTTATAGCTATTTCACCAACTTGTTTTTCTTCTTACAGTATTATGATAATTTTCATTTCTTTTATATGTGTACCCAAACAAACAGACGCACAATACATATAAAGTAGATACAGCCAAAATCGGAAATGAAAAACAATAAAATTATTACTGAAAAACAATAAAGCTTTTCTACTTTTACTGTGATGTTTTTAGTAAAAAAAAAAATGTTGATGTGGGGAAAAGTTTTCGTTTACATAAAAAAAAGTTTTCCAAAAAATTACCAAATTTAAATACATAATTAATTTATTTTGTTACCGCTCTAATTTGTGTTGCTGATAAATTGACGGGAAAATTTGATTAGATTGACAAAATGTAAATAAAATATAAACTCGTGCATACTTGGATATTACCTATTTACACGAAAATTTACAAAATTGAAAAGAGACGCGTTTAAACACGCACACATACACAAAAATGATTCTAGTTAATTTTGATTATGTAATACAAATTTGATTAAATTGACGCGGTTTTAAAGATGTTTGCTTTGTTTTGGGTTAGGAGAACTCAATTTTAGTTATACACGGATTACCCAAGATTACATGAATTTTAAACACTTATTGAGGAGGGTCAAGGAATGATCCTCAAATTACTAAATACATGACAGTAAGTAAGTAGCAGAAAAAATACTTGCTAAAGTTATCTTGTGTACCTCATATGTCTGCAGCTTGTTTTACAGATAAAAAACAAAAAAGTTATTTAAACACAAAAATTTTCGACGTTTTATAACATTTCGTGAGACCTTTGGCATTTCATACAATTTGTGAATTTGAAATTTTTCCATCTGATAATTTTTACTTCGATTTTATTAAACTTGTGCTGCCATCTATGTGAGTTGTGACCACTCGATTTGTAGTAAGCTTTTATTTCAATTTGATCAGAATGCTATTCTTATGAAAATTCTATAAATTTTGGTTTGAATAAATCAATTATTTCAAAAAAAAAAAATGAAAACGATATTTTTAAATGATATCAGTAGTTCTATCAACATTAAAGAAGAAAAATAGTTTTCCATATATTTTATATGAAAAGTTTGAATTTTTCCTCGATTTTAATTCCTTTGTAAAGGTTGGTTTTTCACATTATGGTGTTTTAAAATCAAGGGGGCTTTGGTTAAATTGTTATATTTTTTAAAATCTAAAGCATAGAAATAAAGTAAATTTGACAAGTTGTTAAAAGGGAAATATTTTCATATAGTTGGTCATGCACCCATGCCTGTTACAACGACACTTCATATGGGCAATATTGTGGCTATGTAGGATATTTAGAGGAAGAGCCTACTCTATAAATAAGAGCCTTCCAGCAACGACTTTAGTCTATAAAAATCATGAGCTTTTGTATTATTTTTGAACGGAAATGCTCATAAAATATGTAATTTTGTTAGATTGAAAAATCGAGTCAAAATGTTTATTCTCTAAAGAAAATCTTCTTGAAAATAAGGTATTTCTGAACTTAAAAAAATTTTGTCTTTGTAATAATCGTCATAAACTCATAACTCAAAATGTATAAACAATACAATAATCATCTAGTTCATTGCCTACATTTAAATTTGAATTCGAATATCTTTCTATTGAACAACCTAGGTTGTTTTGATTTTTTGTTTTCTTCGAGCTCGTTGCATTGATTTAATATTATTCTCTTTGGTGAAAAACTTGTTGAAGGGGGCTTCTCTTACCGTTTTTGTTAAAATAAAACACCCCATCTTCAATATAATAAATTTTATAAATTTTATTCGCAACTGTTTTATTCACTGAATTACTCAGAATAATTTATTTCAAATGGTTTCTTTTACAAAATGTTTTGCTCGCTGTTTTTATTATTCGCTGTGCTTTCTCTTATAATGTTCTACTTTTGAGTGTTTTTGGAATATTACGGAACGCCTTTATATACAAAAAAAAAAAATGTTATACAAAATTGTTCTACAAAACACCTCACCCGCCATCTATCATTTCAATAATTATTAATTGCTATAATTATGTTGGTCCTGGTACTAAAATTTTATATTTTTGATCTTGAAGGTTAGTACATACCTGATCACAACAAATTAAATAATAATTAATTGCCAAATTGTAATAATGACATTTAGATTGACCAAAAATATATTTATCAACTGATCGTAATCACGAACGACTCTGTCTTAAATATTTAAATGCAAATATTGAACTTTACTAGGTTTTAAATAATGTTGTACCGATCAGCCAAAGTTTCAGATAAGTACAAAATCGTATCTAATTGCGTTCCGATGATTCTTTGTGAATTTTCTTTCATTTTAGGATTCGTCTAAAAACACAAATTGATTGGTATTAAAGATAATACGAATGGATGGGTGAGTAAATGATGACGTTATTAAGTTGAATTGTTATAAATTTTAATTATATTTAATTTAATTTACTTTATTTTTTTTAATTATTTCGGGAAAATTGGGAAACTTGAGAATCTGCGCTTTAAATGAGCTAGTCATTGGATTGTTTATTAGTGGTTTCAGAAAAAACTATTGAAATCGCATTTTTTCATACCAACTCTTTGACAACGAATTATTTTTTAGCCTTTCTATGTCCCTTTAAGTTCATTTTTCATAAGCCGGCTCTATTTACATTAAGATCGTTTTGATAGATGATAGATAAACGAGGCTTTCTTAAAATATTTGTGTTATTTAAAAAAAAAACGTTGGGCTTTGGTGACAAATTTTCGAAACTTTCAATTTCGTAGAAAATCATATGAATGGAAGTCATATGTTGCTTCACAATGCCAATTAACACGAGTCCTAGTTGTTTCCCTCTATTGCAACTGTAAGGCCGTAAAGAGGAAGAGTTGTATAGTAAAAGCAATATGCTGTTCTAAGAAAAATTAAAAATACCTCCCATTTCCTCCAAAACAAAAAATTTGCATTTTTCGCAGTTCCATTAAATACAATTAATTATTCTGAAATGTATTTACCACCCACATTTTTAACAATAATTACTAAAATATGAATAATTAATAATATGACAAGGAATGTTTTGTTTTCAACAGCCTAGCCTATAGGCAAAGGTGTATTTTTGCTTGTTTTAAAGAAACAGCTGTTTCGTTAGTTCAATTTAATTTAAAACGTTAAAAATAAAACATTTAGATTCAGTAAACATTTCAATTTAGTAAAAATAAAATATAACAGTGAATTTCATTGCACTTTTCGACTTCATTTTGAAAATAGAATACATTTTTCTATAAATAAACTCTTATATCAGTCAGTTTGATGAGCTGCTAATTTTTATAAAGGGCAAGTTTTCATTAATACGCCAATATTCATCGGGTTTTAAAATTGTTTCAACCATCTTAACCTTTTTTCTAGTTGTACAAAGACGCGATTCTGAGGAATAAATGGATAAGCAGTGGCACTATTCTGCTTTTCCCTGTGAACTGGGAATTGAATTATTGTAATATTTTAGTATACTTTATTTTTTCCAAAGCATACTATGGCGATTGGAATTTTTTCAAACTTTGGAAAAAACTAATTCCATTTTAACTCTACTGCATGTAGAACAAAATGAAATTAGATTGAACTAAAATTTGGAAAAAATACCAATCGTCACAGTATGCTGTGGAAAAAATAATACCAACCCTCTAAAGAAATTTGCGAGGCCTCGCATATTGACTCAAAAGCATATCGCAAGCGAATTATATTTTCATATGACACCACTACATAAAAATTTAGTGTACTATACGAGCATATATTGATTTATTTTTGGTTTCTTTGATGGGTAGCCATTTTTTTTTTCATTTAATTTAACAAAGTTCACCTATTCCAAATGAAGCACGTCAGTTAGAACAAAGATATAAAAATATTAAAACAAGTGTTAATAATAGTTAATACATATTAATAAGAGTTAGTATAAGAATTAATAGGTAGTGTGTTAATATAGTAATAATAATATTTTGAATTATAATAGTTTTTATAATATAATATAGTTTGTAAGTGTTAAGTAAGTATAGTGTTAATTTATTTTATGTATAAGAACATTTCAAAAAAATGGACAGTAAGGCATATTATCACGTACGACCGAACATAATAGGGATCCGATAGTGCAGCAGGATGCTGATATCGCTGAACTTGATTTTGAAAATAATCGATGTGAAAACGAATATGACGATTCTAATGAAGCTGAATATGCATCAAATACTACGACTTTATCGGACCAGTTAGACGATTTTCAAATTTTGAACATATCGAATGATATAGCCGAATGGTTTGTTGAGTTTAAAATTACAGAGGCAGCTGGGAATGGTTTGCTAAAAGTTCTACGCAAATATCATCCAAACTTGCCCAAAAATATACAAACGTTAAAAAAAACACCAAACGAATAGCACAAACGTATTGTTCCCATGGGTGAAAGATTATATTCACATATTGGATTGAAAAAATATATTGAAAATTTTCTTAGAAACAATAGATACGAAAGTAACCTAGTAGGTATTGACATCGATATTGATGGTGTGCCATTGGCCAAAAGTTCAACACATCAATTGTGGCCAATCTTGGGGAACATAGTTCCCTTAAAAGAAGTATTCTTAATTGGAATATTTCATGGAATAAAAAGCCATTTTGTGCCAATAGTTTCCTACAATGCTTTGTTGATGAACTAAATGACTTAAATGGACAGGGTATCTCGTTTGAAAACAGAAAAATTATGGTAGAAATAAGATCGATTATTTGCGATTCCCCAGCACGATCAATTATATTGGGTAAGTCATTTGCAATATGAGTACATATTATCAAATAAATATTTCATTATTTAGCTTTATTAATAGAAGAAAAATTAATCAATTTATTTATTAAGAAACTCCATATGTAATTCCATAAAATTTAATTAAATACTTCTTTTTCAATTTAATTAGGCGTCAAATCTCATTCAGGATATAATAGATGCACTAAATGTACTATACAAGGCATTTATTTACAACATAAGGTCTGTTTCCCATCGATGGATAATCCTCTCCGTACTGATGACAGCTTTCGCAACAAAGCACATTTAGATCATCATGTACGTCTCGACGGAATTCTTGTAAATGCAAACTTCGATTGCGTCAGCAGATTTCCAGTCGACTATATGCATTGTGTATTGTTAGGTGTAATGCGGCAAATGCTTAATATTTTGATTAACCAACGTAAGAAACAATTTTCATTAATGAAAAATGCTATCATCGAAGAAATGTATGCCATCGGAATTTGCAGAAAACAAAGCACGTTGGACGATATCGAATATTGGAAAGCAACTGAACTTAGAATGTTTCTACGTTACACGGGATTAGTTGCCTTCAAAAATATTATTGATGAAAAATATTATAATCATTTCTTGTTATTAGTATGTGCTATCCGAACATTGTGCAACCCGGAGGACTGTTTGACGAATAATGATTGTGCTGCCCATTTATTAAAATATGTGTTACACAATTTTCTGATATATACCATATGGTGAAGAAAATGCGTCGTACAACGTTCACAGTTTACTTCACTTGTGTGCCGATGTTCTTATAGTGCATTCAAATTTGAAAATGAGATGCAGAACATTAAGAAAATGGTGAAGAAAGGATCTTTTCCCATTCAACAAATTCTAAATCGAGTAAAAGAAAGAGAACATTATTCAAAATCAAAAAATCAATTATTATGCAATCCAATATTTTCACTTTCATCTTCTTACCCAAATAATTACTGTTTAATACAAGGAAAAATTTTAAAAATTCTAAAAATTGAAAATTATGTTATAAAAGGCCGTTTTATAATAAATTTAAATAATTTTTTTAATTATCCTATACCATCGTCTAATTTATCAATCTTTCACACAAATGTGGAACAATACAATGGAGACATGAAAATATTTTACCTGACAGACATCAAAACAAAAATCGCCACGCTTACTACTGAGATTGGATCAATAAATATACCACTACAACACATATAATGTTTTCTTCTATTGCAGATATAGTACGTGAAATCAAAGTTTATTTAATTTAACAGGTAATTTTGAATATGGCAAATAAAATAAATTAGATAAAAAGTAATGTATTTTCTCAATTTAGAATAATAGATTAACTGAAAATGTTTTCGGATTCCAACGAATTTCGAAGACTATTCGGAAAATTATCATTTTCAGTTCTTGAAAACGACAGAAACCCCGAAGACCAGCACCCAAAACCAAGTACAAGAAAAACCGCATTTATATCAGCAATATAGTGATGAATCGGAATTTCCAACATCAACAGCCAAATTTGGTTAGAAAAATGTGAATGTTCCGGCTGCTATGCATACCATAACAGCGACATCTATCGGTGCATGTAATTTTATCGCTCGTAAAAGAGCATTTGGTGAGGCTTCTGCATTACAATTGGAAACATTCTCAGCCAAATTGCAAACATTTATTTATAAACCTGTTCCGACTACTAAGAATATTAGAGCTGCGAGTATCACTCACATTAATAATGGATCCATTGTGGCTCCTAAAAGAACTATATTTCCGGCTGGATAACGAAAAGTTGATACTACCTAATACTGCGCTATTAAATGTTTTACTTAAAGAAGTAAAATATTTAAGGCCTGAACAGCAACATAAATTAACAAACCAATCGGATAATAGAGATGATAATCTCCCACAGCTACATCTACCTGCAGACACCGTCGAGAATTTTAAAGGTATTGATCATCAAATGAAAGCAGAGGAATACGAGATGCCTTTGGTAAGACAATCATAATAATATAATGCACATTATTTAGTACATTAACAAATTTGCAATTTCAGACAAAAATGTTTAAACAAATAAACGAACCGACCAATGATAATTCATACGAGCATGTTTGAAATCGGTAATTACTGATACCGCAGCAACAAATTTCCCGTGGTTTGGTAAGGGCAATAATATTCCGGTGAAATCATTCGCTATAATGAACATAATTAAAGGTTAATATAATAATGATCTACATGAAATATTTAAGGCTTTATGTTTTTTTATCATTCTAGAAACCACACTACAATGTTTCCCAACAGTGCCTTACATATGAAATAGTGATTATTATTTCACTATGCGAACGACCGAGTGCGTAAGGAAAATATGCATTCAAATAAATAAATAAATGTAATGAAACCTATAAATACAAATATAAAATATGAAATTTTTGTAAGGTAGAAATTAAATTCCTATAAACTTTTATAATTTGATAATGAATGATATGATAATGAATGAATATGAAATATGAAATTTTTATGAGTTAGAAATTAAAATCCTCAATAATGCTTTATTTATAATTTATTGTGATATTTTGAATAAAATAAAATAAATAAATTTCAAGCTTTTTTTTCAATATTTTAACATTATTTTAAGAGAGAGAAATGAAAAGCTGTTCGCTAGTGATTCACTTTAACATCGCCTGCATTTTATTTTTGTTTCGCCTGTAACTAGTTTTTAGCTCACCCGAATTTCGTAAGTGACTCTAATGTGAAGTGAATACGAACTAACAATACATTTACATGAGCTCGCTTTCATTTTAATTTCCATATGCCAGACGAAACACCAGCGAATCGCTATTGACTAGCCAAGACGAGTCATTTGCGAGGTCTTTCATATAACAATGACCTCGCTTGCGATTCGTCATGTTTAGAGGGAAAGTACACTAAAATATCACAATAATTCACTTCCCGGTTCCCAGGGAAAAGCAGAATAGTGCCACTGGCATAGGGAGAATAATTTCATTTTGTTTGATTTGCTTAGTAGCTCCACGAAGTCAATAGCTAAATTCCGTATTTTGCAATCGATAAAAAACAGCGGACGAAATCTCCTTTGATCCGTTTGGATGCCAATTCTCTGCCATAGGTAAAGAAAAAGCATTTACTTTCTCTAATTTTGATTAATTTTGAAATTTAAAAACATATTTAATTAGTTGAGAAAATGAAAATTTAATTTTTTCGTCCGAAAAAAATTATTTACAACCGAAAAAATTTAATTTTCATTTTCCCAGCCAATTAGAATTCTTTTTAGAATCTTTTAATTGAAAATAGTATTGTATGGTACATTCGGTCAGTCAACTATTTTGGAATTATATCGGAAAAACTAAGCAATTTTCGTTATTCAGTGGGTAAAGCGTCTTACACAATGGTTTTGATAAATATGGTATCATTTATATATACATATGTATAAGGTTCGGTTTTTTTGATGTTAGTAGCAGTTTGTTTTATTTTTAAAAAGGGAAACCCAAGATTGCTGACCAGCACGTATTTTAATGCACTGGTACTTGTAGGATTAGGAGGCCTCAGCCCGAGCTTTTCGACTTACAAAAGCGTCAGAGAAAGGGATGCTTCATAAATCATAGGAACTCAGGTTCCATTAATTTTAAGCTATTCGAAGCAACGTTAGAAAATCCAAGTGGACTCCCAAAAGTGGAAGATTTTTTATATTTTTGGGAGCGTGTACCTTGTGACGTGTACGAAAACTATCAGTAAATCTTTGTGTACGTTGTATACCAAGTATGAAAGAATAATTCACAATCAAAAAAAATTACGCGTTGCCTATTGTGTAATACGTTGGATACCACAATACACTACTACAACACACATGGGCACAATATGCTACCAAACCTTCTCGGTAAACCAACAGTTAGCAGTTTTATTACCGTCATAGCCATGGTTAACAAACCAAGAAGAAAAGGTAGACAATACATCAAAATATGCGGTTTATAAGTGAAACTGAGGCAGGTATCTGCAGGCTCATCGTCAAAATAATGTTACTATCGAAGCTACGGTATTTGACAGGCTGGTTCAACACCTGCCAGAAATTGATATTGTTACATCCAGATCACAGCCAGTTTATTTAATACTTCGTGCAGACTGTTACCCCGTTAAGGTTAACAACAAAATAGTCAAAGGTGGTCCAGAAGATCTCTTGGCAGGTAGTAACATGGATAATATAGTATGTCTACAAAAAATAACCACGGTAGATCTACCAAGGCAATTGAGGATCAACTAAGATTAATTAGTGAGAACGCCATTTTCAATCAACGGTAAAGATATTCGCTTTAAGGATGACCATTGCCAACTATGGGGAATTCAAAAAGAAGGCCGTCATGAAGTTGCTGCACCTCAAAAGAAAATTCGTGGAGGTTGCCTCCGGTCTAAAACTACGATAAGGCCTAGCGGATAAGAAGCATAAATTCATAATGACAGTCGATGTAGAAAAAATGTATCGACAAATCTGAATTAGCGAAGAAAACCGAAATTATCAACTCATTTTATGGAGGCATGGAAATGGACATCTAACTAGCCAGAAATATTGAAACACATTCCAACAAATGTTCAAAGCTTGGGCAAAGTTCAAATCAAACACACAACTCTCGCGCAACCGACCACCCAAAGGCCCTTTATTAGATGAATCATCTAAGGGCATATAACAATGCGGCTTTTAATGGTAAAAACTATGTCCCCTAGGTTTAAACAACTGATGAATAGACATCAGAAGGTGAAACGGTACAACTACAGCATTTTGCCTTAGTCTTGATAACCGTAACAAATAAAACCAACCTCTTCATAAAATTATTAGAAAATAGTTCAAAATACAACAAACTAAAGCGCATAGTCGCATATTTTACGTTAAAGAAGGTAGGCTGATACAAAAACTTTTAAGTTATGCCAAGAACAGGATTTCAACAAGGATCTTAAATGTTTAAAAAATTCCAAGACACTAAACAATGTTAGTAAATTCGTAAATCTACTGTCTGTTACGGATGAAGGTAAGCCTCCAAAATTCAAACCTTTCAATAGCCAGTAAAAGTCCTATAATTATGGGGTAACATAACAACATACCCGGCTGAATTTAGCACTTTTAAGAAATATATTTGGGCTCCTTGATGGTAAGTTCCGTTGTACGCCACGTGGTTCAGAGGTGTATAATCCGTTTTCACCCTAAACAACATAATACGGAACAGCCGGATATCTACGAGCATCTAGAGTGAAGCATGAGAAACCGTTTGCGAAAGCGGGTATCGTTTCTACTGCCCACATAAGTTTCATCTCCAGATGAAGATTGTGCATGGATATTTACTCTGAAAATGGAACCTATAAAGAAAGACTATCACACCGCAATAACAACATTACCATTCGAAATAACAAGTATATGATGACCAACAGTCATTTCGGTGACATATGGGATTACGCTGGAATTAAGTCAGTAAAATTTTACCTCAAGAGAGTTATAGGGTAAACCAATCAAATTGAACCTTGTTACAATTTTCGACATTTTAATACGATTAAAAAATGATCCGCTCGATTTAACAGCTTTGAGAAGAGGAAACTTTTTAATATAGGTCTCGTTAAGGTATAACCATTTACAGATATGAATGATAATGGTCCTTATAATATTTTCACCAACTGCGCAGCAGCCAAATAAATTGAAGAGCACCTAGCCAAACTAAATGGTGAACGACTTACGGTTAAGATAAGACGAGCAACAGCCTCGCCAATTGTAAAATTATGCAAGCTGTCGAGAGTAGGTTTCTAATTCTAATTTGTGGAAAAACTAGAAGAATGATAAGATTCATTTCCGAAAGTGAAATTGTCCGGCTCTTTACAAAATAGGAAACCGAATGATTGGTCTGTTTTTTAGATTATTATGAATAACATCCATTTTTTGCCGTTTTTTTAGAGTTGCTTAAAATAAATGATACCAATCAAGATTTGTTAAATGGACACAATTACCAAAGTAGTCTGTACATTATGCCAGAAAGTTAATGCCATTTTTATAATCAAAAGGCTTTCATTTTGATGTGTCCAAGCAATTGTTATAGTCATAATTAATTTAACTCCTTTTAATCATCAAAAATTCATAAGTTTGGTTTCTCTCTGGTGCAACGAAAAAGAAGAATTTTGTGTTGTGCTTTTTGTTTGTAATTTTTTGACAATTTTCTCTTTAAGTTAAAAGATTTTTATTACATTTTAATTTTACATGGATTAGTTAATTTGATTTTACAAAATATAAGAAATAGTAGCAGATGTGTAGATCCAAATAATCTTAGATTGTTTACCGGTTCCCTTTGATAGGATTCTCTCAGACTAGTATCGTCGTGAAATTAATTTAGAAAAATTAATTAGCTGTACAAAAAAAGTACGAAGCGTGATTAATTTTAAAAAAAAAAATTTATTAATTTAAAAAAATTTAAAAAAATTCCATTTGATCAAGGATAGAGATTTTTTGATTTGCAATTTTATGTGCTCGGAATTTTTATTTTTAAATTAATTGTCTGTTAATAATCAAATACCTAACCGAAACCGAGAATATAAAAATTCAAGTGTTTTGTATCTAAATAGGTTGATCGAATTTCAAAGACGTTTCAGAAATGTTGCCAATATATAAACAAGCTATAATTGTTTTACAACATGAAAATCAATCAAAACATAATTTAAAAAATTTATTTTTGAATAAACTATTAGCCAAAACTAATTCGACTTACATCAATGAAGATCATTATTTGGCCACAGCCCATAAAAAGACCGCGTTTACAAAAATGTATACACTTCGTGAAATTATTTCCTTATTAATTCATCACATCAACTCCGAATGTTTCTTGCCACTCGTCATGAATAATTTAAATATGCAATAAATTGGAGGTAATTAAGCTAATTTGTATATACATACACTGGTATAAGTATAATAAAATTTTATGTTTATTATTCTATTCTAAACACGGTTGACATTTATAATGGACAGTGCACAACATACTTGGCACCGAAATATGTAATATGTTGCTAGAATATATTATATAAATTTCCAAACAAATAAAAAAATAGATAACGATCCATACATACAGTACCTAAATCCTATTTTGAGCGTTTTGTTCCAAATACACCTAAAACAATTATCAGTCGATAATAATTGTTTTAGGTAAAAATAAAATAAAAATATTTAATAATTTAATTATCAACAAAATTATTTATTTATCGAATTATTTTGAAATTGAACCAAACAACAAAATAAATATAGATCCAATGAAATTATAGGTTTGGAACTATGTATACATATACGTTTAGAGAAAAACTAATTGATTTGTGCTGAATTTTCGTCATATTTTCATTAACACAAGAGGTTTTTTTCGACCCAACTTTGGCTATAAAATGCAGACACTTAAAAATTACGATTTCAAGCAACTCTGAATATTGCAAGATTTAAGTTTTCTTAGAGTCCAGCAGAATTAATCGGTGTATTTTCCACGTAAAGCAAGATTTCGATGAGTTCCCGAAGTTGGACTTCTACAAGTGGCAATATATGCTTAATAATTGGTTATTAACTTAATGTTATAATTCCTTTAAATCCGTTTTTAAGTTATAAATTTTCAAAATAATTTTTTACTTTGTGACAACTTTAGGACTGATGCCCATATTGTCCCACTTTCTACCTTGTGTCATATCGATTTAATTCAATATAATTGAGTTATTTATTGAAAATCGATTTTTTACAAAATATACTCTAGTGAGATTTTATAGTTAGAGCTAGAATTTAGAATGTAATTTCTAAATTTAGAGTTGATTAACTTTAGAAAAAAGAGCTCTAAAATTTGATTTAGACCCATCTAAATGTTGATAAATTTTGGTGTAAACGCCGTATTAATTATGATTATAGTTCGAAAGTGTTCAAAATGTAGGTTTTCATAAATGTTTACATCTATTTTATTAATTCGATTTTAATATCTAAAAAAAACTTGTATCTAAATAAAATATTTTAAATGTTAGGGAATCAAAAACCACGAATTGTGAAATGGAGTAAAAAATTTTTTATAAAATTTAATTTTGAAAAGTATAACATATAATAATTTAGATGTGGTATAATGGAAAGAACCGAGCGAGGGCTAAGAAAGGGTTATCTTGAAAGTAAAACAGATCGGTGGAGGAACACCGATAATGGTCCTTTTTCTATTTGTAAATAAAACACACATTTTGGGATGAAAAGTCAAAATTTTTATCGATTGACGTGTTTGGTTCATTACGAACACTTTCACTAACAGCTGACACAGCATCAGGAGTACGAACTGGATGAACATGTTGATATGGTCTACGACCTTCCACTGAACTAGTTTCTGCAAAACAATCAATAATTTTGCCAATTACACGCTCAGTAGGACGTCCATGCCGACCAAAATTCTCACATAGTTTTTGAACGAATATTTTCATAATAAATTTGGACAATCAAAATGCGTTGCTGTGTTGTTAGCGACTCCATGATGATAAATGGCACATTTTGACTATTCATATGTGAAAAAAATTTTTAGAACAGGTAACATTAAGTACTAAAATTCATTGATTGAAAAAACCAAAAGATGGCCCACACCGTATCTAATTCGACTGAACTATCCCTATTTAGTAGAACAACTATACCGTTATTGATATTTTTTCCTAAACTACAAAATAAGCGAGTTACTTGCAAGAACGTACCCGTGACCCCCGAAAAGGCTGGATTATTATTAATTATTTTTACAATAAATCTGAATTTGCTTTAAAAATTACAATATTTTTTTATTTTTTTGAGTGAAACTTACTAAAATTTTTTAGCAGCACACTTTTAATTACACTCCTGGACAAAATTAACACATAAAAAATATCGCGCCGGTCAATTTTAATGTTACTAGTGTCACGTGATTAGACATTTATATTTTCAATTATGGAAACCTGATAGACGTAATCTTGTAGACAGAAGAGGTGGAGAACGCTACAAACCGTGTAACATGGTGTAAATTGTAAGCTTTGGTGGGGGTTCAATAATGCTTTGGGGTGGAATCATTTTGGAGGAACTTACGGAGCTGGGCGAGATTGGTTTGAGGATGAATGCAGACTGGTATGTTCGAAGCATTCTTGGCTATCACGTTTTACCACTTCATAGGTTATAACAGTTTTGTGTTAATGCATTATAACACTCCAGTCGACATAGCTACAATAGTACAGCAATAACTCCAAGATATCGGCATTAGTGGTCGATCACATCTGTAACATTCTAAAACGCCATATTAGAGCAGAGCTGAGAGTTGCAGCAAGAGAAAAATCTCGAAAAAATTATTAAAACCGTTCTACTTAATATGCCGAGAAGGATGCAGGCAGTAGGGGAGGGAATACCCAGTGCTAAATTGACTAATAAACCGCTTTTGAAAATAAAAATAAATAGTACGACAGATTTTAACACTTTGTAATGAAAAATAGCCGCTATGTTATTCCGTAACTTTACATTTGGGCCCCTTTTGATAAAAATATTATTTTGGAGTCATTTGATACCAGTTCCACTGAAATTGACCAGCGGGATTTTATTTTATCACAAAAAAAATAATTTTGTCCTGTAGGGTACCTTGTATTTTTTTTTATACATGTAGTAGGTAGATAAAATACGAAATTATTTAGTATTTAGTGTATTGTAGTAAAGTACCAAAATTGTAGAATTTTTAAATAAAAAACTTAATAAAATATTAAATTACGAATTATTCCTATACTATTTTGATGGGAAAATTTAAATTATGCCTATTTCAATGAAAATTACGTTTTTTTGTGTCTTTATAACGGGTTAAGTATGTTAAAATGCCCATGTCCACGAGAATCGAAATACTGTATCTTCCACAAGAAAGCATCTAAATTTAACCTTTCTGTTTGACTACCACCACCACAATGTGGTAGGTAAAAGTATTCTCTTCACGCTATTACCTTTTTTGCGTTAACTACATTCTTCGGTTCAGTTTGAGCATTTAAGTGGTAAACAACAATATTGAAATGAGCTCCATGAAAACGAGTGTGAAGCAGGTAGCAAAACACACCAAACCATCTGTGGCATTTGTGAAGAAATGTATTAAGCGGTATAGCGTCTACGGAAATGCGAATGACCTACCTAGAAGAGGTTTAGATAGTGACTTCAGAGAAGGACGACAAAATCATTTCGAAAAAAACCAAAACTACGTGTCAATCAACACAATTCGACGAAGGCTTGGAGAATTCGACATTAAAAACAGGAGCACACAATATAATCTTGGGAAAAACAAACTGAGCTCTTACGAAGACAAATCTTAGAGAAACAAGAATAACAACCTCGCTAGTTTTAATGTCTAGGTATAATTGGAAATAAATATCAATTTTTGAGATACTTTCTTGTGGAACATACTGTAAAACATTTGCAATATGTTCAACCGTTATGAAATGTACACAATGTTAAATATCTACCAGACCGCCTCTTTTCTCTGTGGACTAAAAAAACCTTTTTATGTTTGTTATTTTCCTTGCATCTAGTCCATTGCTGGGGCCCAAAAAAAATTCATAAAATTTTCTTATTCATAAATACATATGTAATCTAAACAGTTTTCATCCGATCCTTAACCATTAAAACGTTATAAAGTCATAAAAAACTCATTATTTCTACCACATGTAATAAAAATGTCAAAAGTTTTGGTCAATAAGTTTTTCTTTTTCAATTAAATAAAGGGAAAGCTAATAATGGGAATGCAATGATTTTTTTTTACATACTCCATCGTATTACTGTATATCAGTAGGCGACCAAGTATTTATATACATATTCATTTATTTCAACGTTTGTTGCTCCGTGAACGGGGAATTACAAAAATACTGAACAGTATAAAAAACTGTGTTCTGTTAAAACAATTTTATTTAAATTATTTTATAAATATCTTTGTTTAAATAAATAAAATTACGTTTGTCTGTTAATAGTATGTATATAAATTGCATTAAAAATCTAAAAATCTTTTTATTCACTTTTGATATGTAATATTCCGATAATTTTGATTTCAAATAAACAAAATAATAAATTACTCATTGTTACTCCATAACTCAACGTGCTAGAGGAAACGTGAGTAATATTTTCATAATCTAGTGAAAAAAAAATGGAGGTGTGGCCAACACACGACTTTCTTTTACGAACAGAGGATTTTGGGAAATTTAATTATTTGCATAATCTAGTGAAAAAAAAAAATTAAAACAATGAAGGTTGCTTGAAAAACTAGTCCAGCGAATAAAGGAAATAAATATGAAAATTAAAAATCCGACAAGTACCGAGGTCGTATGAACGAGGAAAGGGACGAAAAAGAGTTGTTCACCCCTTTTAATGAGTTGCAGGTTTAGGAAAAATATCAAACAGCGAAGTAGTTATTTTTATCTTAAGCCAACAAATGCGAGTAAAAATAGACCAGAAGAATTAGATAAAGACTTCGATGAGTGGCCGAATGGAAAAGGTCTCAAAAAGGAGCTGTTAGTCCCTTTTAGCTGGTCGCGGTCATTTTTTACAAATAAGTCGGTTATTTTGCGTTTTAGGTGAAAATTTTTAACGGCAAAGTTGTTTTACGGAAAATTTCCTTTCGATATATATAAATAGTTGCTTATTTTTATTAAAAATCTTAAAATTACAATATTATAATTCCAATAGTTTCCCTTTTAAAATTTTTTTCAAAATAATTTTTAAAGTTTATGAGAATTTAAAAATTGGTCCATTTTGCTCCACTTTCTACTGGTTCCCTTAACGAGTTAAATGAGTTATTTGCTGAAAATCGAATTGTTTCAAAGATGCTTTTCTCTTTGCTAGTCGAATTTCTTCGTAGAATATCGGTAGGAAAATTCCTATACAACAATATTGTACTTTAACACCTAAGGGGAGAAACAATTATTTCTCGATCGTCTCCCCATTGGGCCGACCTCGGGACTCATTGAATTCTTAATCTAAGTGAAAAAATACATAGACTGAAAAAACCTTCTTCCCGTAGTTAGGTTGGCCTGCAAGGCTTCGCAGTATATTTGTTTGGTCATAAGCAACAAAATATTTGTTGGACAGTTTAGGGGGCGCATGCTGGGGCAGTTAATATAGACAGACAATATTGACAGTTAATATTGACAGTTAATAAAGACAGGCAGCCGCCACTAGAGCAAGTAATTTGGTCTTTGGTGAAAGTAAAATCATTAACTCCAAAAATCTGTTTTGGCAATATTTCTACAGTAGTCATTTATAGATTATGATTATATACCAAGAAAGGTTACAAAACTACACCTTATTGAAAGGATTAGACAATAATCTAACCGAAAAAATCGCAAATGTCATTAAGTTGAGTCATGTATGGCCAGCTATCAAAAACAAAACGGGTTACTATGTTTTGCATACGTTGTACAGTGGCTCTTTAGTATGGAGTAATTAAGTCATACCAAGCTGTACAATTTGTGCACTAAAAGCTCGTTACTGTAATCTATCAGACGATCACGGTTAAGAAGTCGGTAAAGATTTCTACATACGGTTGCTGAGTGTCATATTTCGTTAATATGGTGATTGAAATTGAGGGTGCTGAAAGGAGTAACGCCCAGATAAATACCTCACTTAATATCGAGAAGATTTGTCCATTAAAAGAAACGTTTACCACCTTGTTAAATTTGTTTGAAAAATTCTTGTGACAATAAAAAAATATCACCAGAGTAACATTCCATCTATCGCAATAGACCAAAAGAGAATCAAGATACGCTTGAATTCTGGCAGAGCACTTTAACTCACTGTAACTGTTGGGGAAAGTGATAATGTCATCAGGGCATGAATATCAGGCATAAAAAACATATTTAGAATGGAACAAAAAACTTTTTTCGTGCAAATCCGAGTTTAACAGTAAACAGAGAGCAGGGCACCACAGCAAATTAAACGCCTGCTGGATATCTAGGAAAGCAACAGCCACGACCTTGCGACGAGACTTAGTCGTTAAAGGTAATTCAGAAGACAATTCAAAGCATCCGTTGTTGTTTTCTGGGAAATAAGGCTAAACTGCTCAACAAGAATCCAATGATGAACCACCATCCAGAGCTTACGCTAAACTATTCTCGCCAGTAGCTTGATAAGTCCACTCAGCAAACTTCAGCGGAAAAGCTTCTGATCTTAAGGTAATGTGCGTGAGCCAGAATACTATTGGTAATTACTCCGTTGAATAATAGCTGATATAGGAATTTTATGATGATGAGTTTATAATGCCCCGTTAGAAATACCAACTTTTAGTTTTTCCAATGATGCTCGTCATTTTCTTGACGTTAGTGGCCTCCGAGTGCGCCATGAAAGGCACTCTTAAGTTTAAGATAAAATCGTTCGTATGGTCAATTAACATTAAAACGCAACTCGAGAGGTCGCGCTAAATATAGTTTCGTAAAAGTCCGCGATCATGTTAACAATTTTATGAGAACAATAACCGGGTCATTTGGCCCTTAACAACCGAATTCAATTTCTCAGTGGATTGGATTGTTCTAATGATTTAAATAAATATGTTTGTCTTATCGAGGTTCAACTTTCTGAGCTTGGCACTGATTTGCTCTTGGTTTACCGACTGATTTTCTCGTAAGCAAGCCTGGTGGTGGGGTTAATTAACGTAGCAGTATATAATATTGACCAAAAATCATGCTTGATTCTTCAGAAATTTGTAAGTTTGACCAGTTCTCCCATGATATAACAAAACATAGTAAGTCCATTTTCTTAGTTTTGAGATAAATGCACTATTATGTTTTTTGTTCAGCCATTTGTATAAAAATTTAAAGTACTTTGTTTTGTTCTTTATTCATCAGATACTATGATTGTGGTGATATTACTATAAAAATATAAATCATCAACAATTTTGCAAAACATAGTATATACACAACATGCTATGTTTTGTAAAAGAATGTGTGGCATACTATGTTTTGTAAAAGCAATTTCATAAAAATGGTGCACTTACTATAAAATGAGCACACACGTATCTCAAAAGCTAAAAGTGGTATACGAAAACGGATTACAGATTTGAAAAGAGCGTAAAATTTTAAGTCAGAATTTCGATAATTTTACAAAACATAGCAAAAGCCATTACTATGTTTTATTATATCACAGGAGAGTTGTACTATATAAGCAGGCGGCTGCCGCCCTACCCTTAATAACCGACACATATTTATACATAGCTATGTCAAACGTATGTGAAGTTAGCCAGCAATTTATATCCCGAAAAGGCGTTTTCAAACTACGTGTGTCTTTGCTAAATTGTAAGGCTATTTCGCATATGAGACGTAAAGTTAGCCAGAAGTTTTCATCCAGAAAAAAATGGTAACCAATTCAGCGATTTTTTTTGATAATTAAAAAAATTAAATGACATTAAACACAAATAAATACACAAAATAAAAATCATTAAAGTAAATTGCTAAAGACTTATTTTGTAATAGTTATACAAATGTTTTTTAATTAAAGCAAATTTATATTTATCTGGTATAGCAAAAATAAAAATCTCTCGGATTGAGGCTACAGTGTTTTAAGATTGGCTATATTGACTATGTATATTCTAACTTTATGCCAAAAATTATTAAATTCGTTCCGTGGCAAGTTTGCCAAAGATCATCAAAGGCTGAATTATTTACGCAATGTTGATAGTTTAACTTCACATATTCGTCTAGTACGGCGATACTAAAAATCTCTCGGATTGAGGCTACAATGTTTTGAAATTGGCATACTGTAGGCTAACTTTATGCAAAAAATTATCAAATTCATTCCGTGGCAAGTTTGCCAAATATCATCAAAGGCTGAATTACCGTTATTAATAAATTTGGGCATAATTATAAATTAAATTCATTTGTTAATTATGCACCAGATGGAGCTCATTACGTAAGCTACTGCTACCGTAATGAGTTCTGGGATATATATGATGACTTAACCGAAATAGTTATCCAAAAAAGGTCATCTAAATTATGCAGAGTAATCCCTCATATGTTAGTATATGAAGTAATTAAAAATTAATTATCCTATATAGATACAATATTTTTAAATTAAACAAGATACAATATTTTTAAATAATAACGTTCAGAATGATAACAATTTCGGTTCTATAATTAAACAAAATACGAAAGTTAGCCGGGGTTTATAGTAACTCGCCACGGAACGATTTCAATTAATTTTTGTCAGAAGTAAGCTTATAACCTCGCGAAAAACACGCGCAAGACTTACTGAAAACTGCTTGTCGCGGAAAACATCAAAGGAAATCCTCGCGGAAAACATCGCGGAAAAACCTCGCGGAAAACATCGCGGCAAGACCTCGCGGAAAGTATTGCGCAAAACTTACTGAAAACTGCTGGTCGCGGAAAACATCACGGAAAAACCTCGCGGAAAATCTTCGCGATATGCTGCGAACTCTCACGGAATAGGTCATAATTTGACGCTAAATACTAAAGCTCTGAAGCGACCGCTATCTTGAACTATGCTAACACGAAGTAAAGTAAATAGTTCCATGTGATTAATGGAGTTATGTGTGGGTAAAGTGCTGGAAGATTGTAAAGAGTGTAAAACTCAGAAGAATAATTTTGTTGTAAAACTCGCATATTTAGAAAGGAACTTTAATATTACTGAGAAGGTTGATGGTGGTGGCGTTGCCTTTCTTATTAAAAAGTCTATTTTGGTTTCTGAGTTGGGTGGTATTGATGATATTTTTGAAAATATATTGATTAGGGTGAAAATTGAAGATGGAAAATTTCTTGTTATTTGTCTAGTATATTTTCCTTCAAATTCTAGTAAAATTGAGCATTACGAAAAATTTTGTAACAAACTTTCTGAAATGGTGTTTAATTCTCCCAATGATTATCATTTTCTAGTATTGGGGGATTTCAACTTGGCTAATATTAATTGGAGCTGGAATTGCATAGATATTTCTACAAAACTCTCTTTTGGTCGAAGTGCTAATCTCTTATTGGAAACTATGATCCTTACTGAGCTAAGACAGCACAATCATATTAACAATGCTCTTGTAGGACTTTTGATCTTGTGCTTTCTAACGTCGATTTAAGGAAAATTAATATAAACAAGAGTTATCCCTTAACTAAAATCGATGGTCACCACCCTCCCTTGCACATACGAGTTGAATTGTGTGTGGAGAAATGTTTGCCTTACCAGCAATTAGTTGTACCTAACCTTAAGATGCTCAATTATACTAAAATTCAAAAGCAACTTGATTCACTTGACTGGAATTCCATCTGTTTGAGTTGTAGCGTTAATAAAGCGGTTGATAAATTGTATGAAATATTATATAGTTATATAACACGGAACAATTGCTCTATTAAGAATTCTAAATTCCCGGTATGGTATTCGATTAAATTAATTAAATTAATTTTTATCAAGAAAAAGTACCATACTCGTCATCACAAATTTAAAAATTTTAGTGACTATGTAATTTTTTCCAATCTTCGTAAGTGTGTGAAAAAGGAAACTCGTAAATGTTATGCAAATTATTTGAATTATATTTAAAGAAAACATAAAGAAGAACCTGAAATTGCTTTGGAGCTATTCCCAATCACTTCCTTCTGCATCAGTGTATCCTTCGTGCATGAAACTTGGTGATATTGAATCTACTGAATCATGTGTAATAAGTAACTTATTCGCTGATTATTTTGAATCGGTATATGTCGATGACTCACATGATAATTTATATCAAGCTAACTTTAGTGAGAATATAATTCATACCTAAAAATCATCTATTTCACTATGCAATTTTTTTGTTATTTTTGTTATTAATAAGTGATAATACAACACTGTTGTATTGTCGCTGTGGGAAAAACGTTGTTATGGCAATAGCCTACTATTTATTATTTTTGGCGATTTTTATTAATAAAAATAAATTCATTAGAATCAAAGTAACACACAACAAAAACAAAATTCTTATAGGTATAACTATCTGTCAACTTATGCAATTACAAAATATTTGTTTTTTTTTTTTTTATTTAAAATAAATTTTATTTATTTATTTTATGTAATTACAATCTAGCCTCCTGGACTAATTAGCAATTTGTTTCTGACTTAATTTACTAACTTCAATTAATCTATGGCTTCTTCCCATTGGCATTCCATAGTGTTTGGTAAATTGATGTAAACCACATCTTTGTTGTGGATTTTAGATCAGCATAATGCTGCTTAAACTGACAATCACACCAGCTCAAAAGGTTTGGTTCTTTTAAGTCTGCGAACTAAATTCGTGATGCTTAGGAGCTGAGTTGCCTCAATGTTCACATGTTGGCGGAGCCTTTCTTCATGTCTCCGTGCTTTTTCCTGGATTTCATTTAAGATGAGGTTCATTTTAAGGTCCCTATGAAGGTCATTGTTCCTAACATACCAAGGTGCATCAACGATGTTCCTTAATACCATATTCTGAAATCTTTGGATGATATTTACGTTGCTCTGTTTGGTACAACCCCAAAGCTGAATACCATAAGTCCAAATCGGTTTCAATATTTGCTTATAAAGTAGAAGCTTGTTGTACGTTGATAAAGAAGAGTTCCTTCCCATCAGCCAATACATTTTTCTGTATTTAAGTCTTAATTCTTCACTTTTCTTCTTGACGTGTGCTTTCCATCGTAGTTTAGCATCCAGGGTCATGCCGAGATACTTAGCTGTGTTCGCATGCGGTATTATTTCCCGATTTATGGTAATCGGAATATGTTCGATTCGTCTGTTTGTAAAGTTGATGTGAACTGATTTAGCTTCATTTAGTTTTATTCTCCATCTTTTTGTCCATTTATATATTTGAGTTATAGATGATTGTAACTTCTGTGTTGATTCTTCGTTGCTTTTTCCAACAGCTAAGATCGCCGTATCATCTGCAAAAGTTGCCACTGTGTTGTTTTCTAATGTAGGAAGATCATAAGTATATAGTAGGTATAAAACCGGCCCTAATACACTGCCCTGTGGAACTCCTGCATTGATTTCTTTCAATTCAGAAAATGTATCATCTAACTTAATCCTGAAGAACCTATCTTTCAAGTATGATTCTAGTATCTTAGCAAATTGCATTGGTAGAAGATTCCTTAACTTGTGGTTAAGTCCTTCATGCCACACTCTATCAAACGCTTGTGCAACGTCTAGAAATACTGTTGAACAGACTTTTTTCTCCTCTAATGCTTTCTCAATTATACTGGTTATTCTGTGTACTTGATCAATTGTTGAGTGTTGGTTGCGAAAACCGAACTGATGATTTGGGATCAAGTTTTTACTCTCGATTATCGGATTTAATCTTTTTACCAGAAGCTTCTCAAAGAGTTTGGACATGACTGGCAATAGCGAAATTGGCCTATAAGACGATGTTATGTGTGGTGGTTTCCCAGGTTTTGGGATCATAATTGCTTCTGCAATTTTCCATAAGCTTGGTACACATTTGATTCTAAATGCTGCATTTATAAGATTGGTGAGTTTCACCAGAGCTTTCCTTGGCAGTTCTTTTAAGATTTCTGCAGTAATAAGATCGTACCCAGGAGCTTTTTTCGTATTCATATTAGCTGTTATCTCACGCATGACTTCTTTTGGTGTTGTGGGTAGGATTTCTTTACTTTCTTGCACAGCTTGTTCAGTTATTATCTCGGCTTCCAACGTTTGGTCTTCATGTGGCTGGAATATTTTTTCGAGGTGTTCGGCAAATTCTCGAGCTTTGTCTTCATTATTTCTAGCCCATTTCTCACCTGCTATTTTTATTGGGGGAATCTACATTATTGGTCTTTTGATTCTTTTGGTTGCTTTCCAAAGAGAATACTCAGTACTGTTATCATTAGTTAATTTTCTTAAATAGTTGCTGATTGATTCATCTTTCAATTCTTTGATCTCTCTTCTTAATTGTTGAGTGAGGTTGTTCAAACGAGTTTTATCTTGGGGGGCCCTTGTTTGTTGCCATACTCTTCTCGCTCTTCTTTTTTCTGCGAGGAGTTCCCTAATTTCCATAGGGTAATTGTTTCCCTTGGTTTTCGTTTTAATTTCAGGAGTATTTTCCCAAGCTGATTGCTGTATATCGTTTACAAATTTGTGAACTTCTTTGTCTAATTGTTCTTCAGTCTTTAATGGAACCATTAAGTTAATTTTTTCTTCTAGCGATAGTCTAAAGCATGCCCAATTAGTGTGATTATTTACTAGGAAAGGGTTTCTTTCTTTTTGAATGATTTTTTCACTTAACGTTAGAAGTATTGGTGAATGATCAGAGTTTAAGTCGTGGCTTTCATCTACTTGTACATAATTTACAGATATGTTCTTTATTATAAAGAAATCAATCAGATCTGGCACTTTGTTTGGATCAGTTGGCCAGTAGGTTGGTTTTCCAGTTGAGAGGGCTTCACAACTGCATTTTCTGATAGCTTTTAGGAGTTCTTTACCCTTAGTTGTTGTTAATCTGGATCCCCAGTGGACATTTTTTGCATTAAAGTCTCCTCCAAGTACAAATCGTTTTCCTAATTTACTGAGGAACTCGAGATAATCTTTTTCTTTCATTGAGTGCTTCGGTGGGCAGTAAATACTAGCAATACAAATAGAACTACTTTTGGATTTGACAATAACAGCAGTTGCTTGCATTTCTTCCGTTTCATATTTTAACTCCTCATAGTGATGAATACTATTTCTAATTATAACAGCACTACCTCCTTTAGCAGTGTTTCCAGGGTGAATAGTGTGATATATTTGATAATTTTTAAATTTAATGTTTGATTGTCTAGTGAAGTGTGTTTCCGTGATGAGACATACATCGATTTTTTCTGTGTCCAGGACCACTTGCAGTTCCTGTTGATGTTGCATCAGTCCATTGGCATTCCAACATAAGATTCTAAGATCTTGGGCCATTTTTCTGTTTAGGGAGGGCTCCCTTAGTGCTGTACTCTAGTTTCTGTAATCGCTCATCAAATGTATTTAGTCTACTTAAAATTAATTTAAGTGTTTGACTTATATCGTCATTTTGAGCACTTACAAAATATTTGTAATAAACAAATATAATCTTTCATGTTGTGAATTTAAGTTTTATCTTTCACACCAATTCATTATATTCTCCACCCAAATATAACTCGTGGTCCTCTTAAGAATCGATAATTTTTTCCAAATGTCACTCATGCGTATCCCAAGCTTTAGAAAATGCAACTCGTGCTGCGCACTCGTTGCATTTTCGATGCTGGGATACGCATTCGTGACATTTGAAAAAAATTATCGATAATAAGCGGACCACTAGTTATATTACGTCTGATAATAATCGGTATTATGATTTTGTCGATCATATCTCTGAAGATGATGTCTTTAAAGTTCTTTCCTCACTTGATATTAAAAAAAGGGCTGGTTCCGATAATTTAACTAACTATTTAATTTCTCGTTTAAAATTTCAGCTAATTAAACCATTAACTTTTTTATATAATTTGTCATTGAAAGTGGGCGTATTCGCTTCTATTTGGAAGAGAGCTTATTTAGTACTAGTTTTCAAAAAGCATGACGCTAGTGATATACAAAATTATAGACCTATTTCTATTTTAAACAGTTTTAGTAAAATATTTGAAAAATTGGTTTACGGTATTATATTCAATGAAGTTGAAACCTCCATTAGTACATCAGAGTATGGATTTTTTCCTAAACGTTCTACCACTACTAACTTGTTAGATTTTACAAATTTTGTTTATACTAATGTTGACATGGGAGGTCAAGTTGATTGTGTTTACACTGACTTTGAAAAAGCTTTTGATACTGTATCACACGTTATTTTACTTAAAAAATGTTGGAGGTTTGGGCTCCCTAAGCAAATTCTTAAATGGTTAGAATCATATCTATCAGCGCGTACTTAACAACTGAAATTTAATGGTTTTCTTTCAAAAAAAAAATTGTTGCAAAATCTGGTGTACCTCAAGGTTCTACTCTTGGCCCACTTTTATTTCTTATTTTTATTAATGATCTGTCAACCATTTTATCTTGTGAATACTTATTATATGCTGATGATTTAAAGATTTTTACACGCATTCAAACTCTTAATGACTGTAATAAACTCCAACGTGACCTGCAAAAACTTATAACATGATCCAGTCTAAATCATATAAAGCTGAATATAAGGATATGTGTTGTGCTTTCCTTTACAAGAAAAATAAACCAAATTGAATTTCCGTACAATATAAATAATTTGATATTCTTTCTTCTTAATGTATAAGTGCATACCGTTTAGCAGTCGAATTAAAGATACTGATAGAATCAAAGTATTTAAATTACAGTCACTAGAAACCAGAAGACTTTTTCTTGATGAAATATTTCTTTACAAACTAGTTGATAGCTTATGTGAGGCATCATCACTTTCATCTCTTAAGTTCTATACTCCTTCTTATAGAGTCAGAAATGAAAGATTATTTTTTCCGTCTTTCTCAAGATCAAATCTTGGTTTTGCTAACCCCTAATTGAGATTACAACTTAATCATAATGAATATTTCTTTAGTTTTGACCTTTTAAGGTAATCTGTTGATCATTTCAGATCGGTCATCTTAAGAGCATTAAACTGAATATTAACCAAAGGTTCAATGGTATCTAAATAGTAGAAGTTCAGTTAAATTTTTGTTCTTTTTTTTTTTTAAATTTAAAATTCATTTCACCAAACGAATATGATAAGTTACAGTATCAACATTGCGTAAATAATTCAGCCTTTGATGATATTTGGCAAACTTGCCACTAAACGAATTTGATAATTTTTTGCATAAAGTTAGCCTATAGTATGCCAATTTCAAAACATTGTAGCCTCAATCCGAGAGATTTTTAGTATCGCCGTATCAGACGAATATGTGAGGTTACAGTATCAACATTGCGTAAATTATTCAGCCTTTGATGATATTTGGCAAACTTGCCATGGAACGAATTTGATAATTTTTGGCGTAAAGTTAGCCTATAGTATGCCAATCTCAAAACACTATAGCTTTAATCCGAGAGACTTGTAGTATCGCCGAACCAGACGAATATGTGAAATTAAACTATCACTATTAACTATACAATTCAACCTTTGATGATATTTGGCAAACTTGCCACGGAACGAATTTGATAATTTTTTGCGTAAGGTTAGCCTATAGTATGCCATTTTCAAAACATTGTAGCCTCAATCCGAGAGATTTTTCGTATCGCCGTACCAAACGAATATGTGAAGTTAAACTATCAACATTGCGTAAATAATTCAGCCTTTGATGATATTTGGAAAACTTGTGCCACGGAACGGATTTGATTCCGTGCCACGGAACGAATTTGATAATTTTTTGCATAAAGTTAGAATATAGTATGCCAATCTCAAAACACTGTAGCCTCAATCCGAGAGATTTTTATTTTTAACCCCCCATTACCAGATAAATATTAATTTGCTTTAATTAAAAAACATACCATATGTATAACTATTACAAAATAAGTCTTTAGCAATTTACTTTAATGGTTTTTATTTTGTGTATTTATTTGTGTTTAATGTCATTTAATTTTTTTAATTATCAAAAAAAGATCGCTGAATTGGTTACCATATAATTTTTTTCTGGATGAAAATGTCTGCATAACTTTACGTCTCATACGTGAAATAGCCTTATAATTTAGCAAAGACACACGTAGTTTGAAAACGCCTTTTCGGGATAGAAATTTCTGGCTAACTTCACATACGTCTATGTCAAGGAGTTTTGTAAACCTGTCAATTCTACAGTCGATTTCATTTGTTGAACCGATTCGCTGATCAGTCAGCGGAGCGATTTTTTTTTGTGGATAAAATACCTAAAACAAGGGCAGTCCGCATTTGGAACAGGTCAAAACGATCCGAGACATAAAAAACTATTAGCTAGTGATCAGAGCAAAACTTATTTAGTGAAATAACATCATCGTCAAGGGCCACCTCCTTGACCAAAATCACATAAAGAACTGCGTCACAGCGGGTTACCAAGCGGGGAAGTAAATGTTGGCCGGGGAAGTAAATGTTTAATGTCATCCAAAGTATGAAATCCACGGATTCACACCAATAAAAAAATCTGCAAAATCCATAGTGATGGCAACGGCCATGTTCAAAAAAACAAAGGGGGAGACAAGACATACCATGTACTATGGCCTTCCACTTTTATTTAAACTCCAGCAATTTTAAATCGGAACTCCGCCCTGGTCGTGTTAAAAAAAATGTAATTCCTCGTAGTGATTCTTTCAGTGTATGGAACATTATTGTGCTGATGAGCAAATTGAGAGTGGACTAATTTATGATCAACTAGGGACGTTACTGAATAGTTGAAGTTTAAAACTAAACCAGAAATCCGAAATCGTTCTTTTTGGAAACACACAAATTCAAAATCCATCTGCTATTTAGTGAATTTTGAATTTGTGTGACCAAATTTATTTTCTCTTTTGTCTTTATTTAAAAGTGATTATTTTTAGCTTTAATTTCAATCTTGTCCATCGAGACTTTTATCAAGTTAAAAATTCTCGTTAATTTTGAAGTATTGTATAGATACATCTCTCTGTATTTTACTTGGATGTTATCAATATTTTCAGAATGAATTTTTATAATTTTAAACAATATTTAAATAGAAAAACGACAGGAGAATTTTAAATCAATAACAAAGCCAATATTTTTTTTAATCCGAAATGTAAATCTTAAGTTTGTTTGTATTTTCGCCATTGATTTTCTGTATTGAAATATTTAATGTTGAATTTTTGACTATTGATTTTGATAGTGCAAGCCTAACGGTTGGTGTAGTCTCTACTTTACTAGTCTGCAAATTCTCATCCGCAATTTTATTTTTTGTTGAATATTTCAATCAGTTCTAAGCACCTGTACGAATAATTCCATACTACGATTATTGACGTTAGTATTTAGTAGCGAAAAAACAAAATCAAGTTAACAAATATACGCGATTAAAAGCGGAGCTTTGAAAGCTGTGTGCCAACTATTGCTAAAAATACTTGAAAAGATGATATTTCCAGACTTATATTAAAAATAAATTAGCATAGTTATCTCTTACATCGCAGTTTCTAAAATCTAACCTCTTCTAGCCGTTTTATCTAGCATAAAAAAATATTGGGCAATATATCACTATACAATTATTTTTTTTGGATTATTTAACCTAGAATCAATCATAAATAATAGTTATAACAACGTTAGCCCCAAAATCAAAAATATATCAAAAAATATGTATTCTCCCACTCCACAAATCATATTCGTCATAATCCGATTTTCTAATCATTGGATTCAATCAATTTAACAAATTATACACATTCAATATCAATTTCATAGGTTAAGTGATTTCATACAAAAAAAAAAAAAAAAAAAAAAATGTAGTAAGTAGTGTATAACAAATTGTTATCATTATTTTCAATTTGGTCTGTCTGCGATAACACAATTTATTTAGATGTGTTTATTGGAGGACTCCGCAAAACCATCAATATAAACAAAATTGACTTAATCAAGATTTCCACCGTAAAATAAATGTTGTTATCTACACCTATAAGTAGGTGCGCTTAGGAGAGCACACTAGAATTTAATTGACAGCGGATTTATAATGGTTCTTGTCTGTAAGCTTACTGTGATAAGATACGCTTGATAATCTCAAGTATACGCTTGGCTGATAAACGTACTTGAGATTATCAAATTTTTTATTGGTTAAAATTTCTATGGAATGTGTCGACTAGCAAGTAATTTCATGTAAAGTAAGTAACTTGCATTTTTAACAGATCTAACTTTGTCTGGTAGTTTAAAATAATATCTGTAATCTAAGAGCATCGGATAGCTATGATATGAAACATTTATCCTTTATGACATACTACGGTAAATGGAATAAACGTTTTTTCCTCCCTAAAAACAGACTGGCATTATTTATTTTTGTTGAATATAATAAGACACTTTTAGTAGATGGAGGATGATGTGCCCGTTTCAGTCAATTAAACTAATTAATTGAGAGAATCTGTTTCACATATGGAAAGATATTTGTAATGATCTCATTACGATTTTCGATAAATTGAACGTAGAGATGCATGTGAAATTTTCAGCCGTAATATACACACATAGTTAGAAATGTTACGTCAAAATTAAATGTTTACTAATGCACATCTGTTTTAAAATTTGCTTATCCCTCAAAGTTATCAGTATCGTGTTTTAAATTTTATTAACAAAAAAAAAACAGTTATCGATAATTCACGTGCGATTATATCGCACCGCTTTATTTCTTATCATAATTAAATCAAAGTAGGAGTATAAGTTCGTAAAAGAGGTATACGTTCTTATAAATGTCATGCGATAAGACACCACACTATTAGTCTTTTCAATCATTCAGAAAATATATTTTCTTGATTTTATTTTTGTTTTTGTTTTTAATTAAAAACTTTGGATCGATAAGACTTAGAATGTAACACGTAAGTAATGTACATCACATGTGTATTGTACAACACAACAAAATATCTTAATTTGTTCTACATAGATACATATGCACAAAAAAAAAAAAAAAAAATCATGAAAAGCAGGTGGCAAATTTAATTTAAATTAAAAATTTTCATTTAAAAGAAAAAAAACAATTTTCATTATTTCCCACACAACAACAATAATAATACTTATAAAAATGAAAATATATGAATGTACCAAAAAGTATTTGCGACAACACAAGTGAAACACTTTACAATACTAGCTCGTAATAAAACGTATATGTTTAAATATTTTCTTGATTTTCCGCCCATCTATTGGAAACCTCATTTTATCTACCATTTAATTAATTTGTATTTCGATTTTATTTTTCTTTATGCCGGGTTTATAAATTTCGAATAATTATACAAGTTGAAAACTATACAATTTGATATATTTATGCGCTTTCCAGTAGACTCGGAAAAGTTATTTGCTTTTATATTATGATAATTTGGCTTTTGATCTTAAATTTTTATTTTCTTTGTAGTGCAATATCTACATATGTATATAATATAAAAATACTGATATACATGTGTGCGATTATATCCACTTTTGAGTGATTGATGCTGATTTTATGATATCCACGAGAGTATTTACGTGTATAGGTTATATGACGCGCGCGCACAGATTTAAAATATAAATTTAGATTTTTTCGGAAAAATATTTACGAAAATATGAATGAATTCAAATAATTTACCAGTAAAATCAACAATAATCGGTACATTTATTAAACATAAAGTCAATAATATCAGATCGTAATATCTTCCTAATCATGTTTTAGGTAGAACATTTTTTTTTATATATAGCTAATATACAAAAGAACTCTTGTTGAATTTATTATCATTGGCACAGTGCCAATTTCAATAGATAAAATGTAAAACTCAATACAACACCGAAAAAGATAATCACGCAAAAGAAATAAAAATCAACAAACATCATCAGCCAGCAGTACCAACTGTTGGGTAAATTTTAGTAAAGAAATTTTTCATTTAGTATGGGAAATTCAATTGTATAAAGATGTATTGAGTGACATTATAACTTCCCATGCACAATATTTTAAGTATTATGGGTGGGAGAAGAAAATTGGTGATTTTCTGTGTGTGCATTTGGGTACACATCTGAGAGAGAGTGATAGTGATACAGTATTAATTTGTCTAGACATTTTGGTTGTTGAACGAAATTTTAACAAAAAAAAAAAAAAAAGAAATTAAATTTTTTGTGAAAATGGTATCGGATATAAAAATAGTAAAAACTTGTTTGTAATGTAAGCAAATTTAACCCCGTTTGACCCAGTGAATGTGCTGAATTAAATTGATTGTTTAAAATGGTTAGAGGTTAGTTTTCATATCTAAAATTCGAAATCAAAAAACAAAACATATAAATAATAAATGTAAATTTGTCAATTTCAAATCAGCATAGGAACCAAGCGCCAATTTTAGAGAGAAAAACATTCGATATAAAATTTTATTTAAAAAAAAAAATTGAATGCAACCAAAACTGCTGTAAAATAATTTCGTGCATGAAACCAAATTAAAAAACTCGATATATTAGAGAAAATCTTATTAGTACGTATTGAGGGTACCTATAAAATTTTAAAAGGTCATTTATATATTTTTAAACCAAATCAATTATTTTTTATACTTTTTAACAAAAGCAAAATTTTCATTTATATTTCTAATCCAGGTACTAAATATGACCAATGAATACCACTGGATTATTTATTTTTTTTTAAATGCTAACTGTGCTAAAGTTTGCTAAATTAATTTAGTCAATTAGTTGAGAAGCTTTTTCTGTTTATTCACGATAAACCAATGCCTCACTTTTTTATGTAATTTCATAATAATAGGTTTTCCTTAAAGGGCAATAGACAACCGACAAAAAGACAGAACCTTTTTGGAACTTTATTGCAGAAAATTTGAATTCCGAATTACCCTTTAATCTTTCGCGGATAAACAAAAATATTGCTGGATCAGCATAGGGACCAAGCGCAAATTTTAGCGAAAAAAAAACCTCGATATAAATTTATTGTAGTTGGCTAGACGCCTGTGCAATTTTTAATCATTTTGCTATGTTTACAAAACATTTTGACGTTTTGACAAAATTGTTGTGACATAAAGATTAGGCGCGGATACTTTTAGTTGGCGCGATTGTAATTTCTTTCCAATTAAAAACAAATAGAATAAATTGTATTTAATATGATTGTTTAAAACATCGTTGAGCCAATGTACACCAAGTTTTGCAGTTACATATAACGGCATGTGTAGTCTAAATTATCCAATTGAGGTCAGGGAGTTGGTTAGAGAGAAACGGAGGGCAAGAAAGACCTGGCAAAGGACACGCGCCCCAGAAAACCAAAAAATCCTCAATTTTAGATGCAATAAACCAAAACAACTTATAAAACAAATTAAGAATGAAACTATTAACAAGTACTTAAATGGTCTCACCGAATATAAAGATACTGATTACTCTCTTTGGAAAGGAACAAAGAAATTAAAAAGAACCAAAATGCATGTGCCGCCTATTAAAAATGGGGAAGGAACTAGGGCCAAAAGCGACAAGCAAAAAGCTATTTTATTTGCGGCTCACTTGGAAGACACCTTTCAACTGTTACCTAGGCAAACAGCAGATGAAAACATAATAACAGTTAGCAAAATTGATCAATATAATATTCGATGTGTAACATTACAGGAATTAAAAAATGAGATCAAGTGTAATTTGAACGCAAAAAAAGCTCCAGGATATAATTTAATTACTGGACAAATCGTAAAAGCCATTCCCGAGAAGGGACTACGAAAATTGGTTCAAATTATCAATGCTGTCTTCAGACTAAAATATGTTCCACGGCAATGGAAGGTTGCTGAAGTAATTATGATCCCTAAACCAGGCAAACCAGCGAACGATAAAAAGTCGTACAGACCGATTTCACTACTTCCTGTAATTTCAAAATTATTTGAAAAATTACTGCTCAAGAGACTCAAGCCAATAATAGAAGAGAGAAATTTGATTCCACCATACCAATTTGGATTTAGAGAAAATCACTCTACGATAGAACAAGTTCACAGAATAACGGATATAATCGAAGACTCACTTGAGAATAAGAAGACATGCTCCAGCATCTTCTTAGATGTAGCACAAGCTTTCGACAAAGTTTGGCACCAAGGACTTGAATTTAAATTGCATCGAGATCTACCTAAGCAATTCTATCAAATTCTTAAATCTTATATCGCATACCGACATTTCCGTGTAAAATATAACCGAGAGTACTCTGAATTGAAGAGAATATCAGCAGGCATACCACAGGGTAGCGTACTGGGTCCTATATTGTACATCCTGTACACCAGAGATATGCCAAATACAGAAGGGGCCACCGTAGCAACATTTGCAGACGATACAGCTATTCTGGCGACTGGAAAGTGTATATCAGAAGCAACGACCAAACTTCAAAAAGCAACCGACACAGTGAGGAGTTGGACAAAGAAATGGCGCATTAGCCTAAACGAAGCAAAGTCGGTTCTCGTAAACTTAACAAAGCAGAAAATTAACTGGATTCCAGTGGAACTTAATTCAAGGCCGGTTCCAAATGCAAACACAGCCAAATACCTCGGCATGACTTTCGATTGCAAGCTTAGATGGAAAGAGCATGTTAAAAACAAAAAAGAAGAATTGAACATTAAATATAGGAAAATGTATTGGCTAATAAGTAGAAACTCTGAGCTCACAATATATAACAAATTGCTGTTATATCAACAAATACTTAAACCAGTATGGACCTACGGTATTCAACTTTGGGGTTGTACCAAGAAGACAAATGTACAAATGATTCAATGTTTTCAAAACAAAGTGCTGAAGAAACACATTCAGCGGATATCTCGGCACTAAAATGCAGACATACGAAGTTTGTTGGATGCCACCAATGCAGTAAGAAGACTTCAAAGGCAGAAACCTTTGGAATTGGGCAGTTGTATTTAATTAGGATAGAGAAAAATAATTACTATGTAAATTCAAACGGGAGTAACCATTGGGCCACTGCCCGTCAAATGTGAATCTTCATTTAAGAAAGATAAATTACTAAATGATTTGTAAATCAGTTTTAATATTAAACAAAGGAAAAAAAATGTGTAGTCAAACAGACATGCTTCTACGTGTCATTTAAATAAAGTTATTTATGGGGTCCGGGTCAAAATGCCGCGTTTTAAAATGTCGCGTTTTAAAATGTCGCGTTTTAAAATGTCGCGTTTCAAAATGCCGCGAGGTACAAAATGTCGCGTGGTACAAAATGTCGCGTCTTAAAATGTCGCGTTTCAAAATGCCGCGAGGTATAAAATTTCGCCTGATACAAAAAGACGCGTTTTAAAATGTCGCGTTTCACAATGCCGCGAGGTACAAAATGTCGCGTGATACAAAAAGACGCGTTTTAAAATGTCGCGTTTCACAATGCCGCGACGTACAAAATGTCGCGTGGTACAAAATGTCGTGTTTTAAAATGTCGATAAAAAATCGTCGAAAATATATAAGGACTTAACTTTAACATTTTAGTGAAGGAATATTCTAATAAATTTCAACATTTGCGTTCTTTTTCTTAGACCCACTTTATAATTACATAAAATTACATTTATAAATAATTTCCATTCAGTGAAGGAAAATTTTACTATATGTTTAAACACAATTTGCTTGTTTCAAATAATTTTTATTAAATTATTTATTATTTCACATCATATTGTATTGATTTATAAGGGATTTTTCAAAACGCGTCATTTTAAAACGCGTCATTTTGTACCACGCGGTTTTTTAAACCACGCGGCATTTTGAAACGCGACATTTTAAAACGCGACATTTTGTACCACGCGACATTTTTTTCCTCGCTGCATTTTGAAACGCGACATTTTAAAACGCGACATTTTGTACCACGCGACATTTTGTACCTCGCGGCATTTTGAAACGCGACATTTTAAAACGCGACATTTTGTATCACGCGACATTTTATACCTCGCGGCATTTTGGAACGCGACATTTTAAAACGTGACATTTTGTACCACGCGGCATTTTGAAACGCGGTATTTTAAAACGCGACATTTTAAAACGCGGCATTATGAACGGTTCCCTTATTTATGATATGCACTGCAATTTTCCAATGAAATGTAACAAAAATTGTATATGTAAGTCCCAGTCCCGGTAAAACGTCGCTTGGTTTAAATGTTGACTCTTTTAAAGTTTCATGGTATTTTAAATTCTCAAACTCTTTATGAAAAATTAGCGCCTGTCCCAGCGGATCCACCAATAATTTTTGATAACCACGAAAGTATTAAGGGTCCAACGGAATTCAAATTTTCTTCAATAAGGTACCAAATTGTCTTTTTGTCGGTTTTATGTTTCCCAATAGTAAGACATATTATTATGAAATTACAAAGAAAAGTGAGAGATTTGTTTACCTCGAATAATTTCGCAAACGTTAGCACACGTACCATTTTGGGTTGAAAATATGTAATCACAAATAATCCAGTCGTACACTTAAATTATAGATGTAGCGTTTTCTTTGGTAGCTGACATAGAAATAGAAAAGCAAATTATGCTCGCATAACTTATGTAAATTTGTGAAAAAATATAAAGGATAATTTATTTTGGTTTAAAAATCTATAAACGACTTTTTAATATTTTATAAGTTCCTCAACTAATAAAATTTTCGCTAATAAATCGAGTTTTTAATTTGGTTTCATACACGAAATTATTTTACAGCAGTTCTGGTATCATTCAATTTTTTTTTTTTTTTAAATAAAATTTTATATCGAGCTTTTTTTTATCTAAAATTTGCGCTTGGTTCCTAAGCTGCTGAGACAGTTGCTAAATTTTCAAATAAAGTTCGAGAATTTGAAACACTATGCAACTTTAAATGAGTCTAGGACTGGGACGAAAAGATAAAATTTCAGTTGCAATTTTTGTTAATTCATTTTAAAGTTCCATTTTATAGATTTATTTTATTTAAATAATACGTAACAGCAGTTTGTTTGACGGCATATGCCGGTATATCCGCAAAACAGTTAACAATATTTGGTGCACATTGGCCAAAAGATTTTTTAAACTCTCATATTAGATACCTAAAATTTAGTCAATATATTTTTAATTGGAAATAATTAAAATCGCGCAAACTAAAAATATCAGCGTCTAATCTTTATGCCACAACAATTTTTTTCAAAACGTCAAAGTATTTTGTAAACATAGCAAATGAACAAAAATTGCACAGGTCTCTGCTGTAAAAAAAAATTTTAAAGTTGAACATATGTTTTTCTAGCCAACTACAATAAATTTACATGGAGGTTTTTTTTCGCTAAAATTTGCGCTTGGTTCCTATGCAGGTTTTAAATACATAGTTTGTTTGATCATCACTTAATAATTCGGGCCCCTAAAACATGTTAAAGTATATACCGCTATTGATTATTGATCAATGAAATTTAGCCTCGATATTATTTCCATAAAAAATAATACTAAGGGTCTTTTCCAATTACCGACTTATTTCAAACTTATTGACTTATTTGACGCCATCTTAAATAAGTCGGTAAACTCGTTCCAATTCATTTTGCTGACTTATTTTGACAGCTGATAATAACAAAAAATTGTGTCTGTTTTTTTTCTTTGTCAAATAAAATCTTAATTAAATTAATAAATAAAATGGACGACAAAAAACAATTTTTGTCATTAAATTATTTAACAAATAAAAATATGAAACTGAGCATCAAATTAATGGATGGCGATAAAGTTCTGTTGAAGTGTCTGGAAAAACGTAAAATGTGGGAGGTATAACTTTTTTTTTAAATTGTAATTCATAAATTTAAAATAATATTTATATCTACTTATATCAGGGTTTGAAATATTGCTCTATGAATATGACGCAATACTAGAATGGGACCCACTATTAATAAAAAAACACTTACGTGTCTCGAAAGAGGCGTTCCAAAAATTAGTGAAACTTTATCCGTCGAAACGCCACGGGATCATCTACAAATGGAACTGGGAGTTACTTTGTTTTGGTTGGCGGCAGGAACAAGCTACCGTGTGGCTAGTACGGCTTTTAACATACCAACAACAACAGTATTCAATATTACCCGGCATTCGCTGGATATGATATTGAACTTAATCAAACACATTATTGAATTGCCTAATGAAGATGAGCTTCAGAGCAAAGGCCTCAAATTTGCTAATCGCGCAGGCTCACACGCTTTCCATCAGGCCGTTGATCGCTATCGATGGAACGCATATCAAAATAAAATGTCCAACCGATCGGCATGATGAATATATTAATAGAAAATTGGACTACAGCATTCAATTGCAAGGTACGTAATATTCATTTTTAAATATAACTTTGTATATCCATAGTTGAACTGTGTTTATTTATATAGCTGTTTGTGATGCAGAATACAAAATTTTGCATGTCTGCATTGGGTGGCCAGGATCGGTTCACGATCAAAGAGTATTAAGGAACAGCAACCTATATTTGAATAGAATATATCCTGCACGAGATTATTATTTACTGGGTGACAGTGGATATCAGTTGACGCGTCATCCTATATCAATAATCACTCCATTTACGGAAAACCGTTCGTTAACCCCGCAGCAAAAAAATGTAACCACCTTCACAGTAAAGCAAAAATAGCTGTCGAACAGACATTTGGACAAATGAAGACTAGGTGGAGATGCATTTTCCTTCGTTCACTGGAACTTAATTTAAAAACTTGTAATAAAGTTATTGCCGTTTGCTGCGTACTACATAACATTTGTCTAAATGTTGGAGATCTCATGACCATAGACGAGGAATTTCAAAATGAAAATTATTTTCTAATGATGAAATTTATGTTCAGAAATATAACAATTTAATTTTATGTAAATAATAAATATATTTAATAAAGCTTTTAAAATATTTTACCGCAACAACAAATTATTATGAATATGACAGAACACAAGACAACAAAATATTATAAATATGACAGGATTTTCGTGGTTACATGGATCAGAACTGTATTGTTTACATGAACCCAAATAAGTTTTTTATGGAAGTAGTTTTTATGAAATAAGTCACCTCATCAGCAGACTTATTTGAACAAGTCGGTGAAAACAAATTAGTCGGTAATTGGAATAGACCCTAAGGCCCAAATCGATAGACACAACTACAAATTTTAGTTGCAGTCACAATTTTTTTGAAATTGAAGTTCGAATACCGTATTTTTAAACCAGGATAAAACAGCAAATTTAATCAGGAATCTAGTATACAATTTCCAAAGATTAAATTTTTTCAAATAAATTCTACCCTTTTAAAGATGTCTTATAATAGCGCCTTAAACATTATTAAAATATCTAGAACCATTTACACATTCAATAAACCAAATAGTACGTAAATTACCCGACCTTAGAATAACACTGTTGCATCTACTCGATGCATAGTTTTGAGAAAATGAAGTTTGAAAATTTGAAGTGCTAGAACTTTTCCATTTTATGGATAATTTTCATAGAATTGTGGTAGTGTACTGTTTTGATTTATATTTTTAAAATAAAGTAGTTATTACATTAAAAATGTGCATAATTATTGAAATAATTGAAGCTCCAAAAGTAGATACAACTTTGTAACTGAACTATGATACGTTTAGTCTTGGAATAACAACAATGTATCTGGCAGATACAACATTGTTATTTTGTATGAACCAAAATATACCACTTTCGTAGTTACATCTTTTTAATTATGGAAAATTAAACTAAATAATTTTATATTACACAGAGAATTCAAATTTATTGAAATAAAACTAAACGGTTATACCGTAATATTCATGTTTTGAAATAAAAATATATAATTTCAGTCTATAAAAGTTATCAGTTATTTTAGTTTTTATTATTACATTTCATATCACATTTTTTTTTTAAATTAACTTAAAATAAAATATACATTAATTCAGTTTGGTATTTAAAAAGAAATAAAGTTTTGAAAGCTTTAAAAACAAGAAAAATCGGTTTGTTTATATCACTTTTCCTAATTTTCTATATCGAGGCTCTTGTAAATGTGGTCTGCGACGTTTCCGTTTCAGTGAAAACAGTCCGATTTGTACGAACGATTTCGGCACTTGAGACCGGATTTGTCTCATCAGATTGGATTACAGAAGGTCCTTCTAATTTCAAAATGACTTTGTAATACTTAATATCACTAAGGGGCATGTACTGAAACATAACTTGTAGATGTTTCTTTTTTGTGTCTGATAATTCTGATTTTTTTTTTTAGCGGCTGTAATTCATACACATCTGATGAAGACATAATTTTCCTGGATCTCTCTAAACGCCTTATGCTTTGGGTAGTTAACTGACCTTCACTATACCCCAAAGAGTATTCGACTTCATTGCTTTGTTGAGTGTACCTCAACATTTTTATTTTGGTGTAGGGAATTTTGGAAAAATCAAAACACATTTTCCCATACTGCCCAAAGTCCATAAAATCGGTTGCAGTCATTTGCATGATAATTAAAGGATTCTTCCGGTTCACAGTTTTAAGCATTCGAATAAGCCCTATTGGAGAGAAATATTCGTTCACTGCCAATACCTTTTCAATTGAACTATGAATATGGTCTACTTCCTGGATTATTCCGTGACCTGGAACTGAATATTTCATGCAAATTGAATTTATTTGAGGGTTTTGTTTAATGACATGCAAAATTGCAGTCGACATAAATGAGTTTTTGTTTTGTGGCACGCACGAATCACTCCATGTAATTAGGTTATAGATATCACTATTATCATCGAAAACTCTATTCAAAATTTTCACCAATGCAGATGCTAAATCATTGCCGGTTCTACATAATGTATATTCCGTCCATAAGCAACAATATGATTTTTTACTACTACTCAAATACGCAGTTAAATTATAGATGTTTAATTTGGAATAGTAAAACATCGGGCCAATTTCTGATCTTGGGCAATTTATCACGTTCTGTAGAAACAGAGGATCGGAAATTCTCCTTCTTTGTCAATAGCTTTCTGCTGTCTCATGTTGATTTTCAACTCGACATGTTGTTCTTCCTCCAAGATCATTTCGGATGTGATAAGTTGTTCCTGCTCAGCAACTTTATATTTTTCGCAAGAACCACATCTATCACTCTTTGGTTTTTGAAAGGCGATATTAAATTTTGTACAAAAAATATGACGATAAAAACTTTCCTTCACTGGCACTGGATCTTTTGTGTATTCTTTGTAAAAGTCATACATCTTGACAATGTTCAAATTTGGCTCTAGGTAATGCCGGGTTGTTTTAGCTCTGCAATAATGAGATGTGATTCTAGGAAATGCATTTATGTGTGCCATGACGTCTACAATTTTTTCCTGTGGTGTTCTCTTACTGCTTTTCCGCCCACGCATATCTCCATTGGACATCTCAGATTGTTCAAATTTATATTGATGCGCTGTATAGACTGGTGATTGTGAAATGCTGTAAGTTCCCAGATAAAAATTTTTGCACACCGTATATGTATGGCCAGAAACCGTCATAAAGTAGGAAAAGGTGAAAGACCGACGGGATTGCATTTTCGTTGTTTTTCTTGCTGGTGAATTACGGGTGGTAGTTTTTAGGATAAAATCCCGCTTTCTTTGAACATCTAAGGCATAAAACGACTTAAACTGTTCTTCTCTTTCTGTTTTCGTCACATTTTGGGCACACAAATATTTACACTTATTGAGACAGTCTTTTTTGGTAAGAACCATTTTGCATGGAACTGTTTTCCCTCGAACATTCACATATTCCTCACCTGCCTGACATTTTTTTTTACGAACAGAACTTATCCAATTTACAGGATTACGTCTACGTTTCCTAGATTTTTTTGGAGTTGATAGTGATGGTTCATCATTTAACGGTTCGCTTGATACGTCGATTAAGGAAGGAATGAATGGTTCAATCAAACAGTTCTGCGCCAAACCGACTTCAACTGCTTTAACAACCTCAGATACAACCGTGGAATGATCTAATAAAATTTCTTCGCCGAGTAAAATTTGATCACAAAAAACAATATTTTCGTTGACAGGTACATACAAATTCAACTCTAGATCTGCCATGATTCCTATTTTGTAAAATAAACATTAAATCTATAGAACTAATATAAAAATTAATTAAAAAATAAATAACTTACAGTAGAATTTACACGTCTTTCTATTTTGAGCGCCAATTTTGAACTGTCATTAAGCGTTTTTGAGCATTACAAAATACTAACTACTCATTTTAAAAACGTAAGAGAGAATAACAAAGTTGTATGTACAAAAAGAGAAATTACAAAGTAGTATCTACATGAAAAATATTTTGTATTGGAATTACAAAGTTGTAAGTGGTAGATACAATATTGTTTACTCAATGAAAAAAGAGACGGTGGTAAAATTATGTTACTTACAACAATTTTTATTTGTCTATATAAAAAACGAAAAGAGATAGCAAAATTTGGAGTGCATATTTAAAAAGAGCGCATGTGAATTAGTATATAGACATATAAAACTCAAAAAGTCAAAAAATGTTAGTTACAACAGTGTTATTCTAAGGTCGCGCAAATGTCAAGAGCAGTATACAGAAATGGGGGATCACCATGTTTTCTAGAAAATCTGATATCAAGATTTTATCAAATATGGTTTTTTGTAACTTGCAAATTTTGTAAAAAAAAATGAAGCAGGAAAAATGTTTGATAAGCCTGTGAAATAACTTCGATTTTCTTTGAAAGAAAAGATATTTTAAATCATTCAAAAATAACAAAAAATTTAAATGTAGGTACTTATTTAGAAGAAATGGCAACAGATCTTTTAAAAGAAATAAAGAATTTTGACGTCAGCAAAACCTAGTCAGTTTCAGATTGAAAAACGTGATAAAAAATAAATAAAAATCGAAAAGGTTTAGACCCGAACTCTAAAAGCATTTTGTTGATTTATTTCACCATACAATTTCTCATGTAGCTCCTTATGTATAAAATAAATTATAGGTGGGTTGGTCAACAAAATCCTTAATATTCGAATAGCCTGAGCAGAGTAATGTCCAAATCAACAGGGCTCTTTCCCTTGGATTGCTCGAAAATTTACCGTGAATATTGGACGGCAAAAAAAAACTATAAAGCTTTTTTTTTACAAGAAGACTTAAAAATGAAAATTAGGACGGCCCGATGTAATCTGATCACAAATTTCAGTCTTCCATGCCTAATCCGAAGACGGTATTGGTAAATTCCCTTAAACAGCGGCTTGTCAAATGCTCTCTTGATTTCTAAAATAAATGAACTAAGCTATTTTTATGTAAAATAATGTAATTATAAAAACTATCCTTGTAGTAACATGTCACAATGATCTTATTTCTATGGATCTCTTAACTATCTACGTATATTAAACTATTTCTATGGTAAATTGTTTTCATTCTAATTGATACAGTCAGGACTAAATTTTCTACTTTATTGGCCAATTTTTGGTTAGACTGATGTTGAGCATTTTTAAAAATTCTGTGTTTCAATTATTAATTCTGTTTTGTGTTCTCTGCAACACCGCCGAGAGATAAAGCGGGTGCATCGGTTCAAACCCATTTTCGGCCCCTAATTTAGTTTTATTGGAGGCGGAAACGAGACAAAAACAAAACAAGGCATTCTCCCAAATTATGAGAAAACGTCAAAATTCAACTGATATTCTTATACCGGCAGTACAGTTGTTGAGACATCAAAAAGTATCAACAGTTGCTATGTTAACACACTTTGGTATAGATCTTGACTCATCGTGGATCTTAACAAATTTTTTATTCAAACTAAAGTACTGTTAAGTCGCCGCGACTGACATTGCTATACAACTAAATATTCCTAACATTCTTTTCAATTTGGAAAGAATCTTTCCAGTTTTAATTTGCGCATTTCTTTTAGGAGTTTAATTGATGGTAGCATAGTATCTCTAAAATATAAAGAAACATATATAACTTTTCTATTAAAAATCAGGCCTTTCGGGCTTTTTGGACTCCGGTAAAAATTACCGTCTCTAACTGACCAAATTGGATTAATCAACAGTGTCAGGTTGGAAGATGTATCTTTTTCGAACCACAGAGGATTTCAAATAAAACTGGGGCTACATGTGGAGAATAGCACGCAATATCAAAACATAAGGATTTTTAATTATGAATTGGCTGCGAAAAGTCCGTTTTGGAATGAGTTACATAACTGCACAAGCTTGGATGATTACATTGCTGGTATTGAAAAGCTGGTCATTGTTCACACTGAAGAGAAAACTTTAAATAGGCGATCAGGGTTTAAGCTACCATGGATGACTACTGAATTGTACTCTGCCATTCGCACAAGAGAAAAATATTTTAAATTAATCGTAAGATATCCGGATTGTGATTACTTGAAAAATAAAGATACATGAAAGATGATTTAAAATACAAAATCAGAAAAACAAAGAGGGAATTTTACCATATGAAATTAAGTGCATCAATTAATAAACCAATGGAATTCTGGAACCTAGTAAAAATGGCAATATCGAATAAGAGAGCTTCCAACATTAAACAGGAAATTGTGCTTAATATTAATGGCTGTCGCAGTTGCTAATGCGATGAATTTGTACCTCGTCCATGCTTGTGATTATCTTTGGCCAGAGATCAATATGGATATTGCGGAACATGATGTGAATATTAAACTGAACCTAAATAATGTTACTGAAGAAGAAATTTTACAGAGTATTCGGAATCTTAAAACAGCGACAACTACGAGGCGAGACGGGTTATCAAGTAAGTTCCTTCAGTTTTTCGAAGAAAAGTTGAAGAGAGCTCTTACTCGCTTGATTAATAAATCAATCTTGGAAGGAAGATTTCCGGAAAGGCTAAAAACCTCTAGAATTATTCCAGTATACAAGAATGGCGATGTACTTGAGCCGACGAATTACAGACCAATCTCATTACTATCTGCTATCTCAAAGGTATACGAAAGGGTTATAAATAATCGGCTGGTCGACTTTCTAGAAAGAAATAATGTAATAGCGCCAGAGCAATATGGTTTCACAAAAGCATCCAATACTCAAGCAGCATGCCTTGCGCTAACAGACTTCATTTCTGAGAAAGTTGATAAAAAATTAGTCGTTGCTAGTCTTTTTCTGGACCTAAGAAAGGCATTCGACTCGGTAGACCACGATGTTTTGCTAATCAAACTTCAGCAAGGATTGAAGCTTGATCCTATACAAATCTTGTGGTTCCAGTCGTATCTCAACTCTCGTCCTCAAGTTGTTGCTCTCAACCACACCGAGAGTGAACCTCTGTATTCTTTAAATGGAATCCCGCAAGGATCCATACTTGGCCTTGTTTTTTCAATATTTACATTAATGATATTTGTGGCTTAGATTTGAAGGAAAAATTCAATTATATGCTGACGATGCAGTTATCAAATACAGCAACACAAACTTAAAACACCTTTATGACTGTATGCAACACGATTTAAAACTATTGAATCTATGGCTCACAAAAAATAAACTCGAATTGAACACCAGTAAAACCAAATTCATGATATTCACTAATAGAAAGATACCAGAATCTGTGATTAATGAACACGTCATCACTTATTGTGGAGTAGAAGTTGAAAGAGTTAGCTCATTCAAGTATCTTGGATTAATAATAGATACAAATTTAAAATGGAAACTTCATATTAACATGATTAAATCGAAAATTCGCCCATATATTTTTTCTATTAGACGAATGAAACAAATTTTACCTCGAAATTCTCTTGTACTTATCTATAATGCTTTCATTTTAACACATTTGACATATCTCAACCCAATTTGGGGAGCTTGCGCTGTTTTTTGACGGGAAGAACTAGAAGTGCTGCAAAAACGTACGCTAAAATATATATACCATCTACCTCCACGTTACCCAACATTAGGTTTGTTCTGCGATATTCCTCAACTACGACTTATATAATACAGTGCGAACTTCTGGTTTTGATTTTTAAAATTCTAAAAGGATTTATAAAGCTTAATCGATCCCTCCCACAAACCTCTGCAAGGCATTCATATGAAACACGACGTCGTTCTCATTTCCAAATCGGTATAACTCTTTTGGCCTTCAGCCAAAATTACGGGGAGGGGGGAAGATATTTCTACTTTTTTTCAGTGGATATGGATATATTATCAGCGATTGGCTTCTGTATTTTTCTGATTTACCAAATCGAAAATATTGGGATTGCCATGAACAATTAATATATTTGTCTATAAAAAATGCCGAAAAATCAACTTTTTATTTTATATGTATTAATATTCACAATTTATAAATTTTTATTTTATTAATTTTTATTTAAAAATCAGTACGCCAAACGAATTATTGTTAATGTAAGTTACATACAACACTAGGTGTCAAGTAACAAAAAATGTAAAAAAAAAACTAATTTTAGGCAAAATAAAGAAAAAAAAAAATAATAATTAGGAAAATTATTCGTAACTATCCTAAATAGAAAACTAAACTATAAAATTAATACATAAAAATGTGTGGTTAGATTTCAATTATTTACATTAACACATTTGATTAATTATTGTTCTCACAAAAAATTATTGGTGTAACTATACCCGAATTTGATATTTTATTAGAAAAACGGGCCCAACAATTTGTTTGTACCTCCTAGAAATAAAAATACCTGTAGATTTAAATTCAAAAGAAAATTTACTAAATTCGTTTGAAATCAATGCTTTTGACATCAAACTATAACAGTTTTAGTGCCTGATAGATTGAGTTATGTGAAAAGGAACTCATAACAACAATAATTCCTTTAAATTCTGTTGACTGTAAAAGACTGACAACTACAAGATTTTATTCCGATGTTGAACCATTTTTCACAGCGACTGAAAATAATTGTTTGCTTCCTTCATTAGAAAAGGAATTGAGCCAAACATTCATTATGAATGAATCGATGTTCATTCGACTGCATCAGTTGAGTTTTATTTCAAACAATAATACACCCTCCCTATAGGGTAAATTGTCGTTTGAAGTGTTTTAGTGGATAGGGGGGAGGAGGGGGAGGGGGTCAACTATCTTAACAATTTCCCAATCCAGTTATCAAAATCCAACAACTTTAACCTTCAATTATAAAACGATGTCAAACATATTTTTGTGTCAATATAATACAAGTGTTGCTTGTTCGTGATATAAGAAAAAATTTTAGGGACTCAAGAAAAATTTGGAATAGCGCAACCCAATAATCATTAAAATTGATTTTATGAGTTTTACAATTTTTTTCCCCCAGAATACACTTTCAGGAAAAAATTGTTTAGGGAAACGTTTATAAAACAGAAATATTTGTCTTTCATCTTTCCTTTTCATCTTCCCCGAAACACGGAATACAGCTACAGTGACAGTATAATGTATTTCACCGAAAGATGAAAAAGAAAAAAATATAAAAAATGTTTATTCTTTTCCACAGTGGATTCTGGCAGGCTATGAAAAAGCGAAAAAGTGGTAAAAATCTTTCTCGTTTATAATAGTTTTGAGTCAGATTTTACCCCTAAATTTGAGTGAAGATGGTTTCACAGTATTTAATCAAAAATTGGAAATTAGCAAACTATTAACGCTACTCCTACTTAACGCTCCACGAATTAAATACGATAAAAATCATATTAAACCCGATTTTTTACGTTTTTTATTCCAGAACACACCTTAGAGGAAATATGAAATTTTTTTAGGGAAACATTTGAATAACAGAAATATTTTTCTTTCATCTTTCCCCGAAACACAGAGTATAGATGCAGCAATATCAAAGAAATAAATATTAAATCTTCATAACAATACATTTAAAAAGCTCCCAAATATAGATTTGAAAAATGGATTTTACAAGATAACGCGTTATGACTCAGTTTGAAATACAGTTTTATTTGTGTTATCAAGAATAATTAACCGCTGTGATTATACGAGTATTCCTAAAATAATCACAATGATCTAAAACATTATTTTCGGAATATACAAACCAGACCAAATATAGTCCAAATACCTATTAAAATATCGGATTCTACTTATTTAATTTGATCGAATCGAAACATTAATTTTTGTATATTTACAAATATAAATCGATTAAAAGAAAAAACTATGAACATATAATAACTGTTCGCGAAACACACATATGGTCAATAATATATGTGTTCAACAAAATATATAAATTTAATTGCTACAATATTATTCTCTCTTATAAAAACTGTATATAATATGTGTATAGACTATTAAACATGCTAAATGGCCGACGTTGCCTCGGCCGCACATAAAAATTCATTAACATAAACCGGTTAAATAAACATTGATCAAATAGTAATTAAGTATCGCGTATGTATTGTGTTGCAAACAATTCGAGCACATGTCACAGTCTAGAGATCATGATCACAACAAAATTATTCACAAAAAATTCTACGACGCGACACAAACCAACTTTAAACCTGAATATTAAGAGTATATAAATTATAGTTAATGAACGCAGATTTTAATTTTCGTAATCTTAAAATTAATTATTCTGTATATTTATTTATAAACACGCGCAGTTGCACTGGCACCGACAAGCAATAGTAAAGCGCTAAAACTAAAATCAACGTTAATTATAAATTCAGTTTATTTTACGTACAGTGTAGTGTATACTCGTATGTTGTATATTATAAAACATTATTTTCACTCACAGCATGTAAAATACAAAACCATTTTCAAGAGCCTTTTGTTGATCATGATAAGAATCCAAGCACCAACAACAACAACAACAACAAATCAAATCAATTTATATCAGTAAAACAACAACAGTTGATAACGGAACTACTATGTATATATTATACTAAACTATACACAGATTGTATCAAATGTATACATAACAAGTGCTTTTTCTGCTCTGCTTTTCTGTCGGTTATCATTTCAGTTATTATTTCTCATTTTTCTGCAAGTTAGTGCTTTTGTTGTTGTTATTGCTGTTGTGTCAGGCAAAATGTTATGCTTTCAACATTCTAGTTCGACCGTTTTATTTGGTTAAATATTTGTTGTTGTTCTTTTGTGAAAAAGAAACCAGTAAGAAAAAGAAATATTACAAAATGTTTTCTCCATAACCCTTATCAATCGTTTCTCTTGCGTCATAGTTTGAATGACAGGATGATAACATGGAAAATCTGGAAAATATTTTACGAGATTCAGGTGTATATGGTATAATTTAATGCAACCATGGCAATTTGTTTACAGTTCAATGATTCTTAATCATCTGTACGCGTACCCTAACAGAACGGAATAATTCTTTTGAATATAAATCAATTTTGGTTGTTTTCCAATCTATTTGGAATCAAAAAATGTTCCCATTGTCCCATGATATTTTTAAATTCCACTTCTACTTTTTCTGAGATACATCCCTAACAAGAGAACTAACAAGAGAAAAAAATATTCATCGTCCAAAAAAAAAAAAAAAAGGATTTAACCAGGAACACTTAGGAGGATGTAGAAGGCTTCGTTCGTTTATAATTTCGGACCAACTCAATTTTTTAAAAATCTCTACCAAATAATAAGAAAACTTCACGTTCAAGAAGTAGAACATACTAAAAGAAGAACATCTTAAATAAAATATGTAAAATAAATAGAAATTTTAAAAAATAAGTAAATAACAAATCTTGTTTTTTTTTCATATTTGAGGAGATGAAAATCATCATCTATTCATAAAAAAAACCCGGAAAATTTTTAAATATTTTAATAGACAAGGGTATATGTACTTGTTAGTAATTCATCAAAAAACTTAAACAAAATCAACAAAATTCGGTTCAGAAATTAGTTTGTACAAATTAAAATAAAAGAATTTCTTTCCACTTTCAAGCAAGAATAAATATTTAGTGAAATTAATACATCCTCTTCTCTCAGTCCTCACCAGAAAAGGAAATTTAACGGGTGGTCCATCTAGCGTTTGCAATTTCAACTACCGGTTATTTCGAGTATGGCAACACTTACGTTATTCGTGTTATGACAGAAAATTAGTTTAATTCGATCGCTTTACGCTTGAACAAAATTGGGAAATATTGAAAAACTTACTTTCAAAGGGGTGAGTCTTCTACCCAAACTGTAAGATTACGAAGAAAATTCAGTAGAAATAAAATGCATACAAGGCAATTGCCTGTGTGTTGTGGATCAATTTGTGAAAGTGAAAACATTGCAGTTGTGGCTCAGAATGTGTCTGAGCAGCTATCAACATCAACATCGTGCTCAAGAATTGAACATTTCACGCAATTCTGTGATGAGAATTTGTTATAAAGTCCTCGGTATGAAGGCGAACAAAGGTCAATTAGTGCAGGAGTTGAAGCAAAATGACCATCCGCAACGTTTCCGGTTCGTTAATTGGGCTGTGGAACGCTTGGAAGAAAATGAGCATTTTTACCGAAAAATCATCTTTTCCGACGAAGCTCATTTTCACCTCGGAGACTATGTCCACAAGCAAAATTGTCGCAGTTGGGGCTCAGAAAATCCACAGGTAACCATGGAGAAGCCGATAAATCCACAACGAGTGACTGTTTAGTGTGGATTTTGAATCGGCGGCATCATTGGTCCATTTTTTTTTTTTTTTTTTCGAAAATGGATAAGGAGCCGCCCTTACAGTCAGCTGATTTGATTCCGTTGGACTTTTTTTGTACGGAGCCGTTAAGGATAAGTGTTACGCTAACCATCCAGACACTATCCAAGACTTAAGAGATTAAATCGAAGTTGCCATTGATGAGATAGGAGCACATCCAATCGAAAATGTTCTGAAAAATTGGATTGACAGAATGGGGTACTGTAAAGTGTTCCATATACTTAAATATTTATTCGTCTTTGAATTTAGAGCCAAATTAAATTGCAAACTTTAGATGAACCACCCTTTACTACATTCTGCTCCACGTAGATTTTTTCAAATAGAAAAACTTGAAGCTCTGTAGAATTTGGAACTCGCTTTTCTAAGTTTAAGAATTTTTCCTAACCCATTATTAGGTATCTGACGTATGTACTTAAGCCCTTGTAACTTTACAGAAATTGTTTATACAGAAAAAGCTACTAAAAATTCACGGTCGCCGCTGTTGGCATTCTGTAATTCGCCGTTGTTAACATTCTATCAAAAAAGTTCCGCGAATTTTTAAATAAAACACAAATTTTAAGTTCAATCCTAATAATTTATTTTGCCGCCTTAAGGTATTCCCCATTTCCTATTAGGGTATACATGTATGCCTGCTTTTTTTTCAATCATCGAAACATTTTTATAGGCACCTTCTGGGATGGCCTTGGATGGGTTTTTGGCCTTCTATTCGTTCACAATCGTAGCTCGGTGTGATGGTGCGTTATGGTCGTGTAAAATCCACGAGTTGTTTTCCCATAATTTCCGGTCGTGTTTCGCGTCACCACAAGAAATTTCGTTTGGAACACAAAATTTAAAGCAAACTGTTTGTTAAAATCGGCGTGCACTAATGACTTAACCAAATGCTGTAAACAATCTGGTTAACAGATCGCGTTCAAAGTTAGCATCATAATGAAAGACAGTCCTACCAATCTAGGAAAAATGTTTAAATCGCTTTAGCACGGGCATTATAAATTAACAATTCTCGGTACTTGTTTGACAAAATGTATTATTAGCATTTGATAAAAAAGGAATGTCAAAAAGTTTCATACTAAAATATTTACAATAAAATTCTGTTTGTTGCTCTTAATTATTAAAAACGAGATACCATCATATTCCCAAAAATAAAAATCGCAAAAATGCAAAATAAAGTGCCAAATTAAAAAGGAGACCCCCCTTAAATTTTTGGTAACTAATGTACAATTTGAAAACAAAAGTAAGCTACATAATTTCTTCTTATCCTTTCGCAGAAGGAATCAATATTAAGCAGCTTATTTTGAAATTTCGCTACCTTAAAATGACAAGGTTTTAACTAACAAAATTTCGAAAAATGAGTTATTGACGACGTTTTGACTGGCAAATCGCAACTCCTCTGAGTGATTTGAGAGCATTTATAACGGTTTTATGAAACTAAAAAAAGTTCTATCTAACAGCAGTTTTGCACTCTTAGACTGCACAATCTATATTTTGTGCTTAGACCCTTGTAACATAAATTACCTGTGAAGAAACGAATAATTGTTTTAAGGGAATACTCGTAGTGTAGTGATATTATCTTTATCCTCGGAAAGTCGAGGGCAGTTAATGTTTAAACTAGTCGAGCAACAAATTCACGACAAGAATATTATTGCATCATGCATCATACTCGTACATCATTCAATTCAAGATAGTAAGTCAGATAAAATTCTGCTACACTTAAAAACTCCTATAACTGTATGTACTGGACATTTTTATTCTTTAACTGACATCAACGGAAAACGAAATAGTTCACAGTAATGTAAGTTCTAACACTAAACAAACTGGATCAAATAATACAGAAAGCCAAATCAGATCAAGATCAGATTGAAACTGAACATATATCAGGCCAATCAGAACAAGATTTTTCTGGGGATTCGTTTGATGATCCCCTTATCAATACGTATTCAAGTTCAGATTCAGAGGAAGGCATTGCGGAATATGAATCAAGAACTCGGTCTTGACGTTCAGGACGAAATCGTACCACCATTAGAAAATGACGTTGAAAATGTAAGCGTAAATACGAAATACGTTAGGAAGCGACCAACAAATCCATCGAGATTAAAATCTACAGAAAGAAAATTGTTGTGTCAAAGCGGGAAAGAGTATAAGAGGCAAATTGGTGTCTGCCAGAAAAGTTAAACAACTTCCTAGTTGCTCTAAGACATGTCGACTTAAATGCAGCCCGATGGTCAGCGAGAATGAAACAAGTGTTATATTTGCATCGTTTTATACTTTAACACAAAATGAAAAAAAATATTTTTTCTTCAACATACCGAGGGATTTTTACGTATAAGAAATACACGAAATGAAGCGAGTCCATCCAGAAAATTTTTTTCACTTAAATACCTACTTCTTTAGAGTTAAAAATGGAAAAGTTCACATGTTAAGGAGTTTTTTTAAAACGTTACATATTTCGTAAAAGAGGTTTACAAAATGTTAGAAAATGATGTAACGTGTCCTAGAGCTGAAATAAGCTCATTTCTCTACAGGCGTAAGCTAAACGTATACCATATAATCTCACAGCAAAACTTTAACTAAACAAATTAAACAATTTTTATTTGGTTTAGGGCTCTTTTTATTTCTTTTTAACTAATTAAAGCTTTAGCTTTCGAACCCTATTCGGTTTCATTTTCAAAAGCGTAATGAAAAATATATCAAAAATTCCTTCTTTTATACATAAATCAAAAATAAAGCAATCACAAATTTTTATTAAAACCGACTTTTCATGGATACACCCAGCCATGTATTTTCGAAAAAAAACCTTGCTAATGCGCTTTCATATAAAAACGGTCAATTGTAATTGAATAAAAATAAAATTGCCTGAGGCAAAAAAACAATTTAGATGAACAAATCATAAGAGTTACCAATATACGCGTAATTTTCAATGTAAGTTTATTTTTATTCAATTGTACAACCGTTTTTATATGAAAGCGCATTAGCAAGGTTTTTTTTCGAAAATACATGGCTGGGTGTTTCCAAGAAAAGTCGGTTTTAATAAAAATTTATTGATTTTTGAAAATGTTTAGTTAATTTATTTATTTTTGAAAATGAACCCGAATAGGGTTCGAAAGGTTAAGCTTTAATTAGTTAAAAAGAAATAGAAAGAGACCTAAACCAAATAAAAATTGTTTAATTTATAAATATTAATTGGCTCATAAAAATAAAACACTAATTTATTTAACTAATCAAGTTTACTGTGCAATATGGAATGAATCATTGTTTTGTAGAGCTGGAAATGATATTGCCAGTGCATTGAACAAAATATTGAAATATGGGGTTAGTGAAAATGTGTTCACGAATATAATATTATGGAGCGACTCATGCGTTCCTTAAAACCAAAATTCTCAAATGTCTTATTATATCATGAAATTCGTAAAGGATAATCCGGAAATGGAAACTGTTTCTATGAAATTCTCGGTATCGGCACATTCTTGTATCCGGGAATATGATGGTAAGGTAACCTCTAAGGTATAAAAATAAAATGAATTGAAATAAAGTTTAAACATTTGTTATATTTAAAAACTTGTTTTATAGAAATTCGAACATTTTTCAATTGTTGTATTTTTTAGGAAATTGTTCACATACTAAAATCGAGGAGATTACTTATTTCTGGATTAAAACTACAACTATATATTTGTTATCAAATTTTCGGGTTATTACAGACCGAGAGCTCGTGGCAGTAAAGACGAGGACAGCACGGATAAAATAAGGATACCTTGCAGAGCGCAACTGGCGTCGAACAGCAGGCCCAGCCTGATGAAGATCATTCTGGACAATTTTGAATCTGGATATTTTTTCCGAAAATTTTAAAATAATAGATTTATGACGAGATTTGTGAAAATAATTCTTTAGCGACCCTGAAAAAGAGTTGTGCCATCGTAAAAATGAAAAGTCTCAATTTTTAACCAAGATAAGTTTTTGACAATACTAAAATGAATAAGAAAAAATATACTATTTCAAAATCCGTTGGGTCGGGCATTTTTGTCAGAAAATAGTCGACTTTTGAATTCACAGACTAATCTCTCAGACAAATCAAATGATTGTATTAGAACGTTTTCTAACATTACTTGGTTATTAAAAATACAAAGCCTATCAAAATTAGGTAGCTTTTTTTAATACTTTTATTGGATATTAAAGTTGGTTTTTTTACAACTGTAAAAATGTACGTGTTGCTGTTTTTGTAATATACGTCATAAACTAATGACTGAAAATTTACAAACAATATAATAATCTTCTCTTTCATTGCCTCTATTCAAATTTGAATTTGAATGTCGTTCTGTTGTAATTTTGAATTTGCGAAGCATGCTAGATTGTTTCGATTTTTTGTTTTCTTCACGCTCATTGTATTGATTTAAGTTTTTCTGTTTGGCTCTTTTTGATTTATTTTAATTTTGATTGTTGCCATTGGTTTTAGATGTGGACAAATCATGACGTCATTAAATTGAATTTTTATTTTTAATACAGGTTGTTATTGTTGTAGAATGTTTTTTAATTTAATTTCCCTTATTTTCTTTTGATTATTGCCAGTGATGTCGCTCTAAACACTTTAAACGGAGTGTACGTTATAAATTTTAATTTCAATTTTAAATGTAAATTTTTTTTATTTTAATGAAATTTAATAGTTATACCTTAGACCCAAATAATTGTTGGTGTTTTGTGTTAAAAAATATCATGATCAAGCAAATCACACTAAAATTGTTTTTAGTTTTTGAGCCAAATTAGAATATTAAAAGAAAACTGTTTATTGGACTAGAGCTCTTTATCTATTTTACTATTAAAACGTTAAGCTTTTGTATGCTGCTCGAGCTAAATCGTTTGTTTAACACGGCCACAACTCTCCACTCTTTTGAGATTTTCAAGTTTTTCTCGTAGGGAAAAGTACCGATCAGCGAAACCGTAAGTTGTTAATGGAAAATTTATCTTAGTTAATGGAAAATTTAGCTTCGAACCCTTTTCATTTTCAAAAGTGTATTTTTGGCAGGTGTATGCCAAATCAGACATATCAAATATGCGATCAAGTTCAACATTTTCACAAAGCTGATTAGTAAGCAAATACAGTAGTCCGAAGTCTCATGTTTTTAATCAAAATAAAGTTTCTGTTTTTCTTAAAGTTTCTAATTTACTTTATACTACGTTTTATTTTCAAAGAAACGTGCATATGCTTAATACCTAATTTTAATGCAACCATGTGCGGGCACAAACATGGCTATTATTTTTATCTGGAATATAGCCAATTAGGATGGAACTTGATTATTCTTAACCGGTTAAGAAAATTGACATAAGCGATGAAGCAGCCTGTACTACTATTAGAAGCTTTGTATCAGCTGCGCTCATTTTGTTTTAACTTCAATCCACAAGGATCTTGGTCCTTAAGTAAGTATAACGGGACAAGACTGTCAATTATTTTGATCCTAAAAACGAAGATGGTATAAGAACGAATCGAACGAAGATGATATAGGATTTTTAGAAGAATTTATTAAGGGATGTTCGAAGCCAAACCTTAAATAAAAAAATAAAGAACTTTTATTAAAGATGTCAATAATTTTAAGGTTCAAAGTGAAATACGGAAGAAATGACGTATTAGCGGTAAATTAGGATTCGTTAATTTGCTTATGAATTTTTTATAAAAATATTTTAATATTTCTTCTATCACATTCACAAAAGGATAAAGTCTCAGCCTGCTTATGTTTCCATTGTCATCTTATTTAAAAAAAAAAATCGACACAGACAAAATTTTAAGAAAATAGTTTATAATTCACCAAGTCAGTATATCTGAGCGATAATTTTGTGTGAACTAAAACGTTGTGTAAGTAGTCGGTTAAACATAAATATTATGTTGTTGGATTGGAGTTTTACAATTCGATTGAGAGTAGGGGCTTGCTCCACTTCGTTCTAGGGTTGATCTTGGTTTTAATAGAGTCAGCCTAATAAAAAAAAAAAATCCAACAGGTTGTTTCTCTCCATTGAAGTGATTTCAGTATCGCAGTCTCAGGCAGCTCAGGGACCAGAGTCCGTGTCGTTAGAACGGGAGTACATTATATACGAAATACAATAGTTGGACCCCTTAGACATAAATAATTGTTGGTGAAAAATTACACTAAAATTGTTTTTAGTTTTTGAGGAAACTGTTTACTGGTTTATTGGAGCTCTTTCTCTATTTTACTATTGAAGCATTTAGCTTCTGTATGCTGCTCGAGCTAAATATTTTTTTTTTAACACGGCCACAACTCTCCACGAAATCACAGATATTTTTTGATTATCGTCTTGAGTTTTTTAAGGTTTCCTCGTAGAGAAGAGTACCGATCAGCGAAACCGTAAGCGAAATTTTCAATTTTTAGCAACTTTTACCTAAATTGCACATGGTAAATGGAATATTTATCTTAAAGCAGCTTTATCTTCGAACCCTTTTCATTTCCAAAAGCGTAATTTTTGTACTGAAATTTCTTCTAAAAAAGTGTTAAACTTGCTAACTATAGATTCTTAATTTGGTGGTGCTATAACTAATTCATTGTATTGGCTAAGTCAGATAATAAATTTCAATGGAATTTGTGTATAATTACAGAAGTCCCATTTAAGGCAGGGATGGAGTTTCTTAAATAAAACATGGCCAACAAATATTGCAAAACACTATAATAACACTTTGGTCATTTGAAAAAATTTAAGGAAATTATATTTGCCAAGGAATAATTTGATTTTTACTTCCATAACCACTCCATGTTCTTTACTAAATTTCCTTGGCAGAAACCATTTTAAATTAGCTTTAAAAAAATACTTAATGATAAAGCCAGGTATCTCCCAGATATTATAATTATTGCAAACAAAAGCCGATAAGTTAAAATTACTATTAGTATAGCAGTTATTAGTATAGGGGAGTACAAAACGAAATTGTGGAGTACAGGAGTAACCAATAGGCGAAAGTACTACAAATACTCCGATCGTACTCACTTCGACAGCACTGATTATTGCTGCAAAATCAGGAAATTTGAGAACCTGTGTTTTAAATGAGTAAGACATTGAGTTGTTTTATAGCGATATTAGAAAAAATTATTTAACTGGGTTAAACTGTTAATTCATGTTTTTTCGTCAATCGAAATCGCGTTTTTTCATACAATCTCTATGAAAATAAATGAATTGTTGGTGTTTCTGTATTCATTATTTTAACTCATTTAAACGTAATGGGTCGAAATCAACCCATCACATAAAAATACAATTTTACGGATCAAAGCGAGAGAAAATACAATAGGATTTGTTTTGTTCACTTTGTTTTATTTGTGTATTTCTCGTTCTATGTATTAATTTCAGTTTATTTTAAATGGACGATTTAGTATTAAACAATATCTCAACAAGTGTACATGTGCTTGACGTATGTATTTGGCGGGAGTTGCATTTTCTTGCTCTGAATTTAATTTTCTTCTGATCTCGGACAATTTTATATAAAAAAAGGTAAAAAATAGTCATTTCAAATGTTATTCAATTAGTTTCTTGTAATACTTTTCTTATTTTTACGTAAATTTTTTTTAAATTCGTTGGGTTGAAATAAACCCAAATCGTTTCAACGGTTGTGGGTTGTTTTTAACCCAAAAAATATATTCTACCAAAATTAGTAAATTTGTTTCCTTTTTGTGTAGAAAGAATGAATCATCGGCAAGTCGTAAAGCAGCTTTGACGGCAAAAAAACATTTTACCCTAACGGAATTAGCGGAAATTATGAATGGTGATGATTCCGATGATGATTATTTTGATCTTTCGGAAGAAGGCAACGAAGAATCTTTAGAATCACAATCAGGAGAATACGGTGTAGAGATAAATATTGAATTACCAAATCCTGATTTAAATGATGCAGAGGATATTGGGCTTCAGATTCGTAAATCCGCAGAAGATTTACCAACGCATTCGGAGACACAGCCAGCTGATATCGACCAAAGCTCTGTCGTGTTGGCTATAGGGGACGATATTGCAATTTGTGATAATGTTCAGTTCGAGTTTTTAGATGAAGCCAATACTCAAAATATTTCTTATTCAGAAAAAAGCAACATTCAATGGCGTCGCGGCACTAAACTGTTTGAGACCAACGAAATTCCGTTTTGTTCGAATGAATTTTCTGAAATCAATACCGAGTTAACACCGTTACAAATTTTCGACAAATATTTCCCATTGGAATTTTTCGAAAAGACTGCATTTTTCACTAACGTCTATGCAGAACAAAGCAATGTCCGAGGATATAAGCCAACTAATGCTGATGAAGTCAGAAAACTTTTTGGGATCCACATTTTTATGGGATGCTTAAAATTTCCAAGGAGCAGAATGTATTGGAACTGTAACATTGGAATGGATTCTGTTATTAATTGCATGACGAGTGATAGATTTCATCAATTGCGTAATAATTTACACTTTGTTAATAATTTAGATACTACCAACAACTGTACGGGCACGTTTTATAAGGTCAGACCGATAATTGACAGCGTAAGGAATCGATGCTTGGAACACCCCTTGGAAGCAAATGTATCCATAGACGAACAGATGATTCCGTTCAGAGGAAAATTCCATGCCAAACAATACGTCAAAGGCAAACCGTATCCATGGGGACTTAAACATTTTGTGCTTTGCGGTAAAAGTGGATTGCCTTATAATTTTTTTATTTATCAAGGCAAATCAACTGAAATTTCTGAGGCAGACTAGAAAGAATTTGGCTTCGGTGCTGCCGCTGTGCTTAATTTGTCCAAACGGATAACATCCGCTGGGCACAAACTATATTTCGACAACTATTTCTCGTCATATCAAGTTTTAGAAATTTTAAGGATGAGAAACATCAATGCTATTGGAGCTATACGCATCAACCAATTCAAAAATCCACCCCTTATAGATCTTACAGAAAGAGGGTCTGGCGATGAAGTGCACAGTCGCGATAAAAAAGTGGTGATTGTCAAATGGCAGGACAACAAACCGATCATTCATCATCAAATTTTATTGGTGTTGGAACTGAAGGGACTGTGAAACGCTGGGATAAATTGCAAAACAAATATATAACAATTAAACAACCAGAAATTATAAAGTTGTACAACACTAATATGGGAGGAGTGGATTTTTTGGACCAGTTGATTAGCTATTATCGAGTGTTTATTAAATCCAAAAAATGGACATTGCGCATAGTTGCACATTTTATAGACTTTGCGGTCTGTGCTACCTGGATTGAGTACCGTAGCTATCAACAGAAAGGTGACATTGTAAAAAAAACATATTCCTGATTTATTATATTTTCGATTCCAACTTGCAAACAGTTTGATGGGTACCAGTACGAACACTGTTCGAAAACGTGGACGTCCAGCATTAACGGAAATTGACGATTCTCATTCAAATGCTAAAAAACAACGTGTTGAAGTAGGACCCTCAAGAGATTTGCAATATGACCATGCAGGTCACTTCGCCGAACATAATCAAAAGCCACTACCACTCCGATGTAAAATGCCCAAATGTACGGCAAAGTCGCACTTCTTTTGCACAAAATACAAAGTGCATTTGTGCCTAAATAAGGAGAGAAATTGTTTTATGAATTTCCATAAAAAATAGATTCTGAATTCTGAAAGCTTTGAGCAAATTTAAGTTCCTATACATTTTTGATTTTAAGTTATATTTTTATAAGTTAGCTATTTGTTATTATTTTATATTTTTATTTTAATATTAGTTGTTTATTGAATTGTGATAAATTGAAATAGACATATGATAAATAAAACTAAACAATCTAAGAAAATAAATGTTTTAATACTACCGCGTTGCATTACTAAGTATTAAAATTGTACAACATATGAGACGAATTGGGTTGAATTCAACCCATTACACTAGGCTTTTCAGTGGAAACATATTTGAATTTTTTATCAACAGTGATACAGTTAAGCTTGTTAACGTATTTTATCCTGAAAATATTTTTTTTGATGGGCCGAAAAAATTCACGACTGGCCGGCACGATGCCGGCTCTATTTACATCAAGATGGTTCTGCTCGGATGCACTTTTAATCCTAGGCGTAAAAGTAACTTTTTTTACTGTCTTTAGTGTTCAACGAAAACAAGTCAAGCTAGCTACATAAAATATTTCAATAAAATATTCAATCTTGAAATTTTAAATGCATACAATTTTCTTCTGAAACTTTTCGGATTAATAGTGAGTTTATTTGACTCCCAACCTTTGCACTTGCTCGGGCTACGATGCTTCGCCCCGTATGCAAACATAATTGCTCGTCAATCAAAACATCATTTTTTATCTTAATGACATAATTAACTATTCATATCAATACTCGTTAGTTTTATTCTTTTTTCCACTACTAGTCGTAGAAGGCATCATTATTATGTGTTTTAGTAGCCTGAGAAACCAAATTGCTCGGCGTGGTTAATAATATTTTATTATTGACCACTCATTAGTTAATAATTGCGATTAAATGGATAGGGAGATTATGATTATTTGACTCAACAAAATTAAAACTTCAAATAACAAAACAAAATGCAGTGTCAGTTTAAATTTACGCTTACTACAATTCAGTAAAAAAGTCGGGCTACTTCGACATAGTTAATATTATTAAAGAGCAAGTGTTTCCCTTATCAAATTAATTTTCTTAACAACAAAAAACCTTAATGGTTGGTGTGCCTTCTACGACTAGACTAGTAGTGGAAAAAATAGTATATACACTACGCTTGAGAAGTACTATTATAGCCCTCGCTTGCCCTGCACAACTGATTTAGTAAATAGTCTATTCTTTCGAAAACGATATACCAAAAACCGCATGATTTTGAAATAATTATTAGTACAGCAAATTGTTACGATATATGTACAACGCTACCAATTTAGTCAAGTAAAAATTGATTACTCAGGTACCGAGTTGCCACTTACCAAAAAATTCTTTAGTTGTCGGCTAAATGAATTAGTCGAAAACCTCATTTCAAGATGGATATAAGTTTTCCTTGTTTGTTTTTATAAAGTATAATTTATACGTTCCATAAACGTTCATTTCTTAAAGGTCCCTCACTAGGAAATTTAAATATTCCAGTACATAAAAATTCTACACTTTAAAAACTAATATTTCAAATATTTTGAAAGATTTTCAGGCTTTAAGAAACTAAAGAGTTCATCTCATCTATCATATATTTATACACATAATTTTAAAGAAATTTACACCTTTACTGATCTTTAAGAATTCCAAATGATTTTAATATGTTCCGAAGATTGTAAGAGAATTCAATCAAGTTTCGAACTGATGAGCTTATGATTATTAAAAAATCAATTTTCTCATCAGGCCGCGGCGACTGGACTGATTATACCACAATTTACATTCTATATATACAGAATGTGCTGTGCGTTAAGTATTAGCGAATCATAACTAATACAGATGAATTCTCTTACAATTTTTTTTCTTCACAATATTCACACAGCTCTATTTCTGTGTACGCTAATTTTCATTCATCTGTATTAGTTATGATTCGCTAATACTTAACGCACAGCACATTCTGTAAATATAGAATGTAAATTGTGGTATAATCAGTCCAGTCGCCGCGGCCTGATGAGAAGATTGATTTTTTCATAATCATAAGCTCATCAGTTCGAAACTGGATTGAATTCTCTTACAATCTTCGGAACATATTAAAATCATATAATTAAATAAATAGAATTCTGCCTATTAGTCGGTTTCATTGAATTGCTGTTCGTAAATACTAATATACTTCTCGTGTTAATCGAAACACAATTAAAATGGTCTAACCACCGGTAGCATATTAGATATTACATGAATTAATTAATATTCAACAAAAAAGTAATAAAGTAAAAATTCCAAATGCTGAAAGTTTGTATTTCAAAACAAAAATTTTAAAATTTATTTAATAAAACACAAAGTTCAATCATTTATATAAATATTTGCAACCATACGATCATTAAGTAAATGTTTGATCTGAATAAAGTAAAATGTTCAGTGTACAATCATATTAAGTTGTATTGAGCCAGTTGGCGGAGATATGGGATATCATTAGCATTGGAAATAGACATAACATATTTCTGTCTACACAATGCCAATCTTATATGAACCTTAAAGCTTTTCAGAAAATTAACTACATTTCTTTCTTCACACAAGATTTGAATTTAATTTAAATCAGAGGCAGGACCCGCCAGAGTTGGGCATAAACATTAAGAGTGTAATGAGATATTCAGTTAACTGTGCCGAATATATAGGATCGCAATCCAAAACTAATGCTGCAGCTAAATATGCAAGGTGACGAATGCAGGAAAAAGCTGTTTTTTAGAATTTTTATCCCGCCTGCTCTATGTTAATGAAGTTAGTGAAAAACCCATCAAAATCGGTTAAAGAGTTTTTGAGATTAGCGCCAGACAGACAGAAGAGCGGACACCCTATTTTATGTATATATATATATATATATATATATATATATATATATATATATATATATATATATATATATATATATATATATATATATGTATATATATATGTGATATTAATGAAGAAGAGGAAAAGATTAATTCGTCGAAATTAATTGAACTTCTCACAATAAAACAGCTAATGTAAAGTGAAGTATAAAATAATTAAGAATAAAGCGAAATCTGATATTTTATTTACCCAAGACTTTCATAAAAAATAAATTATTTCTTATATAACAGGTATATAACTTAATTACCTCCCGCGCCAAATAAATGGTTCTAGTAATAACCAATTGGCAACAGATGTACACCAAATTTTAAACCATTTTGGCATATTTGAATTCAGTTGTGCAAAAATTTGATAGTGTTAACATTTTAAAAATGAAGTACAGCAAAGACCAGTATCGACATTTTTTATTAATGATGTTTAACTAGAAAAAAAACAGCACCTGAAGCTCATAGAATTCTTGTGGAAATCCGATTTTAATTGTAAGGAATAGAACAGATCATTCAAAAGTTGTGATTTTGATGTCAAAGACGAAAAACTATTAGCAAATCGTTACATTAAATGGGATAGATTCAAAAGGAAGGAAAATATATAATAGTGTCAAACTCTGATGAACTAAAGATGAAAAATATTCCTCTCCTTGTAATTGCTGTTTCTCAATCATTGGCAAAGTCCAAACATTCTAACATATATTTTCAGTTGGATTACTTTACACTATTCCGCATAAAGACCATGGGTCTGACATCTTGTTCATTGAAATAAATAATCATATTAATAAAACCCTTGCTATAGGTGCGATTTACAATCCAATATGTCCACTTCAACCTAAGCAAATTGATGAATTGTAAATCGTTGTAGGTGATATTATGGTTAAGTACAGTGGAGTTATATCGTGGTCGAGGATTTCTATCTTGCCGTTTTTGTTTCGACACCGGCGGCTAATAAACTAAAATCACTGATATCATCCTTTGGCTTTAACTAATTCACAGACAATTCTTCAACTTAGCGTTTGCCAAACAAATTTCAATTCGGGGTATTCCAACTACCTAAGATGATCTATGATTCATATGCGTTTCCAATTTAAGGTACCTGCAATATTAAACTGTACAGTTACGTGAGAGATTTTAGGAATGTTGATACCGAGTCAATAATTAAAGCTGCTAAGCCTTTGTGCTGGTCACGCTTGTATTGTTTGTGCAATGTAAATGAGCAACTTTCGGTTTTAAATTATTTCATTATTGGACTTTTGTAGTGCGTATGAACATTCAGAAAAATTATATATTAGAGACTAGAGTATATCAGAGCAAGAAACAATGTTATTGGTATGGTTAGAGCTGCCTGCTAAGCACAAATTTATCAATGCTAAATTCAATAGCTAGGTTCTACTTACATAAGCCATTACCAGGTGTTGAACCGAAATGCGAAAACAATTCCTGTCAGTTTATTGAGAATTTCGGTTCGAGTTTTGCCAACGGTGATGAAAATTTTAGTCTTGATATATTGCAATATAGTACGGATCATAACAATTTTAATTTTCGTAATGGTCCGGAAGAGGAAATTCTGATCCACTTGCGCAGTACTAAATCAGATGATGTTGAGCTGACAGCATACCGCTAAGTTTCATTAAGCTAATACTTTTAATCTTACTGCCTCACATAACTTACTCAGTGAATTGTGCTTTAACTAAATATATATCCCCTAATGCATAGAAAATTGCCTTGATCGCACCGATTACTAAAATACGTTCTCCGGTTGCTGCAAATGTTTTTCGTCCAATTAATATATTACTAATTTTGTCTAAAATCTTTGAAAGGGGAATGAAATGAATCTTTTTGAGGTCATAAACGCTTATGTGACAAGTGATAACTTACTAAATACTCACCAATCGGGTTTTCGAGCAAGCCACAGAACTACTACTACACTGCTCAAAAATTGTCGATGATATTACCTCTAACATTGAAGATGGAAGGGTGGCTATTCTAGTTCTTTTAGATTTTTCTAAAGTATTTGACAAGGTTGATCACTCAATGCTGATATCTAAATTATGTTATGAATTTAATTTTCCCAGAAATGCTTGTCAACTTATATTTTCCTATTTGCATTTATGGCGTCAATCGGTGAAATATTACGAAAGTATTAGTGACACGATTTTAATTACATCGAACCATGTGTTCTTACCTAAATGTGTGTACTTTGCTAAATTATTTTTCTAGACGTCACAACGAACCTGGTTAAACAACTTCAACTTTTGAAATGCCCTATTTCTTCATAGTTGGGAATTAACGTATAAAAATACGTTTCCATGATGATTTTATCATAGAAATGGTTTAAGTCCGATAGTAGCTAAAAAGGTTGCATAGGTAAACGATTTAAGCGAGTCAATATTTTCGCATTAAATTAAAACCTTTAAATTTTTCACAATATTGGAATGGTTGTCTTCTGGAATTAATTATGTTAGGAATTATAGTCGATATCGTTGATCGTTCGCCTGGCATAATTAGGATCATATTATAAATGTGTAGCTTTATTATAGACCTTAAAGCTACAAATTTATAAATTAATAATATAGACCTTTTACTACAATTTAATCCATTAGATAAACCAAAAGTCAACTTTAAACCAATAAAAGTATTTAAACCAATAAAGTATAAAATTCCACAACATTCTTCTACGCGCTTGCTTCATATCGTTTTGTTCTTCTAATCTTTTTGAAATTCAATCAACGATCGATAAGACGGCATTTTTCCGAGTACGGAAAGTTCCCATATACACAATATAAAATTCTCTTCAAAATTGCAAACAAAAAAAAAAAAAAATTATGTAAATCTACTTCTAGTTAAATAAAAAATAAATAATCCACTTAGACGTGTGTAACTTACAAACACTATATAGCAAGCATTATAATATATTTAGTACCCAGCTATTCACACTGATAACAGTGACGAAATTAAATGACGTCAACAAATTATTATAAATACAAGCAACATTATAAATACAAGAAAATCATTCGTTTTAAAGTCGTTTTGTTTCCAATTTGTGTGATTAAAATTGCAGCTGTTACAAGTTATGATCGTTTTGGTATTCAAAGTGGTTTAGGATTTTTTTTTTTTTTTTGTTTTTTTATTCGCCACGAGTTTTCCGAGTGGGTGAACAAAAAAATTATTTTCTTTCCAATTTACAAAATAGAAATATTTTTTTACCATCTCTGTTATGTAATTTAATTGGTCTCAATGTCGTGCCATGGTTCAATTTTTTTTTTTTTTTTTGAATTAGTTTCATATTGATTTTGGTGTTTTTGGGGAATATAACTGAGAAATCAAATGATTTGACTTTATGTACATTGAGGTAATCTTAAAATGCGATTTTTTTTTTTTATATAAGTAATACAATATATTGATTATTTCGACAGACGTACTAATTACATGAATAGAAGTTTGTTGACCTCGTTTCGCTTTAAAAAGGGTGTAGGTACTGTGTAAAATATCGCACTGTTCCAAAAATTAATCTTGATTAATGGGTTTTTAATTAAATTATTCAATTATGGCGAGCTTGCTTGCGATGGATTAATTATATTTTAAACGAAACTAATTTGGTTTCGTTTATGTACATTGCTGTTTAGATTACATGACAAGTTTTATTTTTATTTCGGTCCTAATAATTTCCTAAACCGCGTCTTAATTTTATAAAGGTTGAATGCTAATCAATTTTATAATTACATAATTGGAAGGTAGAATTGAAAGTTTAAATGTACCTTTGAATTTGAGGGAAACGAAATAGTTAGAGGAAGGGAAATTTTTACCTGAGGTATTGTTAATTAGTATTTTTCCATATAAAAGTTAAAAAATTTCAAATTCAAAATCGGAAATTATTTAATAACTTATTAAAGATTGCAGATTTTTAATATAAAACCCCATGCACATTTAATCTTAATTTTGAAGGTACAAATTTTGAAACAAATGTGTCACCCTCAGTGATGCGATGACAGTAAAAAGTGATTCGATTGAGTCGTATTTTGAAGGCCCGCACATATTTAGAGAGAATAAATTCGGCGAGATAATTTAAAACTATTAATATTGAAATAAGAGAGTTTTGAAGAAAATAAATCAAGTTAAGAAAATCAAATCAATTTCAATCTCAATTGCTCTAAAGTAAAATTTAGCTGATTTTTTTTGTTTTTTTTTAATTTAATAAGCAAACATAAAAAAATTTTAACCGGTTTGTTACACTTCAAAATATTTCGTTCAATAAATTATTCAAATGAACTTCGACCTAAAATCACCATTTTTTAGTTTTATGACATTTTATTATTTTTATTCGTCTTCTATCTAGAATCTCGTTTAAATTAGTATTACCCTATAAATTATGTACTATATACATAAAACTGCTTTTCGAATTTTCTTTTATCTACTTTAAAAACTGAAATCACAGCCACACAAATCTTAACGCAAGGAATCATTGAAAAGGTCAATTGTATCCTAATATTATTCGATCTACACACATATATTGTCTGCCGGTCGCACATTGATTCCAATCACGATTATTAATATTTTTTGTATAAATACCTATTCAACTATTTATCGATGTATGTTATTATTATGATAATTAACCATAATTACTGTCATCATCAATCGCCTACTTCGATTATTACGAACGATTGATGTTAATTTAATTACAGATCTATCGACAATTTTATTGTTTTTGTCTATTGTTTAGAGACGACGTAATTTAGTTGTTCGTCACCGAATTTTGATTTGGGCAATGCCACAGATATTGTTAAATATAAATGACAAAATACTACCCCCTTCCAACATTACATTTGGATATACCATATGTATAAATGAATAAAACAATTAATTTGATTATTCATAAACTAATTATCCATTTGAAATCTGCATTATTTGCAATATGTAAATGCAAATGATGTCATTAAACGAATTTATCATTGTTTTGTATTTGTAAATATATTATAATCTGATAAGACCGACACAATGCCTTACAAAACTGAAAAGTCGCAATGGTAAATATTAAAGTTACATATCGTTATAGTAATAGTAATGTTGTTGCAGATTCATTTTACTGCTTCTGATTTGTTTTTTTTTTTTTTGTTGTAGGTCGAGGTGGCGATGTGGTGGTATTTAATATTTATATGTACTATCGTTTCACCAGCTACCAAACATGATTTCTATTTAGTCCACTGTATACTAAATCAATATGCAGCGACCATACATTACAATAATCAATAATTAATTAATTAGAATAACATTTAAAGTAAAAATAAAATACAAAACGATTATTGATTTCGTATATGTACCAGTATAAAAAAAAATATGTGTCAAGTCGACGTTTAAATGTTGTACAAAAAAAAACTATTTTGCGATTAGTATTATAGTGAATTAGTGAGTAAACACAATTACTTACTGTACGGATTTGGTATTTGTGTTCAATTATTACTTTATGTTTATGTATTAGTAATTATAGTTACATTGTTTGTTTATGTCGTACTTTGGTCGTTATTGGGTGGATTTTGGTTTTAGTTCTATTTTTAGTTTTTGGAAAATATATGGAAATTGCGATAGGCTATCGAATAAATCTTCCTTATTTATATGTATTCTGTTACATAATTAATTGCACTCAGTAATTATAATTTGTTTTCTAATATGCCACATAAATTATTTATGTAAAAAGATATCGTAGGTTCAGAGGGATAAAAAAGCAATTTTTTGCACTACACAAAAAATCAATCTTTTGACAAATATTTGACCAAACAAATTGGGTATGAAATAACACACGAATAAAGAAAACACATGTAAGCAGAGTGATCTACATAAATTTGTAGATAATAATAATAATTGGGCGCACACTCCTGGAAATGTAAATAAAGCAATAATAAAATGAGAGAAGAACGTAAACAAATGGAACGTAATATATAAATAAAACATTTTAATATTCGTTTCAATTAATTATACATTACAAAAAAAAAAAATTGTTTAAAAAAATTTTATGTACGCAAGAGAAATTACAAAAAACCGCTGACAGATTGGAAATTCACGTGAAGCAATTTTATTTTCATTACAATCTAATTCTAAACTACACCGTTTATTGTATCAACATAGCTATAATTTATGATTTTGGATCATTTCACAAATCCGATAAATACAGACAAAATGGTTTAAAATCAGAGACCACAAACTGAGTGATATTCCAATTCCAACGCAATGCTCTGATGAAGATAGTTTATCACTTTCCAAAAGTTCTATGTGATCACTAAAAATTAAGTTTATCGAAAATAGACTAGATGTGTTTTTTGCCGTCACCGATCGTCAATGCCAATTTTTTATAAGATCATCTTGTATTCTGTTGTAACTCAAATACTAGTTATTTTAAGGTCGGTTTAACACCGACCATTTTGTATTATAAAAAACGACTAAAACAACTTTCGCATTGAGAAAAGAGATTTACGCGAAAATATAATTGCCAAACTTCTCGCTAGGAGCCAAGCAAATCGTCTTTGACGTCCACTAGAAATTTTACAGTTAAGCACATTTCATTAAGGTACTTGAATAAATTTGGCTGCACTAGTACAAATTCCTGGGCAGATAATAAGAGGTTAATAATTATTCGAGACGCTAGAATGGTAAGGTTCTAACCAACATTTTGTGCAAAAGTGAGTTAAGATCGTTATTTTTAGAAACAAAATAGCCACATTGAAATGCGACCAATTTTTCTAGGGGCGGTTCTTATGCTATCAACAAATTATTTCGAAACTCATTTAAAGGTACAACCTTATTTAATTTATTTAACAGTAGGTACACTATTTTATTACAGTTTGCAATAATTTCTTTTCCCCCATTTTTTGTGAAAACGTGAAAAATTTAGTTCAGCTTCAATCTTACTCTTGGCGGAGTTAATGAACAAAAACATATTTTATTAAATTGTTATAAATTCTGTATTTACTAGTTGTATGGTAGGCTTAATTGTTCCATTGGTTAATTGAATTTGGTTCATCATCAGATCATCACACTTCAAAAATCATAAAATTAACGGAATAGGGCCGAAAGGGTCGAAAGGCCGAATATCGAAAAGCCAATGTGTCGAAAGGCCAAATGTGCCGAAAGGCCGAATGTATCGAAAGGCCGATTACGCTAATAAACTAAGGATTACCCAGTAACCTTATCAGATTTATTCGAATATCACTTAAAAATGTAACTATCACAAATAAATGATTTTGGCATTCCTAGATCCTAGAGACAAAATTCCACTGATAAAATAGAAATTTTATCGATTAAAGTCGGAAAGGGTACCCGGGTAACCCAAAATAGACATAAGGGTTAACTACAAATCTGTCGAACTGTAAGAATGTGTATTGCTCAATATGGGATGAGTCAATTGTGCGAGAAGCAGCACTGACAAAAGTTTCACGAGTGATCCACATGCTCTGCAAAACAAGGACTCGTTGTTCCCAACAGCTATAAAGTATTTTATGTCGAATAATTCGGATTTAATTAAATAAAGTAACTATGTGTTCCTCAATTAGTGGTCATTCCGTTGTGCACGAAATAGACTAAGCTTACTGTGAGATAGAAAATTCTCTTCGTTTCTTAGGAAAAACGAATTCTTTTCGCCGTTGGGCCTGCTCCGAGTACTGCACATCATAAATAGGAAAAACCTTGAGCTAGAGCTCATACAAAGGCCAATATATATTTTTTTTTTTGTAGAAATTGCAAAATAATTTATTTGCAAAGTCTCACCTGAATATGCTTTTTTCAAAATAATTTAGCTTGGATTACAATAAACAAAATGAAATGAATTTAAAATCCGAAATCGCTTCTAGGAAAAAACACTGATTAAAAATTTAATGGGCAACGTTTAAAAGCAATGAATAAAGGATCAAGCTGTTCTATCGAACTATTTCTGATATGTCTGATACGTCAGATATTCATTTCAATATTTTTTCCTTAGGCCGAGGTAAAATTCAAGACTTATTTCAGATAAATCGGCTTATTTGACTTATTCAATATGGCGGCTTGGAATAAGTCATTTGCTGGTCCAATTCAAACCGAGACTTATTTCAAACATAACCTTACATTTGAGAGGAATTTTTTGATCCAAAATAAATATTAAAATGAAAAAATATGCATTAGGTGTTTTAATTAGTTATTTTATTATATACAATTTGAAGTTGATTAATTTTTATTTTTATTTTTTGTCTAAATTCGTCTCTTATTACAGTAAATATCGCAACCCATAATCGATTTATTGGTTGTGGAATTTATTAAAATATTAGCAACGACATAATTTGAGGGACAATTTAAATGGGCATCACAAATAATATTTTGGAACAACATATGAGAATACAAACATTGTGGCGACAAACGATACAAATCGTTATTAATCGATAAAAATTATTTAACATTTGATCTGTGTCTGCAAAGTTGACGAATCAATTTTAAAAATAAATCTCCATTTTCCAGAATATTTTAAGACTAATTACAATTTTTTAATTTTTAATTTATTCATTTATAAATTTGTTGCCAGTTTATTATTTTTGTCGCTCAAAATTTTAATTTAGATGCACAAAAATTATTTTTCGTGTTCCCTTCCAATAGTGGCAAAAAATTATAAATGTTGCCAAATTATTATATTTTGTTTCAAAAAATTAATTTTATGATGCCAAGAAATGTTTGTTTGTTGCTCATTAATGTTATGCCGATTTATACATTTTTTGTATCTCAAATATTAATTTTTTGCCAGCCATAATTTAAATCAAAAAATAATTTTGAAATAATGTTGTTATTTTTTGTGGAAACTCTCCCAAATAAGTCAAAAAAGCCTACAATAAGTCTCCTCGCAACGTGACTTATTTTAAATTTTCAAATAAATCAGTCTACACTAAATAAGTCGGAAATTGGACTCCAGCCTTAATATTAAATACATTTTCATTTCAGGTATTTTAGAAAACCGTACAAACGAAACTTTCCATGACCTACAAAATGACCAATTGCAAAAAAAACAAGCCTATATAATTACGAATCACTGCTGGACTGCTCGTATTTCGAATATTCTAAGCCTAACACGTTGCCAAGTGGAGTTTTTGTGTTTAAATAGAGAAAATTAAGAATAACACAAAAAAGCCGTCTAGGACTTATCTCGTAGTTGGCAATAGAAATTTGTTTATTGTGAAGATCTGTTTGAATTGCGGCTAATTAGACGAGAAATAATATATTGTTACGGTGACATCTAGATTAGAAGAGAATAACTTAAATAATAGCGTAAAGCTTTGTACCAGTAACACATAGGGCTAGTATTTCTAAAATTGAAATTTTCCTTTGTAATAAGTATTTTTGTGAATTAGTGTTAATAATTGTGGTGTGTTAATTTTTTTGTGTTGAATAAATAAATTCATTTGTGATAAATTAAAGTGAATTGTTTTATCCACAATCCAGTGATTCGAACCTTGATATAATCCTTAAGGATATATGAATTAACAGGCCATTTTTTACTAATTCATTCATGCAAAAGTTAGTAAATGAAACAAATGAGTGTGCTGCGCAAGAAATAAGAAAGGAAGGACCGTTACTCCAGAGTTCACATTTTAATGATCGGAAGGACACCAACATTCAATAAATGAGACGCTTTCTGGATTTGTTACTTCACACGGGTGCATATTCATTACCAACCATTGAGCATTACTGGAGCACACATAATTAATAAAATTTACCGTTTTAGCGAAATATTACGAGTCGTAATCGTTTCCAGTTATTTTTCCAGTTTTTTCATTTTGCAAATAACGAATCATTTGATAATGGGCGGTTATTCAAAATTAAACCTGTATTGGACGTGCAAATCTGGTGGAATAGTTTTCAAAATTCAAATTTACCATGTTAGTACACCAGATCCTCACCCGACAATGGGAATGGGAAGATATTTTGATAAAAGCCATGAGCTTTATACTGATAACTACTACAATTCAGTACATCTAACAGAGGCAATGATGAGTCGATCGTTTGCGTAAAACGGTACGCTAGTATAAGAAACTTGCTACATATTTTTTCGAAATATTTTTACAAAATGCTTACATGATGTATTCAGGCCAATAAATTGTACCAAAATTATCATTATTGAAATTACGCGAGAGGAGTGTGCTAAACCGTATACATTCTCTGTTTTGCCGTCAGAGATACAGATAGATTTGAAATATATTCCAACCACTACCAAAAAGAAACGTCCAATGAAGCCGTGTCGTGTTTGCACCAAAAATAAATTACGAAAGGAGTCAGATTACTTTTGCCCAATACGCCCAATCTTTTGCTTGTTTATTTGCCTCAAAGCATACCACACACAAATAGATATAAGTATTTCTAAACTGAATTATTTTTGTTATTATTAATTAATTTATTTATTTATTTAATTATACACAAATAAGGCATAGCCTTTTTACAATATCCAGGGATATATTCCTATGTGTATTCCAGCAATTACACAGAAAAATAATTAGAACAATAATTAAAATTAAATATAATATAATTAAAAATACAGAAGAAAAGATTAAGAACAAAAGATAAAACATTAGAAGACGTAATAATGGAAAAAAGAAAAAAAAAAAAAAAAACGAATTAATGAAAACGAATTATGTGCCAATCAGCCCTTCGAGGTACAGTCCCTTGAAACCACGTAAATTAGATGCTGCCTTTATAGACGGATTCATACTATTCCAGAGTTTCACTCCATGGATAAAGAAAGCACGTTGTCTTGGTTTAGTTTTGCATGATTTAGGCCAATTTAAATTTAATGTCCTCTGCGATTTGGAGAATTTCAGTTTATCATAAAGGTAGTTCGGAATTTTATTTTTAGTCAAACCAAACATCACAGTCAACACCGACAGTTCCAAAAACTGGTTCAAGCTTACACCAAATATCTGTTCAGAAAGGTGCGAAATTGGATCGCCCATTCGCTTCAAAAATATGTATCTAGCACAAAAATTAAAAGCAACATTTAACTTTAGTAGGGACTTCTTGGAACATTGCGAATATATCGAAGAACAATATGAAAGTAAAGGTCCCACAAGAGTACGAATGATATGACATTTCACATCACTTGAAATAAATTTCGCCGTGCTCCACAATTTACCTAAGATACCATAAATTTTACCACATAGGTTATTAACTTGGGTACTCCAATTTAATTTAGTGTCTATGATCAACCCCAAACTCTTGATAACGTCACAAAACTCAATTCTGTGATTGTCAATTAAAAGACTGTTTATCGATAAATTTATACGTTTTTTGTTAGTTATTAGAATGGCTTGTGACTTCGCAGGATTGATTTGAAGTTTGTGCACTTTGGACCATTCCAAAATATTACACAAAGCTTGATTTAGATTATTAATCACAGCGTCAACCAAATCAATATCCCCGAAAGAATAGATTTGCGAATCATCCGCATAAAGGTGATAGCAAATGTTTCCCGTTTGTTTAATTGATTGACAAATTTGATTTATGTACAATGAAAACAGAATAGGTCCTAAAATAGATCCTTGAGGAACCCCAGATGTGACAAAAATGTTGTCGCTAAAGTTGCCATGGTATTTTACAGATTGTTGTCGCAGATGCAAGTAAGAACCTATAAGTTGACAAGTACTCTTGGAAAAGTTATATTCATAACATAGTTTCGATAACAACATAGCGTGGTCTACTTTACCATCTTCAATATTAATAGTAATATCATCAGTAACTTTCTACAAGGCAGTTGTAGTACTGTGCTTGGCACGAAATCCAGATTGTAGTTCATCCAATAGAATGCACTGATCTGAACATGAATATTTCTTTCAAAAACCTTAGATAATGTTGGTAATATACTTACAGGACGAAAATCAGTTACTGTAGATGGATTCGGTATTTTTTGAATACGCGAAATTGTCGCAATTTTCCACGCATCAGGAAATATCGATTTTGGGAGGCCAGAATTTATAATAAAAGTTAAGTGAGGTAGCAAAACCGGAAGTAGAATTTGAATGAGGTTAAGTGGAATACCATCAACTCCTACAGAACTCGATTTGATTTTATCCAGATGGAAACAAACTTCTTCAGCAGAAACATTTTTAAAGTAGAAAGCATTTACGTCAGCGGCAGAATGAACAGCATCACAAACAAAATTTACATAATTGGAGTTGCAACCCGAACCGAAGTAACTATTGAACTCATCAGAGGTAATGTCATATTTACACTCCGGAATTGGCGGATTTACATATGTGTTGAAGTTCTTCCAGAACAATTTACTCGTAGTATTATTGCTAAACCGATCATTAAAAAACTGGCATTTGGCAGCTTTGATCATATAATTTACTTTATTACGAGCTCTAACGTATTTTAACCTATTAATGTCAGTCTTATGCTTTCTCCAATTCTCATGTAGAAAATCACGAATATTACGGTGCAATAAAATATCATTATTAAAATACGGACCACGCACTTTACGCTTCTCACAAATCATTTTTAGTGGTACAAAGTTATCAATAAGATAACTTATAAATGAATTTAAAAGTGATAACTGTTTATTAACATCACAAAAATGATATAATGAATTAGCAGCCATCAGTAGCGCGTTCTTGTCAATATTCCAGAAATCTCTCACGTAATTAAATTGGTTACTAGCATTTTTGTCTACAGGGAACACATACGACCCATAAATCATATCATGGGTGGTTGCAATGGCAGGAATTGAAATTTGAGTAAAAGTTTTAATGTTGTTAGGATGATTGGCGAAGGCCAAATCAATTAAAGTGGCAGAACCACCCACAAAATTAGTAGCTACCTTTGAGATTAATCCAAGCCCATAAGATGACATTAATGATTTTAGTTGTTTAGCCATAGGTGTTGAAACGAGACAGTCGATATTAAAGTCACCAACAATAATGGCCTCATTATATGGTGTCATAAGATCACTTAAGACAGTTTCAAGATCTTTTAGGAATCCTAATTTCGAGGACTCCAATTTGAGCGGATTGTATACTACACCCAGGACCATTTTCATGTTAAGTTGATTTCTAATTTCTAATAAAGAGTTTCTTGCATTAGTGTATATGGCACAAGTCTAAAATTCGCATTTTTCAGGAAATCGTATTTGAAATTAATAATTACTCAAAATCATAAGGGTTTTCAGACGCCGGAATATTATAAAAAATTGGTATGATAGAAATCCTATGATATGCAATAGTTATGCCATTATGACTTGTGGCCACAGATTTGTTTCTTGATTATAATTAGAAAGGTCTCTTTGTTTTGTCTACAATTGGCAAATATATAATATGCAAGTTTTTTTGCGTATTAAAATATATTGAGTTTACTACGTAGGAGCAAAATATGGTCCACCAACTACGAATTATCTCGGCGATGGCAGCGAACGTTTTAATCTGTGACTTTAATAATGCGGCTGCCGATAATAGACTGTTCTTGATAACAAACGATTTACTATAAAATTTTATTTTACATTTTTAGTTTTTGAGTTGATTGTATTGCATTACAAATTTTAATAATTGCTTTTTTTTTGTTGTTAAGTTAAACAAAGTGAATAAATATTATATTTATAGAACAATGAATTTTGCGATTAAAGTAAACTCGATTGTTTAATAGAACTGGTATTGATATTATGCTATAAACATTTGAAATCAAATCTCCAAATAGAACATTTTTTATTGTAATTTTTCTTCATCTATAGAGAATAACCTTCAATGAAGGAAGGTATCGGGCGATGATTAACAATTTTATGTGGCCCTATCTTTCTGATAAGGACCACCAAGATAAGTTTATTGAGCAAGGCGTGCCACTTAAGCGGCCAAACATGTCGCTGTATTGCATAAAAATTTCCTCGGAAGTGTAATTTCCCAGAATGGCGAAATTAATTGGCCGCCAAGATCGTATGAATTGACACCTTTATGCTTTTTCTACGGGGCTTTCCCAAGTTCCCTATGCCAATATGCCAAGAATGATTCAAGAGGTAACGGATGCGAAATTGCCACCGTGGAACCGCATTTATGCCAAAAATGAATCCGAACCACTCAGCGAAGCCGCCAACCATATAAACGACACTATCTTGCCAGTGTGGATAAGTAAGATGCCACTTTGCTATATTTTCGTTGTTTATAAACAGATGGCAATAAGTGTACGATTAGAATTTTTATTATGATCAGTTTACTACATTGACACCGAATTACTGGTTTTTCACTTTTATTTTCAGTTGATTTTCGACCGTTGTTGAAAACAGTAGAGGCTGATCTAAATTTTTCCATAACTTTAACTTTTTCTACTTTACGTATTTTTTGATTTTATTTAAAAGTAGCTATTCATTATAAATAATAAGTGATATAAACAAGCTTACAATCATATAGTTTGAAAAAGGTAAGTGGTTAAATTTTTCTAATTATAACATTTTTTTAAAAATTTAAACTCTGCGGGTAAGATGCCAGTAAAAAAAATGGAGGTAAGATGCACATATTTTGTTTGTATGTGCTACTCACACATACATATTGTAAACACAAAAAATAAACAAATAAAAAGCAGTGAGAAATACGAATTATGTTCTATTTGTTTTTTGTGTTCTATATAAAGCAAATTTATTCAAAGGCAAACGCAAATCAAAAACAAATAAATGGAAGTGAGAAATTAACAACAGAGAGTCTGATTTGAAGAGAGTAAGAAAATAAAGTTATTACAACGTTATTCCACTGTGTTTTCCTTTTTTTGTTGTTGTTAAAAAGCGATTTAGTTAAATTTATCTTGGTAATTTTACATAGTTTTTGCTTATATCTTTGTATTGTTTGATTTTGATTTTTGTAAAAAAAATTGTTGTTATTTTTCTTCATTTATATTGTTTTTCGTATTCTTAAAGGTACAATGGCTCGATATTATAAAAGAAAAAGTAAACGAGGGTCTTGGAGTAAGGACAGTTTAATAAAAGCCATGACACTAGTAAGAGAACAGAAAACAACTGCGTGGAAAGCGGCGAAGGCATACCGTATACTACAAAGGCATTTGAAAAATGAATCTTTATAATGTAAACTTGGCCGTTCTGGTTACTTAGAAAAATAAGAGGATGAATTAGTTGCTTATATTAAAAAACTTTAAAAATCAAGATATCCTCCAACATCGCTAGACATACGAAGAATAGTTTATAGTTTTGCAGAAAAAAACAATATTAAACATCCTTTTAATCAAATGCCGCGATTGGTTCAAGTTATTTTTGAAAAGACATCCAAGTTTATCAGTAAGAAAAGCGCAAGGTGTATCATTAACTCGAAGTCTTGATATGAATAGAATCGAAGTTCATAATTATTTTGAATTGTTCAAAGAAATTTACACCAAGTATCAAGTTAATTTAACACGCAAATATAAATAATATGGATGAGACTGGCTTACAATTGAACAATGAACCTGGAAAGGTTGTGGCCGCTAAAGGTACAAAAGATGTTCATTCATTAACATCGGCAGAAAAAGGCGAAACGATTAGCATTATTACGTGTTGTAACGCAGAAGGTCAATTTCTTCCACCGTACCGCATAATGAACGGCAAACGTTTCAGACCTGAATTCGAAGATGGACTGCCGACAGGTTCGAAAGTGAAAATGAATGAAAAATCTGCTTATACAAATACGGATATGTTTTTTGATTGGCTAAAAAATCATTTTTTGCCACGTAAAGGTCCCGGTAAAGCATTATTAATCTTGGATGGCCACAATTCACATTGTTCAGATGTATGAGTTTTGGATTTTGCAGCTGAAAATGATATAATATTACTGTGTTTACCGAGTCATACAACCCATTACTTCCAACCGTTAGATAGGTCATTTTTCAAGTCATTGAAATGTTGTTGGAAAGAAATTGTAGCTAATTGGATCTCCAACCATCCTGGTAGACGTGTGACAAGACATCAGTTTGGCAAAATTTCAAATGCCGCTTGGTCAAAGGCTGCAACTGCAAATAATCAAATAATGGAATAAATGGATTTAAAGCTTGTGGCATTCGTCCTTTCGATCCACAAATTATTCCAGATCATGCATTCGCTATTTCTGATGCAGCTGAGGCATCAACAAAAAACTCTACGACTGATGGGATGGATATCGAAGAACAATCTAGCTCGCGTATGAATGAATCTACTATGTCAAATCACGCAATAGTGGGTAAGATGCCACTTTTGCATCTCTTTGTTTAATCGTTATTAGCTATTAACTGAATTAAAATAAATAATAATTTTGGTATATATTTTATAGATCTACTGTATACAATCAAACAATGAAAATTTAGTTTCACGCATTTGTGTATTTTTTATTTAAATTTTTTCCTTATGTGTGGCATCTTCCCCCGCTTTACCTTATCATATACTACCACAAGCAAAAACTCACTATTTAAATGGAACAAAAAGCAATTTCAATTGAGCATGCAATGATGTTATTTGTACCTCTCTTTCATCAAAACCTTTTTGTAGCTAAATGTAGGGTATATAAGTGGGGTTCGCAAGTACATGTTTATTGGAGTGCCAATAAAATGTTTTGTTAGAAATTTGTTTCTTAAATACTAATTCATAAATTTAAATACTAATTTCGTAAGAAATAATTTTTTCAAAGTATGACGAAGATGTGCCTGTTTCGCCCAGATTCATATACTTGTAGTACGTCTTGTATCTTCGAATATTTTATATGGGTGAGCTAAGCTGAAATCATCATGTGACTAAGAAAAGACATCCTTTAGAACTCCTTTTATATTTCATTTGATGCAACGAATGAATTATTTTAATAATCATTAAATGAACTAGTAAGTCAATTTAAACCGGTTTTTAGAATTTGCCGCAAAAACTGGGTTTTCCAAATCGGATTACAAACCCTACGCTCACTTGTCGTTTTGAAAGATATCGATATCTATGAAGAATAGTTTCCAATTTAGAATATAACAGTGAATATTTTCTTTCGGCCTTTCCTATTTCGAAAGTACCGTTAGCTTCATTCTATAGGTGGTAGTAGAACCAAAATAAAAATCGCAAAATCTCGCGGTCCCCAGCATTTCAACTAGGAAACTTACCTAAACTAACGAAATAGGATAATTCAGCATAATAAATATAAAACAAATCTTTCTAATGGTTATTGTGATGACTTTGGCTTCGTCAACAGGAAGATGGGGGACAACATAAAATGGGAGGAGTCTGTTACGAATTACCTAAATTCTTAAAAATATTTCATTATCTTCTGTTGATCACTGAGGTCAATTTTATTTTCTGAGAACCCCAAATAACCTCAACATAAAGTAGTAACTCAATACTAATCAACTAACATGAAGTTTCGAAAAACTATCAATGATATCAAAAAATTTATGTATGTCAACATCCAATAAATGTAACTGAACTATAAGTAATCGCTACTCAAGTCTATGTAACAATGGAAAACATAAAATACAAAAGTCTTAATAAATCACTAATACTGTAACAAGACGCAACTCAACCCAACACAAATAACTTCGAAAGCTCATATAATCTTAGAATTCTAGAAATACAAATTAAATAAAATATTTCCGAAAATCTCGAATAAACTTAGAATAAGAAATCTGAAAAAGATCCTGCAGTCATTAAAAAACCTCGAAAATATTGCATAAAGTGCTTCAAAAAACAAGAATTTTGAAATTCTCATATCTGAAAGATAGATGGTTCTCTCGAAGCTGAACTCGATTAATATTGAAAATCTCGAATAATATCGACAAATCAAAACTCAAATAATGAAAATATCGAGAAGCCGAATGTACCTGTAAGTCGGTAGCATGATCCGACCCTACCTCAAAATTCGAGAAACTGGAAAGATAGTAATTAGTTTGAATATATAAAAGTAAAATTTATTTTAAAAAATTATAAAAGAAACTAAATGGAAACGTCCCAGGTAATTAAGTAAGCATTATACGAGTTTCGAGAGTTTTTCAAAAGTAAAACAAAACGCTTTTACGACACTTCGAATTCTCTTCGAATTTTCTCTGAGGCACGGAATAACGAAATGAGCAATTAAACCATAGCAGATAAAATTGAAATGTAAATGGATCACAATAACTAACCCTTTTTGTAACTAATTATAAAACACGGTTAATATCGGATTCAGTTTAATTGGATACACAAAATTAATTTTGATTAATTAAGGCTTTGATTTTTTTTTTTTTTTTTTTTTTTTTTTTTGTGAAGAAATTATGTTTCCTGATGAAAATGATGCTCCCTCATAAAACATAATTAAAATTAATTTTTTTCAAGTTACCCAAATTAGTTTGCAATTTGCTTATAAAAATTATTCGATTTACTGCAAGCGTGAAAATTTAAGTGAGCATCAAACCCACTTCGGTAGTGGATTATGATGCATCTGAAAGCGACTAAGGACAAAAAACAATAATTTTCATAGCGGGCCACTTTCCTCGCGCGGTCTATAAATAATTTTGATTTCTAATAAAAACGGTACGAGTGATCTACATCCAAGATTTTTTTATTAGTAGTGAAGAAAACATTATGCGCAACACATGCACGGGTAAATTATTTGCTTTACTTGGTATAATTGTTGGTTGAAACTTCCACATTGTAAAGCCAAAAATACTTACCGCCACTTGGTATGTACATAACTATTTACTATCTACATAATTTAACCAGAAGTTATCACAAGCCCGGTTAGAAAGTTAAAAACGCAAGTTATCCCTGTTTAATTTATTTTGAGAAACTTTCGTTGTTGTCACATTTAACTGTAAAATTTGAGAAATATGCATTTCTTAATCAGATTGTTGCTCTGGCCACTTTTCCACAGTAAGTGCAATTATTTATACTATGGTATGAGTAATTGTTTAAAACTAAAGAAACAATGTTTGTACATGAAATTTGTTACAACCCTGACATAGCGAATCTAATATTTTTGATATTTTTAACGTTTTTTTTTTTAATTTTGCAACTTTTATGAATGTTACTTTTGTAATCTGATTAAAATATCGTTATTTCATCAAACTATAAAATTAAAAAAATAAATTCTAAAAATAGTTAGAAGACTAAATAAATTATTGAAACCAGGTGAAACTGTAGCACAACGACTATCTCGAAGGTCAATCAAATGAATGCAGTTATTTTTAATTTATTTAACTAATCAGTTTTAAATCGAACGCTTAAATGCATCGTTCGATTTACAAACGATTAGTTGAATAAATTAAAAACAACTCAATTGAAGTGACTCATTATAATTGAGATTTAAAGTTATTCACATCGACATTTCTCTTGCTAGAACGATTAAAAACAACCAAATTACCAAAAAGTGTCCAATAATAATATTTCCAATAAACTTTGTGCAATAATATTTAATACATTATTACACAAACGTTCTTTTCATTTTTGGAATATTACCAAACTATAATTAAATAAACGTCATCAATAATATTGACACACTTGCAGTAAATTTTTATAATATAAGAGATAGAGACTTATTATACAAGTAAATAAACAATTTTAAGAAAAATGTAAAATACGTATAAATGTTTTGGCAGCTGCTCATACAAAGTCACATAAAATTCAATAATGACTCAAACCATTGAACTGACTAAATATTTCGAATTTTCTATTTGCTGATTTCCAAAAAAAAAAAAAAAATAACCAACAAAACAAGCTTTACACATTTCGAATTTTATTAATTTTTTTTTTAAATTCAGCTGATTTAATAAAGAACACCAGCTAAATGTATTATAAGAATTTGTTAAAAAATAAACCTGTTATTTAACAAAAACCCAACTAAATTTATGAATTAATAATTAACATTTATTGTTTTCTCGGCTAATAGAAATTTTAGCAAAAATTAGTAAGGGGAAAGGAAATCAACGAACCGTTTTCTTTAATTTGAGTAAATTTCGATAAGATTTTCAAAATTTTCTTATTATTAAATTGAAATACTTCCTAGATCATATTGTGTGTGAAGTTGAAATATTACATCAAAAATTTGTCATTAACTTTGTTGTTTTTAAATTATTATTGTACCATGCAGTAGGAAGTTTAAACTATACTTAAGATCATAAAGCGAAAAGTGAAAGTTTGAAGAAAATGTGATATCGATAAAACTTTTAAATTTAATACCTAACTGACCTTCAGGTCATTATAATTTACTAATCGTTGCAATAAACTTTAAGGGATTGTAATATCTCAAATTAGTTGTTTTTACCATCAATACCTATCAGTTTACAAAGATAATTTTTATCATATTTCAAATTGAGTATTCTAATGTTGAGTTTCCCCATAAAATTCGCTAATGATTATATCATAGTAGGTCCTCGTCAAAAAAGGCAAAGTAGAATTCCTGATGTCCCTCCATCGGTTTTGGTTTTAAAATGATACCCAAAAGAATAAATTAAAATTGATTGCTCAAAGAGCTAATCAATCAAACATAAACATAAACAAAATTGATTATGATTATGCCTGCCACCGTGTGCTTTCGTAAATTGAATAGGTAATTATCCTCCCTTATAAATATTTGCATTTCTTTACAGAAAAGGACATACATTTTTCTAAGTAATTGATATGGCATCTCTAACAACGAACCTAACAAAAACATTTAGATAATTCGTAAAAAAGTATTTACATTTACATAAAATAATCACTGGTAAGGGACCTATAATTCTATATCACAATATAGATAATTTTTAGAGATACAAAATAAAATTATTTCGGAGTAAAAGATGTGGAGGTTGACCAAATTTATTAATGCAGTAAATTTAATTATTTATCCTAGAAACAAGTAACAGTTGCCCCCTTTGGGAAAATAGGATAGTTTGATTGGAGATCTTAGCAAGCTACTAATGTAATTACAACCAAATTATAGTTATTGCCATTAAGCGTAAAATAATTTTTAAAAATAAACTGACAAAAACCACTATTAAATATATTTTTCTATTTGTATAACATTTGTAATCATAGCAGAACAAAAGTAAAAGTTGCAATTTTGTTATCGTAGGTCAAACTTTTCTAATCGTATTCCAAAGCGAGTAAAAAGTGAATCACAAAAAATTCACTCACACAAAAGTAAAATATTTATTAACAACAACCACTTAAATCCGATCATGAAATTAGCAAAATAAAAACACACAACAACCAAATGTTGATTGTTTAATTCGCATCATATATAATACAAACAACACAATCGATACACATCTGGCTTTTTTTGCTTGTATACATAAATAAAACGTTTATTGAGGTCATGATTGTAAAGAAAATGTCTATTTCTAAAACACAAAACTTTTAGGGTCGCCAACTGATTGTCACGTGTTTGAATCATTTGCAAAACAAGACTTAATACATGCACAAGAATTAATACTTTATACATATGTATAACAGCTCCCGTTTAAAATTTATTTTGATTTATGCTATGAACTTGATATAAATAATATGTTTATTTATATAAAAATTCAACATCTTCTTCTTATTTGTTTAGTTACCTTTTGCTATTTTTAAATTTTCCAAAAACACGATGAAATTTCCATTTTCACTCACAATCACCAATATTTTCTTTTTTAAACCAAAATAAAAGATTATTTTTTTTTAAACACTTTGAAATATTCTAAAAATAAAATTAAAAACACTTTGAGCTTTGCTATTTATTCTCTATATTTTGATTGAGCTTCCTGCAAGATAAATATATTTAATATTTTTTTTTTTTTTTTTTATAAATAAATTTTCACTCTTTTTCACAAAAAATTTTCACTCATAAATTTTCAAATTTTACACTGAGCTTTATTTTTATTTTTTTTTGCAATTCGATTAATAATTATATTTTTTCTACATCACTCGCGGCTACGTTGTGCGTGTGACAAAAATCGGTATCGACGAATGAATCAAAAAATTTAATTGGATTTGGAAAAATTCGTTATAAAAAAAAAAAAAAAAATTATAATTTAAATAATTTTGAAAAGAACATAAATATTAATAAATAAAAATAATAAAAATAAACGGGGCCGAGAAAACGGAAGCCGCGGAATAAACACCTCCAATCAATCACATACAGAGGCGCACAATACAATAAACATTTTTGCTTTTAGATTTTCCTGCCAATTTTCTTCCAAATATATATTTATTTATTTATTTTTATTTTTTTTTTTATTTGGGAAAATCGGAAAATAAAAAATACGAAAAAACCAACCGTTCAATAAAAGAATTTTGGTAAGACTGTTGAATTTTTGTTTTTTTATTTTTTTTACATTTTTATTTTTTCTTTTACATAAATTACTTGAGAATGAAAGGTTTGTTATTATTAAGTAATTTTTGATTATACATGTTTATCTCTTTCTTGGGAGAGCGCGATAAATACTTGCTCACGTTTTTTATTATTTCAAAAAAATATTATAGCGCAGAAGGGAGACAAATGTAGTTTATATAAAAAAGAAAATTTTGCGGTATGCCGGTGTAGTAAACTTTATAGTAACGGAGCTGTTTTTCATTTATTTTGAGAATTTGCAATAGAAAAGATTATTGAGTTTAGAAGAATGTATAAATTAGAATGGTCTAACAATTACAGAACCAAAATCTGATTTTTTTGCCGGTGAATTTTCCGGAACTTAAATCACTTAAAACGTTTTAGACCTTAGTATAAAATAAATTTTGGAAAAATATTTTGATTGACTTAAATAATAATTTACGTTCAAAGCACCGTTACTTATAGAAAGCATCTTAAACAAGAACTTTTTCAAAAAATTAACGCTGTAATATTTTAATCCGTCGATTTCTCGCCAAAAATTGATCTAACAAGTTAAATTTTATGTTTTTGTATTTTTCTACAGAAAATTAATTTTAAAATAAACCCGTATACCAATTATTTAACGAACTTATTAACTAAAACTCAGTTTTTTATTATTAGAATTTCAAGCATGTAAGCGTTATGTAGGCAGATTCGATAATTAATTATACTCGAAAGCTAAAAAATTGCCTAAAGACCTATGCAACTTCTCAACAATTATTTTATACTCAAATTTATTAATTTGTACTGAAATTTAATACTTCAAAAGTGAAATTATTAAAATTGGTTAATGGTTGGTGGGCGATTAACAAAAACAAGAAAAGCAAATCAAAAGCCCAGAAACAAACAGAAATTAAATTCTTTCTTTCTTCTTCTCCGACTGGTTATTCATCAAAAATAGAATATTAGACATTTTAGAGCCCCTTAAACTTTACAAAACAACAGGAAGTTCTACGGGGAGTGTAAGGAGAGAGTGAGTGCACCGAAGAAAAATTATTTTTATTTAAAAAAAAAAAAATTTAGTCTAAAAAACTGATTTCGTTAATAGTACGAGTATTCGCTGGATTAGGAAAAGCAAATTTGTCGGATAGAAGGACTACTCTTGTAATCCGGACACTTGCATCCGAGTTAGGAAAGGCGGAAACTAAAATTTCCATCAGCAGATAAACTGTAAGAAGGGGGAGAATTTAGTCCAGAGAACATTTAGCTGAAAAAATCAAATCGGAATTTAATGCCAAGTACCCATTAACAGACTATTGGGATGGAAATATTACCGAATTAAACAGGGCTTGCCATAATTGACCGTTTGTGAAGCCTCTTGCTTAGAGTGTTCCTTTTATTCCAATCGGAATAAAAAAAAAACAAATGCTATTTGTAGTCGAGTATTGTTTATTTTAATACCCGTGTTACCCGTGCAAGCATTTCGTTCAATATCATTAACATAACCATTGTATATCTTCCTCCTTAAGAAAATGTCATCGGTTTTTAAATAATTTATCGCGCCATCATATTGTCCGGGTCTTTGGATTAATAAATAGCACATATCAGACATTTTGATTCCTGTTTCCCTTGCCTTTTTAAAATGATCCTATACGAATGATTGGTTAATAGATACGGGCGATTAATGCATTTTAGAATATGGGTAACCATTATTCAGTCTAAAAAGTCGAGGAATTCCAGAGTCGGCCAAAACTAAAGCATGAAGCATACGTTGTTGAATAAAATAAGAACATAAATTCTCATTTCATTTACTTTGTAACATTTTAAAAGTTTTAAATACCACCTTAACTTAAAAACCAAACAATTGATATTATCGCACATCTTCGAGTCTTTTACTGAATTACAATATCTATTACTTTCTGCGGATGCCATTCCAGGCCTTCCCAAATTAGTTAAAGCTTCCAGCCTTATCTAAGCTAATTTTTAGAAGATCTGTAATGTGATTAACAAATCTCCAACTTTCTAAAATAGAGGGATCATTTCTGTAAGTCAAGCAGCTGATTCGTGTGTCTTCACGCGTAGGGTTTTTTCGGTTTCTGCCATATTAAATGGTTAGTTTCTTCAGAATACAGCCGAGGCAATATGTATAGGGACAAAATTTTAATTAAACAATTGAATATTTAAAATAAGAATTCATATTACTTTTTATTCTAGTTTATATACATAAGAAAGGAACTTCAAATAATTATGCCACATTTTGGATTTCGAGTGAACTATTGTCTTTAAAAAATAAAACAAAAAATTCCTGAGGGCAATATTTATAAGGACAGTTTGCTAATCTGTATTATGTCAGCATCTTATTGTTATCCTCATAATTAGTATTACCTCCTGCTTTTATAATTACTTGTTGGAGGCGACGAGGCATTGAGTTGATATGGTTTTGCAACAAACTTTGATCAATATTTTTCCATTCTGTGACAATGGATTTACGTAGTTGGCACGGTGTGCCTGAACCACTCTTAAATGGCTCGGAAAACCACGTCTCTATTTTCTTCAAGGATCGAAAGTTCCATGTTTGAGAAGTCCAAAAAAACAAAAATTAGCAAATTAGCAAAATCCCCGGAGCCGTTTTGAAAAAACGCAATTTCAATTTTTTTTCTGCAACGATACGAAAATTCACGATTTTTTTTTCATAATTCTGTAGGTGTAGCCAAGAGATATGCTGAAATGCTTGAAAAATAAATACATCACCATATCTGTCTGTGTACAGACATTGTTTTGTTTCTTTTCACGTAAATATGTTTGTTGTTTTCAAATGTTTGCTTCAAAAATCAGCTGAAAGACAGACTTAGTTGTCGCAATATTAGTCAAAACAGTCGTTGACAAACCGGCCAGTAAATAACAGTTATTAGTAATAGACGAACCTATTACTATTACCTACATAAGAGTGAAACAAAATGTCACGAAAGACAAAGGACCATGCGCGAACTCATGAAGAAAACCGAGGCGTGATTTGTTTGTTGTGTTTAAGAAAGAAAGATAAGATGTGGGATATTGTGGGCCCATTGAAAATTGAGGTAAAAAATGCTGTAAATATTAATATTGATGATACTCGTTACCCATCTACTGTCTGTAGCAGTTGCAAAATCATCATATACAAATTCAATAAACAAAATTCTGAAGAAACCACATTAGCTCTACCGGACTATTCTGGTTTTCTGGAACTCCCATGTGTAACACGATCTAAAAATAAGATACTTTGTGACTGCAAGTTGTGTGAAATTGCGAGACGTGCACCAGACAATCTGGGTCTACGAAATTCAGCGAAAAGAAAAGTGATCAAGAAAAAGTCTAAGAAATGCAGAGGACCACTGGATAAAAACAAAATTTGCACTTCACCTAAATGCATCCCTATTCTCACTGAATTGATTTCAAAAAATTTGTCTAACAAAGAAAAGGAAAAATTAGCTTCATCAATGCTAAAAGATATTCTACACGTGCCGGAACACTCAAACAATGAAGGACAGTTGCGGTTATCTCAAAGGAGAGGCAAAAAACTACCAGTTTCAGTGAATTCAAACAATGTGGATAAAAGCTCAAGAAAAGAAACAGTCGCAGAATTGGGGTTGTCTACAAGAAAGTCACATTCTCTAACTGCTGCTTTGCGAGTTGGCAGTAAGAATAGGAACATGTTTCAGCCCAACTTGAAGCAGGACCTGCTTTTGTTGAATCATCAGCTTGATTCGTTTTTTGAATCTCGTTTTGTGACGTATTGAATACCAAGAAGTCTTGTGTAATAAATAGATCTGGATGCTTTGTTTGTTGTAATAATGTACAAGGTTTAGTTACATATATTCGAAAAAAAGAGGTTTGCAAGAAGTAGATTTGAAAATTGGGCTTGACGGTGGTGGAGGGTTTTTGAAAATTTGCTTATCCATTCAATCAAGATTCGAAGGAGCCGATAATAATCCACATTTCAAAGGGGCCAGGCAGCATTATCATGATGGAGTACACGCCAATAAATTTAAGGACACGGGTGTGAAAAAGTTATTCATCCTTGGTATCATTTCTGATACACAAGAAAATTATGTGAATGTTTGCACTCTGTGGTTCTCTCTACATTTGAATGACTTAAAAGTAATGACCATTGCCACGGACCGAAAAATGGCCAATATAATAACTGGGGTCATGGCACATTCTTCTCATTACCCGTGTGCGTGGTGTACTGCATCAAAAGATCTCTTGAGTAAGTGTGGAAGTTATAGAACCGTTGGTAGTTGCCGTGAAAATTCAGACGCCTTCAAGAATGGTGGCAGTAAAAAAATTAATGCCAAGAATTTTTACAGTCACGTATCTCAACCTATTTTTACAGGGAATCCAGAGACAGAAATCATCGATATTATACCTCCACCTGAACTGCATCTAATGCTCGGGGTAGTAAACACGTTGTATAGGCACATGCTGAGGGAATGCGAAGACGATACTGAGAAATGGGCAAAATCGTGCAATGTAAGCAGAGAATTTGTCCATGGATCTCCTGGTTTCGCAGGCAATGCCTGCAAAAATTTGTTGAACACGATAGACCTACTTCGGGCAAAATGTAGTGTTCATTGTTTAAAATATGTCAGATGTTTTAATGATTTTTCAAGTGTGGTCAATTCATGTTTCTCAAGTAGTCTTGACGAAAAATTTGAGGTGTATATTTCAGAATTTCAAAGAAGTTATTTGGACCTAGCAATACCAATAACGCCATAAGTTCGTGCTGTCTTTTTCCACGTTCCTCATTTTTGCCGAAAAATGGAGAAAAAACTCGGGAACTACAGTGAGCAAGCTATGGAGTCAGTTCACCATGACTTCAAAAATACCTGGATGAATTATAAAGTCCACCATACACATCCAGATTATAGCTCCAAACTTCTAAGAGCTATACAAGAATATAATTCTCGCCATGTTTAAGATTCAAGGTGTTTCTGGCTTTTGTTCCACAGCCTTGAATAAACAATGACAGTCAAAAGAAGACATTTTTTCGTGTAAGGACTATATTATGATTTGGGCAGCCTAAATAAATTTTGCCTTTTCATTTTGATGTCTCCATGTATTTCATTCAATAATCTTGATTTTCGTAATTTTTCAAATAATGTTGCATTACTTAATTCGATAGATTTCGTCCAATATTACTGATTTGGTCTGGAAAAGATGATCTTTGTTGAAAATATTAAAACTTTCTATTCTCGATTCATCTTTCTACAAGAGAGAACAAACAAGCTGCAAAAAAGTCGTAAATTTCCGTATCGTCACCAAAAAAAATTTGAAATTGCGTCTTTTTACAAAACGGCTCTGGGAATTTTGCTAATTTTTGTTTTTTTGGACTTCTCAAACATGGAACTTTCGATCCTTGAAGAAAATAGAGACGTGGTTTTCCGAGCCATTTAAAAGTGGTTCAGGCACACCGTGTTGGGTAACCGTTTCAAATTGGCGGCCGTTATGGTAAACGCGGTTAGAAAGTAATGCCCAAACGGTTTCCATTGGATTAAGATCTGGACTAATCGCAGGCCACTGTAAAACATTAATACCATGTTCTGCAAAAAATGATTTTGTATGTCAAGCTGAATGTATTGCAGCATTATCTTGCTGGAATACCCAATGTTGACCAAGCGTATTATCCCCAAAATCAACTAAAACGTCTTCCAACAGATTTACATACTTGGCAGCATTCATTTTAGTTGATACAAATCAAATTAGAGCACGTTCTGTGTAACAAAATGCTCCTCATACCATCAGCGAGCCATCCCAAAAATTTCGTGATTGACGAGTAAACCTGTTCTGATGAGTATCCCCCAATACCATTGCCAACCATCAGGGCCGTCAAGAGAAAACTTTTTCTCATCGCTAAATATGACATTATGCCACTCCTCATCCCAAAATTGGTAAACCTCAGCAAATCTCAACCGAGCAGTTTTATGCCTTGGTAAAAGTCGCTGACGTTTCTCGTTTTTTGTATTTCAGATGTTTCGATTTTTATAAAATTTGCCGAATACTTCTTTTTTTAATTGGAAGTTGAAGATACTGCCCTATCTGTGCAGGAGACATTGAATCTGTAACTGCAAGTCTTTTAATCTCTCGTTTGTCACGATCAGTTATCGTTGATTTAAGACCACAAAGCTTTTTAATATCAAAATTATCTCGTAATGTTACGTAATTATGCACAAGGGTTTTACTTCTACATATTCTGCTAGCAATTTCACGTAATGTCAAGCCACTTTCATAAAAAGCTTCAATTTTGCCGCGCTCCACCAAGGTTAATTGTTTTCCTCGTGGCATTTTGTAATTATAACCTATAAAAAATATATTAGCCATTTATAAAAATTTCGACCTAATTTGCAATAATAATATTACGAAACTTTTCACTTTTACCTCAAAATTAAAAAAAAATTATGTTAAATTTCACTTTTGTCCTTATAATTTTTGCCTTTTAACGTTTGTTTTGAAATCAAAATTTTTAAATGAACTGCACTAGATTGTTCTCTGTTACGCATATTATATATAAAATACTAAAACACAAATAACTGTAAATTTAAAAAAGGATACAGTGGTGGATTTAGGTGAAATTTCTAATTACAGTTCGTCCCTATATATATTGCCTCCGCTGTAGACAGAACGACAACTGTTCATTATTCTTGACATAATGAATGATTGATTCCACATTTATATTTTTCACCATTAAAAAAATCGCAAATTAATTTTTGCGTGACGTGGCTGTAGTAAGCACTTGAAGTAACAATTAAGTATGAATCAGAAACAATTAATTTATAAAGTATTTATTCTCCTGCGTCCACTAATGTATGTTATCTTGTAATACTTTTTAATATAGCTAGACGCATACCAGACGATTGAAGTAAAATTAAATTTTATAATTGTGTTTTAGTTTTATCGCTTCTGAATTCGACACATAGTTCCTAATTTGATTGTAATTTTTTTTTTTAATTATTTGGATCAAATTTTTCATTTTTATATCGAAGCTGGGTTTAATACTACTTCATGCAAGTGAAGAATATTAAAATATTTCCTAAACTTTAAAGAATAAAACAACAAAATTTAAAAAAACCAAAAGTCCAAAAATTGCGGCCAGAGTGCACGAGGCGAGAAGCGATGATATAAGGGGGCCCGCACATATAGGTATATAGCGGGCGAAAAGCTAAACGATTTTTTCAATGCTTTAAAAAGCACACTCCCGGGTAGTCGACTATTCGAAATTCAATCGATCTCCCGGGTAGTCGATTATTCGAAAAAGGACCCAAATATTTGAGTACTCGGCTACTCGATAATTGGTATTGGATACCCTAGATACGACAGACAACAGCCTGAAATACAGGTATTTGTATATCACTGAAAATTATTTAAAATTTGATTTATGGCTATTTAATGGTAGATTTTTTAATGTAAAGATTTTTTAATGTAAAGATTTTTTAATGTAAAAAAAATTAAATGGAGCTTGCGTTCTAATGGAACAAATATTAGCAAGAAAATTCTTGCATTTTCCTTGCGGACACCATATTTTCCCAATTATCTTATCTAATATCGTAGCTCAAAAAATTCCAAAAGGGATATACTATGTTAAACCAATATAAAATCGACGTTGGACCTGACGATAATTTTATAACCAATAAGTTTGGAAACGTTTCGGCTGAAATTCTAAATTTTGCAAAAAACTCAACTTAATGCAAAGACCAAAGATGAATTTCAACCATCTACCTGTTATAATTAATAAATAGTACGTTTGCATTTTTTACTTTATTCTAATTGAATCAAACAAGAAATGATTACAAAGAATTATTGGAGTTAGTTGTAATATTTCTTGAAGGTGGTCAAGAACGAAAAATTAAATTTAAATATCCGGGCGCGGATATCGATTTGTAAAAAGCAATTTAAGATGTCCCAGAAACCAACAAAATTTATGTCAGAGTCATTGTAGTGATAGTGTATTTAAAATTTGGTCTGTTGCGTCATCACAGCATATAGACCGATAATTTGACCTCTAAAATATGTCAAAAATTTTTGAGTGTTAAGGAAAATAAACAGCGGTTTATCTGCAACAATCGTAAAATATTTGAAAATAACTTAATTTTAATAAAAGATAAGGAATCTAAAGATTACGAATTTTCCTTCTCCTTATGTTTTAATTTTTCGCTTGGTTTTCACAAAACAAATTGCCATCTTAGCTTAAAATGACATAAAATGAAAACATTTCAATTAAATATAAAATATTTGATAAATGTCTGTAACAAAACAAATAAAATGGCCACTTCATACAAAAGATAAGAACAATATTTTGACGTTGAATTTGTTTTCCTTGACACAAAAAATCATATTGAAGTATAGTATTCAATTTATTATCAAACTTTGAATGCCGATATAGTATCATCGGCTAATCAAAAATTTAGTAACCATCTTTGGTATGCAGCTGGTAGGGCTATTTGTTTTTTGGCAGAATGTTGAGCAGCGAGACCTATTAAGTAGATAAATGGGAAGTGCAAATAAATTAAATAATGAATCAGAAAATTCGCCAAGAAACTTGTGCCTAAATGTTCATTATGTTGGAATATCTTTGGAAGATCTCGTAATGAAAAACACAAAATCCTTTTTTGACTCTTTTAAAATTTCAATGGATTTCTTGCTGATTCTATACATTGGTCTAAAGACGAAAGTTGTGTCCAAGCCAAATCAGCATTTTTGACAAATTTTCTAAATAACTAGTGCAATAAAACATCGATTAGAAAAATAGTCAACTGTACACCGCGGTAATTATTTATATATCCAGAGCAAGCCAACAGCCAATATTTGTTCCATCTTGAAATATGCGGCCAGCGGGCCGCATGCCTGCATAAACCTTGTAAAAGATACATATAAAATTATAAAATTTAACTCTTAGAACAATTTTAGCGAGAAATCGTTAGATTAAAACCCTACAGTGAAAATTTTAGAAGTTCAGTTAATGTTTAAGGCAATTTCTATATGAAATTGTGATATGAAAGCCAATTATTATTTCAAAATAATCTTATCTAAAGTAATAATTAACAAATTTAAAAACTGTTTCAGACTAGAAGCTGTATTAATTTAAGTAGTAGATGTGCTTTAGGCTCGTTGAGCTATTCCTAACCATCACCTTTTCTCAAATTTTTTTTTTAAATTTTCGTAATTTTACGAACCATAGATTCAGAAAAATCGAACGCCGGTGGCAAAAATCACATTCCGAAAATTAGACCAGTCTAGTTTATATTTATACTCTTTTAATTAATTTTTTTTTTTGTTAAACTGAAATTTAGTGTTTTGCGCCAAAATGAAAAAACTTTGATCTACAGAAAAATCATCACAATCATGTAGCTAATGAAATAACACATCGTATAATAAATCATGTATGGTACATGTTTTTTACTACTTGAATTTGATATCAGTTTCAGCACCCTGTACCCTGATTCTCTAAAAAAAAGATAATATGTAGACGACGTGTAATCTTGTAAAAAGCATAACTTACTTTTATGAGTTTACAATTTCTTTATTTAACTTACTACTAAAATAATATTGAAAAATCCCAAACTCATAAAAGTAAGCTTTACTTTTCACAAGTTTACACGTCTTTTCGTACTGTGCTTATATGAGAACAGTAATATTCCAAAAAGGAAAATCATAAAATAACATATTACAAATACCTGTTGTTTTTAATTTTAGGACTATCTAGAATTCATAAACTATTTTTGTTTTCCGAATGCCAAAACTTATGAAATGACTACAAAAAATTTACGTGCAGCAATGTTTGCACTGCTAAATATTAGACAGAACCATCTCTTTTTGAAAGGGCCAGCATTTTTACTGAAGAATACCATTGGACTTTAAATTTAGAATTTTGGTTCTAAATTATAACTCTAAATCTTTACGGAACCCCGAAACAGGATTATATTTTTCAGATTTTAGGGGCCACAGATTTACAACGAAATAAACAATTTTTTTCTTGAAAATTATCAAATTAAATGTTTTATGATTTTGAGCTTTTTTCTTGTGTGATTTAGTCTATGTCTAATTAGAGATAAAATAGGTGCTAGGAAGTGGGCACCGTCTCAGCATGCGTACACAAAGGGTAGATCTGTGGACACTGCTCTGCACGCACTGGTGTGTACGATTGAGAAATCGATTAATTCGAAGGAATTCTGTTTGGTGGCCTTCCTGGATATAGCGGGCGCCTTTAATAATGTGAAAGCGGAGGCAATCAAGGAGGGATTGTCATTTTAGGAGGTTGACTTTCCTCTGAGAAGGTTAATCAATTATATGCTGGGAAGCAGGATTGTTAGCTCGAAGTTGGGGGACTCCATCATCAAGAGGCCAGTAACTAGGGAGATTGACAACTAGCATCGATTAACAGTAAAATCGATTTTATTTGAATAGCTGATCGGTAAATTTTAAAATTTAAAAGGTCGAGAAGTTTATTAATCAGCATTTAGCTATAGACCCGCTTTTGTTTAAACCACATGCACATTGCATTGCTTCATGCCAGCCTATAGTGCTGACATGAAAGGTCGGTTGGCCCATGGATTCTACACTCTCAACAGGATAGTTGTGTTCATCGCCATCACTGATTGTAATCAGATAATGAAATGTCCCTTTTGCATCCCGCCCTTATTTGGATTCGAACCCGGTACCTCCCGATATAACCGTCGCAACTTTAACCACTGCGCCGTTTGGTCGGTAATGAGTATTAGAATAGCTAATAAAATCACTTAACGCTGATGTTCTTTCATTTTAATATAAAAATGTACTGTTAATAGTTTCCATCGATTTCTGATTATGTTCTTCTGAACATCAGCGTATCATTTTTTCAATGTGGTTCCATTTGGTAAACGTTTATGGCGAGTCCTATTTTAAATTCGATCTACAACTTGCACCACACTGAAAGAAATATAATTATACGAAATTTTTTCCAAAACTCACTTTGAAATATTTTTTTGTCTCATGTTAACGTTTTTTTTTGTAACAGACATAACAAATTTTAGGTGTTTCAGTGAAATTGATATTTTTTAGTGACTAATAATTTTTTAAGCATTTTTATTAATAAATCAAAACTGAAATTGGATTTCCGTTAGAAAACAAATGTCAGCTTATTTTTGTTTTAAGACAAAAATAGGTAAGAATAATGTATTAATAAATAACAATTTCATTTTACAATCACCTTCTTATTACAATTTATGGCTCTTCTTGAGTTGAACACTGGTTTTAACTATTTTAGTTAAACATTTGGTGAAAGGAACTGTGGGTTACATTAATTAAATATTTAAAAGCAATTTTGCTGTGGAAATTAGTTACAATTGTTATAACTGAAGTTCAATCATTTTTTCCAGTGGTCTTTGAGGTTTTTCGTTTTTTAAACTGTGGCTTTTTTTTTATTATCCATACCACATATGTACATAGAGCAGAGCCTCTTTGTAGTAAATACTTTATTCTGTTCGATTTTTTGTTGCCAATTTTTTAAAATATTTTAACAAAGAATAAAACAATCAATTTGAAAAATAATACTAATAAGAACAGTGAAACTGGAAATAAAAAATGCCGTTATGGCTAGAACCACTAATAAAGACTGTCTGTAAAATTTTCAGTTAACAAAACCACCTTGTTACACGGTGTCCCTAAACCAAGTTTAAATGGGCCGAAAAACCACTCTCGATTTCCCTTCGGCCATTGAAAGTTTCACCTTTGAGAAGTTCAAAAACGCAAAAATCAGCCAAATCCCCGAAGCCTCATTTTGCGCTAAAAATGAGAAAATTCGAAAAATCCGTTTTTTTTCTTTGGAATCCCCTAATCTACGTGTCCCTAATTCCTTTGAAGTTTTCTCCTTAGTTGAAAATACATTTGAAATCGCGCCTAAAATTTTGCATGTATAATCGAATGAAATCATTGGTTGCTTGATCACACATAAAGGTGCGTCTGTATGCGTAAAGCGCGTATTTTCAAATCATTGTTTCAAAAATACACAGGAACCTAGAGGGGCTGTCAGGCAGTAGTCGACCCGTCAATTTCAAAATAAAACATTAGCTGCGAATCGTTTACTAATAAAGTTCAGGTACGGAGTGTTGTCCGAGCTATATTCTTTGTGTGGTGTACATTAATTTGTTGCTTGTGTGAAAAAATTCAAAATGCCGCGAAAGTCAAAAGACCATGAGCGAACTCATGAAGAGAACCGATCCGTAATCTGTTTGTTCTGTTTAAAGAAAAAGGACAAGATGTGGAATATTGTAGGCATATTGAAGAGAAGAATAAAAAATTTGGGAAATATTAATGTTGACGATAGTCGATATCCATCCGCTGTTTGTAGTATTTGCAAAATCGTTCTTTACAAATCCAGTAAACAAGGTTTCGGAGATCAACCCACGTTGTCTTTGCCGGACTATTCTGTTTTCCCGGCACTTCCATGTGCAACCAGATCTCAGGATAATATACTTTGTGAGTGCAATTTGTGTAAACTTGTGCGAGCTGAACTACGGAACATGATTCTCGGGAAAATGATGAAAAATAAAGTGGTTCATAGGAAATGTAAGAAATGCGGAGGAGAACTGGATACCAAGAATTTCTGCCCTTCGTCAAAATGCGTTTCAACTCTGACCGATCTAATTAAAAATAATTTATCGTTAAAAGAAAAGGAACAATTGACATCGTCAATATTGAAAGACATTTTAGTTGCACCAGAAAATTCAACAAAACAAGGATAGTTGTGTTTATCACAGAAAAGAGGGAAAAAACTACCAGTGTTAGTGAATACAAACAATGTTGCCAGCAGTTCGGGAACACAATCACTCGCAGCAACCGATATTTTAAAAATCAGTACAGATTTAGGTCTGTCGACAAGAAAAACAAATTCGCTGACTGCTGCGTTGCGAGTTGGTGCTGGGAAGAGGAAAATATTCCAACCCAACTTAAGACAGGACTTGTTTTTGTTAAATCATCGTCTTGATTCCTTTTTCGAGTCTCGATTATGCGAAGTGGTGAATACCAAAAATTCCCGGGCGATAAAAAGATCTGAATGTTTTGTGTATTGTAATGATGTGCCAAGATTGGTTGACTATATTAAAGCAAAAAGAGCATTGTAGGAAGTGGATTTGAAATTCGGTCTTGACGGTGGCGGCAGATTTTTGAAAATTTGTTTATCTATTCAATTCAAATTTGATGAAGCTAATGGTAATTCGAATACCAAGAAAGCGAGACAGCAATATCAAGACGCAGTACAAACCAGGAAATTTAAGGATTCGGGTGTGAGGAAATTGATCATTCTTGGAATTATTTATGATACGCAAGAAAACTACATGAATGTTCTTACTATCTGGTCTTGTCTGAATTTGCAATGCATTAACACAATCATAGCTACGGATCTGAAACTAGCCAGTAAAAAAACTAATTCCAAGAATTTCCACAGTAACATCCACGAGCCTATATTTACAGGAAACCCAGACACGCTGATCATCGAAATAATCCCTCCACCTGAACTTCATCTGATGTTGGGAGTTGTAAACACCCTGTATAAACACATGCTGAAAGAATTCCAGCACAATGCCGAATAATGGGCTAAGTCCTGCAATGTGTCCAAAGATTTCGTACATGGGGCTTCCGCTTTTGCTGGAAAGGCCTGCAAAACTTTGTTAAACAGAATAGATATTCGTCGGGCAAAATGTACCATCCATTGTTTGAAGTATGTCAAATGTTTTAGTGACTTTTCAAATGTCGTGAATTCTTGTTTTTCTACTTTTCTTGACGAAAAATTTGAGCTTTATGTTTCGCAATTCAAAACGAGTTATCAAGACCTGGGAATCTCAACAACTCCGAAAGTTCATGCCGTTTTTTTTCACGTGCCATATTTTTGCCGCAAAATGGACTGTGGACTCGGTTTCTATAGCGAACAAGCGATGGAGTCCGTTCATCACGACTTCAAAAATACATGGGTGAATTACAAAGTAAATCGCACACATCCAGATTAAAATACTAAACTACTGAGAGCTGTACGGGAATATAACTCCCGTCATGTTTAAAGAATGATTTTTTTCCAATTTTTGGGTAATTCAAACAAAAAAACTTCAAATAAATTCCGTCATTTTATTTCGATATACATCTTTCCTCACCATCGATATATTTATCTATTCAATGGCCATTTTTGTAATAGATTTCATAATGAAGTTTCATCGATTTATGAATAAAGATTCATTTTTTGCAAGCTTATCATATGATTTTTTAATATTTCCAAAAGACAAACACTTATTAGTATTGCTGTAGATGGCGTTTTACAAACAATTCAAGGCATTCATTCCAATATCGATCACGAAAAAAAACTTGATTTTTATTGAAATTTAGTTCAAGCTGAGTGCTTTTTTTGTATTCCTAGAAGTTTTTGTTCGCATTCTTGCAGAAAATGAGCCATATGGAGAAAAATTGAAAATTCAAAAAAAAAATTTTTTTCGAATTTTCTCATTTTTGATTTTTGAAACGGCTCCGAGGATTTGGCTGATTTTTGCGTTTTTGAACTTCTCGAAGGTGAAATTTTCAATGGCCGAAGGGAAATCGAGAGTGGTTTTTTGGCACATTTAAACTTGGTTCAGGGACACCGTGGGTTGCAATGTTATACCCAGTAAGTGAGAAATTTTAAAATTTTATTTATGTTTAGATTTCAGTAGACAGTTAGACACGACCACGAACAATTATTTAAGAACCTTGAAATTTGTAATTTGCAACAAATGGCCCATCAATAAATCTTTAAATGACTGTAGACAATTGGAAATTGCAACATTTATCCCAAAAATTTGAGCACGGATCAAAAAATGCAAATTTAAGAGTAGTCCAAATGAATCCAAGAATCATATCATATGCACGTTGATTAACAATATCTAATAGGCATTTTTTTAAGAATATACGTTCGCACAAATGAGCCTTTCAAAAAACCAAATATTTTATCCAAATATAAATACAGTTTAAGTGCACGCCTCTTGGTTTTAAATTAACTATCATACAAGGTGTACGAATAGAGTTCAAAATTGATGGTGTATGAAATATCAATCTTGCTATTTAAACGCAGAGCATTTAAAAAATCTTTGATCCAGTTTTCGAATGTTTGGAAATCAAGAAAATTTATTAATTACGATGATAATGCATCAGCGAAAACACATTTGGACAAAAGATAATGATTACGTTGGTCGTAGATTTTCCGTTCTAAAATTAATTTAAATGCTAACGATTATTAAAATCCGTGATCCTCCACTTCTTCAGTATTTTCCTGATCAACGGTTGTTGTCTCTTCTGGAGTCATTTAAGCTTCCTTGCCACATGCAGGCGGTTGAGTGATGCGTCAAGTTTAATAACAGGATTCAGTTCCGCTGTTGCTGGCGGCAATTGTAGGCGGGACATCTTAATTTGGGTAAAAATATTATCGCAAAAAAAAGACGTAATTTAATAAGAAACCTGACCTTTACGTTCCTAGTTTTACCTATTCGTAATTTTACCTTTAAGTTGAAAAACCAATAACAGCCTAAATTCTTAATCAGAAAGTTTACAGGATGTCTGATAATTTATGTCTAAAAAATTATTCTCGTTAACTTTTTCGATAGTTTTTAGAAATCGTTAAAATATTACATTTCATTTAAAAAAAGAATAAGTTTAATACAACTTCTGAAATTCTCTGCTTTATAAAAACCTTAACTGAAATTCTTTGCTTTATAGAAACCGGAAAAAATATTAATCGGCCTGGTACAGGTTGAAGATCAATTTAAAACAAAAATTCTCTCGAAATTTCTACCACATGAAACCACGCTGGAAAAATGCTAGCATAATTCACTAATATGGTTTCTTCTCAGTTTCAATTTGGCCACCAAACGACTTATTTTATGCCGCCATTTTGAGTAAGTCTAATTAGTCGATTTATTTAATATATGTATGTACATATGTCGCGAATTAGACTAAAAAACCAATTGTTTCTATTTGCAGGTAAAGAAAATATCAGATAAATCATTCAGGAGGCCTATTATGCATTTGATGCGAAGCGGATCGCATTTCGCATTTCTTGCGATTTAACAAATACGATCTGCTTCGCAAGTGCTCATTATGAATATCATTATCGCATATCGCATTTCCCTTTAGGATATATTTTTGGGAAATTTATTTTCTGTCAAATTATTGTAATAAATGAGGTAAATTGTTTATTGTTTGTATGAATATTCCAAACTCAATTATTTTTGAGTAAACAAAACCGTAAATTTGATAAAAAGAAAAAAAAATATAATTTATCATTTAAATACATTTTATCGCTGCACAAAATAATGTTTCACTACTCAAATGCGATATTCGCTTGCTATTGAGCAGTCGCATTTTTCAATTTTATTTTCGAAAAAATCCGCTTTTATTTTCTATAATTTGGCACATTATTCGACAAAGAGCGGATTAAATGCGAAAAGGGTGTTTCATAATACAAAAACGCGAAGTCACATTAAAATGCGAAATGCGATCCGTTTCGCATCAAGTTTTAATAGGCCTCCAGATGTGTTTTTTTTTGTTTGTCAGTAGATAAATTATTTACTGTTTTTTTTCGGTTACTTAAAAGTAGTTGCTTAATATAAATGCATACCCGTTTTGATAAGCATAGATTGAGTTTAACAAATACGTTCTTTTCTTTACACTGAGAGCTTAAATTTATGGGATATTAAATTCTTGTAGACTTTCCGACTAAAACTTTGGAGACCTTACATTCCGTTTCTTAGTAATCAGATTATACATTCATATATCTAAACTTTAATCTTCAGTTTCTAAATCATAATCTCTAAACGCATGACTCGAATCTTAGCTTTAAATCCAAAGCTAGTTCTTCAGATTTTAATTCAAATTTTTTTCAAACACTCCCAGTCACTAGTACACCTCCGGTATACCACATTAAATAATACAAAAATCGGCCAGTAAACACCGGTATACAACGCCTAATATTATTTACAGCGGCCAGAGTCCCACTGGTATGCCACTCTTTATAATACTACCACCGGTATACTGGTGGTCCATTGGGCGGTGATTGTGTTTTTCTGCGTTTTCTATTTTAATTATTGCCGATATAACAGCTACACCATTTGCGGATTTATCGATTTATCAAACACAAAGCTATTTCTACTAAGTGGTATCCAGTGGATTTCAGTATATGGTACACCGATACCCTCCAGGGTAAGCATGTTCTCAAAATCCATAAAACCCTTCTTTTAAAAAGAGCCATTTAGTTGTCTGCACTGCCTTTGCTCATCAAAACTGCCTTCAAATCGCAATTGGTCCAACCGAGCAAGTGACCAACTATAGTGACTATCTATCTAACGAAGTTTTTTTTGTTTTGAAATGTTTTTTGCTTATAGGAAACAAGTACCCTTAGGAGAAAACGAGTAAGAAAATGGAGGAAGGAGGTGTGAGATGGAGTTAATTGATAAAAAGGTTAAAGCCCGCAAGAGGTATTTTATTCCACCGTTTGACGTAACATGTCCCGTTTATGTGGTAATTTTTTGGCATTTTCCACAGTGAAGTAATTTCTTCAAATTGGTAAAATATTAGCGAAATTTTGTGACACTTCTAACTCGAACTTCTAAACAACAAATCGGGCCGAATTTTTATAAATATATTTTCTTAATTTTCTACGTTAAAACCATTGTTCATACCAAACTATGGAAAATAAGAATTTTTCTATATTTTTCCCAATAATTATAAGTGAACCTTCAGCAACTAACACCGCATCCCCGTTGCTTTCTAAAGTTGGTAGCCCACACTCTTCTTTCAACTCCAAATTAACATGAATTTCTTTCAGCTCGGTAGGGGCAAAAACATTTTTTACATAGGTCGGTTAGGTAAAAAAAAATGTTTATATGGGTTTCTTAAAATTTCTTATTTTTACAAGCAACCACTCATTACAGCTTATTTACGCTTGTTGGAAAGAGAAAATTGAGCTAATACACAAAAATGTTTTCCTCTTTCAAACAGGAAATAATTACAAACCAGTTTTCCGTTTGAACTTCCTAATGGAACCACCGAATTAAGTGTTTAATTGTGAGTACCGTTTAAAGCGTGCCGTTTAAAAATCTTTTGTGTTAAACCTTATTCAAGCAACTTAAAAGTAGAACATTTCCAGATAAATTTTAATATTATAGATTAATTCGAACCACCATTCATCATCACCTGCTTTATCTGGCAATAAAGCTTCTATTTGATGTTCATATTAATTGCCGTTAACTATTTATATGCCAAATCTAAACAATTTACAATTTTTTTATTTAAATTATACCCAAATTGGATAACTCGCTTCTACATGGCTTTTCCGGATTGAAATCTATCGACAATAAATTTACAAAATACAATTCTTGTGAATTACATCTAAATTCGAACCCATCGACTTATTAATTCTGAGAATACAAAATAACATTAAGAATATTCATTCGCACGTACCTGGATCTACAATTTTTCTTTAATAATGGATATCCCGTTTTAATAATTAACTTACGTAACATCGAATTGAAAACATTAACATTTTTGTTTAATAAAAGTAATTTTGATAAACACTTATAATTTTTAATTTTAATTATTTTTTTGCTTAAATAAATATGCTTTCTAATAATATTTTAATTGCGCTACCGAAATGAAACAATAACCAACAAAACAAAAAAAAAAAAATTGACAGCAAATAAACTGTCACGATAATTTTACTATGCCTACTAATCTACATATAATAGAAAAATTTTAAAAAGGAATTTCACTGCGGGTATGAGAGTGTGGATTTCTTGCTACGAAAGATTCAGAAATTATTGGTTTTTGTTTTTATTGCAAAGAACAAAATTTAAAGGCAAACGATACTGTGCCAATTTCAGATGCGAAAGGCTATATATATATGTATGCGTAGTAGTACAAATAAATTATTTTTAGCTTTATTAGAAATGAGTTGAAATGTTGGCATAGGCAAGCTCAAATCACACAAGGTTCAGCACGCCAGCATATTTTTTGCTGCTTTCCTGATAACACATTAAAATAAAAAATTGCGATATTGTGTTCATGTATATTTCTGTTGCTTCAACAACAAACTGATAACAAACAAAGAAATAACAAAACAATCACATTGCATTATGAATGGAACAACACACACGACTGTTGTACAGCTACTAGAACATAGTATTAAACGCGACGACATAACAACAAATATATTTCCGTTCTATTCTCAACTGTGGCACACATCTGCTCCGATAAAATCAAAATGAGACAGCATGTTAATACGGCGCATATGAATTGCGCGTACATATTATATTGATTTCTTCTTCTGTATGACGTCAATGCCATATTTAATACGTACATCAACGTAATAATATTTAATCGTTATGGGAATATTGGAAAATGAGGGGAAAATTTATTTTGTACAAAACACTGTGTGTAACATCTAACGAATACTTACTTATACATTCTTTTTCATGTTGATGTTTGTTGTCTTATACATGTATTTTGCTTAATTTTTGAATGAAAAATGAAAAACTATATGTGTATTCAGATACGTTAATACATAATTTTGTGACGGTAGAACTAAGTTTTCTATATTTTCTTCTTAATATTTTTTTTTTTTTTTTTAAATTAAAATTGAGAGCGATATATTTTCAGCGTCTTTACAATTATTTAAAACCCGAATCTCATTAGACCGATTTATTTCTGTGTTCCGAACTGATGATTTCTTTGGTTTATTATTTTTAAAAGACGATTGTTTTGTCTTTTATATTTTTGTTTGTGTGTACAATGTAATCTTAAGGGAAAGGATCTTGGCTTTTGTGCGATAAAAATGTCAATCAAAATAATTGTTCTTGCGGTATATTTTTCTTCAAGTGGGGTTTTGTATCCTTTACTGTCAAAAATGGGTTAACGTAACGAGTTTGTTGACATTTTTTTTTTTTCTTTTTTTTATGTAAGTAAAGTGTGAGAAAATAGAAATAAATTCTTAGTATTTTAAAATAACAACAACATTTCTGTATTTAAATTTTGGAAGTGATATAGGTAAGGTATATGAATGAATTTGTTATAAATTTTAAATTTAATTGTTAAATCGTTAAGAATGTGGTTTATTTTTGAAATTTTGATTATAAAGCATAATTGAAAATAATATGTAGGGTATCACAATCATTGATTGAATCATTTTGCTAAAGTTTATAAAATTTACAGGATTTATAAAATGTATAGAATTTTTTTTTTTTTTTTTTAAATGTTGCCAATGGCTTTATTCTTGAATCTTTCTACATAAGAAACTCACAAGAAGTAATCAAATATTAAGCTAAAAATTATTACATATTTTAAGTCTTAACCAATGTTAATATTTATTGTTAGTACTCACAATTTAATTAATTTAGACTATACTTGTATGTATACCATATATCGAATTAAATTTACATGTTCACAGGTTCATCAGTCCGTGTGGATCTGTTCTTCTCAGTCGCCTAAATCGCGGCTGTTTTAGTATTTTCCTGGCCAATTCGTTGGGATATGCTTCTAGTTTTAAATAATATTTCCAACTGAATTCTTTATTTGTTTCTTTAACGGTTTTAATCCCAAGGTCGTCATGTATATTACTATTTTGAATGTACCGAGGATCATTGGTAATACTGCGAAGTATTTTCGCTTGGGCTCGTTGCAGGAGTTCTCTGTTTGAAGCGCTGGTGGATCCCCATAACTGAATACCATATGTCCATATGGGTTTGATTATCGCTTTGTAAAGTAAAACTTTATTGGCTAAGGACAACTGAGATTTTCTTCCCATCAGCCAATACATTTTGAAAAATGTAATTTTTATTTGGTTGCGCTTTGTTTCAATATGATTTTTCCACGTTAACCTTCTATCCAGATGCAAACCTAAGTATTTTACCTTCGTTTGTTGAGGAATATTTTTATCGTTTAATTTCACTGGTGGAGGAATATTTTTATCGTTTAATTTCACCAGGATGGCCGTGTCATCGGCAAATGTTGATATTAATACTTTGTTGGTTACAGGTATATCAGCTGTGTACAACAAGTATAATATTGGTCCTAGAACGCTGCCTTGCGGGACACCTGCATTAATATAATTTAAGCAAGTAGTTGCGCTATTTTGTTTGACCATGTATTGTCTTTGAAGAAGATAGTTTCCCAAAACTGAGTGAAATTTCTGCGGTAGAAGCTCTATAATTTTGTAAATTAGTCCATCGTGCCAAACTTTATCAAAAGCTTGGGCGATATCCAAAAAGGCATCAGCACAATATTTTTTTTCCTCGAAGGTGATTTTGATTGCATTTACAATTCTGTGTACTTGCTCTATAGTGCCATGTTGGTTTCGGAACCCGATGTTGGTCCATGTTGGTTTCGTCTGGAATAACGCGCCGTTCTTCTAATATTGGTTTCAATTTCGTTACTAACATTTTTTCAATAGCTTTGAGATTGTGGGGAGCATGCTTATTGGACGATATGATGAGATTTGCGTTTCATTTTTCCCTGGCTTATGAATCATTGTGATCAAAGAAATCTTCCATTTCTGAGGAATATAACTGGTTCGCATGATAGCGTTGAATACAAATGTTATTAGTTTTATGCATTTATCTGGCAGTTCCCTTATCATTTTCCAATGAGATCATGTCCTGGTGCCTTTTTCGGGCTTATGCAAGTTTTAATTATATTCTTAACTTTCTTCCAGTTATACTTTATAAGTTTGTAGGATAAACCATCATCCGTTGGCTGGGGTAGCACGAAATAATTATCTTCTTCCTGTGGGATGAATACTGTTGATAGATAAGCAGCTGGCTTTCTCTTCATCACTTCTCGCCAAATTTCCAGTTGGTAGTCAAATCGGTGGATTCGAATTTGTTGGCCTTTTTAATTTTTTTGTTGCCTTCCACAAAGAATAATATGTCCTCTCGGTTGCCGAGAGATCACTTAAGTAGTTCTTTACGCGATGATTTTCTTCTTCTATCAAAGCCAATCTTAGGGCTTTAATAGCTCGATTTAATTTCCATTTCAATAACGGTGATTTTGTTTGCTGCCATTGACGGCGAATTTTTCGCTTTTCCTGGATTAGTTCCTGTATTAATAATTAGTTTTATTAATAATTTATGAGTACTTATGGCAACATAAAATTGTATGTCAAAATTGTGGTGCCATTGGCCCGGATGATGTAATCGCTGATATAAGGCTATCAGTACATGTAATAGTAATACAACAACCTGGTAGATATGGGATAAAATGGGCTGAAATGGAATTCTTCAACCAAATGCTGCAGAAATATCGGACGGATAATGAGGATATTTTACCAACGGCAGTATTATTGGATCGTTGAGCGGTGCCACAATCTCTGCTTTGTTTGTTTGTTTTTTTTTTTGTTGTACAAAATTCAATCTGTTTTATACTCTGTTATTAATGAGCCAATATGCTCAAAATGGAGTGTACTACAAATGTGTAATTAAAATTAATATCAAATAAAATAAATAAAATCAAATAAATAAATAAAATAAATAAAGAATCACTTATGGAGTATATTATGTGACAGTTTATTAACTTTTGCCGAACTACTTATGCCGGGTGTAGCCCTTTTAGCAGATAATGTCATGACATTTTTTAGATTTTCTGCCGCCGCATCAATATCAGTTGGTGTGATCAGAGGAATATTAAGTAGACACTTTTGTTCGACTAGCCTCCTATATTGATCCCAATTAGTTTTCTTGTTTGTAAGACGGTTCGGTATTTTGTTCCTTAGGACATCAGTACTCAATGTCACTATTACCGGTGAGTGATCAGAAGACAGATCATAGCAATCGGTGGCCTTAGCGTATGTACGTGGAATGCCCTTAGTTACACAAAAGTCAATTAGATCAGGAATTTTCTTTCTATCCGTGTGCCAGTAAGTTGGGTTACCGGCAGATAAATAATCCAGGGACTGTTCCTCTATAGCATCATAAAGTTGTTTGCCTTTCGGCGATGTTAATCTGGAACCCCAATGAGTATGTTTAGCATTGTTATCACCCCCCGCAAGAAATGTATTACCCAACTGGCTGAAATAATCCAAGAACTGGTGTTTTTTTATAGCATGTTTTGGAGGACAGTACACTGCTGATATGACGCAGTTTCCAGACCACTCCTGCAGACAGATTCTCGTTGATTGTATATGTTCTTTCTCATATTTCGTAAGTTCGTAGTGTTTTAATCTTTGCTTAATCAATACAGCAGTGCCTATATGTGCTTTCCCATCTGGGTGCTTGGTGCCATAAATACAGTACCCATTAATTTTGAAATAGATATTTTTGGTGAAGCGTGTTTCTGATGTTAAATATATCAATGTTCTGCTCAGTGAGAAATGCATGTATCTCCGCTTTATGTGGTGCTAGGCCGTTTGCATTCCTTATGGCTATTTTGATAATGGTCATTTCTGGCTTATTACGACTATCATAATCAACGTGCTCATATTCTGCATCATTAAATCCATGGTTCTCTCCATCATCGCCATGACGCTCTGCATCATATTAGTAAATTTATTTAAAGCTGTTGAGATGTTTCCCTCTTCACTTGCTTGAACTTTAGGAGCGGTACCTTTAAGAACACTTGCATATGAAACCCATGATGCAAACTGCCGTTTACATTTGCGTACTATTTTTCATTTTGAGCGTTTGTGTTTAGAATTTCTGGTCGTGCTTCTTTTCTAGCTGAAGAATGAAGATTAAGCATTCGTTGTTCTGTTCGCTGCTTTGGATTGATTCTCTTTTTCAATTCTAGATAAATTGGGCACCCTCTATAATTAGCTGTGTGATTTCCATCGCAGTTGCTGCATTTTCTCACTGATGCTTCCTTTTTTGCTTTATTGCAAACCTTTGAATTATGGAGTTCACCACATATAACACAAACATCGTTCAAAGTGCAATATGCTCTAGTGTGTCCATATTCTTGGCACTTAACGCACTGTACCGGCCCATTTGTTTTCCTGGGTTCCTCGATGGTAATCCTTCTGTGCAGTAGATATTTTAGGTCAAATATTGCACGGTTGCCTTTAACCTTTTTATTGTCTGGTTCTAATTCCAGAGGGAACAATGGCTGAGGAACCTTCTCCCGATTAAAAATATTGGTAATAGTTTTGAACTGGAAACCTTTTACAGCTTGAATTTCGTTTGCGTCCACGTAACTCTCTATTCCTTTTAACACAACAACCAACCCTTTTTGGCTCTTTAGTTGATAAGTGTAGTAATGTTTACCAACTTGGTCAAAATGTTTAATTATCGCTCTGTAAGCGCTTGAATTTTTGTTTCTTTTATACCTCCTCTTTTGATCCCGGAAATATAAAATTCACCGTCAGTAATAAACTCGATCATTTTAGCAAGTTCTCTATTTGATTCTTCCCTCAAATAGATTGGTGGCAGCTTCTCAGCTTTTGGAGTTTTTTCGGGCGTAGGCTCGTCAACAACCAAGCAAAAATACCTATTACCATGCGTTAATTCAACGCCAGCTAGCTTAATGAATTTATTCGCGCTTGCACTGGCCGCTGATCTAGGGCTTCTTCTTCGTTTTGATTGAACAGTAATATACCGGACTATTCCCGTTTGCACTAAACACTGACCTACATAACTGTTTATTTTATTGTCATCTGATGTCGATGCACTGTCATTGTTTGTTTTATCGTCAATATTTGGCAACGATGCACTTTTAGTTTCGTTAAGGTTCAACACACCAATGTTATTTAAATTAATGATTTCACTTTGATTTGAATTGCCTGGTAAGGTAATTTTTTGAACATTTGAAATTTGTTGTCGCTTTGGACTATGCTGCACTTTTGTATTTTTTTTTTAAATATCTGAGGTCGTGACGTTCGGTGGCAAATCGCTTGTGGTCATCGCTGTCATATATGCGATGTAATATATGCGAGAATGTTTGATTCCATTCGTCTTTTAAAAAATAGAAACTCGACAATGTTTAAATTTCATTTTGCATAATTGCACGAGAAGATCATCCAGTGGTCTTTCGTAATGAGAATTTTTGAACAAACTACAGGTATTCCACATATTGCATTATAGAGTAGTTCCTTACGGCTTGGGAGGTTATGTTAGTTAACTCAGCTACATTGTATCTTTCCATGCTCAATTGGGTATTAAGAAATAAGTCTAACAGATAATAGAAAACAAATTAAATTATACACAGGCACAACCTTAAGAAAACCCTACATGGGTCTTACCAAAAATTGTACATAAAGTTGAAAATTTAATCATGACTGTAAACGGAAAATAGTTTACAATAATAGATATAATTTTAATATGGTATATAACTGAAGCAGTTGAATCTATTAAGGGAAGTTTCCACTAATGTATTCTTCTGAGTTTGTTATTTTTTTTATTTTTAAATTTTTTATTTTAAAATCGTATTTCATTCAAAGAAATATGAATTTTTCTCACTGGCCTAACACCTTTTAAGAATTTCTTGTTTGTTATGGATTCTGTTTCGGTTGCCAGCCTTTATTATTGACATGAAAAGGATACACCGAATATAATCCCCTGTCGGTATTCGGACCACGTACCTCTCGATCGAAATGCCACATGCCATCGAGATTTATTCTAGGTTCTATCTTTTGACATTTTTCATCTTCGAAATTTTCTCCCGTTCGATTGATGATCGTAAAAAAAATCGGAAAATACTTCCCTAGTTTAACAGATTCCAAGACCTCATTGAAGAAATGTAGCGAAATATACCATGTTTTAATTAAAATTAATAATCACGTCGATTATACAACTCGCCGAATTGACCGCGGAGGGAATTTTATTCGAATTTGACGTTTAACGTATTATTGAATACGTCGAATGAAAAGAGAACGAATGACGGTAATGCAATGCAAAAATTTGGTATTATTCAATCCGCGTGTGAATCGCACTCCTTACAAAAATTGTCATTATTTTTTTAATTTACTGCGGATGTGAAAGATTTCAATGTAGTTTTTTTACCATGGAGACTAATAAAATGTGAGTTTAAATGTTTTTGATTTAATTAAACTGTCTTATAAACAACATAAGTTTAAACATAAAATTCTATGATTTTAATATGTTCCGAAGATTGTAAGAGAATTCAATCCATTTTCGAACTGATGAGCTTATGATTATGCAAAAATCAATCTTCTCATCAGGCCGCGGGGACTGGACTGATTATACCACAATTTACATTATATATGTACAGAATGTGCTGTGCGTTAAGTACTAGCGAATCATACTAATACTGATGAACTCTCTCTCTCTCTCTCTTTTTTCGGAACAAATTAAAATCATATAATTAAATAAATAGAATTTTGTCTATTAGTCGGTTTCGTTGAATTACTGTTCGTAAATAGGTACTAATATAGTATACTTCTAGTGCTAATAAAAACACATTTAAAAAGGTCTAATCACCGGTAACATATTAGAAATTACATGAATTAATTAACATTCAACAAAAAATTAATAAATTAAAAAAAAATAAAATTCTATAAAATCGAAAAATAATTCTTTACAGAAAACGCACAACGAGCCGAGTTCAGTTTGAAAAAATGGTTCGAATGATTAAGACGCATCCGGATACTGCCAAGGAACAATACAAAACGAAATCTTGAGTCCGTTCAAATGTTTTGGGAGAACGTTCGCGACGAATTAAATTCGCTGGGACCACCGATGAAAGATATTGCGGACTTGAAAAAGGTTTGAAAATTTGCTCAAGTCAAATAGATGTTTTAATTTTTAATTTCAGGTTTGGAGTGATTTTAAATGCTCCTTAAGGAAGAAATTAGCCAACAACAAACGTGAGATTCGAGGTACTGGCCATGGGGATTATTCACAAATATTATTCAGCCCTTTAGAGGAAGAATTGGTAAAAGCCAATAATTTCGGGGTTCCTCGCAAGCGACCTTTTAATTCCGACGATGCCAATGAAAGTGCGACATCTGATAATAATTCCAGTCAAAGTGAGACATCTGATAATAGTTTACAAACAGTAACAACTAATAATATAGAGGAATCGCTATTACCTGAAGAAGAGGTTGAAATCCAAATATATGACCGCATTGATGTGGAAACATCTGAAGTTGTTCAAAATAAAGGGCCCTAACAGTTACGGCTATTAGAAAAACCAATTAACATTCAGGAAAATTGTATAACGAAATTAAAGAGTTTACCAAAAAGCAAAATGAAAAATTCGAGAAAGGAAACTCAAACCAAAAAAAATATACGGGGGCAAGATAAGTGATCATCAAAAGGCTATAAAGCAAACTATGGATGCCCTATGGAGCAGCTTGGACTTTAAAAAAATAAATTAAAACAGCAACTCTTAGAAATTGAGTTAAAAAAACTGAATTAGATATTAAGGAGTAATTTTAAGTATTTTAGTGATACATAATAGCCATGAAGACTGATTAATTATGTGACTTTTAATAGCCATGAAGGCTGTATTTTTTGTGATACGTCGAACCAAAAAGGCTGACTAATTTTTAAAATGAATAAAACATTTTGATAACTTAAGTTCAATAAAATTTGGTTGCGAAATTCATTCGCCTCTGTAGAATACTTTCATCGGTAATTTCATCTTCCCGATTTTACGCTCGACAATATTACGGCCGGAACTGTGGCTTTTATTGAATCGGCTTTTGGAAGTATTAACCCCAGCACTTCTGAATATGGTAATAAACCATGGCAAGAGGAAGTACCCAACGTCAGCTTTAAAAAAAGTTTGAAAGATTAATTCCATAAACAATTTGTAAGAAGAAAATTCTTATCGAGTAATTTTTGGTTTCTATCCCCATTATTATATATGCCTAAGTTCTTACTATCATGGTATTCAAACTAAAAAACCCTTTGCGATTGTAAAAAAGTTGAGCATTACCATCTGATGGCTTAGCAATTTTAATGTGCATACCATCGACACACATAACAACACCAGGTATTCTGCACTTTGAAAAAAAAATATAACCTCGCCTCATTTCTTTTATTTTCGGTCATTTTTAGCGATATCCATTTAGGACGTAAAGTGGTTTCCAAAATATCAAGCACTTCCGATAATACAACCGAAACTGTTGGTTGTGCCATTCCAACAAACTGATCCTGACCGACACCGTTCTGGTATCTGCCTTCTGCTAAAAATCTTAGACACGCAGGACGATTTTACTACCGGTGGTAATTTAGTTTTCAGTTCTTTTAAAACATAACGAAAAGCGGCTTTGCTTAGTCTGAAGTTTTTTATAAATCTGAAAAATAAATGACCGTTAGAAACAATCAACATAAACAAAGGCAAATTTCAGAAAATTTTTACTCACTGGACGTTTGACAACTGGAAAATATCTTGGCACATATTTCGTATCGTTTTCCGTGTTTCTTTTATGTTATTAGTTCCCTCATCCAAATTTAAATAAAACCCAATTGTATCCATAATTACATACTAAAAACACTTAATTTTTTGAATTTAAATATTTATTTTTCGTAGAATTTACGTATTTATAGGTTATTAAATAAACACTTTATTCAATGTGGAAAATTTGACAGCTGATGGTGAAATTAGTTTCCTATTAGTTATAGTTAGCTTATATGATAGTTTCATTGCGGATCGATAATGTTTATTTTCATCAAAATTAGAAAAAAAATTTAAAATGAATAAATTTTTAAAAGTTTTTTACCAAATATACAACAATTGCCATCATAACTATACAAAAGGCCGACAAGGACGAGAGGTCAAATAGACAGAAAGCCGAATTGAAAAACGAGTTCGACATAGGCAAAACGCCAATATTGGTAAAAGGGAGACAAGGCAAAAGGCCGACAATTTCAAAAGGAGGGCATGGATAAAAGGCTGGCACGAAGAAAAGGCCGACAAGGAGAAAAGGCTGGCATGGACAAAAGAAGAATTTAAATAAAAGACCGACTCGGAGAAATGACCGTCAAGGATAAAATGACATTACGGTCAAAAGACTGACATGAGTAAGAGAAGTTAGTCGCGATATGACAAAAAATAAAACAAAAAAACTCGAGTTTTCCAATATACAAAGTGAGCAATAAAACTCCGATAAAAAAAAATGTCTGCAGACCAGCGCGCTAATTATCTACCCATCCAGCGCCATAGAATCAATGAGTGTGAGGACCATCGCAATAATTATTCTATCTTGAGATATGCGCCCCACGGGTCCCAAAAAACTCTCAGGGAAAACATATACACACCCCCTCAGGAAAAATATAAGGGGATAATTCGGAGGATAGGGTGTTATATGGTTTTTTCCAAAATTAAATTTTCTCTTTCCCAGTATTTATAAAAGCGAAAAAATTAAGTTAGCAGCTGCTGAAGCAACGCCCAGGGGTGTTATTTCTTTATTTTTTAGGAAATCAGATCCGTGCATTTTATTTCTTTAAGATTTTAGAATGAAGATGTAGAATACAGCAGTAAGATTAGCAGCCCGTGTGTAATTGAGAAAAGGAAAAATTTAATTTTGAATCGCCCTTTGGGCGTTTATTGAACTTAAATATTTTAGGTGATTCTTCTTAATAATACTTTGGCGAAATTTGGCATAGACGATTGAAACGGAATTCCTTGACCTATGATCAAAATTTAGGCGGGTAATATCCTCGTCTTTCTTGATTAAAGTCATCAGATTGCCTACATTTTAAAGTAAGCACTTTTTGGGCGATTATTCATTTTATAATTTTGAGTGACTTGGCCAATTCTTTAACTATTTTTCATTTTTGAGTTCTGGGTGATTTGATTAGTAACAAATTTTTATAAAACTTTTAGATACAGTCTTAGAGATTTTTTTAAATTATTATGGGTAATAATTGCTATATCGTTGGTCTTATTTTGCAATGGCTTCCTTTCTGCATATACTATTGCACTCATTATTTTTCTAGTTTTTATAAAATTAAAATGGTTAATCCAAATTAAATCGCTAGAAGAAGGAAGCTTAACTATCCTACTTGTAGAAGATAAATTACGTTCAAATTTCGGGTTGGGATCTTAATAAATCGTTTTTTAGCAATTATTTGGAATTCAAAAAACTATTTTTAATAATAAAGATATTTCTCATTGTAGAAAATTATTTTGTTTATATTAAGTATATGGGTATATGTCATTATGATTTATGTCATGTAATAAAATTTTCCTTAAAAATCCATCTCCAGCAATTTTAGAAACTCACTCGAAAAAATGTCATCAAATGATATGATATATACACTATTTCCCACTTATAATAGGAGAATAATTAATTTCCGAAAACGACGATGTAATTAGCACATTATGAACTTAAATGAAATAATAGACATGAGAATATTGGTGTTTTGTAAGAAGTTAAAATTTCATGCGAAAGTTGTTCACATTAGTTGAAAATGGCACGCAAATTTAATTTTCAAACTTTCTCACGACACTAATCCTAAGTATTAAGTAAATTTACCGTTTGTTTTAAAGTATAGCCACGACAACAAAATAAGTTTCAATTTATTCACAAATTTCTTATAAAGAAACTCAATTTAAGTAAATACGTAAAAATGTAAAGATTTAATTTAAGTAAATACGACGAAGGGTGGTAGCAACTGTTTAAAATCATTACAATCTTTCTAAATAAATTCGAACATTTTATCTTATACTTTGAGTCGATCATATTGAAACTAATAAAACGAATCCTCATTTTTAAGCTTTTGAAATAAAGGACAAACATATGGTATGAGTCATATAAGTAATTGAAACTAAGAATGTTCTATACGTTGCAACAAAGATTAGAGATGATCCTAGAGCCAACAATCTTCATCGCCAAATAATGAATAAATTTTAATAGATATGAGATTGGCTTATATTCGGTTAATATTAATTTCTCCCATGCTAATATCAAGAATTTTAATTAATATTAAGTGTTCTTTCGAAGCGAATACACTATGAATTTACCGTGCAATTGTTGTTATCTATTGTCAAACAAAATACGGCTATTGAATCGGAGGATACAAGGTAATCAAAAAGTAAGCGTTGTGTTTTGTGATTTTATTTTTAATTCCGTGCCTTCGACTGCATCGACCGGTCAATGTTATGTGTTGTTTTCGCTCTTTGCTTCCGATTTGAGTTAACTTTTGCTAGTTTACGGGGTTAAGTACTGGAAAAAATTCAAATTGAAAGAATATTTTGGAGCTGATCATCTTGATTTGACTGATTTATTCGGAAATCGTAAGTAAACGTTAATAGAAATTATAGTAAATATTTAACTTGCGTTTTTTCCTTCTTTTTAAACAGGTTTGTCAGTTTGTTCTTTTATGTGCATCTTTTTGTAATTGTGTAAAAACACAACTTCTAAAATTTCAGCTGATTTCAGCTAACCGTATTGGTAGGTAAACGTTAGTAGTTCTATTATAATTTTTTTATTTATTCATTTTTCTATTAATAGGTTTATTAAATAATTTAACAATGCCCAAGAGAAAGTTTTCACTTGGTCGAAAGAGCGCGCATCCGAAGACCAAATGAGGATAGCTCGCGAATAGAACATCGCCACTTGATAAACCGAGAGCGACATGCCTGTCAGCGCCAAAGTAAAACTCCACAGCAGAAAAGAATTCGCCTGTCCTTGCAAAGAGAGCGAAGCCGAGTACTTAGGGAGAGTGAAACCAATGAGGTAAGAGAAGCTCGCCTCTCTTTACAAAGAAAGCGAACCTATTTTTTTAGAAGGCGGCTTTCTTTAAACGGAGAGCAACACGCTTTAGAAAGAGAAGTCTCCGTGCAAAGGCCGGAACAACTTGCTCAAGACAGCATGCGCCAGGATGAACTTAGGGCAACTAGTATTCTGGAAGGAGATAGCCTTCAAAGAGCGAATCCTACTTTAACTGATTGGCGCATTAAAGAATATTCTGCCTTTCACTATACCCCTTATATAGATTATCGTAACGATCAGTCGGTGAGTTTAGGTCCCATGACTGTCGAGTGTCAATACTGCCGTGCATTTAAGTGGAAGAACGAGCCAAAGGGTCTTTGTTGCCAAAACGGAAAAGTTAAACTGCCTGAAATTCTCCAGCCTCCAGAGCCCCTGTTTTCATTGCTTTCCGTATATAACAATGTACATAATATATAACAATGGATTTCAAATGACTTACTTCATGAGTAAACCTTTAGTAAAAAGCGGTTATATGCCGACCTTCAAGGTCCAAGGTCAGGTGTATCATTTGATCGGCAGTGTACAACCCACCTCCTCCGACGACCACAAGTTCCTACAAATACATTTCATCCAAGACCCCGGTACGCAGGCTACGACCCGGTGTAATAATATTCGGCAAGTTCTTAATCTTTCTCTTGTCAGCTTATTGCAAAATATGCTGCATCTTCACAACAGCTACATCCTATCGTTCAAAACCGCACTCGAAAACATTCCGCCAAATACTCTGGACTTTAACCTAATTATTCACGCAGATAGAAAGCCCATCGACCAGCACGCGAGGCGATACAATGCTCCGGCTACGAGCGAAGTAGCTGTGTTGATAGTAGGTAAGGAATTCGAGAGAAGCGACATCATTTTGCACGGGCGCGGTAACCTGACAAAAAATAGTATCCGAGACGCATAGAGCATACGATCCCATGCAATGTCCGTTGATGATGTGTCGCGGTGAGGACGGATATTCCATATCCATTCCTCAAACCCTTCCTGCAACGGGTGAGCCTAACATCGATACTATTACAGGTCGCACCGTAAAAACCGTTTCCTGCATGGACTTTTACGCTTACAGGATGATGGTACGACCGGAGCAATTCAATACTCTTTTGCAGTATGGAATGCTGTTGAATCAATATTGGGTCGATCAATATGCAAAAATAGAAGCGGAAAGACTCAATTACATCCGATGACATCAACAAAAATTACGAGTCGAACAATATAGCAAGATGCCTTAAACGACAACGAACATGTTGGCGATGTGGGTCAACTGATGATACTGCCATCATCATTTACTGGCGGCCCCCGCTATATGCACGAACGTACGCAGGATGCAATGACGTACTTTCGAAATTACGGCAGACCGGACCTCTTTATTACTGCCACCTGCAACCCTAGCTGGCCAGAAATACAGAGTAGTATATTTACGAATAACGTCCCGCAAGACAGATACGATATAGTGAAAAGGGTGTTTCACTTAAAAATAAAAAAATTGATGAAGCTTATCACAAGAGGAAACATTCTCGGGCCAATACAGTGCTACATGTATTCTGTGGAGTGGCAAAAGCGGGGTTTGCCACATATGCACCTATTACTCTGGCTGCAAAATAAAATCAGACCAGATGATATTGATTCCATCATTAGTGCAGAGATCCCGGATATCAATGTTGACCCCCAGTTTCTAAAAAAAACAAAAATTAAATTTGAAGAGGAGTTGTAGTTTCACTATAGATTGGCGTAGGCGGAGACGGGGGATATATCCTTTTTGATGTATCGTAGATAAATTGAATTTGTGGTGCTCCACTACTGACCATAGTGGGAATGGTAGCTGCCACACTGCAGTTTTGAAGCATCTTTACTCTGGAATAATTCTCTGAAATATCACCATTTGATAAATTAGATTTTTCCGCTGCTTTCTTTCCCGGCGTTAAGCCGGGATGTTGTAATACGGGTGCCGGAGGGGATAAGGGGCGTGAGGATTATGCTGGATTGGATGTGCTATTGGACTACAATAATTTATGGCGGTTAATCCCATTGGTATATGGGACGTTCGTAAATGTTCATCGTATGCTGTCTTATCAGTTACGTTATGGCATTGTGTACAAGAATTTGTCAATACAAAATCTCGTGCTTGTTTCTGTTCTTTTTCGTGTACGAGCAAATGTTTTTTTTATATTTGCCGATTGTGCAGACCATATTGAAGCACATGATCCACGGTCCCTGCGGTCGTATGAACCCGACGTCACCAGGTATGCAGTCCGGCGCATGCGGTAAGAAATATCCGAAGAGCTTTCGAAGTAATACGTCGACGGGAGAAGACGGATATCCCAAATATCGTAGAAGGCAACCTGATGAAGGAGGGTTGGAGTCAACGGTACGCAACGGTACATTGCGCATTGACAACCGGTGGGTGGTGCCTCATAATCGCGTGCTATTGAAAGCTTTCGACGCTCATATAAACGTAGAACTCTGCAGCTCGATTAAGTCAATTAAATATGTTTGTAAATATATAAACAAGGGCAGCGATCAGGCGACATTCAGTATTCACGCAGCAAATGAGGTGGATAAGTTTCAGTCCGGGCGGTACATTAACAATTCCGAAGCGGTGTGGAGAATACTATCGTTTGAAATTCATGAGCGCGAGCCGGCAATAATCCAACTATCGGTCCACCTTGAAAACGGCCAATGCATTTACTTCACAGAGAATAATGCGGCCGGCATCATTAATAATCCCAGCGACACAACCTTGACTGCGTTTTTTAAGTTATGCTCGAACGATGCTTTTGCCAGAACTTTGACATACCATATAATGAGATTCCTACTTACTACATATACTTGGAGTAATAAGAAATTTAACCGTCGTAAGCAAGGAGTCCCCGTGGAAGGACATCCTGGAGTAAAGAAGAGTGGTGCTCTTGGTCGAGTCTACACAATCCACCCAAACAACACCGAATGCTACTACTTAAGAATACTGCTACACGTTGTCAAGGATCCCACCTCTTTTGCGAACTTACACACAATAAACGGTGTAGCACACACTTCTTTACAACTAGCCTGCAAGGAGCTTGGTCTGCTGGAGGGTGATTCTCGCTGGTTCGATACATTGACGGAGGCAGCTTTAGGCTGCTCTACTACCTCTATTAGGAATTTGTTTTCCATCATTTTGGTATTTTGCCATCCATCCGAACCCTTATCATTATGGGTAGCACACAGAGAGAACATGTCAGAAGACGTATTGCATCGCATAAGGACGGAGCGTTTCGACTATTCCCTTGATTTCAGCGACCATATCTTTGATTTGGCATTAGGGGAACTGAATAAAATTGTGAAAGCGCTTGCGAAAAAAACTGTAGAGGAGATTGGTTTGCATAGACGAAATATAAACGATTCAACCGTTCTAGATATGGAATTCGCCCGCGAGACATCGTATGATAGATCGGCCATGTTACAGATTGTAACCAACAGTGAATCCAAATTGAATTCAGAACAGCGGTTAGCCTACAACAGAATTTTAGCTAGCGTTAGCGAGTCCGTCGAAGAAGTATTCTTCCTAGATACACCTAGAGGTACAGGAAAGACATTTCTAATTAATTTAGTCCTAGCTAAACTAAGATCCGATGGTCACATCGCGATTACCGTGGCTTCGTCCGGCATAGCGGCCATTCTTGTAGAAGGTGGTAGAACGGCGCATTCCACTTTTAAACTGCCGTTAAACATTTGCAATCACCACACTGCCGTATGCAACATTTTAAAACAGAGTGCAACTGCTAAGTTGCTCCAAAAATGTGCTCTTATTGTGTGGGATGAGAGTACAATGTCTCACAAAACATCCGCGGAAGCTCTAGATAGGACACTCAGAGATTTTCGAGAAAATCGAGCGCTTGTGGGTGGAGTTACCGTACTATTTGCTGGAGACTTTAGACAAACGTAGTGAAGGTTTCCCTGTCGGTAAATATGCGTGCCGTTCTCTGTGGCGACAGCAACTTGACCGAATTTTCCAACATTCTGCTGAAACTAGGAAATGGTGACCTACCTGAAAATGAACGTAAAATATCCGTCGACAATCCTCAGCTGTGCGTTTTAATACATAATCTAAAGCAATTAGTAGAATCCGTATATCCCGGCATCGGGGATCTTCCAGAAAAGCCCCTATCCTGGTTCAGAGAAAGAGCGATCTTAGCGTCAACCAACGAAGCTGTGAACCACATTAACGAGTACATCCTATACAAATTTGAAGCACCGTCAAGAACATACAAATCCATAGATACAGTCGTTGATCCTCAAGAAGCAATTCAATATTCTGTCGAATTTTTAAACTCATTAAACCCGTCTGGGGCCCTATTCTCGAATTCCACATCCATTTTCCACATGTGGACATCTGTCAAAATTCATAAAAATTGAATTTTTTTGATACTAAGGGAATATTTCCGAATTGGTATAAGCGTGTGGAAAAAATTCCCCATATAGGAAAATGTCCATGCCGCATGTGTTCTATATATGAATTACAATTTTCGAACGTTTTTGTGTGAACTTTGACAGATGTCCACGAGTGGAAAATGTATGTAAAATTCGAGAATAGGCCCCCTGGTATACCAATTCACCAGGTGAAAATGAAAACCGGCGCACCTATCATCCTGCTCCGGAACCTCAACCCACCAAATCTCTGTAATGTAACCTGCCTATAAGTAACCAGTCTCAAAAACTTCGTAATAGAAGCTACAGTTCTAGCCGGCTGCGCGACTGGAGAAAAAGTGATAATTCGTCGCATCCCTATGATCCCTTCTGATGTTCCATTTCAGTTTAAACGCCTCCAGTTTCCCGTACGAGTGTGTTTCGCCATGACCAGAAACAAGGCACAAGGCCAAACATTGAAGATGGGTGGTGTGGACCTTCCCGGCGAGTGTTTCGCTCATGGCCAACTATACGTTGCCTGCTCCCGTGTGAGCTCCGGCCGGCAACTTTACCTACTTGCTCCTGGTGCTAGAACTGCCAATATTGTTTATAAAGAGGCTCTATCTTAAATATATAGTATTTCTAAACCCTTCCCTCCGCCAAATAACCCGCCTTATTATAACAGGATTTCAAAATAGCCGGGTTTCAAAATTAAAACAAAACACTTTGATTTTAGTATAGTACAATTATTGTGTATGTAATTAAATAATTAGATTGTATTCTATTATGTAATTGGTTTTTAATTAAATTAATTTAATTTTATTGTGATAATTAACTGAAATGATCTTATTTTAACTATTTAAAATGTATCTTAATTAATTGTTTTTGTAGTAAAATATCCTCGAATATAATATATGTAGCTTCGTAGCCATAATATTATTCCTTAAATTTGAAGTAGTACAAAAGCTAAAACTAATTTATTCAGAGTTGCAGCGCGAAGCGCCAAGCCGGTTGAGCGCGCTAGCGCTCACTAGCACCGCGGGCGCGAAGCGGCCCCGCGCAACTAGTATATGATAAATGATAACAGCAAGCTTCAAAAGTTTTATTTTTTCCTCCATTTCTGAAGAGTTTAAGAAAATTTTTGAAAGTGACGTGCCTTCGAGTATTTTTCAAAATCCTAAAATATTATTTTTCCGATTTGATTTGAATACCTTAACTTTCTGGAATTAATTAAAATTAAAGTGAAATAAATTAACACAATTTGACCAGATGGAATATAGCACTCATAGTCGCGATGAATAAAATAAAAGTGGGCATATTTTTTGCAATTTCACTTAACTTTAAATTATGTTTAAAAGTAATATAACCCACCTTAATAAAACGTGCATTAAAATTGAAATTTGGCAAACAGTAAATTCAATAAAGAGATGAAAAAAAAAATCTTGTTTTTTTGCTTTTCCATTTCACGGCCCAATTATAAATTCATCAAACAGACATTTAAAGAAAAAAGTTGCGCAAAATTTTATTTTTTATTGTTGTTGTTCTTCTTTAAAAAAAAATTACGCTTGTTATACTGATATATTGAAACGTCTAATTCAATACATTATGTATAAATTTGATACACATTGGGCAAATCACTTGAACTCACTTTTTGAACACAAAATACATCAGTTAAAGTATCCATCCCCCGGGGTTTGGAATAGATTCAATTTTAATAATTGAAATTTTCGATACAAACATTTCGTCATTTTGTTGAGAGGATTTAGTGGTCTGGGAGACCAACAACCGTGCACATGAATTAACAGAATATTTGCTTGAACTCTATTTCTAATACATTTCAATAAATGTTTTGTATTTTAAGTGGGGGATTGGGAGGGTTGTAGAAACATCTATATATATCTACATACATACATATGTATATAGAATTATTGTTCAAGGCTATTGTTGATTGTTTCGTTTTGCAAAAACACTAATAATAAATTATCACTCCATTTAGTTAAGTTAGACGAGAAATGATGAGTATGTGAATGGTGGAGGTGGTGAAAAAATGTTGGGTAAATAACACAAGCATAAATGTAAATATATACACACCTTAAACTATATGTGAATACTATGGGAGGGAGCATTGGCAGCTTTTAGTTCATACATGTAGATTAAAAGCCACCCTGTACAATAAAATTTCAATGAAATTTTATAGCAAATACATAATAAAATGTAAATTTTTAATTTATTGTTATAATAAATTTAATTATTAAATTATGTGTATTATTATTTTTTATCGTGATAAGTTTAACCGTTTATTTTTTATATGTTTTAAAATTGTTTATTGTAGATATTATATGCATACTGTGTGTAAGCACTATAAAATTTTTAATTTAATTTTAATTTTTATTTGCAGTGTTATGCGGTAGTTAAGGATAGGTTGATGGTTAAAATAAAATATGTATTGTCAAACTACAAACAAAAAATCGCCAAACAGCGTTTAAATTGTATAAATGGGAATCCCCTTGCGGTTAACGATAACGCCACTCAAAAATTAAAAGCGAAACTTTTATTGATACAAATCATCACAATCTTATCACCTCATAATTTTATGTAATTAGCGTAATCGAATTTGTATCACCTTGGCTTAATTCCTGGAACTATCGCGATTACATTACCTTTATTTTTCTTGTATGTATGTATAGCCAACAAAATATATACACCGACACACATCTGCTAATGTTGAACTTCATGGTTCTATAGATATTACATATTAACATTTTCTTTCATAGTCAATATTGTATTACATTCTGTGAATATGTTTATCAAACTTTTTTCTTTTTCTTTTTTTTTTGTATGCGATTATGCAAGCAAATGCAAATTTTTAGTGTCTAATTTCAATAAAACATATATTACAATAACGTAACAAAGTTAATTATATGCAAATCATTTATATGTATATACTCGTAAGTATAATATAGTTTGCGGTCTATTTGGTTTATTTGTTGTACGTACATACAAAATAATATCTTAACCCTTTCTGTACTGAGAAAACATTTATTGGTAGAAATAATAAAATAAAATTCATTTATTATTATTAGTTTCAAAAAAGCTGATTATTTATTTCTATAAGAAAGACGACATACAATTATGGTATTGTACGATAATTACAATGTTCAAGTAAATACGAGAGTAAAAATAAACAAAATTTGTTTTAGTAAAGTAAATACATTTAGTATTTATATTTATGGAGTAATGATTTATATTATTTAGCTGTGTCATCGATTTCGACCAAAACCAAAAAGAGGACTCAACAAATTGTTTATTCAGATTAGAACATTGATTTTTATTTAATTACCAATGAAATCTGGGGTTAACTTAATAAGTTGTTAAAATTAATAATATATTTTGTAATGGGGAATTCCACAAATTACTGCGGGTGACAATCAATATCATCCAAAGTGTTAAGTCAACAAATTGTAGTTAATAATTTTTAAATATTGAATAACATTTTTTGGTGTTTAATGTACATACATAAAATTAATACAAGTTTGGCGGTTTTCTTTGTAATTTTCGGAAAACTTTTCTCAGTACTTAACCGCAAAATATTTGTTAGGTATATGCTACTTACCGTATTTATTTAAACAAAAAAAAATATTTTTAGAATTTTTCAGCTTGAGATCTGTTCTCACTGAAATATTATATGAAATTACTTATTAACCCTTGTGTCTATGCAACTTTTTTAGGGTAACCCTATCAGATTTATACGAATATCACTTAATGTAACTATTTTCTCCAATTTTTAAATAAAGATATCTTTTGTTGAATTCGCGAAATTCCTATTCGACAAACATTCACCCATTCCACACGAGCCGCGCCTACGCTGTTGCATTTCTTCGTCTCTTACCTTTTTGCACTGTTTTTGCCTATAAACAAAATTTAGTTTATACGCAAAAACAGTGCAAAGAGGTAAGAGACGAAGAAATGCAACAGCGTAAGCGGGACTCGTGTGGAATGGGGGTTTTCTAAATGGATAATACATTAATCCCCCTCTGATGTCATTTCTCTCGGAATCATTGACTGTTATCGTTCTGCAATTATTATTATCGTTATAGAATTATAAAATAGTAGAAAGGTTTTGAAAAATTGTAGTTTTTAATTTGTGGTGTACAATCAAATATGTTATGTGTTGTAATTCAATTTCAAAAGTAATTTGATTTAGTGATTTATTATAATGGAAAATTATCGTGAAGTGAGCAGCAACAAGAATATATACAGCAGTTGCTCGCTACATGCGATAGTGAAAACAAAGAAAATCCGATGGATTTTGAAGATAATGGCTCAGATGATGAATGGCTACTAATCGACGACGCCATCGATTCGGACATGGAAGATGTGGTTCAAGCTTGTCATGCAGAGGTTGAAGACGAAGAAGAAAGTAACGAGAATAATATAAATACAGGTATCACTTCAAAAGGAAAAATCATTTCAAATTCAATTTTAGTTGGAAAAGATAAAACTGAGTGGCGTACTAACTTCAATGGTACTAAAAAAGTATTAAAACACAATATTTTGTGTTCGAAAACTGGGCCCATAGCGGGAACCAGAATTTTATCAGTTCGGGATACGTTCAAACGAATATTTTCAAATGAAATGTGTTTTATTATAATAAGAGAAACCAACCGAAGAGCTGGATGCGTACATTGGCATTTTTATTACGACTAGCGTAAGATATTTTAATTCAGAACATTCACAAAAATGTGGAAAACTGATGCCTACCCATTATTTCGAGCTAGCATGTCACTGAACCGGTTTTGGCAATTAAATCGGTTTTTACGGTTTTATAATGTAAATAGCAGACAAGAACGTTTGGAAAAGGACAAAGCAACAGCAATTTCATATATATTCATTATGCTAAATGCAAACTTACGTTCAAATTACGAAGCCAGTGATTCAGTGACTGTGGATTATTAAATTAGGTGCATATCCCTTTCACTGTATAAAGAAAAACGATGAGTTTGAGTTCAGCAGTGGTTAGAAGTGAGAGAAAAGTAGATAGTAAAATTAAATTTGTATGTTTTGAGAGTCGATCGAAATATGTTATGTGCAGTGGAAGTGCTGATTAAAAATAATTGTAGTTTAAAATTAAAAGTAACATTTCAACTTTGAGTATAATAAAGTTTTGTTTTATTTATCAATAAATTTATTATGTGATTAACAACAACGTTTCGACTAAGCCAACATCGGACCACAGCAATTGGCGGCAGCGGAGGGATCCAAAAAATCCATAAAAAAATAATTTGGTGGTTATGTTGGCCATTAAACTTATCGGCATGCGATACAAAATTCTTTTTGAATATTAAATTATAAATCAGCTGGTGTATTTCACTGTTTAAAAGTTACATTTGCAAATGTAAATTGGCCTACAGCCCTACACCATCGAATATTGTAAATTTTTTTTTTTTTTTTTTTTTTTTATATTTAAAATAAATTTTATTTATTTATTTTATGTAATTACAATCTAGTCTCCTGGACTAATGAGCAATTTGTTTCTGACTTAATTTACTAACATAAATTAATCTATGGATTCTTCCCATTGGCGTTCCATAGTGTTTGGTAAATTGAAGTAAACCACATCTTTGTTGTGGATTTTAGATCAGCATAATGCTGCTTAAACTGACAATCACACCAGCTCAAAAGGTTTGGTTCTTTTAAGTCTGCGAACTAAATTCGTGATGCTTAGGAGCTGAGTTGCCTCAATGTTCACATGTTGGCGGAGCCTTTCTTCATGTTTCCGTGCTTTTTCCTGGATTTCATTTAAGATGAGGTTCATTTTAAGGTCCCTATGAAGGTCATTGTTCCTAACATACCAAGGTGCATCAACGATGTTCCTTAATGATATTTACGTTGCTTTGTTTGGTACAACCCCAAAGCTGAATACCATAAGTCCAAATCGGTTTCAATATTTGCTTATAAAGTAGAAGCTTGTTGTATGTTGATAAAGAAGAGTTCCTTCCCATCAGCCAATACATTTTTCTGTATTTAAGTCTTAATTCTTCACTTTTCTTCTTGACGTGTGCTTTCCATCGTAGTTTAGCATCCAGGGTCATGCCGAGATACTTAGCTGTGTTCGCATGCGGTATTATTTCCCGGTTTATGGTAATCGGAATATGTTCAATTCGTCTGTTTGTAAAGTTGATGTGAACTGATTTAGCTTCATTTAGTTTCATTCTCCATCTTTTTGTCCATTTATATATTTGAGTTATAGCTGATTATAACTTCTGTGTTGATTCTTCGTTGCTTTTTCCAACAGCTAAGATCGCCATATCATCTGCAAAAGTTGCCACTGTGTTGTTTTCTAATGTAGGAAGATCATATATAGTAGGTATAAAACCGGCCCTAATACACTGCCCTGTGGAACTCCTGCATTGATTTCTTTCAATTCAGAAAATGTATCATCTAACTTAATCCTGAAGAACCTATCTTTCAAGTATGATTCTAGTATCTTAGCAAATTGCATTGGTAGAAGATTCCTTAACTTGTGGTTAAGTCCTTCATGCCACACTCTATTAAACGCTTGTGCAACGTCTAGAAATACTGTTGAACAGACTTTTTTCTCCTCTAATGCTTTCTCAATTATACTGGTTATTCTGTGTACTTGATTAATTGTTGAGTGTTGGTTGCGAAAACCGAACTGATGATTTAGGATCAAGTTTTTACTCTCGATTATCGGATTTAATCTTTTTACCAGAAGCTTCTCAAAGAGTTTGGACATGACTAGCAATAGCGAAATTGGCCTATAAGACGATGTTATGTGTGGTGGTTTCCCAGGTTTTGGGATCATAATTACTTCTGCAATTTTCCATAAGCTTGGTGCACATTTGATTCTAAATGCTGCATTTATAAGATTGGTGAGTTTCACCAGAGCTTTCCTTGGCAGTTCTTTAAAGATTTCTGCAGTAATAAGATCGTACCCAGGAGCTTTTTTCGTATTCATATTAGCTTTTATCTCACGCATGACTTCTTTTGGTGTTGTAGATAGGATTTCTTTACTTTCTTGCACAGATTGTTCAGTTATTATCTCGGCTTCCAACGTTTGGTCTTCATGTGGCTGGAATATTTTTTCGAGGTGTTCGGCAAATTCTCGAGCTTTGTCTTCATTATTTCTAGCCCATTTCTCACCTGCTATTTTTATTGGGGGAATCTGCATTATTAGTCTTTTGATTCTTTTGGTTGCTTTCCAAAGAGATTAATCAGTACTGTTATCATTAGTTAATTTTCTTAATTAGTTACTGATTGATTCATCTTTCAATTCTTTGATCTCTCTTCTTAATTGTTGAGTGAGGTTGTTCAAATGAGTTTTATCTTGGGGGCCCTTGTTTGTTGCCATACTCTTCTCGCTCTTTTTTTTCTGCGAGGAGTTCCCTAATAATTTCCATAGGGTAGTTGTTTCCCTTGATTTTCGTTTTAATTTCAGGAGTATTTTCCCAAGCTGATTGCTGTATATCGTTTACAAATTTGTGAACTTCTTTGTCTAATTGTTCTTCAGTCTTTAATGGAACCATTAAGTTAATTTTTTCTTCTAGCGATAGTCTAAAGCATGCCCAATTAGTGTGATTATTTACTAGGAAAGGTTTTTTTTCTTTCTGAATGATTTTTTCACTTAACGTTAGAAGTATTGGTGAATGATCAGAGTTTAAGTCGTGGCTTTCATCTACTTGTACATAATTTACAGATATGTTGTTTATTATAAAGAAATCAATCAGATCTGGTACTTTGTTTGGATCAGTTGGCCAGTAGGTTGGTTTTCCAGTTGAGAGGGCTTCTCAAATGCATTTTCTGATAGCTTTTAGGAGTTCTTTACCCTTAGTTGTTGTTAATCTGGATACCCAGTGGACATTTTTTGCATTAAAGTCTCCTCCAAGTACAAATCGTTTTCCTAATTTACTGAGGAACTCGAGATAATCTTTTTCTTTCATTGAGTGCTTCGGTGGGCAGTAAATACTAGCAATACAAATAGAACTACTTTTGGATTTGACAATAACAGCAGTTGCTTGTATTTCTTCCGTTTCATATTTTAACTCCTCATAGTGATGAATACTATTTCTAATTATAAAAGCACTGCCTCCTTTAGCAGTGTTTCCAGGGTGAATAGTGTGATATATTTGATAATTTTTAAATTTAATGTTTGATTGTCTAGTGAAGTGTGTTTCCGTGATGAGACATACATCGATTTTTTCTGTGTCCAGGACCACTTGCAGTTCTTGTTGATGTTGCATCAGTCCATTGGCATTCCAACATAAGATTCTAAGATCTTTGGCCATTTTTCTGTTTAGGGATGGCTCCCTTAGTGCTGTACTCTAGTTTCTGTAATCGCTCATCAAATGTATTTAGTCTGCTTAAAATTAATTTAAGTGTTTGACTTATATCGTCATTTTGAGCAGTTTTTCCTGAATTTCCGTTGCTCATCATTACTTGAGCATAAGTCATTTTACCAAATTGTCCTTGAGTAGTTCCCGACACTCTACGATTTACTTCGGGTCGGTTCATCTTAACCGCTTGTTTCCTGAATGAACTTGAATTTTTAGCAATCACGTTCTTATTTTTGATATTTTGCAGTTCAATATCAACGCTGCATCCTCTGTAGTTAGCCGGATGGTTTTCTCCACAGTGAACGCATTTAGGTTGAACATTTTGGGCTTTTATACAATCTTTGGTAATGTTTACCTAAACATTTGACACACCTAGGTTCCCTGTTGCAATATTTTTGTGTATGTCCATAGGCTTGACATTGTTTACATTGTGGTATAAGCTTAGACCTTCTTAGAGGCTGAATAACCACTTTGCTCCCCAAGATGTACTTAATTTGATAAATTTTTTCGATATCTTCATCAGTATCGAAGGTCAACATAAACATGTTGAGAGGTACTTTGCCTCTCCGTTTTAGCTTAATCGATGCTTCAGTTGCCTTAAATCCTTTTGCTTTCAGGTCATCAATTATTTTATCTGGTTTACACGTAGAGTGTAAGTTTTTAGCCATGACCCTAATTGGTCTGGTTTGTTTATCTTCTAGCGTGTGCCAAGCACGTTTTTCTTCATTTAACATTTTTGTCATTTTTCTGTATGTTTCAGCATCTTCTAAGTTTATTTTGATGGTGTTTCCATTCATCACCTTTGCATTAAACTTATCAGTAGCAGTTATTGTTTTTATTTTTTCATAGAGTACATCGTAGTCTTTCGTAGTCTTTTTTACATCGTAGTCATCGTAGACTTCATCTATTACTATTGGTGTTGGTGGAGGTATTTTTTTTTGGTTGTTCCTGGATAATATTGGGAACATTATCCTTTAATTGAGGTGGGGAGGGCGTATTATTCCGTCTCCTTTTTTTTCTCCCACCTTTAACTCTAATCCACTCAGTTTCTCGAGCTAGTTCTTCTTCATCCGTATGATACTCTTGTGGAGTTGTATTCTGGTTAGGAGTAGAACCAATGTACTCCTTTGGCTTAAGAGCTTTAACTTCGTTTTCAAGCGTCTTCATACGCTCCTGCATCCATGCAATTGCAACATTCAGTTGCTGATTTATATTGTTGGCTTCAACTAATGCATTATTAGCTTTACACAATTCATTGTGAAGCTTTTCTTCGTTTGTAGAACGAGTGTTGTGGCTGCTGGCCTCAATGGAGGGACTACCGCCTCTTATCGGAGAATACGCGATTTTGTTACTCCTCTGGAAGAGATGTGAATGAAATGAATGTGAAATATTGTAAAATAAAAAAAATTAAAAATCATCCGCGTGTGACCACATTTCATCGACCACATTGCATCAGTCTAATCGGATTTTACTTGCATTACGCATAATAAACATAAATTATAAGCGTGTTCCTGATCATAAATTAAAAAAAAAAAAAGGAGAAAAACCAATATCCAACGGAAATATACATTTTTGTTTAACAACCACATCCAAATCAATTCGGCATCGCAAACTTTTTAATCCGGGAAAATCAACACAATCATCCATAAATATTTCATGTAAGTACTTACTCATATTTTTGATTATATACTCGTACATATTCGTACATACATTTCGTGATATTTTGTCAGTTTTATAATTTTCCACCCCGTGTTATATACGACTATTACCTTGTGTGATAATTCAATTAAATTAAGAAATAGAACGGTTGTTAGGATTACCGTGGTGAAAAAGAGAAAATAAATCGAATCGTAAAATTCAATATCGGGATTTTTTCCAAATAAATACAGTGAGTGAAGCCAATTCTATCATAGATAAATTTGATGGAACGCCGAATAATCTACATAATTTATTAGCATGTTGCGACATTATTTACGATTCCTTAAAGGAGACAGAATACAAATTTTTAAAATTTAATAAAATAAAATTGACAGGAGAAGCGTTCGAAGTAATTCGTTATGATCCACCCGAAAGTTGGGCTGTTTTAAAGGTTAAATTAGTCACTGAATTTAGTAATAAACGGTCATTAGGACATATTCAAATTGATCTTAGTAGGGTTCAGCAGGGCGACAAGGAAGACGTTAAAATGTATTCATCTCGGGTCGAAAAACTCCTATTCGAACTCAACGAAGCTTGTGCTGTGGTTGAGGGTGTAAATACCATAAAGGACGTAAAGAGAATTAATTCTGAGATGGCTTTGCACTCATTCCAAGAGGGCCTTCGATATAATTTAAAAATTATGGTTAAATCCAGCAAATACAAAAGTGTAAATGAAGCAACTATCAAACCGCTTGAAGAAGAAACCCTAACGAGCCAATCCGATGCATTATCCAAACTCCATATTACTAATCCGAAGTTAATTGCAAATTGCCAGTTATGTGGAAAACAAGGTCATATCGCTTCTAAGTGTTTCGTTCTAACTAGATATAATCAGCCGAAACCATAACAATTCACTTCGTCTTCCCGCAATAGATTTCACAATCCCAATTCCAATCGGGAAAACAATAATTATCGTATTTCCGAAAGCCGCATTTTCGTATGTGCTTATTGCAAGAATCGAGGACATTCATGGGCGGATTGTAGAATAAGAGCCAATGTCGAAGCTCGTAAATCAAAATATGTTAATGGGAAGATCGAACCATCGGGAAATGGTCAGGGATTCGTGGAGACAAACACCACTCCTAACCAAGTTCAAGTATAGGTTAGATTTTAATAGGGATCTCATAGAGGTATATTGGAATGGGAAATATGAGAAATTTGAGTTAGTTTCAAAGGACTGCGTTTCAAATCAAAAAGTACAAACGGAAATTCCTCCTAGAGCTGAAGTGATAACAAACATTAAATTAATATATCCAGATAACACAGAACTTATCTGTGAATCACAAGAAATTTTACCGGGCGTTTATGTCCCAAATTCAGTGTTGAAACTAAAATCCAATTCTGCCTTAGTTAGCATTGTGAATACGAACGAAGATAGCATTGTATTAAATGACAATATTAAAATACAAACTAAATCATGTGAAGACTATCAAATATTTAATTTTTGTAAATCTTAATCTGATGTATCAAATAGGCTGTCATTTCTAGAATCAAAGATAGATTTTGGTCATCTTAATGACTACGAAAAGGATTCAATTTTATCCATATGTCGGAATTTCAACGATATTTTCTTCTTAGAAGGAGACAAATTACAATCAATTCTGATATCAGACCTATTTTTATGAAACCATATCGTCTGCCTCAATCTACAAAGAGTGAAATTAATCGACAAATTGGACAAATGAAACGGGATGGTATAATAGAGGACTTCATGTCACCATGGAATTTTCCGTTGTTATGCGTGCCTAAAAAGTCGAATACTAGTGAGAAAAAAATGGAGGATTGTGGTAGATTACCGTCGTTTAAACGATATTACTGTAGGAGACAGTTATCCCCTACCCAATATTTGTGATATACTGAATCAGCTGGGTCAGTGTAATTATTTTAGTATGATAGATTTAGCGAACGGCTATCATCAGGTTCCACTCGATATTTGCGATCGTGAAAAAACCGCATTTTCAACTGATTTCGGTCCAGTTTACGAGAATGTCTATGGGGTTGAAAAACGCACCAAGTACTTTCCAGCGTCTCATGAACAATGTTCTGTCTGGTTTAACAACCATAAAACGTTTCGTTTACTTGTATGATGTCGTCATATAAGGAAAAAATTTACAAGACCATAATAACAATTTAAGTGATGTTTTCAACAGATTGAGCAAATTCAATTTAAAAATAAATCCTAATAAATGTCAATTTCTAAGAAGTGAGATCAATTATTTAGGCCATTTGATACCTTCCGAAGGTATAAAGCCCGATCCATCATATTAATTACTATCCTACTCCAAAAAATATTACCGATATAAAATCTTTTCTGGGATTAGTTGGCTACTAAAGGAAGTTTTGTCCGAATTTTGCTGAAATAGTAAAACCACTAAATGATCTTTTAAAGAAAAATGTTTTTTCAATTGGACACCATTCCAAGATGAGTCATTTTCACAACTGAAAGATTTCCTTACGAAGCCTGTAGTGCTTCAGTATCCTGATTTCTCAAAGGAATTTTCGTTGACATATGATGCAAGTCATATCGCTGTAAGTGCTGTATTATCTCAAAAATTTGAATCGGATGATCTTCCAATCGCTTTCGCATCAAGGGCTTTAAACAAAGCAGAGTTAAACTGTGCAACTATTGAAAAAGAGTTGTTAGCTATAGTATGGGGTGCACGTCACTTTAGACCCTATTTGTATGGGAGAAAATTTGTGATTTATACCGATCATAAACCACTGTTATGGTTAAATTTATTAAAAAATCCGTCGTCACGACTTACAAGGTGGCGAATTAAATTAGAGGAATTTGAGTTTGAGATATGCCATAAAGCTGGGAAATTAAATGCCAATCCTGACGCTCTTAGTAGAATTGTCCTAACACACCCGAATTCGATAAATATCGTAACACGAAGCAAATCAAAGTGCGAAGGAGATTCAAATCTCAAATTTTCCTCTCATTCTGGTAATAAGCAAATTTCAAGTCTTTTAAGTAATACTAACAAAGTAGATACAAATCCAAACTTAACATCAACTGATGATCCAATATCAACTCAAGAAAGGCATGATACACACAATATAATAAATTCCACGAGTTGTAATTCTCAACTTTTTCCGTCTACTCAAACAGCTGATAAAGCTGATATAATATTCCTTCAGGACGAGGACGATATACTAACTGGATTAAAGGAATTTCACGATACGCTATTGGGTGCTCATCAAGGGGTTCTAAAATGATTTCAAGGATTATGAGATATGTCGGAAACTGTGTTTCTTGCCAGAAAAACAAATCATGTATCAATACCAAATTACCAATGAAGATAACTTCTACATCCACTCGATCATTTCAAAAAATATTTCTGGATATTGTGGGTCCGATAACGTCATCGTATACTAATAATAAATATATACTTACCCTTCAGTGTGATTTGACTAAATTCTCTTTGGCTATTCCAATTCCGAATCAGGAGACGTCAACTGTTGCCGATGCGTTCGTTACAAATTTCATTTGTTTGTTTGGATTATCCGAATCAATCCTCACCGATCGAATTTCATGAGCTCTTTGTTTAAGCGAATTTGTCGTGTTTTAAAAATTCAAAAGCTTAACACTAGCGCATATCATCCAAAGAGGAATGGTGCATTAGAACGAGGTCATAAAACTCTTATCGAATATTTACGTCATTACGCTAAACATCATAAATTGGAATGGGATAGTTGGCTTCCATATGCGACATTTTCTTGTAATTCAACATCGCACACCGCAACTGGATTAGTACGGATATAAACCAAAGTGCTGATTAAAAATAATTGTAGTTTAAAATTAAAAGTAACATTTCAACTTTGGGTATAATAAAGTTTGGTTTTATTTATCAATAAATTTATTATGTGATTAACAACGACATTTCAACTAAGCCAACATCGGACCACAACAGGATGAGCAGTTATTCCCCTTCAGAGGAAGAACGAGTTTTACCCAAAATATGCCTGCAAAACCAGCAAAATACGGGATAAAAGTTTGGTGGGTTCATGATTCACGGAGTTCTTATCCTCTTACAGGGCAAATTTATACCGGCAAAGCTTCTTCGGGTAGAGAAGTAAACCAGGTCGTGAAAGACTTGTGTTACCAATTCAAAGGATCTGGAAGGAATGTAATGACTGACAATTTTTTTACTATATTGGCCTTAGCTCGACTTTTGATGTCATGTGACCTTTTAATTGTTGGTACCATAAAAAAGAACAAGCATTTTTTACCTAAAGAAATGCTTCCATCTAATTCGCGGCCTGAGATTTCATCGGTATTTGGATCTAGTTCAGATAATATTACCTTATGTTCGTATATGCCTAAAAAAAACAAAGCCGTATACTTTTGTCAACGATGCACCAATGTGATTCAACGTCGGGCTCACTCACTAAACCAGATATTGTAAGTCGACAACATGGACAAGCACTACATGGACGCATTAAACGGTAAAAAGGAAAACCCAAAGATGGCCCATGGCATTTTTTCAATGTATGTAGTTGACATTTCACCATCAATCTCAAGCCAATGCTCAATCTCAGGCCACCAAGAATTTCTCCAGAACACCTTGGATAACAGTTGGCGATGCCCTCCATTTACAGTAGATCAAATATTCCAAATTGTATCAGATGATTTTCAATAAAATCGGGGATAGAGTGTATGCAGGAAAATCAATTCGTAATCAGCGGTTGTAAACGCCAAGCCCTCTAAGGGATACTTCGGTTCGAATTGCAGTTGTAGGAGACTGTGTTATCTGCAAAAACTCAACACCCAAGAGAAAACGGAAAACTCGTAAAAGCTGTACGATGTGCAACCTTTCAATTTGTGATGAACACTCTGTTGTTATTTTGATTTTTAAAATATGTAAAATGAAATGTTATTGAATTTTAGAAACCGGTTTTTTATTTGTATAAGAAATAAATTCCATTTTCTTCTATGTTGCATAAAGTTACCTGGGTAACCCGTAATTGACTTAAAGGTGTAATTTATAAAACGTTAAACATCCGAAGTACCGAAATTGGGACGATTATTTTTAAAATCAAAATATGTTCACAATTAAATGATTTTGGCATTCCTAGGCCCTAGAGCCAAAATTCCTTTTATAAAATAGAAATTGTATCGATTAAAGTCGAAAAGGTTACCCGGGTAACCCACCATAGACATAAGGGTTAAGTATCTGGGAAGGGTCATTTATAGGAAGCTCGATATTGGGCAAAATCGGTATAAAAGTCACGATAATAATTAAGAATATATTTGTACACTGTTTCACCTATTTGATGGCATTTTTTTTTTAAATAAGATCTCACCAACCAAGTGTAACGATTAGTTCGCTACAATGAATTTCAAGGTGGCCACCCCTGAGTTTGGCCCGACAAGATAATACCAATAATTAAAAAAAAGAAAAAATCGGTAATAGATGATAACAAATCAAATTGGTAAATTGGAAGGGATATAGGGAAAAAAAAACGAGAAGGATAAGAAAACTTATTTTTGAGGGGAGAGTGTTAACTGATTTTGAAGAGTACGGTTCAATAAATAAATCACAAATAATGTTTCTTCAAATAAAAATATTTTAGATTAAAGTTTTATACAAATTTAAAAGTTTCTTTGAAAGTTTTGTTAAATTTAAAATCAAAAGTTTTTTATTCAATAAATAAATAAATATGTAATAAATAATTACATAAATAAACGAAAACAAAAAATGTTATAAATTAGTAATTAAATCTAAGCTAGTAAAATAAAATAAATTAACAATAAGTTGTGCTATTTGATAGTGGTGAAAACGTTTAATGCTGTTGTGCGTACAAAAAAAAAAAACAAAAAAAAGCAAATATGTGGTAAACTGACGTTAAGGTTAAAATCAGCGTGGTAAAAGAATCTGTGATAAAATTATTATGAAACAGTTGGATAAAAAAAAAAAAAAAGTGTACCACGATCTTGCTAAAGATCGAAGAAAGAAATAAATAAATATGCTATGAACGATATATAGACAAATTGTGCAATTATAGTGTGATTCATAAGAAACCAATGAAAAATGACTGGGTTATTAATTGTTAGTTCTGATACCTAAAATAAATTAAATATTAAATAGAATAATACATAGACAAAATATTATTAATTAAAAATTGAATTTTCAATCAAAAGTGACTCATAAAAAAATTAAAGCTGAATCGTATAGTGGTACAAAATTTAGAGTCCGTAATATACCAATGACCGTGTTTTTGTGCTGAACTGTATTTATAATAATCACGTCATGATAAAATATACGAACTGGATGTATCCATTCATAGAATATCAGCTGAGATATTATATTACCATCATCATCAACATTTCATCATTTTCATTCATCATAAACTTCGTTTTTACTGGATATTAATACAACGCTAATGCTACAGATACACCAAATAATTAAGCTAAGAATATTTTTTTATTAATTTTTCTAAATTTTTAATAATTTCATTTATTTATAATTTTTCTAAATTTATTATTATTATTATTATTTTTTTTTTACATTTATATTAGACTAGTTTTGGTGGTGAATATTTTCTGAGTGCACTGTAGGGCCATAAATAGCTTTAAGCAATTTATTTAATAAAGCATTTTTATGCTTAAGAATGTATATGAAGAAACATTATACCCAATCATTTACTTTACATTAAACGTTGATGTTTAAAAATTCAATTCTGCCATGAATTTATTTATTCATTGTTCTACTATGTGACTACCGTGATAATGAATTAGAACGTTTATAAACTGAAGATGTGACCATGGTAGGTAGTTGAGTCTTGGTGAGTATGAGTTTACTGTGCTGTATCTATTAGTTGTTTTTTTTTTGCACGGCGGCAATTCCAGGTTTATCTAAGCTTCTTTCAATACCCCCTCCCCTCCCCCCCCCCCCATCTACTGAGCATTAGCCGACCTTATACAGTCCGCTGTGGAAGCCTCTGGATTCTTTACTAATTTCTGATGACGATCTAGAGTAAATTAAGTAATCAAGAACTTCACGTTTTAGGTGGCCCTTCGTTCTCCTGGCAAGCTTGCCAAAGGATCGTTACACAAGGTACATGGTCAAAATGAAGAAAAAGAGAGAGTGTTAATATTTAATACAATAAAATTGGCTGAGATCACAAAGGAAAAAGCGAAAATTCACTTCATTCACAATATAAAAAAGGAAAACTCGTTTCATAAAATCACTAACTACCACAAATAAAATATTAGAAACAGAATACTTGTATATTTTGTATGAAAGGGTTACACCCGTCACAAGTAGTTCTGAAAAAGTTAATAAACTGTCACATAATATATATGAACTAACCCAGGAAAAGCGAAAAATTCGCCGTCAATGGCAGCAAACAAAATCACGGTTCTTGAAATGGAAATTAAATCGAACTATTAAGACCCTAAAATTCGGTGACAGGTTTGATTGTATCAAATAGATTATCTGAACATTTAACAGGTTTTAATTTAGCTAATAGCACACTTTGTTAAGCGACTGTATATTGTATGATATAGTTGATAGGTAATAAATCCCTGAGAAATGGGCATCAGTTGCAATTTTGCTACCACCGAGTAAACATTTAAATAATTTACTATTACCTGTGTGAAAAGTTGAATCATCTTTTTAAATCTTTTTTTTTTATTTTTAAAAAAATATTGTGATGTGAAAAATAAGTGAAATCGTGATGTTCTTATCTCCGCCTGAAGTAAAAAAGGCTGGGCCAAATCGGAAGATATCGATGTCTTCAAGCGATTTGCCACCGAACGTCACGACCTCAATTTTTAATAAAAATACAAAAGTGCAGCATAGTCCAAAGCGACAACAAATTTCAAATGTTCAAAAAATTACCTTACCAGGCAATTCAAATCAAAGTGAAATCATTAATTTAAATAACATTGGTGTGTTGAACCTTAACGAAACTAAAAGTGCATCGTTGCCAAATATTGACGATAAAACAAACAATGACAGTGCATCGACATCAGATGACAATAAAATAAACAGTGATGTAGGTCAGTGTTTAGTGCAACCGGGAATTGACCGGTATATTACTGTCCGATCAAAACGAAGAAGAAGCCCTAGATCAGCGGCCAGTGCAAGCGCGAATAAATTCACTAAGCTAGCTAGCGTTAAATTAAAGCATGGTAATAGATATTCTTGCTTGGTTGTTGACGACCCGACGGCCGAAAAAACTCCAAAAACTGAGAAGCCGCCACCAATCTATTTGAGGGAAGAATCAAATAGAGAACTTGCAAAAACGATCGAGTTTATTACTGAAGGTGCATTTTATATTTCCGGGATCAAAAGAGGAGGTATAAAAGAAACAAAAATTCAACCGCTCAATATTGATGGTTACAGAGCATTAATTAAACATTTTGACCAAGTTGGTAAACATTACTACACTTATCAACTAAAGAGCCAAAAAGGATTGTTCGTTATCTTAAAAGGAATAGAGAGTTACTTGGATGCAAACGAAATACAAGCTGCTCTCGCTGAAAAAGGTTTCCAATGCAGATCTATTACCAATATTTTTAATCGGGAGAAGGTGCCTCAGCCATTGTTTCGTCTGGAATTAGAACCAGACATTAAAAAGGTTAAAGGCAACCATGTAATATTTGACCTAATTGGGCCAGACCAATACAATAGATGCAACTCTGGCTTTAATTTCATCCCAACCCGATTCAGAACCTCTTCTTGATATTGAAAAGAAATACGCATAGCGCGCTAGAATACAAAATTGCCGGTCAACAAATTTCTTCGATATTGGAACTTGTGCGTCAATGTATCGAAATTGAAGACATTTGGAAACGGTTGAGTTTTGACAGACCGAAAAAAACACCTAACGTTTCGACAAGTTAATGAGTTTGTCGGCAGGTATTGATTATAAAAACTTTAACGACGTGATCTATGAATCATCGCAGCAACAAAACGGTTTGGAGGTTCGCATGAATCATAATCCATTCGTTCTGATCAGTCATTCTTATTGTAACTTGGAACCTTGATAGCGTAATGAAATTTGGGGCATGACGAGCACAGATTATCAAGGTATTAAACTATTCTAGCCAAGGAAATCACACTTCCTTTCGTGATTCATATAATTCGAGGAATTTAATAATCCAGAGCACTGCTTCGGTTGTGGGGCTCCCAATGTTATTTGGTCAAATTGCCAATTTTGTAATAATCAAAATCAGGAAAACCGGCATTGGGAGATGAGGAGGCCTGGAACTCAACCACCCCAAAAACAAGTCGATATACCAGGGACACCCGGATACTCCCAGAAGACATGGCTTCGAATACGTGCCCGGAGTTATTAAGACGAAATCAATAAATCATTGAAGAGGGTAAACAGTTCCTGCTTTTCTAGACTTCAACAATTCATTCTATATGTCATCTGTTAACTCAAATAACTGTCGTGATTCGCAGGATAGTTCCTTCTCGTTTCAAAAGTTACCTGAGTTGCCATATCATAATAAAATTGTCCATCCACCGTCTTGTAAATCTCATATTTTCTCAACCCCTACATTAAACTCACCTAATCGTAACATAAAATATTGGTCGTTGCGTCGTTCAATCAAGAAACTAATTTGCCTTAATGAATTTAACCTTAATGATCAGCGGCCCTACGCAGACGTTAAAATATCAGGTACTCCGCACACCGGATTGTTAGTCAGTGGCGCAAGCATTCCGGAGAAAACCGGAATCAAAATCCATTACTTACCCTCCTTTTTTAACACTGCCATTGGTGAAACGCAAAGAATAATTGGTCACGCAATACTCTGAATATTTTACAATGGGAAAACCAAACAGCTCTGCCTTCATATTGCGCCAGGCTTAACATAACCATTATATCTAGGAATTGATTTCTGGAAACTTTTTGGGTTAGGTCGACCCATCGTCAGTTCTCTTGAGATGACAAAAACCTAATCAGACACCTAACAATCGACAACAGCTGTCGTCTGATCTGGAAAACCGTTTGCACCAAATAATTAATACATTTCCTTGCTCTGTCAAAAATGGTTTGGGTCGTACGACGTTAATTAAACATGTCATCGATGTCGGGAATGCCAAGCCGGTGAAACAACGCTATTTCCCCGTCTCCCCAGCTGTACAAGCTAACATTTTTAGGTAGTTGGATAGGATGTTGGAGTTGGAGTGATAGAGGAAAGTCAGAGTTCATGGTCGTCACCAATCGCGGTTGTTGCCAGCCGACTTGATCGCATTAAATATATCTCGTCAGTCGACTTAAAGGATGCCTTTTGGCAAATTCCTCTTGACGTGGCATCTCTTGATAAAACTGCTTTCAGCGTTCCGCTCTATCACTTCACGGTCATGCCATTCGGCCTATGCAATGCTCCGTAGTCATTGTGCAGGTTGATGCATAAGGTGATCCCTTATCAATTTCATGACCGAGTATTTGTCTACTTAGACGATTTACTAATAGTCTCCGCTGAATTAGAAGAGCATTTTGCTTTATTAACTGAAGTCGCTAGATTATTGAAACTAGCCAACCTCACTATAAACATAGAGAAAAGCAAGTTCGTTCTGAATGAGACGAGGTACCTATGTCATAGAATAGCCATGGAAGGCCATACAAATTCGAGCAGCATTTCTGTTTATTACTCGGCTCGCTCTATAACCTTCCCGAGAATAAAAGGAAGCCAGCCATAAGAGTTCTTCAGAGGTTCATGAGATTATCGAAAACAAACATACAAGCTTTGCCACTTTATAATATTAGCATATAGTGAAAAATACGTCATGTTTTAATTTTATGATTTTTATGTTTTGAATTTTCATTTTCATTTCATGAATTTAAATTTTCTACATTCGGATCTAAGGGACAATCGGAAATAAGATGCAGGCCCAATTAGTCTCTTAAACCAAAGTTTTACTACAATATATTATTCCTATGCCGTTATCAAGTTAAAATAGTATATATATAAAAATAAAATAAAAATCGAAAACCGGGGAATCCTGAGATTTCCCGGTCACACTTTTGAGATAAAAACGGGATTCCGTTTTGAGAAACCCTAGTTCAAACCAATCATAATTTGACCTAAAAATTGCATGTCAAAATATGAAAAAAAATTTCTTTTCAAATATTAAATTGATTTTATGTTTTTTAAAGCTACAAATAGCCAAACTACAAAAACTGTAGACATCCCTGACCTATCGATGACCAAACTATTCCATTCGTTAATTTTATCAAAAACCTAAGATGGACTGCTAAAAAAAACTGATAGTCTCTGGAAGGCTCTTTGTGAATACGTCATAAATCCATTGATATTTTGTTTAAATCAGAAACAAACCAATCTGAATCAATTTGGATTCAATTAAAATAAGAATCGTATATTATTCAGAAATAGCCATCCAAAAGCAGCTTTTTAAAGGATTTTGTATGACACGCGATTTTGGCAGATGGATGAACATTTTTTCAGCGTTTAACCACAGGGACAAAGAAAGAACATTGTCGACAAAAGCCAACAAAGCCATTAATTGGAACTAACTAATGAAACTTAATTTAAATATTTATTTCTAAAGCAGTGACATTGGATAACCAAGACGTTTTGAAAAATGTAACTTGCACAAGCGTTAGAAATAACGGTTAGCTTTTAGTAGACTTTTTTTTATTATTTAAATAAATTGGGAATAGCGGACCTACTAAAGTGCGAATAACCAGGACCGATTTAGAAAGACTAGAATTCAATAATAGAATATTATTCAACAAGCATATAATGGCGATTTTGGCAGATGGATGAACATTTTTTCAGCGTTTAACCACAGGGACAAAGAAAGAACATTGTCGACAAAAGCCAACAAAGCCATTAATTGGAACTAACTAATGAAACTTAATTTAAATATTTATTTCTAAAGCAGTGACATTGGATAACCAAGACGTTTTGAAAAATGTAACTTGCACAAGCGTTAGAAATAACGGTTAGCTTTTAGTAGACTTTTTTTTATTATTTAAATAAATTGGGAATAGCGGACCTACTAAAGTGCGAATAACCAGGACCGATTTAGAAAGACTAGAATTCAATAATAGAATATTATTCAACAAGCATATAATGGTAGCTGTTAGGCGAGTTTCGTAAATCATCTGAGTGAATAACAGCCATTATATGCGAGTAGAATACGATACTTTGTCCACGACCGATAAAAAATTGTATTTTATTATCAATCCTTTAAATAAACCTAAAATAACTTCCGTCGACCTTTTGACGTCTCAATTTAATAATAATGAAAATGGCAAGAGACTACTAGATAAAATTTCCAAAAATGAAATTTTTATTTGGTATTAGTGAATAATAGAAGAAGGGATTACTAGATAAACTAGCAGTGAATAATGGATATCATTATAATTGAAGAAACACACGTATAATGAGTATATTATACGTTAGTCGTGGATAAATGTATCATATGTGGTAGTAGAGCTGGAATTAAAAGTTGTATAAAACTGAGCGGTGCGTCCTTGGATTAAAATTATATTAGCTTTAATCAAACAGTTAACATTATTTCGTGCCCTGACATACTCTATTCTGCTGGCTTCAGTTTTATGTATTTTCCAATTTCCATGTAAAAAGTCGCGAATAGTACGGTACTTTATAGTTTCATTGCTAAAGTTAGTAACTCTTACTTTACGTTTTATTGCAATATTTTTAAACGGTATACAAACTTGTTAAGCAAATCAAAACGGAATAATTAATATTTTATCACAGGGATTAAGTTGTCTATTTAAAGACCTGTTTAACGCTAAACACGTAAAACAAAATGTTAAAGTGGGTTTAGTGAGAAGTGAAAGGTGCCTGGCCTCTTTGAGCGGGTGATTAAAAAGTGACCTAGCTATAAGGCGAGTCACGCTAGGTAGGCACATGCAAGGTGTAAAGCGAACCATTCTGATAATATGCTGTGCAGAGAGCACCAGCCGTGAACGAGGCTTCTGCGCAGATAGATCTTTCTTCCTCCGATACTCGTGCGAATCAGAATGAACCGAATAAATAAAAACATTAGGAAGACCGGAAGCCAGTGTAGAGAAAACGGAGAATAATTCTAAGCCGCCGAAGTCGGCAGACAGAGGTACCAAGCCTATACGGCGGTTCTGTTTGGTAGCTTTTTATATACAAGAGTAGCTTTTTATATACAAGCAGGTTTATTAATCATATGCTTGTAAGCAGGATTGTTAGCTAGGAGGTGGGCGATTCTACCAAGTAGGAGGCGATTGATTAGGTGTCTTCTCCTCTCTTCTCTGGAATATAGTGATAAATGGGTTATTACTGGAGCTGGAGAGATAGGGTATTGAAGTTATCGCTTACGCAGGCGACGTGATGATAGCTGTTTCCGGGAAATTCCTGGGTACGATTGCGGACGTAATGCCGATCGCGCTCACAATCGTTATGAATGGGCTGGCAAATATGCGAAATAGAGCTGGTACTCTTGACTAACAAATACAAAACCCCGGTAGTTCTTCCTGCTACCTTAAACGACACGAGACTTACTTTTACTAACAGTACAAGATATCTGGGCGTTATCTTGAACAAAGCTACTTTAGCTAGGTACTCCTACAGGAACGCCTTTGGTAATAGATGGGTCTTTAGCAGGAGCTGATATAATGGTTCTGCACCACCGTAGTAAGACATGTACTCATGTATGGGGTGCGTGTGTGGTGGCCAGCTCTGGACATGGTAACTTGTAAAAATAAGATAGAAGGTGCAAAAATCGAGCTAAATGCTTGTGAGCGAGGCATTTTGGTGGACACCGACACATGCCTTAGAGGTTACGTTTCACCTTCTTCCGGTCGATATTTGTGGCAAAAAGATAGGAGCAAATGAGTTGGCGAACATTGACTATATTATAGCTTCTCTGTGCTTCGAGAAGGGCTTTCGGACCATGTTCCCTTCAAGGGAATCCTTTAGGAATTTCAACGTAATTCTTCCACGTCGGTTTGGCGGAGGTAAGATTTGTCAATGTTAAATTGTTATTAAGTGGAAACAAATTCAAAAAATAATTTTGGAAGGAGTCTCTTATGGTATTACTATCTGTGGTATGATTTGTATGGTATTACCATCTTTATCAATTGATATGCTTTTGTACAATATTTAAAAATCTTTTCCTCAGAGTTTGCAAATTTTTATTATTATAATTTATTAAATAATTACAAAGTAATCGAATTTTGATCGAATTCAGGATATCAGTAAAAATAATTTTATTAAGCTTTTACCAACTTTTATGCGATTGAGGATTTGTATGTCTCTATATGTAACGTTTTTGATATAACTTATTAGTATGGTAGTAATGTCGAAAGAGAAATTGGCTTTAGAACCAATATCTGAAATAACCGCTCAACTAGTGTAAGGTATAAATATAGAAACAACAGCTTTTACTGTAAAATATTTCTTATATGTCATGGTAGCGTCATTTGTCGTTGTAAGTCTACCTTATAATGTACAATTATTTTGCCTATACTTTACTTTTCGGTAAAATTGAAACATTTAAATTTTCAAGTAGACGCAATACAAAAACAACAAATTCGGAAGCTGAATTGCACCTCATGAAAGGTTTAACGCGTGTGTTGCAAAACCTGTCGATGGAAAAAGCTATTTATTCCTTATGATTCCAAACTTATGATTTTATTCTCAAACTAGGCGCAAGTCGACAGAATTCAAAAAGGAAAAAAATAAGATTGATTTTTTTATATTCTTAAATTGATTGAGATTATTCGCGATTCAATACCGTTATTTTCAAATATTCTTTCTATTAATCACAGAACACATTTTATGAATATTTAAATTTAAAAATATCTTTAGAAGTGTAATTTGGTTAAAACTTGAGAAATTAAATTGCTGTTGACAATAAAATTCCCATAAATATTTCAAGAAACTATTTTTCCATTCTGACTTACCGACTATTTAGACATAGTTAGGCTCCACAAACGAGCTTTCAATTTAGCGGTAATATGTTAGAATTAATTTAATTGTTGTATTGAAAAATGAAGCAGTTTCCAATGTTTTGATAAATAAAATAATGAATTTGTATTTTAAAAATTAGATTACCTTTGACGATTATATCAAACGCATTTAAGTGATTTATAAAACGGTTGAATTTAGAATATTTAAAATTTCTGGAACTGAAAATTTAAGCTTTAATTCAATGGTAATTTAGTTTAATAAAATTGATGATTACTCTGTAAACTTATGTAAATTAAACTTTTAGCTTTTTATCTTAGAAACATAATATATTTTTATTTGATAACTGTTGTAGGTTAAAATTAGAAAGTGTTTTCTTTCAGTATACAGAACATGCCGGATAAATTAAACACATTTAATAGAAATAAAACGTATTAGTTTTAAAACAGGAAAATTCAAATTAGCTTAATAATTGTTCGAAATGATGGCCTGCGAATTCGTTGCACGTATTTCAATTTTTTGCATAGTTTTTAAATTGCTCATTTTTGAGTTATTCGACGGTCTCATACCTACAATAAATTAAATGTTCGAATTAAATTATTGTTATTTTTTTCGTAATCACTCGTCCAGAAAATATTTTCGAAACCTGTTGCTGTGTTTGGACCGAAAGGCTAGAATCATATATCGCTAAGCTTTTGCTACCGCACCAATATTACAACAATTGTTTGCAATCGATGTACATCAATTTTCAACTTTTATTCTTAAAAATACATCTAAAAACATGCTGTCCAACCCAGATTTGGTTTCAAAAATTTAAATTTCGTTAAACTGTAATTGTTAGCGTTGAATACTTCAAATCGGAAATTCCAAGTTCTAAATAAAATTTCAAGTTTTGGATATAAAATTGGTTAACTTTTAAATTGGTTCATTACATCGAAAATTGGTAGTTGAAAAATCTAATAAACTTTGGATTACTCTGAATTATGGACAGAACGATCCTAATTTTTAAATGTTTCAGGTTATTTAAAAGTTTTCATTTTTCAAGAGAAAATTCGGGTAAGTTAATTGAAACTAAAATGGTGGGACATTGGCTTAGATATCCGCACACAATTATGTTATACAATTTTGTCAGACACATTAGTCTCTTTTGGCGACAAAATTATACAGCTAACCAAAGTTTTATAGCAAACCAAAGATTTTAAATGAAATATTTAACCACATCAGGCAACGTCAAAACTGATTTTAATCACCGGAATAACCGATAATGAGGTACAATATATAGTTAAAATTTACAAGGAACTTATTCATTATATTCCGCAGATTGGTTATCTTCATTCATTCTTTCATTCAGTGATTTGGTCAATAAATTGGTTAGTTTTGAGGAATATGATTCGCTTACAAAACCACTGAACGAATGGTGAGTGCAAACAAAAAAACGATTTTGTCGATTTTTGGTTTTCGAGAATATTCTTCCGTGCTAATATCTTAAAATTGACATTGTAGTTCCATCTTTTAAGTTAAAGCAATAATAAATTATTGTGTCCTGGATTCAAAATCGAGCACGTGCTTTTTTATATCGATGGCCTAAAAAGTTCGTTTTGGGTCAACTTTGGACCGTGAAAATATATTATTACATTGGTAATAATCCACTTATAAAAAAAAATTCCTAACTCCTTATTATTTTAATAAAATTACATTTCGAAATTGAAATACTTTTTGGCATTTTCAGAAATTGATCTGAACACCCACAAATTTATATTCACTGGAAAGGTTCAACCTTGCCCTTCCTAACCGAACTTTTTTATGGAGTGGTTAGGCTCACTACAGGTCAAAACACATGTAGGTATATTCTGACGGTACTTTCATAAAATTATTTATTGATTTGTTCAATTTTTTAAAGAACCTAAACCTCATCTGAATCAAAATTTAAAAACAGCTTCATGTTCCATAACGTTTAACGGAACAATCGAAGGTCAGAAAGCTTTAAAAAACCACGTACCTGATTTCTATATATAAGGAACACAATAAAAAAAATAAAAAATTGAAATCGCCGAGGTTGACTTTGGAACCCTGACTTGGAATATTTTGTTAAAAATTGGTTCCAACAAATTGGGCTTCCGCACTCAATGCTACAATGGGCCCTTGGTACAAACCATCGCTTCTATCCTAAATCGTGAACGCGTGCTGCAGCCTTAATAAACTGAAAGTAGTTTGGGCTAAGGCAAGAAAGACAACTGATCTTCAACAATTGACCTAAAGGCAAATAAACAGCTACACAAGAAGTGAATGCAGTCATCATCGCCATAAGGCATCCTAAGTCATCCTCATACGCTGAAGGTGTACTTTAAAAATCGTGACCAGTAAGGGTCGCGATCAAAACTGTCATCTGGTTCCTGCCGAGAGACATATGTTGTTACGTATAGTACTTTATTAGGAAATAGTGTATTATTAAAAAACTACGTATTGACCATAAATCACGCCAATTCCGTCGATGCTAACCTCTTAATTTACCATGGAATTGAATTTCAAAGGGAAACTTCCCTAACATAAAAGAATTTGTTTAATGACCTACAACAATTTTTGGCCGGAATTAGACGGAAGTTAGAGGAATGAAACCTACTAAACAAATTTCCTATAAAGACAACAAGGCTCCTTAGCTTTAAGAAGTTTAAAAATAAAAAGACAAACCCGAAATTTGTAAAAAATAGATAAACCAAGCATTGAAATATATTTGCAGAACATTCATATTTTCCTGAAGTATACCGAATAAAACGTCACCCATTATGTCACCGTAAATAAAATGACGAAGAAGATAAGACAAAAACAATTTATTACATAGAAAATAATGGAGGACCCAGCACTGAACCCTGAGGAATGACAGAAATTACAGAGTACAATTAGAAAGTTAAAAATCAATTTGGCAACGGAAACCGAAAATCTAAACTGAGATAAGAGTTTATTAAAAAGAATTGTGTGATTAATAGAATTAAAGGCCTTAGAAAAATCTAACAAAGTTAAATAAGTCAATTCCCAATTATATTCATATTACAATTTATTGCGGTAAGGAAGCAACTGAAGGAACCGTCATGATTGTAAAAATGACTGTAAAAATGGACGAATTCAATGGATGAAAGAGAGGGTTTAGGATGTCGTTTTAAAGGGATCTGAGCAGGGACGAATTAACTCATAGGCAAACTGGGCACGTACCTAGGGCTCGTAAATTACGTCAAAATACACGTTTATTGGTTTTGCACGGTGAAGAAATGTGTCCCTATTTTTATTTATATGGCAAAGTATCGGTTTAACTCGTATTTGGGGGGGGGGGAATTTTGCTGGTAAAGATTTAATGGCTTGTATAGAAACAAAAAGGAAGATTGAATTTTGAAACGAGACATAAACGGAAACATTTGCCGCTAAATAAGTGGTTGTTCTGATTAAACATTAACGAACTTTTGCAACTTTAGAATTAATACGTACTCATTGGTATTGTTGGTGTTTATAATTACGTAAAATGTAATAGGTGGAGTAAGAAAATCTAATGAAGAGGTATAAGGCAAATTATGGATTTTCCAAATTCAATGTTTCCCAAGAAAATATGCCTGTTGTCGAAATGATATATTTCAAAGTGACATTGAACCCGGGTAATAACCGATTTGATGAAATTGTATTCTAAAGTTATAAGCAAACGGCGATTTTCCAATGAATTTTGTTCTAACGTATTTACAGGTAACCCTCATATAACACGGTGATTAGGTTCGATGAAAATAGCGTGCTGACCAACACCGCGTTATTTGAGATTTGAGGTTCTTGCAAAATATTAGGTTAAGTTCCAAAAAAACTTTCTTTTTCTGGAAAGCACTGTGTTAATTACCAACGATTCCAAACCCCTCATAAATTCCGATCCATTCTCTAATGTCTAATATGTACGTACTAGAGCAAATGGCCCGACCTACATACAAATTAGGAGAGGTTCGAGCTTAAGCATTTCACTTTAAAAAGTTCGATTTTTTTTATTATGTTTTATTTTAAATTAAGACGTAAGGTTGATCTTACAGTATTATCTCATTTTACAATATACGTACGCGCTCCATGTGACGTTTTCGACCAATTCGTTCGTTTAACGGCTTACTTATCCAAATATCTTTTAGGATATTGGGTAAGTTTCAACTACTTCACGCTGTCATGCAGTGCTTGGATGAGATTTTGCGAAAGTTGAAATTGATAACAAAATGGGTGTGTGGCCAACCCACGACTTTCTTTTACGAACAGGGAATTCTAAGAAAATTTTCGCGCATTAAAAGCATTCGGATCCATGCAAGAGGTGGCTAACATTATTTGATATGTTTGATGTTGAAGAAGTTAGATGTTAACAATGTGGAGAAATGGGAAGAATCGACTAATAAGGAGATACCAACATGGGATGGGTTTTGTGCATTTTTAGAAAAACGTGCCACTACTTTAGAGAAACTCGAGTATAACAAAAAACAATGTAACAAGCCAAAGTCGTCTGTATCGGGAAATGTTCGTCTAGTTAAATGTAACTATGCCACCTTAACGTCACTGAATTCGAATTTGTGCGCTAAATGAACCTCAACCGACCACAATTTGCAGCTATGTCCACAATTTCTGGCCTTAGGGCCCATGGAGCGATACCACGTTGTTAAACATGTGCAATTATGTGTCATCTGTCTCAAAACAAAACAAAATTACAGTTTCTGTAAGGTCTCGACGTGTGGTAAATGCCATAAGGTACATCACACACTGATTCATTTTGATCGTCCTGCTGTTCAACTGCCATCGACTTCTGGAGTTGCTCACAAAGCACTTCTAATTTCAGAATCATTTGTTGACGAGCCAGCGGACCTCGCTACAGCTGTAGTCAATGTATTTGATGCCAACGGATCGATTGTTCCTGGACGCGCTCTATTAGATAATTTCATCTCCGAACGATTTGTGCAAACGCTGAATGTACAACGGCGAAGGTCCTTCATTAATCTAGCTGGGATAGGTAATACGGTTACAACATCAAAGGCATAGTGCTTTATTACGTTAACGCCTAAGTAATACTTCCGAAAATATCCGATGCCCAGCCAGGATTTCTAATAGCGATGTTGTTGTTAAGTTTTTAGCTGATCCTAATTTTTGCAAACCTCAAAAGATTGACTTGTTGTTGGGGGCTGGCATATTTTGGCACCACCCAACTCCCTAGTCAAATTCGATTGGGCGAAAATTTACCGATTTTCCAGGAGAGCAAGCTGGGATGATCATTTGTGGTCCAATGAAATCAAGCGATTGCAAATCAACAGCCTTAACCAGCACTCAAGAAGGATTACCAACTGAGTCCAATGAAAGTTTGAGTAAGCTTGTTCAGCGATTTTTGGAAGTTGATGCTTTCCCTACAGATGAGCCAGTTTTGAATTCTAAAGATCAGGAGTGTGAAGATCAATATTCTCTTCATACTCGTCGAAATTGTGAATAATCCTACATAGTTCGACTTCCACTTTCAAAGGATCCAACACTGTTAAACGCAACTGTTGCTATTAAACGTTTCTTGAACTAGGAAAAAAAATTGGATCAGCAGCCTGAAATGAAAGACATGTATTCGTACCGTTCAGAATTTTGATCCGTCAACCCTGCATTGTTTTTTGCCTCGCCACAGCGTGATGAAATTGTCAAGTTCCAGTACGAAATTGCGAGTGGTTTTCAACGCATCTTGTAAGACGTCTTTCGGTGTTGCGTTAAACGAGATTTTTCATTCGGGGTCGAAACTGCAAGACGATTTGTTCATTATTTTATTGAAGTTCAGATTATTCGAGTTTATCGTTACCGGAGACATTCAAAAAATGTATCTTCAGGTTGCGATCAATTTGCCTAATAGCAACTACCAACTGACTTTATGGCGCAATAACAAAGATGAATCAATCAGGATAAATATCCAATTGGGGCACGAATACTTCGACAAAATTCGATTACGCATTTGCTATAGAAATGTTGAATCAGTCAATCGGAATTCTAAAATGCGGGTGGTTTCACGTTGAGTAAACTTTGCACCAATAATGATACCATCCGTTCGTCAATTGAACCGCATCACCGATAAAAATATTTGAGCATCGAGGATAAAGTTGTATTTAAGACACTTGGATTAATTTGGCAGCCCGAAGCTGATGTTTTTCGTTTTACCTACCAGCCTAAGGATTCTTCAGCAACTGTTACTAAACGAGCGGTCTTATCGGAAATGGCAACCTTGTTTGATCCGCTGTTATTTGTGTGTCCCGTAATAACTTTAGCCAAGATTTTTTACCAAGAACTTTGGAAGCTCATTAATTGGGACGAACCTTTAGACAACGATCCGAGGCAACGGCCAAGGTTGCCTGTAAATTCATTGAAAATCATGCTTTTTCAGATGGAAGTGAGAAGGCGTACGGTGTTGTGTATATTTGCGATGCGAACATCATGATTGCCAAATCTAGAGTCTCGAGCTTTTAGCTGCAAAAATGATGATCGATTTAGTCTCTTGTCTCAAGAGAGAAGTGTTGCTGGAACTGGAAGTCAGAAGATTTTTTTCGATTTTGATCACACTATCTTGGATAAATGCTGAACCGCATAAGTGGAACATATTCATTGCTCATCGTGTCTCCAAGATTCAAAACGAAACCATTTCGGCGATATGGCGACTTGTTCCTTGAAATTTGAATCTTGTCGATTTGATTAGTCGGGGGATGAAGCCGGCTGATATTGCAGACTCCGAATTTTGGTTCTGCAGTCCGAATTTTCTCAAATGTGACGAATTGGCATAGCCGCCGATTCCGATACCATCTCCAATAAGCGATGAAATACTCAAAAAGCGATCCGTTAATTTTGCTCTGTCCGCGATGATTGTTGAGATCTCCATGCATTTTTCACCGAATTTCAGGGGCACCCGTCGAGCATTTGCCTACGTTATGCGGTTTATTCGAAATTGTTGTTCAAAATCGATTGACAAGGAAATACGAAGGTCATTACTGAATTTTAACCTGACAGAGGCTGAACTTCTATTTATTCGAAATATAAAGAAATCAATAGCGCAAAATTACCAACTACTGAAATGTGACCGTACTGTTAAAAACAATAGTCGTCTTAAATGTTTGGCACCATTTCTGAATGAAATCGGGTTGTTGAGAGTAGGCGGACGACTAGAAAAGTTCAAAGTTCCTTATTATTCCAAGCATCAGATCCTTCTCCCCAAAAATCATCCCTTCTCTAATTTATTAATTCGCTTTTTCATTTTAATAGGACGTTTCACGCAGGACCACACATCGTGCTCACCGCGATTCGGGTAAAGTATTTGCCCATCAACGGACTTGCCCAAACCCGAAATATCATCAACAAATGCACTAGATGTTTTCGAATGCGGCCAAAATTCTTGTCGCAAATCATGGGAAATTTACCAAAGAATAGACTCGGTTACAAGAGCGTTCGATTTTTTAGTGTTAGTGGCGTGGATTTTGCTGGACCTTTGAACGTGCGCCATCACATTAGATGCAAGGCTCCCAGGAAGGTTTACGTGGCTCTGTTTATTTACTTTGCAATCAAGGCGGTTCGTTTGAAGCTGGTTATTGACCTGTCCCCAGAGGCGAGTGGCGAATGAACATTCGGTCTTTAAAGAGATTCGTAGCTGATCGAGGCATGGTAAAGAAATTGTGCGGCCAACCAATTGAGTGAGATTCACCAGATGCTGATTAGCCGAAGGGTCACAATTTATTACGCATCCGACCAAGCGTTCGTCCAATCGTCGTTTATTCCACCAAGAGCACCAAATTTGGGTGGACTATGGGACGCTTCGGTGAAAATTACGAAGCATCTTATCAAAAACGTTACTGGCAGCAAGAAAATTTCTGTCGATAAGCAGCATACTGTTATTCGTCAAGTTGCGACGACTGTCAATTCTCGACCGGTTTTATATGGTGAAGCGCCAGTTACTCTGCCTGAAATGTCGATTGTGGAAGAGAATATTAACCATGTAAAAATTTTGCAACCGATCAATTGGATGGTTCAGCAGTTTTGGGCAAGATTTAGTACTGAAATACTTCGCTATTTTACAGCCGAGGACAAAGTGGATGGCAAAACACAAGAATATTGAAATTCATGCGATGATGTTGGTGAAAGATGATACAATACCTCAGTTGAAGTGGTCTCTGGGTCGAGTTGTGGGAACTAAGCGTGACAAATATGGAAATGTACGGATATTAACGATCCGAGCAGTAATCAGTACTGTTAATCGAGCCATCTCTGGAGTTGCAGTTTTACCGATTGAGTAGGAGAAGAAAAATGAATTGTAAAGTTTGAACTGCCGTAGACAGTTCAAGGCGAGGAGAATGTTAAGTTTTCATTTTACTGTTATGCAAATTATCTATGCCTTTCCGGCTGTGGGCAAATTAATCACCCTGTATATTATTTTGTCAATTGCTTTACTCTCTTTAAAATTAAGTTTCTCAAGTCTTGTACCTACAATTAATCTATTTTATCGATTTCGCGTGCAATGTCCGGTTTGATCACATTAAAAAAAAAATAAAGCTTTAAAGCAAAAAAAGATGAAAGTTTGTGTTTTAATTATTTTATTTGTGAAGCTCCTCGACGATAGTGGTTTAGTGTTTTATTCCTTAAAAAACACTTGTTGTTTCAGCAGCAATTAATTTTAGCGCCACAGCATATCCAAATAAATGGAAATTCCTTACGAAACATACTATTTGTAAGTTTAACAGATTTTGTTTTTTTCAAAAACAAGGCCGGAAAAAGAAAATTTTCCAACTACGCCTCTATTGCTTATAGTTTCTTCATTCATGAAAATCAAATCAAACACTGGTATACCTTAACCTAAATATCTCTTTCATTAATCCAAATATGTATCCCATAAATTACATAATTTAAACTATTAAGTGACGGTTCAGGACTTTCCGTCTTACATACGTATATATGAAACCTTGAATTTGTTAAATTGGTCACTACTATTCTATAATAACTTCTAACTTTTATTATTGGGTTAAGACATAAATTTCATGTCATAAATTTCTGCAAAAAATGTAAAACCAATAAAAAACAAAGACAAACAACAAAATATCCGAGGAATTCTTGATTCACAAGAAAAATATTTTTCTTTCCTAGTCATTAAGCTGACAAATGTATTTGTTTATCTCCACTAACAATATATATATCTTCATCAACAATTCTTATCCGAACACAACAAAACATTAACTAATCTTCGTCATTATGCCATTTTGTTGTCTTATCTATTCTGTATGTACCAGAATCAAGTGTGTACTAAAAACACAAAATTCAAATTATAAAGATTCTTTTTGTTTGTCTTTTACTTTTATTGAGAAAACCCACTAAGTCGATAGACAAATAACCGCCTTGATATATCAGCGTAATTATTGCACAATAACAGAAATAACATAATATTGACTCGAAGCACTAAACTCTATTTGTTTATCTTACTAGTGATAGAAGAAGTACGATAAGGTCGATTTACTATAAAAATAGAATAATATACATTAATATGGAGAGGAGATCTCCTCATCTTCGCCATTATTGACAAACACAAAATGACCAGCTTGTTGTTTTGTTTATAAAATACTAAAAAACATACATAAACTCGAACCAATGATTTGAAACGACCATGAATACTTTTGTCGCCATGTAACATAATTTATTATGATCTACAGATACCAAAAAACAAAACTTTTCTACTTACTTTCTTATTTCATCGGTGATTCTTGCTTGTATTTCATCATTTTCGGCCGAGTAGTGAATTTCCGTCGAATCAAATCGTACAAAATCAACTTTTGCTATTTTACGAGCATTTGCAGTAATACTTGGTGGCGCACTACCCTTAGGTAAATTAAATGAATCTTCTTCATTATTATAACGGTCTCCTGATTTTTTCTCTTTATCATCACTATCATCATCATCATCATCGTCATCATCATTATCCTTATCATCATTGGCATTCTTATTATTATTTTTATCGCCATCATTGTTATTACGATCATTATTGTCACTAAATGTAATTTTATTGCATAAAATACCTTTGGTCACCTGTTGTTGTAATCCAGCCGCGGATAATGTTGAACTTGTCGGACTAATGGATGATGGTTGTTGATTGTGATGGTATAAAGATGATAAATTATTAGAATCAGACATGCTGGAACCTCACAAACTCAAAATTATTTTGAAAAATATAAAAAAAAATTGTTTTTTTTGATATTTGTTGTTATTCTACAAAATCAACCATAACATGTTTTGTTCCCCCACGTTTTCTAATTTTCCGTGTTTGCGGCACCGCACGTTTATTTTGTTTGTATGGGGCCCCAATTTTTATACGCGTTCGTAACTTTTTTTTTTAGTGAATATCAATAACCTTTTATTAGATTTTCACGAAAATGATGATAATTCTTGATTGATAATCTGGAAAAATTAATGAAAATTTTATTAGAAAATTTATTTTCTTGTGAATGTAAAAACTACTGTGTGCGTATTCGGAAAAAAGCTGTACTAAAAGCAAAGTTGTGTATACATTCGATTCAGCTGTTCACCGCTAGATGACAATGTACATTAAATTTTACCGACAGTAGAACGGAACATCGATAAGCTAGTTTATAACTGTATTTAAAATATTATAACATAGATGTCGTTACTGCAACAAATTCAAGACACATTTAAACAAAAAAAATTTTAGTACTACTTAGCACAAAACAGTATAATTTGTGATTAATCAAGCACGTATTTCTATTAATATTATCATCATTTTCTTAAGAAAATTAATAGCCGAATTTAAATTTATTTTTTTACATTTAACGTTAAAATGTTAGGTATTGTTTTACATGGATTTTTCATCTCATTTGTTAAGGAAATCTGGATATGGAAATTTAAAATTATCGCATGGTGAACAAATCTCACCAATAAAGTTTCTTATTCAACCAATGGACGGGCCAAATAAATAAATTAAATGTATCATTTATCATCATAAACATTTGTTTTATTTAGATTGCCTGCCACTTACAAAATACATGTTGTAAATCAGGTTGACGGCTTAAGAAAATAATAGGAAACAATTTTGTATACGTTATCGAATGTGTTAAATATTATATTCAGTATTGTGCCAGAAGTATCATCATCACCGTTACAACATTATCAATTTTTTGCTATGTGTGAGCTAAACCAATTTTTATGGTTTTCCGCCAATAGATATCACATGATAAAAATCGAAAATGTATCATTTCCCCCCGGTAAATAAATCGGCACATAATATGCACATATCATAATGTATAGAACCGAACACATCAATAATTGTATTCAAATTTTCAAAAAAAATTGAATTTTAAATCACAATAAGATAACAATTTTCTGTATCAACCTAACTTATTTGTTTTTTGTAAATAGATTTATGTATGGTCAAAAAGCTTTAAAGCTCGTTTTTTTATTTTTTGGTTTCGGTTATAATAATTCTATAACAGAAAACATATCTTTATGCAGAGTCCAAAGAGACAATTTTCTTCTGTATACAACAAGATTTCAAAAAAAAAAAGAAGAAAAAATCTTTGTCATTTGAAGAATGTCGGGTGTTGTAATCTAATCGATTTTTATAGAAAATTTTTATCGTATTCATTCGATTTTAGTATGTGAATATTTTTTATGTTGAATAAATGTATGTATGCATGTCCTTAAAATATCCTTGAGTGAATATGATTTGAGAGCCTTTGAATTTAAAGTTTTATATTTGTTGTTTTCTCTTTTGTATTGGTTATGGTGTATATATAAAGTTGAAATTTATGGTTGATGTCTTTATTTTTTTTTTGAGGGGGGTTGAAAAGTTTATTTGATAGACAATTTGTGTATTCTTCATATATATATAGAAGAGAATGGAATTAGAGAAATTCATTCATGAGTATTATTTTTATTGTTAATTATGGATTACAATTTTTAGATACACATTAGAAATTTCGAAATAATCATCAAAATGTTCAATTTCTTTTATGGGGTTGGCAGTAAATTAAAGTTGTGACCAAAATTTGTTTAAATATCATTAAAGATGTATAAGATCTCAATTCTCTCGTGGTACGCCTTACAGAGAAAAACAACTTAAAAGAATTGTCGGATGTCGGATTTACCATCGGACATTCCAAGACAGAAATTTTGTTGTAGGCAAAACTACAAACGACCTGATATTACATTTCACCTGACCAAATCGGCCCGACCACCCGCTCAAATTAGGTTATGTGTATGGGCCATAACAGTAAAATTAAACAACAATTTATGTAGCTCAATACTCACGTCAATTTTTGGGTTGAAAAAAAACTTGGAGCTATAGTATAGTGCCACAAAACAAGTCAACGTTCTAAATTCTTTATATACAACGTCAATATAAAAAACCTGACGTTAACATTTTATGTTTATATAAAAAAGATAAATTGTTAGTTTGAAGTTAGAGTAATTTTGTACGTAAAAGTGTAATAATATAAAATTTGAAGAATAAATTTCATTTTTTAACTCTCCGAAACATCGTTTCGTTAACTCGCGCCGAAACAGGGACCAGTCAAAGATTTTTTTTTAAAAGTAAAAAATTAGTGAAAGTAGTGATAAAGTAACGAAACTGTGAGTGAATCAATGTATTCAGCATTAGTAGGCGTTGCAGGGGCGGTCCGCAAGCACTTTAGCACCTGGTGCATTTTTACATTTTGTTGGGCCCCAATAATTTTTACTTATTTTATTCCATATACAGGATGTCCGGGTTTGGGATGCTGATCCGTCATGGGGTGATTCCTTGGTTCATTCTGAGAAACAAATCGAAAGTGGAGGGGGGATCCATTTTTGATATCCTTTGAGATATAGGGTGTTTAAAAAATTTGGTTCAGAAAAAAAATACACCCAAATATTAAACTGTAACTTCTACTTTAAGCTATTATTAAGGTTTAAGTGGTTATCTTGTATCTGCATCCGTTTGAGAGCTATGGTGATTTAAAGTAAAAAAAAAATATTTGTTTTTTATAAAATCGAGTTTTTCTCAAAAAAAACCGTTATAATTTTTTCTTTTGTTTATTTAATTTTAATTTCTCATGATCTCCTCTACAATCCCCCAATACATTACTTGTACCCACGTACCATAGTTTTCTTCGTATTCCGTTTATTCTCAATCTAATTAAGAGATGTTATAGTGTTAATATTTTACCAATTTTATTTTGATCTGTAAAACAGTAGGCGATGACTATCAACTCATTTGTTTAAATGTTGAAAAAACAAAAACTAAATATTTTCAGATTCAGTCATTAGTTTCGAGATAATATCTAGTGTTGTATCAGTATTGTGAATCAAAATTTTAATTAATTTAATAAAATTAATATTATAATGGCACAGTTCTCAGGTGAGGAGTACATTGATATCCATTTTGTTTACGGATTTTGCGATGGTAATGCAGCACGAGCTCGCAATGAATATCAGCTCAGATTTCCAATACGTCGCATTCCTGACGCAAGAGTATTTATAAAAATTCATAAGAGACTGCCAAATATCGTAACAAGATCGAATACACGGGCGGAGCCCCATTCAGTCTCACCAAACCATTTGGATGTCGACGAAGGTGTAATCCGTTAAGAATTTAATTTGTCTGTCTGTAATAAGTTGATTTTTCGGCATTTTTTATAGACAAATATATTAATTGTTCATGGCAATCCCAATATTTTCGATTTGGTAAATCAGAAAAATATAGAGGCTAATCGCTCATAATATATTATGAGCTTATGAAGGTATAATCCATAATGTAACAGCAAATCCTTCTATTGGCATAAGGAGGCTCGCTTTACAATTAAACGTCTCTCGCTATCGAATTCATCAAGTATTGCACAAGGAGAATCTTCATCCATACCATACAACACCCTTTCAACAACTATTACCGGTAGACCGCACTACAAGATTGTAGTTTTGTAATTTGTTGATGGAAAGGAATTTGGACAATGCAAGTTTTGTGAAACGTATCCTATGGACGGATGAATCTCAATTCACAAGAGATGGTATAACAAACTTTCACAATCTACACACGTGGGCTGCTAAAAATCCTCATTCGAAAAACAAATATCATTTCAGCACCGATTCAGTGTAAACGTATGGGCTGGTGTAATTGGCGATAAATTAATTGGAGCATTCATATTACCACCTAGATTAAATGGTGAACGTTATTTACAATTTTTACAAAATGATTTGCCACTCCTTTTTGATGATGTTTCCATTTTAAGTAGATTCTCGCATAAATACGAACATGATGATGCACCTTGTCACTACCATAATAATGTTAAGAATTTTTTTAACGAAAATTATCCAAATAATTGGATTGGAAGAAATGGTCCAATTCATTGGCCTGCAAGATCCTCCGATCTTACGGTATTGGATTTTTATGTATGGGGAAGGATGAAGGCGCTTGTATACTCCAAAGAAATTGTAACAAAAGAAGAACTTATACAATGAATACACACAGCAGCACAACAGATAAGGGAAGAATTACCAAGAATTGAAATAACCAAAGGCACACTTAAACGAATATTAGCATGTATTCAATCACAAGGAGGACATTTTGAGCACCTTTTATAACTCCTCGACCCAAAATTTGTATTGAGGGATTGTAGAGGAGATCATGACAAATTAAAATTAAATAAACAAAAGAAAACATTATAACGGTTTTTTTTGAGAAAAACTCGATTTTATAAAAAAACAAATAGTTTTTTTTTTACTTTAAATCACCATAGCTCTCAAACGGATGCAGATACAAGATAACCACTTAATAATAGCCTATACGATTACCAACCAAATAAGACTAAGTTGGTTGCTCTCTGATAAATATTTTGGAAGTTATAGTTTAATATTTGGGTGTACTTTTTTTCTGAACCAAATTGTTTAAACACCCTGTATCTCAAAGGATATTAAAAATGGATCCCCCCTCCATATTCGATTTGTTTCTCAGAATGAACCAAGGAATCACCCCATGACGGATCAGCATCCCAAACCCGGACACCCTGTATGTAATTTTTGGTCAAGTTTATTATTAATTTAGTATATACATACATACTTATGTATGTATACATATATTTATTATCTCTATTCCACATCACCTGAAGTACCGTTCATTAAGTAAATTTCTTTCAGGCTTATAACTTATGTCAAATCAGATAGATTTTATAGCCGAAGATAAAAACCTTTATATAGAATGGTACAAAAAGGTTAGAAAATGATGCGTTTTTTTTAATGATGTATCCCCAGTAGGCCTATTCCTCTTTTATAAACAACACAAAATCTATACTCTGTTATCCTATAACACTAGAAAAATTAAATTAAATAATATAAAATAATTCAAAGCGATGACTAAAAACAAGTTAATCCCATTTATAAACAACTTATTGTAAAAAATTAATATTTCTTTATTATTAATATTTCGTTATTATTTCTGTACTAAAAAGCAAAAGTCGCTTATCTGCATTTTAGTAGTTTTGAGAAAATGAAGGTTAAAGTTTTAAAATCAAATGGAAGTACAGTGAGAGTATTATATGTATTACCTCATACCTTTTTAATTTTTTAAGCGATTTTCACCTAAATTTGATACAATCTAAATAGTGAACAAATTTAATTATTTATAAAATTCATAAAAACCGCTTAAAGTCACTTAAGCGACTTTTGCTTTTAAGTACAGATTTATTCTTCGAAGGTGTTCAGAAAGCACAGGATCAAATTTACCTAAAAATTCAACCAGTTTTAGAAAATTCCCTTCAGGTTCACTTCTACTTCAGATTTTCCCCGAAATGCAAGTGATTGTGTTCCTAAAAATTCAACCAATATTATTAACCGCTTAAGCACTTCCCTCCAGTGTCGAACTTCTGCAGTCGTTTGTCGTTGAAAATTAAAATCTATAGTTGTATTTGATCTTAAGCGTTTTTCGAATCCTTTCCATGATTTAAAATATTGTAAATGGTTCAAGCTATTTTCATGTGACTGAACTAATCTGATTAAACGGTTCCAATCTGTAAATCCTTGATTAATAAAAGTCATATTATCATCACAACGCGAAGTAAACAATTTACAATAAAAACAAAATACGGCATCCGTTGAAATAGAATATATGAGCCAATTTCGTTTAACGATCTGTACATTTGCCATCACGCTATCATAAATATTTGGATTGAACTTTCTTTTATTTTTAATAGGAAACTTTAAATTATCAACTTGTACGGGACCATTTTCTACAATTAGTTGAATAATTTTTTCACTTAGCTTTGGCCATTTCGCTGGATCACTTAAATCAACTAAAACATGCAAATTATGTTCAACTTCGTGAGAAGAATTTAAGACAGCTTGATCAACACTTAATTTTTCTAAATCATTTTTATCTACTTAGTGTAACAGATCTAGATACTAAATTTCGATCTAGAATTATTTGATCGTCAATCAGGGGAGTATTCGAACTATACTGTATTGTATTACAATAATTTAAAGTATAACTAACTAATCGCAGTAGTGCCTTCAACCAAAGAATTCTGTGTACCTGGTAAATTTGTGACTAAATATTTTAACAAAGAACTTGCCTGTGTTTTATCCAAATGATCGCGATTTCTTTTTCGCTTGCGAAATTCACATACCGATAATTTTTTATTCGCACTCATTTTAAACAGCAATCGATAACTAATATGTAAATATAATTTACTCTGTCGAAATATAAAATTTCCCGCACAAAAAGACCAATTTTAGAAATCAAATTATATTGCACAATTAAACACAGATTTTATCAATCAGATCACTTTATAATATAACAATCACAGGCTTTATCAAGCTAATCACTTTATTGCACAAAAAATAGTCAAATATAACAGCTGATCTAAAGCTATTGACATAAATTGAATTTCAACTTCATGCATTTGCTGTATGCATTTTATACAAACGAAGCAAATAAAGAGAAGAGAAATTAAGAGAGCCAAGAAAAACAATCCATTACGAACAATTATGCGTTTGGTTTTTATTTTTTTCTGTTTGATAAAAATTAAGTGAACCAAATGTTTATTCTAATAGGAAATATGAGATGTGAATATATGATACTAAATTATTTAGTATTGGCGATTGGAAAACTGCAAAATGCGATACCTATTGGAAATAATGTAAACCCTACGCTCTGCATGAAATGACATTTCTCTCCATATAAAACATATGGATAGTGAAACTACCGGAACTAAATTAAACCCTACGCTCTGCATGTAAAATCATGACAGTCCAATCGTCAATTGTTATTTGTATGTACAATTTTTTTTTTTTTGGTTCACAATTTTTTTTAAAACCTATACATATCAATCAATACATTTTATTTAATTGTTTATCTCACCTCAATATATTAAAAATATATGGAGTAAATAGCTGGTTAATATGTGTTTCATGTACATATTAGCAAATATGATATTATCATTTTTGATATACATATTTAGTTAATAGTATATTTAGGTAAGATGCGACATTATTGATAATTTTAAATTTATTTGGAGAGAGATTTTAGAATTAAAAAATTAATAAAGCTACCAATATGTAAATTGGATTTTGTTGTTGATTTTGATATTAAATAAAATATTTTTTTTATATTTCTTAGCAACTATTCAATTGAGTTTCTCATAATTCATCTCATAATTATCTTTTCTGAGTAAAATAAATTATGAGTCGAATAATAGATGTTGATTTTTCGTATGAAATTTTTATTTAGTTTAATAAATTAAATTATAATTTTATTAATGCTAATATAAAAGTATATTTAACTATTAACTATTAAACTTAACTATTAACCATTAAATATTGGTTTATTTTTGCGCCCGGTTGCAGTGCACCATTTGCACCTATGACAAGACCGCCCCTGAGGCGTTGCACAATCATTAACGTTCAACGCTAAAATGAATCATACTTCATTTTCATTCAGAAGTCACACCGACTGTACTTATCCGGCAAGTTCATTTAAACTTGAAAGGAACGCAAATCTTGCAACTAACCACAAGTACATTTAAAATCGGGAGAAATGCAAATCTTTCGGACTATTATAATCTTAATAATTTTAATGTAAGTAAGCAACACAAGTGAAAATCCTTAATAAAATAAAAATAATACAATAACACTTCATCAAGTAATAATAATAGAAATAATATAATTCTATGTAATAATAATTTTTGGAACAATAAAATAAAATCAACTCAAACAAGTAAAAATTCTTAATACAACAATAATTAAAACAAATGAAGAAATTTTTTAATTCTATAATAATAACTGTTAATGATCGGCAATCAACTTAAAGGGTTATTATTTTTTGTTTGGTGCAACTGTCATATATTTGCTTGGTTGTCATTTCGTTTCATTTTGTTTGATTGTGTATTGGTAATAAAGGTCAGTGCAAGCGGAGTGGCAATCAAGCGAGTGTACGGTATATGGTTTTTTATTTTTTTTAGTATTTTTTTTTGTTAGTTACTTATCAGCCGGCGTGCATTTAACATAAAATTTAATAAAATATAAAATTATAATTGTAGTTAACTTAATAAATATTATAAATTAAAATCAAAAATAGAATATAATATAATAAATTATAATTATAAATAAATCAATAAATATTGTTAATAAAAAATGAAATTATAATAATCCAACGTAAAAGTGTAATTTTCTTCAGTGTTGTATAAATTTCCCCCTATAAGACGTACGTGAAGTTTGTCCTAAGTTGCCTTAAGTTGTCCTAAGTTGTCCTAAGTATGTCCTAAGTTTTTTTAAATGAGTTGGTGTAAAAGTTTCGTTATTACGAATTTATTTAATTCATTATTGAAATAATAAAAATTATGCTTTAGATTATTTACTCTTACAAAATAAATTTACATTTTTTATGTGTCGCGAAATATTCTGATGGTGAATGTATAAAATCAGATCATTTTCCAAAAACTGAGAAACTGGCAGAAAACCCGTGTTTAATCGTGTTTGTTTGCGAATTTTCTTGTGAAAATCCTAGGAAGTGGCCACCAAAATGTGCACAATTCTAAGTTGTTATAAGATCTTATCTATTCGAAAAATATTTCACTTTTGAAAAAAGTAGGGGATTAGGGTATTTAGGACAACCATGTTTGACATAATCTCTTATGATATATCGAATATATGTATAAATGATTTTCCGAATTTTCTTGACAGATAAGACCTTACGACAACTTAAAATATAGGGCATTTTGGTGGCCGCTTCCTATGATTTTCTCAAGAAAATTCGGAAAATCATTTATACATATATTCGATATATCATAAGAGATTTTGTCAAACATGGTTGTCCTAAATACCCTAATCCCCTATTTTCAGTGAAACATACTTCTTCAACAACAATTTGCCATTGGAATTCTGTCATTTACTGCCATTCGGATTTAAACTGTATTGTTATTTGCTGATTATTAACAGTTCTTGCCATTTGCTCATCTTCGAATTTGAACTGTATTGTTTGTTTGTTGCTGATCTAGAACAGTTCATACCGGTTGCTGATCGTCAAATTTAAGCTGTATTATTGCTGCGCTGTTTATTAACAGTTTCTGCCAGTTTGCTGTTCTTCAGAACTAGCTGTATTTGGTTGGTTGCCGATTATTAACATTTTCAAGGGTTTGTTTGGATTTATCAATAAAATCAAAAATTGTAAGTAGACACGTTTATTTAACTATTCGCAATTATGGTCATAAATATTAAACGTTTGAAGAGTGTAATAACAATATTTTTGAACTTCCTTGATGAACTTGACAAATTTGTGACTAATGATCTTATAAGTGCTACCGCTTCTCAACTACGATTGCGTCGTGACAATCTAGTGTCGAATTATGCTTAATTCTTGGAACATCAAACTACTCTTGAGTTAGAAGAAGAAGCTGAATTGAATACCACGACTCGAGCCGACGTAGATCGACAGTATTACAAATTGAGGCCGTTATTGGTAGATAGGATAGAAGAATTAAAGGAGACGTCTAAAAAATTCCCCATTAAGACAATTGAGGATCTTGGGTTTCTACCAAAATTACCTGAGTTGACATTCGAATTGTTTGGTGGTGAGCCGACAACATTTCGCAGTTTTATTGAATCCTTCGATACTCACATTCATAAAAATCCTCGGTTGACTGATTTCACTAAATTCTAATATCTCAAAAGTTGTTGCAAGGGTCCTGGGGCTAAGCCATTTGAAAATTTAGAGTTCATTGCGGCAAATAATGAACAAGCTAGGGAATTATTGTTTGAACGATTTAAAAAAAACGAACCGTATTGTAGAAGAACATATAAATGCAATGTTCAGGGCCAAACCGATTGAGAAGGCAAATGCTCAAAGGCTGCTCGATCTTCTTGATGAATTTAATTCTCATCTTCGATCTCTAAAGGCTCTTGGTCGTCCTATTGAATACTGGGATGATTTAATTACGTACTTGATGGCTTCAAAGTTTGATTCGGAGACAAACTTAAGGTGGAGGGATGAAACTCCACTTAATGCTATTCCCACATTCGAAGACATTTCCAAATTTATTAAAAAAAGGAGCTACAAACTGGAGGAAAATAACTAGTAATTATTATCGTCGAAGTTTTCATGCAATTGGAACATATTCATGCATCCATTGTAAACAAACAAAACACTCGATCATGCGTTGCTTCCAATTTATAAGTCTTGCTGCCGAGGAACGACGCAAACGTGTCAAGGAATTAAAAATCTGCTCAAATTGCTTGTGATCAAGTCACCGTATTGACGATTGTACTATTGAGGATCGATGTCGTACCTGTAATGTTAAACATCACAGTCTTCTTCATATCTCTAACAGTATTTCTACAGCTCAGCCTTCGTCATTAGCCAAAACTAATAATCCGTCGAAAGATCAAAATTCGCCATTAAATCAATCATCATCAATTAATCTAGCCGTATCTGCACAATTAATTCCCGAGCATAATTCCGGCACTGCGCTAGCTGCAATTAATAAAAACCCAAGTCATGTTCTCCTCGCCACGGCTCTCGTTGAATTATCTGATGCCAACAATCGTACTGTTATTGCAAGGGCAATGCTAGATTCAGGCTCCATGCTTAATTTCATTACAAAATCACTAGCATCCAAATTAAGCATCAATGCAATGAAATCCTCGGCTCAAATCCGAGGTATAGGCGGTTCATCCATCATGGAGTGTAACTCAGCTTCCATTGAGTTTCGGTCCCGAGTCAGCAATTATTCTGCTTCAATAGAGGCACACATTTTACCAAAAATTTCCGATTATCAGCCGACTATTCAGTATGATTCATCCCAATGGTCTATTCCAGCTAACATCAAACTAGCAGACCCAAATTTCTATTCACCTCAAAAAATTGATCTGCACATTGGCGCAGAATTATTTTTTGAATTACAATCTATCGGTCAAATAAAATTAGATGATAACCTCCCCATTCTCCAGAATAAAATATTGGGTTGGGTCGTCTCAGGTAAGGCCTATGGTTCACCTTTAGATTATCAAATTTGCAATCTAGCGGTCGTGAACTCTCCATCTACATATTTGGATACGCTTATGGAGAGATTTTGGGCTATAGAGGAAATAAAGGATGTGACACAAGATAATATTTCAAACAATGTTTACGAGAAGCATTTTGTACAGAATTATGCAAGGAATATGGATGGTCGTTTCATGGTTCGGTTGCCATTTTGTAGTGCTGAAAGTGAACTAGGCAACTCAGCAATCCTAGCATGCCGACGATTCTCCAATCTTGAGGCAAAATTAAGTCGAGCTTCTGAGCTTCGCGATTCATATAATGCATTCATGAGTGAATATGTGTCACTTGGCCATATGGAATTAGCCAAGGCGATTGAATCAAATCATTTTTATCTACCGCACCATTGTGTGTTTAAACCTGACTCTACCTCTACCAAATTGAGAGTCGGGTTTGATGGCTCAGCTAAAACTAGCTCCGGCACGTTTCTAAATCGAATTCTAATGTGCGGTCCTGTCATTCAAAATGAACTCTTTTTGATTCTACTTCGATTTCGCTCACATGCATATGCAATAAGTGCAGACATCACAAAAACGTATCATCAGATCGAAGTCCATCCGGATGATCGAAGATTTCAGTATATATTTTGGCGGTTTGATCCGAATGACCCGTTACTAACATATCAGCGCAAAACGGTTACATACGGCACAACTTCGACGTCCTTCTTGGCTACTCGTTGCCTTCATCAACTGGCTCTAAATCATGAGTCAGAATTTCCAATGGCGAGCTCTACAATTGCCAATGATATGTATGTTGACGATCTTCTGAGTGGATCTAATTCGGAAGAAGAAGTCATTGGTCCCAAGGACAACATATCCTTCATTCTTCAATCTGCTGGCATGTCACTCCATAAATGGTATTCAAATGAAGCCTCTATACTTGCCGATATTCCCGTTGTTGACCGTGAACAATTTGTGCAAATAGACGATCATGAATTTATAAAAACTTTGGGTTTATATTGGCATTCCAATTCCGATACGTTTCGTATTAATGTCAACCTTGGAAAGGAATCTCCGAAAATAACAAAACGCACAGTTATCTCTGAAATAGCCAAAATATTTGATCCTATTGGTCTGATATCGCCGGTATTCATACTAGGTAAGATGTTTATGCAGCAATTATGGCAACTTAAGCTACATTGTGACGAAAGTCTGCCCATGGATCTACACACGAATTGGTATCATTTTCGAAAATATTTACAAAAACTTCAAGGGCTTTACATACCGCGACATACAATTCAATCATTGACGAACTCCAACAAATATCCAAATACATGGTTTTGCGGATGCTAGCCAGAAAGGTTACGGTGCTGCAGTCTATATGCGAAGTTACACCACCAATGGTGTTGTCGTTAGACTATTGTGTTCAAAGTCTAGAGTCGCTCCCGTTAAACAAACGACTCTACCTCGACTTGAGCTTCTAGTTGCTCAGTTGTTGTCGAAGTTGGTTGCAAAACTCAAACCTAATCTGAACTTCTCAGTAGACGACTATTTTTTCTGGGCTGACTCCATGATTGTGTTGCACTGGCTTAACGCATCGTCTGATCATTGGAAAACCTTCGTTGCTAACCGTGTATCTAACATTCAGTCTTTGGTTGCAACAAAAAATTGGCGCCATATCAGTACCAATCACAATCCGGCCGATTAGATTTCGCGTGGATTACTTCCAGAACAACTAATTATTTCTGAATTATGGTGGAACGGTCCGCGTTTTCTTCAATTGCCTGACGAATCTTGGTCCCAATCATTTCTACCATCTAAGGAAATCGAATTATCCAAACAAAAAAAGCCTACACAATTTTTAATGGCGATGAGCTCTACAAACATGATGAAACACCAATCCATGCAATTAGAAGACATAAAAGAGATGTTTCTTCGTATACACGCAAGAGGATCATTTCTCACTACACAAAATACTATAAGTTACGCTTTGCGCTTTATTTATAATACGAGAAATCCAGCTACTCGTCACTCGGGTCCGCTTTCTTCCGCTGAAGCCGCTAATGGGCTCCAAGCCGTTATGCGACTAGTGCAAATTACGTCATATTCATCTGAATATTATGGGCTTCAGAATCCTTCATTTAGCGTTCGCTAAAGGATACGCTTGATTAACTCTGTCAAACGAAAGGTCGCTCATCTTTTAATGCGGCAAAAGATGAGCGACCTTCCGTTTGAAAGAGTTAATCGAGCGTATCCTTTCTATTAAGTGGGTGTAGATTACTGTGGCCCATTTTACGTGCATTTCACGATTCGTAGGCGAGTACCCATCAAGGCCTACTTAGCTGTCTTTGTTTGCTTTGTACACCGTATCCATAATTGGCGCAGCCGTGCGGTGAATAGTGAAAAAGTGAAGTGTATAAAGTGCAAAGGGCTAGGGATTAAAAACAGCTCATAAGTAAACTCTTTAAGTTATAGTGTATAAGTGCTTTATCATTTAATCCCTCTGGCTGAAGGTGTTAAAACAGCTAAGAGAAGTCGCAGTTTCGCCACATTTCAACTTTCAACACAGTTCGTAACCTGCACACGACAGCAAAGAGTATCGCACTACCAGATAGACGATAATTAGTTTGACGCTCTACCAGATAACCAGAAGTTCCAGAACTACAGGTATAATTGTTTTTATTATTAAAAATATTAGTAGTTCATCAGATCAAGCCACTACAAGATAGAGCTAGATCTAATTTTATTCAGTAAATTATTGAGATTATTACGTGTACTACAAGATAGATACGAGTATTTTTGAAAAGTTTGCAGAATAAATTGTAGGATAGGAAAAATCTCATTACAATAAATTAGATTATCAAAGAATACATCGAATTGTTGTATGAGTAAGAAATCGATTGAGATTTACATATCAAATCGAAATATTGATTACGAGAAACTTGAAATGTCGGAAATCGAACAAGTTTCTACCCAATTGGCTCAAGTTTTAGAGTAACTTAGCCAGCTCCACAACTACTCACTCTGGACGTATTCCGGATCCCAAATCCGATAAAATCGATCCCCAATTTCGATGGAAATCGAAAACAGTTAGTACCTTGGCTGAAAACAGTCGAAGATACATTAAGTTTCTTTGAACCGATGGTGCAAGAACAGCAAATGCGAATTTACTAGCAAGTGGTTCCAAATAAAATCAAAGGCAAAGCAAAAGATATTCTGTGCTTAGCCGGAAACCCCCAAACTTTTGGGGAAATTAAACAAATATTGGTAGATGCTCTTGGAGATAAATAAGAGTTATCCTTTTACAAGTCCCAACTTTGGGCAACACAGCAAATGGACAATATGTCCATTCACGTGTATTATAACAAAACAAAGGAAATCTTGCAGAGCATTAAAACTCTAGCAAAACAAAACCCAATTTACAATCATTCTTGGCTGGCAATAAGTACATTCATTGAAGAGGATGCAGTAGCCGCATTTATTGCTGGTTTGGAAAAGCCGTATTTCGGCTATGCTCAGGCAGCAAGGCCCAAAAATCTGGAAGAGGCCTATGCATTTTTGTGCAAATTCAGCGCAAATGAAACAATTTCAAATAACTCTAAGAAAATGTCTGAAATTAAAACCTATGACCAAAATAGAGTTCCACAAAAGTTGGAACAAGTAAACTTCAGAAGACAGCAATATCCTGTCACTGAAAGGAAACCTTTGGGACCAACACCCGATAATTCTAAACCGATCCCAATGGAGGTAGATCCCACACTTAGATCTAGGAAAACCTTCAATACAAGAATGATAAACAACCACGAAGTCCCAGAAAATATTGAAGAACCAGCTAATACAAATTCCGAAAATGAAAATTTTTCTGAGGGACAGGAATCAAATACAGAAAACTAAACTTCTTGCCTTATCTAAAATGCCACAACAAAATAACGAACAAAACAATAACATTATTAATAGACACCGCGACCAACAAAAACATAATAAGGCCAAACATTATTCCAAAAAATCTCTTAGAATCTGAAACAAAAACGGTAAAGAATGTTCTAGGAACACAAAATCTTTCAACAAAAGGCAAAATCAATTTTCTTGGGTTCAATTTACTCAAACAAACCTACTACAAATTTAGTTTCCATAAATTTTTTGATGGTATTCAAGTTGACTCTAAGATTGACTATAAATCTAGTACAATATATTTAAATAATAAAACTTTAAAGTTCTACCGATTTTACCCAACGAAAAACTTCTATAATCATACAGTAACGTTCAATACCAAAACAAATGGCGATTGGGTAGTTTTGGAATATTCAAAATTAAATGACGAAATCACAATATTACCAGGCATATACAAGGCCGAGAACCACCTTCAAAATTATATAAATTTGGACTAACAGTAAACAATTTCGAGACAATCGAACCCATTCCAATTAATTTAAACACACCAGTGGACAAAAAGATACGATAAATTTCCAATCCTTCAAATTGAGGAAATTCTTGACAGTCTCGGGATCTAAAATCTGGATTTCATCAAATCCCGATGGAAAGAAAACACCAAACAAAAACTGCATTTTCCACAGATAAGGGACACTTCGAATTTACTCGTATGCCGTAGACGATATCATAATTGTGGGTTGCAATCTGGAAAACCACATTGAAAATCTTTGCAAGGTTTTAAATCGTCTGGCACAATTCAACCTAAAAATACAACTGGACAAATGTGAGTTCCTAAAAAGAGAAACGGTATTCCTCGGACACCTTATCACTCAGGATGGGGTAAGACCAAATCCCGATAAAGTCCAAATAATCATTCAATGGCCATTACCGACGACACAGAAGCAAGTCAAACAGTTCTTCGGACTTGCAGGTTATTATAGACGCTTCATTAGAGATTATTCAAAAATTACAAAACCAATGACCAAATTTTTGAAAAAAGAGAAAGACGTCGATGTACGAGATCCCGACTATATAAAAGAGTTCGACACACTAAAAGAAATATTGTCCACATACCAAATATTGACAACAACTACTAACAACCGACGCATCAGACAATGTTCTTGGTGCAGTATTGTCTCAAATACAAGATAACATAGAAAAGCCGATTGCTTTTGCATCAAAGACCCGAAATTCCACCGAAACCAATTACGCGACTAATGAGAAAGAAGCGTTAGCTATTATATGAGCCGTAAAGAAATACAATCCATACCTACACGGCAATAAATTTACACTTGTGACCGACCACAAGCCACTTACTTTCATTAAAACTATGGAAAAAAACACCAAAATTCTAAGATGGCGGTTAGAGTTAGAAAACTTTGACTACGACATCGTCTATAAAAAAAAAAAACTAATGTTGTTGCGGACGCATTAAGCAGAATACCCAACATCGATAAAAAGACGGAAATAAACTTCAATGAGAATAACACCACTTCACGTGAATATGACAGAAATAGACAGAATTCGAACGACGAAGACGATTCTATGCAGAATCACACATCAAGTGATTCCGACACGATTCATTCAGCCAATACTTCGGAAGAATATTTTCTACATTTTTCTGAACGACCTGTAAATTATTATAGGAATCAGATAATTTTCCGAATTTCGAGAATTGACACTATCATCTCGGAGGAAATATTTCCCAACGTACACAGAGTTATAATTGTTAAAGACAATTTTCAAACAAACCGCGATACTCGCATCTGAAATCCTGTACGGAAAAATTCAACAACCATATAGAAATTTGTTTTCACGAAATGGTCACTTTAAAGTAAAATAGTATAAGATGCAACTAATGAGGATATGCAGGATAGTTTAATCATAAAAGAGCACGGTAGAGCACATAGAGGGATTAAAGAAGTAGAAAACCAAATTAAACGATCCTATTATTTCCCAAACATGATAATGAAAATCAAGAGTTGCATTAATAGTTGTAATAATTGCAATATTCATAAATACGACAGGAAACCTTACAATATCAAATTGTCCCCAAGACCAAGTACGACAAAACCTCTAGAACGAAACTACATTTAAATCAATACAGTTCAAGAAATATCTAAGTAATTTAAACATAAAACTAGAATACGCTTCCTCATCAAAATCAAATGAACAGGTTGAAAAAACCTATTCCACTATAATTGAAATTTGTAACACAAATAAACATAAAATTCCAAATAGTAATACCCGAACCATTGTAGAACTCGCAGTAGCACTTTATAATAACTCGATATATCCCACAACCGGATTTAATCCCAATGAAATCATTTTTAATCAATATGATACAGTAAATTCAGAAGAAATAAACGATAAAGCGAAAATAATTTTTAAAGAAGTAAACAATAAATTAGAAAAGTTCATAAATTTGATGAAGAATCAGAATGCAACTAAAGAAGAACCCCCTGAATTATTTGATCAACAATCAATATTTTTAAAACCTAATATTAGAATCAAAACTCAACCAAGAGGTATTAAAACAAAACCAAATTACATAACCAATAAAACATTAAAAATTCAAGGAGCACTCCACAATCTTCAAGTTACGCGCCATATGATAACAACACCAGACATTGCAACAATCAACCAAGAAAACATCCAGAATAGGAAACGGTTGAATAATGTTTATCTAAAGCAAATCAACCATCAAGCTTGGATGACGCTTTCCGGAGGAATATCATTCTCCACTATTTGCATTATCATATTAATCCTTTACATTTGTATCCACAGTAACAAAACAACAGTACAAATAATGAACCCAAATGGAACTGTTCTAAAGGCCCCATTGTACATCATATCAAGACCTACTTAGAAAAGCAGGTGTTGGACCAAAGGAGGAGTTATAGTTACATAGGATATATCATAAGATATAACGAATGTGGAATACACAACATCAAGAAGACGCAACATCAGCATAACGTGTGGATTGAAACCAAAAACCCAACGTGATGATCAATGACAATATGAATCGTGAGAAATGCAGATTCATCAAATTGTGTTAATAATTTTCCACCTGCTTAGCTTGTAATTAGATTACTTTAAGAAAACAGATAAATAGAACTAAGATAGAATAATTAAGTTAGTCTTAACTGAATAATTAAAAGTGTAACTTGAAATTAATAAAAATAAAGATAACAGAAATAAAAATTGCTTTTCAATTTTTGATTTTTTTATATTATGTGAACACCGTATCGATAATTATATATCTTGGATTCACAATGTAGAAAACATTTTAAGAGTTTTAATAAGGTCAACTGGTGGAAGCATACGAATAAAGAGAACATTTTTGAAAGTATCGTATACCATGGAAGGAAATCGAGACGATCATCACTCACAGGGATCTAAGCAAAAACTATAAAATATACTATCAAAATTCAAAAAGCTATTCGGACCGGTCAACAACCATGAAACAATCGAAACTGACATAAGATCGGAAATTAAAACCACTACGGAAGAATACAATTATGAAATAATCTACAAAACAGGTTGCACTAACAAAGTAGCAGTTGCTTTATCACGGCTGGAATTAGAAACAAATATGCTATCAACAAGACAACACTAACATAATACCATCTCTTGCATCTTGTAGATCCAGTATTTGGACAATAACAACACCATTAAACATCTATGAGTACACCAATCCTCTGGTAACAATTAAGCAAGGATCCGGGCGAATCATCAAAGAAACATTCTTAAACCTCAGATGATTTATCGAGTTGAACAAATCACCCTACTAATTTCAGAACTAATGGGTCAAAATACACGGGTTAAACGATCAATCAATTGGATTGGAACGGCATGGAAATGATTAGTGGGAACACCAGATGCCACCCATTGGGACCAGATTGTTAATAGTCAGAACAAGATCGTCAATAATAATAACGAACAATACCAAATCAACACCGTCCTGATGAGAAGGGTAAATAAAATCCTGAGCGAATATAATCAAATTATCGACTCATTGCATGAAGATGTGGATAGCAGAACACAGCAAATCCAAGATAATGGCAAAAAGCAAGATAATCAACACAAACCTAATGAACAAGATGGAAATCGGACGACTCATTGCAGAAATCGAAGCCCTTCCGTATGCAAATGAGATAGAGGGAACTGAATAAGCAGAGCCGATGATGCTTTTAAAGGGTTCCATAACATTATATGTAATATTCATATCAAAAACAAGCAAACAGGAATATAATCATATCCTTATTAGATCAACAATAATACAAATTAGAATACAATGAACTTATCTTAAATCAACATCAGTTATTCGGGATAACGCAGAAATGCAACATGTTCTATACGAAACTATCATTTGTGAGAAAAACTGCCTGGAGGAAATAAACGACGATCATTTTATAAGCCAACTAATAAGGGGTACGCATTCAAATTGTGATTACCAATTCAACAAAAATCAAATAATTGAGACACTGAACGACCATACAATTTATCTGACCAACTTTAACGGGGAGATCTACGGCAACAAGACAAACAAACATCTTGATGGTAATTTTTTAATACAGTACAACACAATGAGACCATAACAATAAACAACATGACATTCACTAACACATCGCAGATTTACCATCAGTGCTTCAGTCAAATATAACAGAAAGAGGTATGAAACTAAATCCTGAATACCTTTACAACCTGCACCTCAATAACGTAGAGAAACTACAGGAATTATTCACAAACCACGAGAACTCAGGACTCATAGACTTCGGAACCATAATTTTGATCTTAACGGTTATTTCGGTTTTTTTTAATCACAAGAAACAAACAATTACAAAATACGGCAATAGAAACCAGCTCAACAACAAGGGATTTTTAGCTGTTTACCAGAGGTCCATACGGTTACCTTAAATACATGACCCACGGGCCGTGGATCTTTAAAGGGTGAAGAGTTAGCAACAATCAAATTCCCAGACATAATTTGAAACCTACGTGTTTGACGGAACGTGTTTCAACAAGTCAACGTTCTAAATTATTTATACACAACGTCAATATAAAAAAGCGAACGTTAACATTTTATTTTTATATAAAAAAGACAAATTGTTAGTTTTAAGTTAGAGTAAATAGAAGAATAAATTTAATTTTTTTAACTCTCCGAAACATCGTTTCGTTAAGATTCGTTTCAATTCGTTATACGAATGATTTTCCAGTTGAATTAAAAGATGTTTATGGACGTTATGGATTATTTGCTATGCCAAGCCAGGAGTATACATTTCATATTTTGATTATGATACTTACTAAATATGGCATTATAAATAGATTTTTAGATGAAGTTCTGGAATATGGCCAAGTAGGATGGAACTTGGATTTTTCTCAACCGATTTGGATGAAATTCAGCTTGTACGATGGAAATGGGATCTACAAATGATTTTTAGATGAAGTTCTCGAATATGGCCAAGTATGATGTAACTTGTCTATTTCTTAACTCATTTTGATAAAATTTGACACGTGCGATAGAAATAGGATTCTAAAATGATATTTAGAGGAAGTTCTGGAATATATTCAATTAGAAAGGAACTTGGTTATTTCTTAAACGATTACGATGAAATTCTTGTACGATGGAAATGGGATCTTCAAATTATTTTTAGATGAAGTTTAATGCTAGTTACATGTCGTACTGGAATATGGTCAAGTAGCATGGAAATTGGCTATTTCTAAACTGATTATGATGGAATTCGAATTGTACGACAGAAATTCTAAAATTATTTTCAGATGAAGTTCCGGAATATGGTCAATTAGGAATAAACTCGGTTAGTTCTTCACCAAGTTTGATGAAATGCGACGTGTACGATAGAAATGAGATTCTCAAATGATTTTAAGTTGAAGCTTTTGAGCATAGCCAATTAGGAAGGAATTCGGCTATTTCTGAACCGATTTTGATGAAATTAATCATGTATGATAGAAATGAGATTATAAAAAGATTTTTAGATGAACTTCTGCATTATGGCCAAATAGTAAGGAGCTTGGCCATTTCTTAACCAATGTTGATGAAATTCAGCAGGAACGATGAAAATTATATACTATAATGAATTTTAGATTATGCTCTGGGATTTGATCAAGTACGATGGAAACGGGAATTTATAAAGATTTTTAGAAGAAGTCTTTAAAGGACATCAACAATTTATTCAATAATTTTATATGCTGAATTTCATCCTAATCGATTAAGATGTGGCCAAATTCTTTTCTAATTGGGTTTGTCGACTCCCTTTCGAACTAGCCGAATTCCAGAATTTCTTCTAAAAAATATTGTAGAATCCCATTTCTATCTTACATACTGAATTTTATCATAATCTAAACAGTTATTAACTTTTTGCCATATATGACGCACATACCGTTTAACCGAGACGTCCCTACATTGTATGTTAAAAGTATTAAAGTATAATATTAGTAGTAAGACCGTTCCAGAACTTCTTCTAAATATTATTCTATAATCCCATTTCTATCGCACGTGTCGAATTTCATCATAATCGTTCAAGAAATAACCAAGTTCCATCCCACCTGGCCATATTTAAGAACTTCATCTAAAAATCATTTGAAAATTCCATTTCCATCGTACAAGTCGAATTTCATCATAATAGGGTGAGAAATAGACAAGTTCCATCCTACTTGGCCATATTCGAGAATCTCATCTAAAAATCAGTTTAGAATCCAACATTTAGTCAGTATCGTGTATTCCTGGTTGGCCATAATAAATAACCCATAACCCAATGAAAACCCATTGTTAATTTGTTAGTTAACAAAAAAATAATAATAAACCTATACATATTCCCTATATTCACCGGTCATGATTCAATTAATACCAGTTTAGCTCTAAATATTTTAACGAATGATCATTTTTTTATTTTTGTGACACAACTCTAGTATTAAAGGAGGTTACAACAACAAGTAAAAAAACGAAAAATAAAAAAAAAAACAAAAATGTTTCTTCCGCTGTTTCTCTATTTATTTATAAACACGAGGCGGAATTGTATGACGTCACGAACACATGACTCGAAAGATCGAGTTAACCTTGTTTGAATCATGCTCACCGGTGTTCCAGCGCATTACTAACTACTTTAACACACGAAAATTTTTCTGAATAAATTTTTTTTACCTCGTTCAAAACAATAGTGGTACAGCAAGTACTTATAAGTGCGAAAAATATGTCTCGGCTAAATGTCGATTGGAACACACAAAAAATTATGATCCACACACCAAAAATTGTTTTAATTAATAATGAGTAAAACATAACCTTAAAAACAAAAACATAAACATTTGTTGTAAACAAAAGATATTATCGCTCGCATTATAAAGGTTAATTGGTAAAATTATAAAGGTTAATTTGTGATTTAAAGAATAAAGAAATTAATATTTTGAAATGACGGATCAAGTAAAAAGAAATTGGTCGTTCGCCGAGACAAAAGCGCTAATTCTTGCCGACCGAAATAGACAAGAAGAGTATGCGACCACTTTTAAAAAAAAGCAATTCTGGGAGCCTGTTTTAATAGATCAGGAATCTATGGACGTCCTAGTAAGTATAAATTTGTAATTACAGATGAAAATGGAAGTTAATGTTTTAAGTTTTAGAAAGATTTTACAACGGCAGAGCACATTGAAATAAAGTGGCGGTCGTTGTGGCGATCATATAAATTGGCAAAAGATCGAGGAACTGGCCGAAGTACGTCCAGATTCCTGTTTTTGGACCTAATGGATGATATGTTTGGCAACCGTCCAACAATTTCATCGTTTCATTCTCGTTCTGTCGGTGTGGTGAGTGAAATGATAGAACCGGTCCATCCTTCACAGTTGGTAGCAACATCACACTCGGAAGAAGACGAAGCATCAACATCTACAGCCGACCAATCTACTACAAGCCCCGTTCCAAAACGCAAGAGAAAATCTAATAGCGACAAACTGGCTGAAGTTAAAATTAAATATTTTGAACAAAAAATAAAAGAATTAAAAGAAAAGACAAAATTGTTAGAAACATACATAAAAAATAAAGAAGCAGCCAGAAAGGAACAGCATACTTGCAGCCATTGTAAAAGTCAACAAAATTAAATTTTTTAAAATATTTATTTGAAAAATATATATGTACATACAATGAATTCAATCAATAAAAAAATTAAATCAATAAAAATATGAGTTTATTAGAATACAACTTAATTATTGATTTCTTCCATCAGCTCTTCCTTTCGGTAATAATGCTCTTCAATAATTAAATTTTCCTCTACCTCTGCATCATTTGTTGGTTCGATTGCAAAATGCTGTGTAGCACACAAGCAGCAATGGTACAATTAACCACAAAATCGATAGAAGTATTATCGAATTTTGATAATCTTCTAAATCGATTTTTCAGAAGCCCAAACGCGTGTTCCACCACTACTCTCGTCGCGGAATGCTTTTTATTGAAGTTGGTCTGGGCATCCGAAAGGTTACCTAGGTCTCGATATGGAGGTATTAGCCAAGTAAGGCAAGGATAGGCGGAATCTCCTAATATAACTCGCCTTTCTATAAGCTAAATTTCTTTCATACTGGAGTCAGACGCATGTCTAAAAATTAAAAGACAGATATGTAGAAATTTATGCTAACAAATTTGCTCTTTCTTAAGATTACCTCATCCATGATCAATTTAAATAATTAATTAGGAATTTATTTTTAAATAACCTATGATTATTATAAATTTATATTTATTTTATTTTTAATTCATAAATTTTATTTATTTATAAACATTTTTTTTTAACCTGACATAAAATCAACACTAATCCCCCAAGCGAGCAAATTTGGGCGTAACTGGTTGTAGCTACTCATGAAAAATTAGGTAGAGCAGTTGCGAGTAGATGATTTAGCAAAGACATGAACCATAAGTGCTTATAAGTACTTGCGGTGGTCGATTGGAAAACCACTAATCCCGCATTAGTTTGAGAGTAAATTTACTCAAAAAGAGAATTATGTTTTTATAGTTTTAAGTATGTATATAGCGTAGGGGCTCACTGTATTGACTGTAGGAGACGTCTCTATGAAATCTACTATAGTATTTTTTCTTTAAATCCTTCTTATAATAAAAATCGATTTATTTTAACAATTCAGGATGATTTGTCGAAGTATTCCTTAGCTGTTCCAATAGAAAACCAGCCATCTGAAACCGTCGCGGAAGCATTTGTAGAGAACTTTGTATGTCGATTCGGCGTTCCGCTTTATATATTAACTGACCAAGGTACAAACTTTTTCAGTATTTTATTTAAAAATCTCTGCAAAATACTAAAAATAAAGAATATCCAAACTACTGCTTACCATCCGAAATCTAATGGAACGTTAGAAAGATCGCACCGAACATTAGTAGAATACCTTCGTAATTACACAGATAAAAATTCAAATGTTAATTCAAAAATTTCAAACAAATTCTACTCCTCATTCGTCTACAAATATTATGCCTTTCGAAAATATACATGGTTTTAAACCAAACATACCGACTAGTTTAAAGCATAGTACCAGAATTTATTACAATCAAGAAGATTACATTCAAAATTACGGACCAAACTTGCAAATTCCTATGAGATAGCTCGCAAAAATTTAATAAAACAAAAGGAAAGGTCAAATTGGTGTTACGATCGAAGTGCCAATAATGTTCAATACCAAATAGGAAATAAGGTATTGTTGAGAAATGAACAAACTATGGGAAAATTCGATCCTATATGGAATGGACCCTTCGATGTGTTAAAAACGAGTTCGAATAAAAATAATACTATACGGATTGGTAGAGGAAGCCGATTAGTGCATAACGATCATCTAAAATTATTTGTGCAATAAATAAATAAAAGAAAAATGAAATTATTAAAAATGAAATCTTTAAGAATAAATAAGCATACTGTATAATACTTATTGTACAGAATTATGTATATTAATTTAATTTTTATGGAAGGTTAAATCTTTTATTTTATTTTATTATACTCATGTAAAAAATGCATAATTCATAAAATTAAAAGGGTGTTGGGTGCGTCTCAATAGGGTAGGGGTTGACCGTCTATAGCCATGTATCTCGTGGTCTATATTCCAACGCTGCAACTATGTAGAAATCACCAAATGTGTCTAGTATATCTCCACGTGGTAACACCCGGGCAACGATGTGAAGCATCGGCGAAATACTAGAGGCGAGTGCAGTACACTATAAATGAGCAATGAGCGGAACAAATAAGGAAACTAATACCCCAGGTGGTACACCTGTTGCTCAGGTAAATCCACCCTCTTCGGAGGTCGGTCTCATGGATTCTGAGGGAGACCAGCCATTGCTATACTACAATTATTTTAACAAATTCCAAGACATGTTGGTGAATAAACAAGCTCATTTGAGTGAAACAGAAAAGGATAATTCACATCCCTTCCAGAGGAGTAACGAAGTCGCGTATTCTCCGATAAGAGGCGTTAGTCCCTCCATTGGGGCCAGCAGCCACAGCACTCGTTCTACAAACGAAGAAAAGCTTCACAACGAATTGTGTAAAGCTAATAATGCATTAGTTGAAGCCAACAATATAAATAAGCAACTGAATATTACAATTGCACCATCAAACAACACCATCAAAATAAACTTGGAAGATGCTGAAACATACAGAAAATTGACAAAAATGTTAAATGAAGAAAAACGTGCTTGGCACACGTTTGAAGATAAACAAACCAGACCAATTAGGGTCATGGCTAAAAACTTACACTCTACGTGTAAACCAGATAAAATAATTTATGACCTGAAAGCAAAAGGATTTAAGGCAACTGAAGCATCGATTAAGCTAAAACGGAGAGGCAAAGTACCTCTCAACATGTTTATGTTGACCTTTGATACTGATGAAGATATCGAAAAAATTTATCAAATTAAGTACATCTTGGGGTGCAAAGTGGTTATTCAGCCTCTAAGAAGGTCTAAGCTTATACCACAATGTAAACAATGTCAAGCCTATGGACATACACAAAAATATTGCAACAGGGAACCTAGGTGTGTCAAATGGTTAGGTAAACATCATACCAAAGATTGTGTAAAAGCCCAAAATGTTCAACCTAAATGCGTTCACTGTGGAGAAAACCATCCGGCTAACTACAGAGGATGCAGCGTTGCTATTGAACTGCAAAATATCAAAAATAAGAACGTGATTGCTAAAAATCCAAGTTCATTCAGGAAACAAGCGGTTAAGATGAACCGACCCGAAGTAAATCGTAGAGTGTCGGGAACTACTCAAGGACAATTTGGTAAAATGACTTATGCTCAAGTAATGATGAGCAACGAAAATCCAGGAAAAACTGCTCAAAATGACGGTATAAGTCAAACATTTAAATTAATTTTAAGCAGACTAAATACATTTGATGACCGATTACAGAAACTAGAGTACAGCACTAAGGGAGCCATTCCTAAACAGAAAAATGGCCAAAGATCTTAGAATCTTATGTTGGAATGCCAATGGACTGATGCAACATCAACAAGAACTGCAAGTGGTCCTGGACACAGAAAAAATCGATGTATGTCTCATCACGGAAACACACTTCACTAGACAATCAAACATTAAATTTAAAAATTATCAAATATATCACACTATTCACCCTGGAAACACTGCTAAAGGAGGTAGTGCTGTTATAATTAGAAATAGTATTCATCACTATGAGGAGTTAAAATATGAAACGGAAGAAATACAAGCAACTGCTGTTATTGTTAAATCGAAAAGTAATTCTATTTGTATTGCTAGTATTTACTGCCCACCGAAGCACTCAATGAAAGAAAAAGATTATCTCGTGTTCCTCAGTAAATTAGGAAAACGATTTGTACTTGTAGGAGACTTTAATGCAAAAAATGTCCACTGGGGATCCAGATTAACAACAACTAAGGGTAAAGAACTCCTAAGAGCTATCAGAAAATGCAGTTGTGAAGCCCTCTCAACTGGAAAACCAACCTACTGACCAACTGATCCAAACAAAGTACCAGATCTGATTGATTTCTTTATAATAAAGAACATATCTGTAAATTATGTACAAGTAGATGAAAGCCACGACTTAAACTCTGATCATTCACCAATACTTCTAACGTTAAGTGAAAAAATCATTCAGAAAGAAAGAAACCCTTTCCTAGTAAATAATCACACTAATTGGGCATGCTTTAGACTATCGCTAGAAGAAAAAATTAACTTAATGGTTCCATTAAAGACTGAAGAACAATTAGACAAAGAAGTTCACAAATTTGTAAACGATATACAGCAATCAGCTTGGGAAAATACTCCTGAAATTAAAACGAAAATCAAGGGAAACAACTACCCTATGGAAATTAGGGAACTCCTCGCAGAAAAAAGAAGAGCGAGAAGAGTATGGCAACAAACAAGGGCCCCCCAAGATAAAACTCATTTGAACAATCTCACTCAACAATTAAGAAGAGAGATCAAAGAATTGAAAGATGAATCAATCAGTAACTAATTAAGAAAATTAACTAATGATAACAGTACTGATTATTCTCTTTGGAAAGCAACCAGTAGAATCAAAAGACCAATAATGCAGATTCCCCCAATAAAAATAGCAGGTGAGAAATGGGCTAGAAATAATGAAGACAAAGCTCGAGAATTTGCCGAACACCTCGAAAAATTATTCCAGCCACATGAAGACCAAACGTTGGAAGCCGAGATAATAACTGAACAAGCTGTGCAAGAAAGTAAAGAAATCCTACCGACAACACCAAAAGAAGTCATGCGTGAGATAAAAGCTAATATGAATACGAAAAAAGCTCCTGGGTACGATCTTATTACTGCAGAAATCTTAAAAGAACTGCAAAGGAAAGCTCTGGTGAAACTCACCAATCTTATAACTGCAGCATTTAGAATCAAATGTGTACCAAGCTTAAGGAAAATTGCAGAATTAATTATGATCCCAAAACCTAGGAAACCACATAACATCGTCTTATAAGCCAATTTCGCTATTACAGTCATGTCCAAACTCTTTGAGAAGCTTCTGGTAAAAAGCGTAAATCCGATAATCGAGAGTAAAAACTTGATCCCAAATCATCAGTTCGGTTTTCGCAACCAACACTCAACAATTGATCAAGTACACAGAATAACCAGTATAATTGAGAAAGCATTAGAGGAGAAAAAAGTCTGTTCAACAGTATTTCTAGACGTTGCACAAGCGTTTGATAGAGTGTGGCATGAAGGACTTAACCACAAGTTAAGGAATCTTCTACCAATGCAATTTGCTAAGATACTGGAATCTTACTTGAAAGATAGGTTCTTCAGGATTAAGTTAGGTGATACATATTCTGAATTGAAAGAAATCAATGAAGGAGTTTCGCAGGGCAGTGTGTTAGGGCCGGTTTTATATCTACTACGCACTTATGATCTTCCTACATTAGAAAAAAATACAGTAGCTGTTGGAAAAAGCAACGAAGAATCAACATAGAAGTTACAATCAGCTATAACTCAAATATAAAACGGACAAAAAGATGGAGAATAAAACTAAATGAAGCTAAATCAGTTCACATCAACTTTACAAACAGACGAATACAGCTAAGTATCTCGGCATGACCCTGGATGCTAAACTACGATGGAAAGCACACGTCAAGAAGAAATGTGAAGAATTAAGATTTAAATATAGAAAAATAAATTGGCTGATGGGAAGGAACTCTTCTTTATCAACATACAACAAGCTTCTACTTTATAAGCTATTGAAACCGATTTGGACTTATGGTATTCAGCTTTGGGGTTGTACCAAACAGAGCAACGTAAATATCATCCAAAGATTTCAGAATATGGTATTAAGGAACATCGTTGATGCACCTTGGTATGTCAGGAACAATGACCTTCATAGGGACCTTAAAATGAACCTCATCTTAAATGAAATCCAGGAAAAAGCACAGAGACACGAAGAAAGGCTCCGCCAACATGTGAACATTGAGGCAACTCAGCTCCTAAGCATCACGAATTTAGTTCGCAGACTTAAAAGAACCAAACCTTTTGAACTGGTGTGATTGTCAGTTTAAGCAGCATTATGCTGATCTAAAATCCACAACAAAGATATGGTTTACTTCAATTTACCAAACACTATGGAACGCCAATAGGAAGAATCCATAGATTAATTTAAGTTAGTAAATTAAGTCAGAAACAAATTGCTCATTAGTCCAGGAGACTAGATTGTAATTACATAAAATAAATAAATAAAATTTATTTTAAATTAAAAAAAAAAAAAAAATTAAATTAAATTAAAAAATACAAAATATAACAAAAAAAAAATAAATGTACACTAAATATGTATATAAGAATTATAAAAATTTTGACATGAAATTAATTAATATTATAAAAAATTGTAAAAATTGCTTAGTTCTTATTGAAATTTTACTTAAAATTTCTTATACTATATACATTTATTTAACTTTTAGAAAATAACCTTATGTATGCCTGTGAAGTACTTCCCAAAAAAAAAACCCAAATTTTCCGTATAAGTACATATATATTTTATGTATGTGGTGGTAACTTATTCGCCTAAATGCCATTTTCAGAGATACGATTTTTCAAATAATCATTTATTATCGTAATATTTCTCCTTTAAGGAGAAAGCCAATATTAAATTTAATTTGAAAGATACGTAACATTTAAGCAGTTTTTATTAGTCAAAATAACTAAAGCAAAAACGGTTCATTAGCTTTACATTTTGATTTTATGTAAAATTAAATAAATAACAGGCCCATTGCAATATATTACATAACGTCAGTTGCACCAAATTCAACGTCGAAATCCGTTCAACAAAAATTAAAAGATTGTCTTGTTTTGTTCATATTAGATGTTCAAGTTTCCAACTCTGGTAATGGTAATTTAAGGCGCTGCGAACTGAACCTGATTAATTCAAATAAATTAAGAATACGGGTAAAAAGAAAATTCCTTTAGGAAATTAAAACTAAAATTTGTTTTAGTTCAACTAAGTAAATGTAAACAGTAAAAAAAGTACTAAAACCGTAGCAAAGTTGGTGTTATTCCTGTTGTGGGGAATGGTATTACCATTTGCCCAATACCTCTATTAAAATGTATCAACATATTGTAAAGGTTTATCATACTGGATCCTCCTAGGCCACCTAAGAATAAACAGCCCCCTGATTATTCTCGAAATCTACGTATAGCGAAAATAATATTTGTGAATGGTGTCAACTGCTGTGGATTCAAATTTCGAATGCGAGGTTCTGCTTTCTCTTCCTTCTCAAGTACGTTGAATTGTGTAAGAATATTCCGCGTTTCCGTTGGTTGAATTAGACCAAACTTAGCACCCTCAGCACCATGTTGATGTAACACATTAAATTACATGTCGCTTCACTGTCATAATCTCGCAAAAATCTTAAAGCCAAATCAGACTTCAATTTATCCCAAAGAGCCACAGCATTGATAGGATTGCAGAAAACACAAATTAATGCAAAAGCTTGCCTCATTTGGTATGACATTTGAAAAACTAATGCTTCATCTAAACATTTCTCCCAGTCTTCTTCTGAGCCCAACGAATTGCAATGGAACGCTGCTTCCTGAGTTTGAATATTCAAAAAAATTGGGAGTTCGCCTAGCTACTCAAATGATGTCGCCCCAGGAACGTGAAGAAGAATCAATCGCAAACAAAAACGAATCATTTGCTCTAACTATGTTCATTCTTCCAACCATTTTTTGCCGCGCTCCTCGACGGTACACGTGATAAGGGATTTTTTGTTTACTGGAAATTGATTGTAAGTCCAGTGATTCCATTTTGAGCGTCGTTTAAAGCTTTAATTTTCCGACCTTCTTCAAAAATTATACTCCGCTGTTATTGAGGATGAAGCAAACATCATATTGCTTCTAGTGCATTCACATATGTACAATCGATGTAATTGGCAATTTCATCATGAATTTAGCGTTGTTGTTCTTCGTTCAAGATATCAACTTTGATGCAATAAAATCTCCTGTAAATATATTTAACTGCCTTCAATAATTCATAAATCTCAACGTTGATGTGACAATTATATTTCAGTAGTAACAAGTACCTGTTATTATGGTACTGTGGGTTCGTGTCGACGCCGATACAAAGGATACCTATTTATGTTTGCGATGGTCGTATCCTGGAATTCCTTAAGGAAGATTTTCTTGCATTTATTATTTTGCATGCATGGAGCATGTGGATTGTCGGAACCGCATGATTCATGCATCATACAATGGGAGGCGATCATATGCCCTCTTGGCTCGGTGTAAATATCTGGATCTTCGGCAGTACGATCTATGGCTTCAGAAGTTTAAAATTTATCTTTTACAATAATTATGTATGACATGGTTTTCTACAAGCAATCCGTGCTTCGTCAAATATTCAATGATGACCTTTAATACCAATTTAAACACTTGAACAACTAAATCTGGACGATCTGATGTGGTTTCTCCTCCCTATATATACATTGCCTGTTATTTATATCGCTGACTCTTAGGATCGACCATGTAATATTTTACGTTCAAGGCATATACAATCCCAGAAACTATAGTCGAATATCAATCTTTTGATTTTTATTGAACAGATTTCGTCATTGAAATTTAATGTAACATGCCGCATCTACATTGCCTGTTATTTACCATATATCGCTGATTCCTAGGATCGACGATGTGACATTTTACGTTTAAGGCCTTTACAATAGAGATCCCAGAAACTATAGTCGAATATCAATCTTTTAATTTTTGTTGAACAGATTTCGTCGTTGAAATTTGATGCAATATGCCGTATATATAAATTGCTTGTTATTTATATCACTGACCCGTAGGTTTGATTATGTGATCGACCTTGTGACATTTAGCGTACTTGATGTAATTAGCTAGTAGTGTAATATACAATATTTTATACTTCTGATTTCAATTTAAACTTTTTTGGGATTTATATACAACATTTGATGCACAAGATATCGCCTGCATGAATGCAATTTGTACAAACACATACTTACATACTTTTTGTTATTTGGGAAGAATTTCACTTCGGTCCTTATGTTATAAGATTATTTTTTTTTTTTGTGGGGAAGGTGTTGTATAACCCTGCTTAATTCACAATTGTGTTGTATATAATGCAATTATTGATTTATATAATTTAATCTATTGTTTGATAATATTCATAAATTTTTGATGGATTGTACCTTTTACATAAGATCAAGATGAACTAATACATTTAAACACGGAATCTATATAATTGTAATCAAACATGTTGAAATTTCAGTTCGGTTCCGTATTTTAACAAAAATATTATATAATAATAAAGAAATAAAAATGTTAAATAAAAATTACATAAATGTTAAATAATGTGAATTACAAATAAATAATAAAATTAGTTTGAAATTTCGAGAAATAAATTAAACTTATAGTGTTTCATTTTATAAACAATTATAACCAGCTATAAGATTTGCCTATAACAAACACCACTTTGCACTTAATTTTTCGGACCCCAAAACAGATAAATCTCCAGAAACCACAAGGTCAAAATATTGCAAAATAATTTGCAAATAATTGAAAAGTAACTGAACAGGTTCAAGCTAACGTAGCACGAAATCTCTATACTTGGCCAACAAGATGTGCCTTTAGGGTTTATAATGCACTAACTTCCTATTCTAAAGCGACTACGGTTCCTTTTAAATGAAATCAAACCCAAATTGGATCAATCAAAATTGTTGTTGGTGTATATCCAATGATATTATCTCAAATCTGATAACAAAATAATTCAACCATTTTCTCTATATTCTATTCATGCATATAACAATTTTCTATATAAAAATTTTGTTTTTGTTCGATTTTCCCAGTTTTCTACATTTCAGGCGCCAAAGTGACTTTTTTATATCTTTACATTTGGTATAATATTGTAACATTTTGATTTGATTTAAAATTATTGACCTACATATATTCCTCTTTCTCAAAGAATACTGATATGGGATGTGGGTGCAGCTGGTGTAGCTGGTGTTTATGGTATACGAACTATAGCGCGAATTTTTTATACATACAAACATAACGTACCGTAATTTTTCTCATGAGATAATGTAATACATATATAACTTGTTCGCTATGTGTATCCACAAGTTTAAAAGTTTTTTTTTGTTTTTTGTTTTTGGGGTTATAGAACGGAAAATAGTGGTGATTTTATTTTCGAGATCCAAATCTTTTTATTTTTATATTTTTAAATTAAGAGAAATTGTCTTGCAGTTATACATTTTCCGTTTTATTCGTTTCCGATTGATTCAATTGGTTTAACTTTTCCCATTGCTTGTTTTTCGTTTTGATTTCTTTTGCTAAAGTATATTTCCCTGGTGGAAAATATTTTTATTTTGTTTCTAAACGGTAAAACATCTTGCTTGTGAATTGGTACGTGTATGCGTAAATATGTTCGTAAACAGATAATAGATTGGAAAATCGTGCGTTATTATTATGAAAATTAATGTGTTTCTATGCTACATTCGAAGCATAAAATACTAGTCAATTCATTCGATTTGTATTACATATTTCCAATTCCAGTCCATTATACTAAACACAAATAAAACTTAAAGCTAATTATGAACTCAACATTTCATCGAATAACTTTTTTGTACATTGCGTGAAGGCAAATGAAAAAGCTGAGAATACGTATAATATAAAAGTTGTCTGACTTTTAAAAGCTCATTTGCTTGACTATTTTGATTATAGAATATTTGTTTTAATGTTAATTTAGCAATAAAATTATTTGGTGTACAGATAATATATTTAGATATTGGGTGATGTCCAGGAGTCTGTTGCCATACGTTTTCCGATTGTTAATTTAAAGATTGTGATATTCGTTTAAATTAATTTTATTTTATAAAAAAAATTTTATACAATTATTGATGTTTAGATGTACAGCTTTCGCCATGCAGAATTAATATTTTTGAAATCAACTTCCGTCCTTCACACCGTAGGTATAATTTTTTACTGGTTATATTTTTTCCCCGACAAGACAAATGTTTTTATTTTATATAATGCAATTTTGTCTTTTCGTGTGCACTGTGTTTAAGGAAAAAAATAATTCGCGTCTCCACAATTTTTATTGAGCTTACTGATAATTCGCCAATAATAAGTTAGACTAAATCTACTACTTTTGTGTTCATTTGCTCAACCTACTGATTGACGTTTGTCACAAATTCACACCTACACAACTTACATCCGTGATATTCGCCACAATACTCAACTTCCAGTGAATTTTGCCAACAATTCACATGATGTGGCATGTGTAAGTGATACCTGTCGAGGTTATGTGTTGTGTGTGGGTCATACTCTGTCTATACCAATGTGTTTGTCCGTGTTGTAATGTTGCTTTGGACTATGATGGTATTATGTGTTAATTTAATTAAATCTGACTATGGCGTCTTAATGATTCTTCCCGTCCTAGTGATTGTTGTTTGTCCTAAAGGAGGCATTTTGGTGTCGACATCAAAAGAGACGTTTTGAGTTGAGCTTGTTTTGCTGTCTTCTGTTGTGTCAATTCCGCATCCGGGTTTTGAATGTCTGTTGAAGTATCATCGAAACTTTGTGAATGGCAGGGTTTTACTCGGTCGATCGAGACTTTAACCCTTCCCTCTTTAATTTCTATGTCGAATGTTTTGGCGTCTCTTTTGATTACTTTAAAAGGACCTGTGTACGGGGGTTCCAACGCCTTTCTGATTGCATCTGTTCTCAAAAACACATGTGTGGTGGAACTTAGATCTTTGGACACGAAAACGTTATTCGTTGTATGTCTTGAAGCTGATATTGGTCGAATTTCGTCGAAATGTTTTTTAAATTCTTAACGAAATCATTTTGCGTAATTTTGCTATCGAGAGTTTGGTTTATGAATTGTCCCGGTACACGTAGTGATCTCCCATATACGAGTTCTGCTGGTGTGGCGTTGAGTTCCTCGCTGAATGACGTCCGCAGCCCGAGCATAATTAATGGTAACATATTGTCCCAGTCTGGTCGGTTATGACTCATGATGGCCGCTTTGATGGTGCGATGCCATCTTTCGATCATGCCGTTGCTTTTCGGGTTGTAACTCGTAGTGCGTCGGTGTTGGAAGCCCAGTAATTTAGCTAATTCGGAAAATAGTTATGATTCGAAGTGTGCTCCCTGGTCCGTAACAATAAACTATGGTACGCCGAATCTAGCTATTCACGTTAACACTGCAAATGCGACTGTGGCCGCAGTGATATCTGGCACCGGAATTGCCTCAGCCCATCGCGAAAATTGATCAATTAACGTCACGCAATAACGGTTGTTACCGGAAATTGGAAGTGGACCAATGATGTCAAGATGTATTTCAGCGAAACGATGCGTTGCAACTTTAAAAGTGCCGAAAGGTAATTTTGTGTGCCTTGAAATCTTGGATTTTTGACATGGTATACAATTTTGAGCCATAATTCTTGAATCTTTACCAATAGAAGGCCAAATGACATTTTTAGTCAAAAGTTTGACGGAGGCTTTAACACCTGGGTGTGACAAATTGTGAAAAGATTCAAAAACCGATTTCCGAAATGTTGTTGGAATAAACGGTCCTGGTATATCAGTTGATGCGTCACAACATATAGTTTTGTTTGTGTTGAACGCTATGGGAATTTGCACCAATTGAAGATTTGTATTTAGGTTGTTACCTGGAAGTTCTCATAGTTCATCATCATTGGTTTGGGCATCTGCTATTTTTGGGTAATCAATAGTTTCATGGATCGAAATTTGTTAATGCGCGAGAGGGTATCTGCGACGACATTATTTATGCCGGAGATGTGTTGAATATCGGTAGTGAATTGACCGATGAAGTCTAGATGCCTGAATTGGCGCAGAGATGCTTTTTCCGGGTTTTATTGAAATGCGTAGATCAAGGGTTTATGATCGGTGAACAAGGTGAACTCAAGACCCTCCAACAAGTATTTGAAGTGCTTAATGCCAGAATAAGCTGCAAGCAGCTCTCTGTCATAGGCACTATACCGTTGTTGCGTTTCGTTGAGACGTACCGAGAAGAAACTGAGTGGTTGCCAGACGCCGGAGACATACTGCTGAACCACAGCCCCAAGTGCAGCATGGCGAGCCTGCGTATGACGATTTCGAAGTCTTGATTTGGAGTATGCCTTGCCCAGTGACCCTGTGCCCTAAAATTAGAATTTCCGTCGTTGCGAATACGCATTTGTCCGCGTTAATTATAAGTCCGTGTTCTGAAAATTTTTGAAAAATAATTTTGAGGTGTTCTAAATGTTCGTCCATTGATTTTGAGGCAATCAACACGCCATCCAGGTAAAAATTTTAGTCCTACAAGTACTGAGTGCATTAGTCGTTGAAATGTCTGTGCTGCGTTCCGTAGTCCAAATGTCATTTTAGTAAACTCGAAAAGTCCGAAAGAAGTAGTGATTGCTGTTTTAGGTATGTCCGTCGGTTCAATGGGAATTTGGTGGTACGCCTGGACAAGGTCTAAGGTCGAAAAATGATGCAGCCTTCCAGCTGAAACGAAAAGTCCTGAAGGTGTGGAATTGGATATCTGTCTGGAATTCTCCAGGCTCCGTTTTTCTTCATTACCAAATGCAACGGACTGGACCAGGCGCTACTACTGGGCCTACAAATTCCCTGAGCCATCATATGTTCGAATTCGTCTTTAGCTATGCGTAGTTTGTCGGGTGCTAAACGACGTGTTTTACATGATACCGGCTGTCCGCTTGTTTCCAAGCGATGGGTGACGGTGTGTTTAATAATTTTCGAACTGAGGCCCTTATTTGTAATTTCAGAGAATTTTGCCAGTAAATTTTGAATTTGGGAATGCAGTAGTGACTTGTCGAGATATGATAAGGCCGGATCTGGTTCATTCGAAATTGTACCTTTTACGAACAAGGAGGTTACCGGATCTATAATCCTCTGTCCTTGTATATCAACTAGTAGACCTGAATGTTTTAAAAAATCCGCACCTATCATAGGGATTGACACGTCTGCTACCACGAATTCCAATCTAAATTCTTGTCGCAGTCCGATATCCAATTTTAATATTTTTGTGCCGAAAGCTTGCACCGGCGAGCCATTCGCTGCGAACAATCTGCATGTCACTGCTGTTGGTACGCCCTGCAAAAACTTCACTGGAATGACTGACACGTCGGCTCCCGTGTCGATTAAAAAATTAAATTTTGATCCCGCATCAAAAATGAGTTAACGGCTAGTAGTATACCCATCAATGGCAGCCGTGGTTCTTTGATGGTTATCTAAAAATCCGTTTTGTCTTCAATGTTACGCTCATTGTAAAATTTGCACCCCGCCACGCTTCTCCGAGCGTTCGTGCCAAATTTAAAATGGTAGTAACGTTGTTTGTACTTTGGGTTGATTTTCGCTCTTGACGACGATCGTGAGCGATTTCTGTTGTAGGTGGCCGGTGATTGTGAACTTGATCGGGAGCGTGATTTTTTTAATGCTCCGCACAGCTCTGCAATCATGCCAGTCAATCTCTCTAGTTGTTCTTCCATCCCTGAATTGTCTGGTATGGATTCGTTGCCTTTGTACGTCTTTGTTGTGTTGGATGCTGATACCACGCTGGCTACTGCGTTGATATTGGACTGTGTCATTGTCTCCATTATGTTATCCGCACGAGCAGCTAACGTAACCAATGGCACGTCGTTCTCAAAAGTCGTTAGGATCATTTGTACTTCCGCCGGCAATCTCTTCAACCACAATTATCGCAGTGCGTTTTCGTCAAATGCCCGTCCTGCGTTCAGCCTGAATTTGTTCAGTAGTTGCGATGGTCTTTGATCCCCTAGAGTTAATCCATGTAGTATATTATTTAATTTAGATCTTTCCGATTTGCCTAACACCCGAGTCACTTCCTCTTTGAAAGTGGTATACGGCACAGTGCCTTTGTCTCTTAATATCAGATCGGCGAACGCGTCGTGATGCCGTGCGTCTAATGCGGCTAGAGCATGGGCATATTTTGTCCATTCTGTTCTCAAGTTGGCCAATTGGAAAGACTCCTCGAGTATATTGAACCACACTATTGGGTTTTGATTATATAACGGCTGCGGCACCTTGAAAGCCACTGCCGCGATGTTGTGTGTCTGCAGATTTATGTTTGGAGTAGTAGCACGATTTTGGCTGGAGCTAGCGGTTCCCATACCGTTCCGACCCGTCCTGGACGCTTGCCTTAACCGCATTTGTTCGTCCACATATTCTTGTAATTGTTGTTGATTCAATGTCATCGTTGCTCCTTGTTGGCGATCATCTGGACATAAATTTTGGTCGTCTCATGAGTCGGTGAGGCGAGAATTACCGGATCGTAATGGTATTAGTTATTGTGTGTGTGTTCGAATGCTCTTTAACTATTCATGCTCTTCATGCTCTTTTTAGTTTTTCGTATAGTTATTTTGTGTTCTTTGTTGAGATTAGGGTTTCGTATACGAATGAAATTTTTAAAGGGACACGAAGATGACAATGTTTGAAAAAAAATCAATTGACTAAAATGCAAAATTGTGTATTAAAATTTTATTAATTTCAATTAAAATTGTGTACAACCTGCAATTCGATATATTTAATTTCAAACTATTTATATTTATAAAAAAAAAATTTCGTTTAAATTGATAATAAAGACGATGTAAAATAATGAATTTGAAAATCCCATATGATTTTGTTTACGTTCCATATGGCATTGGAAAAATGTATAAAATGCATGTAGTAGTTAGCAAGATAAACAGAAAATAAAGGAATAAGAAAAAAGAGTAAAGTACCATACATATGTATGTGACGCTGTACGTAAAAAAGGTTTCGTAAAACATCATTATCAATTTCAAATACAGCTTGTTAAAACAAATTGCGATTACTCTCGATTTGTTTAAATTTATCAAATTTTCAACAGAATTTTTTGATGGCTTTAATATTAAAATGAATTAAATCAGTCAAGTATTGTGAGAGTACAGTTTACATTATGTATTTTGAATGTATTTCAGTGTATTTTTTAGTAACCTTTACATAATGTAAGCTGTACTTGCACAATATTTGATTGATTTAATTAAGTTTTTAATAAAAAATTAATCTGCTTTTGCAACACGAAATCTAAAAAATTAATAAACAAACATGTTAAGTTAAAACTAAAGAAATACATATTTTTATTATACAATAATAGAACTTTACTAAAAGTAGAATATTCAAAAAATATTTACAACGAACAACACGGTATGTATTGTTAATTCTCCTGCTTCATAGCAAGTGAAATATTCTCACACGTGAGCATAAGCATCAAAAATGTTTCTCGATTTCAACTGATTTCAACCGATTGGCTTATTTTTGATACTTACCGTCACAAAACGATACACTAATACAAACAACGAAAATGACAAAACACAATAACAAAATGTATCTTATACTCCTTGTACGTATACAAAATTCTCATGAGGCAGTGAGGAAATTTGGGACCAAAATTTATGTACTGGAGTCTCCGTTGACACGGGTGTACCATCCGCATTGAAACTCATTTGTCAACACTCGAATTAGAGCTCTTAACCAAAACAATATACATATAGATTTTGCTCTAAATGCTGAATTTGTGAAAATAGTTGTTAACAAACCGAAAAACTATATTCAGTCTTAAATTCTGAATCCGTGAGAATATTTGTTAACAAAACCAAAAACGAAACAAAAAAAACTTTTCGCGCAACGGAAAAATGTGATTAGGTTGAGCAAATGAACACAATAGGAATGAAATAAAACGCAATATGCGATAATAATATATAAATTTTAATAATATTCAAATTTTTTCAGCTCTTTAAAAATGTGTTTCTTTCCCAGCTCACAGTACACACGATTCACGAATGATAAGGATGTTGCTGCTGCTGAATAGTCCTTGGGTGGCTTTTCGCCGATCTTTTGACTGTTTACTTGTTTTTCGCACACCAAATAAACTCAAGCTTATCACGGGTGGGGGCTGTACTGAGTTATTTGAATGCCCGCGTTCGTTTATAGTTTAATTTTGCTCCAGCTTACCACTGGTGAGGGCTATACTGAGCTAATTTCACTATTATTTGCTTGTCGTATACTAACTTAACTGAGCGCTGGCCACTGGCGTTGTTGAGCTGCTTCCCGTTGTCTTCCTTCGTGCTGTATTTTATTGCTACTGGTTAGCACACTGTTGTTTCTTCCTGTGTTGTCCGGAATCGTTTGAACTGCACGTTCTGATGCCTTGCTAATACTTCTTGGTGCACTGAGCGTGCTACGGTGGATGTGTGCTCCTGCGTATCACGTCGGGGTCACCACTTTATAGCTACGTTTGTTGTTGTAACCATAAAAATATATTTAGATATTGCGTGATGTCCAGGAGTCTGTTGCCATACGTTTTCCGATTGTTAATTTAAAGATTGTGATATTCGTTTAAATTAATTTTATTTTATAAAAAAAATTTTATACAATTATTGATGTTTAGATGTACAGCTTCCGCCATGCAGAATTAATATTTTTGAAATCAACTTCCGTCCTTCACACCGTATAATTTTTTACTGGTTATATTTTTTTCCCGACAAGACAAATGTTTTTATTTTATATAATGCAATTTTGTCTTTTCGTGTGCACTGTGTTTAAGGAAAAAAATAATTCGCGTCTCCACAATTTTTATTGAGCTTACTGATAATTCGCCAATAATAAGTTAGACTAAATCTACTACTTTTGTGTTCATTTGCTCAACCTACTGATTGACGTTTGTCACAAATTCACACCTACACAACTTACATGCGTGATGGTAAATTCGCCTCAGGTGTATATTGAGATCGCATTAGAAAAATCGTTATGGAAAATGGAAATGAGTACAATTTTGTTCTTGAAATACTATCGAAAACAACTTATACAAAAGGTCACCTCCGACATTCATATCATAATTGTGAACAAATCGCACTCACCTTAATTAATACGTGATCATTAATGCACGACGAATGTTACATCCTTTTTAACAATTGTCAAAATTAGACTGCAAAAATTGTTTTTCGGTCACTTTATAGTTTATTTTAAAAGAAACAGTTTAAAAAAATAACTTGGTTTGTTCACTGTTAAAAAACTAAAACAGTAACAAAATTGTGTTCTGCTACGACTGCATAATCAAAAATCAGAATGGAAAATTTTACATGATTTTGGAGTAGACATAATCAATTTTACAATTTTTATGGTAAATACAAATCATGTCTTTCGGTGCAAATTGATTACAAAACGATAATAGGCAGGGAATTGTATACATGATAAATGTCAAACGTGTTTTATTATTCGGACTAAAAAAATAAGAGGTGGCGAAACTTGTTCAAACCGCAATGACGCCGGCTTTGGATTAAGAGGATATCATACAGAATTTCCAGTCAGAGTTCTCTGGCGCAACCAGGAGTCTTTACGCGAAAAATACTTTCAACGAGATCTGTTAAAGCAGAATTGATGTCATTAATAATATAATAAAATAATATTGTTCAAATGGCCATGGCCACGACTTCACTGAGTAGCAGGGAACCTCTATAAAGAACACTGCTCGATGTTCGAGATTAAAGTACAATTACACCAAGGATAGCAAACTGCGGAGAACAAGTGTGTACTTGCAAAACAAACTAACCAAGCTGGTTGAAATCTGCTCAAATTTCTTCTGTGCGTACACTGAATTGAAATATCAATTCTTCAAAGCGAATCCAACTCATAATTACTGGAGGGAACGGAATTCAGCTTTACAATTTCAGCAATGTTGTGGCGAGTAGTACCTTAGGGATAGCAATTGCAATCCAGACACCATTATACCAGTAACCCAAAGCTCAAGGGCTTCAAAAGTTGAATTAACTTTGTCTTACAAAAACAATTTCTCGGGCGATTAAAGGCGATAGAATAACTCCTTCCCAAATACCACCGAGCTACTTCACTGAAGATTATTGCTCGAACTTAATGAATCCCAGTGGAATCCTTAAAGTCACCCTGACCAAGGCTATAACCAAAGAAAAACCAATGTTTTGTGGAGAACCCCTCAAATGGTGCAAGAAAATGACAAAACAAATGAAAATGTCAAGATTCAACAGTCATAATGGAAATTAATTTGCTGAACCATGTAAGCCAGAATCTCGCAAACTATATAATAACAATGGTAAATCAATAAAACTATTGAACTAAGAAACACGATCATTTTAAAAATCAGAATTTCTAACGTTCTTGTGTTTATACCCAAGAAAATATTCTTTGTTCTATACCCGGCTACCCAGGTAGCCACGTACACATTCTGCTTTTAAAACCAAATAATTTATATTTTCTTATACGTTGTCGCAACCTTGTGTCGATCCAGAAATCGTCGAACGAGCTACGAACGAAAGAGAAGCTGCCAGTCATGGAACTGTATTCGCAGTGTATCGGCACGAATGACAATGGACATAATACATCGTCCATGTCGGATAATGAGTTACTCGATACAAATGATATCACGTTGACAGCAGGTGATGACGAGTATGATGGGTTTATAAATTGAATCATCTGGTCCAATTTTCAAGGTTCGTCTTGTCGCAAAAGGTTTTACGCAACGAAAAGAAGTTGATTATGGTGAAGCGTTTTCACCAGTGGTTCAGCAGTGGGCAGCAGAAGATCTGGTGATATTTCAGTTCGACGTGAATACTGCGTTTTTGAACGGTGACCTCCAAGAAAACATGGTCTGCCGGCTCAAGAAAAGTTTGTATGGGTTGAAGCAAGCATCCAGAGTGTGAAACAAGAAATTCACGAAGTTCTTTAGTGTTTCCAATATAATGGATTCGGTGGTAGATCAATGTGTGTTCAGCGGCTATATCAACGGTGTGAGAGTCATGTTATTATTGTACGTGGATGACGGATTGATTTTGTCGAAATGCAAAAACACGATTGAGACAGTGATGAATTATCTGTCAGATAATTTTAAGATGACACGAGGCAGCGTTGGTCATTACGTCGGCATGGAGATATGTACATCGAAACAGAAAGAAGAAGACGATTTTCATCAATCAGAACACATACATCAAGAAAAACGTTGAAAAGTTCAACATGCAGGATTCGAAGCACATTTCGAATCCAGCCGACAGGCAATGTTATTTTGACCAAATTGTGCGAAGAGGGCAGTGTCGACTTCCCGTATTGGCAAGCGATTGGCTCGCTTATGTTTGCCGCTATTGTGACCAGACCAGACATTTCATATGCAGTGGGAGAAGTAAGCAAACATTTGGACAATCCAAAAGAACCCCGTGTTTCGGCCGTCAAGCGCATTCTTCGATATTTGAATAAAACGGACCTGATTCCTCATCAGGTATTCTGGATCGTCGAAAACATTGAGAAGATATTCCACAAAAATTTCAACGTGGGGTTAAAATCGTCTCCCATTTTTTTGCAATTTTAATTTCTTAATTGTTACAGAGAGTTTGGATTGGAAATTGGATTTTAAGTAAATTTGTTAACCTACCGATTGTTTAAGATTTTTAAATTATGAATTTTAATTTGAAGTTGATAGTTCTTGTGTTCGGTTATAGGAAGGAGGAGTGGATGGTTTTGGCGGTAGTGATTTTTGAGAGATGAACACAGGTTGGGTGTTATTAAAAATATTTAATTTATTTAATAATTTATAATTTATTTCTTAAACTTTGGATTAAAAAAATTTTAAATTCTAATTTGAATTTAAATAATTTCGACTCTGTTTAATTAAGTAAAGTTTCGAAGTAACTACATAACTAACCTTGTGCTAACACAATACTAATTATTGGCTACTTAGATGTCTGGAATCGGGTCAATTCTATAATTCTAACATACCTTCTCTTTCCTTCCGCTTTGTAATGTGTAAAAACGGTGAACGGTGGGTCCGGCGACTCCCGTGAAACTTGCTAAAGAATTCCAATCAATCAATCAAACTACAAGAACCCAACGAAGTGAAGCAGCCATGAGTAATCGACACTTCACATGTTGGACAACACATACATCGTTATGTATTAATTTATGCATTGCTTACTCTTGGGATCACTATGATTCTGTGTATGTTTGCCGAGGTAAATCCCAACAACAGTAAACTGGTATAAGTATTTCTAATAGTTTTAAATGGAGCACATTTTTGATCTTTAAAAGCAAGGTGATCGTCTCCTCAAAATTAAGTTTTGACTCCTTTGTTACGCGTCTTTATCCGCTTCACGGACTTTACCGCCGTTTCCCATAAACCACCGAATTTGGAACTAATTCCTTTCCGCCAGAAAAAATTATGTAAGTATTAATGGGTTGTTTTGTTGTTGTAAAATTTCTTTTTTTTTTAGGAGTATACGACGTGGGCCGCAAATCTTTTTAATGCCGCTAGAAAGGCTTCGGTAGGTAAGACTACTTGCCACCTCTAAATAAACAGCCTTTACGGCCAGATAAACAAATACAGCAACGTATGATTTAGTTAGTGTTGCATTTTGATGTTGAGTCGTTTTGATATAAATCGGGTCCAAATAATCACCGCCAATATTAGGAAACAGTTTTTGTTACACCTCTTTGCTGGTGTCAGCCATTTTTTGTGGTCTTTGGAAGTTTCAGGATAGAATACAGGTTACACAGGATTTCATGTGCCTCTTAATTAGGTATATTGCATCGATTATTCAAAATTCATGCGGCAATTAACTCATCATAGTGTATTGCCTGCAAGTAGATTACAAATATGTACTTCTTGGATAATTAATGTGCTCGCTATGTGATTTTTCTTGCTAGACCGCTTAACTTAGTTTGGAATTTCGCAATTTTTCGCCTAATCACAGGTTGCCTTACTAGTCGATTTAAAGCGAATGATTGGCAAGAAATGTTTCTAATGGAACTTGCATATTATTACTGAGGTAATCTTGATCGTTTAGCAATTGAAATAGTATGTTTACGTTGTATTAAACACACCTCAACAGCAACATGATTCACAGAAACCTAAGTAGACAACATTATAGAAGCCATATTGATATACTTCTCACAATCTCGTCTAAAAATAATTTCTGGGTCACATTTCCTTCTATTCGTTCGAAATGCCAAAATTCATCATAATCGGTTAAAAATAGCTAAGTTATATTCTTACTGACCATATTACAGAACTTTGTCCAAAAATCATTTTAGAATTCCATTTGCAACGCCCATGTCAAATTCCATCATAGTCGGTTGAGAAATAGACAAGTTCCTTCATACCTTGCCTTATTCCAGAACCCCATCCAAAAATCATTTTAGAATACCATTTCCATAGCGGATCTCAAATTTCACTAAAATCCGTTAAGAAATAGCCTAGTTCCGTGCTAATTGACCGTACTTCAGAATTTTATCTAAAAACCATTTTAGAATACCATTTCCAACGCACATGTCAAATTTAATCATAATCGGTTAAGGAATAGCCCAAGCTCCATCCTAAATGGACATTCATATAATTTGCTAAGGGTTCAGTTTTAAATGTAAAAGGTTCAATCTGGAATGTAAAAAGTCCAATTTGAAATAAACAATTTTAATTTGAAGTGTGAAAGGATCAATTTCAAGGGTAAAACCTGTATGATGGTGTAATGTCCCGAATGTTGTGTTGGTATGATGGTACGATGGTATGATGGTATGATGGTATGATGATACGACGATATGATGCCAAGATGGTAGGATGGTATGAGGATGTAGTGGTGTGGTGATAAGATGGTTTAATGGTATGATGATATGATTGTGCGATTATATAATGGTATGATAGTATGATGGTATGACGGTACGATGGTATGACGGTATCGTGGTAAGATGGTATGTGATGTTATGATGATATAATGGTGTTATGGTATGATTGCATTAAGATACAACATAAGATGGTATGACGGTTTTTATTCTAGAATGATGGTGTTATAGTATGAGGGTACGATGGTATCATGGTATAATGGTATGACGGTTGGATCATATGATGATATCAAGGCCTGACAGTATGATGGTATGATTATATGGTGGTTTGACGGTACGATGATACGATGGTAAGATTATAGGACGGTATGATGTTATGAAGGTCTGATGGTATGGTGATATGAAGTTATGATGGTATGTTGGTATGATTATATGGTTATATGATGGTACGATGGTATGATGATACGATGATACGATGCTATGAATTTGTGGTGAATTGATGAAAAGATATACATCATGGTGTGATGGTTCGACGTCACTATGATACGATAGTATGATTGTATGATGGTTTAATGGTATATAGTGTCATGATGGTTTGATGGTATAATGGAATAATGGTACCTTTGCTGATATGATCTTATGTTGCTATTATCGTATGATGGTGAGTAGGGTTTGCGTTGAAATTGAGTTGTATTTGAGAGAGAAGTTCGGTTAGATATTAATTTGAGGTCGAGTTTATGGTTTAGTGGGACGTTAGATTGACTTGAGTTAATACACGCTGTAGCTGTCGAATCGAGTTAGTTTTGGGATTGGGTTGGAAAATAAGTGGGGAGTTGAGCAGAGGGCTGAGATCTTCTTCGAGCTAAGTTTAGTTGATGTTGAGTTAGGATTTATTTAGCTTGCATCGGGGTTAAGTGAGTTGTTCGGATGTTGAATTATAGGTTAACGGTTCATTCGAAAATTGATTTGGGGTTGAATTGGTGATTAAGTTGAGGGTTGGTTTGGTGGTTAAGCTGTAGATGGACTTAAGAGGTTCATATTGAGATTAATTTGGAAGTTGAATTAATTAAGACCGAAGTCCTGATCACTCCATTAGGCTTCAGCCCTTAATATTTTTTTATTATTTTCCTGTAGTATTTCCGCCCAAGTTATAATTTGACTCGATATAATATATTCCTCTATCAATATCTGATACTCGGCAGATCACATAAACCTTTTTTAATTGCTCCCATTCTGGTAGCTATGTTTAAGCTAACGATTCTCCTAGTTCCGGTGGTGATGATGAATGGGAGTCTTACAATGAAACCTCCATCTAAAAATCTGATGGTAGTGGGCTGCTTGTTGAGTAGAATTAGCTAATGGTTCTTCCCCCAGTAACTATGGAGCCGATACTTGCATTATAATTTTGGGGGTAGTTGCTCTCTTTTTTGACTTCCGCTAGTTTTCCCACTATAAGCCAACCAAATTTCGATAAATCTAGAACAGGTCGATTTGGTATGTCCATTTCTTTTCTTTTGACAAGATCTCTAAAAAAATGTCGACTCCAACTAACTGATTCACTGAATTTGGCTTGTTGAAATATGGATCTGCCAGCTCCAGTTGCCATAATTTTTTATTTTCTGAAGATTGGTATGATAATCATAGTTGCTGGGATTGTCGAGGATATTTTCTCTATTAAAAGTGCCGTCATTGTGTTTATTTAACGTGGGATTACACGGGATCGGATAGTTAAAATATCGTTTTATCTCACGTTTTTCCAGCTGAGCAGGAAGCTAAACCTGTAGCGTAAATTTCAGAGACGCAATTATGTAAAGCAAATAAGATTTCTTTAAAACATGGATGAAACTTTGATGAGAGCGGTTGGACGCCTGACCCTTCAGACATAAGAAGAAATGTTAAGTTGGCTTATCCAAATGCAACAAAGTGTAGTCCAGCATCAAGTGTATTTTACAGACCGGAGCAGAGGGCGATTTGGGCTAAGCGTGGTAATATACAATTTTCGGAAGAACTTCACGAAACTAGGCATTACATGCCTGGATGTAAAATTAGGCCCATTAAGATTTCTGACGAAGAGGAACAATTCGAACGTGCAACTATTACGAGGGATTCATCTACACGTAGGCAAGAAGCTGTTTCAAGTCAAATAAGGAATGGGTCCTGGGTTACTATTTATCAGACACCACCTAACACAAAGCATAATAAACCGCTGTGCAGTCGTGGAAGACATGCTGAGCATCCTCGCGATATTGCACGTGCTGAATTGTACAATATTGATCTTTATGAAGAAGAGAAGCCGGACAAGGATATTCTTTTAAATTACTTGAGTAGAGCTAACAACAGAACAATACCGACGATCTATTCTAACTGTCTTTGTTACCATCGCAGAACTTATTTTAGAATCTATTTCTAATTGACGATTGAAAGTATATAGAAAGCACTAACTATCGGAATAAAATAAAGCTGTAACGACGACCAAAAATTAGCATCAGCGCTTGCAGAACGACTAAAATATGGTATAGTGGACATTTTTTGAAGCCGAGCAACCTCAAACATTTTGTCTAAAATCTAAAATCACGGCTCCAATCGTCAATAGATCGATCATTTGACAGCTATATTTATAGACACCTTTTATGTAAATTATGTTATCTTTACCATTTGCTAAGCATTGTTTTATGAATGAGCTCTTGCTTAAAAAATGATGCGTTAGTTAAATGATTTTAAATGTATGCCAATAAAATAAATAAATAAATTTGGTGGGTTGAGTGATGCGGTAAGATTTCACATATTTCTGAGATGTTGGTTTTTGCCATGCACAATTTTAAGGCATCATATCTTGTATTGAGAAATTTCTAAAAATTTTCAATGTCGGAAACGCTATTTCGACTGACTCTTTTGCGCATACCTGCCTGGTTTCCACGTCTACTTTATTATCGACCAGGATATCTACTAGCCACGGATCCCGTAATTCAGCTTGATCCTCGAATAACCTCATCCGAAATAATTTGGTTTTCTTCTTTATCTATCCCAATGATTGGTTTGACTGCAATTCTTTTGATCTAAAAACAATTGAATGAGTGAAAAAATTACCGACTTTTTCTTATTGTATCTGGCAATCAATTTATCCCAGGCTCCCTCATAATTCTGATTCCTAACCTTTATGTGACTTATGCCGCCGCATCGGGTCATATGGTCGGGTATATAGAGGTCGTGAAACGATGGCCATAATTTGTAGTCGCCTGTAAATGGCCCTATTACGATCTTCGATAAACGCACACTGTGGGATTGGTTCATTTCCTGTAAAAAAGTTTGTGGCTAACCAATAAACTTTATAAGCGTTGTGCTCAAATTTCTCAGCACGGCAATGCTATTTAAATAAATGTTGTCTACCTTTTCAGTGATGGGAGTATAATTTTTAAAGGCAAGTAATTCTAACCCGTGTTCACTGAAATCTTTTTAAAGTTGTTCGACCTGTTCTTCACATGTCTCTAATGCTTCTAGCGTGCATTGAGTGTAATCGTCTCACTGAAACTCTTTATCGCTTTAATTTAATTAATAGTTTGAACTCGTGCTCGCAAGTTTCTTTCCGTTTTTAACATAAAACTTCGAGTACCTGATCCGAGCGTACATGTCAATGTAACACCACCCAAACTATGGCCACGACATTTGAATTTGTTGTCCCTGCAGTATGTTCAGATGTTTGAAGAGAACAATTTAGACACCAACTAAACAGTTTAATCTCTAAAAGGTCTGGCTCTACCAGTGGTAACCTAACTAGATATAAACTTATTAATCTTAACAAATTTGGTCTTACAACTCAAACATATAGGTATTTGTTACAAATTAACAATTCATTTCACTGTTAGGTGAAGAATTAAGACGAAAAAATATAAATCAGTCGTAAAGAGCAGATGTAAAGAAATTGGGTGGTATCTCCTAAAAAATTAGGCCATTTTGAAGAAAATTTACATATGTGTAATTATGATATAAATAATTAATATGTGTTTGAGTAAACTTTGAAATTCTTAATTTATTTGGCCTATTATATGAAAATATACAATAAAATCGACAAATCCTTCGCTGCTCTCCTTTGCTATGTTTATCTAGAAAAATAATAAACCTTTAAAAGGATGACTCAGACCACAAAACAAAAAAAAACAGATTAAATAAGGCGCAATGAAAAAGCACACATAAAGACATAAATAAATTTTAATCAGTGACGGACCACAAACCAAAAATATAACCATTTTAGCCATACCACCACACCACACCAAGCTATATTATTCGGTTTTTGTATCCATAGTTGCTCTCTTTACCACACAAATTCTTTATCAAAAAAGACGAACGAACAAAATAAAACGAATAAGTAATTTTCTTAATTAAATGTAATTTTATTTTAAGTTGAGTTTTCCATGTTAAGCGTTTTTTTTTTTATAACTCAGTTAACGAATTTAATTTTATTTTCATAACGTAACTAGTGCATGCCAAGGTCATGATTATTATGTTTTAATCTTTTTAGAAGGAATTGCCGCGTGTGGTAAGAAATAACAAAATTCCTCTTGGTTGGCGGATGCACGTCTTTTCCATGGCTTATTTTCTTCTTGCTTATGTTTATTCATCTCGTACCAGTTAGGTATACCTTATACATAGACATTTGTTGGTTTTGTTGGATATAAACTTCAAAAATATTTTATAATACGAAATTAATCTTTATAACAACCACAACCCAATTCCACTCTAAATATTACCTTATTATTCAAGTATAAACTTTTGTATGTATTTTGTATACATGTCAACATCAACATCATTTTCATCATGTCTTAATTACAAAAAGAAAATTGTATTCGCGTTTTATATTATGTTTATGTAGGCAATATACAGTTTAATCATTAAACAGTACGTTTTTAGCGTTTGTGTACCGCTGTGGAAATGGAAACATTTGAATGGAAAATTGTGTTAATTTAACGAACATAATAGATAAATTAATATGCCGGGTGATGAGAGTCTCACATGTGCAAGGAATGAGAAATTTGAGGGATAATATTTTATATAGATGTGTAACACAATTTGTGTCTTATCAATCGTAAAACATGGAATAAAAATGTTAATTTGGTGTTTGTTTAAGGCGAGATAGGTATACCCTGTAATGCCATTTAAGATGCTTATAGAGAGTACAATAAAATTGTATACAATAAAAATTAAATAAATTTTAATAGCGTACTATTAAGAATTTATGTATCATGAAAATCTTTAAAATTATATTGATGTTCTCGACGCTGATTCTTTTGAGTAATTACATTTTGAATCACTGGTTTATATTATTTACTATGTAGACGAGACTACTACACATAAAATTTATCTTGATTTATGAACGGACAAATAGATTTCGTTGGAGACATAAAGCTGAATCTATTTTCAACAGAGAGTTAAAATAAGTTTGATTAACCTTCATAATGCCGATATAATCTGATAAATAGCGTACAAATTTTCAATCAAACGACATTGAAACTTTTGGCGCCAATTTTTTTTTTTTTTGTTTTGGAAACATTGATATTCTGTCAGTATGTCTATCTATACCAATAAATTCACAAAAAGTTCTAAGGATAGTTCAAAGTTTTGCTTTAATGAGGTGAAATTATATTAAAATAACAAAACAATTAATATTACATGACAAATTTCAGGCTCATTAATCTCAAAGGACTTGGTGGTCTCGGCGTCTGGTTAAGGGGGGACCAAAGCTGTGTAGTAATCACCAGCTCCGTAACCTTCAGCAGAGTGAGCTCCAGCAGGCTGTTCTGGTCATGTTTTAGGCAGTCCTGTCTGGGGCTCACGACCGCGTGAGGGGTAACCTAATCGTGGTTCGCAAGTGTACGTGCTACCTCCCCGTGGTGACCACCGGTAACTAATTGTTTGTTTACCGAACGACAGGCTAAAGTACGACGCTAAAGGAAGGAATAACCTTGACAAAAAACCCCAAATCCAAGGTGAGACACGTGCGCCGGAACTTCGGATACCTGGCGACCTCCGGTTTCAATTAGCCTTACCACAGTAAGAAGCGCTGCTGTGGTGGACCTTCTTTTCCTCTTAACAACACCGAAATTGTATGGATAATTCAGAAACAAAAAAATACGAGGGAGGTGCTTCTCTAAACGCACCAATCTCAGAGGATGACAAGGTCCAACAAGGACCTACCTCTGAGAATTTTAATATGGAAACCACGCTATCTGATGATAGCAGTGAATATTCAAGCGCGGATACCATTGTCGGTGACCGAGTACAAGGCGCACAAGTGCCATCATTCTCGGACACCGCATCAGTGTCCACAACCGGCGAAATTAAAAGCAGCCTAGAGGACTTGGAACTCGAAGATAGCAAAAAAAAGAGAAAGAGACTCAGCGGAGCTGCGAAGAAGTGCCTTGTCCATCTTAAGTTAGCGGGCATTCCTCACGAGGTAACTCTGGCACAATGCCAAATACAAATTAAAGACCGAACGGTCAGTACCGCTAAACGGAGCCGGTCAGACGATACGACCCCAAAGAGCACCCCAGCAAAAAGGGAGAAGAAAGAGCAACCTTTGCCAACCGAAGGAAAGCGTAGCTCACAAGACACGACAGGTCCGAAGCCAGGAGATGGTGGCAGATCGGACGAGGTGAAGTTAACATACAAGGACGCAGTGAAGGGCATCAGGTTGAAAATAACCGACCAAGGCTTCCCGAAAGTCAAACTAGGTATCAGCCAGATCCTGGCTGTACAAGATAGCATCATGGATGCAGTGGCGGAACTATCAATGGACGGCATTAGCCCGACATTTTTAGGATGCTGCACAAGGAATGGATGGTTGACCGTCAACTGTGTTGACAAGGACACGGCGGAGTGGCTTACTGCCACTGTGCCGACCCTAAAGCCACGGGAAAACGCCAACCTGAGAGCAGTCGAGGAGAACGATTTACCGCGCCCTAAAATATTCTATGTATATCTTCCTCGCTGCAAAAACAAAGCAAACGAGTAGATACTTCGCCGCTTGGGAGTCCAGAATAAGGATCTCAGGGACGCGGAGTGGAATATTCATGCAAAGAAAGACAGAGAGAATGATTTCCTCCAACTAACCTTGTCAGTGTCGCATAAGACGGCGGAGATTTTAAAGGCCTCCAACTATAAGGTTAACTGGCTGTTTGGAGCCGTGTACCTTCGCCCCAAAAAGGATGGAGCGAGGAGTAACAGGGCTGAGAGGACACAGGTACCAACAGCAGGTAAAGCAGGGCTAAATCGCTCCGTGGAAAGAGCGGTTGGTTACCCCAGCAAGAAAGATCCCGGGAGCATAAATGACCCAAACAAGCCAGGAACCTCAGGCACTGCACGTGGAGAACGCAGACCTGGAAAGGGGAACAAGCCTGGCAAAAAACATGGGTTTAACTCACAAAGTTCCACCAAACCACGTGCTAGTAGTAGCAGCACACAGGGCGGCTCATTGGAGGGCCCGAAAACATAAAAAAAGGGGGTATGCACGCGTCTATCAGGTGCGTACAAATCAACCTACATAGATTCAAGGCCGCCACCTGTGCCGAAACTGACTATATTAAATCCGAATGCAAAAACGAAGCAAAATATTATTACTGTGGAGAAAAACATATCACCAATAACTTCATTTGCGAAAAATTTATCAACAAAAAAAATAATAAAATACATGATGGTAACCAAACGAATATCTTATCACGAATATGGTAAAACCCAAACAAAAGGAATTCATATTTGAGAAGGAGAATTTTCCACATTTAACAAACAACAAGCGGACTTAGAAATATTAAAAAAAGAGATTTTTGAAATAAATAAAAAAATGCAACAGATAATCAAATACTAAAAGTAGAAATAAATGAAATGAAAAACTATAAAATAAAAATCACGAACATAAACAGAAAAATACAAACAATTGCTCAAAATTATCACAATCCAGTAGCAGGAGGAGCCCAGTCAGATTTGCCATTAATGGAAATTCTAGAAAACATTCAAGATATAGACAAAATTATTAACACCTCAAAAAAACAACTTAAAAACTTGAACTTCACAAATGAATAATTTAAACATTATGCACATAAATATAAGAAGTCTCAAACATAACAAAGAAGAATTAATTCATTACATCAACAAAGAAAATATACATATAACTTGCTTAAACGAAACATGGACAAACGATAATAATACAATAAAATTTAAAAATATTCAAATTTACTTAAAAAATAGACCGGACAACTATGGAGGAGTGGGATTCATAATAAATAATAATTTAAATTCTAAAGAAATCAAACTTAATGCAAAATATGAACCTATCGAAACCATAAAAATTCAGATTGCTGATACCAAAAATGATTTACTAAACATAATAGGAATATACATCCCTCCAAAGTCAAACAACAAAGTAATACAAACCAAATTTAACGAATTATTAAATGATTATAACAACATAAAAATCATCAATTTCATCTTCCAATTTCATTATTTTAAATAATGGAGATCACACGTGGATAGGACCCCAAAGAAAAAGTTCAGCAATAGTCCTAACATGCACAAGTCAAGATATGTATATCAAATAAATTAAATTGATCAGTAGATTTAACGAAAATTGGAAACACAGATCATCTGCCTATAAGAATAAAGTACAATAATAATAATGTCTTTACTAATTTTTTTTTTTTTTTCTTTTTTTTTTTTTTTGCTAGGGAAGGTGGGAATGCTCTTTACGCACCGTGTGTCGGACTCGCATTGCTGCCCTACCGACTAAAACCACCTACCCCTCCTCCTGGCCTAGCCTGGAACCGTTTTGCACATTACTTCGGGCTAGGCCTCCCACTGCTCCCTCCGAGCCTCCTCTTACATTATGGGAATCTGTCTAGATCCCCTTTCTTCGCTTTCAGGATCTCCTCCACAAAGTGGGCTACTAGGTTCCACTCATTCTCTCCTCGGAGCATGATTTCCACCGCCGTTTCTGGGGACCATATATCCACTTCTGCTTCCAGAGTCGCTCTCTGCTCCTCCCATTCGTCACACGAGAAGAAAGTGTGCTCCGCGTCATCGGTACTCCCTGGGCAGTATAGGCATTCTGCCGACGTTACCTTCCTCATCCTCCACAGGTATGCTCTGAAGTACCCGTGGCCGCTCAAAAACTGGGTCAGGTAATAACCGACCTCTCCGTGACTCCTTTCGGTCCAGGGGCCCACCAGAGCAATAACTCTGGCTGTCCATCTCCCTTTTGTCTCATTTTCCCATGCCCTCTGCCAGGTTTGCATGGTTCGGGACCTTTCCTCCATACTCGCTACCTTCCGGCCGACTTCCAGTTTCCTGTGGTATATAGCTTTCCGCTCCTGCGCTACAAGATGTATTAATTGTAAAATCTAATTATAAAAAAATTATTGAAAATATAATAAAGCTTAATCCTTCACATAGGATATATATATATATATATATATATATATATATATATATATATATATATATATATATATATATATATATATATATATATATATATATATATATATATATATATATATATATATATATATATATATATATATATATATATATATATATATATATATATATATATATATATATATATATATATATTTATATATTTATATATATATATATATATATATATATATATATATATACATATATATATATATATATATATATATATATATATATATATATATATATATATATACATACATACATATATATATTACATTCGATTTAATTCAGAGATAAAAAATATACATTCCGTTGCAACTTCGTGAATGTATTTTCGTTTTTTTTCTCTTTAAAACTTTGCGTATTGTATTCTACTTTTTATAAAAACATCACAAATACTCGGAATAATTTTTGAATTTCATTATACTGAATGTTCTTATTTGAGCTTCGTGTTTTTATTTTTTTTTAAATACAGTATTTCGTTTTTTCTACACTTTACAGAATGAATTAACAATTTACATATTCAAAAATTTTTGTATTATGATTTTACTTATTCGCCACGTGATGAATTTGGGATTTTTCGATTCATGAATTTCAAAATCGTAAATACAGTATTTCAAAGAACGAATATTCAGTATAATAAACGTATGAAGAATGCAATGAAGCTAAAATAAAAGTACGAACTCCATCGTTATCTTAGTTATTTATATTTTATATTTTTATAATATTTAGGTGCGTAAGTACACCTTTTGGGGTAAGGTTGGTTAAATGGCCAAAAATATAATTAAATGACTCAGTTCATTTATCTTCGCTCCCAAAACCATCTAATGTACAATATTAATTTGTTTTTACTGCCAAAACTTTAAATATGGCCGAGTATGATGAAACTGGTCTATTTCTCAACCGACTATGATGAATTTTGACACGTGCATTGGAAATGGTATTCTTTAATGATTTTTACATGAAGTGATGATGGCCAATTAGGACGGAACTTATCTATTTCTCAACAAATTTCAGTGGAATTTGGCATATGCGATAGAAATGGGATTCTAAAATGATTTTTAGATGAAGTTTTGGAATATGACCAAATATGATGGAACTTCCCTATTCCGTAACCGATTATGATGAAATGCTACATGTGCGTTGAAAATGGGATTCTAAAATGATTTTAGATGAAGTTCTGGAATATGGCGAACTATGATGGAACTTGCCTATTCCTTAACCGATTATGATGAAATGCGACGTGTGCGTTGGAAATGGGATTCTAAAATGATTTTTAGATAAAGTTCTGGAATATGGCCAAATATGATACAACTTGCCTATTCCTTAACCGATTACGATGAAATTTGACATGTGCATTGAAAATGGTATTCTTAAATTATTTCTAGATGAAGTTCTGAAATATCGCTAAATATGATGGAACTTCCCTATTCCTTAACCTATTAGGATGAAATGCGACATGTGCGTTGGAAATGGGATTCTAAAATGATTTTAGATGAAGTTCTGAAATATGGTAAGGTATGAACTTACATTTTTATCAAACGATTATGATGAAATTCGATTTTTACGCTGGAAGTGGGATTCTATGATTATCTTTAGATGAAATTCTGGAATATGGCCAATTATGATGGAACTTATCTATTTTTCAACGGATTTCAGTGGAATTTGGCAATGGGATTCTAAAATGATTTTTAGATGAAGTTCTGGAATATTGTAAAATATGATGGAACTTGCCTATTCCGTAACCGATTATGATCAAACGCGACCTTTGCTTTGAAAATAGGATTCTAAAATGATTTTTAGTTCTGGAATATGGACAAATATGATTTAACTTGCCTGTTCTTAAACCGATTATCGTGAAATTCGACATGTTGGTTGGAAATGGGGTTAAAAAATCATTTTTAGATGAAATTCTGGAATATGGCCAAATAGGATTTAACATGGATATTTCTTATCCGGTTTTAGTGAAATTTGACATCCGCCATGGAAATGGAATTCTAAAATGATTTTTGTATGAAGCTCTGGAGTATTGTGGAAACGGTATTCTTAAATGATTTTAAGATGAAATTTTGGAATATGGTCAATTAAGATATTACTTAGCTACATTTAACCTATATTGATGAATTTGAACGTTTCCGAACACAAGGAAATGTCCCCCAAAAATTTATTTTGGATGAGGTTCTGAGAAATAGGTCAAAATGACTTTTATAATGTTGTCCATTGAGGTTTCGGTGAATGATGCAGCCGTTAAGGTTTCTTTGAGGCAGCCCAAGCGTCCTATTTCAATTGTTAAACGATCGATATTATCAGCATTATAACATTGAAGTAAAGTTAGGAACTTTTTCGCCAATTTTTCGTGTAAGCTTACGGTTATGTTTTCTGAGTATTGGCTGTCCGAGTGTATATTTTGCAATGTTTAAAAACATATTGTGTTGGAGCACACGCGCAGCAGAATTGGAGCTACTCGTTAGAGCTTCGAATTAAAAATATCTCTTTAGAATCTCATTTCAATCGCAAATCTCGAATTTCATCAATATTCAAGTTCCACCCTAATTAGCCATATTCCAGAACTTTACATAAAAATCTTTTTAGAATCCCATTTCCATTGCAAATGTGAAATTCTACTAAATTCCGTTAAGATCTATAAGAAATAGATAAGTTCCATCATAATTGGCCATATTCCAGAATTTCATCTAAAGATAATCATAGAATCCCACTTCCAGCGTAAAAATCAAATTTCATCATAATCGCTTGATAAAAATGTAAGTTTATAGCTGAACATATTTTAGAACTTCATCTAGAAATAATTTAAGAATACCATTTTCAATGCACATGTCAAATTTCATCGTAATCGGTTAAGGAATAGGCAAGTTACATCATATTTGGTCATATTCCAGAACTTCATCTAAAATCATTTTAGAATCCCATTTTCAAAGCACATGTAGCATTTCATCATAATCGGTTCAGGAATAGGGAAGTTCCATCATATTTGGTCATATTCCAAAACTTCACCTAAAATCATTTTAGAATCCCATTTCCAACGCACATGTCGCATTTCATCATAATCGGTTACGGAATAGGCAAGTTCCATCATATTTGGCCATATTCCAGAACTTCATCTAAAATCATTTTAGAATCCCATTATCAAAGCACATGTAGCATTTCATCAAAATCGGTTCAGGAATAGGGAAGTTCCATCATATTTGGTCATATTCCAGAACTTCATCTAAAATCATTTTAGAATCCCATTTTCAACGCACATGTAGCATTTCATCATAATCGGTTCAGGAATAGGGAAGTTCCATCATATTTGGTCATATTCCAAAACTTCATCTAAACATCATTTTAGAATCCCATTTCTATCGCATATGCCAAATTCCACTGAAATTTGTTGAGAAATAGATAAGTTCCGTCCTAATTGGCCATCATCACTTCATGTAAAAATCATTAATGAATACCATTTCCAACGCACGTGTCAAAATTCATCATAGTCGGTTGAGAAATAGACCAGTTTCATCATACTCGGCCATATTTAAAGTTTTGGCAGTAAAAACAAATTAATATTGTACATTAGATGGTTTTGGGAGCGAAGATAAATGAACTGAGTCATTTAATTATATTTTTGGCCATTTAACCAACCTTACCCCAAAAGGTGTACTTACGCACCTAAATATTATAAAAATATAAAATATAAATAACTAAGATAACGATGGAGTTCGTACTTTTATTTTAGCTTCATTGCATTCTTCATACGTTTATTATACTGAATATTCGTTCTTTGAAATACTGTATTTACGATTTTGAAATTCATAAAACGAAAAATCCCAAATTCATCACGTGGCGAATAAGTAAAATCATAATACAAAAATTTTTGAATATGTAAATTGTTAATTCATTCTGTAAAGTATTTAAATTTTGGTCTTTGTTCATAATACATGAATAATGCAAAATGAAATACAAGAATAGAAAAAACGAAACACTGTATTTAAAAAAAATAAAAACACGAAGCTCAAATAAGAACATTCAGTATAATGAAATTCCAAATTCGTCATCGACTATGAAAGTGAACTACAAAATATAATAGAAAATAATACAATATTAACAAATACAAAAAATAAATATATTCCTAAAATTTGGTGGTCAGATAAAAAAAAGGAAATTATGGGAAATTAAAAGAGAAAAATTAAAATTATATAATAACAACAGAATAAATATTTACATAGAATTAGAAATTAAAAAAGAAAAAAGAAATACTTGGAACAATTTTATCAATGAAATAAACCCAAATTTAAACACCAAGGATCTTTGGAGCAGAATACGCATCTTTAATAATAAGAGAGGAGAATATTTAAATTTATTTAACAATGAAGCAAACATAAAAAAATGTTTAGCTATCAATATTTCAAATTCACCAGTTAAAAAATAAGATCAACTAGAGTTACCAGTTCTACACACAAATATGGATGAATTTCATCCCGAAGAAGTAAACAAAACAATTTGCAATAGAAAAAATATGGCTCCTGGCATAAATAAAATATCGTATAAAATTTTAAAAAATCTACCTACATGTCACATCAACAAACTAACAGAACACATAAATAAAACATGGAAAAACCAGGAATACCCGGAAATTTGGAAAAACATAAAATTAATTCCAATTCTCAAAGCTAAAAAAAAAGCATGAAATTGAAAACTATAGAGGAATACATTTATACTCAACAATAGCCAAAATAACAGGAAAATTAATCAAAACAAAACTAAACACAATAACAGATCAATTAAAAACCTTACCAGATACTAATTATGGCTTTAGAAAAGGAAAATCCACAACGAATTATATTCATCATCTGTTAAACATTGTGGAAAAAAATAAAATGGACAATAAATACACAATAATAATATCTACAGACATTGAAAAAGCTTTTGACAAAGTCATAGTAAATAAATTAATAAAAATTATGCAAAACTTAAAAATGGTATTCCTCACATTTTCACGAATTGGATTTATAAAGCACTAATAAACAGAAAAGTAATAATACAATCGGAGAATATCATAGCACAAACAACAAAAAGCGAGGGTTTACCACAAAGTGACCCATTAAGTCCTGATATTTTCAACATATACACCTGTCAAGTTCACAAGTTAAATAACAAGGACGCAAAAATTTTACAATATGCTGATGATTTCTTGATAGTTGTTTCATCAAAAGAGCTAAAAGATGCGGAACAACTGGCCAACAGATACATACAAATATTTAATAACTCATTAATAGATATAAACCTAAATATGAATCCAAATAAAACCTCATTCATAATAATAAACAATAAAAAAATTAATAAAACCATAAATGTAAAAATAAATAATATAAACATAAAACAAACGAACCTGATAAAATCTTTAGGTTTTAACATCGACACTAAGCTTAACTTCTTATATCATCACAAGATATTAAAAAACCAATGTATAGCCGCTACAAATATAATAAAAATATTTGCTAGAAAGAAATCTGGAGCTCATCTCTCTTCATTACTTAACTTATACAAAAGCATCATTGAAAGCAGAATAAGATACAGTGACCATTATCGTTCAACAAAAAGAATAGGGATACATTACAAAAAATAGTAAACACCGGATTAAGAACGTGCCTGGGATTAACAAATAGTACACCAATAACAGCAGTCATAGCAGAAGCGGGAGACTTACCCATTGAATTCAAAATGGATTATTTCAACTACACATATATAGCAAAGCAACTATATAACAACACACTAAGTAAAAAAATAAGGGAGAATAAATGTTTCGGGCTGATAAAAGAAACATATAACAAATACAAAGAGGTGCTAGATAAATTGCCTATCAAGGAAACAGAAGACTGGTTTAACAAAACCAAAATTATAATTTACATAAACACAGAACTTAATCATATTATTAAAAATAATGACAAATATAACAAAATACAACTAAATCAGAAAGTAACTGGCTCAATAGTTAATGAAAAAAGAGGAATTGGAATTTACAACAAAATCAATAAAATCATTAGAAGCAATAGCAATTTTAGAAACAATCAAAATAGCAATAATTAATAATTCTTTATCAGTTTGCAATTCACTAAAAGTTATAATTTAAACTCAAAATACTTGGAAACTCAAATTTATAGAATAATGGTATGTTATACCACAAGACGATCGAAAATTTTCGATTATACGAGACGTATTGCCTGAAACACCACGAGACCGAAGGTCGAGTGGTGTTTTGCAAAGGCAATACGTCGAAATAAGAGAAAATTATCCATTGTCGTGTGGTATACAGGAGACTATATCTTGAATAAAGAAAACAATAAATTTAAATAGAAAAGTTACAATTTTAATAATTATAAATAAATGTACAATTATTATAGATATTTGTTGCTGCATTAGACGGTTGAGAAGACGGTTCCTTTAAGGAAGAAGACGGTTCTTTTAAGGAAGAAGACGGTTCTTCTACGGAAGAAGGCGGTTCTTCTTTAATTAAGGTTGTATCTTTCCTTAAATTTGAAATTATGCTGTTGTGATGTTTTTCGTTTAGTTGAAGGTATGGTTGAATGGAATTGGCTGAGGTGTGGCCTGTAATTTTTAATATTTCCTGAACGCTTGTGCCAGCACTTGATAATTCGCTAACAGCGGTTGACCTATTCGAGTGGTTGGTTATTTTTACTCTTTTTGTGTCTATTCCTATAGATGCTGCACCTTGTTTTGTCCATTTACTGAGTTCGTTTACTCCGAGCGGAATATTTTTGTACCAGCAACTATCCGGATATTTATTCCAGTCTTTATTCACAGTAAGAAATAAACGATTAGTTTTAATGCTTTTGGTCCGTTTCGACATCATTTTTCTATATAATCGGACAGGGCAATGATTTATGTTTTCTGCATTTGTAGTTAACCATTTACTTTCAGCTGTTCGCTGATTTCCTCCTTGGGCGGTTTTGGAGAAAACCGTGTTATATTCGATACGTCCTGTTTCTTTCCCGAAATTATCTTTTTCATTTATTATATGAAAACACATATATAAATGTATTTTTCATAAAATTAATTAATTAAAACAATTAACTTTCTTTTTGTGATATATTATTTATTTTTAAAATTCAAGACCGGTTTCGGACATTCGTCCTTCTTCAGTTCTTGTTCTATTAATCATTAATAGAACAAGAACTGAAGAAGGACGAATGTCCGAAACCGGTCTTGAATTTTAAAAATAAATAATATATATCACAAAAAGAAAGTTAATTGTTTTAATTAATTAATTTTATGAAAATACATTTATATATGTGTTTTCATATAATAAAATAAGTGATATAAGCCACAGTTTTAAAAAAATTTATTAAAAATGGAATTTTTCCGTCTTTATAATAATTATCTTTTTCATCTGTAAAATAGTCTAAAAGGCACGAAACTGATTCACCTCCACGCCAAGCGAGTTCCACAGCAGCAATTTGATAAAATTTACGTTGCAGACCGGAGGGCGTGTTTTCGTCAAATGTATCCAAAATTTTGCTGATTTCATCAGCCACTAACGCCGTTGAGCTGATTTTTCGTTTCGTCGGAATAGCCTGAAGTACTCTTCTTTTCGAATTTTTCGCATTTACCGCGGCTTGAAACACTACATCTTTAAATGGGTCAATGGTTCGCTTAAATTGCGTAAAATATTTCTGGTGCACCATTTTAGCGGTAATATTCCAAATTGTTTTAACTACTCCTTCCTTATACTCCGTGCCATCTTGTTTCCGCATGTTGAAAGCCCAATCTTTTAGAATTAGGGCGAGTTCTTCGTTGGTTGTATTTTCATCCAACTGGTACTTTCGCACATTACAAAATTGATTAAATTGTCTTAAAACATATTCGTGAGTTTTTTTTGTATTTGCCGGCTTGTTGTTTTCGATCATTTCATCAATTATTTGTAAAGAATTATTCCCGAAACGATCCATTTTGGATTTATTGAAGTCGATAACTGGAAACTGACATATATAAACAGAATTGTTGTTTTTTCTTTTGTCAAATTTCAAATTTGCTAAGCCTACACGATTTTAATTATGCTACTACATTTTACAAATGTTTATATAATCGATTATACAAAGGCTTATATAATCGATGTAACCATAGTTACTATATTTTAACTATTAGAAAAACCAGGCATACATTGATTTTTATAATTTAATAAGTGATATAGTCAATTCAAATTACATTAAAATACATATCATATGGATTCCTAGTCATATAGGAATTTATGGAAATGAGGAAGCAGATAAAGCAGCTAAACATGGAGCAAATTCCAACAAGAAGGTTGAAATTAAAACACCAATAGAAGACAATATAAACATAATTAAACATATTTTATACCAAAAATGGAATTCAATATTTTTGGAAGACACAACAATTAAAGGAATTAAACACAACAAAAATATCAAGGGAATTATCACTATGAAACCTTGGTTTCATAAAAAAAATTTAGACAGTGGAACTATTAAGAGAATAACTAGGTTGAGGACAAATCACACCTTCTATAAGAAATATTTTAAACTAATAAAAAAAATAGAAGAGGACAATTGCGAGCTTTGCAATACGAAGGAGGATGCTAGACATATAATCGAGGAATGCAAAAAATTTGACAACGTCAGAATAAAATACAAAACTATTATAAAAAAGAAATTACAAGAGATTTTGGCTAATAACAACCACGAGGAATATGTTGAACTAAACGAATTTTTAAGAGAAATTAAATCTGAAATATAATAACATTAACAATAATAATACATTTTAAACGGAGATAAAAAAATAATAACACATTAAAATAATAATCAAGATAATAAATAATAATATACAATAAAAAGATATGGATTTCATACACTAAAATAAAACATACATAATAAATGAAGTGACATAAAAACTTTTTTCTTTTATAAAAATATGTAATAGAATTTTATGGACCTGTCAATTTTGGTGTTGTGAACAGTGATGTTTTAACCAAACAAATAAATTAAACAACAAAAAAAATCAAAAAAAAAAGCCCAGTAGGCGCACTATTCGTTTAAAGCGCCTAGGCGTTTTTTACGGTGGAAGACAGTAGTTATAATAAATGCGACTAAAGTTTGAATTCATTATTCCAATTTACAAAATAATTAATATTTGAAAGATTCATTAACACAATATTTAAAAAAAAAAAACAAAGGTTTTTATTTAATCATTTGTTATTACTCAGTGTTATTATATTTATAGATTCTTGCTAAAAAACATTTGTAATAGACACAGTAAAAAATAACATATTTTGGATGTTTGTTTATTTTCGAAGTCTTCCACAGATTTAAGGTTACATTCTTCCTGCCAGATTTTAAAATGTATCTTTCTTCTAAAGAAAAGGTTTAATTGTTAATATACATGACAAAATATTACAGTAAATAAGATATTTACTGTTAGATGTGAATACTTCTACATATTCTGCCATCTTATTAGATGTACTTTTATAAAATTGTATGAACTGCTGCACAAAGCAGTAAAATAAAACCTAAAACGTTCCTGCCCATTAAAATGTTTTCTAAAACAGCTGACGTAACTATTCTCTATCGCATTTACTTACGTCATGTTTACATCTTGATATGCTCATGTTTCGTACAAGTTTAAAACAGCACTACCAAAGAGAATATAAAAGACCGAATAGTCTAACCTCGTCATACCGTTTACCCCCGATTTATGTGCGCACGCCTGAGATTTCTATTATTAACAAAAAAATAAAAATAAAAAAAATAAAAATGATATGCGCACACACATACATATAAAAAAAATGACGACACAATAAAAAAAAAATTGAACCGCGTTTTACATCGATTTTGTTTTACTCCAATTCGGAATTGTCAGAAATTTGAATGCACGTGGTATTTTTTTTTTGTGGTTTTATTTTATTTTCATGTGTGAAAACTATTTCTTGGTGATAATTTGAAAAAAAAAAATTTTTTAGAAATGTCAAAACTACAGTGCAATTCAATTTACAAACGTGAGTGTGGTATACCATACGTCTAATAATAATAATATAAAATGTAATATTGTAAAGTGTTGCGTGTGGTTACATAACTTAAGTCTGGTATTTTATTTTTTTGCTGTGTAAATTGAAAGTCGAAAATAAAACAAGAGAATTGTTACGAAAACGTTAGTTGGTTGTGATCGTTTTATCGATAAAGACGTAAAAGTGTATTGTCGTTTGTTGTTTGGTGTGTTTTTTTTTTGTTTTTTAAAGTTAATACGTGCCCCCATATTTACATGTGCACAACCTTTGCTTACAGTGTTCTTTTGCAGAAAAAATACAAAACATGTGATTTTATAATATAATTTAATTAAATGTAAGAGAAGTTTTATAAATACGCAACAAAATTTTATTTTTAAATCATGTGTTGTGCAATTTTACGTGTGACAGTTTAGTTCGACAGAATGCGGCGACTCAGAATTTACTCATAATGGAAGGTCATGTAAATTGTTTATAAATAATAAACGATTATTATGAATGAAAATTACATGTGACAGATAGGGTCAATCAACTTTTTAAGCGGTGCGACGTCAAAAATTATGTATCACTTCTTATAATGCATTCGAAACTTTAACTTTCAAAATTTAGAACGTAACAAATGGTAAATTCTTATTGTATGTATTTTTAAAATTCACATAATTGGGTATGTGCCAACAGGTTTTTTCGTAATATTATTGTAAAAATATACGACAATATGAATGTTCACAACTCAAAAATACCAATAAAATAAATTGATTGATTGTTGAAATTGGTATCATATCGGGGCAAACAACGCCATATCTCTATGTACGGGTGGTATTAATTGATTTTAATTGATTACGTCGTTTTACAATTAAGTCTAATTTGCAGTGTTTAAAAACTTTCTTAAAGACCTATTTCATGCGTTCATAATAAATAATATGTCGTGCTAAGAAAAGTCAGGGTCACCAATCTGATCAAAATTTATTAGACGAACTAATATGACTCTATAAATGAAGCTAGTTATCTCTGGTGTTATGGTGAAACACAAAATCTTGTAATTTCGTTTAGTTCAAGGTTTACTGGTTCGATTCTCTGAAAAGTATCTTGCAAAGTATGCAAAAATATAAATCAAAATACATTATACGTTTATGTATATAAACTTTATATAGAGCACGCGATTTTGGTATTTGTTATAAATTTTTAATTTTTTACTTTCGTTTTACCAACCGATTATGAATTGAAAAGGTGTGTGTATGCATTTCCAACTGGCTTGTTCTTTAATTTTTTTTTAGTCCCTAACAAATTTTATGCTTCTTTGAATATTAGACATCATATATACTGCAAAACGTATTAAATTTTAAATGAACTGTTAGGTTCTCGTATTATTTTTTTTTTTTTTTTTTTTTTTTTTTTTTTAAAACTTCCAAGGGGGTTATTTATGATGACTGCGTTTTATTTAAATGCGAAAAAATATGCCGTATACTAATATTTCTTTTCGAGATAAATAATTCAAATTTATTCATAAAAAACATAAATTACAAAGGAAATAAATGTTAAAATTACCCTTTTTGTGATGAATGAGAGTCGGGTCGGTCGGGCAATCCATAATAATGACGGATAAAATACTGAATATTTGAAAGTACGTACTCATAAATAGTAGTTGTTATCCAATTAATCAAAGTCTAATTAATTTCGATAAGATAAAAATTTGTATAGGCTTCTACAAATACATATGCGCTCCTACTCCCAATTAACTATATAACCAATTAATTTTGGTGAAACTTTAATTAGTTATTCTATTTTTTGTAGTTAGTTACTAATGTTTAAATCTTACATGAATCAATCTTTTACTGTAATCAAAACAGAAACTATAAAGTATTTATGTACTCTTTAGGGTGAAAAAAATTATTTGTTGAAACAATTAATCAACCTCTCAAAACAATTGTTATTTATAAAAAACAATGACGATGACAAAGAGTTGTTTTGGTCAAAAGATGCATTTCTGTAATTAAAAATAGTTTTAAAGAGCGAATTTTTTTTGTTTTACTTTCTCAAAGCTTGCATTATTTAGCAATACGATTTGTTATTTTATTTCGTCTAGCAGTTTAAATTACATTTAACCATAAAATGTCCACATTTTTAATTTCACAGAAAGTGATTGAATTTCATTTTATAAATTAAAACTGATTGGCTTTCATTTTATGAAATCAACTGTTTCTTAACTTAAACAAATTAGAACGAGAATTTGCACTTAGGTCTTAGGCTTAAGTCCAACTCGCGACTTATTTCAAATAAGTCGACTTATTGAACGTATTCCATATGGCGCGACGGAATAAGTCATTTAATGGTCCAATTCAAAACGAGACTTATTTTAACTTGACCATACATTAGAGAGAAATTTTATGCGCCAAAATAAATCTTTAAAATGAAAAACATCAGCGTTAAGTAACAGAAATATAATAATAATAAACTATGTTGCCGCTACGAAATTTATTAAAATAACACAAGCAACGTATATTTAAATCAGAAAATAAGTTTGATAAACTGCTGTCATTTTTATGGAAACTCTCCCAAATAAGTCAAGAAAGTCTCCACAAGATATGTTGGGAATTGGACTCCAGCCTTAATATACATATTAATTAGTCTTAATTAGTGTTAACACTTATGTTCGTTAAATAAATCCTTTCTTCATCTCAAATTATGATTTATTTCACGTTTAACAGCCAGTTTGATTTGGACCAATAAAATATTTTTTTTTATAAACTAAATTCTATTCCAAGTCAAACTGCTCTAGTAAAGGTTCGATAATCGTAATCTGAGTTAAAATATTTTAAAAACTAATCAGATTTCAAATCGTTGAAAGAAAAACAAAATTGGACTTCAAATTGGACTCCAATTTTGCGTAAGATGATCGGTAAAATTAAGCAAAGGCTAATAACACGCTATGGCTCGGGGGTAATTGTCTGTGGTCTAAAAATGACGGATTTAGCATTCTCTCGTTTGATTTCATGCAGTGTTGCTCCCGTTTTAACATTACAATAGACATCAACTTTTTACTTTGCTGATAATATTGTAAGTTTAGTAGCAGTCTTCAAACTGTTACCATCAAAATTAATGTTATGAAAAATCTTCTAAAACAAAATGAGCTGACAGCAGAACAAAATGATCGCCGAAATACAATTTTTAAATTTGAATATGGCCAAGTGGGACTAGGTGATATTTTGGTGATTTATGAATTACCAGATGTTGAGGGGTACATATGTATAAAAGTTGTTTACAACTCGATATGAAAAATACCGCATTAATGAAATGTTACAGAATGCATCGTAAAACCAATAATAAGAACATTATCAACAAAAACAAACCAAATGGAATTGTCATTAAATTTAACGATCAAAGGTTAAGGGAAACCGTTTTTGAAAACAACGATAGTTTCTTACAGCATGGAAACGGAACTTGCGCGGCAAATGAAGCCAAAAAACGAAAAAAAATTCAATATGTTTGGATTAAAGATTCTTAAATTATGTATGATGTGTCGTGCGGATGATTAAAAGGTTATTTATTACGTACAAGTATATGGTGGGGCCTAATTAAATGAATGATTTGTTTATTGAATAATTCAGTAACTAAACAAAAATTCCTCAAGATTATGATTGATATCAATGTAATTCGTTTTGCTTAGATTTAAAAAAAAAATGTCCAGTAACTGACACCCTGTTAAAGTTAGCCGAAAGTGAAAAGCCGATAATGCAGATTATGTTATTGACATTCTAACCGAAAATAAATCATAGAGGCTGATTTATTTTCGGCTGTGTTATGTCTGAATATGGTTTGCATTGATGTGACTTGTCAATAGCTATCGCAGGAAAAAAATTCAGTTCAAGTTTCCCGTGGGAAATCTCGGAAAATTCGATTTTCCAAAAATCATTAGAAAATTGGTATAAAATCAGCCTCTAGAGTGTTATGTCTGGAGATGGATTGCATTGATGTGACTTGTCAATAGCTATCGCAGGAAAGAAATTCAGTTCAAGTTTCCCGTGGGAAATCTTGGAAAATTCAAAAAAGTTTTCAGCCGAAAGCAAGAAATGGATGATTAAAATAAGCCTCTAGAGTGTTATGTCTGGAGATGGATTGCATTGATGTGACTTGTCAATAGCTATCGCAGTAAAAAAATTCAGTTCAAGTTTCCCGTGGGAAATCTCGGAAAATTCAAGAAACTTTCCAGCCGAAAGTAAGAAATGGATGAATAAAATCAGCCTCTACAGTGTTATGTCTGGAGATGGATTGCATTGATGTGACTTGTCAATAGCTATCGCCGGTAAAAAAATCCAGTTCAAGCTTCCCGTGGGAAATCTTGGAAAATTCGATTTTCCAAAAATTATTATAAAATTTGTATAAAATCAGCCTCTAGAGTGTTATGTCTGGAGATAGATTGCGTTGATGTGACTTGTCAATAGCTATCGCAGGAAAAACATTCAGTTCAAGTTTCCCGTGGGAAATCTCGGAAAATTCAAGAAACTTTCCAGCCGAAAGTAAGAAATGGATGAATAAAATCAGCCTCTACAGTGTTATGTCTGGAGATGGATTGCATTGATGTGACTTGTCAATAGCTATCGCAGGAAAAAAATTCAGTTTAAGTTTCCCGTGGGAATCTCCAGATATAACACTCTAGAGGCTGATTTTATATAAATTTTCTAATAATTTTTGGAAAATCGAATTTCCTGAGATTTCCTACGGGAAATTTATAGAGAGATAGCTATTGACAAATCACATAAAAACGATTCAGCTTCAGATATATACTCTAGAGGCTGATTTTATTCCAATTTTGTATATTCTTCTGATTTTTCCAAATTTTCTACGAAGCAAAGTTTTACACGTAAATTTATTTACAAAATTTTTTATTTAGATCTATGTATCCTATTTACTTTCGGCTGATATATACTAAATTTTTTATTTTCAGTTGGAATGTTATATCATAATCTGCATTATCGACTTTTTTACTTTCAACTGGAAACTTTCGGCTGGGATAAGACAGTCGGCATAACCATTTTTTTTTACTTTCGGCTGGACTAACACAATCTGCATTATCGACTTTTCACTTTCGGCTGGCATCTTGCGGCTAACTTTAACAGTATGTAACTGGCCACCTGTAATATTGGTCGGTTCGTTTTTGATCACTTTACGCGGAGTGGCGTAGTGTTTTGGTCGAAATATTCGCAATTTTATGTCGAATTTTGGCTTTCAGATCGGCAAGAGACCAAAGGAAGAGAAGATGTACACCTCACTTTTCAGATAGCCAGACGCAAAAAAATTAATAGGGGTGTTAAATCAGGCGATCTGGTTTGCCATATGATATCGCCGAATTTCAATATGAGGAGTCCGCGAAAAGTTTGATAAAAGGTTATTGTTTCACAAGGGCCTTCCACACTAAGTTTTCCAAAGCTTTTGACTGTTTAAATCATAAGTTACTTTTGCAAAAGTTGATGCTTTATTTTAACTTTGTTAAAACTGCGCTTAAGCTTATGTATAGTTATTTATCGGATAGATATCAAAAAGTCTTAATAAAAGATCAGTTGTCTGATCCACAACGTATTCCTTCTGGTGTCTTTCAGGGAACTATCCTTGGGCCGTTATTATTCTCCCTATTTATCAATGATCTACCGCAGGTCTTGAAATATTCGAAATATCATTTGTATGCAGATGATTGTCAAATTTACCTCGGGGGCGTTAAGGATAATATATCTGAAACCTTTAATAAAATTAATAATGATTTATCCAACATATTAGATTGGTCTATATCTAATGGAGCCTCATTGAATATTTCAAAGACGCAGGCAATCTTCATTTCTAGGCGTGATTTTTTAGTCATCCCAGATATATACATTGATAATAAAATAATCCCATTTCAAAATCGCGGTTATAATTTAGGAACTTTTATTAACAATAGATTCACGTGGGATTCCCAGATTATCAAGGTTTGTAGTAAAATCAACTCTACATTATATGGATTGAAACTCCATAAGAACATTTGTCCTAAAACCGTCAGGATTTTGCTTGCTAAAACGTTGGTAATCCCCCATGTATTGTATTGTGAATTTCTTTACATTAGTTGCGATTGTAACTCAAGGGAAATTTTACAAGTAACTTTGAACAACATAGCCAGATACGTCAATGGATTGAGGAAATGTGATCATATCTCTGCTAAGTTTAGAGAATTATTTGGTTGCACAATGACTCAATTTTTTTATTATAGATCATTATTGATCCTCTATAAAATTATCAATAATCAAGTTCCTGTTTATTTATACAACAAAATTAAAATTGGTTCAGCTCGAAATAGCAATATAATACTGCCAGTTAACCGTTCTAATGTTTACAACAACTCGCCACTATTTACTATGTTTACAAGTTGGAATCAGGTTCCGGTGGAGAATAGAAGTGTTAAAACTTTTGCTAGATTTAAAGTTTTATTATTTGATTTTGTTAAGAATGAATTGTAATTATTTTTGTATTCTTTATGTGGTGTGTGGGATAGAAAAGCGATGCTTCATCCAGGATTAATTGATAAATAAATAAATACCTAAATAAATAAGTTGCTTTTAGACAACGATATGTTGATCGAAATGCTTTTTGTGTGCAACCAATCGAACATTTATTTTCATAAAACAATTTAAGCATTTCTGCTGACCCTTTTAGCGTAAAACTCGAAATTTGAGACAATATGAGGAGGAATTCCGTCACGTTTGAGACATTTATCTATATCTAGTGGTAAACAACTACCGAAAATGATACTTTTGATGATACTTTGACAGGCGATAATGAGGTAAGCCAGCATAATTTAAATAATTACGTTATTTTTGCTAATTGTAAGAACAATTCAATCGATAAATTTGAGAATGACCAAAGTTGCATTAGTAAAAGTATCCATCCAATTAGAGAGCTGAATTACAAAACTTCTTGTCCATTTCCTATTTTCCCATTAACTTTGGACAATTTGGCCACTATTCGATATATCGTTACTATCAGGTTACATCAAGGAGAGCACTGTTTCTTAAAATCCAAGAAGAAACAATCAGTTGTGTTCGATTATGAAGAAATGGAATAATTTGTTAAAAAATTGAAAAAGCACTTACGGCACCCCAACATTCACAGTTTTTAGCTCACTAAAAGTATCATTAATTCTGACTCGCACTGCTCTATCATCTAGGTATGAAGCAAACCGCTTGTTTGACACACCTCTAAACCCAACATCAAAAAGAAGAAATAATAGAAGTTTATGATCGACCATATCAAATGCCTTAGTAGCATCAATAAACAAACCGGCACAGATCTTACCCTTGTTTAGACCATATTATGAATAATATCTAAAAATTCCAACATAGCCGATTCAGTACTCATATCTTGTCGGAATCCATGTTGATGAACGCTTAGTATTTAACAGAGATCCAGGAATATGGTAACTCTGTTTTTGCGCAATGGGTCTATAGTTTCCCTTATCACTATGGTCTCCACTTTTAAAAATGGGAATAATAGTAGCATATTTAAGCCTCTTAGGTACTACTCCCTTTTCAAAGGAGAGATTGAATATATGGGCAAGAACAGGGCGGATAAATTTAGAAACAGCTTTCAAAATATTACTACTAATTCCTTCATTATCTATAGACTCTTTCGGTTCCAACGATTCAATAATAGCTAATATTTCACTATTAGAAACCGGTGTCATAAAGAATGTTTTCGAACAGTAATCATACGGAAGGTCGTGATTTGTTAATACGGTATTCGCGAAAAAGTTAGAAAAAAACTCATTAGAAATGTCTAATTCATTTGTAAGCAGAATACCGATATCGGATAAAATATTGCTAATCGAAGATGTTTTAGCGTTTTTTGTTAAAATTTCATTAACAAGGCTCCAATCTTTTTTAACGTCACTTCCATTAATTGAGAAGCGATTCATTCACACTTTCTCTTTCTTAACATCTACATTTATATATTTGTCTGGAAGTACAATCATATATTTCACGTAGATTCATATCATTTGGATGTTTTTTAACTTTTTGCAAAATTTGTTTCTTTTTGTAATTCGAATGGCATGTTTATATGAGATCCATGGCTGTATGAGCCTGACATTTTTCACCCGAGAATAAGTTTAACATGGCTTCAACATTTTCGTACCGAAACCACCCGAAAAGTTTAGTTGTCTCGGTTAACCTTAACAGCAAGCTGTTTCATATTCTCAATTAACTTGATTGTACGGATTTAAATGAGAAACCTTTTTATTTTTGAAAAACCCTAAATTTAACAAATTAATACGATTTAATGAATGCGCAAAAATCTTGACTACAAATCATCAGAAAGGCGTGAAAAAGCTTCTCGGACGAAATAATACATTTGAAATCAAATTTGTAGTTGCCTGGATTGTACCGAAAGTAAATTTCAAGATGTTTACCGTTGGCATCGTTAATATTTTAACCATTTTTATATATTAGTACTACATTAAAAATGTCACCTAGCCAAATGTAAATAGTGAGAGTTGTAATTTATATCTAATGGGATTATATTCTTATGTAATTAAAATGTTTAAGTTGATAAATAAATCTAAAAAAAAAAAAGAAATGCAAACTGATTAAAACAAAACTATTATAATAGTTCTCTCCAACAAATTTATACTTACAGTGACTCACAATGAAAAAAACTAATTATTTTCACAAATATATAGTATATCTCTTGCAAAACATAAAACAAAAGCGAGATTTTGTTGTCATTACTTAATCCTTTAATTCTAAAACAAAATTAAATTGTGCCTAATGGTGAAAATTATAAAAGTATCTTCTGTGATCAAATGCACAATGAAAATCCATTTGTTTTTTCGTTTGATTTAAATGACAGTTCACCATTTTGAAAATTTACGTTTAACAGTATTAATAGCCTACAATATTGTCGATCAAAGTGAAAGTTTCTTAAATTTGTGGCTAGTTCAGATAAAAGATCATTTTAAAGAAATGGATCCGGTGTCGTCCTCAGTGCCATAAAAATGGTCGATTTGAAATTTAAAGAAACTTATTTGCAAAGATATTATTTGCTTTATGAATTGTGTCACACAATTTTTGCAAAAAAAAAAAAAACAAAAGCAAAATGATTGAAAAATTACGTAAAAAAACAAAAACAACAAATGGCAACTAGATGTAATAGAATAAATAAAAAAGGCAAAGTGAAAATAAATCAATTCGAACATTTTTATGGCGCTGGGTGCACATATCTTTGGAGGAAAATTTGGCTAAATTTATATAATTAAAAGCGTTTTCTTTAAAACTGGGGAAAACTATGGTTTCTTCTAACTTCTAAATCGTTTCTGAAATCGTTGAACCCATTTTTGTTTCTATTAAGTGAGTTTATACATGAACTAGATGCTCGTGGCCCTTCATAATAAAATGGCACCGATTAAATGATTGATAAACATTTTCGTAGACAAATGATCTGGAATAAAACTAGAAAGTGGGAACTTTATAAAAAGTTATTGATAATAACAATTTCGCTTTATTAACATCTCATTCGCTATAGTATACGGCCTATACAATTCTACCTTTGATGTTTGTTGTTTATTAATTTATTTGAAATCTTTTCTGGGGTCCGAGACACTTCTAACCCCACTTAGGGGTTCAAAACCAGTATGATTTCTCTTAAAACCCATCTGACTTGGGTTATTCCTCGAGGCTTAAATCCACATGTATATTTCATTTAATGAAATTCATTCACGATGGTCTTGCAAACATTTTGTTTCGCACAAAACTTCTAAACTTTTTCTGTCGCGGATTATGGCCTGTTTTGTATTAACGAAAATTATTTCCTAATTGACAATAATAGTACCCCATAAACCATTTTTAGCCAAAAATAAGAGACAAATTTCACCATTCATTTTTTATCACGAAAATTCTCGAATAATCTGTGGTAATCTCAAAAGTCTTGAAAATTTCATAAACCATTTTAGTGCCGAGCCAAAAAGTAATTTGTTGTATTTTATGGAAAAGATTATAAAAAATTAATTTGAAAACATACAACTATCGACTCAAAATTTACTATAAGTTGAAAAATTTCGAATAAAACTCAAAAAAACTTTGATGTAAACCTCGACAATCTCAAATATCTCTGAAATACGCAAAATACCACGAAAAGAATCAAATAATCTCTAACAGTCAGTCGCAAATAAAATTGAATAGTCTCGAAAGTAACCTGAAACAATTCCCGAACATTTCGGATAATCATTACACCAATTCAACACTAAAACTCGTAAATCTTAAAGAACCTGGCAGAAACACTCTAAAGCATCAAATAATGTCGAATAATAATTTCGAATTGCGATATTCTTGAATGGCTCCGATACTTCTGGAAAAACCAAGTAAAGAAAATATTCGAAAATATTTGATTCTATTGAAATCGGTACAGCCCTCTCGTACTCGGGATGACTTTTGCGAACATTTAATGTATAGGCGCACATTGAGCGACGTGGACGATATTTTCGTTTTTACCAAATTATGTAGTAAAGTGCTTTTAATTAACGATAGTTAAAACATCGTGCTACAAAAAAAATATAAAAATTTTAACAGCTTTAATACAAAATTTCTCAAAAGTCGCTCGTTCTGAATGTGCACCTAACTTTGTTATAAATTTTGTCTGAATTGTTATTGAATTATTTTATTGATGTACGTACACAATTTTTATACGCAATAACAAACGCGTGCAAAAACGTCGAGAATATGTTAAGGCCAGTGTTCGAAAACAATTAAATTGCTCAATATGCAATTGTGTGACGTTAATATTGCTCAAGAAAATGTACTGACGTCACTCAATTGTATTGCGCAAACTGATCTGCAATAAACGAAAGGACCTGTCATCACAATTTGAATAAATTACATAGCAAAATACAGTTTGTGAGAAACAGTTAAGGCCTTAACTAAATAAAGTCTTAGACGAATGCAGCAAAAATGAATGTGAGTGAGCCTCAGTTTGTACAGAGTATGTACTTGCTGGCAACAAATTTCATTTACGCAGAACTTAACGAGAACTTAGTCAAAATGTTTTTGTAGTGAAGCATTGCATTTATCTTCATTAATTAGAAAGCCATTTGAAATAGTCCAACGGCTTAAATAGAAAAGTTTAATATTAACAAAACAATTCTTAATTTTCTGAGATCCTTATTTTTCTGTAATTAATCTTCTGAGATTAGTTTAATGCAATAATTAAATATTTATACTCTAACAAAAATTATTCTCTTCGCCATGATGATAAGATTTCGATTTTTTTTAATTTACTAAACGATCTTTTCGCTTAAGCTACGGTAACCGTTATGGCAACCGGGTCTGGATCAATCTTTAATCTTCAAATATTGTGCGAAACTGGACATGAAAAAAGAGGAATCTCATTTCCGAGGATCGTTTGTAGCAGGTTATTTTGCAAAACAAAAAAAATTTGATAAATTAAATTCTTCTTTGCCGACCTGTCGCTCTAAGTTTGTCAGTCGATTCACCACCAGATCTAACTCATACCGATTAGCTAAGTATTACAATTCAGTGCATTAAAGATGAACAGCCTATTGAACGCATTTTAATCTTTCTCGACACAATACTTCAATGCCGTAAACAATTTTACAAAATAAAAAGTACATACTTTTTTTCCGCCTCAACCAGCCTGTTGAAAGTTCTCAAAGGTTATGTTGGAAATGGGAGCGGTTCAAAATCCCCCTTCAAAGCCAGATGGGAAGCACTTGATGGCAACATTTTTCATTTATCTCACTTTTATTACATTTAATTAACAATTGAGATCAAGATTATCAGGAAATTTTCACAGTAAACTATCAAATTTATTGGCTGTATAAATCAGGGTCCTCTAGATCTCGGTGGCCCTCGCACATTGAAACGCTTTGCTCTACTGAAGTTACGCCGTTTTTATAATGCAAAAGTGACTTTTACATAACTGTTCGAAATATACAAAAACTTCACCAAATAGTCAACTGTGATAAAAGTAATTATTTGCAACGATTTTCATTCTCTTATTTGATATCGATTTCTTAATTTATTCTTGTCAGGTGATACCTTAAATTGAATGGAAATTCATTCATTTCAGATTTAAACCTTGAATGAATTATATACGGCCACTTAACTTTGATTGAGAGTAAAATTAAGGCTAAAAATTAAAAATGTAATTAAAATGAACTTGGAAGGTATTTTGAATGCAACGTTTGTTTCATTTGAAATTTTTGAATAAATTGATTTTCTCCTATTCTGCGTTATTCCATTATGAAAAATTCACTTAACATTAAAATTATATTCGTAAAATAAAAGAATTGTGTTACACCAGGCGTCAACTGTGATCTTCCCACGTGTCTCTACTGCGTGTTTTACTTCTTTGACTTCAACAGCTCACAGCAAAACTTGTGAAACTGTGGCATGACGAAAGTCACCCGTGGACGTCTAGTCTTACTACAAAAAAAGTAATTTTACTACATATAACCAGCCAGTATTCAAACGGCAGCTCAAATAAAATTAAACCACAAAGCTGGTGTGAAGATAAGGTATACTCGACCGACATATGAATTTATCGTAATTATGTGTCCCTCACGATTCCAAAATTGATGTGTTTTGATTTTTTTTAGAGTAAGTTGATGGTTTTTGAGATAATCAGTCTGTTTCGTTCTCGTTGGGATAACCTAAGAGAGGCTATTCCTGAATATGATACGAATTCGAATATTCGGTAAACGGATAAAAACCATTACTTTCAGCTCTAAAAACGTTTTAGCCGCCTTTAAAAAGTAGATAAAATAAAGGAAACTGACATTTTTATTTACAATATATAATAACGGCGGTTGGACAGATTGGAATAAAAATTGCCAAAATAACCGCCATTAAAAAATCAAAGTTTATTTTTGAAATTGTCTTTTTAGAGAATATATCAGTAAAAATAATAAATCTCTCGTTAGGTAAAGTTGACTATGTTATAATTTAAATCCACAAAAAACGTTTAAATAATGTTTAGGGTGAGGAGTGGTGTGTTCTGTCCTTAAACGAAATTTGATTTTAGAAATTGTCTCCGCCTGGCCCAAAAGATCGTTCCTAAGGCGACACATACTTTTAGGTAGTCGGGGATTATCTTTAACCAACAAATATAAGAAATTGCCAAAATGAACGTAAACGTTATTATGAAATTACGTAGGGACGGATCATGCTTGTCCAAAGTCATAAAGTTCTCACGTTGACGTCAACGCGTTAAGTTTGTCTAAATAGTTCCAACATTTTGTACCTGTAATTTTAGTACAGATTTACAACCTACTTCACGCGAACCAAAAAAAAAGGTAAAATGACCTATTTGGACAGTGCCGAATTTGGACAGTGCATCCCACCAAACCAGAGTAACGTGAGTGTTTCTTTTCATTAATATAGAAACGTATTTCTTCTTAACTATTTATTTATTAATGAATACTATAACATTAAAATCTCTGTATTTGACGTTTAATGAGAACAAAAATTTCATTTAGTATTTCAAAACAAGTTAAAAATCATAATTACGAATATTGTTACACCCTCTAGAAATACCAAAGTAAACTAAAATCGTTAAATATTCTAGCCGTCGGTTCATTTGAGCCATAATCCGTTCTATGAAATGGCAAGCACAAAAATTCTCGTTGGCGTAGATATCTATTCCGAACATAAACGTTCCAAACAGGAATAAGATCCAAACGATTTATTCGTCCAGTCAAAGAATCTCCAGTAATCATCGCAAAAGCCCATTTCAACATCACTGTTCCCATCTAAATTTTAGCTAAAACTGTACAATAAATTATCTGTAACGTCAGTTGTTAATTTATTTGAGAAAACTAATTACTTTTCGATAATATTTATTTATTTATTTAAATCCTGAAACCAGAGAACAAAAAACAGGAAAAGCCTTTTGGTATGATATTTACCAGTGACATGCGTTTTTCCTTAACATATTTCTATTGTTAAAAAAAATAAGAATTATAATAATAAGGAAATAATCGAAATAATAATTCTTAGATACAAAGCGATAATAACAAACACAATATTAATAACTAAAGGTGATATTGAATTAAAATTAAGTATACCTGTCCCTCGATTAACACGGTAATTACGTTCCGCCAAATTACCGTGTAACTCAAAACCGTGTTAATCGCGACTAATACAACTGTCCCTCGATTAACACGGTATTTGATTAACGAGCAATAACCAAAGGCCGGGCTGACTCGTAGTACGTACCGCCCCAGCAGCAAATACCATAGCGAAATCTGGACTCAATTAAGGAATGATAAAAAGTTTTTAGAACCGAAAAAGAACAGTTGCGGTTATGCAAAAGATACATTTTCCTAATACCAGAATGTAGTGAATTATTTAGGTCAGATATATGACATTTCCAGTCCAAACGGCTATCTACGATCAACTCCAAATATTTAATGTTATTCACGCAATTAGCCACAGAATTAGCCAGGCAATTACCACTCTTAGTACAACGACAGTCGTGATAAATTAAGTCTCTATTGAAAGCACGCAACTGATTTAAATTAATAAACATTGCTGTAGTTTTCGGAGTTAATACCAGTTTATGTACAGCGAACCACTGACTTAATAAACCTAAGTCAAAATTAATATCAAATTTAATTGTGGAATAATTAGAACTATTGTACACAAAAGCCATATCGTCAGCAAAAGCCACCACTTTACCCTTAAAATTTTGAGTGAAAACCGAATTAATATAAATCAAAAATAAAATCGGGCCAAGTACTAAACCCTGTGGGACGCCGGCTTCCAGAACCAATTCTCCACTAACACAAACACCACAACGAACACTTTGTGAACGATTAACAATAAATGATTACAGCCAATTATAAACACAACCACGAAAACGGATATTCCAAAATTTATTAAAAAGAACGTTATGATCCACCATGTGGATTTAACAGTTCGCTCAGAGCATCTTCAGTCCCTAAATTACACCTAAAATCAAATTGACACTTACTAAAAAACTTCGATCCATCCAGAAAATTAACTACCCTCGTTTTGAGTGATTTTTCAAAGATTTTTGAGATCACAGAAAGTAAAGAAATTGGTCGATAGTTCACAATTGGCAAACAATCGCGATAATATGAATTAAAACTATTAGCTATATCCCCTGCAGAGGCGAAACGATTATTATGTTCATCAACTATTTCAAATATATTGTCACTGGAGGTATCCTTATTTAGAATTTCATTAATTAATGACCATTTTTGTTTAACGTTACCGGTAACCTTTTGAAATCGACCCAAATAATACTTTGATTTAGCCTCAAATATTTCCTTTTTTAATTGTTTTGACATCTGACGAAGAAAGCTTGATAAGTCCAAATTACTTGGATTTATTTTAAGTTTTCTACTAAGCCTATTTTTCTTATTGATTTTATAAAGAAGGGAATTGTTCATCCACGGTTTAAGCTTGAAAGTTTTTTATTCGGTTTACCTACGTATTTACATTGGTCAACGTAACTAGAGAGCGTAGTGGTAAACAAATCGAAAGCTATACAGAAATGTTGGCTTCAGATAAGACAATATTCCACGATTCAAGTAACAATAATTGGTTCAGACGGTCAAAGTTAATCAGAAACTTCATATCTGTATTCATTTTATTATTAGATTGATCTTTGTTACTACCCTTAAAAGACAAGTCAATAAAAATGGCACAATGGTCCGTGATAAGTAAATCCTCAATTATAGAATATTGGCCAACCATTCTAAGTGTAACACCAAAATATAAATAAAGGGTGATCAATTTAAATTTTCACCATGAGAACCACCATCCACCTCTAGTTAAACAGCAAGACCTCATTCTTTTGAGTCGATTAAAATTATTTTTTCAGGTAGAGGAAGTTAATCTGTCAAAAAATGGCATTATTAAGGTACTTTTTCATACCAGCTATTTCTTATTTAATTTTTAAATTATATAAATTAGATTTATTTGATTAAGAATGTCAAGTTTTTAAATAAATAAATCGAAATAGTTACAAAATAAATAAGAAAACAATATAATTTATAGCTAAAAATGACAACACCTGAGCAATTTTATTGTTATTTCTGTTATTAATAAGTGAAATACACAACACTGTTGTATTGTCACTGTAGTGTATACGTTGATACAGCAACAGCCTACTATTTATTATTTGTCGATTTTTATGAATACATAGTAATTCGTTATGTAATCAAAGCAGTGGCGTAGTCTGGTTTTTGGAGGTAGGGAAGCACTTGACATAACTTAGTTCCCAGGTTGATCCCATTCGCTAAAAAACAACTGATTAATTATAACACGGGCATTGATAATTGATTTATTATTACATTTTTAGCAATCGACACAGTATGCTTTGGAAAAATAATACCTAAACAGTCTAAAAGTGTCAGAATATTACCACGTGGGCTATTTGATAATTAGATTCGATATTTTGTATTGGATTCTTATTTGAAATGAATCAGTTTCGTTCGTTTCTTATTTATAAAAGAACTTTATACTTCCAATACATCGAATCTTGAGTCGAATACGTTCGAATCGAATTCACAAACACCCTCGCAGATTAAAACTGTTGTGTGCAGTTTCATTGATATTTTTTATTTATGAAATTATACAACTAATAACCATTAAAAGATAAAGTAAAAATAAAAATTTAAGCGAAGCCGCAAATTCATCTAAAATATCATCGTAAAAATTGTGTCTTCCGCAAACAAGTTTCTGCATCCTCAAAAAACAAACAATGTTTATGTGTGAAAAATATTTTTCGAAAATCGTTTCGCAACTTTGTACTTTCGATAAATTAGACACACAATATATTTGCAACTCGAAAAAACGAATATAATCAACTTGGTTTTTATCGAACACCTACCAGTTTAACGAAACTTTTAGTGTAACGAATTTAAAGTGGAAGTTTTATTATAACCAAATGCCCGCTGTACTAACCAAATGAGTAAGGAAAGAAGCATTCTTCCTTCGAGGCGGATTTTAACTCTAATATAAAGTAAAATCTATTAAGTTTGGGCGTTCAAAAGTGAGTAAGTAAAATTGCAAGCCATCCGACGCCAACCTTGGCAGTTACCACCACTGCACCTTGTGGGAACTGTTAAAAAATGTTGGTGAAGTGGAACGGGAAATAATTTTTATAAGCCATGATGAAGCCTCGGGAATTCATATATTCGAAGACATTAATTATGTGTTTAAATAAACGGAGTCGAAAAGCAAGCATGAATGATGCTGATTCATCATTATTTGATACCACAATGAATACTGAAAGGTCTATACAATTAGCGGAGAATACACGGAATGGCAGTTATTCTATGACCTTCATATGGGCACTATCCACGAAAATAGGTCGCCAAAAGTTCCAATATACGAACGGTGTACTACGGTTTCTGAACTAACCTTCGAAAACTACTAGAGAGCATTGGGAGGAAACTGAGCAACGGGATTCTTGACTCATTATTATGCTACTTCAATAAAGTCATGCGATGTACAAAAGATGTGCGATGTAAATTTTCCAACTATTGATGATTTTTTGAAATTTATAGGCAAAAGGTCAGATGCTCTGGAATCCCGTAAGTCAGAAAGTAGAAGGACTGGTCCAAATTCTAATGAAAAACTTTTACGATCGTTTGCAATCATTTCGGTAAAATGTGATGTCTGCGACTCTTACGATCATTTTTTATATTAGTGTAAAAAGTTCGCGAATAAATCGATTGACTAGCGGAGAAACGATAGTAAAGAATCAAAGCGTTGCTTTAATTGCCTCTTGGACAGTCGCTCAGTACACCAATAAACATCAAGAAGGTATCAAATATGTACAAAGAAGCATCATACATTGTTACACTTAAATCCAACAGAGTCGATGTTAACCGCACCAGGCATCGGACGTGTTAACAAGGAAATCTGAAGACAAATTTATTAGTACAGTCAATGCTACCAACGGCCTTGTTTAAGGTAAAGGATTGGTGTGGAAATAGGGTTACATACTTGAATCACTTAAAATTGCCAAACCTGAATGACGTATTTCAGTATCTGGTATCGGAGGAAGTCGGACAGACTCCACAAAGGGGATTACATCAATCCAGATGACCAGCCTAAACAACCAACTCAGAATTTGACGTCGAAGTAACTATTGCACTTCCACCACCAACATCACACCAAAACGACTTAAGTCTATTGACAGGCATTGAATTAGTAGATCCCGAAACAATTAAATCAAACACAATAGACATTTTATTGGGGTCGGATGTAATTTTGCAAATTTTAGGCTAAGACGAAATTCCAAATAATAAAGGTCAAATTATCGTGCAATAGACCTTATTTGGATCGGTTTGGTTGGACGCCAAGGTGATATTCGAACCACCGCTCTTCATTGTCTACAATATCAAAATATTCAGCTGATTTCAATATTGACAAAATGTTGAGAGGCTTCTGGGGAATTGGAGGAGATTCCAGAGCCATCCAAATAGACAAATAAAGAAGAGGACAGTGAAATCTATTTTGTTGCTAATACCGTCAACGGAAGATTCTTTGTGAGGTTACCGTTTGAAGAACCCAAGCCGACCCTAAGAGCATCGCTCAATTTAACAATTAACAGGTTGCACGCCAGGGAGGGACAATTTGTCAAAAGCGAAAAATATCAAAAGATATATAAATCGTTCATGCAGGAATATATTGAACTCGGACATTTGGTGAAAATTAGCACAGAAAGAGTGATCCAAGATACTTGTGTATTTTTACCACATCACAGTGTTTTAAAAGAAGATAGCATCAGCGCAATGTTAATATTAATATTCGATGTACCAGCCAAAACCGGATCGACCGCTTCGCTCAATGTTGAACTCCTATTTGGACCATCAATTATCTTCCAAATAATTGTGCGGTTTCGGGAACATGCCTTTCTCACGAGTTCAGATGTTGTCAAGATGTACAGGCAAATTTTATTGAATGATGAAGGTCAGGAAAACTCATGTACGTACAGAACCTGGTCACTTATGGTACCGCTTCTTCCCCGTTCTTGGCAACAAGGGTTATGAAGGAACTAGCCAGACTAAACCAAAATACATACCCGGCTGCAGCAACTCTATAACTAAAACCCTGAAGGCTGCGGGAATGCACTTAAATGACTGAGTCGATCAATTGAGCGATGTTAAAAAACAGAAAAAATTGAATGAATCTCGAAACAGTGAACTATCAAAAGTTTTAATTTTCTTGGAAACAAACGCGCAGATTAAATTTCTAGATCATACCAATATCGACCATCGAAAGTTACCCGGCTTCAACAGTGATTTTTAATTAAAGCTTCCACATATAAATACAACACATACAATACATCTCTTTCTAGGGCTACGGACCAATAGTAGGGTTAATTGTTCAATTTTACTTTTTAACAGTGTACAGGGTAAATTCAAATATTGTACTAAAAAGTTTGGTAAAATATGAAAAAACCGTTGTTTTTAATTTGAATTTTGTTACAATTTTCACGTTTCCATTATATGTATTAAATGTACGTACAGGTAATAAACGAATGAAAAGCAATACAAATATTTGATGTTTCTTCTTTGCACGAGGGTCCTTCCCGGGAATACTCGGCCAAGAATTCTCGGGAAATTTCCTAATTTTCTTTTCCCGTTTCCCGGGAAAAAAACTAAAAATTCCCGGGATTTTTTGTATATTCTCTATTTTTAATCAATTGACACACGGCCTTTTTCAATCAATTAGCACAATATAGTTGCAAGGCTTCGTCAACAAGCGGGTTAATAAGGCGTTTGCAACATGTACATACACGAAATACAAATGACGATCAAGAGGCTGGCCCAAGCAATTTAGGAAAAGTTTTATCAAATTCTACGAAACAAACTATAATTTAATTTTTTTACTAAAAGGCAATCTTTGGCAGAAACAGTGGCAATACTGTTTTCAATTGAGATTGCGGCACTTGATTGATTTTCGATTTTCAATCCACGGTATAAACAAAAGCGAATTTATTCGCCAATCACTACATGAGATAGGCAATATAGATTACCAAAAGGAAAAACTAATATAATGAAACTGATTCACGAATTCTATGTAATTGCAAAGTCTGATATTGTAACAAAAATTAAATTTCATAAAGATGAATATGGTAAATTCAGCCTGACATTAGATGAATGGACGAGTTTACGGAATCTGCGCTACTTAAATATAAATATCCATTTTGACAAACAATATATAGCTTAGGATTAGTAAAAATTGAAGGAGTTTGTACAGCTAATAAAACACTTGAACTGGTCAGTTTAAAACTATTTGATTTTGGTATAAATTCAACAGATGTAGTCGCATCAATCACAGATGGTGCTGCCATAATTGTAAAATTTAGAGCATTGTCTGAATTTACCCACCAATTATGTTAAAATAATAGCTCCAGTACCAAAGAAAAGAATATCCTGAAACTGATAATGATGATCAATCAAACGATGATATAGCCCCGAGATGTGAACGTGGCGATATTAATGGTGCATTGCAAATGGTAAGAAAATTTTGCAAATAAATTTTAAAATGTCGCCGTAAAGAAATTCAATTCTTCAAGAGTATGTGAAACAAAATTACGGAATGGAATTAAGATTGCTTTTGGATTGTAAGACCAGATGGAATAGCATTGTGATCATGATTGAAAGATTTATAAAAATTGTTGGCTCAGTTCGAGAGGCATTAAATGATTTGGGATCCCTAATATTACTGAATGAGAACTATATCCCAATATTGTTGAATATTTTCAATGCGCTTTAGCCATTTAAATTGGCTGTGAAAGCTTTGGGAAGATGTGATGTAAATTTTATTACAGCTGATGCGATTTTAAAGTTTTTTGTTTGAAACTTTACGTACAAATGCAGATAATATTTGAACAGAGTTATTGAAAGTTTTATCACGTCGCATTAAACAACGAGGAAACCAAGATCTTGTGCCGTTCGTCAAATATACGGAAATACGGGAAACATTACAACAAATCTGCAGAAGTGTTGAACCTGCAGTTGCTGGATGCTGTAATAACCATCCAACCTACTTCAATTGAAAGTGAAAGGGTATTGTCGGGCTTATCTAATTTTTGCAGAAAGAAGCGAACATTGGTTTCTAATTTCCCGTTTCCCGGGAACAAAAAAATTCCGTATCCAGAAAAAGCACCCTCTATTGCACCTGCCAATAGGCAGCGATTTCAACCCTCCAAAGTATAATTTGTACACATCAAACCATTTTTACTTCTAGACCAATTGAGGTAAATTTGTACTAAAATTAAAATTTACTGTGCTAAATGATTTACCTGGCTATTATTCCGCAGCCTGAGTTGTGAAAAACTAACTCATATACGTTTTCAGATATTTAGGTTTTTCTGATATCTTTATGTTAAGGAACGATCGTATGGTTGCAAAATGTAAAACAATCGAGAAAACCAAGAAATAGAAGCTAATGTAAAGGAAGATAATTTTATGCAGTGTAATATTTCATAGAGAAATAGTCAAACGCTATTTTAGTTCCCCGGAATTTTATTTCAATTAGTTTTTATATTTAGAGCGGGTAAATAGTTTTTTTTTAGAAAACGATTTTGTTCGCTCTCCAGCCAATATTTAAAGATCATGTAATGAAGCATATTAGCATTTTGAGTTAGAATTATAGGGAATCAGTGCTTCCCTTGCTTCCAAAGACGCCACGCCCTGAATCACCTGAATCTATTTTAAAAAATCGTGACAAAATGCTTAAAAGAAAATACGAGAACTACTATTATGGCGGGAAAAATTTGAAAATTGTTTAGTGTTTATTTTTAGCGGTTATTGGGCATTATTTGTTAGGATTTTCTAAAATAATTTGAACCAATGGAAAAAAAAGGTCAAAATTTGGCAAGTTGCACAAATGGGACGATATGTAAAAGACTCGAAAGTCATTAATATTATTAAAATGTGAAAAACAATATTGTGATAGACGTGTAAGTATAAACTAAATTCAATGTTCAAAAAACATTTTAATAAGGCAGTTTTCATACCAAACGCCTCGCCTTACAATGTTTAGTTACCACAAAAAATTTAGTTTAGATCCTTCTTGAACATTCGGTTGCTATTAAATATTTTGTTTTGGTTTATCTACACGCATAAAAGATAACAAGAACTGAAATATCCTGAATTTGTAATATATGGTACGTAGCAGTAAGATTCTTGTGCAAACATAAAACAGTGTTGTCAAATAAAAGTCACGATAGTTAAACGACGCATTGATAAAGTGACACACGATCAAAAAAGTAAAGTTAAAATTGCCAGATTTGAATGTTGAATTTTAAATTGTTTGTGTCCGAAAAAAAATTTTAGTACAGAAAAATTGTGTGGAAATGTAACTTTCAAAGTAATTACAATTTTGGAATTTTTTAAATGAATATTGCAGAACAAAAATTTTGCAGAATTTCCATTTGCGAAAATATGAACAAGAGTTTTTTCATTGCGTTTCCCTGTGGATATCACAGTGCTCCGGAAGGTGGTTTAGGTTTCCATACGATAACGAAAAAATCTGAAATGGCAGAACTATGCAGTATCTGGCCAGGAAACAGGAAAATTTTGCCCCGAAATCGTAACGGTTCATGTGCTCGAAATATTCATTATTTTTGGTCCGTTATTTTGAAAGTATTATTTCTTTATATTTACCTATTTTATTTATTTATTTAGTAAATTTACAGGTCTTATGGCCTTTGAAAATACAAATAAACAATTGTTTTTTGGAATTTGAACTTGAATCTTATAAATAAGTACTAGATATGCTTGGAAGAAAAGTCAACCACAGCTGCTTTTAATCTTATGCCGTAATTCGGAGCCGGCATGTTATTCATTTTTCGTCTGCTCCAAAATTTCAAGAATTCGTGGTGAATGCTTTCGCCGCTTGTTCAGACCACAAACCGAAACCTTCCTCTTCATTGGATGTTTGATCCAATCGATTCTTGAAGATGACTCAAAATTATATGAATTTTCAAAGTTTCCCTCACATCGAGAGCAGCGAGAGCTTTTTTGAGACGTTATGTGTTTATGTAAATCTGACTCGATTCTCGTTACTGAGAAGGTCGACTTTACAATTTTGTCCATGGAAGCAGTGGAAGCAGTGATAATTCTCCGCCCAAGACCCTACAGAATTCAGGATACAATAGTTTCGCTGACTCCTTGAGTAATTTTCTGCAAGCGGTCCCCTCCAACGCCTCTCCATGGTAATTTTCCGAGACAGGACCCAGATTTTGGGGCCTTAGAAGGCTCTGCCCAAGTGCGGCACAAGCCATTTCCAGAACATATGGTTTACGAACCCTTGCAGAAGCTATGGCTTCATTTCACATTTTTGAATCGCTCTGACGTCATCAGATTCATCGAATAAAGGTGGGTTGATGGTACATCTACTCTGAACGGAATTCTTTTTCTTTCCTCCTAGTGATATGCATTTTTCATAATCGTGACGCAAATCGCCATAACTTTTGGCGGCCAAGGGATCATCTGTTATGTCTGTGTCATATTCATCATTCGCTATCGAGATATCATCTGCGATATTCTCTATTTCTTTACGATCTCGCAAATCTTGCAATTTTATGAAACAATAAGGACACGGAATACTTGCTATGGCTGTTTGTTGCCCATTAACGAGAAGTAAAAGCTTGAAGTCAGACACGAATTTCATGGAAATATTATTGATTTTTGTGAGATCAAATATTTTCAAATTTTCGTAGGTTTCTTTAATGCGCGATACAATACCTAACATAATCAACTTGTGTACACTCGTACACTGGATAATTTTGCTCTTCTTCCTTGATGAACCTTCTTCATGTAGATTTTCAGAAACGTTATTTTCCGGAATAATTGGCATACAAATTTTAAAAAACCCTTGTTCGCCATCAGCCATAACTTTGACTGAGCACTTAGTTACCAATTAAACCACTACATTCTCTAAAAGTTTTTTTGCGTTACCCCAGACAATAGGCCTTTTCCCCTCTTATCGTGCCTGTATAGATCTTCCAATAAATTAGCTCTTTCTGACACTTCTTTCTGAAAGAACGCTGGTACTGCTTTTTTGCCACAATTTCCCTCCGAACGCTCCAGACTACACTTGATAGCTATGTAGGGCTTCAGCTGGAAAAATCTTTGGCTCTTCCACCTCTTTCAGAAACACTCTTTTTCTGCTACCTCTTGTACTCAGAACCACAGGCTTTTTGGAATCACCCGCTGAAGAACTGCATTTTTCGTCGAGCAAAGAAGTACTTAGCTGATCTCGATGTTTTTCAGGGAGCCGCTTGGCTAATATTTCCAAATTTTCCACTGCCCTTGTTTTCGAACGGATGCTGGAAATACAAGGGTGAGGAGTCCCTTCTTGGAGACAAGTGGAGCAAAGATGTATAGTTTTTGGAACTTTTCGGCTGGATATTGACTTTTCTTAACCCCAGTAATACTTGAGTGGTGAAATCCATACATTCCATTGTCGGGGTTAATTTTTATCGATAAATCAAGTGTTCTACCAACAGGTAACTAATTTTTCGTATTTATTACTCCCTTATGCCTACCAGTTAAACATATATAACAATTGCAAATGAAATTGCATTTTTCACGTGACCTAATTTCCTTTGATAGACATATATCTCCATAGTTAGGCATCACCTTAAATGGCCTTCTGTTATTATTCTGCCGTTTATACTTGAAGAGAATTGAGTGTTGGATAGGGCGAAATCCGCGTTTATAAATCTTCTAATATGTAATTCTTGATCTTCACTGATGCGGAAATCTTGTAATTTTTTCGAACTGAGATTTATTTTACGACCACAAGGAGCACACACCTTTTTCCTGTTCTCATTATGATCACATTTATGGTCACAAGGGTTTGGCATTTTTGAAAATATAATTCACACAGTAAGAATAAGGGGTATTTCATCAACCGGCGAGCGGTAAATCGGAGATCTAACCGGCTTCACAACTAGGCACATACTAAACAATTGTTTATTTGTATTTTCATAGGCCATAAGACCTGTAAATTTACTAAATAAATATAAAGAAATAATACTTTCAAAATAACGGACCAAAAATAATGAATATTTCGAGCACATGAACCGTTACGATTTCGGGGCAAAATTTTCCTATTTCCTGGCCAGCTACTGCATAGTTGTGCCATTTCAGTTTTTTTCGTTATCATATGGAAATCTAAACCACTTTCCGGAGCACTGTGATTTAAGCCTTAAAGCCTAGTATTTAGTTAAAGTCAAATGAAATTTTCACTGAAAAAAAACAAGATAAATCGGACGTGAAGGAATTGGTTTGCCGAATTTCGTAAAATTTTAGATCAAATAAGGTTGTGCCTGTGAATCTTACGTCTCGATGTACGTGTTGGCTTGGAAGGACCTGGGCCTGAATTCCGGTTCGGTGACAAATGATAATGAGAAATGACTTGATTTTTTATTTCAACTAGTCGGTTGCATTTTAATTTAGAGTAGGCGAAATAAAACATAAAGTCATTTCTCATTCTCATTTGTCATTGATCCGGAATTCGGGCCCTGGTACAGGTTCAGAAAGTTCCGTGGTGAACATCCCATGAAGGACAGACATGAGGCTCCCACATTCCGTCTGAAATCATTTGGCATGCTCGATCCTGAATTCGGCCGAGTGCAGCCAGGTGGATCTTCGGCGCACCAGTCAAAGAATGCATATTATCAATTCGGAATCCTAAATAGAAGCGCAGGATTAACCCTCGAACCTCTAATTGAAGAGTACATTCACAACAAGGACTTCGCAAGACATCAACACCTAACTTAACTAGGCCTTGACTTTAATTGTGTTCATAAAAAAGTGGAATAAAACTCGTAACAAAAAATGGAGGTGTGGCCAACACACGACTTTCTTTTACGAACAGAGAATTTTTTAATTTTGTTTTTTTTTTTTAATTTTTAAATTTTAAAATTTTTTTTCTAATTTTTTTTTTATTTTTATTTGTTTTTAATTTTATCACGGAGAAGTTTGCGAATATTTATTTTATCAATTAGATTTTGCCCATAATAGTAAACTATTGTAGTTTGGGAGATAGCTGGATTTTGCTTACATCATTTTCTTTTACGTCATTCTCTCAAAGGTTTTATCTGGCTAAAACTTAAAATTTGGACACCGCAGGCAGTGAATCTTGCCAATAAAGGAAGAAGTACATGGAAATCTCGGTTTTTTTAGACAATTTTTATAAGAATTAAGCGTTCATTATTCTTGTTGGGCATGAAAAAAGTCTAGAAGTCTACATTTTATGCAGTTTTGTAGATAGCTTTAACTAGAACTATACACTGAGGCCTCTTAATTAGAAAAGTATGATCTCAATACGAGAAAAAGTATGATAAAGTATGATTCATTTAACTTTGCCAGACTAAGAAAGACTTATGGATATATTGTCTTTATGTATATTATCTAGCAAGGTTAAATGACCGCAATGAAACGTTTTATTCAGGCTTAAGACTGCCTCAGGTCAAAGTTTAAGGCAGTTAAATCTTTCAAATTCAGCGTAAAATTCAGGCTTGCATTAAAATTTTGTACATAAAATGTCGCAAGTAAGCTTCAATTTCTGACATGTTTGAGGGCAACCTATCGCACTAGTAAAAATGCTACATGTTAACTAGATTTAACTAATTTTGTTTGCCTAATCATGACCTAACGTCCTGCTCACTCCAATCTCTTCAAATTCTACATTGTGTTTGAAACTTAAACTGTTTAAAATACGCAAAAAAGTAAAAATGCGTTTCTCGACCTTATTAAAAGCATTATCTTAATAAGCCCTATATAATTAACAAATAATCAAGATATGAAACTAATTATTCTTTATTTCAGTCGCATGCTTCTTTTCATGATTAGAAATCTTCCCGAATTACTAATTACATTATCAGCATCTAAAATTAAATCAACGAAAACCAAAAATAAAGTCTACTGTTCATTAAATATCACCCACACATTGCCACCCCATAAAAAGCTAAATATAACGATAACCATTATTTTCTTATTTATTCTATTTTCAGTTCAAATTTCAAAACAATCAACAAGACAGTATACTGATAAGAAAGCAAATACACCGACTCACAAGTATTAACACGTCTAAAATCTAAATCGCGCGACAATGGCACATACATATGTGATAAACGATTGTTTATAATGCATCAATATATTAAGTTACTACTACAGTATTGCAGGAATTATTAAGTAAAAGCAATTTAGCTGGAAACAATTATCAACACATATTTAACAGGTGATACGTAATATTGCGATAAACGAATTATTTATAAATATTTATATAGTGTGTAATATAACAGTAACATAATGAAGGACTGGATAAAGGTATCACTTGTACTGTGTACGTTTGGATTTTTCCGTGAAATGCGACCTTCAGAACCGTTTGTCACAGAATTTTTGTCTGGAGAATGGCGTAACGTAACAGCCGATCAGGTAAATCGTGAAGTATATCCGCTTGGGACTTATTCATACCTAGCACAATTGATTATAGTTTTCTTAATCACCGATATGTTGAGGTAATTATACGTATATAATGGCGCAATAATACTGCATAGCAGGGTTATTTTAATTTAGAAAATCTTGTGAAATTTTTGTAACCGAAATCTCCCATCCACCCAGTTGTATTTCCCGCATCCGTTTATTCAGCTAATTGCATTTTAATGAATAATGAAACACAAAATAATATTCATTGTATGTACATTCTAAATCCAATTTACCCATTTTGCGCTTACATAATACACCCCTATAATTTAACCTTTGGTAAGGTTCTTTTGTAATATGTTTGTGGTACTAAATTGTTTTGTTATTCACGATTTAATTCTAGGTATAAGCCTATTATTGTAGCCTCATCAATAATTGGCATAGTTTTGTGGGCGCTTCTATTATGGACCTACAGTTTAACCGGATTACAATTTGTCCAGTTGTGCTACGGTACATTTATGGCGGCCGAAGTTGCATACTATACGTATATGTATGCTAAAGTTGATAAAGATAAATACCAACAGGTGACGGGACATGCACGAGCCGGAATCTTAAGCGGTCGATTTTTGGCAAGCGTAATCGCACAAATTCTGATATCATTTAATTGGATGGATTTTCGGGAACTAAACTATATATCGTTTGCAGGTAATTAAAAATAAATTATTTACTTACAGTTCAGTTGCTGAATCCATGCGCTCATTGCGGAAATTCATCATCTGGAAAAAAAAGCAAAAAAAAAAATCGAAATTAGATTGGAATACTTTATTAAAATCTTAGATTTTCAGCTCAAATCATTTCATTTGGTATTGCAATATTACTGCCATCGGTCGGTACGAGCATGTATTTTTATGCTCCAACACTTAAACCAACAACAATTTCAAATGCAAACGGTTATCAAAGTACTACGCAAATTAATGCAAATCTGTCAACGGTTAGTCTGACGCACGAATCACAAAAATCACTGGGTAATAGTATGGATAGTTGTGACGATTCAATGACGGATAGACCACAATTTTCATGCAATCGTGCAATTAATTTGCTTTGGACGCATTTTGTGGCCGCCTACACAAATCGTATTGTCTTGCAATGGAGTATATGGTGGGCGCTAGCAATGTGTGGATTTTTGCTGGTAAGGGAATTCATTTAATTTTATGTCTTATTCCTTTGCGCATCTACCGCACTAATTTCCACCCCATTAAATGTTGTATTTTTTGTGTATTAGTAATTAGAAAGAAAAAAAAAAACGGAAATTATGGGAAACAGTGGAAAAAAAACTTCTTTTGTTTTGCTATTTTAGGTACAATCTTATGTACAATTGCTGTGGAAACAAATCGATCCTGATTCGACAACACTTTTCAACGGTGGTGTTGAAGCTGTTCTTACACTGCTCGGTGCCCTAAGTGCGATTGCAGCTGGTTTTTTAAATAGCGAACGCTATCATAAATGGGATTTATGGGTATTAACTGTATGCTCTCTGTTGGAAGGAATTTTTTTGCTAATTGCCACATTCACAACTAATGTATGGATATCGTATACTATGTACATCGCATTTGGGGTTCTTTATCAATTTATGATTACGATGGCCAGGTAAATACAAAACTCATGATTCTGGATGTTTACATTGATTATTGATTTTTTTTTTTTTTTTTCGTTCCAGTGCGGTTGTAGCCAAAAATCTTCTCGAAGACAGTTTCGCCTTAATCTTTGGCATAAATACGCTGTTGGCATTAGTTTTCCAGACTATCGTAACCGTTGTGGCTATAACCGAATCGGGATTAGGATTAGATGTGAAATGGCAGTTTATCGTATTCGGATGTTATTTTATCATTTTAGCTGTGATTTATGGTGTTTTTGGAATTGCAACACTCGCTTATAGCAATCCAAAAAAAAATACAATTGAAATTAGAGCGGTTGTGAATGGAAGTGTTAAAGATGAAGTGGGATTATAATATGTCATAGTTGTGTATGGTTTTAACTATTAGTTTTATCTCTACTTAGTATGTATATTTTATTTTTGTTTGTTTTTTAGAAAAATTAAAGAAAATTGCAAAAAAAATGTTGTGTAATTTTTTTTATGCATTTAAATGGATTCATTTGGAAGCCGTCTAAGTGATTTACAAACCCCTTTGTGATGTTTTTTTTTATTCATTTGTTGGCTAAAAAAGCGTATTTCTTTTATGTATTTTAAGAAGAGGCAACTTTGAAGGATATCCTTTGAAATTATTTTTATTTTTGTTCATTTATAATTATGAATTGTGGGAATCAAGTTTAATAAACTAACGTTTATTTTTTGCAATTTAAGGATATTTTAAAAACATTAAAGGACCTTAATTAATGTTACAGCACTATTGAGCCTTTTTCGTTTGCTAAAGAATCAAAATTTGGCATGTGCATAGATCAGCAGCCAAGAAATAAAAATAAAAAGGACGAAAGCACAGAACCCTGAGGTAAATTTTGAACGGTTAGAGTTAAATATGTTTGAGAATCATCAAAACTTAATTGGAAACACATACTGAGTTCTTCTTTTTTACAGCCTGTATTCAGTAGCTCTAGTATCAGTATAAAGAGGTTTAATATTTTTTATTGTTTAATTCGAATATAGGCAACACTAAAAATAAAATAAAAAATCGTTTTATTTTATTGAGTTGTTACATAAATTTATGGATAAAAATATTCGCGAAAACATAAAATAACGACATTTAACGATCCATAAAAATAAGAGCTTCCAATAAAATTAAACTGGTGGTAAAGAATAGCTGTATGTATAAAATTTCTTAATATATTCCAAACTGGAATTAATCTGTAATCTCTGGTAACAATGAATATGAATTGGATATGAAATAAGACAATTAAATAACATAAATGAAGCTATTCGTGTAGTACCCGTATGTTTGTATAATAAAATAAATTGAGGATGGAGTTTACAAAGTAACAAGGCGACCCATATTATCAAAGAAATATAGAACAACAGGTAGGTAATTTAATAAATTTACATATTTTTGAATGCCAATTTGGTGATGTATACTTTCGATTGGTTATAAGCTAGGACATGATTTCATTTTGCTGGATAACTGATATTTGAAGCTAGCAACGAAGTAAAATAAATTGGTCATTCTAATAAGTTTGTTACTAAATTTGTTAACAATTTCAAGCCTGACGATTCAAGGGAATATGTCGATTTTAAGGTGAACTATATAAAACAAAAGATATACCGACAATGCCAATGCGACAATTAAATTCAAAAGTACTGCAAGTGATTTTTATCCTTTCACCTCATCGAACAGGCATCGAACAGTCCGGTTTCAATTAATTTATTTATATACAACTTTTCAAGTGACGCTCAGCCCCCCCCCCCCCCCCTTATTTACGTATAAAAATTGAAAATACATATAACGCCAAATCGTTAGTATATATCGTCGCTACAATCTCAAATTATCGAACGTGAAAAATTTCTTTTTGGAACGGCAAAAAAATATTAGAAAATTTGACATAGAGCATGAGTTCCGGTGAAGTGTAAATTGTTTCTCCACCGTAATTTCCGTACCACAGAATAAGTAGAAGGAAGCCAGAAAATGATAATTTTCGAATTGAAAATATTTTATTGATTTTAATTTCCAGTGTAGTGGAGTGGATATTGGAACTCACGAAATGAAAAAAAATATTTTTTCATATTCCATAGTTTGAGTTGGAAGCGACTGTTTCAGAGCTATATCACCACTAGGTGGTGATTGGCGGTTGTTCCCGGGAAAATAGGTAAATGTATGTATGGTCCAGACTTCCCAGACTGGAAAATGAAACAACCTTTTGAAAAATGTACAAATTTCAACAAAATAAATAAAAATAAAGTAAGTTTATATGTTTTGGAGTCCTCCTGTGTTTTCTACAATGCTAAAATCCATTGTTGGCAATGATGGAGGTCTCGTGGCATGTCAGTTTTATCTCATATGCTCACTTTCAATATTTACTTCCTGGAACAGAACCTCCTAGTTCCTACAAATCAATTAGCAATTTACACTGACAAAGAAGCACCGCAAACAGTACTCGTCCAACAGATTAGCGTTACTCTATCCTTCTTGATTGGGTCTTCTAGGTACGTGGCTACGTGAAAGAGAACGCACCTTCATTTCGAGGATTTCAGTGATTCCCACTAATACACCTTTGTCTTCAAGCGTTTATAGCTGGTAGTAATTTAAAGAAAAAGATGCCTATTCAAGTAATGATAATCTCATTTATAACTCTTTTGACAAAGTTATTTCGCTCTTAATAAAATTTCTGCTAAATCAAGGCAGTCATAACTGTGCCAATTACTGTTGGTTGATTAATTGTTTTGAGTGTAAGATCAAAACTAAGCAAGGTTCCTCGTAAGAAGCCGGGTTTACCGTACACACCCTTTTTACATATAACAAAACCGAAGAATCGACCCGGTTTCAGACACCTAAATAGTTAGTATGTTTTGGTCAGTTTATACGATAAAATAGTTAGCACCAGACAATACAATTTTTAAACTGCATGTTCGCTGGATCCTTGGAGTTTCGAGAAGCTGAGCGAGGTTGTTCCGGTACTTCTGAAAATCCAAATCGAAATTAATTAATTATCGCTATCTAATACTTTAAAAATAAACTAAATAATTATATAAACTCTGAAACCCTCATTTAATTCCCTGAAATAAATTATAAATTAATTTTTATTTAATACAATTAACTTAATATTAATATTCTGAACCCCGTATCCAATAAAATATAAATACAAAATAAATAAAGATTAATTTTATAGAAACATTATTTATTTTGTTGTTACAGCTCTCGCCATCCATTTCCAAGCTCGCCATCGATTTCCAAGGAGTAAAACCTAAACTGCAAAATGATGACGCGCTACCTTGATACCAAAAAAAAAATTCCAATAAAGTTATTTAATAATACAAACCATACATATAAATAAATAAATTAAATAAATGAATAAGATTTGTAAATATGGTTACGTTCTTGCCTTGTCAATCAAGGTTCGAATCATTGGACTGTGAATAAAAACAAAATACTTCAGTTTATCGCCAACTAATTTATTTATGTCACACATAAATTATTATAACACTATTTACTAATGATAATTCACAAAATCACTTTATATAATTTTCACACAATTTTTCTGATCACTTTACTTTTTATTTCGCACAAAACAATTTTTAATTCACTTTATAATTCCTTTTTAATCTTTACACTATCACTTACCAAATACGAATAATAATCTTTGTAGTGTTTTTTTATTCGCTCCGGATAGCTGCTATCGAGAGCCGTCTTATGAAAAGTGGCTCCGGATAGCGCTCCGTATAAATAGGTAGAGCCAAATATTTTTTATATCAAGTTTTCACTAAACAATCGAATTAAAAATGATAGTTTGATGTTAAATAAGTTTAGTTTACCAATAAATAGCGCGTCAAATTTAAATTTAGGCGTATAAAAATGACGGCTCTCGATAGCAGCTATCCGGAGCGAATAAAAAAACACTACAAATTTCATCCCATGTTTAATATTGTAACGGTGCCACCTATTGTGTAATAGAATAAGTTAAAATTAATAGCTCAATGTTTAACTGTACTAAAATGGAATTTTCCATGATATAATTGTTCTAAATGTTTCTACGCTATTCTAACTGGAAAAGTCATGAGCTTTCTAGAAGTTTGGTTTGTGTATATAGAAAGGCGAACGAGATCGAATTGGATTAGTAGTATTTGGAAAGCGACAGTGTGAAGATTAAAAAGGAATTAAAAAGAGATTTAAAAAGTGTTTTAGTGGAAATAAAAATTATAAGTGTACAGTAAAAATTTGAGAATAATTTATATAAAGCGATTTCGTGAATTTTTATTAATAAACTGCGTTGTAATGATTCTTGTGTGAAATAAATAAATTCGTTGGTGAGAAATTAAATTGATTTTGTATTATTCACAATCCAGTGATACGAACCTTGATGGGCAAGGCAAAAACCTAACAATTGGTGACAGCGGTGGGATTGTGAATAATAAGATAAAGAAAATGATTGTCAACGAATTAAAAGTTCCAGAATTAACGAGGGAAGTTGAGAAACGGGATTTTGCCACTGATGGCAGGGTTAGACGCGGATCATCATTAGTTTGAAAAGAAAATAATGGTTGCGGAAAGCGTAGAGCAGAAAACAGAGGACAAACAACCGTTGGTTGAAAGGACACAGGAACCTTCTGTAAGTTTCGATTTGTCGCAGTTAATGGCTGCTAGAACCAGATGATGGAACAATAAATCGAGCGACAGTTGGAGGCAATAAAGCAGTCAAATTAAGAAATTAAATACGAAATAAAAGAACAGATGGGCGAAATTAGACAATCAAACCAAATTATAGAGCGTCATATGAGGGAAATCGCCGAAGGTGAAACGAAAATGGACGAGGAAATTCTAGAATTGTCTATAAATGTGCAAGGCGAAATAGAGAAACTGCAGACGGAAGTTCAACTTGTCAAAACGGAGGTACAACAGATTGAAGAGAAATATCAAACGGATATTCAACAGGTGCAACATAAATTACCAGCAGAGGATCAACGTCTCGAGAAAGGGTTAACAGATGTCAAGGCAAATGGAACAACCACACAAGTAGTTCAGACCGTTAACGCGATCAAGTTAAAGCCACCAACATTTGACGGAACAACATCTTTCGGCATTTTCAAATTTCAATTTGAAATGGCAGGCAATCAAAACTGTTGAAACGATGAACATCCCGGAACAGTTATCAACAGTTATCTCGAAATTATGAAGGCACTGGATAGGAAGTACGGCAGTAACCACAAGCGAGAAATCTATATAGCATGGAATTGAAAAGCCGCTACCAAAAGGGAGGAGAATCGCTACAGGAATTTTCATTGGCAATCGAGCGACTAGTACATCTAGTACATACCAGTACGTCGGCCGATTCGAGATCCAGAGACCCACAAGGCGGTGATCTTGTCACCTAAATCGATCTTCGCTGAAACCGTTGCTTTTGCGTTAACGATCGAAGCCGTGCAGACTATCACCAGACCGTCAATATGTAGCCGCCAAATGAATTCAGACACCAACGGCAGCATGGAGCGAATGGCACCGACAATCGGAAGAGACAGACTTAGGTATTGGGAATGTAACAAGTTGGGTCACATCTCAATGGACTGTGGGAGTCTAATAGAGGGAGAGAGAAAATCGCCGCATTTATGCGGGCAAACGCCGAACGGTCGGGACAAAGTTCTAGAGGCAGCGAGCTAAGATGTTGGGTATGTAATAAGATTGGCCACATCTCGCGAGATTGTTGGGAAGCAAGAGGAAAACGGCACGAATCACCAACTTCTGTGGAAAGAGAACTAAGAGGAGAGCAGGTATCGGATGAACGGGTAGCAACAGTCGGTAAAATGGAAAAGTTAGAAGTCAATTTGAAGGAACAGAAGCTGGCTTCGCCGTCTGGTTGCCCCATAACATTCATCCCTGTTACGGGTGTAGCACGAGGCGGAAGCAGCGTAACAATCAAGGGCAATGTTGATGGGAGGAAGTGTATCATTACACTGGATACCGGAGCAACTCACACAATTGTCCGGAGGTTGAAATTAAGAATGGCAAATGGGGAGAGTGCAATGATAAAAGGGAAAAAGATCGTGAACATGAGGATCGGTGAAACTCTTTTCCAACACGAAGTTCTGGTCGCAGATATTGTGGACGAAATCATTTTTGGGATGGACCTCATGAGGGTGAATGGCTTTGTGTTGGATTTTGCACGAGGGGTATTGTGTAGCGATAACACCGAACTGCCACTTAAATTCGACGATATATGGATGCGACAGTAAGGCAAGTAACAGTCAGACCTCGCGAAGAGCTGCCATCGAAGTCAAAAACAATTGTGGAGCAAACCAATGAGCATCAGGTTAAACAGATATTGGGTGAGAAATGCCGAGTTGTGTGCAGAGGAGTGCGAGTGTTGGGCGACTGGATGGGGGCTCGTTATGGAAAACAGGCCAACGGCGGAAAATTTGTGGAAAGGCGATTGAAATTGAATAGCTTTCCACAATGGAAGGAGAATTCGTCTTCGAAACTGCATCCTATATGGACGGCACCCTACAGGAATGAAAGGACAAGGAGGTAAACCGAAGGTGGTACTTTTAAACAGGTTTGGCCCTCTACTCTAATCCTCGGCATTATAGGCAATCATCAACTAGTATGAACATTAGTAATAAACAATAATCACCGCAACATAACCTGGTACGGGTTATGCCCAAGTAAAAGGCGCCTCCGCTAATCAATTTTATCGGCATTATCGATTATGGTAAGGTGCAATCAATACTAAAATCGGTGACAGATAAAGAGTATCGCGTTGTGTCTCTTAACAACAACGTATGGAAGATTAATACGCCAAACTCCGACACATGTAGAGCATTGGCAAACAAGCTAAATGAATATAAAATAGTAAATGTGGCTAACGTATTAACCCAATATGGTGAACAAGAAAGAATAACTAACGTATGACAATAATGCGAAAACCGTAATACGAGTAGCTGAATTATCGAAGGGATGAAAAGCGGAGAAAAATGCAGAGGGCATCCAGATAAAATTGGAGAAAAAGTTTAGAGTACCATATATTTTCCATTTATACTCCATTATAATGAGCTCTTATGCTCAAAATGGACTGTACGGATAATAAAATTTTTTTGTGTATAAAATAAAATAAATAAAGCAAATAAATGAACAAGGAAATGAATGGTACATACACGAAAATAAGAAAAACTGCAAAATCAATGTAATGGCTCGAGGCCTTCATCCAACTTGCCCAATAAGTTGCGAATTTAAATCAAAGAGGGATGCTAATAGAAAATGCAGTTAATATAAAAGGGGGCTTCCATTGTTCATGCTCACCTATAAATTTGAAGATATTTTCAATATAAAAGCTATCCTTAACATAAACGCAATGCAAGACATGTCAAAGTTATAACCACGCGCAGAAATACTGCGGGCGAGAGTCACGGTGCATGAGATGTTCTGGTAAACATTATGCAAAAGAATGTACGGAGAATAAAAATGTACCTGCAAAATGCATAAACTGCAAAGAACAACATCCTGCCAAACTACAGAGGTTATGAAGTAGCTAAAACTTTACAACAGTTAAGAAATAAAGCCCAGCAAGTTTCACAAAATCGTGTAACATGAAACGGGCGAAAACAAACCATAAAGCAAGTGGAACTTAGACCATGGTGTCCCTGAACCAAGTTTAAAGGGGCCAAAAAACCACTCTCGATTTCCCTTCGGCCATTGAAAGTTTCACCTTCGAGAAGTTCAAAAACGCAAAAATCAGCCAAATCCCCAGAGCCGTTTTCAAAAAAACACAATTTTAAGATTTTTTGCGCCAAAAATGAGAAAAATCCATTTTTTTTTCTTTGGAATCCCTTAATCTACGTGTCCCTAATTCCTTTGAAGTTTTCTCCAAAGTTGAAAATACATTTGAAATCGCGCCTAAAATTTTGCATGTATAATCGAATGAAATCATTGGTTGCTTGATCACACATAAAGGTGCGTCTGTGTGCGCAAAGCGCGTATTTTCAAATCATTGTTTCAAAAATACACAGTAACCTAGAGAGGGGTGTCAGGCAGTAGTCGACCAGTCAATTTCAAAATAAAATATTAGCTGCGAATCGTTTACTAATAAAGTTCAGGTACGGAGTGTCGTCCGAGCTAACTTCTTTGTGTGGTGTACATTAATTTGTTGTTTGTGTGAAAAAATTCAAAATGCCGCGAAAGTCAAAAGACAAGATGTGGAATGTGGAAGAAAAAGGACAATTATAGGAATATTATAGGCTTGGTGGTATTTATTTGGTGAATACCAAAAATTCCCGGGCGATAAAAAGATCTGAATGTTTTGTGTATTGCAATGATGTGCCAGGATTGGTTGACTATATTAAAGAAAAAAGAGCATTGTAGGAAGTGGATTTGAAATTCGGTCTTAACGGTGGCGGCGGATTTTTGAAAATTTGTTTATCTATTCAATTCAAATTTGATGAAGCTAATGGTAATTCGGATACCAAGAAAGCGAGACAGGAATATCAAGATGGAGTACAAGCCAGGAAATTTAAGGATTCGGGTGTGAGCGAATTGATCATTCTAGGAATTATTTCTGATATGCAAGAAAACTACATGAACGTTCGTACTCTCTGGTCTTGTCTGAATTTGCAATGCATTAACACAATCATTGCTACGGATCTGAAACTAGCCAATATCATGACTGATGTTATGGCGCATTCTTGTCATTTTCCGTGTACGTGGTGTACCGCATCCAATACCGGCAGTAAAAAAACTAATTCCAAGAATTTCCACAATAACATCCACGATCCTATATTTACAGGAAACCCAGACACGCTGATCATCGAAATAATCCCTCCACCTGAACTTCATCTGCTGTTGGGAGTTGTAAACACCCTGTATAACCACGTGCTAAAAGAATTCCAGCACGCTATCGAAGAATGGGCTAAGTCCTGCAATGTATCCAAAGATTTCGTACATGGGGCTTCCGCTTTTGCTGTAAATGCCTGCAAAACTTTGTTAAACAGAATAGATATTCTTCGGGCAAAATGTGCCATCCATTGTTTGAAGTATGTCAAATGTTTTAGTGACTTTTCAAATGTCGTGAATTCGTGTTTTTCAACTTTTCTTGACGAAAAATTTGAGGTTTATGTTTCGCAATTCAAAACAAGTTATCTAGACATCGGAATATCAACCACTCCGAAAGTACATGCTGCCGTTTTTTTTTCACGTGCCATATTTTTGCCGCAAAATGGACTGTGGACTCGGTTACTATAGCGAACAAGCGATGGAGTCCGTTCATCACGACTTCAAAAATACATGGGTGAATTACAAAGTAAATCGCACACATCCAGATTATAATACTAAACTACTGAGAGCTGTACGGGAATATAACACCCGTCATGTTTAAAGAATGATTTTTGATATTCAATATAGGGCCAAGAGTGACCCTGTAAAGAGTGACTAGAAATTTGAATGTATTTTATCATGATGATGAGAGAGGACTAGTTCTAATGACTCCAAAAATTATTTCTTTAAAATACAATTTATCCAACATTATTTATATCTCGCTATTAGATAGTTTTATCCACTTCGATCAATTTGTCCGTTGGATGTGTTACTCAAAGGTATTTTTAACTCAAAGATTGAGTATGGTCTCGTTGTACGAGTATATGGTGGAACGTATGTCACTAGCATTAAACCTTTAACAATAGCACAGAAATTCGCTTTAAGAATTATTTTTAACAGTAATAGTATTGGCCATTGTTTTACATTATTCCAGAAGAGTCGGGTGATACTTCTTCGGTATTTATATGTTTATAAAGTTTTAATACTTTTCTTTTCGCGTAGCGGGTATAAAATAGTGAAAACTAACTTGTCCAATTTACGGATAGAGCTTATTTCTTTGTTCAAGTGATCCATCTTTTTTAAACAAATTAGCAATAGCTATTCAAAAAAACAATCAATCAAACGCTTTGGTGTTTTGTTGAAAGAATGGTTATTTAAGTAGGATGATATTGAGAGTTCGTTAAATAATAACTCAATTTGGTCAAAAATGTAGTTAAGGAAAATATGCTTAGCACGGCAGAAATAGAAACAGGTGTGACAGTAAACATTATGAATGTAAACACATTTAGCGAAATAATGGGGCCAAACTCAAAAACAGATATAACTTGTATAAAGTTGTAATTTTTTTGTAGAAGTAGAACTAAACAACCAGTGGGAGAAGCACATTTGAAAAATATAATAAATGAATGAAATTAGAAACAATTAATTTATTTATTTATCAATTAAACAAGGGATTACAAAGTATGATAATTTAAAAAAAGATTAAACAAAATAAAATTTAAAATTACTGAGTCATATAATTAAAAGATTTAGAAAACCATTAAATTAGAAAAATAAATAGAATAAAAACGAACTAACACAAACAGAACGATATTATATACAATCATGTTTTCTTCATCCGACTTTTAAACAACTCTCTTGACGTTGAAATAAAAATGGTTGCTTATTTTTAATGTTGTTATTCCAAAACGGAATACGTAAATCTGAACGCACAAGTCATATATGTCTACTCGGTAAGGTATAGAAATTCAATTACAAAAGACGCAATGCAAAAATCAAGAATTGCTTTTGAATACTTTAAATTCTATCAGAATGCTTTTGTTGGATTGGACCATACAAGTAGCGTACAGGATTTTATAGTGAGTGGATCACAAAATTTCCTCCAATTGCGTTTAATGAAACCTAATAAAGAGTACCCTTTACTTATTACGTAGCCTATATGCTCCTCCTCCTTGGAGCATCCAATAAAACATATGGCGCCACTGCGCAAGATATCCGCATTCTACAAAATGCCGACATTTTCAAATCATCAGCGTACATAAGACACTTGCAAAACTTGAAACATTGGACGATATCATTAATAAAAAATTGTGAAATGTAATGGTCCAAGATGGTTGCCTTGTGGAATATCAGAGAGTATATTCAATGCAAAAGCTCAGTAAGATGCAATCTAATTAAGTGCAGAACACATCAACCTGGCCACGGTTTGCTACTGTGTCAAATAATACGTCACTTGAAAATACCATCAACTTTGTATTTGTTAATTTACCTTGAATAAAACCATGTTGACGTAAACTGTTTCTATTTTCAGTATGATATTCTATTCTAGAATTAACTAAAGAATCGCGAAGCTTAAGTAATATAAATAATCGAAATGGCTCTATAATACGTCATATCCCTCCTTCTGCCGGATTTGAAAATGGGAATAATAAATAATTTTTTCCAAATGTCATGAAATACTTCACTCGATAGACTGAACTTAAATAAATAATACAACGGTTACCCCATAGAAAGCGCACCTTCAGTCAATATCAAAAGTGAGATAAAACCTAAGATATTTAAACCTTCCAACCCAATGATAATTTCTGAGGAATTAAATTGAATTGTAACATATAAATTGTTGCAACCGACAATGTCATCTGAAGAGTTCAACAAATCGGAACCATTAAAATAGCTCTAAGAAAACTTGCAAATGCGTTACAGTTATCACGTGCACCCGAAAAAGAAGCATTATTTAAGTAATAATCCTCGAACAGCCCTGTGATTTTCTGTTTTTATTTATGAATGCAAAAAATCGTTTCGGGTTTGACGAAATTTCACTTTCTATCTATAAAAAATACATTTTGTAAGGAAAACCGTTGAGGAATTTATACTCTGCATAATTTGCGATAATTAAATTGCAATAATAAGTGCAGAAACAAGTGTTGAATTAGTATCATATTAATTTTTATATTTAAGATACTAAAAATAATAAAAATAGTCATAATAAAAATTTACTGTGGAATTTGCAATCGGGTACATCTCCAGGTGATAGGGGGATGCCTTCAACGATTCACCGGAGGGAAGGTGGGAAATAAAATACCACTAGCGAACCAAAACTTGCGAGACGTGTCTGTTCACCAGGAAATGCGGCTTCAGACAGCGTCTGTTCCTCTTGTCAGAGGCGGCTGATTTCTTACCTGGCAGTAGGTAGAAAATGCTAAGGGAACCAACATGAGCAGTGGTTCATAAAAATATATGGTGTAGGAATTCAGGCATCCAGTACCGGCAACCTTGCCTCGGGAGCAAGTGGACTCGCAGTGGTGCACTTGGCAGTTGGGTTCATTCAGATAACACTACAAGTAGTGCTACTGCTGTGGCAAATTTGGCTGCAGTAGCGTTAAACATAAGGAGAAATGAGATGACCTTTTCAAAAGGGTAACTGAATCTCAAGATTGCCTATAAAAATAAGTATTATGGGAGACACTAATTCGATTTTTTCTTCTCCAAATATTTCAAGCGCAGTTCGTTCAAAAACCTAGAAGAAGTTTGAAAGCTGGCTATGAAAATAATGAAGTCTGCAGTGAATATTACACAGATGAAGAACTCGAAGAATTAGAAACAGGGTCTGATCGCCAGTGTACACTAGCGGTAAGAAAACCAAGAAAATTCGCTAAGAAAGCAGAATCATCGCCAGAATATGTTGGGCAAGGAAAGCAAATATCAAAATTATGTAACTTCTCAACTCAGCACAACGGTACCTATTAACATTGTAAATATCAAAGACTATCCGACTGCCAAAGCTCTGATCACATCAATAACGGACAAGGGCTTCAAGCTGATAGCACTAAATAACGATGCCTGGAAGGTAAATGTCCCAGATTCAGTTGCTTACAAAAAACTAACTATGAAGCTTAACGCTGAGAAATCTCAGTGAAATACTTATGAAGACAACCACGAAAGACCAATTAAGGTTGTGGCTAGATAATTACACCCAACAGCTCATTCATTTTGAAACCAATTATGACATCACAGACATTTTCCAAAGTTGGTTTGTAATCGCAGTTATTTCAAGGATTACCAAAAACACAAATATTAAATGATTATTTCACGTATCAAGAACCGCTTCTATGTTTATTTGGAGGTTATTGTACTGTTAGACCTTCGACCTTCAATTTGTTTTTCAATCTATCTACATATGTAGGTCCGCGAGGCAGCAATAACAAACAATAATTTCTTCTTTCCACGATGTTTTTTGACTTGTCAAATTACAAGAGGCCCCCATCAGTTAGGGACCCAGGTAGGTCTTGTGGTGGGTCCTGATATAGTATACCTAGACATGATTTTTGTCAAAACACATTAGAGGATCGTAATCTTGTTTTATAAATTCCAAAATTTTTGTGAATTTTTCAAGAGCATTTAATGCAAAAAAAAAATGCTCTGTTTACTCTTCGGCCAGTGCAGCTCAAAATGAAAGAAATGTTTCTTCGTCAGGAAGCTTTAAATAAATCAATGTTATAAAAATATTTTTTTGATAAAATTTTAGTAATTTAAAAGATAGAAAAATTCTCAACGTCAGGGCACTTCTGGAACCGTCGCTGGAAGTGTCAGCATACGAGCCGATGGTGATCAACGGCTGAATAGGCGTTCCGCGATTAGGATGACCCGAAACCGTAAACTATTTTACCAGTGACCACATTGGCAAATTTATCACGTGTTCCCATGAAATGGACGCCACAGTACAATATGCACCACATACAAATTTACACACACAATCAGATGACGATTCTCCTACCATAATTCGGAATATAACAATACAATCAGATACATTAACACAATAGCTTACACACATTTTTCAAAACACACTTACACAATACGATGCAACATTTGGTGAGATTCACAATTTTGTATATTGTGCTGCTATGCCTGCGGTTAAATTTATGAGTGGTACAGTTATCAATTCCAATTATCCTAACGTATCACCTTTAATGCGAGGTTGGGAGCGCAGACTGCAGGATAAGATTGAGAGAATTCGTCAGGATCTGGGATCCAACAATGAATACTAAATCGATCAAAGAGACTGGTAAGGCTCGCTCGTCACAAATATTACACAAAAAACACAAATAGACTCAACACACGAATCTTCAAACAACACAATCATTCAGTATATAGATACACTTACATAAAAACACTCGGCTTTGTCCAGTCGTATTGCACGAAACAGGCGAAGTCGAGACAGAAAAATATAGAACAAAATATTCTCACAAAATGAGGAAACTTTCTATAGAAAACTTGCAAAACACGATACAGAGAACGCTGATGCACAGCCATCTTCATCTGCATATTTAGCCAGGTTTTGGTCTGGAATCTGGGAAACAGGTGTCTAACAGAATAGTGAGGCATCTTGGATCACAGATGAGGCGACCAGAACACACATTATACCATAAATGATTTTCCCGAGTATGACACAAAACACACTTACAGACATCACAAATCATACACATAATTGGAAAGCCCCCAGTACAGACAAAATTCAAGATTATTAGTACAAGAAACTCGTGGGTGTGCGCATGCATATTTAACTAAACATATAAACAAGTGTATAGCAAATCCGCAGGAGATAGATTGAACAGACGGCGTTGCGTATATGTTACCGAAACAAAATAATGTCACGGATTACAAAATGCATTTCGCACCACATACAAACACACATAATAGATCATAATATATTAGCGGAGCAACAAAAGGATGTTTACCAGAGTCACAATGCTGTAAAGAATAATTACCAAAAAGCTTTTAACTCTGTTCCTCACTCATGGTTGGTAAAGGTTTCGCAGTTATACAATATCATTCTTTTTCTGCAGCATGCCATGAGCCACTGGAGAACGACCCTACAACTGTCTTTCAACACTTGCAAAATTACAACAAAAAAAAAACCACTTTAGAAGAGGTATATTTCAGGGAGACTCTTTGAGCCCTCTCTGGTTTTGCCTCTCTCTAAATTCACTCTCAAACAATCTAAACAATACAGGACACAATTAAGGACACAAAATTAGACACAACACACAAGTTTTACATACAATATCACACTTAATGTATTTGGATGATATTAAGCTGTACGCATCAACAAAAACACATATTCAGTTACTAACACAAATAGCATATACATTTTCTAATGACATCAAAATGCAGTTTGGTTTGGACAAGTGCAGGACACAGCTAATCAACGGAGGGCGACAGATGTTTGGTGGTATAGAACTTGAGGATGGTTCGATAATTGAATGAAATATCTTGGCTTCCTTCAATCTCGCTATATAAATCATACTAGCACCAAAACACAAAGAATACACAAATACAAAAACAGATTTACACATATACTCAAAACATACTTAGAGCAATAAATACATACGCAATCCCAATTCTGACATATACATTCCGTATTATACGCTGGACAGAAACTGATCTTCAAATATTAGAAAGATTAACACATACCACACTCACAAAACACAGAAAACATCACCCACAATCTGCAATAGAAAGGCTGACCCTACCTAGGAAAATAGGTGGAAGAGACCTAATAGACATCATATCACAAAATCATATACAAGCTCCGGGAATACTTTTACACTAAACAAAACACATCACCACTACATAACGCAATAGTTAAAGCAGACACAAAACACACACCATTAAACTTAACACATCCCATTAAACCATTCGGATAGTTCAAATGAATCTAGTAATATTACTATGATCAGGATAAAATGTTAGCATGGTTTCAGAAGTCGCTCCATGGAAGGCATTAACATGACCTAAGCCTAATTCATGTCGACAATGAAGCGTCGAAAAAATCACTAATTATTGGAGATGTCCTTCCGGAGACTGAAGGATTCATGCTATCTATTCAGGATCAGGTAATCAACACGCGGAATTATTAGAAATTCATTATACACGATACACATACACAATCAAACTGCTGTAGGCGTTGTGGCAGTGCATCAGAAACCATACAACACATCACTAGTGCTTGCTAGTCTCTTGCTCAGGTGGATTATTTGCACCGGCACAATCAGATATCACATAATACACCAAAAATTAGCCATTAAATACAAACTCACAAATACAAACAGACCATCGTTACCTTATTACACATATTGTTGAATTATTAAGTGTGAGAGAGTCTTTATTTTGCTTTTTTGTTTTTAATGCTAGCCGCTTGTGGCGTTCTCTTTCTTATGTACTTTCTTTTGTTAGCTTTTAATAAATACCTGGTGAATGGACGCTTGTCATTTTTTTTGCGTTATACTTCTTTTTATTTAAGTCTATAATCCAGCGTTTTAAAATTCGATCTGTAAAATTTGTTATTTCCTTTCTACACATCGAATAATAATTTTTACAACTGATCGATTTGAATAGTGAGTAGAAAACCTAAACATATTCTGATGATTATTTATTTTGCGTCGAACAAAGAAGAAAAGAAAAAATATTCTCTACTCAGTCAATTCAATACTACGAAATATTCTATTCGTTATTCAAACAAAGGAGAGAGTGAAACTTAAGAATGGAAGATTAATTTTGTTTAAGTTGCGCATAAGGAAAATAAAATTTGTCGTTTTACACCAAATTATCTAAAAATATTCGAATTTTTGGCCAAAATTATCACTGTTCGAACTCAATTCTTGATATAGCCCCAAAAATAAATCAAAACAATTTTTCACCTTTAATAAAACTTGTACATTAAATTTCTATTCAAAAATTATTCACTAATTATTCATTCAGCAGTGAACAAAACAGAAGAAAAATATATTTCTATTCTATTCAGTAGATCGATTCTCTCATTTTATTTCTTTTCTTCGCTCATTATTTATTTGTTACTGAATAGTATCAGAACCTTCTAGAGTAAAGAGCCATAATCTTAATGGGTGTTGGGTGCGTCTCAATAGGGTAGGGGTTGACCGTCTATATCCATGTATCTCGTGGTCTATATTCCAACGCTGCAACTATGTAGAAACCACCAAATGTGTCTAGTATACCTCCACGTGGTAACACCCGGGCAACGATGTGAAGCATCGGCGAAATACTAGAGGCGAGTGCAATACACTATAAATGAGCAATGAGCAGAACAAATAAGGAAACTAATACCCCAGGTGGTACACCTGTTGCTCAGGTAAATCCACCCTCTTCGGAGGTCGGTCTCATGGATTCTGGGGGAGACCAGCCATTGCTATACTACAATTATTTTAACCAATCCCAAGACATGTTGGTGAATAAACAAGCTCATTTGAGTGAAATAGAAAAGGATAATTCACATCCCTTCCAGAGGAGTAACAAAGTCGCGTATTCTCCGAAAAGAGGCGGTAGTCCCTCCATTGAGGCCAGCAGCCACAATACTCGTTTTACAAACGAAGAAAAGCTTCACAATGAATTGTGTAAAGCTAATAATGCATTAGTTGAAGCCAACAATATAAATAAGCAACTGAATGTTACAATTGCATGGATGCAGGAGTGTATGAAGACGCTTGAAAACGAAGTTAAAGCTCTTAAGACAAAGGAGGACATCGGTTCTACTCCTAACCAGAATACAACTCCACAAGAGTATCATACGGATGAAGAAGAACTAGCTCGAGAAACTGAGTGGATTAGAGTTAAAGGTGGGAGAAAAAAAAGGAGACGGAATAATACGCCCTCCCCACCTCAATTAAAGGATAATGTTCCAAATATTATCCAGAAACAACCAAAAAAAATACCTCCACCACCACCAATAGTAATAGATGAAGTCAAAGACTACGATGTACTCTATGAAAAAATAAAAACCATAACTGCTACTGATAAGTTTAATGCAAAGGTGATGAATGGAAACACCATCAAAATAAACTTAGAAGATGCTGAAACATACAGAAAATTGACAAAAATGTTAAATGAAGAAAAACGTGCTTGGCACACGTTTGAAGATAAACAAACCAGACCAATTAGGGTCATGGCTAAAAACTTACACTCTACGTGTAAGCCGGATAAAATAATTGATGACCTGAAAGCAAAAGGATTTAAGGCAACTGAAGCATCGATTAAGCTAAAACGGAGAGGCAAAGTACCTCTCAACATGTTTATGTTGACCTTCGATACTGATGAAGATATCGAAAAAATTTATCAAATTAAGTACATCTTGGGGTGCAAAGTGGTTATTCAGCCTCTAAGAAGGTCTAAGCTTATACCACAATGTAAACAATGTCAAGCCTATGGACATACACAAAAATATTGCAATAGGGAACCTAGGTGTGTCAAATGTTTAGGTAAACATCATACCAAAGATTGTGTAAAAGCCCAAAATGTTCAACCTAAATGCGTTCACTGTGGAGAAAACCATCCGGCTAACTACAGAGGATGCAGCGTTGCTATTGAACTGCAAAATATCAAAAATAAGAACGTGATTGCAAAAAATCCAAGTTCATTCAGGAAACAAGCGGTTAAGATGAACCGACCCGAAGTAAATCGTAGAGTGTCGGGAACTACTCAAGGACAATTTGGTAAAATGACTTATGCTCAAGTAATGATGAGCAACGGAAATCCAGGAAAAACTGCTCAAAATGACGATATAAGTCAAACACTTAAATTAATTTTAAGCAGACTAAATACATTTGATGAGCGATTACAGAAACTAGAGTACAGCACTAAGGGAGCCATCCCTAAACAGAAAAATGGCCCAAGATCTTAGAATCTTATGTTGGAATGCCAATGGACTGATGCAACATCAACAAGAACTGCAAGTGGTCCTGGACACAGAAAAAATCGATGTATGTCTCATCACGGAAACACACTTCACTAGACAATCAAACATTAAATTTAAAAATTATCAAATATATCACACTATTCACCCTGGAAACACTGCTAAAGGAGGTAGTGCTGTTATAATTAGAAATAGTATTCATCACTATGAGGAGTTAAAATATGAAACGGAAGAAATACAAGCAACTGCTGTTATTGTCAAATCCAAAAGTAGTTATATTTGTATTGCTAGTATTTACTGCCCACCGAAGCACTCAATGAAAGAAAAAGATTATCTCGAGTTCCTCAGTAAATTAGGAAAACGATTTGTACTTGGAGGAGACTTTAATGCAAAAAATGTCCACTGGGGATCCAGATTAACAACAACTAAGGGTAAAGAACTCCTAAAAGCTATCAGAAAATGCAGTTGTGAAGCCCTCTCAACTGGAAAACCAACCTACTGGCCAACTGATCCAAACAAAGTGCCAGATCTGATTGATTTCTTTATAATAAAGAACATATCTGTAAATTATGTACAAGTAGATGAAAGCCACGACTTAAACTCTGATCATTCACCAATACTTCTAACGTTAAGTGAAAAAATCATTCAGAAAGAAAGAAACCCTTTCCTAGTAAATAATCACACTAATTGGGCATGCTTTAGACTATCGCTAGACGAAAAAATTAACTTAATGGTTCCATTAAAGACTGAAGAACAATTAGACAAAGAAGTTCACAAATTTGTAAACGATATACAGCAATCAGCTTGGGAAAATACTCCTGAAATTAAAACGAAAATCAAGGGAAACTATTACCCTATGGAAATTAGGGAACTCCTCGCAGAAAAAAGAAGAGCGAGAAGAGTATGGCAACAAACAAGGGCCCCCCAAGATAAAACTCATTTGAACAACCTCACTCAACAATTAAGAAGAGAGATCAAAGAATTGAAAGATGAATCAATCAGCAACTATTTAAGAAAATTAACTAATGATAACAGTACTGATTATTCTCTTTGTAAAGCAACCAAAAGAATCAAAAGACCAATAATGCAGATTCCCCCAATAAAAATAGCAGGTGAGAAATGGGCTAGAAATAATGAAGACAAAGCTCGAGAATTTGCCGAACACCTCGAAAAAATATTCCAGCCACATGAAGACCAAACGTTGGAAGCCGAGATAATAACTGAACAAGCTGTGCAAGAAAGTAAAGAAATCCTACCCACAACACCAAAAGAAGTCATGCGTGAGATAACAGCTAATATGAATACGAAAAAAGCTCCTGGGTACGATCTTATTACTACAGAAATTTTAAAAGAACTGCCAAGGAAAGCTCTGGTGAAACTCACCAATCTTATAAATGCAGCATTTAGAATCAAATGTGTACCAAGCTTATGGAAAATTGCAGAAGTAATTATGATCCCAAAACCTGGGAAACCACCACACATAACATCGTCTTATAGGCCAATTTCGCTATTGCCAGTCATGTCCAAACTCTTTGAGAAGCTTCTGGTAAAAAGATTAAATCCGATAATCGAGAGTAAAAACTTGATCCCAAATCATCAGTTCGGTTTTCGCAACCAACACTCAACAATTGATCAAGTACACAGAATAACCAGTATAATTGAGAAAGCATTAGAGGAGAAAAAAGTCTGTTCAACAGTATTTCTAGACGTTGCACAAGCGTTTGATAGAGTGTGGCATGAAGGACTTAACCACAAGTTAAGGAATCTTCTACCAATGCAATTTGCTAAGATACTAGAATCATACTTGAAAGATAGGTTCTTCAGGATTAAGTTAGATGATACATTTTCTGAATTGAAAGAAAGCAATGCAGGAGTTCCACAGGGCAGTGTATTAGGGCCGGTTTTATACCTACTATATACTTATGATCTTCCTGCATTAGAAAACAACACAGTGGCAACTTTTGCAGATGATACGGCGATCTTAGCTGTTGGAAAAAGCAACGAAGAATCAACACAGAAGTTACAATCAGCTATAACTCAAATATATAAATGGACAAAAAGATGGAGAATAAAACTAAATGAAGCTAAATCAGTTCACATCAACTTTACAAACAGACGAATCGAACATATTCCGATTACCATAAATCGGGAAATAATACCGCATGCGAACACAGCTAAGTATCTCGGCATGACCCTGGATGCTAAACTACGATGGAAAGCACACGTCAAGAAGAAAAGTGAAGAATTAAGACTTAAATACAGAAAAATGTATTGGCTGATGGGAAGGAACTCTTCTTTATCAACATACAACAAGCTTCTACTTTATAAGCAAATATTGAAACCGATTTGGACTTATGGTATTCAGCTTTGGGGTTGTACCAAACAGAGCAACGTAAATATCATCCAAAGATTTCAGAATATGGTATTAAGGAACATCGTTGATGCACCTTGGTATGTTAGGAACAATGACCTTCATAGGGACCTTAAAATGAACCTCATCTTAAATGAAATCCAGGAAAAAGCACGGAGACATGAAGAAAGGCTCCGCCAACATGTGAACATTGAGGCAACTCAGCTCCTAAGCATCACGAATTTAGTTCGCAGACTTAAAAGAACCAAACCTTTTGAGCTGGTGTGATTGTCAGTTTAAGCAGCATTATGCTGATCTAAAATCCACAACAAAGATGTGGTTTACATCAATTTACCAAACACTATGGAATGCCAATGGGAAGAAGCCATAGATTAATTTAAGTTAGTAAATTAAGTCAGAAACAAATTGCTAATTAGTCCAGGAGACTAGATTGTAATTACATAAAATAAATAAATAAAATTTATTTTAAATTAAAAAAAAAAAAAAAAAAAAATAATAATCTTAATGACGTATTTTTTAGAAGCTTTTTAGTGGTATAACTTTTCACTGATTTCCATAGGAATCCATAGTAAAAATGGTGTTTTTTAGCTTAAAGTTTTCCAATGAAAAAAGCAAAAATATTATAAAATGTTTATATAAAAGTTTTCTACATATCTTTAAGAACAATATACAAGAAGGCCATATTGGTATTAAGTAAATATTAATTTTAAATATTGGTATTAAGGTATTAAGTAAATATTAATTAAAATATTAAAATTAAATTATTTCTAAAATATATTTTTTCGAACTTTCATTTTGAAAAATACATCAAAGTTGGCTCTGACAAATTAAAAACATACCCTCTTAATTTATCTTTAGTCTTACTAGTGTACGTAAGATGTCTAAAATGGTTACAGAAAAATACGAAAAAAAATTATTTAATCACAAAATTATCACACGTTCCTATATTTTGTGAATTTGTTTTGCTTTTCCTACAATTTTTGAACTTAAAATTTCCCCAGGTGGTAATTTTTGGTACGATTTTTCCAAATTTTTACGGACATCACTGCCATCTATGTAATGTATATTGACTTAATAACCAAACGAATCGTAGTAAGCTTTTATTTTAATTTGACCAGAATTCTGTTGTTATGAATTTTTTTTAATATTTTGGTTTAAATAAATCAATTATTACAAGAAAATGAAAACGATATTCATATATGTTGAAATTCAAACATTTATGAAAGTATCTCAGAAATCATAATTAAGAATTTGTAACGTTTTCATTTAAAAATTTGTCTTAGGAAAAAAAGTGATTTCCCATATGTTTTGTGTGTTTTACTATGAAAAGTTTCGTTTTTTCCTCGTTTCTAATTCCCTTATAAAAGCTCAGATTTTTTGATTATGGCTCTATAAAATACAGGGTGCTCTGATAGTATTCGTGAATTTTTGGTTTACTATTTTGATCGAAGAAGAGAAAAGAAAATTCACTTAAAACTAGAAGTAAGGGAATAAAAACAAAATGAAGAGTAATTTTAAACGCTGCTATAATCACATCAGGTTATGGGCCCAGACTCACTTAAATAATCAAAGGAAAAAGTATTAAAAAGTTTAATTTGTTAAAATTCTTGGTTAACGAGTTTATTGTAATTATTTTTTTTTCTGTGTAAAAAGACAAAAAAAAAAAAAATTGTAAAATGGCGGCAACGTTTGCGTCCATAGAGAAATTGCGTGGAAGAGATACCTATGATACATGGAAATTTGCTGCTCAAGCATATCTTCAAATGAAAACCTTTGGAATCTTGTTGAGGGCACATGCAAGGAAATTGATCCAGTAAAGAAAAAAACTGAAGATTCAAAAGCCAAGGCATCGATTATTTTATTAGTGAACAGTGTGAATTTTTCACACATTCAAAAAGCAAATACGGCGAAGGATGTTTGGGACGGTTTAAAAGTAGCGTTTGAAGATTCTGGTCTACTTCGTCGTGTAGCACTCTTGCGTGAACTTGTTTCAACCAGACTGGTGAATTCCGGTTCGATGGAATTTTTCGTCAACAAATAAATATGACCGCTCACAAGTTGAAAGGTACCGGCATGGAAATAGACGATGAATGGATTGGCGCACATTGTTGTTGGCCGGATTAAGCGACAAGTACAAGCCCATGATTATGGCGATAGAGAGTTCTGGTAAAAAAATTTCCGCTGACTTAATAAAAACCAAGCTACTTCAAGAATTTCGTTTGGATGATAGAGTTGAGGGCTCTGCCTCTGCATCAGCCATGTACGTAAAGCCATCGAAGTCAAATAATTATCAGAAGAAGAAGAAACAAGTAAAGGACGGGAAATGTTTCGGATGTGGTGAAGTTCGTCAAAACAAATGTCCGAAAGCGAAGATGGCTAGACATTCGTCAGTTTTTTCGTGTTTGACGGCATGCAATCTTAAATCGACTGAGTGGTATGTAGACTCTGGTGCCTCTGCACACATGACATGTGAACAAGGTTGGATGGAAAATCTCAAACCAGTGTCAGAATCAGGAGAGGTCACGATTGCAAATCAATCAAAATTGCAAAGTTTTCGACAAAAACAACAAATTACTGGTTGAGGCAAAAGTAAATGCAGGGTTGTTCAAAGTGACACAGACGAGTGAAACATGTTTGAGAGCCAAAGTTGAGGATTCATGGGAATTATGGCATCGTCGTCTAGGACATGTAGGCCACGATAGCTTGATGAGATTACGGAATGGTTTTGTGGACGGGATGAGTTTTGTCGTTGGTCAACAGGACAAGTGTGAAGCTTGTTTAAAGGGGAAACAGACTCGCCTTCCGTTCAAGGACAGCAATTTTTGGGCGGCTCGCGATTTTTTGTGACTTTCTTGGATGATTTTAGCCGCAAGATTTCCGTGTATTTCATCAAGAACAAATCAAACACCTTGAATGTTTTCAGGGAGTTCAAAGCATTTGCGGAGAATCAAACGGGTCACAAAATCAGAACGTTGCGTTCAGATAATGGAACAGAGTACTGCAACAAGGAGTTTTCTAAGTTCCTCTGAGATTCGGGGATACAGCATCAAACAACTGCACCGTATACGCCAGAGCAAAACGGCAAGGCGGAAAGGATGAATCGAACATTGATCGAACGTGCGAGATGTATGCTTTTTGACGCAAAGCTTGACAATAGATTTTGGGGTGAAGCTGTCAACACAGCGGCTTATCTTGTGAATCATTCACAATATCGTGGGGCTATCGATAAAACGCCCGAAGAAATTTGGTCCAACAAAAAACCTGATTTGTCCAACTTGAAAGTGTTTGGATGCAAGGCAATGGTATATGTTCCGAAACAAAAGTGCCAGAAATTTGATTCGAAATCAAGGGAATACATCATGGTCGGCTACAGCGAGAATTATAAAGGCTATCGAGTTTTTGATTTGGAAAAATTACGAGTGGATGTCAGTCGTGATGTCGTTTTTCTGGAGGATCAACGCTGTGAAAACAAGGTAATTGATTGTAACGAATTTTCTAGTCATTTTTATCCATTCGAAGGCGATAGCAATGAAGTGGAGGATGAGGCAATTGTTACAACAGCAAGTTCAGAAGGCGTCTGGATATCAAAATAGTGAGAATCTAATAGATGAAGATTTATTTAACGTTTCGGGTAGTAATGAACCGTCAAATGAGGAAGTGAACGATGTTTCGTTACAACCGCGTCGTTCATCGAGAGAGCACAAGTCGACGAAAAGTAATGATTTCGTTTATGTTGTATCACGTGTTCAATTGGATGATAGAGCAAATAGGTTTTCAAGACCAAGTCGAACGAGAAAGGAGTGGTAGATCGGTACAAGACTCTTTTGGTAGTGAAGGGTTGTGCTCAGCGTAAGGGCATTGATTATGAGGAGACATTTCACCCGTAGTTCGCTACTCGTCGATACGGTTTTGATTGCGGTAGCTGTGAGATACGATTTAGAGATCGATCAGATGGATGCGATTACAGCGTTCCTTCATGGCGATTTAAGCGAGGAAATCTATATGATTCAACCTGAAAAGTTTAGTAATGGAAGTCAACGTGTTTGTTGTATGAAGAAGTCTTTATACGGACTCAAGCAGTCCAGTCGTGTATGGAATCAGCGTTTGGACACTGCTTTGAAGAATTTTGGCATGAAATGCTCAAATTACGATGCATGCATTTACTATCTTAAAGATGGTAGTAGATGTTGATTGTGGCAGTATATGTTGACGACTTGCTCATTTTTTCCAACGACAAAGTTTTGAAAGCTGATTTGAAGTTGTGTCTACAGAAACAATTTAAAATGAAGGACATTGGCGAGGCCAAATGTGTGTTGGGCATGCAAATTACGCGAGACCGCAAGTCGGGAACGATTTCGATAAATCAAAGCCAGTATATTCAAAAAATACTAGAACCAAATGGTCGATTGTAATATTACAATCGACCATTTGGAAACGTTCTAGTATTTTTTGAATATTCCAGCTGATCCAAATCAGAAACTTACTTCAGAAATGTCGCCGAAGAATGAGTCAGATCGCGAATCCATGAAGAATGTGCCATATCAAGAAGCAGTTGGGAGCTTGTTGTTTGCTGCCCAGGTATCACGACCAGATATACAGTTCGCGGTAGGAGCTGTCAGCAGATTCAATAACAATCCAGGCGTTGCTCATTGGTTGGCAGTAAAGCGGATCATGCGATATTTGAAAGGTACAATCGAGATGAAATTGACTTATTCAAAAAATGGAAATGAAGTAGTGCAAGGTTATTGCGATTCAGATTGGGCAAATGATTCAGTAGATCGACTTTCGACAACAGGATATGTATTCAAACAGCAAGGTGAAGCAATTTCATGGGCGTCAAAGAAGCAACCAACAGTTGCTTTGTCTACAACAGAGTCCGAATACATGGCTATGTCTTTGGCAAGGCAAGAGGCTATTTGGTGGCGGGGTACATTACAGGAGTTGCTAGGGGAAAATAAATGTTCAACCATTATACACTGCGACAACAAAGGAGCGATCCAACTAACGGAGAAGACAGCTTTTTCACCCAGAACAAAGCATATAGATGTTCGTCATCATTTTCTGCGCGAGAAGGTTAATGACAAGGTTTTTAAATTTGTTTAGTGAGAGAGTCTTTATTTTGTTTTTTGTTTTTAATGCTAGCCGCTTGTGGCATTCTCTTACTTATGTACTTTCTTTTGTTAGCTTTTAATAAATACCTCGTGAATGGACGCTTGTCATATTTTTTCTTTTTATTTAAATATAAAATCACATCACATATATACCCGAAACAGTTTTGGAACACAATAATTATAAATTATATTATGATAGGAGCATCATCACTGATCTAATAGACCGGATATTACACTAACATATAAAAAAAACGAAACCACAAACACAATAGACATCACAATACCAAACACACATAATTTACAACACAGTTACACATAAAATATCACAAAATACACAACATTAGCGAATGAGGTACGGCAGATGTGGGGAATGGACAGTGTCATTAACAATAGCTTTAATACACTTCAACAACTCACAAACAAGTGTATGAGACTTCATTGGGCAGTAATTTTGAGAACGTGTGGTTTAGTCCGCAAGTTTCTGAATACACAACCAATTGCAAACACACAATATCAAACAGCACAAACAATTAATACAACATATCCATCCAACAACGCCTAACTATGGTCTTGTTTCTTTGCAGTCGTTCATAGAAGGTAAAAATCTCAGCACAAGCTGAAAGTGAACCCTTTAATGGAACAATAGCATAATAATAATAATATGCACATAGACTGATAAAATGCATGCTAGGTCTATTCCTTGTTTTGTTTTTCTGCCACTTCCTTTAAAATGTCCTGGCACCTCGTGAACAAGTCCATAAACCAAACCCACAAAGGTACTTATCTCTGTTTTATTTGAAAATTTTAGTTAACATAAATATCGTTTTTGTTAGCATTACTATACAGGTAGTAAAAATGTACATTTTTATATTTATCTCTTAACGATTACAATTTATGCAATCAAATTCGATAGTCAACGAAGTCAAAGGCCCAAAATGAAGCAGAATAAGCCATCGATATTTTACCATCAGTAGTTTTAGTATTTAAAAGACATCACGGATTTTCTTAAATTTGGATACCATTTCTTCATTATCTCAGATCAGAATGCTCATCAAGCACATCATATAAATGTTCTGTGGTAAAATTCATCACATAGATTTTGTGGTTTCTTAGGTGACATCTTACAATAACGCTGAATCGCCGGTGATCCAATGGCCAATGCCAGTATTTTTCTGCATGGTACAATTATGGCCACCGTACCAGCGGTGTCCTGTCGGCTGGTCGATATCACTTTTAGGGACAAAAAACAACATTTTCACAAATTTTAAGCCAGTAGAAAGCTATTTTAACAAAAGCTCGAGTATTATGTACCGTTATCAAAAATGAAATAATTTTCGTTTAGTAAGATATTTATCTGATTAGTCGAAAATTTTAAAAATGTATTTAACGGAATTCTTCAAAATTTAAATGGGTCAAACAAGCGTCCATTGAACCTAACAAAACCTAGGAAATGCAATTATACTCTATTTTAGTGGCGTGAGTCATCTCAACCGTTACGGTGGCTGTTTACGAGTTCCAATTTGTAAGTATTTGCAAGTTTGGAATCATTTTTGGGCTATTTCTCCAGCCCTATATAATACAGGGCACTTTAATTTGAAATTCCCTCATCTGACAATCATGTGTATGACTTTTTTACATCTGTTGCAACATACATATTCAGTAAATGACCAAACAAAATGATGAGCGAATGTTCGCTTTTTAACTGGTCCGTCTCGGCTATGTCGCCAACTCAAAAATTTAAAATTTGGTCCTAATGTGGCAATCGTTTTGTTTTCTATTTCGTTCTTAATATTGAAGGTTCTGTCTTTCATTCTGAATTTTAGAGTAAATAGGAACGTTTGCTCGAGCGGAACGAAACACATATCACTGTATTTGAAATTTAAGCTTTGAGATTTGATTATGGAAAGAGACACAGTTCAAAAGTTATCCACTTGAAAATTAATCATCAGGGTTCAATTCTAAATTATGGGTTATAACGGACGGATTTGGAAAGCCTAATGTGCCCTTTTACACCCTATATGGTGTTTATGCGAGCCAATCTCTTAGATTCGTGTTATTGGGGATAGGTTAGGATCTTTTTCCCCATATATTAACCCCCATATAAATCCCAAACTTCTCACCGATTCTTTAACAGCCTTCTAAGAAAGACAAATTTGCTAAAAATTTGCTCAATAAAATGACGAAGTGGATTTTTTGATACGGATTTTCTTTTAAATTCATGTTTAGTCGATACTATATTTGATCGATATATTTAAAAAAATTCATCAAAGTCGAAATAATGAAAAAATGAAGTGCACCATTATTTATCTCATAAACAACGTCGCTTATATTTGCTTATTTTTTCATTAATCCTATAGAGATAGTATTGGGCCGTGGCATTCTTCATCAGCCTTAGAGCAATCAATTTTTGGGCTAAAAATCAACGGTGAAATTAGTGGACTTGTTGGTTAGTAATCGCAGTTATTTCAAGGATTACCAAAAACACAAGCATTAAATGGTTATTTCACGTATCGAGAACCGCTTCTATGTTTTTGCGGAGGTTTTATTGTACTCTAAGACCTTCGACCTTTCATTTGTTTTTCAATCTACCTATGTAGGTTCGTGAGGCAGCAATAACAAAAATAGTTTCTTCTTTCAGCAATATTTCTTTACTTATCAAATTATAAGAGGCCCCACAAGTTAGGGGCCCAGGTGTATCTTGCATCCGCTGCGCCCTTTTGTGGTGGGTCCTGATATAGTATAGACATGGTTTATAATCTTGCATTAGTGGATTATAAATTCCAAAATTTTTTGAATTTTTCAAGAGCATTTAATGTAAAAAAAATGCTCTGTTTACTCTTCGGCTTCGAAAAATCCTCGAGATTTTGAGATATTAGAGAAAATTTTTGAAAACTCTCAAATTCTCGAGCCATCAAATTCGCCGGGAAACAAATTTCGCAATCTCTAACTGTAACTCATCTAGTTGTGAATATATTTGGCACTACTACGAGTATGTTTAAGTACAGATAAAAAAAAATTTCAAATTTAAATTTCTTAATGCATATATAATTCAATGGCCTAACGTTACCTAATTACTGAGGACCTGGACCGTCACGTAGCAATCTATCTAGAAAAGTACAATATACCTCATTAATTACAGCGCCCCGTGAACCAGACCCACAAAGGTACTTATCTCTGTTTTATATGAAAATTTTAGTTAACATATCCTTTTTGTTAGCATTACTATACCATAGGTTGAAAAAATGTACATTTTTATATTTATCTCTTAACTTTTTGAATATGTGTTCAAAATAATTATTTATTTAAAGGTATAAAATATCACGACCTGTACAATTTTTGGTGAATTAATTTTAAATTCTGCTGCCACGAAAGATGCAGACAATTTACATAAAATTTTCGAAAACATTTATAAAAAAAAAAATTGTAGCATTGAAAATAAAATATGCACATATTTCATTACGCATGTACATAGCATATACACATACATATATAGTAAAACAATGTATGATGTAATATGAGTACGAATTTGTATAAAAAACAACAAAAATTTTAAAAGCTTTACATTTTTTTAATCCTAATAAAACACATACAAGGATTTTATATTGATTACATTTTAAACTACTAGTATTCTTTTATTTTAAAATATGTTTAGCTTTAAGCATAAAACAATAAAACGTTTTCACCCCATCCATCACCATATGATCACCTAATAATTCACTACATATACACATTCTGGCAATTTTTCTTTTCTACATACGTACACGTATATTTTTCATTTAACGTTTTATTGCTTGAGAATAAAAAATTGCGAACAAAAAAGATTTCATTTCCAAAAGCTACAGTAAAATATGCAAAAAGCTCATATCAGTATAAAATCAGAACCATTGTAACAGAATGGATAGCGGACTATCGATCCTGTTGCAGAAATTATTCACGCAGAGGCTCGGGTGCGGTCATCTGAGGCCGGCTAAAGCTCAGGGTATCGGGGTGGGGTTTCCCCGAGCATACGTGAAACTTGTTAGACCGCATAGAATGAAAAGAATGCAAAAACAAACAATAACAAAAGGAAATGAACGAGACTCAAAGCAAGGACCAACTTACCAACGGAGACTGTGATTCACCCACCTACCACATCCTACAACCAAGTTATTAGGCACTCATCGTCCTCATCGACTCCTTGAGTTTAGAAACCAAAAAAAAAAACATGAAATGAGCAAAAGGCTTAGCTAAAGAAAAGAAAAACCCACGAGAATACCGGAGAAAGGAACGAAGAGAGAGAGAGAGAGAGCTGTAAACAAATGTTATTATTAAAAAAAACCGAAACCTATTAAAAATATATGCATGCCATTTAACTATGCGTGTGAGAAAAGAAAAATATTTACATATGTATTTGATATTAATTTGATTGCTCAGAATTTTAATGAATGAAATTTATAAAAAAAAATAAACAAATTCAAAGCAATAAATTGAAAAGCCATATCATTAAGCAATAACAAAAATATTTTAAATCCAAAAGCAAAAGCAAAAAAAATCATGGAACTGTAAATTTACACGTACATATTAAGTAAAAAAAATTTTACCAAAAATTCAACAAATAAAAAAAAATTAAATAATAATAAAAAACGAACGGTTCTTTTCACCCGGCTGCCACAATTTCCGCAATCCACATCAGCAATTCACCGCAATCAATTCACGCCAATAATCAACTCACTATAAATACAGCAAAATATTCCGTAGCGGCGTTTATTACTTTTATTTCACCGTAGTTCGCCAAACGCTAATATAACACAGCATCAGAATAGCAAAATAAAACAGCAATTAGCGAACAACTATATTTGCCCCGCACTGCATTCATTACCACATACACAAACAGTAATAATAAACCGTCAGATCACGGGTTTGATGTACAGTAAATCTGCCACACGCAGTAACCAGTATGCAAAGCGTCAAAACGGCAATCAGCGGAACAACCGTATTGCTCAGCCCTTAATTCACTAGGCTTGCACAGAATGATAGTTTATACTTTAAATTCACTACTTCGCTTTTAGCACTCGCTTTTAGCCACTTTAATAAATGTTTTCTTATTATTTTTGTTTTAATATCTGTTTTGTTGGTTTTTTTCATGCACTCAAAAAAATCAAACTCATATAAATGCAAAATTATTATTTCTTTATTTTCTTTGTCTTTTTATTTTTTTTCGATTAAACATTACAATTTTGATCACAATTTTTCCAAATAAATTTTCTTTTCTTTATTTATTTATGGCTCAAAAAGGAAATTACAAAATGACTAGCGAATTTCGCAAATTGTAAAAAAACCAAAATTCAAATTTTAACCAATACAAAAAAAAATTTTATTGCAGAATTATATACATAAAATGAAATTCAATTATATTTTTCGTTTCTGCACGCACTCGGCTTATTATCACTCATGAGATCAAAATCTTGACTGACCCAAAAAAAAATCACCTCCGATTACCAATTTTGTTAATTGTTATTTTTTTTTTCTTATGTTCATTTGTTATCAATCTTTCCCCTCTCTCTTCGTTCAATTGCACTACCAACAGCCACATACAAAAAAAAAATTCAGGACAGTGCAACCCTTTTCGCCGCTGTTCACGATGCGCGGGCTGACGCAAAGAAGCGCTAAACACTCGTAGGGAAAATCCCAAACCGCCGGAGACGATGAGGAAGAAACGATGAATTTTCGCGGTTCGGCAATAAAATAATAATAATAATGTGAGGTTGAAACTTTTCTAACGATTGTAACACCAAATGTTACAACTCGTGGGGACGACTCACACCCAGGAGATGAGTCTCAAAAGCCGGGCATTCTATTTGACTAAATTCAACATAAACACAACATAACAAATACATAATTGGTGCTAAATCTTAATGTCTTTAGCGTGATATACTCCTAATGATCTACCCGCATCGTTCACAATTTCGTAGGCTACATTCCCGACCAATTTTGATATGAAACCTTTTTCGTATTTAGCGGCTAATTTTGCTGCATACTGTTCAGAAGCCTTGCTTTGGGTGAAACTTCTTACGTATACCATTTGCCCAATTTGTAGTTTAGTTTGCGTTGTTCGCAGGTTATACCGATTGTTTGTTTTGTGCGCCGCCTCCGTAAGATTCCTTTGAACTTGTTGATAAATTTTTACTAAATTTTCAGGCTTTTCATTCATTACGAAATCATTGCCTGTGTAACTAAAAACTCGCTTTAACAGTTTGTAGGTTGAACCATGTAAGATCGCATGTTGTCCAAACACAATAAAACTGGGAGAAAATTTTACCGACTCATGGACACAGTTTCGTAAAGCATTCGTAACTGCGGCGAGGTGAACATCCCAAACCTTTTGATCGTCTTTGATATAAGACCGCAATGCTGAAAGAAGAGTGCGGTTAACTCTTTCCGACGCGTTCGCTTGTGGGGAGTATTTGGCTGTAAACATATGATGAACACCGTACTTCTGACACAACTCTTTAACCATATTCGCTTCGAATTGTCTGCCATTATCTGAAACGATCACCTCCGGTACGCCAAACATTAGAAAAATCCGTTCCTCCAGGAACCGTACCACTTCCACAGCAGTAGCCTGTCGCACTGCCTGAGTTATGACAAATTTTGAAAAATGGTCTACCGCTATCAATATAGAAGTGTTTCCATTACGTGTGCGTGGGTAAGGACCCATGAAATCTAGATAAATCCTCTGCCAGGGCCGGAAGGTGACCGGAAGCGACCGCAATGGAGGATGACTTTGGTAATTGACTGCTTTATTACATTTGCAGCTTGTACATGCATTTATGTAATTCTTCACATCATTGTTGATCGTGGGCCAATAAAAATAACGCTTAAGTAATTCTGTGGTTTTGCTTATTCCCAAATGAGCGGCTGTTGGCGGACAATGTGCCGACTCAATCAATGAACATCGCAAACTGTCTGGAATTAATAATTTGAAATTAGGCAAGTCCGACTGCACTGAAGATTTCGATCTGGGTGTTAGTTCCATGTATACTAAACCATCGATTATGGTCAAATTAGTTTTGTTGGATTTTTGTTGGATTTCTTGAACCATGAGTTGATATTCTGGAGAAGTAAATGCTGGCGAATTGACATCGACATTCATTGGAAGTTGTGGTAACTCTAGGGCGCCAATGTAAATGCGCGACAGTGTGTCCGGAACCACATTTTGACTGCCTTTACGATACTTGATTTCAAAATCAAAGGATTGCAGCTTCAAGCTCCAACGAGCGAGTCGACCGGTAATATCTTTCAACGACATGAGCCAGGTTAAACTAGAATGGTCGGTAATCACTGTGAAAGCTTGCCCCTCCACATAGGCTCTAAATTTTTGAATCGCCATAACTGCTGCCAAACACTCCAACTCGGTCACGCTATAATTTCTTTGTGCCGCATTAAGCTTGTGAGACATATAAAAAATAGGCCGGTCTTCCCCTTCCGCATCTTTTTGAAAAAGAACAGCTCCTATTCCAGTGGAACTGGCATCACATTGGATGTAGAATCTCTGGCTGAAGTCAGGTGTTACTAACACCGGAGAAGAGGTTAACGCCGATTTCAGATCATCAAATGCTCGTTGTGTTTCATCAGTCCACTGGAACCGCTTGCCCTTCCTCAAAAGATCAGTTAAGGGAGCCGAAATTGTTGAATATCCATTGATAAATCTGCGATACCAACCCGAAACGCCCAAAAATCGTCTGACTTGCCGCACGGTTTTTGGCACAGGAAACTCCGCAATGGCCTTCACCTTGCCCTGATTGGGCTTCAGTCCTCCCTCACCCACAACATAACCGAGATATTCAATCTCTTTCAGTAAGAATTTGCTTTTCTCCACGTTGATGGTCAATCCAGCGTTTGCTAGACGAACCGCGACATCCCCCAGTAAAGAAAGATGTTCCTCAAACGTGGACGTGGTGACTAGTAGATCATCAAGATAGACGAATACTCGGTCATGAAGGTGGTAAGGGATGACCTTATGCATCAATCGGCACAAGGTTTGTGGCGCATTGCAGAGTCCAAAAGGCATGACCTTAAATTGATATAAGGGGCGCCCGGGAATGGTAAATGCAGTTTTATCTCTGGAAGTTGGACTTAGCGGTATTTGCCAGAAGGCATCTTTTAAATCTAAGCTAGATATAAATGTAGTTCTATCCAACCTACTTAGCAAACCTTCTATTAGGGGCAGTGGATATGCATCCTTTTTAGTTACAGCATTGAGTTTTCTCGCGTCCAAACATAACCTGATTTTGCCGTTTTCCTTCTTAACACATGTCATAGGGGAGCACCATGAGCTGTTACTCTCTTCAATTACGTCCATCGCAAGCATCCGATCAAGCTCCTTGTACATTTCCTGTAGTATTGCTGGAGAACGAGAATAATAGCGCTGTTTGACAGGAACAGCGTCCCCTATATCGATGTCATGTGTTACTAAATTAGTCCTTCCGAGGCCTAATTTATGAAAATTTGGCAGTGAATTAATTATAGCTTGTAGCTGATTTTGCTGAGTTTCGTTCAGAGTATGCACTTTAGAATCTGGTGGTTGAGTAGGGGGAATTTCCATTTTTAATTCATCTATTACAGCTGGCTTTATTCCAAAACAATTCCAGAAGTCACAGCCAAGATATAAACTTTGTTGGAGCGATGGCACTACAAGAACTTTAAGAGTGGACGTTTTATTATTATAAGACACGTCTGTATTTATATATCCTAGAACATGTTGTGGCGTGCCACTAGCTGTTTGTATATATGCATGAAACGCATGTAACGGAATCTTATTTTCCCTAATGAACTCTTCTGATCCTTTGCCCAAAGCACTGATGGTCGCTCCGCTGTCTAGCAATCCTCGCATTCGTTGACCTTTTATTTCCACATCGGCATAGGGACGATTATCAGACAGAACATCAACCGTGGAAGCTAAAACTGTTTCGGATATTTTGGCACTCAAATTTTTTTTACAGCGAAAATATTTTATAGCACGCATCTTTCGCGAATTTGACTTGGTGCATTCAGATGGGGATGTTGTATTAGCAGGTATGTATTTAATATATGATTTTACAGGTGACTGGTAGTCTCCTGCTCTTGATTGTGCTGAGTCTCCGTTTGTTGCATATTGGGTCGCGTTTGAATTGCACGGAAATGAGTCGACCCCGTGGTAATCATTTCCTGGGCTCTGTTTTCCTGTTTTGCCGTACAAGAAAAACAATGAGGTTTTAGAACACCCTGAGCTCCACAACCGTAGCAGAAAATTCCGCGTGGTGGTATATCGCAGTCGGTAAAACGGTGTCCCGCTCTCCCACAATTCCAGCATGAACTACCTGAATTGAGACGTGGGTTAGGTCTCACGTTAGAAGAGTTAACCTGTGGTGCACGAGCATTGAATGCATTTACCTCTTCAGTGAGATACTGGTCGGAATAGTTTGGTTGCAAAACTGACAAATTAGGCATCATAGGGTTGGATATTTCATGGACTTGTTGCTGCCTCATATTCATTGAAAATTCCGGAATAAAATTCATATTTCTCCATGTGTCTTCAGTAAGGATGCAAGTTCGTACAAACTCCGCGGTTGACGTGAAGAATCGGCCCGCCAGATGGCCTTTTAAACCTGATCGCATGTTTTTTCTCAAAACCTCCATCAAGTCCATCTCGGATAGTGGCATTTTCAAGCGTAAAATTAAATTTAAAATTTCATAATAGAAATCCGCGAATGATTCTTTTGGTTTTTGTTTTCTTCCATCTATCATTTGTTTAATGTCATAGTCGGTCCGTCTGTCTTGGAACCTATGCATTAGCGAATCTCGAATATCAAACCACGTACTATTCGGGTTGCAACTGAGGGTTAACCAATATTGCTCCTTTCCACTTCCATCCAGAAGAAATGATATCTCATTGGTCAGTTGTTCAAGAGGGATATGATTTTTGGAGGCGAGATGTTCTATACGAAAAATAAAATTTTCTACTGGGATCTCTGCTGGTGAGCCAGTAAATTTTAACTTCCATTTGTGTGGTGGAGTATATGGCATATAACCGGGTATTTGGTTGTTTCGATTAATCATATGTGAATTTTGTGGTGGATTCAATGGGTTACCAAACTGTACATTTTGATTTGGCGGCATCTGTGGTTTACCATCTGATCTATTCGCCTGAGCACTACTTGAAAATCTATCTAAATTGGGTTGTTGTTGGCCATACGTAAAATTTGAAGTATTAGGTATGTTAAACGTTTGGAATGCAGCTGGAAACTGTGACCTCCATAATTGTGAAGACATATCACGATTTAACTGCGGTTCGTTTCCGACAGTTTGACGAATTGGCATTTCGTTGGTTGTCTGTATTTTGGCAATTGTGTACCCATAACTTGTTCTGGAGCCTCATTTGTCTTAAGAGCCACATTTTCGCCGCTTTGCTTTTCTGCATAAGTTGACTTCGTAGGTTTAGGTGTAGAGGAAGCGTCTTCATTTACGATATTTTCGGAGGACGCCCTCATAATTGTCATTTCTGAAAGATCCGGTAGATCAATGTGTAACGCGCTTATAAATGCTACAGATTCATTAAGATTCGGAACTGAACTGGCTTCTAATTTTGAACAATGATCTAAAAGTGCATCACAGATTTTAGCTAATTTATTCGCCGGTTCTATAACTGATTGTATTGATGAAATTCGTAGTAGACGTTCTCGTAGATGCTTAAGTTTCGAAGTAATTATGTCAAATTCTTCGGAATCCCCATTCTCAGCTTGAATAAATCGTAACAATTGTGACTGAATGTTCTGCAACTTAAAGGTGCACAATGCTATTTCATTGTTGGGAAATTGCAACGCTTGTTTATGTGGTTGTGATGGCCGAAGTTCTTCGTCGGTTTCTTCGGCTAATAGGCATTTGTCTAATTTGGTAAACATGACTTTTAATGGGCCTTGTATGCCTCGAATTTCACATTCAACTAAAAATTCGTCGTTTTCCAAATTTTCTGAACTAATTGCCCCGGTAGCCATTTTGAAAGCTGTATTTTATTTAAGTGAATTCTGTAAGATTTCAATATTCTTGTATAGTAAGATTTAGCAAAAGTTATATGTGTATGGCACCAATCTCACAGTTTATTTAATTAAATTATTTTAAATTTTACAAAAATTTCAAACTTTATGTGGATATTTTATTTATAATTAAATATGTAATTAATTAGCTACTAATAATTTAATTAGCTTATGCTACCAATAATAATACTGGTAACGGTATATTTCGTATTAATAATTCAAATCTGGATGATCTCATAAATTATAAATATGTCCGTCAGACAAAAACAAATATACTTAAAGTATTTAAACTTAATTTATAAAAAGTAGGATGAAGCAGGTAGTGTTCCGATCACAGTCATCGAATTTGGGGTGGTTTTTTTTTTGCATAAAGTTGGTCCATGCCTTGGGGAAAATGAAGAACAAAAGAGTAAAGAATAGAAAATCTGTATACAAACAAATGGATCAACCATATCTCAAGTAAAGAGATATTGAGAACATTTGCGCCAGGTTTTGTTTTGGAATTGAATAAGAATCTCTCACCCGCGCTAACAAATGAATCTACGAAACATACCATGTTCGGATGCATTTGCGACCGTGAGACAATCTTAATGTAAAATAAAATTAATTGATTAGAATAACCGCTAAGGCCACAAGGCAAACACTAAATCGACATTCATATAAATGGAAGTAATGCGATTGTGATCCCATCGATCATTGTACCTGAGGAAAGAGGATAGGGATTAACGAAAACTCCGTATGACTCTAACAACCGAATCGACAGACACTTCTAGAAGCAGCTGCGCATACGGGAGAAATCGAGATAAAATATTTGGAATGAAAACTGAATGGGAGAAAAAAAAATAAAAAATAAAGAAAATTGTAATGAAATCAATAACTAGAATTACCTTAAACAAAATTGTAAAATTAAATAAGAAACAAAAATTAGCCGAAGTTTGGGCGCCATCTGTAACAGAATGGATAGCGGACTATCGATCCTGTTGCAGAAATTATTCACGCAGAGGCTCGGGTGCGGTCATCTGAGGCCGGCTAAAGCTCAGGGTATCGGGGTGGGGTTTCCCCGAGCATACGTGAAACTTGTTAGACCGCATAGAATGAAAAGAATGCAAAAACAAACAATAACAAAAGGAAATGAACGAGACTCAAAGCAAGGACCAACTTACCAACGGAGACTGTGATTCACCCACCTACCACATCCTACAACCAAGTTATTAGGCACTCATCGTCCTCATCGACTCCTTGAGTTTAGAAACCAAAAAAAAAAACATGAAATGAGCAAAAGGCTTAGCTAAAGAAAAGAAAAACCCACGAGAATACCGGAGAAAGGAACGAAGAGAGAGAGAGAGAGAGCTGTAAACAAATGTTATTATTAAAAAAAACCGAAACCTATTAAAAATATATGCATGCCATTTAACTATGCGTGTGAGAAAAGAAAAATATTTACATATGTATTTGATATTAATTTGATTGCTCAGAATTTTAATGAATGAAATTTATAAAAAAAAATAAACAAATTCAAAGCAATAAATTGAAAAGCCATATCATTAAGCAATAACAAAAATATTTTAAATCCAAAAGCAAAAGCAAAAAAAATCATGGAACTGTAAATTTACACGTACATATTAAGTAAAAAAAATTTTACCAAAAATTCAACAAATAAAAAAAAATTAAATAATAATAAAAAACGAACGGTTCTTTTCACCCGGCTGCCACAATTTCCGCAATCCACATCAGCAATTCACCGCAATCAATTCACGCCAATAATCAACTCACTATAAATACAGCAAAATATTCCGTAGCGGCGTTTATTACTTTTATTTCACCGTAGTTCGCCAAACGCTAATATAACACAGCATCAGAATAGCAAAATAAAACAGCAATTAGCGAACAACTATATTTGCCCCGCACTGCATTCATTACCACATACACAAACAGTAATAATAAACCGTCAGATCACGGGTTTGATGTACAGTAAATCTGCCACACGCAGTAACCAGTATGCAAAGCGTCAAAACGGCAATCAGCGGAACAACCGTATTGCTCAGCCCTTAATTCACTAGGCTTGCACAGAATGATAGTTTATACTTTAAATTCACTACTTCGCTTTTAGCACTCGCTTTTAGCCACTTTAATAAATGTTTTCTTATTATTTTTGTTTTAATATCTGTTTTGTTGGTTTTTTTCATGCACTCAAAAAAATCAAACTCATATAAATGCAAAATTATTATTTCTTTATTTTCTTTGTCTTTTTATTTTTTTTCGATTAAACATTACAATTTTGATCACAATTTTTCCAAATAAATTTTCTTTTCTTTATTTATTTATGGCTCAAAAAGGAAATTACAAAATGACTAGCGAATTTCGCAAATTGTAAAAAAACCAAAATTCAAATTTTAACCAATACAAAAAAAAATTTTATTGCAGAATTATATACATAAAATGAAATTCAATTATATTTTTCGTTTCTGCACGCACTCGGCTTATTATCACTCATGAGATCAAAATCTTGACTGACCCAAAAAAAAATCACCTCCGATTACCAATTTTGTTAATTGTTATTTTTTTTTTCTTATGTTCATTTGTTATCAATCTTTCCCCTCTCTCTTCGTTCAATTGCACTACCAACAGCCACATACAAAAAAAAAATTCAGGACAGTGCAACCCTTTTCGCCGCTGTTCACGATGCGCGGGCTGACGCAAAGAAGCGCTAAACACTCGTAGGGAAAATCCCAAACCGCCGGAGACGATGAGGAAGAAACGATGAATTTTCGCGGTTCGGCAATAAAATAATAATAATAATGTGAGGTTGAAACTTTTCTAACGATTGTAACACCAAATGTTACACCATCTTGATATGAATAGAGCCGGCATGTAAAAAATGAACTTAAAATAAAGAGCATAGAAACAATAAAAAATAGATTAATAATTTTTTTCTGAAATCACTAATAAACAACTAGATGACCAGCTCATTTAAAGCACAGATTCTCAAGCTTCCCCATTTTCCAGATATAATCAAAAAAAATTAAGGGAATTAAATTAAAAAATATTCTACAACAACAACAATATGTATTAAAAAGAGAAAATTCTATTTAATGACGTCATCACTTATCCACAACTAAAATCAATGGTAAAAAAAGACAATACGTCTTCGCTGAACAGCCAAAATTAAAATAAATCAAAGAGAGTCAAAGAGAACAAATTATAATAATATACATTGAGCGAGAAGAAATCAAAAAAATTAGAACAACCCAGATTGTTATGCATCACAAATAAACGACATAACCAACAAACACAAACTCGGCTTGTGACCTCAGCAGAGTAAACTAGCATTTTTCAGCTCAGTAACAGTGGTGTAATAAAAGTGATAAATTGGTGTTAAAAACAATAAAATAAAAAAAATAATTAACAATTGGAAGTGAAAATAAACAAAAAATTATTGAAAGTGTAGTGGAAAATCAAAATGGCGGCAGGCCAAGCCGACCAAATAACGCGTTAAATCACATTGTAAACACAAACTTTACAGAAAAAGTTTTCAAGGGCTTTAGTGACAATGAAATAATAATTAAAAGTGAAAACAAGAATAAAAGAAAAAATAATGTCGGAAAACAATGATCCGGAAAATACAATAGAAAAGAAAAAATTAAATATGGAGACCAATAAAGGAAATAATAAGGTTCCCAACAAGCAGAAAAATGACAATACAGCAAAAATAGAAACTAATCCCGAAAACAAACTGGGCCCAACAAACAAATTACAAAAAACAAATATGTCAGTATGGACAAGGGTCCCTTCTACGTACTAATCGAGACAAAAACACCACAAAAAATGATTTCAATAATATTATCGAGAAGTTTCAAAGAAAATAACCTAAAAATAAAAAATATCACCGAAGTTAACAAAAAATTGGCAAGAGTAGAATTCGAATCATTCGATAAAGCCAACAAATGTATCCGAAAAGACGATCCAATAAACAAAATACTCGAAGATAAAGGGTACAGTTGTTACATCCCGAAAACATTCACACATGTGGAGGCAGTGGTAAAAGGCATAGTAGAAGAATTCACAATCAATGAAATACAGGAAATCTAGTATGTGAATACCCAATAACAAAGATGGAAATAAAATATAAAATAATAAAAATTGAAATAAGAGCAAATCTGCTTCCGAAAAAAGTGTCATTATAGGACGTTAATTTGTACGTAGGCTTATTCATCCCAAAAATAAAATTCTGCCCGGCTTGTCTAAGCTACGGAGACTTTAAAAAATTCTGTCGCTCAAAAATAAGAAGATGCACAAAATATGCAAAGCCATTATTAGAAGAAACACACACATGCCAGGAAAATCCGGAATGCAAATTCTGCACAGGGGAGGAACACTATACAAACTCTAACAAATGCAACGAAAAAAAGATGCAAACACAAATTAAAATCCACACAATCAAATACAAAACCACATTTAAAGAGGCAATAACAACATTGTACCCAAATAGAAGAACAATATACAATGAACCAGAGCCAAATAACCTAACAAATAAACTAACAAGCGCCACCCAAAACGAAGATGCAGCACCTAACGCATGGATAGCAAAAGCAAATAGACAAGAGGCAATAGTTAAAGAACAAAGAACAAAGATCGATGATTTACAGCAGACAATTACCAAATTCATACAAATATGCAGTAAGGTCCAAGGCAATCCAGATCTGCAACTATTAGAGTTAAAAGAATTAGCTCAGAAATTATTGAAATCATCTCATGGAAAGTAGAATTAAAATGCTACAAATAAATATAACAAGCTTAAATAGCAACACAAACATGATACAACTATTCATGCAAAAACACAACATAGATTTAGCAATACTAGCAGAAACATGGACTCAAACAGGAAAAGAGCCACACACACCAGAAAAACAATATAGGTGCTAAAATAATAGAATTAAATTTAAACCTGACATTCATAGAAGCAACGCAAATACAAATAAAACGAGGAAGCATCACCTTTCATATAATCTCATTTTACAACCCATCGGGCAGTTACTCCGCAACAAAAATAGAAGAATTCAAAAAAATAATAGAAAAAGCAGAAAAAAATAAAAACACAATCATAGCAGGTGACATCAACGCATACAGCAGAATGTGGGGTAATAATACAAGAGAAAGCAAGTTAAGAATAGAAATAGCAGAAACCATAAGCAAAAGAAGACTAACAATATTAAATAACCTTGAAAACAACTAGACAGGATCTAAGATACCACACCAACTCAGCAATAGATATAACAATAAGCACACAGGACCTATACTCGTATAATAAGATCATATGGGAGTGTATCGAGGACAGTATTGGATCAGACCATCTACCGATCATAATAAACATGAACCTTAATACCTATACAACCAAGGAAATCATGGACTGAAAGAAAATAATTCACGTGATAACTAACATAAACGAAATAAATAACACAAGTAATAATATAGAAACAATAATCGAAAAAACTATAAAGGATAATATAATAATTACCAACAATAGAAACAACACTCCTAAACATTGGTGGAACGAACATTTAAAAATCTATGGGACATAAAAAAAAAAAACAGAAATGCTATAATAGAACAAAAAATCTACACAGCAACAGAGCTATCAAGATCAGTAGCATTAAAACAATAAATACTAATACTAATAAAAACGAAAATAAATTCAACTTGCTGGAAGACTACGACCTAGCTAAAAAATTCATAAACGAGAATTTTCCAAACTCGATAGAAGAAATACAAATCCCATGGGAGATAGAAACGCGGATGGACAGTAAATTTAATGACGAAACAATAATAAAGATAATAAATCAAAAAAAAGAACACAGCTCCGGGAGAAAACAAACTATCTTATAAAATCATAAAACAATTACTAGAAACCAGAGAGTGAAACCGAAACCGAACCGTAAACCGAAAACCGAAAAAAACCGAAATTTTTCATGAACCGAAAACCGGAACCGAAACTAAATTGATAAAAAATAATGAACCGTACCCGGACCCGAAACAATATTTTCTTTCGGTTTATTTCGTTCTTTTTCGTTTCGGTTCAAGTATTTTTTTCACGAAAATTTTTCATATCACATAAAAACGAAAAAAAAAAAAAAAATAAATAAATAAAATTCCAAGTTGAATAAAAATGTATTGAAAACAATATTTCCGATAATTGGCGTGATTCCTCGGGTACTATTTAAATGACATCACTATGAGCGGGGTATATCTGAAATTAGTTCATAAATCTTTTGCTAGTTTCGAGATAAATTAAATAAAAAGAAACGCAATAGGAAGTTTATAAAGTAATAATAATAATTACAATTATAAGATATTAATGTATGTATTAATTTTGAAAAGGAAAAAATTAATTATGCCTTTAATATCCAGGAAAACGATAAAACAGCTAATTATATTAATTATTGATTTTATAATGAACTTATTATGCAATTGTTCAAAGCAACTTACCAACTTACTCTTTATTTTCTATTTTTAAATGAAAAATTTTGCTCAAATCCAATATTTTGCTTGCTAATTCATTTGAAAAACAAAGGACATAACCTCAAAAATATGATTTATTTATTTTTATTTACCGTTTTCCTGAATATTAAGGGATTGTTTAATTTAAAAAAAATTGTAAAATACTATTGCAAATAATTATTATAATGTTTAACTTTATATCAACATTATTTAAATTAAAAATTTAGCAATTTTGTTAGAGATGTTTTTAGCGAAACTCAACAAAAAAATGTAAACAAAAATTATTGTACACGGACTAGCGATCCATGTGGAAATATATTTGAAGCTGAAGTACTAAAACACGATCTATTAGCGAAACTTTTGTGTATAAAATGAGAAAATAATTTTATTTACCTACTCGTAGGTGGCTCTCAATCTATTTTTAGAACTTTGCTATTGTTATTGTTAAACGTCAAACCAGAAACAACGATTTTTTATTTATTTGCTGTCGAATATTAGGAGTAAAAAATTACTAAAATTGAGGAAAAAATATTATAATATTTACATATTCGTCATAAAAATCAAAGGCAACCTAAACGTTTCTGCGGTGAATAAGTGTTTGTTTATAGAGGTTTGTTTTCTTGAATTACATCATTTTTAAATGTAACCTAAAATAAAATTTGTTTGATTTTTAGCAAATGGGACGAAAAATTGAAAATCCGGTTCGTAAATATTTTAAAATCGACAAAATTAAAAATCAAGGAGTATGCCTAATATCGAATTGTACTGTCATTATAGCAGGCAATCATGCTGCAAATTTTCAAAGACATGTGGAACGGAATCATCCAGAAGAATTTGCACTTCTACAAAAAGAAAAAACGTTACAAAGGGAACCACTAAATAAAAAAAATTGCAACAATAACGATCAACGATCTTTATTAAGTATGAAATTTACCAGTAGCAGTAAAATTAATGTGCACATGGATAAAGAAACCCTAATACAGGCCTGCGTTGAGCTGGTAACAAAAAACGGTTATCCTTTCAAAATTTTGGAAAGCTCAGGATTCAAAAAAATTTTACAGCCACTGACTATGGGGCTTATTCAAAATTAAAAATAAATCCTCACAACATAAGAGACAAGGTGACTGATCTTGCAGACAAAATTAAAGAAAATATTAAAAAAGACATTAACCGAAAAATGATTAGCATTAAGCTGAACATTGCTACTCGTTGCGATAGATCCGTTTTAGGTATCAATGCGCAGTATGTTGTAGATGACAAAATTATTTTACCCACTTTGGCAATGACTGAAATGAAAGAAAGACACACGGCTCAGTACATTAGAGAGATTTTGCTAAATGTTTTGGCGAAATTTGGCATAGAATTAAAACAAATGTACACTATGACGAATGATAATGGAGCAAATATGGTGAAGAGCATGCAATTAATTACCTCAGATTTAGAAAAGGATATCGGTCTGAGTTCTGATTTTTCGGATGCAGAGCCTGATGATGATGAAAACTTTAACATTGAATGTGAGCTTAGCGACGACGATGGACTAGTTGTCAACGAGGAAGAAATGCTGGCGGAGTACGTAGTTGAGGATAATTCTAATGATCAGGTCGATATTGAACTCAACAACGGATTATGTGTAATCAATTCTGTACGATGTGCCGCAAAAGACCAGATGATTGCAAAAAAAATTTCAAAATGCCGTTTTGTATGCAAAAAACTGCGCACGACTAATATTTTGGCGCTCATTAAGGCAATGAACAAAAGAAAACCAAAAATTGACTGTCCAACGCGTTGGAATTCTTCGTACGATATGATCGATCGACTGCTCGCGCTGAAAGATTTTTGCCTGCAAGTGATGGCAACTTACCCATGTCTGAAACTTTCAGATAGAGATTGGAAGTTTGCGGAGGAGTTCATCAACCTTTTCAATCCGTTGAAAATTGCAGCACTGAAGCTTCAGAATGAGCAACTAATACTTGGAGATTTTTTAGGAATATGGCTCGAAATTAAAGTAGCACTTTCAGATATTAATACAAGTCTCAGCGTGCGTTTAAAAGAAGCAATTAAACAACGAGAAAAAAATTTGCTTGAAAAAGAGTACGTATTAGCAGCTATTTATTTAGATCCGCGATATAACTTCTTACTGACATCAACGTAAAACGATACTGCGCGTGAGTTTTTGATTAAAGTGGGCCGCTTTTACTTCATCAACTTTAATTCATCGCCTACCCAAAAATTGTGTGATTTGCCAAAACACAACGACAAAATTGAGACTGAGAAAACGAAAAACCAAACTAAATTGGAAAAATTTCTCGCAGAAAAGGAAAAAGAGATAAATTTAACCTTCAATGTAAATTTCACTACGGACTGTGAGGGTCAACAACAAATTTCGAATTTGATAAATCAAATTAATTCATTTAACCCTGCTCGGGAAACTATCATCAATATAGATATTTTAAAATATTGGAAAGAAAAAAGTAATTCCAGTTCTGAATTGGCGAAATTGGCTAAAGTAATTTTAGCTGTACCCGCAACGCAACTAAGCGTACAGCGGAATTTTTCGGCGTTGAAGCTTATACTGACCGACAAACGGAAAATAACCTTGAAAATATTTTAATGGTTAAATTAAATAATGAATTTTGAGCAGCGTAATATTACAAAATTTAATTATTTTATTATAAGCATACATAGTTATCGTTATGTAATATTTGCTATGATTATATAATTGCGGTTCCTATATATTTATTTATGTGATACTTTGTAACGAATACAGTATATAATTTATTTTTTTGTTATTTTTAATTTATATTTTTTTTACATAAATAAAGACGAATAAGATTTACTTTTTATTTTATCTTTTTTTTTTTTTGAACCGGTTTTGAACCGGTTTAAAACCCGAACCGAAACCAAACCAAAAAAAAAATAAAAAAACCGAAACAGAACCGAAACGAAAAACTAAATTTGGGAACGTAACCCTAAACCGGAACGAAAAGCATTTCGGTTTCACTCTCTGCTAGAAACAAAACCAAGCATAATAAATAATATTACAAGCCACCTGAATAGCATATGGTACGAGTATATAAAAAACAGCAATACCCCGATAATTGGAAAGTCACAAAAATTATAGCAATAAAAAAACCTAACAAAGATGAATACGAAAGAAAAAGCTACAGACCGATTTCATTACTCAACACTTTCCCAAAAATTTATATTAAAATAATTCTGGAGGATTTAAATCAACATATAAACAATAAAAAAATACTACCCGACAACTCATACGGTTTTAGAAAAGGATTCTACAGCATTGATTACTTTGTAAACCTATTTGGAGAAATTCAAGATGAAAAAGAAAAGTTCAAAAGCATAATACTAATATCAACAGACCAATCAAAAACGTTTGATAACGTAAACAAAAAAACCCTAATTGATATACTTAATAAAACAGATACGCCAAATCAAATAATCAACTGGATATATCATTTCCTCACAAACAGGACAATCATCTATAACAATGGAACCAACACATTAAAACAAGTGACAAACAAAGGAATCCCACAGGGTAGCTGCTTTAGCCCCTGTATCTTCAATTTATACACACACACACACACACACACACACACACACACACACGAAATACACAAGCTAAAACAAAGAGAAGTATCAGTATACCAATTTGCTGATGGCATAGCAAACATCAAATTAAATAAACTCAAGGACGAACTGTCCAAGCTAGAATTAAAACTAAACCCAACCAAATATGCATACATAAGGATATTCAAAAACAATCCATCAAACGCCATAGTGAAAATAGATGATGTCAGACTGAAAGAGGAAAAAACGATAAAACTACTGGGAATCACGTTCAACAACAAATTATCACTAACACCGCACTATAAAAATCTTGACAACGAAATCACCAATACAAGAAATTTACTGAAAACCATAACACACAGAAACGGAGGGGCACATCCTTACACAATCCTGAATATTTATAAGGCAATAATTCAGACAAGAACACAATTTGCAGACATAATATCCTCAACCAATATTAAAAGCATCATAAGAATAAAACAAAAAATCATAAACCACAATCTTAGAATATGCAGTGGAATGTTGAAAACTACCCCAATACCAACCTTACTAGCAGAGACGTGCACGCTTCCAGCAGAATTGGATAACAAACTGTCAACTTAAAAATACATAGCCAATCAGATTCACAAAAATAGCCCAACCGGGGAAAAAATTAAAAACAACACCACGTTAAAAAAATTAAAAGAACTATATAACCAAACTAATTTCCTAACAAAGATAGAAAATAATAAAAACAAGATAATAAGAATAGCCAAAAATATAATAATAAATGAAGACGGTAAACAAATTTAAAGAATATCACGAGATATACACGGACGGCTCATTAAAAAACAACAAAGGAGGTATAGGAATATACTTTAAACAACTAAACGCATCCATCAAATTAAGACTAGAAAACCATGCAACAATAAAGACCATAGAAACAATAGCAATCAAAATGGCAATCAAAGAGGCAATAGAAAAGGATATAACAAACCTTTTAATTCTAACAGATTCAAAAAGCAGCTGTGTATCAATAAAAAATGTGATCAAAAACAAGAACTACAAAGCACACGAAAAAGAACTAATAGATTTAGCAATAAATAATGAAAACAAAAAAACAATAATACAATCGATTCCTGCACACATCGGTATAATAGGTAACGAAACAGCAGACAAATTAGCAAAAGCAGCAATCGACGTACCTGATAAAACAATAGATAACCTAATTACAATAGAAGACGCGCACCATCAACTAATAAATGAATTAACAAGAAAGGAATGGGAACAATATCACAACATAATTACAACAACAAAAGGAAAATTCAACAAAAAGATCAACAGCGCTCCGCCAAAGAAGCCATGGTTTCACAGAAGCAAATTAAACTAATACAACATGAGACAAATAAACCGAATAAGAGCGGATCATACAAAAAACAAAAAAATCATTCACATGTGAAACATGCAAAGTGGACAACGAACACATATTTGAAAAATGCGCGGAATATAATAACATCAGAGATAATAAAAACCCACAAATACAAAATAACAAATTAATAGACCTATTAAAAGCCGAGAACACCGAAAACTATAACATAATATGCAAATTCCTAAAGGAAATCGAATACCATCTATGAAGAATTAGGCCCTCTGGGCAAACCAAACAGTTACATTATGTACAACGCCTTAAAAAAAAAACCAACAAACATTAACTGTAATATAAATGCCTTATTTATTTCTCAAGTATTAGAAATATTATTTAAATTAGGTCACAGCTGAAAATAAATACAACATGATTATTCCCAAAAATTAATAACCCATTCAAAATAAGTTTTTGTTTAGAATGTTTGAATTGTCATAACATTTGAGAGCGGTGTGTAAAATAAAATAGCTCTTACTTATTATTCCCATTCCCAGATGTCACTTAACACATAAATAAAAACAACAGGGATTCGGGCTGAGTAAACGATAGAACTTTCATAGCAATGGTTTAATTTGAGTAAATTTATAAAAAAAATTATATTAAATTAATTATTATTACAATTTAGTTATTACTAAAGAGAGAAGCCACCAAAAATATGTTTAACCGAATCAAAAATCAGACCGATTTTAGAATCCGACCGGTTCGATCACCTATTTGATTTTTTTTATATGTTTTTAATTGTAGGCGACATCTACGGTTCAACCCATTAACCTTTGGTTTAAACAAAATGTCGTTAATAAACCAATGCCACATGATATAAATCTGTATTCGGGCAGATTTTTGTCATGTGGCAATGCTTTTCGAAGGAGACTAAAAAGAAATGGTTATTGTTTATAAATTTTATGTTATGACATATTTTACAACAACAACATTCAATAAAAGTTTAGCAATAGTTTATATTCCAAGAGGATTTTCAATCAAACAAAATTACATGTTTTATGAACATTTTCGTATAAATTAATGTAAAAGCTCATAATTCTTATAGACTAGTTTCGTAGTAAAGAAAAAATTTTATATACTTTATTTTAAGTTTAGTAAAAAATGTGGAGGCTCTTATTTATAGAGTAGTCTCTGATAAAATACAATACAAAACTTTTTTTTTTCCAAAGTAACATTAATTTTTGTGTTAATTAATAGACTCCAGTTACTTCAAACTTGGTATGTATATCGTATTCTGTTGTTTTGGTATTGCTTCCTTAAATGTATTTGTTGTTGTCTTTTTTAGAAGATTACGCTTAAAATTAATTAATTAGAAATAAGATAAGGATTTTATTTTTTATTACATATTTTTATTTTTTCGAGATAGAATGAGAGTGAAAATATGAGGTTAAATTATATGTGTGTATGAAAAATTGGTGGTGAATATTTCAGTGTAGCTTTTATTTCTTTATCAAGATTTTTTTTTTTATAACACACAGTAAAGAGAAGAACGCAAAAATTGGATTTAGAATTAAATAGAATTATTTACTTAAATAATTAAGAGTAATTGTTTCATGGTTTTAAGGAACATAAATTTATACATGGAGTAAACGATGTACACAATTCAGCATGAGCTTTTGAATTATAAAAACAGAGCCTACTGTATAAATAGGAGCCTCCAGTATTGACTGTATTTTTTACAAAGTTCAAAATAAGGTGGATACACTTTTTTCTTTACTATGAGACTGTATGGGAAAACGATTATTTTCATTCACAATTTTATGCTAGAAATATATGGATCCTGCTTGCCACGAAGAATTCTTGAAGTTGTCTGTATTTCTAATTTTACTGCGAATCAGTAGGCTAGTACAATTTGTATACAGTTTATTTTTTTCAATAAATTTTTTTAATTTGCTGACAGAAAATAAGTTTTGTGTGTTAAGTGCCAAAATAAATGTACATATAAATTAAGTATTATTAGTATCACAAAAAATGCGACTAACGACCGAACGATCATTAAATTGGTATTAAAATGGTATTTTCCATGATAAAATTGTTACGTAATGTTTCTACGCTATTCTAACTGGAAAAGTCATGAGCTTTCTAGAAGTTTGGTTTGTGTATATAAAAAGGTGAATTATTAGTATTTGGAAAGCGATAGAGTAAAGATTAAAAAGGAATTAAAAAGTGATTTTAAAAAGTGTTTTTGTCCGAAATAAAAATTATAAGTGTACAGTAAAATTTGAGAATAATTTATATAAAGTGATTTTGTGAATTTTTATTAATAAACTGTGTTCTAATAATTCTTGTGACATAAATAAATTCGATGTTGATAAATTAAATTGATTTTGTATTATTCACAATCCAGTGATGCGAACCTTAATTGACAAGGCAAAAACGTAACAATATATTGTGAAGGTGACACCCGGTGTGTAATTGAATAAGTTAAATTAATAGCGCAATGTCTAACTGTACTAAAATGGAATTTTCCATGATAAAAATTGTTCTAAATGTTTCTACGCTATTCTAACTGGAAATGTCATGAGCTTTCTAGAAGTTTAGTTTTTGTATATAAAAAGGCGAACAAGATCGGAATATCAAAGACACAGGTAGTGCAGGATATAGAAGTCATATTTTTTGCTGCTGTGCTAATTAAAATTTTAAAAAAAATAATAATAAGTGTTAATTTAGATTAATCAATTGTTAAAAGTAATAATAAAGTTGTTTGTGATGCATGTAATAGTTAGACGTATTTTGAGTGCAACAGTGCCATTGTTTGCCATTTTTTGAGTGCAACAGTGCAACATTGAAATTGGTAAGACAGTATCAAAAAAAAAAAAAAAAAAAAAAAAAAAGCGTTTGTTTTGTATTTTGTGCGTTGTTTCATGTGGTATTTTTGTTTGATTTTGGTTGAAACAAGTTTGTATATATCAAGCATGTCGTATTGTTAGTGCTGCTACGGTATTTTAAGTAATGGGGAGTGAACCGTATTTTGTTTCATATATAATGATGATCTACGAGTGTGAGATTTTCCAGACATTCCAGAGATTTGTCAATGTATTAGTATTGCACTGCTGAGACGGGTTTTTATGGGAGGATTGAGTGTTATTTCAAAAAATTGAGTAGTATTTAGAAAAGTATTTTAAAAAATTCAAGCTCTAGCTAAATTACAACAAATCAAAATATATTACAAATTCTTGTTCGTTCGATATTAAAGAAATTTTAATTGATTTATTTTTTGAGTGTTCAATACAAAACGGTATATGGCGTTCTAAAGTTGAAGTGTAATTTCAAAAAGGGTAGTTTTGTAGAACTTTTATTAAATGAACGATTCGTATGGATTAGGGCTTTAATTTAAGTAATAGAGGCATATTCCATATGCTAGCCGAACCTTTGTCATCATTGTTGGCAATGGCCGATATTGGTATTTGAGGGTTGAGTGCGATTTCAAAAAATAATTTTGTAGACTTTTCATTAAACGATCGGATCATATGGATTATGGTTTTTTAACTAGGTACTTTAGAGGTCTATTCCATGTGCTAGCCAATAATGTTGTAGAACTTTTATTAAATGAACGATTCGTATGGATTAGGGCTTTAATTTAAGTAATAGAGGCATATTCCATATGCTAGCCGAACCTTTGTCATCATTGTTGGCAATGGCCGATATTGGTATTTGAGGGTTGAGTGCGATTTAAAAAAAAAAAAAAAATTTTGTAAACGATTCGTAAGGATTAGGGTTTTTTAACTAAGTAATTTACTTACGCCCTGGACAGTTTTAAACTTTTGAACTTTCAAGCTTTTGAACTTTTAGACTCTTGGGCTTTTGAATTTTGAACTTTTAAACTTTAAGACTTTTGAACTTTTGACTTTTTAAACTTATAAATTTTATTACACTTTTATTAAACTTTTGTTTACTTTCATTAAACTGTTGTTAAACTTTTTGTTAAACTTTTATGAAACTTTTATTAAACCTCTGTTAAACTTTTGTCAAACTTTTGTTAAATTTTTATTAAACTTTTATTAAACTTTTGTTAAACTTTTGTTGAACTTTTATTAAACTTTTATTAAACTTTTATTAAACTTTTGTTCTTTTAAAAAACTTTTGTTAAACTTTTATTAAACTTTTGTTAAACTTCTATTAAACTTTTGTTAAACTTTTATTAAACTTTTAAACTTTTAAATTTTGAACTTTTAAACTTCTAAATTTTTAAACTTTTAAACTTCTAAACTTTTAAATTTTAGAATTTTAGACTTTTAAACTTTTACACTTTTAAACTTTTAAAATTTTAGACTTTTGGACTTTTAAACTATTAAACTTTTAAACTTTTAAAATTTTAAACTTTTGGACTTCTAAACTTTTAGACTTTTAAACTTATGAACTTTTGAACTTTTAAACTTTTGAACTTTAAAACCTTTAAACTTTCAAACATTTATACTTTTATTCAACTTTTATTTAACTTTTGTTAAACTTTTATTAAACTTTTAAACTTTAAAATTTTGAACTTTTAAACTTTTAATATTTTGAACTTTTAGACTTTTAAATTTTTAATATTTTGAACTTTTAAACTTTTAAACTTCTTAACTTTTAAACTTTTAAACTTCTAAACTTTCAAATTTTGGAATTTTAGACTTTTAAACTTTTACACTTTTAAACTTTTAGACTTTTGGCTTTTGAACTTTTAAACTTCTAAACTTTTCGACTTTTAAACTTTTAGACTTTTAAACTTTTGAACTTCTATACTTTTGAACTTTTGAACTTTTAGACTTTTAAACCTTTAAACCTTTAAACTTTTAAACTTTTAAACTTTTGAACTTTTATTCAACTTTTATTAAACTTTTGTTAAACTTTTATTAAACTTTTGTTAAACTTTTATTAATTTGTTGTTAAACTTTGGTTAAACTTTTGATAAACTTTTATCAAACTTTTTTCAAACTTTTGTTAAATATTTATTAAACTTTTGTTAAACTTTTATTTAACTTCTGTTAAACTTTTATTAAACTTTTATTAATTTTTTATTAAGCTTTTTTTAAGCTTTTATTAAACTTTTGTTAAACTTTTGTTAAATTTTTGTTAAATTGTTATTAAGCTTTTGTTAAACTTTTATTCTTTTATTAAACTTTTATTGTGTTCTTGATTATTTTTAATTATTGTGCAGTGGGATTTGAACGAAAAAGATTAATTAGTAAGCAATTAATTAATTATAAATTTGATTTGATTTTAGAGGTATGTCTGGAATTAACTAATAAAGTTGTAAATCTGGAATTGAACTTATATGGTTTCAGGAATTAGATGATTTAAATTTGAATTTTAAATTTTAAAAAAAATAAGTAATTGCATTAAATTTTTGTGTTACAATTTAATTGATAATTAAGAATGGATTGGATGCAGTGAAATGTGCAGATGGGAAACTGGGCGCGGCTTCATTGTTTACCTATTATTGTTCATTATTTTAATTATTTATTATTGCACTTTAGAGCGGAGAAATCGGGCGCGGCTTTTTATTTAATTATAGATCATTATTTAATTGTTTATTTCATTTTTATAGTTGATTTATTAACTTTAATTTAGTATGGAAAGGTTGAACTATTAGTATTTAAGCTATTTAAGCAGAATGAAGTAATAAACAATTAATTATTTAATTTTGATTTTAGTGGTATTTCTGGAATTAGTTAATTAATTTCTTTAATTTAAATTTACATTTTTTAGGGTTTCAGATATTGGTTGTTGATTTTAGAATTTTAGTTTAAAAAAAGACATTTAGTGTTTAAAATTCATAATTTAGGATTACAATTTTTATGTATCTTGATTTTCAGGTTATATAGTTAGTAATTAATTTGCTGTCGTTTAATTTAGATATTGAGTTGAATTTATTTTATTTAAGGGTGTTAAGGACTGATTTTAAATAAAGAATTAATGGTGAAGTTAATTAGGTTTTGGGTTGAAATTAAATTAATTTTTATTAAAATTAAGTTGAATTAAATTTAGTGAAATTAATTTTTCGGTGTAATCGAATCATATGTCATAATATTGTTGTTGATGTTGGTATTGGTATTGATGTGAGTGTTGGTATTGTCGTATTGGTGTTAATGTTCATACTTATTGGTATTAATGTTAATGATAGTTTGGTATCAGTATTCATATTGGTTAGTTAAAATGGTTTTAGTTAAGAAAACTCCTGAGAAACTCGACCAAGATGACACTGGCTGAGGGACAGCACAATGGCCTGATGGTATTTGATTTAATTATTGTCAAACTATTAATGTTAATTTCTTTGTGGTACCTAGGGATTGATTGATTATTATTAACAACTAACAAATTTCATCAATAATGAGCGGAGAGACATCTATTAGAACTAGTTGGAGTGTACTATGGTTCAAAATTTTATTTCAGAAGAATTTAATATAATTGATCCTTAATGTAATTAATGCCTTAAGGCTTAGAATTGAATTATGATTAATAAATGGTAATGTTATTTTTAGGGATAGGAATATCTTTTCATTTGAATTTAGATTATATTATAATTATTGCTGTTTTAATATTTCTCTTAATTGTTGAAAGATAATACTTAAATATTTGAAATTATAGAGCGGTTGCACTAAGTGAGAGTAGAAATAAATAACTAATTTATTTTTTGGTTTTAGAAGAACATTTTATTATTAATATTTTAATTGTGTTGTCATTGTGCTGTCATAAAACACTAACTATCGGCTTTATTAGGTGTCTGTAACTGAGCCGAGTCTGTCCTCACTAACATTCCTTTCCCATTCCTCGATTTTGTTATATGTAAAAAGGTGTACGATGACTGCCTGGCCAGGGGCGGATATCACACTATTAGACTTATGTGGTTATCGATGTGGCGCCTTTCTTTACGGGGTGAATATTGCTATGTTTGGCTTCATGAAAAGCTGAGTATGATGGTACATATTTCCCATATTACGGGAGACTTGATTAATGCTTGATCGTACATTGAAATCAATCAATCAATCAATTAATCATAAACAGGCGAACAAACAAACGTTGGTGATAAATTAAATTGATTTTGTTTTATTCACAATCCAGTGAACCTTAACTGACAAGGCAAAAACGTAACAATATTTTAAATTTTTTATTTTTTATTAGTTTTTGGAAACATTTTGCATTAAGTAGTTTTTTGTAAACCTTACTTTTTAAGATATTTGCAAAATTAATTTTTTGGACCAAGGGAGTGGCCACTTCCGGTTAGCCGATTTGGAATAAAATTCACTGGGACCTCCCGATTTATCAAAAAAGCTTAAATCTAAAGTTTCAGTTCGATTGGTTAAACCATCTGGGCTGTAGAGAGGACACAGACTGACAGACAGACACCATTTCGAAACCCACTTTTTCGGACCCAACGGACCTCAAAAAAGATAAATCTCTAAAAACCTCAAGGTCCACACTTTCCATGATTACTATACTTTATATAAATTAGTGTTTTAATTGTTTTTTGCCTCATGTAATTTTATTTGTAGTCAATTGTACAACCGTTTTTATATGAAAGCGCATTAGCAAGGTTTTTTCGGAAATACATGGCTGGGCGTTTCCATGAAAAGTTGATTTATGTATAAAAGAAGGAATTTTTGATATATTTTTCATTACGCTTTTAAAAATGAACCCGAATAGGGTTCGAAAGCTAAAGGTTTAATTAGTTAAAAAGAAATAAAAAGAGCCCTAAACCAAATAAAAATTGTTTAATTTATAAAGTATACTTTATTTTACTAGAGTAAAAGAATGTAATAATAGAGTCGAGCGCTTCAGATATTTTGGAACAGTTAAGCTTTTTAAAATTGATGTAAAGATCAATTGTTTCAATCAAATGTTTTTAATTGTAGGCGACATCTACGGTTCAACCCATTAACCTTTGGTTTAAACAAAATGTCGTTAATAAACCAATGCCACATGATATAAATCTGTATTCGGGCAGATTTTTGTCATGTGGCAATGCTTTTCGAAGGAGACTAAAAAGAAATGGTTATTGTTTATAAATTTTATGTTATGACATATTTTACAACAACAACATTCAATAAAAGTTTAGCAATAGTTTATATTCCAAGAGGATTTTCAATCAAACAAAATTACATGTTTTATGAACATTTTCGTATAAATTAATGTAAAAGCTCATAATTCTTATAGACTAGTTTCGTAGTAAAGAAAAAATTTTATATACTTTATTTTAAGTTTAGTAAAAAATGTGGAGGCTCTTATTTATAGAGTAGTCTCTGATAAAATACAATACAAAACTTTTTTTTTTCCAAAGTAACATTAATTTTTGTGTTAATTAATAGACTCCAGTTACTTCAAACTTGGTATGTATATCGTATTCTGTTGTTTTGGTATTGCTTCCTTAAATGTATTTGTTGTTGTCTTTTTTAGAAGATTACGCTTAAAATTAATTAATTAGAAATAAGATAAGGATTTTATTTTTTATTACATATTTTTATTTTTTCGAGATAGAATGAGAGTGAAAATATGAGGTTAAATTATATGTGTGTATGAAAAATTGGTGGTGAATATTTCAGTGTAGCTTTTATTTCTTTATCAAGATTTTTTTTTTTATAACACACAGTAAAGAGAAGAACGCAAAAATTGGATTTAGAATTAAATAGAATTATTTACTTAAATAATTAAGAGTAATTGTTTCATGGTTTTAAGGAACATAAATTTATACATGGAGTAAACGATGTACACAATTCAGCATGAGCTTTTGAATTATAAAAACAGAGGTCCACACTTTCCATGATTACTATACTTTATATAAATTAGTGTTTTAATTGTTTTTTGCCTCATGTAATTTTATTTGTAGTCAATTGTACAACCGTTTTTATATGAAAGCGCATTAGCAAGGTTTTTTCGGAAATACATGGCTGGGCGTTTCCATGAAAAGTTGATTTATGTATAAAAGAAGGAATTTTTGATATATTTTTCATTACGCTTTTAAAAATGAACCCGAATAGGGTTCGAAAGCTAAAGGTTTAATTAGTTAAAAAGAAATAAAAAGAGCCCTAAACCAAATAAAAATTGTTTAATTTATAAAGTATACTTTATTTTACTAGAGTAAAAGAATGTAATAATAGAGTCGAGCGCTTCAGATATTTTGGAACAGTTAAGCTTTTTAAAATTGATGTAAAGATTAATTGAAATCTTTTGGTATTCCAATGTGCCAACATTGATCTGAATATTCAAAGCAGTGTGGAGTCTAGTTAAACAAGATAATTTCTCAACAACAACTATATTAGTTGATAACATTTTGGGTAAAACTACAAACCACATTAAACTGATGCAAATTAACAAATTCAATTGACTCTAACAATGCTTTAGATAGATATGACCTTCATATGTTATACGATTTGCAATCCCATTACTAGCATTAAACGACCATATTATCAAAGATAAATTAAAGTCACCTAAAATTATAAACAAAGAATTAAATTGTTGGCGAATTCCACAACTACTGATTTGACAGATTGACGTGAAACGATACGATGAGAAGAATACATTTTAATATAGCGGTATTCAGGTTTTCGTCGTTGGGATATGGTATACCCTGAAACTCAACTTTTTAGCATACAAATAATGTTTTAAATAATCATATTTGTTAATTAGATACTTTTCATTTTGGATAAGTCTAGCATTTCAGGCTTCAAGTAGGCTTACACGGTTATCAACATTGTTTAACTTGTTCTCCATTTTTATGATAATGTCACATTTTAAGAATTAGTGAATTCGACATGGTTAGACTTAATATTCTGAATGGTAGAGAGGGATGTACCAAATTATTCTTGTTTATTTTTAACATCAGCCAATCCCTTTAAAAAATCCTCAATAGTAACAGTATCACCATCCGACTTAGAACATTTATCAGTTTTCTTCACATCAGTGTTCACTAAAAAAAATTAATCACAGGAACAACACTTGTTGATCCATTTTGTTGGCGGAGCACAATGGAATAATTTATTTTTCTCCTTGGCGGTCGAGATAATCCCAATAGTGCGATAATTCCGCGTTGTTTTTTAGTGGACTGTATTTTATTTGTTGATTACAGTGACCATGGGGTGACAAGAAAACAAAACTGGTGTTAATCCTCTGAATATTTTTTGGCTTTTTACAAATTAATAACCAATAATATATTTTAGTTGTTTACTATTTGATGGTGGTCACAGAAGTAATGTTTTTTTAATCATTGAAAAATGACAAGAATACAATACGCGTTTATGATTGAACGCAAATATTCGGAATACAATTTCGAAAAGTTAATTGTCGCAATTCACATAGGCGACGCGTCGATCTTCTTTCCGAAGTTGTATTTAACAAAAAATATTAGAATTCACCTACAATTTTGACGTTTGACTGTCATGGTGAATTTGTTTATCAACAATTCAGAATAAATGTAATAAAGATAAGTATTGAACATAAATATAAATTTACATATAATTAATTTGATTTAATTTTATTTTAGATTACGGAGCAATGAACTTCAATTTTGATGATGATGAGTGCGGACGATTTGGTGTGGAACCTTGTTGTGGACGAAATTTTTGTTATGTACAGTTGATGAAAATAAATTTGCTGATGTAAATAAATACCAAGTGCATTTTATTTATTTTTATGGAAATTGCCACAACACATTTAGTGAATATTTACTACAATCACTCATTATGCACTTTGTGATTATATGTGTATCGAACATTTTATATTCTTTTCCTCACAGAATTAATCGTAATCTAGTGCATTACCAAATTACAACTATAAAAATACTGAACAACACAACACAACTGTATACATAAAATAAAAAAATATCAATCGGTATTTGCGGTTGCAAATCGATATTTATCTGTTTCAATTGACATGTGTTATGATTCAATTTTAATTTTTAATTAAAATAATTTTAACTGTAAAAGGCTTAAATTTTTGTTGTGTTTGCAAATATTTTTGGGTTTCGTCAAAATTAAAATTTTTAAGATTGTTCCGAGCAAAATTCTACAGCTGCCGCAATGCCATATCCATTCATATATTTTGTGTAGGCTATTATTTAGTAGGCTTTGGTTTATTTAACCTTGAATCATTTTAAATTGAACACTTATTAATTATATACAGAATGTTTTATTGAAAAATTTTATCCATAAATAAAATTTTATTGTGGCTCGAGGCAATCGAGAGCTCCTTTTTTATTATACAACCAAACCAATAAAAAAATACAAAATAACATTTTTTTATTTATTTATTTTTGTGCAAAATAACATAATAAAAAATAACCCAAACTTTAAATTAAGAAAATAATTTTTCAAAAAAATAACTTGAAGGGTTGTTTGCCAGTGTTTTTCTTGTTTGGTAGATCAATATACATTCAAAAGAGCTTAGGATATTTATTTTGTGCTTTTTCATTTATTTTTTAATAAAATTAAAAAAAAAAAATTAAATAATTTTTTGGGTCTAAATCATCATCATCATAATAACCATTCTTGCTCAACAACATCGTTTAGACTTTATGCCTGATAAAAGTTCAATATCATAAAGATACCACCATAATTAAAGGCTTGAGGATAGTCTCAACAACTTTATTGATTATTACATGATTTTTCATGTATATTGTTGCATTATCAATAGCAAATGTTCCTCAAATTCATTAAACTAAAGCAGCTCTACAGTTAAGCTAGAACGGTGATTTAATGATCGATTAAACTGAATTGGAGTTTCGTAAATTTGGGCAAAGAAGGTCATGGCAAATTTTTTTGGCAAAATAAAACAGTTAAGTCGTTTTGCACAAGAAATCAAGCATTAAATTTCAGTATGGTTTGTATTTTATTTTTTACGTAAGTAAAATAAAGTATAGTTAGTGATCATAGAAATTTTCGACCTGGAAATTTTTTCGAAATTTATCTGTTTTGAGGTCCCCTGAAACCGGAAAAGTATTTGTCTGTCTTTTAGTCTGTGTCCTCTCTACAGCCCAGATGGTTTATGATTTTTCATAAATTGGGAGGTCCCGATAAATTTAAGTCCAAATCGGCCAACCGGAAGTGGCCAATCTCTTGGGCCAGGAAATATATTTTACAAATATCTCAAAAAGTATAAGGTTTGCTTTAAACAATTATTGCTGCGTCACAACTTTAGATGAATAGGCTATTAATATTAATGGATATTGAGTTAAAGACAAAGCGCTTTAAAGAATAATGTTTTCTAACCTACTTTAAGTACTTCCGCAGCCTCTCCTATAAAAATGCAACCGAACTCGGCTGCCAGATTCTTTATTAGTCACCAGAATCGGTTTTAGAGCATGCAAGCACCTAAAAAATTTCAGCTGACAAAAAACATGTAGGCTTGGACGTTATGCGAGCTTTCCAGATACAAATGTATACGATTGATCATAAAAAACTGAGTTAAACGGAGCGTCGTTATAATTTGCCATTCAACATTGTTGATAAAACTATTTTCATTTGTAATATCGATAATCGATTAATTGTTTCATTACCATATCCACTCTTACAGATAATGTGAAACTCAAAATATAGTAACGTAGAGTACAAAACGAATTAATTTCAGACGATTATGCAAAAGCATTGCATTTACAATAACATATAATTTAGTAATAGTATAAGATATCGCTTAACTTTACATTTAAAACTTGATAACATTCTTCGAAATTTGGAATGGTTTTAGAATTTCTTATAAAGGCTAGTACATAAAAGGTTTTATACCAGCGAAAGGTTGTGCCGAGACATATTTGAAATTTCTGTCTAATTTTGAATTTTCTAAATATTAGATTTTCGACAAGAAAAGTTGACTTTTATAAAATAGTTGAATATAAAGATTTTGAAATTTCTAGGCTTTGAAAATTCTTCGATTAACTTCAGGTCTGACAAATTCTGATTTGTTTGTTTTAAATATAAACGAAATAATATTTACTATAAATTTAAATTTTATATTTTTATATAAAACGAAATTCAGTATTTATTAGGACTGAAGTTAACCTTAAAATAAAGAATTGTTTTTAATAAAAATGATAAAACTTTAGGATTTCATATAAATTTTAAATAAGATTGTCAAAGCCTAGAAAGTTCGAAACCTCATATAATCAACCATATTATAAAAGTCTAACTTTCTTGTGAAAAATTCAGGATAAGATAGAAAATTTAAATATTGTTCAGAACAAATAGACTAGATGACTTCCGCTCACAATTCATCAATTGAAATAGTTTTCATCTTGAGTGCACCAACCCTATTGTAACGAATGCCATTTTTAGTCAAATTGATGGTGGAATAATTAATTGGAATTGCAGTGAATGCAAAGCTGTAAATGTGTCAAATTCTGTAATTGTATATGATGAAAGTGACTCCGAAACCTCAGAGATTTCTAATTTTAAACGCACATTGTTTAGGTTTTCGTCTGATTTGGCTAATCTGAAAACTCAGCAAGACAGTTTCACCGCATCACTAAATTCTTTGAATTTAACTTTGACGAACTGTTAAGGTCGTCTGCAATTCTGTCTGATCATGAAAGTCGTATCAACATTTTGGAAAGTTCTAATGCAAAACTAAATAGTGAATTGAAGTTAATACGTGATCAACTTGGTTTTGCTGACGATGTAAACCGCTTGAGGAATTTTCTGCCTCATGGAATACCAGTCGGTAAAGATGAAAATCGACCAACTATATTGAAACAATTTTTGACATTTTTGGAAATGCCATCATGTGAAAAGCAAATTATACGAATTTCGAGAATGCGAATAAAAAATTCTGAATCCAATATACCACCTCTTTAATCGTTGAATGTGATGCAGTTTCGACAAAATTAAAAACTTTTGATGCATTTAAAGTTAAAAAACTTCAACTAAATCGCAGCATAACACCATCTGACATAGATTTGAGCAACGGTAATGGTAGTACCGCGATTTTTTCAACTGATCATCTTTCTGCTGCTAATCAAATAATCATGAAGAAAGCCAGAGAATTGAAAACAACCCGGAACTATAAGTTTGTATGGTCACAACGTGGCAACGTATTATGCAGGAAAGATGATAAATCAAAAATAATTAAATTGAACTCAATTGAAATCATTGAAGGGCTGTTGAACCACAATCAGTAGGATCCTAATTTGTATCTAAACATAACTGTTTTATCTTTGTTTACGTTATTTATTACTTTTATAATTTTTATTTTTCAAATCTTATATTGTAATCATAACAATGAAATTATCGGTATATTATCAAAATGTAAGAGGTCTCCAAACAAAAACTAATATTCATCGTAAAAATATTTTGGCATGTAGTTACGATATTATCTGTTTGAGTGAGACATTTCTGAATGATGACATTTTTGATGGTGAGTTGTTCTTAAGTGACTTTATTGTATACAGAAGAGATCGCGATTTAAATTTATTTCCAGATAAAAAAGATGGTGGTGATTGCCTTATTGCAATCCATAAAAAATTTAACTCTTTTAGAAACTTTGAATGGGAAGTGTTTAAAGAGGAAGTATGGGTTGGCATTCGAAGTGATAATGGGAAATTGCTTTATATTAATGTTCCCTACATATCTAATGCCAAAACTGGCGACTATTATCGTTATTTTGATAATATTTCTTCTATTATTAATTTAAATCCAAACTCTAACTTTATTATGGCTGGTGACTTTAACCTTCCTATGGTTCCTTGGAGTAACCTAAATAATTCAACTACGGTATCTCTTTCCGGTACTGCTGAGTCTCTCATTAATATGCTAAATTTCACGGGCACTAAACAGCATAATTATATAAAAAATGTTAATGGTAGAATGTTAGACTTAGTTATTTCAAATATTCAGAATTTTATTGTTAACGCTTTGTCTAAAATTGATTCCCATCATCCACCGTTAGAAATTAATGTAATTATTAAACATATCAAAACATCGAAGGGTTCAACACGATTAAGTAGGCTATGGAAAAAGGGAAATTATGATCGCATAAATTCCATAATAATAAGTCGATTGACTGGTCAAATTTATTTAGTTCTTTAAGCATTAATGATTCAATCAGAATATTTTTTAACGAACTGAATAATATAATTGAATCTTATATTCCATGCATGACACGAAAACGAAAGGGCTATCCAAGTTGATATTCAAGAAACCTAATTAAATTAATTGAATTTAAACATTTAATTTATAAAAAATCTAAAAGAATCAATAATCCCAAGTATGGTAGTTTATTCAAATCCTTACGTGTAACAGCGAGGAAGAAAATAAAATCATGTTGCGCTACCTCTCTTCCATCGAATCGAACATCCAATTCAATCCAAAACGGTTTTGATCTTATACTAAATCGTTAAAAAACACAAGTATTTTCCCCCAAAGCTTCCGAGACAACAATACTGATATCTGTAATATGTTCGCCTCTTATCTTAAGTCAGTTTATACATTTAATAACCGTACACCTTTGAATCCAAATTCACTTATAGAGGAGAACACTTTGTCTTTGAACACTTTGTCTTTGATTGATACACTTGATAATTCTTTTATTTCCCCTTCCATAGTTACTGCCCAGTTGAGACATTTGGATCTAGGCACGGGTGGTGGACCTGACGACATTTCACCTTACTTCTTATATCACACAGCTTGAACATTAAGTTTCCCACTCTCTTTACTGTTCAATAAGTCGCTAAAGGGATGCGTATTTCCCGATGTTTGGAAGAGGGCAATTATTGTACCTATTTTCAAATCTGGTGATAAATCACTTGTTTCAAACTACAGACCTATTGCCTTGCTAGGTACTATCGCAAAAACATTGGAACGACTTGTGTCAGAGCACCCTGTATTATATAGAGCCATAATCAAAAAATCTGAGCTTTTATAAGGGAATTAGAAACGAGGAAAAAACGGAACTTTTCATAGTAAAACACACAAAACATATGGGAAATCACTTTTTTCCTAAGACAAATTTTTAAATGAAAACGTTACAAATTCTTAATTATTATTTCTGAAATACTTTCATAAATGTTTGAATTTAAACTTACATGAATATCGTTTAAGTAGGTTAGGTTAGGTTAGGTTGGAGTGGCTGCTTACGCACACTTAGACCGGTGACGGTCCATTGTGATACCACAGGATGTATCCCCTTTTATCCCTATTGGAACCATTTCGAGCTACTTATGTAGCGTAAGACGTCCCGCACTTTAATGTTTTCGAGATCCGAGAGGCAGTCCATCCTGAACTTACCTAAGTGTTTGTGCCTTCTGAGAGCCAATGCTGGACACGAGCAAAGGAAGTGGACCAACGTCTCTTCCTCCTCTTCGTCCAAGCAGCTTCTGCAGAAGTCATTAGCCTCCAGACCCAGCCTTCTTGCATGTTCTCCAAAAAGGCAGTGTCCCGTGAGAATTCCTACGACCGTTCTTAATTCACGTCTTCGTAAGGATATTAATGCCCGTTTAAGTAAATCGTTTTCATTTTCTTGTAATAATTGATTTATTTAAACCAAAATATAAAAAAAAATTCATAACAACAGCATTCTGGTCAAATTAAAATAAAAGCTAACTACGATTCGTTTGGTTATTAAGTCAATATACATTACATAGATGGCAGTGATGGCCGTAAAAATTTGGGAAAATCGTACCAAAAATTACCACCTGGGGAAATTTCAAGTTCAAAAATTGTAGGAAAAGCAAAACAAATTCACAAAATATAGGAACGTGTGATAATTTTGCGATTAAATAATTTTTTTCGATTTTTCTGTGACCATTTTAGACATCTTACGTACACTAGTAAAACTAAAGATAAATTTAGCAAGTATTATTTTAATTTGTCTGAGCCAACTTTGATATATTTTTCAAAATGAAAGTTCGAAAAATATATTTTAGAAATAATTTAATTTTAATATTTCTGCAATTAATATTTAATTAATACCAATATGGCCTTTTTGAATATTATTCTTAAAGATATGTAGAAAACTTTTATATAAACATTTTATAACATTTTTGCTTTTTTCATTGAAAAACTTGAAGCTAAAAAACACCATTTTTACTATGGATTCCTATGGAAATCAGTCAAAAGTTATACCACTAAAAAAGCTTATAAAAGATACGTCATTAAGATTATGGCTCTATACTCTAGAAGGCTCTGCTTGTGTTTAATGCAGTAATAGAAAATCTAGGTCTACCTTGACTAATTTATTAAACTTTACAGAATTTGTTTATGATTCAATTAACTCAGGGCACAGTGTAAAGGTATTTTGTCTGGCCGACGCCCAATTGCATTTGCCAACATTTAATTCAATTTTGTATTCACTCGCTGATTATATCCGGACGTATGAATACTTACGGCGTTGACTGCATTATTGTATGTCCAACTATTATTATGCGCACTGTGTTATATGTCACAAAATAAATGAGTACACAACAAATTACAATAAATAATGTTTTTAATAATTACACAGTTAATAACATTTATGTTACAGTATCATTGTTAATATATTATTCTATAAATTTATTATCTATTTATTTATTGCACTTAATTTTATTTTCGTGTGTTGTTATTTTGTATAGGTGCGCTTGTAACTCGTACCGATCTTCTTGTATGACTGCTATTACATAAAAATATTTTATTTTTTATTCGTACGCCAAATGATATTTTGGTACTGCATCAATAGGTGCATTCCATTTAATTTAGATGCTGATGATTGTGGTGTCGACCATGCGGAGGCGCCACAACAGCGTTGATGTAATTTACACTGACTTTGCGAAAGCTTTTGATACAGTTAATCACAGAATTCTTTTATCGAAACATTCTAACTTTGGAATCGATAACAAAACCATCCAATGGACCAAGTCATATCTACCCAATAGATCATATTATGTTCAAATAGTAGATTCGAAATCTGAAGTTTTCATTCCATCGTCGGGAGTTCCACAAGGCTCAATCCTTGGCCCACTATTGTTCTTGTATTTTATTAACGATATAGTTGTTGGTATTGATAGTGAGGTATTAATGTTCGCGGATGATTTAAAATTATTTCGCGCAATTTGTTCTTTACACGATTGCATTTTTCTGCAATCAGATGTTGATAAATTAGTGCGATGGTGTACCAGAAATTGTATGGAACTAAACATTAATAAATGCTGTCTGCTCAGAATAGAATGTAAGAATTTGTTTAGTGGATTTACCTACAAAATTGGCGATAGTTGTCTATCGGTTTGTCCATTTGTTAAAGATTTAGGGGTCTTTATAGATGAGGGTTTTTCGTTTAAGGTTCATATATATATATATATATATATATATATATATATATATATATATATATATATATATATATATATATATATATATATATATATATATATATCAATTAATCAGCAATGCTTATAAAATGCTTGGCTTCGTGATGAGGACTGGCTCAAATTTTAAATCTTCCAGCACTTTCATAATCATTTATGATGCGCTTGTACGGAGCAACCTCGAATACTTAACCGTCATTTGGAATCCTAACTACAGCACACATTCACATAATATTGAACGGGTACAAAAGAAGTTTACTCGTTTCCTTTACCACAAAAAAAATATTTTCTATGAAAGATATGATTTGCGTTTGTCTCGGTTTAACATTACTTCGCTGCATAATAGAAGAATTATTATTTGTGAGATGGTGCTATTTAAAATTGTCCATAAAATGATTGATACTGTTCTCAATGATAAAGTAAATTTTCGGTGTCACAGTCATTACACTATTCGCAATCCTCCTACATTCACTATTAACACTTACCGCACTAATCTGAGAAATAGCTCGCCACTAATCAGACTACAAAGCAAGCATAACAAATATTTCAATTTACTTGATATGTTTTCGTTCGGCAAGCTCAAGAATTTCAAATTAACGATTGAAAACAACCCGATTCACTTATCTGTTTAATTTTTATTCTTTATTTTTATTTTATTATGGGTTTATGTCAAATTATTATTAACCCTTTGTTTTTGATATTGTACTACCTTCACGTCCAACATGTAATTGGATCATTAAGATCTGCTTGTTGGTGTTATTTTTGAATAAATAAATATAAATATAAATTGATCTCCTGTCAAATAAAAACAATGGTTTTATGAAGTCTTTTTGTTTCCCAATAATTGTAGTTGATTTTTAAGTGACGCTGACGGAGAAACAATGTACTTCAGAAAGTTCATACCAACTATCAGAAAAACTTGCAACAGTAATGCAGATTCGACAAAGTCATGTTTGAAAAAATTTAATTTAACCCGCGTTCGTTATTTTTAATCGTGTTTGTCGCTTCGATTATTCCTTGCCGCATCTCCTGCTCGGTCTGTTTTTCTTTAGCTATTTAACCTTTAGTTCGTACTGTGGGGTCTCGCTGACCCCAGACATATTAAAAACTGAATAAAAAAGTGTTTGTTAAAGTTTTATCAAAATTCTTTTAGATATGCCTCAGTCACTACAAATTACATACACTTTGCAAAAAACCGAATCAAAATCGGTTGATTTAAAGGTATTTTCTAGCTTCTAAATGCAATTAGTCGCTTAACCTTGAAGTAGAGTCAGCCTGACTTTAAGTCGAATTCAAACATACGAAAAGATATAAAAATTGTGTAAGCAGTTCAGTTCATTCGCAACATTACTGTGTCACTGCAATATAAGAAAATTTTGTGCTATAGTTTGTGGTTTTTTGATTATTTTGTTATATTCGTTCCGCATAACAGTTCAATTCATAACGGTACCTTAATATATTTATAATTTTTTGTGTTAAAAGATTTGAAAATGAGATAGCAGCGGAAGAACAATTGAAAATTGATGAGGGTGAAGAAGCTTCAAGCGAACGTGTAGTCAACAAAAAGATTTATTATGCACAGATAAAAAAAATATCCAGACAAATGGAAATGGACTAGCAAACCAAACAAATCTATAAATACAAAAGTTCCAAGATGTCAAATCTTCCGAGAAAAACATGATATATCAGCAACAGATCAACAACAGCTCACTACAACCGTAGAGTGTTTCCGGAGGTAAAATACCATTGTACACGAGACGAATAGAAAAGCAACTGATTTTTATAGAACAACTGCTGTAAATAGTAAACGGCAGCGGATTTGGGGAGATATAAATGCACAGAGAGAAATCATCACTACGCACAGTTTGTGAATAAGGACTTATTCATCTATTATGAATTATATTCATAATGTTTTACAAATACTATGTTTGTTTAGTTATTCATGTAATACATATTTATTTATAATACATATTTATTTATAAAATTAACTCATGAATACACATATTACTTTATTGTTTTTTGCTTTGTATTGCATACTTTTATACTTCGTCTGGATTAAATCATATGATTTTTTGGCTTTTTTATAGAGAGCAATCCAAATATTAAATAAAGACTCTACTCACAAATCACAATATGGTATATCTACTAATAAAAAGTAGAAATATCATAAATAACCGACAAAAATCGGTTAGAAAACCCTTTTTACTATTGTTTTTACAAAAACCACAAAATCTGACAACATCAATAAAAATTGGTTTAAAACAACTTGGTTACTCAATAGATATTCGAACTGATACTTTCTTCAAACATCAAAAATGTCTGCAGTTCAACGTCGGTGGTGTCATTTATGCCCAAGGAACAAGATGGATCTGCCACAACATATAAAGATTTATGGTTAAATTGTTTGTATTTTTAATTGAATGAATTTTGCTAAAAAATGTAGATTTATTTTAAAAATGTATTAATTAATGAAATGAATTTCTTAAGTTAGACCAAATAAAAATTAATTTTGATTCAAAACCTATAGAAAAAAATGGGGTCAATTTGACCCCACTATACGGCCAATGTAATTTTGACAATAACTCGAACAGAAGGTTAAATAACCCCACAAAAAAAAAGTCTATAGACTTTAGATTAGGAGACCGCGGTGGCCATGGAATGGTCCCTCCCCGCTACAATCCATCGACTTGGATAATTTACGTTGAGGTCCTATCTCACTACTATGCCAGTGAGACTTCTCCGTTGATCCGACGTGGTAGCATGTGGTAGTTCAAATGGGACAATCAATGATCCATAAACTATTCCCGCCCGACTTGTTCGCTACAAACAGATGTTGGAAATGATTGCGCCGCACAAATTTTGGACTTATAAGGGCCCAATAATGCAAATTGTGGATATGAGTATCCCTACCTTTTTAAAACATGTTTCGTTGTTTCATAAAATTTTGTTAAAAAATTGCGGATTTTTTTCATGGCCAGCACCCTTTTTTCATGGTCAGCGGGTAAAAGGTCTTATACGCTTTGCACATGATAAGGGTGCAACTGGTTCCTTTTTAAAATACGATGTACCGTGGACCGTCGCACTCCCGAACGTCTTGAGAAACAGATCAGAAAACAGATCTTCGGAACGTATTAAAATCATATAAATTAAAAAATTAAATAAATAGAATTCTTTCTATTAGTCAATTTCGTTGAATGATTGTTCGTAAATACTAATATACTTCTCGTGTTAATAAAAACACAATTAAAATGGTCTAATCACCGGTAGAATATTAGAAATTACATGAATTAATTTACATTCAAAAAAAAAAAAAAAAAAGTAAAATTAGCTTACACAGAAATAGAGCTGTGTGAATGTCGTGAAGAGAAAGAAATTGTAAGAGAATTTATCTGTATTAGTATGATTCGCTAGTACCATAACGCACAGTACATTCTGTATATATAGAATGTAAATTGTGGTATAATCAGTCCAGTCGCCGCGGCCTGATGAGAAGATTGATTTTTTCATAATCATAAGCTCATCAGTTCACACAATCCACCAAAAATCCATAAAATCCTACAAACTTTTCCATAATCATTGTGTGATGTTAGGTTTTTTTTGATCTTAAACAAATACAATATCTAGGACAGAATTAAAGTGTAAACGTAGCAATCCAACTGTTACTAAATAAAACTTGACTCAACTTATGAATTTGTAATAGTTATTCATTTATATTAAACCAAGCAAAGTTTAAGCTTAATTCGGTTTCAATTAAAGATTTTGATAAACCAATGAGGCAATGCATAAACCATTTCAAATAGCAAATTTAAAAGTAACTTCCGGTCTTAAAAATAAAGCACCACCTCATAAACTTTTATAGTATATAGTAAATTAATCCTACCTCAACCTACAAAAATTTATATTATGAAACATCATAATTTTCCTGTTTTCTCGTTATTTTTCTGTGTGTCAACAAATCACAATAAACCCACTAAAGCATAATATACATACTACATAATACTACATAAACATAGTATATGTATATATACATCGAACGAGAAGAGGAAGAAAACTACTTTACTTGCAAGAAATACATTTTCACTCTATTCTCTAAACCAACACAAAACTTGTACAAATGAATAAAAGAAATGGAAGTTGGAAAATGAAGAAGAAAAAAGGAAGATTCATGTTATTATTTGTGAACATAAATTTGTAACATAAACAACTTCTTGCATACAAAATGTTACATCATGTACGACGATGCAGATACATACAAAGATTTTTTCCTTATTTAACGGGGTGAAATTGAAGGTTCATACACAAATACATACATCACATGCTACTTAGTATTTGAACGATACCCATAATTAACACACAATAAAATTTCGATACATTTTCTTTTGGCTGGAACGAAAAGAGGTGTCTTAAAATGAAATTTATCTTAATTTCTTGATAATTTTCTCTTCCCTCCTAAATATCCCACTTCCCGTATTTATATATATATTCGCTTATACAGACACGAAATTTATGCTAAAGATGTTGTCATTTGAACTTTTTATTTTTTGTTATTGACAGTGAATTGTATCATAAAGTAATTACGCGAAGTTATTTATGTATATTGAAAGCTTTTAGAAAGTTTAATTCCGTTCGAGGAAAAAATGTTAGTAGGATTATAATAGAATATGGGACACCACATATATGCATGATTTTTTGAATAGTGGCAGAGCCTTCTAGAGTATAGAGCCATAATCTAAATGACGTATTTTTTAGAAGCTTTTTTAGTGGTATAACTTTTCACTGATTTCCATAGGAATCCATAGTAAAAATTGTGTTTTTTAGCTTCAAGTTTTTTAATGAAAAGAGCAAAAATATTATAAAATGTTTTTATAAAAGTTTTCTACATATCTTTAAGAACAATATACAAGAAGGCCATATTGGTATTAAGTAAATATTAATTGCAGAAATATTAAAATTAAATTATTTCTAAAATATATTTTTTAGAATTTTCATTTTGAAAATACATCAAAGTTGGCTCTGACAAATTAAAATAATACTTGCTAAATTTATCTTTAGTTTTACTAGTGTACGTAAGATGTCTAAAATGGTTACAGAAAAATACGAAAAAAATTATTTAATCGCAAAATTATCACACGTTCCTATATTTTGTGAATTTGTTTTGCTTTTCCTACAATTTTTGGACTTGAAATTTGCCCAGGTTGTAATTTTTGGTACGATTTTTTCAAATTTTTACGGCCATCACTGCCATCTAGGTAATGTATATTGACTTAATGACCAAACGAATTGTAGTAAGCTTTTATTTTAATTTGACCAGAATGCTGTTGTTATGAATAGTTTGATTTAAATAAATCAATTATTACAAGAAAATGAAAACGATTTACCTAAACGATATTCATATATGTTGAAATTCAAACATTTATGAAAGTATTTCACATTTATAAAAGCTCAGATTTTTTGATTATGGCTCTATAAAATACAGGGTGCTCTGATAGTGGTCGTTCTTGTTGTAAGATACATAAGTTAGATAATAAAATCTCGTGTTTGATAATTCAACGAATTTTTGGTATATTTGTTGTGGGAAATCAATATTCACTCGGTTAACATTCAAATTAGATCAATTCCGTAATATCACAGTCTCCATTTGTTAGAATTCGATGTGGTTTATTCGTTTGCTCAACGATTTTTTTTTTTTAATTTAGTGATTTATGAAATGGCTATATGACTAAAGAAAATATGTGGCAAAGGTAATATTACTACGTTACGTACTACTGCGAGCAGCTTTATAAGTATTGTGGAGCTAAGATTTTGTTTCGATTTTTTTTTGTTAATGGAATCAAGAATTTCGTAACCATTTAGATCGATACAGTTATTACCACTTTTCATGAAAATAACAGCAGAATATAGGAAAAAACAAATAAAAGAACTACAGTGAATCGGGTCCATTAAAGAAAAGAATTTCCGAGTGTGAAAAATTCTCATAATGATTCAATTATGTTTTAAAGAAATTTTTAATTCAACCTTAGAAAATTTCAATAAAAATTTTTTATTTTTACCTACCATAAAATTTATCCTATATAAGATTATCAGAATTGTACTTGATTTAGAATAATGAAAGTAAAGTATATTGTACATATATTTTCATTTTAATTTCAATAAGATTCAAGAGAATTTCAATTTTATAAAAACTTCAGTTTCGCTCCACTTACTGGTATATACACACTGAAAAAAAAACGTACGCATATTCAATAAAAAAGATTATTGTTGCAATGAATTTTTTAATAATTTGGATCCTTAAACTTTGTTGATTGATAGAATAAACTCAATGTTATTAGTTTAGAATATCATTTCTTAAAAGCTAACAAATTAATATAAACAATGTAACTATTCATATTTTTTGGTCAAAAAATTTAATAAATTTTTTAATTAATTCAACGAACATAAAATTATCATTTTGTAACCAATTTGGTTGATCTTACAATTTTTTATTGAATCAATGTACCAATTTAATAGAAGTTTCACGAAATGTTATGCTATGGTTTATATTATTAATGAATTAGTTAATTAATCATACTAATATTTATGAAACAAAATTATCGAAACAACACCTATATTTATTAATTTAAATAACTAATTCATTGGCACAATGTATTTGAATTGATTTAAATCAACAAATAAATTAAGCCATTAAAAAATGTATTTAGTTTATAATTGTTTGTTTGTTTATTTGTTTCTATATCTGCAATCTTTTCTGGGGCTCTCGGCACTCCCAACTCTTTCGCAGTTCGCTTTTTACGTCCTATCTTAACGCAGCAGTAGCCAAATCGAGGACGTACGGCTATAGACCCGTTTTCGTTTAAACCACCTGCACTTTGCATTGCTTCATGCCAACCTATAGTGCTGACATGAAAGGTTGGTCGGGCCCATGGATTCCGCACTCTCAACAGGGGCTCATAGATGTGTTCATCTTCATCACCGATCGAAATCAGTTGATGAAAAATTCCTTTTGCATATCGCCCCTATAGGGATTCGAACCCGGTACCTCCCGATCCAACCGCTGCAGCTTTAACCACTGCGCCGTTTGCTCCGTTAGTTTATAATTTTGTTTATTATGTATATCAGGAAAGAAACTTTTATTTATTTTAAATTAAATTTGAACTGACTGGAGAATGAAATATTTATTTCATTTATATGCGTTACAGGTTTAATCCATGGATTCTGGATATTTAATATAATCTTGCTTTTATAAAATAATTAAAGATTGAAATGGATTTTTTTATAAAATAAAACAAGTGTACAAACTATTTTTTATCTATTAAAATGAAGTTCAATTATTCAAAAAATACCTTTCCACTTGTAGCAACTTGTCTTGGGTTACATAACAGTCGCTATTCTCTTAATAACAAGTGAGAAACCGAATGCCTACTGCATGATTTTAATTTTCTTTCCTGTAATCACAAAACGAAATAGATCATATTTTTGAAATATAGGCTACATAATGGGAACAGTCTGGCCTCGTTGAATTGCGACTGTAAAATACTGAAGCAACCAGAGTTCAGCGAAAAGAGAGGAGAGTCAAGCAGGACGCTAAGACGAATTCATGAAACGCAAACAAGAAACAGACCTAAGCAAAATGTTATATATTCTCTAGTGTTGTGGTAATTTGCTTGTAGTCTCTTACAGCCTCTCGATTCGCATCGCTTTTCGCGTTTACTCAGGTCGCTGCCTACGAATGAAAGATTTATTTAGGGAATAATTAAGAACAAATTCGAAATCAGGTTAAAACCTCATTCAAATTCTCACTCTGAATTTCGGTCTAGAACACCATCAGACAATTTATTTGGAAATTTTATATAAATATTATTTTAGATGAATGAATGAAGTTTTTATATAATTTAAGAAATAAGTTCTAAAACAATAAAGAGTTAATGCCCAATCACGACTGAATAACAGTAATTTTAAAACAATTAAATAGTTTATCGATTCAATGAATTATTCTTTCAGAAAATTATTTAAATACGTATATTTAATCCAATAATCATTTCTCAGGTGGAATAAACTGGTTTTTACTAGTTTTTTCTTATTAACTTAGTTTATAAAGTTGTTAAAACTTTTATTAACTTGCCTACATTTCAAGATATCAACGAGAAATCGGTCAATAAATGTCTATTAATTGAATTGACGATCCGGTTATTAATTTATAATCGTGTTTATTTTAGAATTAATGTGACCAGTTAATAAATTCATTGGTTTAAAGAATTTTTCTTCCGAAAAATTTAATGAAAGGGATTAATTGAATTATTTTTTTCAGTGCAGGATGCCCCAGAAGTATAGAATCAAATGAAGTATGGTGATAGGGGAGGTCATTTCTAACCAAAATAGTCAAATGTTGTGTCAATGTGTTAAAAATATTTAGTTAAAAATTAGGTGAAAATAAATAATCGAGGTGAAAAATTTTTAAATTTTGCTGTGTGAATTGGTTAAAATTTTGACAATCTTAAATATTACAAAATGTACCTTATTATTGTGACAAAAAAAAGAATTTCAATCATTTATTTTAATTAATATAAATAACATGTTTATGCCGACATATGTATATTTTCTATAATAATGGAAGTTTTAAATTTTCGGAATACACTTCCAATATAGTCAGCCCTCTATCAGTTCACATAATTTGTAAGCATATTCAATTTGAAACAAATCAAACATGAATTGATTCTTCATTCACTAACAGTCTAAATAGCAAATTATTACGGGACGCCTTTAAAATAATATCACGCCATTAGAGTGGAGCAAGTTTAGGAGAAAGGCCCCGGGAAGTATATAAAATGAAATGGTATGTAAACAAAGAGGAGGGATTCGGTGACAAAAGATAATTAACGTTAATTCTACACAGTGATGCCAAGCACTAAGTGAAAAATCATATTCGGTCAATTCTGACGTTGCTTACATAATATTGTGACGGTGACACCTAGTGTATAATAGAAGAAGTTAACTTAATAGCTCAATGTTTAACTGTACTAAACTGGAATTTTCCATGATAAAATTGTTCTACACTATTCTAACTAGAAAAATCATGAGCTTTCTAGAAGTTTGGTTTGTGTATATAAAAAGGCGAACGAAGTCGAATTGGATTAGTAATATTTGGTAAGCGATAGTGTAAAGATTAAAAAGGAATTAAAAAGTGTTTTCGTGTAAAATAAAAAGTAAAAGTGATTAGTAAAATTTGAGAATAATTTATATAAAGTGATTTTGTGAATTTTGATTGATAAACTGTGTTGTAATAAATTTTGTGAAATAAATAAATTCGTTGGAGATAAATTTAATTGATTTTGTATTATTCACAATCCAGTGATACGAACCTTGAGTGATAAGGCAAAAACGTAACAATATTGTGAAACGGCACAAATTTTCAGAAAATAAATTTTTAACATTGTGGATGCTGTCTAAACGAAGTAATTTAAATTCTTAACGATTTTCAAAAACTATTCGACATAAGTTTACTCTGTTAGACATTAACGAAACATTTTTTTATCGGCAACCAACCTCTTTTTAGGGGTTAAAGCCACTCCTTACCTTAATTTAACCTCAAAAAACGTTTTTGTTTCGACATATCGCGACTTCTACTCCACGTTTTTTGATAAAACAAATTAGTAATTATTCCTCATAAAAAGTAAAAGTAATCGATAGTAAATTAGATTATAAGGGTTGCATCTCTATTTTTTTAGGGAATGAAATCACTTGTTTTCGCCAATTACAGGGTGGTTTGAACCTCTCAAAAGGGCTTGGCTGCCTATTAAAAAAATCGTTTCGTTAATTTCTCGTAGAGTACTACAACTTAGAATAGTTTTTATAATTTTTTGAATTTGACAATACGAAAAGTTCCCTTGTAAGATTATTTGTGAGTCTGTGATTTGGCGGCATGAGAGTGGAAGATATATATTATCGTAAACAATCGTGATATTGGGAAGAGGTCTCAAAATTTAAGAAAATACCTGCCCGAAATAACAGAAAATATTTGTAAAATATAAATGGTTGTTTTACCCGATGCTTTGTGGGAAGAGTGTTGTACAAACCATAAATATAAAAGATATTTAAAAATATGTACAACGGGTAATCAACATTTAGGCTGATGCAGCTTAATACATAAAGATGGCAGCATTAGACAGCTAACGTTTTTTTTGTAATTTTGTAATTTCTAAATTTTGGTTTCTCTTAAACTGTACACATAAAGTTTTCCCAATTGTATGTCGCCCTACGTTAATAGATCATGTCTGGGACACAAGCTCGTTGGTTTTTAATCAGTGTTCTAAAACTCGACGTCTAAATTTTATTATTCGTTCTGTACTGATCGATTACACATTTTTTACTTCCGATCGATCTGATTAGTGAGCAAAACACAAAATATATTGTGATCATCATTCATTTGGCCTCGAATAAAGAAAGGGAAGAGAATGGAAGAAAACAAAAGAATAGAAGAATGTTCTGTTTTTCGTTTGCAACAAAAAAAATTATCATTCTACATCTAATTTTCATAAAGAATCGGTTTTTTTCGCCAAAATTTACCCTATCCTAACTCGATTCTCTCTCTGTATTCGATGTTGCCCTAAAAATATTTCGACACAATTTCTACAGCTTTAATAAAACGTGCATAAAGCACTCACCCTAAATATGACAAATGAATTAAAAAGAACTTTTCTCTTGAAAAGTCGATAATTTACACAAAAAATAAAAAAGTCGACCTAAGGCACATAGCATAAAGAGCAATTTCATAGAAGAATAAAATTTCAAATCAAGCTAAGATTCTAAAATTTATTTTATATATTTAAATGTGCTTCATTGCAAACTTTTCTAAAAAACAATTTTTACTTCTCCTTACTCATTTTTTACTTCTCCACCCACTTCAACGAAATTACATTGGGTAAGTATTGAAATCGCGGAAACAATTTTGTTCCAGACTTAAACTTTTATCGATTAGGTTACCACAGGTGCTATTCTTGAACTATTACGAAAACTTTCGTATTGCGAGTTAGTGTTAAAGTATTAATTACTATGTAATAGTTGAAGAATAGAACCCAGTTAGGTATAATGAGAAAATAAATCCCGCAACGTGGAACGTCAAAATTTCTCGTCGTGGAATTTGATGGTGAAATATTGTATAATTATTTTTATGTGGATTTGGCTCGAGTAGAGTAGCTAATGATTTATATATATTTTATTAATAATCATTTAGTTGTTGCAGAGATCTCAAAGCCAATACGAAAAGTATGACCGTACACAAAAACAAAAATATTTCATTTTTTTTTCTCGCCGTTGCAACCGAGGGTTTTGAAAGTACACTAACAACAACTTATTGTTCTCGAATGTACCAGAAAAAAAAATATCTGTATCTAGAAAGGGCGCGAAATTTGTGGTGTGGGGATCGGATGATTTTTTTTTGATGACCTACGAGATATAAAAATTTATGATTTGGTTTTATTGATCGGTAGTCAAGTCAGTTCGAAAATAAATTTTGAGGTGTATGGTTATGAATGCTAAGACTAAGAGCTCGTTGCATATAGCAATAACCAAGGGAAAAGTTTTATTAACATTCTAAGAGTGATAAAATAGAATTAAAGAAACAAATGGTTATATTAGTTTTAAATAGTGCATAAGGTTACCAAATATAAGATTCTTATATGACTACTCTATTTGTGTAGTAAGAACAAACGAACTGTAAAGTGATTTAATTCTAATAAGAATACATAAAACTCAGTTACTAACAAACAAAAAAAAAAACATAAATAAAAAAAATGAAAAACAATCTAAATTCATAAAAACAGTTGATTATTTTTTAATGATCTAAAATTCTAAAACGTGATCATTCATAATATAATAAATTAAATATTTAAAATAGTCTCTAATTATTAAAATTGTTTATAGTGTGTATAGTTTCAGTTGATAGTGAATGGACTAAAATTATGTGATAAAAATGAATTAGTCTAAAGTACAATGCAAACTATTAATTACGGCTAAATCAAAGTACTTATATGCCTATAATAATAATAACTTGTGTCAGTGAAATAACGGGAACTATCATGTTCAATTGTTGATAGTGTTCTGTAAAAGTTTATATGGGTTTATATTTATATTTATTATAACTATTATCCATATCCATATACTAAGGAACATATAAACATTCATGGCGGAACTCTGAACTAATCAAAAACTGAATAAATTACAAATATAGTTCAGACATAACATCGCCAACTTCGCCAACTAAATAAACTTAAAAAAAAAGAAAAGAGCATTGCCTTCATCATGTTAATGACGTCGGCCTCTATAAATTATCGGATCGGCAGCCGCATCCAGAGCACCCTGTATTTTATAGAGCCATAATCAAAAAATCTGAGCTTTTATAAGGGAATTAGAAACGAGGAAAAAACCAAACTTTTCATAGTAAAACACACAAAACGTATGGGAAATCACTTTTTTTCCTAAGACAAATTTTTAAATGAAACCGTTACAAATTCTTAATTATGATTTCTGAGATACTTTCATAAATGTTTGAATTTCAACATATATGAATATCGTTTTCATTTTCTTGTAATAATTGATTTATTTAAACCAAAATATTAAAAAAAATTCATAACAATAGAATTCTGGTCAAATTGAAATAAAAGCTTACTACGATTCGTTTGGTTATTAAGTCAATATACATTACATAGATGGCAATGATGTCCATAAAAATTTGGAAAAATCGTACCAAAAATTACCACCTGGGGAAATTGCAAGTTCGAAAATTGTACCAAAAGCAAAACAAATTCACAAAATATAGGAACGTGTGATAATTTGGCGATTAAATAATTTTTTTTCGTATTTTTCTGTAACCATTTTAGACATCTTACGTACACTAGTAAAACTAAAGATAAATTTAGCAAGTATTATTTTAATTTGTCAGAGCCAACTTTGATGTATTTTTCAAAATGAAAGTTCGAAAAATATATTTTAGAAATAATTTAATTTTAATATTTCTGCAATTAATATTTACTTAATACAAATATAGCCTTCTTGTATATTGTTCTTAAATATATGTAGAACACTTTTATACAAACATTTTATAATATATTTGCTTTTTTCATTGAAAAACTTGAAGCTAAAAAACATCATTTTTACTATGGATTCCTAGGGAAATTAGTGAAAAGTTATACCACTAAAAAAGCTTCTAAAAAATACGTCATTAAGATTATGGCTCTATACTCTAGAAGGCTCTGCCGCATCACGTGTACAGTTGGTTAAGCGCAAGTTAATTTATTTTACTAAATTTGTATTTTCATTTTTTTGTATTATTTTTATTATTATGATTTATTTAATTACTTTTTTTTTGAATTACGTTTATATAAAATTTACTTTTCTTGCAAATTTACATCTCTTTTAAGAATAGCTAGTTAGCTTAGGGTACAGGGTCTTTCTTATCTTAAATGTAAAGAATTTGTTTCTTCTTTTTTTTTTTTTTTTTTTTTTTTTGGCAAATAATCTTCGTTGCTAATTTTTGTGTATTTTTCTTTTGCTTTTCGCTTGTGTTTCAATCCAGAACTTACACCCCTATTCGCTTAGTCGTGTCACTTGTCACTTGTACCGACAATCAAGTTTTGGTATTCTCTTAGTCGATCGATGGTACAATCGTCGTTTGAAGTGACGAATATTCTTTTACGTCGCATTCTCTTATATTATCACTTCGATCGACTAAGACAATACCAATTTAAAGTTGAAGTGACGCGACAATTATCACGTTGAATGAAGTGACACGACCAAGGGAATAGGGGTATAGGGGAAAAATCGAAAATGTTTTAACGCAGGCTGGCGACCGCCGTGGCTTTTGAAAATGTTATGAGTTTTAATGGCTGGGCTGCGAGTGGTGCATCCTGTAATTCAATCTGTTCAACACAAAATTTTTGTAAATAAATAAAATTCTAATTTCAATTAATAAAATGTAAAACATTATATAGGAATTTTAAAATTTTAGTCAGCCAACCTTCTTTAATTCATTTAACCCTTTATTGCATAGTTGATCATATGTTTATTTCATAAATTTGTATTTCGCAAACGATATACTTTTTTTATATAATACAAATACAAATATTAAATATATTGGTTCATTGTCTTAGTTTATATAAATCGTGGTTTTCTGGGTAAATTAGATGTCAAAATATTGGCGGGAAACGTTTATTTCGACGTAGTGCGCTACGGTAAGCAGTTTAGTATAAAGTTCTCTAGGTTTTCTTTATTTTTTTTAAAGATTAACGGATTAATTGTGCAATGTAAGTATTAAAATAAATATTTTAAATGTTTTAGTTACTTTATTTAGTTTCATTTTCATATTATATCAAATTTATGTTATAAAATCAATGATTTTTAGAAACATATCATTTATGATATTTTATGCAGGTAACAAATAAATATAATGTCTATCATATATGAAATGGTAACAAATATGATATATTATGCACTAGTAAAGCATTTTATTTTTAGGAAAAATGGGTTCGCGACCACGGTATTTAACTCTACAGCAGATGGAGGAGATCGTAAATAACTGGTCAGAGAGTAAAGATGAATTTGATGAGGAAGATCAATTTCGTGAAGATGACGTTTACAAAGAAGTAGAAGTTAATAAAATCACCGAGGCATTCGATGAAAATGTGCAATCTGGCGTTGTATATTCCATTGTCTCCGAACCTACAGAGGAAAGATTTAATATTGAAGATATGGAAATTATTTATGCCGATGATATACCTGAATTTAGCGATTCTATCACTGGTTTAAATGAATTAAAGCAAATTAAGGAAAAATGTGCTAGAGTCATTTGGAAAAATAAAGATTTCGAAATTTCCTCGGAACAACTCAAATTTCTCGGAAACTCCGAGCTAACCAAGGAGCAAATGGACTTGAATACACCTTACGCATTTTTTAAATAATTTTTCAACGATGATATCATCGCCAAGATTGTGGAAGAAACCAATTTATATGGATTTCAAAAAAATCCTAACAATAATGTTTCATTTACCGCTAAGTACATAAAAATTTTTATTGGAATATGCATATTTACCTCTGTTGCTCAGCTTCCAAACAGACGGCGATATTGGCATCAAAAACTAAGCTATACTATGGTTAAAGAAACGATGCCTTTAAACAAATTTGAAAAAATAAGGCAACATCTTCATTTTAATAATAACGAGACAATGCATCCAAAAACCCATCAAGACCATGATTGGCTCCACAAACTAAGACCGTTGTTCAGCAGATTCATTGAACATTTTCAAAAAGTTCCACGGGAGGAATATTTATCCATTCCATGTTGACACAAGAAGTAGATGACAGTGAGAGAGTGATAGCGTACATGAGTCAGAAACTCACATCCACGCAAAGAAAATATCCGGCCACAGAGCGTGAATGTTTGGCCGTGGTATTAGCCATCGAAAAGTTTAGGCCTTATATCGATGGTGTAAAATTTAAAGTGGTAACCGACTGTGCTTCTCTGATATGGCTGAGGAACCTGAAGGACCCTGCATCGAGGTTGGCTCGCTGGTCAATGCGTCTCCAGGGGTATGAATTCGAACTCCAGCACAGAAAAGGGAAGTTAAATGTAGTTTCTGATGCATTGTCTCGTGCCGTTGAGTCTATTCAGTTCGATATTGAGGTGCAGGAAGACCCAGCATATCTGAAGGTCAGGAGAGATGTATTAGAGTTTCCCAATAAGTATCCCGATTTTCGTATTCATGATGGGAAGTTATATAAATATTGCCAGACTATTGGAGACGATGGTGCCGATGGAGACGATGGTGCCGATAGCTGGGAGTGGAAGCTATATGTTCCAAAGTCGAGAAAAAGGAACAGAAGGAAAATTTTATATGACAACCATGATAGCGCTTTAGCTGCACACCTTGGCTTTTTCAAAACGCTCCGGAGACTTCAGGAGAAGTATTATTGGCCAAAAATGGCTGGTGATGTGCGGAATTATGTCAAGGTTTGTGAAAAATGTCAGCTTAACAAACCAAAGTGTGAGATCTCAAGGGTACCCATGGGTGTTTTACACCTCGGGTACGTTAGCATGTTTAACGAAAATTTTTGTTAAAACCTTTCTTGTTTTAAAAAAAATTTTCGTTGTTTCACTTGGGGTGTAGTGTAGCGTTCCGTACGGTAGGGTACGAGGCTAAGAGCAGAGTGGGAGAGGGTGCCAGCAGGGATTCAATCAGCGATTGTTTTGGTTGGGTGAGAAACGTTATCATTATTTAAGCCCTTGCCTATAAATGTATATACCCAACCGATTTAATTTTAAATTTATTCATTCCCTCCAACTGACTCATCATTTGATGTCAACATGCGTCGTTGTTGTTGCTTCAATATAATTATTTAAAAAAAATATTTACGACCTAAACATGTATAAAATTGGTAATGCACCTGAATTTTTTTTATTTTTCATGATCTGATTTTGAGTGAAAGATGGGCTACTGTCCATCAGATAGCTAAATAAAAGAAATTAATTTCATCAAAGAGGGCAGCAATGGCAGTAAATGGTATCATCAGTGATGGGCAATTTTGGGTTAAGGTGGCGAGCAGCGAACGACGACGGGAGACAGTGAAGTTTGGACAACCAACTGGTGAGGTCGAGATAAGGACCTAAAAAAAAATATATTATTTCTTTTTTTGTTTTTTTTTTTGTAAATTAAGCGAGCTATGGCGTTAAATGTATTGGCCATATTCGCATAGTAATTGTTTTAAATTTTGCCAAATTAGAAAAACAATGTTAATAGATAAACATAATAAGAGATTATGTTTGTTGGCTCACATTTTTTTTGTGTTGTATAAATTAATAAATCCTGGTGTGAGTGAGATTTAACTTTTATAATGTATTTAATAAAATCTAAAAATAATAAAAAAAAATAAAACTTTGTGCAATATACATATGCTATGGTGTTTGTCATTTTGGGAATTTACCTTAACCCCGTTAAACTGTGTTTTTTTTTTTGTTCGTTTGTGCGGGGCGTAATTGTTGGCAGTGTGATAAAAAAAAAAAAAAAAAAGTGAAACGGCCCTTTGTTAAAACCGAAAACGAGCAAAACACAAAAAAAAGTAAGAGGCCATAGTGGAAAATTAAAATAAAATAAAAATAAACAAAAGAACCAAAAGTGAAAACAGTGAAAATAACGCTGAACAAAAGAGAATATAATAAGCGAAAGCAGGAGCTGGGTGAGGAACGAGTCGATGGTGCCGTGGTAACTGGAGGAGCAATCAGAAAGGAAATCCACAAGAACCAAGAGGAAAACGGTGAGTCATCCTTCACTTCCTTCCTTTTTTTTTCCTTTTTATTATTATTATTTAATCATTTGTTTTTTTTGTGTTCGCAATTTTGCTCCATTTTTCCCCCATTTCGTTTCACCCAACTTGAATAAAGCGTGGTCATCCTAAGCGGTAGGTTATCACTGCAAGTAACCCCTCCCGAGTCCACCTGCTCATCGAGCTTAGTCCGGGAAAATTACGTGCCGGTAGACTGGCGCCCAATTTGTGTTTTTTTTACTTTTGTCTACCAACTACCGCTATAGTGTGTGTGGCACGTTACATATTGTACAAAAAAAAAATGTCTCTAATTATTTTTAGTATAAGTCTCTTGCTCTTCCGCTGTTGCGTTTGTATATTGTATTATCATATTTTTCTCTTTGTTATTGAGCTGTATTGAAAAACAAATACGCTCTGTTCTGATGAATAAAAACGTCACTAATATTATATTGCTCTTGCTCTTGTTATTACGACAAACGGTTACCTTCAAAACCGTCCAAAATTGTTAGCGAACACGTTTCATTTCACAAAACAAAAACGTTTCGAATACAGCATGTATTATAACCGTTGGCCTTTTATTACTAATTACTAGCCAACTGATATATTTCAATGAAAGAAGCTTTCCTCATCATGATATTAGTTATCAAATGTGCTCAACTATAACATTCTAAGAATACAATATATCATCGCAAATTTAGCTAATATAAAAGAATGAAGTTAAATTAAAGCTCGTCAAAATCAAACCAAAATGATTTTAATGGTTTAGTTTTGCAGAATTACGTCTTTACATTATAAACTGGGTTAACTGTCATAAACTTTATGTAGTAAATGATTTATTACAAAATCTATTAAGCTGAATAATCCTGAAATTTCCCATCATAAAATGCATTAAAAAAAATCAATATCAATAAATCAGATAAAATGTTGCACTAAATCGAATAAAATCTATATAAGTATATTACAGTATATTGGAAAATATTGAATCCAGTAATTATATCTCGATAGCTTAAAAAAACATAAATTTACTAAATCGAATTTGAAATGCTTCGTACACACAGCATACAGGATAATAGGATAATGGTAAAAGTTTTTATAAACTAATGAATTATGCTATACACATCCAACAAATAATATTGTGTACCGTCTACTTAAATTATGCGAATTGAATTCAATCTTCGATCGATCATTTTATGATAAGCTATTCCAACTGGAACAAATTCTTGTTTGGGATGTATGTTTTTCGAATAAAATTAAATTTAAGCTTTTTATTTTATTTTCATCTGATTTTCATTCCCATATGTATACCGATTTTCTTTACATTTCGATATTTTCCAGTTATACATTTTATATAAAACGTGTATATGTATGTTGTACGTTTAAATAATGGATTACGTATGATTTAAATTTTGTTCTTGCGATGTACTCATATATGCGTGTACATCTACTCATATTAGTCGAGTTTTCTTATTTATGTTTATCGGATATGGATCAAATACAATGCTGTATTCGTATGTATCATTATACCAAAATAAATTTTATGTAGCTCTTATTCACCGCGTGTCAAAATCAGATTTAACCTTTTTTTCCTTCCTTTCATATCGAATTACTTTCCTTTTCAATTTTTATTTTTATTTTTTTTTGTGTTTTGTAAAATAAAATGTATCAACGACGCTTTTCTTATCGGATTTAAAATAAAATCGAAAAAATTTAACAGGGGAAGGTAATTATCTCTCATATAATGTAATAATATAATCATCAAGCTGCTGCGAATATGCGTTTGTTCCCAACATGTGACTCTAAGAATATAACTGTTTTCTTTGTTATATAGCCGCAAACCACAATTCACGTACATTTAATATTCTGAGTGTTGTTCACACCCACGGTTAAAATATACTAAAAACAAAAAAAGGATTACAACATCCAGAGTAAACCGAAAAATATGAATTTATTATTTATTTGGTCAATTGAATTAAGAGCTTTTCATTTAAAATATTTTGTTTTTTTCCCTGTACGGAAAATTTATCACGTGTTTGAGTTGGTTCAGTAAAGTGGTTAAGTTTATGTATTTATTTTTTGCAATTTTCTATTTTGTTTCAATTCCACCATTATAATGTATTTTGGAAAATGATGTGTCACGTGATGACATGATAACAAAGATAAATGAATTTCTTTTGGGGTAAATGCTAATTAAGTGACGTAAACGGTTTGCTAAATTGTGTATTGAATTTGATTTACTTCTTTTTTTTTTTTTTGTTCTGTGTTGTGTGTGCTTTAGAAAATTTATTATGAAAGGCTCATTAGATTTGTGAAATGTGAGCTTGATAGATGAAGGCGAGAAAGAGGGAGTTGAAAACGTGTACTGTGTCTTAATATCTTGGATATTATTATTTTTTGTGTGTACAAGTTGCTCTGGTATTTATCGACGCGGTCTAACGTCATTCTTTTGTTAAATTTTTTTCATTTAATGCTGTTATCTAACATTATTATACTTTTGGTGATGAATTAGTGTTTTCTGTATACCATCACGTTTTTGCTTTGGCTAAAAATAATAAATTATGGATGAAAGCCAGTATCCTAACTAAACCGTACACCTTACCCGTGTTTATATTGAATTAACAACTTGTTTGGAGAGTAGTGACAAAAACATTGCAAAAATCAAGTACCCCAAAAATGTCGCCTTTAATCGTAACATAAAATTCAAAAATTAAATATATGCAAGTAAAAAATTAGGTCTATCCGACTCCTCGAGCGTTACTTTTCCTCACAATTGGTCATGACAATCAGATCCGTTTTAATAAATTTGGGTGCTCCGTGCCAAAAAAGGTTGGTGCCTTAAAAAATAGAATATATAAACACCCTTCTGTTTACTAAGAATTTTTTGTGAAATCGTTCAAAAGTGAGCGGTTTGAGCATGATTATACTTTACAGTTCCGTCCCCGTATATCTTTCACAGAATGTTTACGAAAATAGGCAGCGAATCTAAGTTGTTTCGGTTGTATGAATAAAAATGTTATAAATTTCGTTATTTTCTCTTGTTTTAATTGCAAAAAAATTAACGTATACACCTCGCCGGTTAAAGCATATTACAGCTGCACACAGCAACGTGATATTTCAGATTTTGACGTGTTGTTTAGCTCACGTAGTCAAGATCTATCCATCTAGAAAAATAATTGAAAATGAACATTTTTAACAATACATATTTCGTAATGTGCGCAAAAATTCCCTTACGCCTATTAAAAACGCTTAGAACCAGAGTAAAGAGTCGTTGTGAATTGCGTGACATGAAAATTAACTTACAGAACATAAGAGAGGTGACTGGCAACAAGCTGGAACGACTTTTCCCTTCAATGTGTGTTCATGGTAAATTTCTGGTGAAACAATGTTACGCTACGAAGTTTACTAGGTTCGTAACCCTGCGTGTTAAATGTTTACCCTATGAACCAGAATGTTTGCCCTGTGAACCGTTTTGGTTACGTGTTGATTGTGTTTTGGTTACGTGTTGACGTGTTTAAATTTTTGTGCGAGTTGAAAATAATTTAACTCATTTAGCTAACTTCAACGTGTACATTTTTTCCCCAGAATTGTACCTTCAGACCAAAAACCAAATTAATGATGAATGAATATGAATATTTAGTGAAAAAAGAGTGCGACATCAGTGAATAAAAAGTGAATAAGAGGTAATGAAAGAATACCAAGTGAACATATATGTAGAATGAATAATGAGTGAATAATATAATATTTGAAATCATCGTATATCAGTGATTAATACGGGAATCCTGAATGCTTGAAGATTGAATAACGGGTGAATAATGAGGGAATTACATGAGCAATAATGAGCCAACGGTGAATGAAATTGAATAAATTGTGAATGAGTAATGACTGAATATTCAGTGAATATTTAATGAGTAAATAAAAAAGGGCCACGATTTGTTTTGGGATTTAATTTTTGTTCAATGTATTTCTTATAAATTTATTTCTATTGGTAGGTATTCTAACTAAAAATGGAATTCGATTTAAGTTTTTGGGATTTAGCAAAAATCTACGAGTGCGAAGTTTTCCAGACGCTCAAGAGATATAAAACCAATTCTTATGGGAAAATTGAGTATTATTTCAAACAATTGAGTAGAATTTATAAAAGAATTTTAAAAAACATTAAGCTTTAATTAAATTAAAGCAAATCAAAGAACATTACAAATTCTTGTTCGTACGATATTAAAGTAATTTTAATTGTTCATAAAAAACGGTAAATGCCATTTTAAAGTTAAAGTGTGATTTCAAAGAAAATAATTTTTTAGATCTTTTATCAAACGAACGATTCGTATGGATTAGGTTTTTTTTAACTAAGTAATTTAGAGGCCTATTCTATGTGCTAGCCAAACCTTTTGTCGTTATTGTTGGCAATGGCCGCTATTAACCCTTGAGAGTCGAGTGCAATTTCAGAAACATAGTTTTGTAGAACTTTTTATTAAACGAACGATTCGTGGATTACCGTTTTTTAACCAGGTAATTTAGAGGCCAATTTCATGTGTTAGTGAAAACTTTGACAATGACCGATATTGGTCCTTGACTGTTGAGTGGGATTTCAAAAAAAAAAAAATTGTAGAACTTTCATTAAACGAACGATTCGTGGATTACGGTTTTTAACCAGGTAATTTAGAGGCCTATTCCATATGCTAGCCAAACCTTTGTCATCATTGTTGGCAATGGCCGATATTGCCCCTTGAGAGTTGAGTGCGATTTAAAAAAAATAGTTTTTTGAAAGTTTGATTAAATGAACGATTCGTATCCTCTTGCGAAAATGTATAGGAAACTGATGTACTAAAACCTCCAACATTTTCGCAAGAGCCGCTAGTCCGTGTACAAAATTGTCTGTTTACCTTGTTTTATGTGGAGTTTATACCTTTAAGTCCTCCTACAAGAGCAACTAAAGATTCAACTTCACGGATTATATCGGATGAAGAAAATAACGCAGCTTCCCTGATTACGTCCGATAAAAGCGTGAAAGGTATGCGGTCATACAACCAGCCATGCAAAATCCTCCGGCCTTTACTGGAACCTTTTCTGACGTGGTGACTTCTTTCACAATGAGTTTCAGTGTTGTCGTGCCTGAAGTTGGGAACAAGCATCTTCAAAATCTTGGCACAAAAACTATTTGTAGTCCCTAAACAATGGAGTATCGAATCTCTGGAGTTTGTTTGCTTAAAATTGGGCATAAAAACTGATGCACATATTAAAGCCATAGACCCTAATACTTCGCCAACCAGTGCACACATTCAGGAGTTTTACGATACCAAATTTTCGGACAACATTGCCTCCACGGGTGAAGTTTCGAACAATTGTTGCTCTCAACATGTCAGGAGTAGGAGAGCAGGTCTAGTGATAGAAATAAGTTGCCAGCAGCAGGCGCACCAAATAAAAATGTGTTGTCATGTGGCCCCACAATTCACAATTGCTATGAGACCGATTTATTACACCTCACTTAATTTAAAAACAATATGTTAGGTATTAAAGTCTACCACCACGATTAGATTACTAATTTGTATTTTGATTTAGTTAATTATTACGAAAACTTGGAAAATCCGGCTATGTAAAATATTTTTTATTTTATGTGTATAGCGTGCCAGTATACGAACGAGATTGTAATTGTTTTTTTTCCGCGCGAGATTTTGACAGTCGTTTTACATCCAGTGATGCCAACATAATATTTTGTAAGTGTGTTCATGTAAATGAATGTAGGTGTGTTCATGAAAATGGATTTGACTCTGAATGAGCGTATTAAGTTGGTGGTGTGTGAATGTTTGCTTGAATTAATGTACGGGTGTTTTGAATGAATGTTTTTAATTTACATATTATCATTCTCATTGCATGCCATCCAACTTATGATGTTATTGCTGTACGTATTAATGTAGCCAGTGCCTCCATCATCGTGGTTGCTGCATATATTCCATGCGGATCTATTCTGAAATATTATCTTGGAATTCGTGTTGATGAACAACTAATTGTTTCTGGTGACTTCAATCTTCCAGATATTAGTTGATTTGGTCTTTTCAACTGACCTTATGTAATTGGAGCTCTCGCCGTGTGAGGACTTCACTGAATATAAGAGCATATATCATTATTTCCAATTAAGATATATATTTTTCAGACATGTTGACTTCGGTTCTTTAAACTAATTTCTTGACGATTCGGACTGGGTATTTCTAGAACGAGGAGGAGGCTTGAACGATAGTGTTTTTTTATTCAACGAGCTTCTCAAGTCTGGTATTGAAAGATATGATCCATCAATGAGAAACGAATCTCGGTATCGGGAGCCATGGTATAATAAACAGCTAATTCGTATTGAAAAAATCCGTAATAAGTTACATACTTTATACAAGTTACACGGTGTTAAATTTTATCCTAGCTTCAATGGAATTTCATAAACGATAAAAAGAAGGGGTCTGGGTTTTCTATCTCAATCACTTTTCAGTACTCTTTCGCCAATCAGCCATCTGGTATATCCAATTTGTTTCCTAATTTTTTCGAGTTTGTTTATGAAGAACCTGCGGTATCATGTAACAAGCCTTTAACTAACCGCAGTCTTTCTGATTATCTTTTTAAAATTTATCTCAACTCGAAGTTGATAAGGGGGCAGGACAAGATGGCTTTCTACCCATCCTTATTAAGAATTGTGCAGAGAGTCTAGCCCCGATTAAACACCGATTTTTCAAAGGCTTTAGATAAGATTGACCATTCAATTCTTATCAAAAAGTTGGATATAGACTAGAATGTCAGTTCATCCCTATTAAGTGGCTGCATTCATACCTTTCTGATCGTTACCAATTTGTTAAGATTAACGACTTGAGCTCTCGTTCATTTCGTGTTACGAGTGTATTGAATTTGCACATTGTCCGCTTTACGCATATGATATGAAAATATTTGCTCCAATTAATGAGGTTGCCGATTGTGCGAAATTGCAAGGTGACTTGAATAACTTTTGCAGTTGGTCGTTTAATAACAAATTATTGCCGAATGTTTGTAAATGCAGGATTTTATCATTCTCTCGGATGCGCTCGCCAATATTCTAGTAATATTTTTTATATAAGATTGCTGTTGATAGAGTTGAGTTCATGTCCGACTTAGGCATAACCTTTCCTTGTGATCTAACTTTTACTAAACATATTGACACATCATTACAAAAGCTTACATTATGCTAGATTTCATTAAGAGCAATTGTAAAGACTTTTGCAACCCGCTCACACTGAAAACTCTGCTTCTCAGATCTGGCCCCCATTTTATAAGTACCATTCAGATAGGATTAAGAGTGTTCAGAAGTAATTTCTTTTATACGCCCTTCGTAGATTACCCACTGAGCGAGTACATTAATAAATTCTCCCACCTTATAATGATCGTTGTAATTTATTAAAACTGCAACGTTTGGATCACCGACGAGACGTTGCATCTACTATCTTCGATCACGATGTTCTGCCTTCCCGAATAGATTGTGACGAATTACTTGCTCGTTTCAATATCTACGCTCCCATACGCTGTTTGCGTGTTCGCCCTTTGCTACATATTGATCCTGTCTCTACGAATTTTGCACTTTCGGAACCAGTCTTGAACTTAAAAGTCGGTATATAAATAAAATATTTGACCCAAACTGGTTTATAGTGCAGATGAATATATATATTAGCAAGAAATTCAGTGAAATCAATTGCACCATTTAAAACATCAGCGATGAACATAGAAGCCGCAACCTTACGCCTGTCAATCAGTGATTTCAAATTGACAATTTTACAGCGTTCGGTATTAGCGGGTAAATTCCTTTTATTCTGCCACATTGGCAGTTTAAGATCAAACGGCCACTTCATTTTGAGAAGCACCGTACAAGAGAACAGTACAAACACTTAATGGAAAGTGAATTACGAAAAACGTTAGTGGCACGATGAACAAAGTCAAGTAATCTATTAGACTTGGCTATGAGCAACTGATGTTCCAAGATTAATCCCAAATCCTTAAATTTCGTCACTCTTTCGAGCGAATGATTGTTAATGTGATAAGGATGAGTAATCATCTTTTCTCTCCTGAAGAAACTCATAACCTTACATTTTTCTAGATTTAATTATAATTTATTCGTAGTCCATTTGCACAGGACAAAGGTGAGAACCCTGAGGAAACATCAATGGTTTTAGATGTAATATCATTTATTCTAACCACTTGCTTTCGTTCACGCAGATACGAGCCAATCCAATCCATAAATAATTTGCATACTCCAAATCTGTCTAATTTTTCAAGAAGAATGTCGAACTGCGGTTTATCAAATGCCTTCGAAAAATCAGTAAAAATGACATCTAACTGACTTCTAGATGCAAAAGCATCGAATACTTTCGATGTCAAGCTTAACAGAATTGTAGTGGTAGAACGTTGTCGGATGAACCCATGTTGTTGAATTGCTAATAAAAATTTGACATTAAAAAACAGATAATTAGTGATGGTATGGATGATACCATGGATATTCCCCGAGAATTTTTGATGTCATTACTTTTACCAGATTTGAAGATTGTTATATTTTAGGCAAACGCTTTAGGCAAAAACACATCTACATCGCTCCATTCATGATTTCATCCCGCTTTTTTTAAAATTATAATTCATTACAGGTTGTTCAATATTGCTTTTGCAAAATAGCTCCAAACAGTCAAAATCGATTTCCAATCCTTAATGGTAAAATCTCTCAGGAACAAATGGCGACATTGAATTTTTAATCGAACAATAATTAGGATCATTCATAAATACTACTAAATCAAGAACCCGGCCATGTAAATTAGTGACTCTACAAATTGGATGCAAATCAAGCGATGACATAGAGTCAATAAAAATGTGTTTAACACCGTTACAAATATTGGTCGGGAAGATGTGGGACGGAATGTCATCATCGGTGCACCATATTATGACAGGAGTATTGAAATCTCCAAAAACACATATTATGTCATTTATATTGCAATCCGAAACAAAATGGTGAACGTTATCACAGTGTAAACTATAAATCTCAGCAGCACTATGTGGTGGAATATATGCCACATACAAATATAATGTTTTAACAGTCCATGGCAATTTCAAAGCAACAAATTCAATGTTATAATTCGGACATATTACTTCACAGTTCAAAATTGAGTAATGCACAGCCACCAGCACACTAGCACCACCAGATTTCCAGATTACATCTGTGTACTACATAATTATCCGTAAAAAATTCGGAACTTAAAACTCCTGAATGATACCAGGTGTCACATAATACGTATATAAGAAACAAGACGACAATAAAAATTGGGAAATTAGCGGAATATTAGGTTCTTGGCAGCGGTCATGCCAAATTCAACAATCACTTTGTTGATAAAAGCAGCTTGGCTAAGTAAATAATTTCCAGCTGCTGACTTATTTATTTCCAGACCAAGGTAATTTTTAATTGGTCCCGATTTCTGAATTGAATTTTCTGCTTGTTCAATCATTGAAGTGTTGTTACTGGCGACCACAAGATCGTCAACACAAACCAGTATGTAACAAACTCCATTCTCGTCTCTTTTTATGTACAAACATGGATCGAACTAGCTTTGAATAAATCTAAATGTTATAAGTATGTTATGTAAAGTTTGGTTCTTGCACCTAGCCGATTGCTTTTGTTTTCTTTAACAAAACCGGGTGATTGTTTCTTAAATAAAGTTTCTTCAACTATTCCGTTCAAAAATGTCGTCCTTGCATCGATATGGATAATACAGCCATTTTTTCTTTCGCTGCAAACATGTGCGAACACCCCATCATAATCCCCGTATCGTTGTGAAAAGCCTTGTGTTACTAGTCAAGCTTTGAATCGACAAACGGAACCGTCCATTCCATACTTCACTTTTAATATCCATTTACATCCAATAGGTTTTCGTCCTTTAGGTATTTCAGTCAAAACTCAAGTTTGGTTTTCATTTAGCGACCCTATCTCCTCCTGCATGGCACTCTTCCATTCGTCTTTATGTTCACAGCAACTGCTTCTTTTATACTTTTGGGTTCCTTGACAGCATAAACAAGATTCATTTCGTTTATTAATCGTTTTGGGGGAACTCCCTTGTTTATTCGTGTCGAACGCCGTAGCTCACCAGCATCGTTGTTGTCAATTAATGTAATATTGGCGTTTTCCGATCCATAATGTAAATCCACGTCACTAAAATAAAATTCGTTGTCATTTTCAGATGATGAAGCATCTGCTGCTTCAACCGGATTGTCTGAAACAATTGGGACAGGAGCCACATTTGAAACGGTTGATTTATCCGGAACGCTTTCATCATCGATGTCATACCAAACTGATGTTGCAGATGTTTCTCGTTCCGAATTTTTACTTTTCGTCACTGCTCGCTTCTGTTCAATCCCTTTTGTTACCGTCTTTTTAAAGAAAAACTTCACATCTCGGCTGATTACCACCTTTCAGAACAGCTTCCATTGCTTTCGAGTTCAATTTACGCTGCTTTTCGTCTGGTACGTGTACAAAACATTTCGATCCGAATTTATGAAAATGTTTAACTATTGGTCGCTTACCAAAGCAATGCTCAAATGGCGTCTTTTCTACTCCTTTTGTCGGTAATCGGGTATTGTATGAAATTTGCCATGGTCACGGCTTCTCCCCAGAAAGTATACCCCAAACAAGCATCTAATAGCATGCATCTTGCCATTTCCGTGACGCCATTTTGCTGGGGGTATATTCTTCAAATTTCTTACCTAAGTATTCTCCTCCTCTATCCTACCGCAAGAACTTCATTTTCTTTTCAAACATTTTTTTGAAATTCTATGAATTTTCCAAATACTTCAGATTTATGTCGCACAGGTAGATTATTGTGAATCTCATGGTGTTTGCGTTTGCATAGGCCCGCAAACGTCAGAATGGACTAAATCGAGAACAGCTTTCGTTCGAATTTCACTTTCTTTTCCAATCATATTTGCAATCTGCGATCACGATGCCGTCAACTAGACCATTTAATGAGAGAGTTTTGACTACTTCGATGTCTCGATGTCCAAGGATAGCATGCCATTGGTGCACACACATCCTTACACGTTCTGATTCAAATTGCTTTCCGTTATCTGACAAAAGATGTCCCTTGTTTCTGGAGAATTGTTTCTGAAGAATGTAAATAAATCCGTTTCTAGTGCGTGGATACGGTCCTAAAAAATCAATATATAAATATTGAAAGGGTTGGAAATCCTCCAAGAAATCCTTTATTTCTAATCTGGTACTAAACTTAACTGCCTTTGTCGTTTTACATATATCACAATTGCTTGTTTTACTTAATTCGCCATGCCTGGCCAATAAAAATAACTTTTGAGTAGGTTCAGCGTTTTGGCGACTCCTTGATGTGCGGATGAAGTAGGGTTGTGCGTATTTGTAATCAGGCTTTTAGTTAAAGAGGTGGGAACCACAAGTTTCCAAGATAGACTGTTGGTTGCATCATCAACACACAAAGCATCCTTAGTATTGATATACATTTTACCATCGAGTATTTTAAAATTGGTGATTACATCTGGATTTTGTTCCAGCGCAATGATACGATTTGTATAATCAGGTTGTCGGGAACTTGACTGAGACTGTCGGGAACGACATTTTGACTACCTTTTCTATATTTAATAATAAAATCGAAAGCCTGGAATTTAAGGCTCCACCGAGCCAACCTGCCGGTAACATCCTTTTGGTTCATAAGCCATTGAAGACTGGAATGGTCCGTGATCAACGTAAATGGGTACCCCTCAATGTATGGACGGAATTTCTTAACACTCATGACAGCCACAAGACATTCCAACTCAGTATAACTATAATTTATCTGGGCCTTATTGCGTTTTGGCGATATGAATGCTATATATGCTATATGTACAAATTTACTTTTCTTCACACTGATAGTCAGATTTGCTCTATTGAGTAATCTAGCTACCTCAGATAATAATAACAAATGGTTCTCAAACGTAGCCGAGCAAGTCATCGAGTCCTGAACACGAACGACTAAGTTTTAGTAATTTAAAAGAATTTCTGTGCGATTTGGAAATGGATAATGGCTTTATGTATAATGGAATAATGAAAGATGCGATGTTGACCGAAAATCCATTTGAAAAATTCCACACGGAATATACAACTTTTTAAAACCCTGTTCGAACTTGAAATGTATAACAATAAATAATAAAGTCTCTGAAACTATGTATATCGAATGGGGTACCTCTGGTGAAAAAAATTTTCAAGCAGTGATTTTTCCGACATGATTTATTTCAATATTTTATTTATTCATTTAACAAAGCATGTTGATCTGAGTATTGCTACACTACAACTTTGTGTTTTTAACTGAGATATCTTATCTCAGAGCTGGGGACCTATTTCTGAATACGATACGAATTTGTATACGAAACGAAAATGCTATTCGATACGAAAATTAATTGGTATTTCTGAATACGAACGTACGACCTATTTTAATTTTTGTAGTGTAGGCAAAGGGAAATTTTGTTTTACGTGAAAAATCCTTAAAATGACAGTGTAAAACTGAAAATAAACGTAAATATGTCAAATTGTTGGCATCAGTTTTTAGTTGGCTACATGAATAAAAACGAATCCGCGCCATATTGGATAAATATTATTTTATACCAAAATAAAATAATTTTATTTAATAAAAGGAAATACAAATCTGTACCTAGAAAAATTCATAGCTACATATTTCGTGAAATTTTAGTTTTATTTATTTAATTTATTGTGATTGCGGCATTGAGGGACCCGGTAATTAGTCAACAAATTGGTGTTTACATAAAATATGTGAAATTTTGCTGAATAAAAAATATTTTCAATTAAAAAAATTTGGCTTTTAGTTTTTTAAAAATTTGTATTTCTTTTAAAAATTAAAAATATAAATTTTTTGTGTACATCTTGCATTTTTTGCTTGTTTATTATTGGTGTCGTTAGCTATTATGTCATCGAACCAAAATCCGTTCATGAACGAACAAAAATTGCTCGAATTCGTATTGTGAAATAAGGGACATTTTGTCACGAATCATGCCTACACGAATTCGTACCAGAAATAAACGTATTCGTATTCAAAAATACCAATGATACGAATTCGTAGATTTTTTGTTCGTATTCGTATTCAGAAATAGGGGCCCTGGTCTTCTTTTCGATGGCCTCGTAACATTCCCAGGCTTCACCCGATTTCGAACATTATGTACTTGTTTATGCGTTTGCAAAATTTTGTAATTTGGTTCTACCTTTAAAAGCGAATGATGCGATTTAATTTTCTTTATCTTGTGCAGCATTTTGAAATTATTAGAAGTTCTTGTTGTTCGTCTACGGAATGGTGTCTCATCTGGCGTATTACTTGGCACAAATAGTACGTTGAATTCCGTACCTAAATGTAATGGACGACGATGAATCGTTCGATATTTTTGGTCAGCTTCGACCAGCCGAACCAAATTGTTGGCACACAATGTCAATTCTTCAAATTCATCTTCTTGACGAAAGCAAATAATAAAAGCTCGGCAGACCATTAAAATTTATCAAACTAAAATTTTTATTTGATAATTAATATTCTTGACACTACATATCGGCGCCTACTTCTCTCAAATCACGAAATCATTTCAAATAAAAATTTATTTTGACACAGCAAATATTTTTGATTTTGACAACTTTGATGGTGTTGTATACTCGAAAAATAATTTCATAGTAACTTTTATGGTATTTTCGCAACAGAAGAACTTGATGAAAAATATACAAAATAAATTGAGGCGTAAAGCCGATCTAACAAAGCTCGATCATGAACGGAGCCATCTGGATACCAGGCGACCTCCAGTTATAATTAGCCTTACCTGCGCATACAGAGCTCTGAACAGGTTGGCCTTGGGACGGGCGTTTCCAGCGCATCTCAAACTTGTAACGGTTGGCTAGTTATTGAACCGGTCATGTTCAACCACCAAAATAATTCTTTTATATGGCTTTGTTCTCTGCTCTTTTAATTGTTTTGTGTCGCCTACCTAAATCGTCGTATTGGTTCAGACTGTGTTACGGTCTTTTGCAGTACGGAAACAGGAGCAGATTTGATCGAAGAATGAGATTGCCATTTTTGGTAATAATAATAATGATTTAGCGCGAAAACGATGTACAATTTTTAGGTTTTTTTTTTAGAGGCTTCTTGAGATGGAAGTTAAGGATAGAGACGTGGTAAGTACTTGCTGATGATAAGCCAATTAAATTTTGTTTTGATGTGGCGTGAAAAGAAAAAAAAACGCAATGTTGTTTTTTTTGTGATTTTTGCAAGTGATAGTTCTTGCATTTAAAGGAAAAAATGTTATTTAGGTTCGTGGAATAAAATTAAGTGCAAATTAGTGACTGTTATTTCGTATTTGCGACAAGGATAATCTGTATCAATATAGACATTTTGAATTTCATCTGATGGGTTTTTGAGGAATGTGAGAAAACTTTAAATTTATTCTGTAATGAAAACGGTTCTGCAATACACGAATGTTTCCCGCCCTGTTCAGGGTTGCTGTTGTAGTTAAGTATTTCTATAATTAATGTTATTGTTTTTGCCGTTGTCATAAATTTGCTTTTCATTTCTTATTTGCTTATCTTGAAGAAAATTATTTCTTGGGTTATTTACTTCGGTCTAAAAAGACTAAGGTATTGATATCCACGACGTTTTGAAACTCCCTGAGTTTGAAAACGCAACCCTAAAAAGAAATGTCCGTCCATCTGTCTGGACGTCTGGATGTCTTTACCCATGATATCTTGAGAACGGCTTGTCCGATTTGGATTTTTTTTTGCTAATCTGTTTTTATGGTCAAGGCGAATAATTAAAAAGCTTTTGGAATTTGTACGTCAAGAACGTGGGGTGCTTGCCATACGAATTGACCCAAAATCAGCCGGGTTTATAAATATTTACCAATATTTTATACATATTGGTTTGAATATTGAATTGCATACTGAATTTGAGGTTGACTTGAAGATTAAGTTAAGGATCAATTTGTGGGTTGAGTTGAAGTTGAATTGTAGTTGAATTGGGGTTGGATTAGGGTTAGTAAGCACTATGTATATAAATATATATATATATATATATATATATATATATATATATATATATATATATATATATATATATATACATATATATATATATATATGTATATATATATATATATATATATATATACATAGTTACATTACCATAAGTAATTCAACATACATTTTATTCGTACATTCAACCTGCACGCGCAATAAGTTGTACCGTATGCATTTTTATACATCCGGCCAAAATGCACACACAACATCCTGAATAAAATAAAATAATAAATTCGTTTAGGTAAAATTACATAGCATAAGCATATCAGTTATCCGAATTCATATAAAATTTAGAATAGTAAATTAAGTTTTAAGATCTAACTCGATGTAATAAGACAAAAAATATTAAATTATGGAAAATAAATGTTATAACTAAATAATAAATAAAAATAAATAATTTTTTTTAGTTTTTCGTATGTCTTAAATCCATAATTGGCGCAGCCGAACAGTTTAGTGACAGTTAAGTGAAGTGATAAACAGTGCTGTGTTAATAAATAAAAATTAACGCGAAGTTAATCCGTCGCGAAATAGCTAAGTGTAATTTTCGAAAAAGTGACATCTGCAGCTTAACGTGATAGCCGCTGTAAAGATTTGTGATTACCCCGCTCTTCACATAACCGAACTAAGAACCAGTGCTCTCGAACGACAACAAAAATCAGGTAACATTTTTTTTTTCTCAAATTTTATTTTACCTAATTTCATCGTGTACTACTAGATAGGCACGGGAATAGGAATTTTTCTTATAAGTGTATACTACAAGATAGGTGCATGTTAAGTGTTAAAATTCCAAAAATAGTCTACCAACGCGCACTACAAGATAGACGCGTAAAGATAATAATAAATAAAACCTTCCATAAATAAAGTACATAATACAAATTAGACAAAATTTTCCAAAACGGGAAAGAGTGTACGCGGGAGAAGAATCTATTGAATCCTTTTTAGCTAATAGAGATTTAAAGGCAACAGAAGAAGAAATGCAAGCAGAACAAATAAATGAAATGAATACTCAACTGGCTGCAATTGCTACCCAGTTGAACAATTTGGTCCTAAAACAGACTGAACACGATCAAGTGTTGAATTACTTGAGACAAAAAGTCGAGGAACCAACCCCTGTTCATAAACAAGAGGTCACAGACAAACAAAACCAAGCTGTCGACCTATTTAGAATACCCGATCCCATAAAATCTATCCCTTCTTTTGACGGGAACAAAAAACAAGTAGCGGCTTGGCTAAAAACAGCCGAAGAAACGCTACGGATGTTTGAATCCTTAGTACCCCAACTACAGTTCCGTATGTATGTACAGGCTGTAAAAAATAAAATAGATGGGAAGGCGAGGGATATAATTTGCCTCGCTGAGACCCTGAATCATTTCAAGAATTTAAGCAAATTCTACTTGAAGCACTTAGCGACAAGCAGGAGCTAGCTTATTATAAGTCCCACCTTTGGGCAAATAAGCAGAATGACACGATGACGGTGCACAGTTTCTACAACAATACGAAGGAAATTGTGCAGAACATCAAGGCATTAGCAAAGCAAAATGAAATTTATAATAATTCGTGGCAGGCAATCTGCACGTTTATAGAAGAAGATGCTCTTGCAGCATTCATATCAGGCCTAAGAAACCCGTATTTCGGGTACGCCCAGGCAGCGAAACCGAAAAATATAGAGGAAGCATACGCTTTCCTCTGCAAATTTAATAGTAATGAAACAATTTCAAATAAAAAATCAGTTTAGTATACCTAATTATAAAAAACCAAATGGATCAACTCCTGAGCCAATGGATGTAGATGCATCAATGAGAACAAGAAATTCGTTTGTTAGAAAAGTGGTTTTACAAGAGAAAAGTCCTGAATTCGAAATTTAAAACGCAGAAAGTTTACACGAAAGTGAAGATCAAGAAATAGTAGGAAATTTTCAAGCGGACTCAGAATCAGACACGGAGGATTAAATTTCCTGCCCTATCTGAAGTGCCGAAATAAAGAAACAAACCAAAATATTACCCTATTAATAGATACGGGCGCTAATAAAAATATTATTAAGCCCAATTTAATACCAAATAATCTCTTAGAATCAGACGACACTACGGTGAAGAATATTTTAGGAACCCAAAAATCGACAAAAAAAAGGCAAATTTAATTTCTTAAGCAAAAATTTGCCTCCACAAATCTTTTATGAATTAAATTTTCACAATTTCTTTGGTGGTATATTGGGATCTGAGTCAATGGCTAAAATGAACGCAAATATTGACTACAGATCAAATACAATTTCCTTAAATAAAAATTTATTTAAATTTTACCGTTATTACCCAGCGATAAACTTGTATCATCATTCAGTTACATTCAAAACATCAGAGAATGGTGACTAGGTAATACCAGAATATAGCAAATTAAATGATAAAATTACCATGCAACCCGGTTTGTACAAAGCCACAAATCTAAAAATTACTGTTAGGATTGTAACTAATGAACCAGTACCACCAAAAGAATTGCCGAAACTGAAGCTAAAAGTTAATAACTTCGAGGCAATAAAACCAATTCCCATACTTGGTGATGAACCAATCAATAAAGAAGACATATATAAAATAGTCAGAACAAATCATCTCAATGAAGCTGAAACGACAGCTCTCATTGACACAATTTATAATAATCAGACAGTGTTATTAAAACAAAACGAGAAACTTTCAGCAGCACCGGCAATTAAGCATACAATTCTTACTCGGGATGAAACACCCGTGTATACGAGAACATATAGATACTCACACCATTTTAAAAAAGATGTGGAAGAACAATTTCAGGAAATGCTAAGCAATGGAATTATCCAACAATCCAGTACCCCATATTCTTCTCCAATCTGGGTAGTCCCAAAAAAAGCGGACGCATCGGGAATACGAAAAGTTCGAGTCGTAATCCACTATCGCAAACTTAATGAAAAGACGATAGACGATAAATTCCCGATTCCCCACATAGAAGAAATATTGGACAATCTGGGAAAGTCTGTCTATTTCTCGACATTGGATTTGAAATCAGGATTCCACCAAATTCCAATGGACGAAAAATCCAAAGCAAAAGACAGCATTTTCAACAGATAAAGGGCACTATACGAATTTTAACGAATGCCCTTTGGCTTAAAAAACGGTCCCGCTACGTTCCAACGAGCGATGAACAACGTTTTACAAGGCTTAATAAGTAATATCTGCCACGTATACTTGGATCATATAATTGTTGTCGGGTATAATCTAGAAAATCATTTAAGAAATCTCAGTAAAGTACTCACGAGACTTGCGCATTTTAATTTAAAAATACAAGTAGACAAGTGCGAACACAGGATGGCGTTAAGGCAAACCCTGATAAAGTAAAAAAAATCCTCGATTGACCTTTACCAAGGAACACTAAAGAAATTAAACAATTTCTTAGGTTAGCTGGATATTATCGTCGGTTCATTAAAGACTATTCCGCAATAACGAAACCTATGACTAAATATCTAAAAAAAGATATGTCAATGGATTTAACAGATCCAGGATATACCACAGCATTTGAAACACTGAAGAAAATAATAGCAACGGATCAGATCCTCACGTATCCTGATTTCACAAAACCTTTCATTCTAACAACAGATGCGTCAGACTACGCTTTGGGCGCAGTATTATCCCAAAAACAGGATAACGTTGAAAAACCTATCGCGTTCGCGTCGCGAACACTTAATTCCACAGAAATGCGCTACGACACTAACGAGAAAGAGGCGTTAGCCATTATTTGGGCTGTTAAAAAGTACCAGCCTTACCTATACGGTAACAAGTTCACCTTGGTCACAGACCACAAGCCACTAACTTTTATTAAATCTTCGGAGAAAAACTCCAAAATCCTCAGATGGCGTTTAGAATTAGAAAATTATGACTATGATGTCATTTACAAAGAAGGGAAAACAAACGTTGTAGCAGATGCTCTTAGCAGAATTCCTATAATTAAAGAAATAAATGCTAATGAAACAGCAGGTAAAATTTCACGTGAACCTGAACCAATTGAAGAAAATCTAAACATTGATAATAGTGACATAGAAACAATACATTCAGCCAACACATCGGATGATTATTATATCCATTTTTCAGATCGTCCCATAAATTATTACAGAAACCAAATAATATTCAAAGTTTCCAATTTGAACACAATAATTTTGGAGGATGTGTTTCCCGACTTCAAAAGAGTTATAATTTCCCAAAACTCGTACGAAAAAGATGAAGTTACCAAATACTTAAAACGGTATCATAACGGAAAATAATCCGCGATCTTAGCACCTGAAATGCTATATCAAACACTACAGGAATCTTTCCGTGAAAACTTCTCCCAATCCGGTCATTTTGTTTTTGTTAGAAAAATGATCGAAGATGTCACAAACCAGGACCGTGAAAATGTAATCATCATAAAAGAACATGAAAGGGCACATCGTGGTATTAAAGAGGTAGGAAGTCAAATTAAGCGGTCGTACTTTTTCCCAAACATGTTAAATAAAATCAAAACACATGTCAATGCATGTAATAATTGTAATATACATAAGTACGACAGGAAACCTTATAATATTAAGATTTCCCCCAGGCCCATTACACAAAAACCGTTGGAAAAATTGCATATAGATATTTTTATTATTAACAAAACCAATTTCCTGTCTATTATTGATTCCTTTTCAAAGCATCTTCAGATGATTCCTATCAACACCAAAAATTTAATAGATGTTACTAGTGCTTTAACTAAGTATTTCTCACTATTCGGGATCCCTAACGAAATTGTTGAAGAATTGGCGAGAAAAAAAAATAGAAAAACCAAAAAAAAAAAAAGAAAGAAGACCCTCCAGAATTGAAGAATGGCCAATTTGTTTTTCTAAAGCCAAATATAAGAACTAAAACTCAAGCTAGAGGAGTGATGACGCAAGTAAAAGAAGTAACAAATAAAACTTTCAAAACTATCAAGAATGTAAAAAGGTATAAGAATAAAATTAAGAGAATAAAGGAACAATAAAATTTAATCATATTTTTTTTCTATTCATATTTCGTTTCAGAATAATGTTATTAAAACTAAAATCATTAATTTTAATTATCTTAATTCAATTTTGTAAAAACCAAAAATTAGAAATTAGAAATTTACACAAAGATGCAATTGATAAATTTATTGTTAAAAAAGTAGATGATAAGTTAGAATTATATAATATAATTAGGCAAAAGCTAGTAAAATTACATAATAATTTCAATCAAATAAAACCTTCGAAACGATTCAGAATGAAACGATGGGATACATTGGGTACAGCGTGGAAATGGTTGGCAGGCAACCCAGATGCCACAGATCTACGCATCATAGACAGCAAAATTAATGAGCTGGTCGATGGGAACAATCAACAATTCAAAGTCAACAAACAAATTAATGACAGAATACAATTAATTACGGAGACAGTAAATAGAGCAGTAACTGATAGTAATATGGTCAACAAAATACTCCTAACCGAAATTGAAATGATGGATACAATAATCAACATCGACTTCATTAATACCATACTAGAAGATATACAAGATGCCATAATTCGAACAAAAGTTGAATTGCCTAGTAATAAAATTTTATCACTCAAAGAGATAATCTCGATAAAAGAATTGCTAGTAAATCAAGGCGTTAGTATCACACTTCCGGATGAAGCACTACAGTACGTTATACCTAAATTAGCGATCAATGATGAAAACCTCTTATACATATTAGAAATACCAAAACTCGAGAACACAAACTCATCAGCCATAATGGTAGTCCCATTAACAGTTGATAATACAATAATAAAAGATTATCCACAACATCTAATCATGTCCAAGCAGAAATTATTCAAATCATCGAATTTCAAAAACTTTGTACAAAAGCACTCTGATATCAAAGAATTTAAAGATAACTGCATCCAACCACTAGTAATGGGAGCCAAGAGCCACTGCGACGTAATACCGAAGCCGGAAACAACGATGCATCTCATTGCAGAAGATAAGCTTTTGATAGTGTAAAATTTGCGTACACCAAAAGACCCGGTCAATATCCCGTTTGATGCAGATCGTCTCGTTAAATCGCTGGCTCGAGATACGATACCACAGGTCCTTTTCGTTTTATTGATCGCAATTGAATTGCGAAATTCTCCGTTTGCTCGTTGCAGATTCACCGTGTCCAAATTAATTCCAATGTCCAAAATGTTTCAGGGCGGTATCTTCGAATGTCCAATTTAATGCAGCGTCAATGTTTCTTTTTCTTTGCGGTATCTTAGAATGTCCAATTTAATGCGGGAGGTAGGTATATAATTTAAACACGATCTTGTTTCAACTTTTACTCAATTTTATTTCACACTATAATACTCGCACAGGTTATCACCGTTTGATAGTTTTTTCTCGAATGTTGTAGATTTTTTCTTTTTTGACAAATTTTTCATTTTACAATAATTATTTCTTAATCCAAAAGTGACATCTGACAAAAGAGATTGTAAATACTATGCTGGTTCTAAATTATTAGTACATTATGATTTTACAGTGTTATAAATTTTTAGTACACTAATTTCACAGTGTACATATTATTCTATTACATTTAGCGTATTTCCTTGACAAATTTACAACAACAATTGCATAGGCGAAATCCCCGCAAGAATAACATTAACCCAAAAAAAAATTGGGTTAAATTAAACATAATTCTAATTCTTGGTTATGATACCTGCCACCAGAGTCATAATACATAGTAAATTTATATTTTATTTCGAAAGGTTGGCTTTTGTCAATTAAATCAAATTGGCTATTTTCTTGGAAAACAAATAAACCCAAAATAATTCAAATTAAATTTTGGTCAACAAAATACGCTTATTATTGTTACAATTATTTTCTAGCTGTCAAATTAAATTGTAAATAAACAAACAAGTGCAAAATAAATTCTGAATAATACTAAAATAGGTAAGTGTACTCAATTATATAATATAAAGCATAAAAACTAAACAAAATTCTAAAAAATGGTATTCCTTTACAGATATTAACGCAACTAAATTACGTGGAAGATTACGTATTCACGATGTTTGGATTCCCAATCAGCTGTTTGCCGTCAGATAAGTTTATACATTTATTTGTTGTGATCCAATGATTCTTTGGTTTTTCTTTTGTATTTTAGGTATCAAGGTTGGTTTGTGCATGGCATGAACAGATAGACAATGCTAAGAATGAAGTAATATCATCCGGTTGCGGACCCAGCAATCGTACATTAACTGGAAACTTCATAATATCATTTTGGAATTGTACAATAACGGTTAATAATAAACAATTCCAAACATACAAGATCAGAAGCGAGACACAAGACATACAAGGAGCGCTTCATAATCTTCAAACAATCCGCAACTTAGTAACACCCCTCAATATCAGTTTAATTAATCAACAGAACATCAAAAACAGGGAACAAATAGCCCATATGTACCTCAAACAAGAAGACCAGCAAAATTGGATATGGACCTTATCGGGAGGATTGTCCTTTTCATCTTTAGGTATTATTGTATTGTTCATCTATATTTACATACTTAAACGCAGTACAGAGGTGAAAATAATAGGACCAAGAAGATCATATTCAGAAACATTAAAAGAATATATATGTATATAAGTCAGTGTTTGTATGCATGTATGTATGTACGAACGATATTTAAACAAATCCAGACGCGATGTGGATGGTAACGTTAACGGTAATGGTAATGGTAATAGTAATACTAATGGTAATGGTATAATTGCGATGGTACAATTGTAATGTTATTATGGTGTAATGGTCCACACTAGAATAAATTAATTGGAACAAAAAACAATCACAAAAATTTGTCCAGCCGTCATCTCCGGCAATGCTTCGAGGAAATCAGCGTGACAAAAGTTCACATTGCAATATTGCCCACAATTTATTGCATTAAACCCGAGACAGATATACGAAGAGGTAAAATAATACAATTTATGCATCGTGTGTCTCAAGGCAGATCACAGAGCACGTTTCTGTAAAGCTTCTCGCTGTGAGAAATGCGGAAAAAGACATCATGTCTTAACTCATTTTGATATGGCAGATGTAAAGCTCAAAAGGCCTTTGTTGTTTCAAACGCTATAGGATATTCCGCCGGCTATTTTGGCAATGGCAATAGTTAGTGTTGTAAGTAGCACTGGCATAAGAATACTTTGTCGAGTATTATTGGATTGCTGTGCCACTACAAATTTTGTCACTGAGCGATTCTCGCAAATGTTGGGCGTTGTAAAGCAGAAGGCATATGCGATACTAGCGCCATATCAAAACAAGTCACTTGCCAATTGACGATTACGTCGCGTTTTGATTATGATCAGCGGTTTAGTACGAATTTGAGGGTTATCTTTGATGCTTCCTGTAAAACGTCGAGCGGGGTATTATTAAACGATATTTTATACTCGGGCCCAAAATTACGGGCCGACATACAAAAAATGTACCGCCAGATTCGCATTGAGTCACCCGACAATAGCTATCAACTAATTCTGTGGACAGTATTTAATTTGGCCGAAGATGAGGGCCGGAACTACGCCGTGGGAGCAAGGGTTCTGAGCCGAAATTTTTATGTTGACAATATAATGGCCGGCTCAAATTCGATGTCAAAGCTTTGTGAAATGTTGCATCAAACAAGCGCTATCCTTGAGAAGGGCGGTTTTAAGTTGAGCAAATTCTGCTCGAATGATCAAAGGATATTGGATAAAATAGAGCAACAACATCGCGAACAGTTTGTGAATATTGACTAAAACGAGGTGATAAAGACTTTAGGATTAATATGGCAACCCAATCTAGATGTTTTTCAATTCTCTTATCAAGTCCGCGGATAAATCTAATATAATAACCAAACGTACTGTGCTGTCCGAATTGGCTAGCCTTTTCGATCCTTTAGGGTTAGTATGTACCGTGATCACCTTGGCCAAGATGTTCTATCAGGATCTGTGGAAATTAAAACTTAATTGGGATGAGCCACTGGGTGATGAATTGTCTGCAAGGTGACTCAAATTTAGATCTCAAATGAGCGCATTGAAGGAGATTTCTATTCAGCGTTATGTCATGGTTAAGTGTTCGTGTTTATTCATCGAATTACATGGATTCTGCGATGCAAGTGAGAAAGTTTATCGAGCCTTGCTTGGTGCAAAATCTAAAGTGGCCCCCTCCAAAACATTAAGTATAGCACGACTTGAATTGCTGGCTGCAAAATTGTTATCGGATCTAAATAAAGATTGATGCCGAATATTTTTGGTCTAATTCACGGATTACACTTTGCTGGATTAAAGCGGAGCCTAGCAATTGGAATATTTTCGTAGCGCACCGAGTATCCAAGATTCAGCAGGCTACTTCTGTTGAAGCGTGGAGTCATATACCAGGTGACCAGAATCCTGCTGATTTAGTGAGTCGCGGTTTTTGGTTTAGCGACTCTACCTTTCTTCAATTACACATTCAACAATGGCCGCCATTCGCAATTTCAAATGAACCATTCGACGAAATTTCCGAGAAACGTGCAATGAAATTTGCACTAATTGCAAACTCAGCGGATCAAAGGTGGAGTGTTGATTTAACAAGCTCAATGCATTTTTCCTTAACTTTCATGGGATGTGATGAGCATTTGCATATGCCCTTCGATTTGTTTGGCCGTATTTTTTGATGATTATGCACTTCTACAGAAAAAAAACGTGCTGTGGCCGGTAACAGTATTTTAAAGAATCTCGCGCCATTTCTAGACGAGAACGGACTGATTAAAGTTAGTGGTCGCTTAAAACGAGCTCACATCGAATACGACGCGAAGCATCAAATTTTGCTTCCTAAAAAACATCCCCCATTTTAGGACTCTCCACGGTGGCCCTACTCATATTGTTTTGACCATAGTTCGCGCAATATACTGGCCGATATGTGGATTAGTCCAAGTAAGAAGAGTCGTACATAAATGAGTATGGTGTTAACACATGAAGCCAAAATTGATGAAGCAGATAATGGGCGATATACCAGAGGATCGTATCGCTATCAATGGATTGTATTTTGCAGGACCGTTGACTGACCGTCATCATATCCGCTGTAGGGTCGAAAAGAAGGTTTATGTAGCACTATTTGTGTGCTTTCGAACTAAGGCTGTGCACCTGTTCATTCGGGTATTGAAAAGATTCATGAACGGTCAACCAACTCCTTAAAGTCAAAATGATGCTAAATGAAGGATCGGCCATGATAAATCGTGTTTCCGATGATGATTTTATTGAATGGAGTTTTATTCCACCGCATACACCAAACTTCTGTGGGTTATGGGAAGCCTCAATGAAAATCGCTAAGCAAGTCATTAAGCAAGTTGCTGCTATTATCAATTCCAGGCCAATTACCCCTTTATCGTCTGAACCCAATGACCTAGAACCACTGATGCCGGGCATTTGCTATATGGCGGACCGCCACCAGCGTCACCAGAGTTACCAAATAACGAGTGTAATGTTAATCGCGTTAAAATGTACCAAAGATTGGAATGGATAACCCAGCAATTTTGGAAGAGATTTCGCAAGGAATACGTTGTAGCACTGTAGCCTAGAACAAAATGGATGGTGAGCGCAGTTGCAACTTTGGTTCTTCTTAAAGATGACTTGCAGCCTCCGCTAAAATGGTGCCTGGCTAGAGTTATCAAGGTATATCCCGATAAAGACGGGAATGTTCGCGTGCTCCGGATTAAAACGACCAAGGGAGAATTTGACAGAACAGTTACCGGAGTAGCGGTTATACCAATTGAATCAATTATTTCGTAATTGAACTTTGGCGGTGCATTAATGAGAGAGAGAGAGAGAGAATTAAGAATGTATTTTTTGGTTACAGTTACTTTTAATAGAGTAAGGAATTATATCAGCCAATTCTCACGTTGCTCACATAATGTTGTGATCTGGACAAACGACACAAATTTGCAGAAAAGACATTTTGAACACTCTAAACGGAGAAATTCAGAATCTTAAGGATTTTCAAAAGTATACTAGAGAAGTTTTAATTGGAGCAAATTTTGAATGGAACATTTTTGAAAATATAAATGTTTGGTTTGGTGACGTACAACGAACACTTTTTGGGAAAAGTATCGTTCGAGGAGTCGGATAGACTTAATTTTTTTGAGTTTATTTATGAAACGGTTTATTAATGAAGTAGTAAAAGAGCGATCTATATAAAGAACGTTCTATTTAAACTAGGAAAATCGGTAAAATAACAAAAACGATATTTGAATTGTTTTGAGGAACCTTTGTTATAGTGGCATGCTTAAAACAATTAGCACTTCAACAAAAGACTGTTTCAAGAAATAGTCAACATTTCTTTCGGACGATAAGTTCTTCGATAGAAAAATTAACACGTCAATGCCTATTTTATAATTCCCCTACTTCCCTAATCCCTTAAATGTTTACTAAAATAGACGAATACTACAGTTCATTTTTCCAATAGATAAACTACACCACTTATGTAAAACTAACATAATGGCACAAAAAAACGTATTCCTAATTGAAATAAAATTCTGTTGTATCATCATAAAAAAAACGAACAAGAGACATGCTGATGGTTTTTATACACATACATATGCACGGGTACATAAACTTCTATTCTCAAGTGGGCATTTTATGTTGTACATAATTGTTTGTGCTTTTTTTATGCATATATCTTTACATCCCGCGCATCATAATCTGGATACAAACCACCTTCGTACTCGTATATACATAATTGCTCATTTTAACTTTAATATTTTTCTATAGTGTTTCCTACTTAATCGTATATTGTCGACAATGTCGTTGTCGTCATCTATATAGCCAACAATTTAAAACCAATTAAACTTTCAGGAAAAAAGAAAAATTATGCTTTTCAAAAAGCTTTCATTTGGAAAGAAAAAAATGGCAAAGAAAAATTGGTCTTCGAATAAATAGAAAAAATATTGTTTTTGTTTCCTTGAGCTTATTTGATGAAGTGTGGGAGTTGAAAGTACCTACATGGAAAAGTTGGAATTTTATTCCAAGTTTTATTTTTATTTTGTGACAGCAGATTATATATAAAAAGCTCAAGAAACTTTTTCGTTCCCTTTTATTTATGTATTCACATCCGTTTTTTGCTCTGTGTTGTTTGGTTGGAATTTGAAAGAAAAATTTAATAATTTAATTTGGTTGGTTGGTATTTTAAACTACAATATATAAACATGTCAATGTTACAGTATGTCATTCTAAGGAACATCTGTGTTGTACAACTAAAAGTTATTTCTGGAATGATGAATGAATTATAATAATTTTGTGTGAATTTGATGAGTTTTTTTTTTGTTGAATTTGTGTTATCCCGGATGTAGCAATCTTCAACATAAATTACTTTAATATAGTTATATATTTTAGCGTTAGTCCTGACCCCATTTAATTTTGTCGAAAACCGTTGAAAATGTTCTCTGCATGAATTATTCGCCGTTTGCCGTTTTTTTCTTCATTTTCTTCAAACTCATATTTTCACAGTACTCCTTCTTAAAAACTTGTAGTTATTGAAAAATCGAGACGTGTAAAGTTTTAATCACATAATTCAATGTGCTAATGGAACTTTAGATTCGAAGTGAAAGTTATACCTAAATCCTTAAACGTATCGACACTTTTAATAATACAATCATCCAAAAAGTAATCGTAACTTGTGGGTGAGCGTAATCAGGTTAAATACATTGTTATCCATTTGAAGATGTTTAACATCAAATTATGCTATGTACACAAAGCTTTGAAGTTTGTCAGATCAGATTGAAAGTCAATTGCTTCATTGGTGCAAGAAAGTTTTGAAAATTTTATTGTCGTCCACATAAATGAGAATGTCGGAGTAACTCAGACAATTTACCACATCTTTTACGAAAAGGATAAAGAGCATGGGCCCAAATGACAAATGAACCCCGAGGGGTTCCGGAAAAAACATCAAACACTCTTGACTCTAAACTACCAATTTTTAAAATATAAGTTGTAAATTCCAGATAATACCTAATCCAATCAGCTGGCAAAAAGTTACAATCCAAGGAGCAAGTTTCCACAACAGCAAGAGGAATCAGTGTAAACAACCTATACGATATTACGATGACTTGAAACCACGAAAACAAAACCTTAAAACAAGGTTACCATTTAATAGAGCTTTTGTAAACAAAACTCAGTTAATGCTCTCTGGGAAAAATGAATGCCTTAACATGAAACCACAATTGCCCTTTAACTAGTGCAGTCCTGGCCCGCAACAACTAGTTTCTCAAAGAGCTTTGGTTAAACTTAAATAATGCAAATATCCCTATAGTTTTCCTCACGGCTACAAGATCTAGATTTGAAAATCGACTTAAAAAGTGAGCATTTCCATAGAATAGGAAAGCAACTTACAGTGAGACTTCGGTTAAATAAAAAGGAAATATAGCAACAAGTTGCATTACCGGTTAGATTAGGTTGGGTTTGGGTGGCGGTCCACTAGGACCAGGCATAGACACAAAAACGGTCTGTAGCCATACCACGAATAATTGTTTCCTCCAACTCATTGGAATCATTTTGAGCTGTTAACAAAGCGCTGGATACTCCTGACGTCCCATCCTACAGAGGTCCGTGAACCCTTGTTGAAGGGAGGTGACTCTAGAAACTTTAGTCTGTTTCGTGCCAGACGAAGGCAGGTGCAAAGAAGATGAAGTAATGTCTCTTCCTCCTCTTCGTCCTCGCAACTACGACAGTAGTCATGTGAGAGGACACCAAGTCTATTCGCATGCCTCCCTATGAGACAGTGCCCCGTAATCACTCCAACAACCACACTGATCTGACTTCGCTGAAGTGAGATCAGCTGTTTGGATCTCACCAAGTTCAACTTTGGCCAGACCTGCCGAGTTTTTACGCAATAGGTGATACTTGACCATCTGTCATTCGTCAGCTTGCTAGCTTCTTCCATGAAGTAGCAGTTTGCATACCGCAAGAGGCATTTCAATATCCTTTCTGATTTCTGAGAAGTCGTCCGTTGTACCACGTCGAGCTAGTTCATCGGCGTTTATATTCCTTATACTTATGTTGAACTGATCTGCCATCTCGTTAAGAGATGAGAGACAGTACTGGACTACTTTCGACGTGAGGAGGTGTGATTGAAGCACTTAAATGGCAGCCTGACTGTCCGTATATATGCGAATATCACAAACTGATATTACATTGTACCTTAACCAGTCTACGACTTCCTTTATGGCAGTTACTTCAGCTTGAAAAATGCTACAGTAGTCGGGGAGACGGAAGGCGAGATTTAACAGAAGTTCCTCGCAGAACACCCCAGCCCCGACTTTCTCGTCCCGTTTTGAACCATCAGTGAAGAAGTTTATAACTCCTGGTTCCAAAACTGCACCCATCATTCAATCCTCCCTGGATGGGATCCTAGTCCGGAACTTTGTGTCAAAAGATAATGACGGGACAGTATAGTCGGTGGTCTTGGGAATTTGTTTGTTGCACAAAATAGATGAGTGCCCTGTAATGTTGTAGGTCCACATTAAGATGGATTTCAGCCGTATGGCAGTACAAGCTGTCAACTGTTTCCCCAAGATATCTAGAAGAGTCAGAAATAGCAGAGTCTCTAGTGCCCGAGTGGATGTGCTCCTCAGTGCACCACTGATCCACAGAGAGAGATTATTTTCAGAACTTTTGTCAACAGCTTTTGGTTGACAGTTTTGTCAAGAGCAGGCCACAAGACTATTACCCCATACAAGAGTATAGGTCTGACTACTGCGATATAAAGCCAATGTGCGATGCGGAGCTCCTACCCCCATCCTTTCCCAATGGCATTTTTGCAAGAATATAGCGCTACCGTAGCTTTCTTTACCCTTTCCAGAATATAAGGGTTCCAATATAATTTGCTATCCAAAACGAGACCCACAAACTTCGCTTCGACTGCCCTCAATATCCAAGAAGGTTACCATTGCGTAGTCTCTATATTCGAAAGATTTTTCAATGAAAAATACAAGAGAATGAAGAGCAGTCTCTACAGATCTCCCCTTACAATAGGCATGTTGAGATTTAGACAGCTAATATGAGCTTCTATTTGTCTTTCCAGTGTTTTAAAAAGGAAGGAAGACAAGCTAATCGGTCTAAGGTCTTTGGGATTGCAGTGTGAGCGTTTTCCCGCCTGAGGTATCAAAACAACCTTCACTTCTGTCCATTTACTAGGATTAATTGTACATTGTACATTTACTAGGAATGTGACATAGTTCTAGGCTGCCTTTGAAAATTATCTCTAACCAGGAAATTGGTAGACCCGTAGTTTGTTGAAAATCCGCAGGGATAATACCATCGAGTCCAGGCGACTTATATGGTTTAAAACTGTTTATCGCCCACAGGATATTTTTTCTGCTAATAATTTGGCCTATGAAGCTACTTGCCCTTTTACCTACTGATGTGCTAGGTACAGATTCGGAACAACCAGGAAAATGAGTCTCCATCAGAAGTTCCAGCGATTCCGCACTATTAGTGGTCCGTATCCCATTCGGCCGTTGAAGATAACTTGATATGAAAGGACCAGTTGCTAGTACTTTGCGTAGCCTAGACATCTTCGAAGACTCCTGAATTTTGCCACAGTATAGTCTCCAAGAGCTGTTCTTGGTACTTCTCAATTGATATTTGAAAATTTTGAGGACTTCCATACAGCAGTCCCAGTCTACAGCAGATTTTGTTTTCCGTGCTATTTTGAAGAGTCTTTTGTAATCTCGACGTGTTTGTTGAATCTCCTTGGACCACAAGGGAGGCCGAGATTTAGCCTTAAGCCTGCTAAGGGAACTAGAGCCCATTTGCATTACCGCTTAATTTAAGAAAAATGTGTGGAATATAAACGGATCCGACACTTTGATTAATATCAAGATTTGACAATTCGTATAAAATATTATCCACTTCCAGACGAAACATTTAAAATTAAACTTTCTTACAATATTGCGCAAATTACAACGATGAGATTTAGTTTCTTACGCAGTACATTAAACGAGATGTAATTAACAACATTTCGATGTAATTTATACTTGTAAGCCTTCATTCTCCATTATCACAATCATAAAAATACGACAAATCATACGCATCCAGAAATTCATTTAAAAACCTGTAATCACCAATTTTAAAATTGAAAAAATCCACGAGTTCACATTTTCTTTAACCAACTCACAACATTCAAATATAACTAAAATATTCAGCGGACAATGGAAAATACTAGACGATCCAGTTAAATTCTCACACGCGGAAACTGTCAACTCATGATGAAACACAACAAAAGCGAAATCCAATATTTTTCTTAATTAACTATTATTCTTAATATTGTTACATTATTTTAACCCCAATGAAAGACGACCATCCGGCTGAAAAATTGAAACAATAATACATTTCATAGTGTCCACAAACCTGAATGACAGGGTATATATGTGCCAATGAGGATCATAAATATGAACGGAATCGTACACGAACAGCAACAATTTCGGCATTGCAATTAGCCAACATCATCTGACTGGATGAATCTTTGTTAAAAAGTGCGACTACAATACCACCACCCTTTGTTATAAGTGTGCATTTGTAGATGACTATCATTCCGAAAAACAGTATAAGACAACGGAAAATATTCCTTCATTTTAAAGTGGATTGTTAACAACGACTCAACGATGCAAATGATATCATAATCTTTCTCTAGATATTTAAGAATGACCATGGCTGGAGAGCAGCTACACTGCTAAGACGGAAAAACTATTAATGAATTGGCTGACGGAAAAGTTATTTAAGATGTTGAAATGTGGCCACAGACCGGTTTTTTGCGAAGCGTGGATAATTTATCAAAGACAGGATTATTAATTGATATTGAAATGGGATTCCCTAATACCCGATTTTCGGAGTGACTTCCTTCGTTGAGCAATGTTCAACCTTGTGAATAGTTTTTTATACATTTGCAGAAATTAGATACTGGATGCACTATGCATATTGCATTTTTTTTATATATTTTTTATTGTTAGCAGTTTACCAAATATAATATCAATATATTTCATTGTCAGCAGTTTTTACCTATAAATTTGTACAATTAGCATATTTTTATACTGTTGTTGTAAAAGGTATAATATTTTTTTGTGTATAAGAAACAACGCAAACAAATAAAATTTACTGTTTTATAAGTATACTCAACTAGACGTTATTTATGTCCAGCACTAACCAACGGCAAGCGGAAAATAACGTTGAATCAAACATTGGTCCTTCGAGCTACAAAACCTGTGCATTGAACAACAGAGAAAATTTAATCACTTCAAGGGATAAATGGACACGGTAAAAGCCTTACGCGAGCAGACCTCTACTGGAAAGCTGATCAACAAAATAAAGAGCAATATTAAGAAGGATGGACCGCAAAGAAAAACAGTAGAATACTGTGAACAACGGCTCATCAACTTACAACTTCTCTACGATAAATTCTGCACAGTGGATGCCCAATTAACACATACTTTACCTGATGACCATGAATATCGGAAACAAAATTATTATAAACAGGTGAAGGATGTATTTGAGGAGACAAGAAATCTACTTCTAGAGGCTCAAAAACGAGCAGCACCAGGCCAAACTGAGGAAGTAAAGCAACAGGCAAAACCAGATTTAGAACACGAGGTAGCAGACGCCTCCTCTTACCAGATTTTAGATGACGACGATGATTTTGAAAGCGAAGTTAAAATCTCAGCTTTCACGTTAGATAATAAGGATCAGGAGAAGCGCTACAAAGTTCAAATGGCGAAATCAAAAATTCTGAAACAAAATCTAAGCAGCATCACAAAATACGGAACTAATAATTTCAACAAGCCATATTGTGAGCTTAAAATAAAACAGCTAACAGACGATTGGAATTCTTTTAATAACAACCACGAGGAGAAAATCGCAAATGCAACTGACGAAGAATTTGAAAACGCATACTTTCAAAGCAACTTGTTTGAAGAGATTCAAGCGAAATACGAGTTGTGCGTCATTGAGATTCAGCAGAAGTTGGAAATAGAGTTCAACAGATTTCCTAAAGCCGGCGTCACGAAGAATGCAAACATAAAGTTGCCAACCATTGAAATTCCCTTATTTTACGGGGATTACAAGCAATGGACAAGCTTTTATAGAGTCTGTTCAATAAAACGGTACATCAAAATGAGAGTTTGTCAAACGAAGAAAGGATGTGTTATCTACTTTCTATGGTAAGAGGACAAGCAGCGAAACTAATCAATCATCTCACACTATCGGAAGACAACTATATGACTGCATGGGATACTCTTGAAACACACCGTATTTATGAGAGTGAGAGTACGATCAAAAATCCAAAAGAAATTCAAACGTTAAAAAATTCCTTTAGTTTCTTGGAATCAAGATTTCAATCTCTAGCAACTATAACTAGAGAAAAGGAAAACAAGAAACCGCAGCCACAAAATCAACAAAACATTGCAAAGAAGACAACGCATGTGGCAACAACAAATGAACCATCCTGTGGTTATTGCGGTGGGACTCATCAAGTTACAGGTTGCAATACTTTCCAAAACTTAGCGATAGTGAAACGAATTTCAGCTGCTAGAGCGAAACCCTTGTGTAGAAGCTGCCTACAGAATTATCATGGAAGATATTGCCACAAAAGATGTGCAACATGAAAGGATCTCATCATATACTACTCTACGACAACGAAAAGGCAACCAAAAACCGAAAGAAACCCCTGCAAAAACAACCTTCGCAAGGTAGCATTTTATTAGCTATCGCCATGGTAAAAATAACATGTAATGATGAAGAACACTTGGTCCGTCTTCTAATTGATCCAGGCTCCCAAGGTACCTTCATAACTGAAGAGTTAGCAAACAATCTAAATCTTACAAGAACACCGATTCAAGCAGACATCGCCGGAATAGGTCGGACAGAAGCCGGTACGGCTCATTCATCATTAGAGTTCATCATTATTAGTCCGCGGTTTTCTTCAAATTTCAAGATCAAAATGAAGGCTATGGTGTTCAAAAACATAACCGGTAGCATGCCTGATAAGGTCATTGAACCAAATTATTGGAACCATACAAAAAATCTTATTTGGGCAGATCCTACGTTTTATGAACCCGGTCCAATTGACATATTATTAGGTGCAGATTACTATGGGCAACTAATAATGCCGAATCTAATAAAAGGTGCACCTAATGAGCCTATTGCACAACAAACCAAACTGGGATGGATTCTTACTGGGAATACATCTGCTAGTGTCAATAAGGCAATGTATCAGACAATGATTGTAACCATCAACGAGATTGACAATCAATTAAAAAAGTTTTGGGAAAACGAGGAAGTACATAAACCAAGAAGTCATACAAAAGAAGAGAAGGAATGTGAAGAAATTTACGACGAAACTCATATACGCCTAACCGATGGAAGTTATAAGGTAAGAATTCCGTTTAGTAACGAATTACTAGTTTCCAAACCACTCGGTCAATCAAAAAAACAGCCATCGCTCGACTAATCCAAGTCGAAAAACGTCTGGCCAAGAATCCTCAGTTGGCACTACAATACCAACAATTCATGGACGAGTATGAGGCCTTAGGACATATGCAGAAAACTGAAAGCATAGATAGAGATACCTAACACTACTATCTTCCTCATCATGCTGTCTTGAAAGAGGAGAGCACAGCGACAAAACTCAGAGTCGTTTTCGATGTATCGGCAAAAACATCCACAGGGACATCATTAAATGAATTAATGCTCAATGGTCCCACATTGCAGCAGGACTTAATGAGCATACTTTTACGCTGGCGAAAATATAAGTACGTCTACACAGCAGATCTAGAAAGAATGTTTCGTCAAATAAAAATTCATGAAGAAGATCAGGAATATCAGCGGATTTTATGGAGAGTCTCCTGGAAAACAGCTGCAAGAATACAAACTTATAACCGTGATCTATGGCACTGCGGCAGCGACCTACTTAGCGGTGCGAACCTTGTAACAACTAGCGAAAGATGAAGCCCATTGATATCCAATCGCGAAGGAAATCGCTCTCACTGATTTCTATGTCGACGATCTCATATCTGGAAACAACACGCTCGACGATGCATTATCAGCACAGAAACAGCTTATAGCAATGCTCAGATGTGGAAGTTTTAACCTCCGAAAGTGGGCTTCCAACAACCAAGCCCTACTAAACGCCGTACCAACAAATCTGCGGAATACTGGAATCTTGGAATTTAAGCTATATGATACAATAAAAACACTCGGCCTTCGTTGGAATTCTGCCACAGACAGCTTCGGATTTCGCATTTCGTTATCGGAGTCTGATAACAGAAACGTTACCAAAAGGAGTCTACTTTCAGAGAGCTCAAAAATCTTTGACCCCCTAGGATGGTTAGCACCAGTTACTGTAATAGCTAAACTAATCATGCAATACCTTTGGGTAGCAGGCCTTTCTTGGGATCAAACATTACCCCAGATACTAGCAATGGCAGGATTTTAAAAGTGCACTTCCTTCATTAGAATTAATATCTGTACCTAGATGACTTTGTTTCGATGGTCGATCACCGCTCAGTTTACATGGATTCTGCGATGCGTCTGAAAAAGCTTATTCAGCAGTCGTCTACGCTAGGAGCATGAACAACGATGGAGATATCAACGTGACTCTTGTTGCATCCAAGACCAAAGTAGCGCCGATAAAAAACATATTGTCGATTCCACCACTCGAGTTATGGGGCGCGTTATTGCTCACTAAGTACATGAAACAAGTGTATGAAGCGTTACACATCCAAGATATAGAGATGTCATTTTGGACAGATTCAATGATCACGCTTTCGTGGATTAAAGGTCGTCCCCAAAAATACAAGACATTCGTTGCAAATAGGATTTCTGAAATACAAGAACAATCAAATCCAGCACAATGGCACCATATAAGCACCAAGGAAAATCCTGCTGATTGTGCGTCGAGAGGAATTCAGCCAACACAGTTGAAAGACTACAGTTTATGGTGGACGGGTCCGAAATGGATCAATAGGCCGACTCAGGATTGGCCACAACCTATTCAAGTCAACGACACCGCACCAGAGGTGAAGCATGTGATGTTAACTGCTACTGCTAAAACAGTTAATCCATTTGTGCAGCTAGTAAAAAAACATTCGGACATCAACAAAATATTCCGCATCATCAGCTATTGTCGACGCTTCATAAAGAAAAGTTTAAAGATGCAAGGCGGCCATATGACGCACAACATCGTACCGACCGGTTTGGAGCTCAAGGAAGCAAGAGAAGAATTATGCAGAGCGATACAACAGGAGGAGTTCCAGAAAGAAATTATTCGTTTATAAAAACATGACTCTGTTTCAGCGAAAAGCCATCTCTTATTGCTTAATCCATTTATTGACGAACAGCAAATCCTGCGAGTAGGAGGTAGAATTGCGAACAGCGCCTTACATTTCGAAACCAAGCGTCCAATCATACTACCTTCAAAACACCGTTTAATTAAGCTGCTGATAGCTGATACACACCTACGGACATTGCTGATCACAAACGGCAGAAGTAGAATTCGGCCAGAATTAAATAAGTGTATAACATGTCATCGCTTCAAATCCGCCAGCAAATTACAGTTAATGGCAGACTTACCTCAAGAACGAGTATTACCGTCACGTCCATTCATACACACGGGCATAGACTTTGCAGGACCTATCTAAGTCAGAGTTTCAAAAGGAAGAGGCACGAAGTGCAATTGCCTTTGTAGCAGCATTCAGAAGATTCATTGCGCGCAGAGGTATATGCCAACATAATTATTCTGATAATGGTACGAATTTTGTCGGAGCTCGATCAATACTCGACAAGGAAAAGCGTGAGTGTATAAAACAAGCCACCCCAGAACTTAAAAAAATGTTGGCTAATAATGGCACAGAATGGCATTTTATTCCACCATCAGCACCAAATTTCGGAGGGCTATGGGAGGCAGCAGTCAAGACAATGAAGTATCACCTAAAGCGGATAAACGGGGAAAGCACACTAACATACGAAGAACTTTCAACAGTAATTTCCCAAATCGAAGTATGTCTCAATTCTAGGCCACTGGTAACTATATCGGCAGATCCGTCTGAAGTAGTCCTAACAGGCGATTCACTACTCGCCGTTCCAGAACCAGATTTGTTGCATGAAAATGTAACTTTAGGACAGCGTTGGAGACTATTGCAACAATTTTGGAAGCGATGGTCGACCGGATTACCTATCAAGCCTTCAACAGCGGGCAAAATGGAATTGCAAACAGCCAGAGGTCAAACTATATGACATTGTTTGGATTAAAGACAACAATCTGCCACCGACTAAGTGGCCCCTTGGGTGAATTGTCGAATTGCATCCGGGATTAGATAAGCTCACTAGAATCGTGACAGTAAAGGATAGTCACAACATCAAATTTAAACGACCAATCTCGAAGATAAGCATTCTCCCTATCAAAGACGCAGAAGCTCCGGAGAAAGAACAAAGCAGAGAAACTTGCAGTTGATAAATAAGCGCAAGCACCAGAATCAAAATAATGCCCTTGTTCATATTGAGTTTACTAGCAATGTGTAACGTTTGTTCAGGAACGTCAGCAGCTAATCTTCCTTATAACCTGACTAGTTTTTCATATCAGCCCGGACTCTATTTTGAATACACTGGAAACGTGCAGTTTACAAATAACCAATGGAAGATCATTGTATATTTTAACATGACAACTTATCACAACGAGCTAAGTTTGTATCAAGCTTGCGTGAGAAAGCTGACCCAGCTCTGTTTGAACAGGTCTTTCCCTGACACATGCTTAGTAATAACCAAAGAACTGCAAAACAGCTTAGCAGATATCAATCAGAGAAACGAGTTACTCCACCACGGCAAAAATTACAAACGAAAAAGAGGTGCTATCAATATAGTAGGAAATATAGCAAGCGAGCTATTCGGGATACTAGACAATCGTAATGCAGAACATTATGAGCAGGAAATAGAAAAAGCAAGGAGAATCAGGAGTATTTACTAAATCTCATAAAAAATCAGACATCTATTGCCGATGCCACCCTCAGTCTGCTTAAGAAAAACGAGGCAGAAAAGATTCAGCATTGGAAGATGTTTGATCAGCAAGTAAATGAGCAATTGAACGATCTCAACAACATTAACAGATTCACAACTATCGCAATTCAGGCCTTGATGTCAATGTTAAAATTTAAAAAGGTTCAACAGAATTTAATTGAAGCAGTTCTAGATACTCACAATAAGGTAGTTAGTACTGTCATTTTAACAGCACCTCAGTTAGCAGAGGAAATCAACAAAATAACACAGCACTTGCCACCAGATGTAGTTCTGCCAGGACATCAGAACCCTGATCAAATAATAACCTTATATCAACTGATATCTTGCAAGGGACGTCTGAATGGACAATATGTTATTTTGGAGCTAAGGCTGCCCCTATTAACCAAGGAAAAATATCAATTGTTTAAGCCCTTATCATTCCCAACATCAAGTGCTACCTTCATACAACCATCAATGGATTACTTAGCAACATCAATGCATCGTGATCAGTACTACATTCAGCTATCCAGCTATGAGTTCCATCATTGCAAGCTCATTGGAGCTAGCTATATCTGCATACTTTAGCATCCAATGCATACTGCTTATATCAACAACACTATTTGTGAGTTTCAATTGTTAATCTCAACGAAAACAAAAAATTGCGCGACAGCGAAAGAAAAGGCAGACAAGTCACAACCCAACTGGGTCAAACTTAGGAACAATAACTGGTTGTTTTCATCGCAACATCCACAACCAGCCATTATTGTTTGCGGGGAAGACATGACTACGTCAACTATTCCAATAAACGGAAAGATTTCACTCAAGGAAGGGTGGTGCACATTGAAAGTTGGATTAATTACACTAAAAAGTCACAAAACCATCAAAAGCAGAGTAGATTTATCATTCCTACCAGCAGTCAATCTATCGACCAATTGGACAACCATCTATAATACAACTATTCTTCAGGAAGTTCCAAATGAAGGAGAATTTACTGTTCTCCACAAGAAAATAGCTGAATTACAAGATGCTAGTGTAAATGTATCAAAGCATGATGTGCACCACTACGCAGTGACATATATCATAGTTGGCTTTATCCTAATAGGCGTGATAGCATGCCTATGTAAGGTTAGAAGAAGAGCGCCAAGGCAAGATGACTACAGGCTAGAGGCTCCCGCAGCTACCGGATAGAGATGTTAACTCAGCGAGTCATCTATGCCATACAAATCAATATATCCGCGGAGTATGTTCAACCTTGTGAACAGTTTTTTATACATTTGCAGAAATTAGATACTGTATGCACTATGCACTATATTGCATCTTTTTTTATACATTTTTTATTGTTAGCAGTTTACCAAATATAATATCAATATATTTCATTGTCAGCAGTTTTTACCTATAAATTTGTACAATTAGCATATTTTTATACTGTTGTTGTAAAAGGTATAATGTTTTTTGTATATATAGTAAGAAACAACGCAAACAAATAAAATTTAGTGTTTTATAAGTATACTCAACAAGACGTTATTTTTGTCCAGCACTGACCAACGGTAAGCGGAAAATAACGTTGAATCAAACAAGCAATTTTGCAGTTTTTCTCGGATGTATTTAAAAATCAGGTCAGGTAAGACGGATCGATCAATACGACTGTTATATAAATATTTTGATCAGACATCGCAACAATTTTAATCTAATTGACGGGTGTGACCATGACACCTTACTCTGATGGCCTCGGCGAATTACTGTTATTGGAGTTGGAGCCAGACTCAACAACTTTTGCGAATAAAGCCTTTGTGGCGTTATCATCACCAAACCTATTTATCACAGCATACTGATCAATTTTTCGGCGGCTCTGTCCACAATCATGTCAATTTTCTTCAAAAGTTTAGACATGTTGTATTTCGCTCGTCACTTGGATATTTTTTAATTCGCAGCACGATCAGTCCCACAAAAATCATAGCATAATTGGTTATCGCATAGACTAAATGAAATGATGTCCATAAATGTAGCAGCAAAAATTTTTTTGCATGTGTTGTAAGACATTTTCGACAAATCAATAAAAAGATTAACAACTTTTCTGTGTTTTTAAACTAATTAACAAAAGAGATTCAACAGATATACCACCTATAGCGAAATTTGCATCATTCTGCTTAACCAAGATGTGTACCAACCATAGCTGCGGAGTTGGAGCTTGGGTTGGGAGTCGGTGTCGAAAAATCGGACTATTTTAGCGGAGTCGGAGTCGGAAAAATACTGACCGACTCCGACATCGCATAATTGACCCCCGGTCAATCTTTTAAAGATTGGCGTAGCGTAATGTTTCACTTAGGAATCTCAAATATTCGTGCAACAGAAATAAAATCATCGTTAACACATAAATTGTTTTACTTGATAACGTGATATTATTAGCGGGAATTTATGTCAACCCCAAGGTTAGGGTATTATTAAGTGATTATCAACAAAATAGAGGCAAACCGGTGCAATGCAATTTGGCAATCGTTTAAAATGATTTTTAGATATTACCGAAAAGCTCACAGTCTTATAGTGTTCAGCCGTCATCTTCATCTATTTACCTCCAAGAAAATCCTGTTGAAAAAGTAGAAGAAAAACATTAATTCGAAAAATTTCTAGATGATCATGAGAAGACGAAACGACATCGGATTACAAAAATTCAAGATTTAATTTTATGATTGCTTGGAGAAAACGGAGAAGTAATAATCTTAATATTCTTAAGGCCATACTAATTTTAAGAACAAATTTGTAATTAATTTAAATTGTTGAATTTTTTTCTATTTCTTTTATATTTTTAATTATTTTTTAATTTTTGTTATGTTCAAATTATGTTCTTATGACGAACGAATTTGAAAAAAGCAGTATTATGAATTTTATAATATTTTGATTACATGTAGAAGTTGGAGTCGAAGAAGTTGAATCGTAGTCGAAGAATTATTTTACTGACTCCGCAGCCCTCCAACATACAAATAAATAAGGAACTGTTACAGAAAAACGGTACCTACGAATAGAAAATTGACGAAATTATCACACTAATTACAACAATTGCAGAAATCCCCTTATCAGGAACTAAAGCTAACATATACATAAACCACTTTGAAAATCAACATAAAACGGAATCGAACAACAAACCCCAGATAATCAGATTCTAGTATAAATACGTGGACGATATTCTAATACTATTTAACGCCACAATGAGATAACTCAGCAGTATTCACAAGAACATAAACATCAAACATCCGAACATAAAATTTACTATAGAATCAGTGGCAAACAAATCCATTAATTTCTTATTCTTGACTATAACAAATGTTAACAACAAGCACACATTCAAAATATTAGAAAGACATGCAAACGGACCACGCCATAGACAAATCATCTAACCACCCATACCAACATAAGACCCAAAACGGACTAAACACGATCCCGATGAACAATAAGGACAATATGGAAGAATTGAAAATCAAAAAATACATAGCAATAAAAAACAGATGTAGCATGAACTTAATTGACAAAATTGACAATAGGTACATTTCGAAGAAACAGCAGAATATGATGACCACATTAAACAAAGAAACGAAGAAACGAAGAAACGGAGAAATGGAGTATAACAAGAAAATCAAGAAAATTATAACGAAGGTTTAAAAAAAAAAATAGGGATGCACGATGGCATTTAAAGCAAACCACAAATTAGGGAATCGACACAAACAACGTAACATAAATACATTCATAGACATCGGAATCCACAAGAATATATTATGTAATGATGGTCTTAAATTCTACATCGGACAAACTGGTAGAAGTTTCGAAGCCAGATTTACAGAATATATAAAAGAAATCGGAAAAACAAAAATTGACTCAAAAATATACAATAAATGACCGTAAAAAACATAATTACACTGACATCAACACAAGCGCACAGGTATTACACAGAATACGAAATGAACCCCCATTGAAAAGATTAGATGAACGATACAACCCCTTTTTACTAAACGAAAAACTTGGCCGCAACAAAATGTATGTCCATCACACCAGATGGTCAACAAATTCTTCTTCTCTTTTATTTTATAGTTCCCGTTTAAAAAAAAAAAAAATTAGAAGGGCAGTAAGCACCCGCTTTTATTATATAAATGATATGAAAAACATAAAATAGAGGGGGAAAGGAGATTCACAAGTCACATAGGCACAAAAAGTAGGATATAAAAGAAGTTTTCTGAAAGTTAGCTAAATAAGTTTAATGTGTAACAAATTCGTTACACATTCAAGCCACATAGCTAACTTCGTGGTATACATTTTTACGTTCAAGTAGGCGGAAATGTTTGAGTGCAAATTGCACTTCGTGGTATACATTTTTACACCAAATATGTACGTACCATGTGAACCTTGAATCAACATTTTGTTCAAGTAGGCGGAAATGTTTGAATGCAAATTGCATTTCGGATTTAAAATTGTTATATTTAACTCACCAGGGGCCTATTTAACCAAAAACTTATCACTTTGCACTTTGCAAAATTTTGCTAGGTGCTAAGAATTTAACTAGTCATAAAAACTTTGCAAATATAACTTAATGGTTGAAATAATCACTTATGGTTGGTAATTTTACGAAATAACATTTATATAAATAATAAATTATTAGAATAATAAAGATTTTTTAAAATAAAAAAAATTGTGTATTGGCCGAAAAACGTGGCGGACATTGCCCCTAATTTTTATATAATAGGAGGATTTCCAAATGTTTGTGGATGTGTTGATGGTAGAATAATTAATATTAATGCACCATCAAATAATGAAGTTATGTTTGTTGATAGACACGGAAATGAATCACTAAATGTAATGATGATAAGCGTGCCGAACAATTTATTTTACGCCGTCGTTGCCAATTGGCCTGGAAGCGTACCTGATTCTCGAGTTTTGCGTAACTCAGCAGTATTTCACAAGTAACTAATTTAAAAAAAACAAAATTGAACTTATGTTAATTACATTGATTTTTTGTATTTACAGATTTGAAAGTGGTTGGAGACCTTTCGAAGGAGCTGTTATTTTAGGTGCATATCCACGCAAAAATTGGTTGATCCCACCAATAAATAAAAATTCAGAGGATACCTCGGTCCAGAATTTTAATAAAGCACACAAAAAAACTTGTCGTCTAGTTGAGGATAGTTTTGGAATTTTAAAAGAAAAGTTCGCTTGTTTAAATTATTTAAGACTAAATCCTAGAACCGCAGCAAAAATTGTACTAACTTGTTCAACAATACACAATATTGCTTGCACGATAGCACGAGAACAAAAAAAAAGGGGGATTTATTGATGGTGGATGGCACTGAAGTAACAATAAACAACAATAATTTATTGCTGGAAGAAGATGAACACGAAACGAATCAGAGTGCGATTCTTCAGAAAAATGTATAATTCAGATTTATAATAAAATAATAAAATAAAAATTTTAAACATGTATAATTTAATTTTCTAATTCTAAAACTTCAATTAAAATGTCAGAATTTATATCTGTTTTGGTTTCGGGATGTGTTGTACGTCGATCTCGTACGGCCACTAAATCACATGTAATTTCTAATGGCGTTAAATTAAGTTCCATTTCGAGTTTGAGACATTCTGACATTGTAATCGTCGATGGTAAATTTCTACATTCATCAGCTCAAGTTTTAATTGGTGATCTTGATTTTGAAACTCACTATATGGACGTTTCCTTTCGTTTCTTTGTTCTTCGCATTTCCTTTTATTTGAATCGTTAATTGATTCATTTGATTTCATTGAGCTACCTGACTCACCATAGCTTTCCGTTAAATTTAGGCCTATTACCACTAAAGAATCTCGCTCCAAAATATCAAGTATGCAATTATCAATTTCATCATACTTGCAGGCCTTGCCCCCCTTCGATCCGGTTGTATGAGCGTTATCTCGATTTGCCTATATTAATTAATACAAATTAAATATGTAATATAATTATACAAATCAATTCTAAGCAAAGTTCGGCTTTTCCACAAGTAGATGCTAATTGCATAGAATGGGCGACGGCTATTACCTCTTTCCATGCGTGTAAATTTACCGATGTCAATGAACATTTAATTGACCAAATCGCAGAAAAATGTAATTCCAAGGATTTGAGGAGAAAGATACTTTCATCAGGGGACGATATTTCATTGGAGACCATTGTAGCGGAAGCTAATTCAATAGAATCTGTAGCCAGGCAAATGGACAGATTTGACGAAACTAAAAAAATTCCATATGAAGTAAATAAACTTCAATTAAGAAATAAAATTTCTAGCCCTTGTACTCGGTGTGGGGATACAAAACATTCTTCTAACGAGGAAAGATGTCCAGCTAAAAGCATGATTTGTCGGAAATGTGGTTTCAAAGGACATTTCGAGAAGTTATGCAGAACACGTAACACAAAAAGGAAAATTCAGAACGGTAATGCATTTCACATTGTAAAACGAACTAAAATGGAAAATGTTCGATCAGTAGAAGACGGAAAGGACGTAAATTATATATTTCACATTGATGACGACGCTTAAGTTATGTGTAATGTGGAATTCCCATAAATTTGCTCATTGATTCTGGTAGCAAATACAACATCATAGACGACAAAACTTGGGAGTCTTTAAAGAAAGACAAGATAAAAATTCAAAATCAAGTTAGAACACCGAACAAAACGTTTTTGGCATATGCAAGCAATAAGCCTTTTAAAGTTTCAGGTTCCTTTGAAACATATATCAAAATTGGACATACTGAAAAACTTGTTACATTTTATGTTATAAAGGGTGGGAAAAATAGTTTATTGTAAAAGTTCTAAAAATTGGATCAAATATCAATTCAATAGATGTTGCGTTTCCAAATTTTAAAAATATACTAATAGAAATTCCTATTGACAAATCCGTGGTACCGGTTATTCAGCCTTATCGAAGAATCCCAATTCCATTAGAAGAAAAAATAAATAAGAAATTAAAGGAACTTATAGAATGTGTCATCATCGAAATAGTTAACGAGCCATCGAGTTGGGTTTCTCCGATGGTTTCTATTATAAAAGGAAATGGAGATTTGCGTATTTGTGTGGACACGAGGAGCGCGAACATGGCTATCTCACGGGAAAATCATCCGCTTCCAACGATGGAGACAATCCTTCCACAATTAAGAACAGCAAGATTTTTCTCACGTCTTGATATAAAAAACGCATTTCACCAAATTGAAATTGCGCCGTCTTCACGATACATTACTACATTTATAAGCAAATTAGGCTTACTACGCTACAAACGACTTATGTTCGAAATTTCGTGTGCTCCTGAACTATTTCAAAAAATTATGAAGCGAATGTTTGTGTCATGCGAAGGTACTTTAAACTTTATCGACGATATAATTGTATTCGGCGGGACGGAAATTCAACATAACCACAATCTGCAGAGAACTTTAAATGTCCTTCGAGAAAATAATGTAGTTTTGAACGATTCGAAATGCGTATTCAAAACAACGAAAATACAGTTTCTGGGATACAATCTAACAGCGGAAGGTATAAAACCATTGGAGAGCTACATTGATGTCATAAAAACTTCACGGGCACCAAAAACAACTGATGAAATTCAAAGCTTTCTGGGACTTGTCAATTTTATTGGTAAATGGATTCTCAACTTAGCCACATTAACCGAACCTTTACGAAAAATACTACGTCTAAAGTTAATCAAAAATACAAATATAGAGGATCTTTGGAACAAAGAACAGAAGGAAGCTTTTAAAAATTTAAAAGAAGTTTTATCTAATTACTTTAGGATATTATAATCCTAGTGACCGGACACAAGTTATTGCTGATGCAAGTCCAGTCGGTCTAGGATGCGTTCTGATTCAGTTTGATCAAACAGGACATCCTCGTATAATTGCTTACGGCAATAAAAGTTTGACAGACTGCGAGAAACACTATTGTCAAACTGAGAAGGAAGCCCTAGCTTTGGTTTGGGTGGTGGAACATTTTAGAATCTATCTATATGGAGAAGAAGAATTTGATTTGGTCACTGATCACAAACCTTTAGAATCTAATTTTGGCCCCAAATCTAAACCGTGCGCTCGAATAGAGAGATGGGTGCTTCGTCTCCAGGCGTATAAATATAAAGTAGTATACCGCCCAGGTAAATCAAATATAGCTGATCCGTTATCCCGATTGTGTGTAAACAGGACATGCCGGCCATTTGATATGAAAGACAATATTCGGCAAATCGTGGAATATGCTAAACCAGTGGCAACCTCAATGACAGATATTGAAAAGTATTCAAGTCAAGACAAAGAAATCACTAAAGTCAAATACCATGTTTCCATGTACCGAGTTTAAACAGGTTTAGCTTTCGTTGAGTTGAAAATATGGCGGCGCTAACCCGTACCATTTCCATGAACAGAGTTAGGATTTAGATTTGAAGAAAAATAATTCGATAGAATAAAAAAATAAAATTGCGTATTGAACAAAAACCAAAATTTTATTTCGCTTTGATATATCGTCATAACGTTGTCAACGACATTTTTGTGTATTTTTTTAATTATTTTGGGGGAATATATTTAGCAATATGCGATGCGCCATTTATAATTTTAAAAAATGTTTGACAGATAGAATCTAACTCAAACAAACAAGATTCATCGAGTTTATTTGGATTTAACGAAACTCTACCCTAATATGCGTTTCCATGCACATAAACCGTATGGAACCTAGGTTAACTCTATCATGGAAACATGACAAAAGAAGGAATTTTTAATGATGTTTGGGATCCAACCGTTAACAACTTTAAAATTTTTCAATCTGAATTATGCTTCTATGGAAACATTTTACTACGTGGTACAAAACTAGTAATTCCCGAGAAGTTAAGAGGCAATATTTTAGCAGCTGCGCATGAAGGTCATCCTGGCATTGGGCGAATGAAAAGTCGATTACGCACAAAAGTGTAATGGCCGAAAATAGACAGTGATGTCGAGAAGATTGTTAAAGACTGTAAAGGCTGTACATTAGTGTCAGTCCCAAACCCGCCTATCCCAATAAAACGAGGTGAATTGTCTAAAGCAGCTTGGATGGATATTTCTATCGATTATATGGGTCCGCTATCCAGTGGCGACTATTTATTGGTCATTATTGATTATTACAGTAGATACAAAGAGGTTAAAATTATGAGAACTATAACTTCAGCAACCACAATTCAAGTTCTTGAAGAAATTTTCGCAAGACTCGGTTTTCCAATTTCCATTACAGCCGACAACGGTAACAGTTCGTAAGCGGGGATTTTAGAAATTACTGTAAAGTTAGCGGAATTACCTTATATCATACCATTCCATATTGGCCTCAACAAAATGGCGAGGTCGAAAGACAAAATCGAAGCATCCTGAGACGGTTGAAAATAAGTCAAGCTTCCCGACGAAATTGGAAAAAGGATTTATTGGACTACCTAATGATGTACAATAGCATACCGCACTCAACAACTGGCAAGACTCCTTCGGAACTATTCTTCAGCCGCGTATTCAGAGATAAATTACCTTATTTACAGGACTTTTCTAAGAATCACATCCACATAGAGAAAAAGACATGATTGGGAAAGAAAAAGGAAAACAATATGCAGATAAGAAACGGCATGCAACAGAAAATGAATTGAAATGTGGTGATAAAGTTAAAAAATTGCTAAAGAAAATAAATTATGTCCAAATTTCGATTCAACTCTGCATACTGTTGTTAAGGGAAAAGGAGCAGATATTGAAGTGCAGAATGACGAAACTGGCAAACAATTCAGGAAAAATATTGTCCATTTGAAGAAAGTTGGTGAAAATTGGACAATTTGTAATCCAGAAAATGACATTTCCGAACCAAGCAACGACGATAAAGTAAATAAGGATGAAAATTAAGTCCAATAAAAAATTTAAGCTAACAGTTAATTAAGTTAAATTTGAAATCTTTTTAAAGAAGAGGATACAGGCTACTAAAAATTATATTAAATAACGAAATAAAAATTTAAAATTTTAGTTTGAAAAAAAATGTAATAATGTATAATATAAAAAGTTATGTTTTAGATAAGGATATCATAATAAAATTTATTGTTGAAGTGTGGGCTAAAATAATCAAATAAATTATATAAAAAGGAAGGGATGTAGAGATGGTACTGTAGGGATGTTACTGTATAGGTGTTACTCTCATAATATGAATGAGAGAGAATTCTTAATGTATCGCTTTCAGATCATCACTACTTCTCTTGATTCATTACTAGATAAACCACGAGCAATACCAGAGCACCCTGTATTTTATAGAGCCATAATCAAAAAAATCTGAGCTTTTATAAGGGAATTAGAAACGAGGAAAAAACGAAACTTTTCATAGTAAAACACACAAAACATATGGGAAATCACTTTTTTCCCTAAGACAAATTTTTAAATGAAAACGTTACAAATTCTTAATTATGATTTCTGAAATACTTTCATAAATGTTTGAATTTCAACATATGTATATGAATATCGTTTAAGTAAATCGTTTTCATTTTCTTGTAATATTTGATTTATTTAAACCAAAATATTAAAAAAAATTCATAACAACAGCATTCTGGTCAATTTGAAATAACAGCTTACTACGATTCGTTTGGTCATTAAGTCAATATATGTACATTACATAGATGGCAGTGATGGCCGTAAAAATTTGGAAAAATCGTACCAAAAATTAACACCTGGGGAAATTTAAAGTTCAAAAATTGTAGGAAAAGCAAAACAAATTCACAAAATATAGGAACGTGTGATAATTTGGCGATTAAACAAATTTTTTTTCGTATTTTTCTTTTACCATTTTAGACATCTTACGTACACTAGTAAAACTAAAGATAAATTTAGCAAGTATTATTTTAATTTGTCAGAGCCAACTTTGATGTATTTTTCAAAATGAAAGTTCGATAAAATATATTTTAGAAATAATTTAATTTTAATATTTCTGCAATTAATATTTACTTAATACCAATATGACCTTCTTGTATATTGTTCTTAAAGATATGTAGAAAACTTTTATATAAACATTTTATAATATTTTTGGTTTTTTCATTAAAAATCTTGAAGCTAAAAAACACCATTCTCACTATGGATTCCTATGGAAATCAGTGAAAAGTTATACCACTAAAAAAGCTTCTAAAAAATACGTCATTAAGATTATGGCTCTATACTCTAGAAGGCTCTGGCAATACAGGTCATAAATACTATACATATATACATAAATAATAAAGAATAGATAATAATTACGTATTAGGAAACAGTGTTTTATTGAATGTTATAGTAATAGAACTAAAACTACCAAAACGAACGTTTTATCTTGTTTTTATCTCTTCCAATAAAGCAAGTTTTTTCTTAATTAAACCATTACGTTTACTCATCGTATCGTCGTTTACGTATACTTAATTTTGCTTAGCAAAATTTTGCAAAGTGCGTTAAATAGGCCCCAGATATATTATTTGTTTGTTGTTGTTTTTTTTAATTTTCCGGTTTAACAATTTTAAATGTTTTTAATTTTTTGTGAGTATTATTTATGTGGAAGTTTTAATAGCACGGTGGCGCCACGAAAATCTTCGTCTAACTAAATATAACTAATAAAATGCAGGTATGCGTATATGTATAACTTTTTTTATAAATTCACTTTAATCCAACCGTACAAATTAAATTAATTTTTATATGTCCCAGCTTTTCTATGTTTACAAAGATGATAGAGCCACAAAAAAAAGAAATTTAAAACAAAACGAAAGTAATTTTTTTGTATACTACATTGCGAGATCTACTTACACATCGTGATGAGTTTTTTATGTACGTTTATACAAAATGTAGAGTAAAAAAATGGAATAGATAATATGTACGGTATATTGTGTATAGTAAAAAATTAAAAAAGCTTTTCTGCCTTAACTTTTTAACTCCAATTTACAACAACAACAAAACCAAAAATAAAAACAAAGATTGGGTTTGGCATTGCGTTTTGTAATTATATATTTATTTACTTAAGTATTTGTAACACAATTTAATTAAATTTTTTTTTTTTGTTTTTGTTCGCTGTGGCAGTTTTAGCAAGATTCTTTTACGAGGGGTATGGCTGTCGGATTTAATATTTAGTGAATGGTGTTGTAAATAAAGGAAAAGTTTTGATTGTGCAAAGTGGTTGTAATAATTTTGTTGTTTGTTTTAATCTTGGTTCGCATTGATAAAACAAAAGTTATATAAAGGGAATATTTGTAAACGTAGTGAATTAGAGATGATAACTGTCGCTTCGCAAAGTTTTTTTTTAATCAAACTGTCACAATTCATGTGAAAATTTAAAGCAGTTTGGTACTCAGTCAATCGAAAAATTCTCATTAAACAATTTAAATTTAACTGGCGGATTGTTTTATACATTGAAAAGAAATTTCTAAAATTAATAAAAATTCTTCGTATTCTGTTAGTTTTAAATGAACAATTTGAATATTCGTTTGCACGTAGTCCTAAATTTATATTTTAGCCGGTATATAAAATATATTTATCCAATTTTGATATTTTTGCCCCACTCCGTTTAATCTTATAATACTTCATTGAACTTATAAACAGAAAAAAGTCTAAAGATGTCAAATCATACGATCTGGGCTACGATACACTTGTGTGGCATGTATCATCGTCTTTTTGAAAAAACTTATCTTGGAGCAGGGTCTGATGATACCCATGTCGGCATCGTTTTTAGTCCTAATAAAATTTGCCTATTAATAGCTTCTACCTGACCGTTCGCTCTTGGGGTTTGAGAAGCAACATTAATTAACATAATATTATAAGACTCGCATAACCTTTTAAATACTTTTCCTATAAAACTGCTACCTCTATCCATTATCAACCGTCTAGGTTTCCCGTAGCAAAACATAAATTCTATAAAAGCATTCGCTGTTTCTCTAGACTCTACAGTTTTAACCGGCTTTAACCAGACATATTTAGAGAAACCGTCTATGATGCTGAATACGTAGTTTCCCTTTTTTTTGTAACATTAAAAGGCCCTAAATGATCGGCATGAATTGTATCAAAAGGAACTGAACCCTTGTCTATCGGATGTAGTAGGCCAGGTTGTTTGCCAACCGGTACTTTATAGAATAAACAATTGATACAATGTTTAATATATTTTTCGACTTCTACTCTCATACCAGGAAAATAATAATTTTCTTTTAGTTTGTCACCCATATGTGAAACTTGTTTGTGAGCGTCCGAAATTAAATCAAATTTTAATTCACTACACTCAAAAAAATATGCGGTGTTTATTTGTTTTTTATCCGAAAAAGTATTTTACGTTTGTCCAACCGAATATAGTTTTATAAAATTTAACACGCATCAACGGATAAATATTTTTAACCATCCGAAAAGATAAATTTTTAGAAAAACTTCTTTTGGATTTAATAAAATACACCTTTCGGTGTGTTCCTAAACATGAATGTTCCTGTTTGGTTTTTATGCGGTGTAAAACTTTTTATCTAAATGTATTTTATGTCATTTTTTTTTATAATATCCGTTTGGATTCAAATTTTAAATATCCGATCGGTTGGACACTATTTAACACCGATTCGGTGTTGTGGTGACCCTTTATTTTTTTGTGTGTAGGAACATACAATATCTACCTACCTTTAGTTATTTTATATACTCGGGACTTATAAATTACGAACTTATTAGCAACATCTTTGTCTTTATTCACGATCTTGGTTCTAATTAGTTCAAGCACGCTATCCAATCGGTGCCAATGTTTATACCCATTATCAAAGATTCACCACCATTAATTGAATTTCTTGACAAAGCGTCGGCTACTCTATTGATAGAGCCAGTTTGATATTCCACTTTATAATCGAATTCCATCAATTTGACTAACCATCTAGCAATTCTAGCATTAATATTTTTCTTGCTTTCCATCAACTTTAAACTATTACAATCCGTACGAATTGTAAAGGGTATTCCTAGTAAATACACGCAAAATTTGTCAAGAGCACTAACAATTGCGAGTGCTTCGAGTTCTATACTATGATATTTTGATTCTTCCGGGGTAGTTTTCCTACTATAAAATGCAATCGGGTGCATTTTTCCGTCTGGTTGCAACTGAAGAAGTACAGCTCCCAATCCAAGAGAGCTCGCATCCGTATGGAGCTCCGTTAAAGATTTTGGATTATACACCCTCAATATTGGCGACGTTACTAAGCTTTTTTTAGCAATTCAAATGATTTCTGGTGATCTTCTGTCCACTCAAAAACTTTATTTTTGGAAAGAAGATCCGTGAGTGGCCGTGCTATTAAAGCGAAGTGACTAACGAACCGCCTAAAATAACTTGCTAAGCCTAAGAATCCCCTCACACTTCTAACATCTACCGGTATTGGATAGTTCATTAAACTTTTTACTTTACCCTGGCCTGGTTGTACGCCTACTTCACTAATCTCGTCATTATTACTCGATGATGTTGGATTTATTTTCGGTGGCATTTTTTTTTAAATTTATTTCAGCAATAAACAACAACAAAATAACTGATATTTTATCACAAAGTTTATTTTACAAAAGCAAAGAAGTTATGTGCACGTGTTGTTTGCACGTTTTCGGTGCATCCCCGATTTAACCAAAGAGCATGATAAAATAATAGTAAAATTGAGGTTAACTTCATACGGTACAACACAATTATTTCCGGATTAAAATTATTAACAATTTTTTTTTTAACGTAAGAGTTTTTACTATATATATTATATGTATAGGTAAAGTGAGCACAAAGAATTATATTGGTCCGTTGATTTCTGCCTTGTAATGGCGGGAGAAACTTTTTTTTTTTTTTTTTTTTTAACTGTGTTATTTGACTTCACCAAAAGTCAATGAACACTACACTAGAACAAAATAAAAGTCACCAAACTTTTTTTTTTTTTTTTTAATTAATTAACGCGAATTAATATATAACCCACTTCTGAAACTGTTTTCGTTGTTGTTTTATTAAAAACAAATAAAATTAACTCCACTTTAGGTGTTATTCGTTCAATTGTTAGTTTATTTCTATTTAAGCTTACAAAAAAGAAGGCACTGCACGAAAATGCCCTGCACTCCAACCTCTCCCCAGCTAAAAATTTAAGTGCAGATATAGGCAATTTTGTATGCTTTTTGAGACTGACATTTGATCTGTAGAAATTCTGTTTCTTGTCTTTAATTGGAGCTGTTAGGTCTATATATTACTTTCTGTGTCTATCTATTACATATAAGATGAACTTAGTGATCATATTCTGGCAACAAATGCCCCTTTCTTTTTTGTTTGAATAACAATCAAAGACAAATAACGAATATGAACTATATCCGAATTCATTTCAAATCGACGGCAACACAAGGATTGAGAGAACGAAACTAAAAATGTTTAATATATAGCAAAGTCACGTACCCGTGCAGACCTAACCTCACGAATTTATGAATGTACCTTACATAAAATGTTTTAGAAATGTATTGATCTACAAATGTTTTGCCTATGGTAACTGCAGTGTTGTCTTTAATGACGTTTCTCGTTTGGTCGTTGAAGCGTACAGACGTATTTTATTTTATTTTAAATTAATATTAAAAAATTAAAAATATTTTTGTTGTGCATATAGTGCTATATTGTATAAACCGTTGCCAATTAAATTGTTCATGTTTTTGAGAAGCGGTTACTATATTAAACCGACTATGTTAAAACTATAAAATTGACTTTGATATTTCTACATAATTGTGATAATTCTAATAGTCTGTGATAATTTATAGTGTCGCAGCGCACACACACATTCAAAATAACTGTGATATTTCTACATAATCGTGATAATTTATATAAACTGTGATAATTGTGCATAGCTGTTTATTTATTTTATAATCTGTTCTGTGTCATTCCATCGTAATCGTGACAATTTACATCTACATAAACCGTTTTTATTTATTCATAAATTCATCTACACTGTGATTTACTACGCTTTGATCGTTAATATAATTATCAATTTAAATAATTAAATAATAAATATAATACAGTTCTGTCAACGTTTATTATAATACATACACCGTTAATGTCTTGCAACACTTGCAAAAAAATGTTTCCTGCTCCGTATACTGACATAGTTAAATGTAGTCTCTGCGAGAACCAATTTTGCTATGACTGCAATGGAATTGACCGTGCTGCGATCAATTCAATTAAAAAATATGGCAATATATGCTATCTTGGCGATTGCTGCAAACCACTGATCGCGAATGACAACATGTCCAGGATTCTGAAGAAAATTGACGTCATTGTAGACAAAGCCGCTGAAAATTTAGATTTAAAGAGGATTGAAACGGAGGTTGCTGAAAACCGCAAATTGATCAATACCTTGATAAATAAGTTGGGTGACGATAACGCCACTAAACCATTTTTGTCAAAAGTTGTAGAGTCTGGCTCCAACTCCGTTAATTGCGAATCGCCGAGGTTAGCGCAAGTTGTCGTAGGGACAGGCACACCTGTCAATTCGATTAAAACTGTTTCTATACCTGATAAGAAATATTTATCAGTCGTATTGATCCATCCGTCTCATCTGATCTGATTGTTAACTACATCTGTGAAAAACTGAAAAATTGCTCACCTGAGGAAATTAATTGTAAACTGTTACTCTCCAAAGACCGCATATTGGACAGTTCACTCACGTTCGTTTCCTTTAAAATTGGGTTGAAGGAGGCCCATTTCGACCTGCTAAATAACTCCAATGCTTGGCCTCCTGGTGTAATAATCCGGCCATTTACTAATTATCCACGCATAGCAAAAAACCGGACAGGGACCGTGTTTCAACATCTAAAGTAACTTCCCCGTTACTGAAGACACCATTGTTTACTCTTCGTAGCAGTGAAGCAGTTCCCCAGCCGCGGTCATTCTTAAATATCTACTACCATAATTCAAATAGTATCAGAGCCAAATCAAAATCTCTGTATTTGTCAATTTTAGAGGAAGACTTTGATGTTATTTGCATTGTTGAAACGTGGTTAACAATCCACTTTAAAACAGAGGAGTATTTTCCGTCATCTTATGCTGTTTTCCGGAGGGACAGGCATCTGCAAAGGGACACTTACGAAAAGGGTGGCGGTATTGTAGTCACAGTCTCTAACAAATATTCATCCAGTCTGATAACGTTGGCTAATTGCGTTGCCGAAATTGTTGCTGTACGTATACAATTCCATTCATATTCGCTGATCATCTGTGTTACATATATACCCTGCCATTCGAGTATGCCAGTTTATCAAAGGTTTGTGGACACTGTCAAATCAAATATTGCTCCACTTCTTCAGCCGGAGGATCGTCTATTTATTTTTGGAGATTTTAACATTCCGGATATTGTGTGGGAGTATGTTGATCACAATTTGACTCCTATTAACATGAACGATGAAATGGATAACTTCATCTCGGAAATATTTTCGTTGGGGTTAAAGTAATGTAACAGTGTTACGAATAATAGTGGTAATGTGTTGGATCTGGCTTTTGTACCATTTGATCATGAGGTGACCGTATCGACGTGTGAGGATTTGGCTGGATCGTCTAGTATTTTCCACTCTCCACTGAATATTTCAGTTATGTTTGAATGTTGCGAGTTAGTCGAAGAAAATGTTAATTCATAGACTTACAACTTTATAAAGGGCGATTACAATTCTTTAAATGCATTTCTGGATACGTATGATTGGTCGTTTTTTTATGCTTGTAATAGTATTGATGACATGTTAATCGAATTTTATAGAATTATTAATCTAGGTATTGAGAAATTTATCCCTAGACTGAAAGCTTTTAGCGTTAAGAAGGAACCGTGGTATAATAATGAGTTGATAAATCTAAAAAATAGAAAGGACAAGGCTCACAAGAAATATAAATTGGATCCTAATGTTGTTAATTACAACTCGTTTGATGTATTACGTAAGAAGTATATATGTCTAAACCGATTTCTTTACAGCTGTTATATTCTGGAAATTGAATCATTAATTAAATCGAAGCCAAATAATTTTTGGCATTTTGTTAACTACAAAAGTAAGTCTAATGGTTACCCTTCTACGATGTATTTGAACGACCGTTCCTGTAATAACATACAGGATACTTGTAATTTATTTGCTGATTTCTTTCAGAGTGTATATAGTTCGAAATCAAATCTTGGTAATTTCAGTAATGTTGCAGGTAATTCTAAGTTTTCAATGTTTCGTCTGGAAGTGGATACTATTTTATCCGAATTGTCTAATATTGATATTAACCAAAGTGCCGGTTTCGATTCTATTCCACCCATTTTTCTAAAATTAACCGGTAAGGTAATTTCTTCCCAAATCTCCGTACTATTTAATAAAAGTCTCGCTGAGGGTTGCTTTCCTATTGCATGGAAACGCTCACTTATTAAGCCGATTTTCAAATCCGGATCTCGAAGCGATGTCGAGAACTATAGAGGTATTTGTATTCTATCAGTTTTACCAAAGCTTTTTGAGAAACTAGTTAAAGATCAATTATTCTTTCATGTTAAGACTTTCATTTCTTCCAAACAGCATGGATTTTTCCCTGGTAGGTCAACTATTACTAATTTAGTTTTGTTTACTAATTGTATTTCAAGGGCTCTATTAAATGGTAATATTGTGCAGGTCGTTTACACTGATTTTTGTAAGGCTTTTGACAAGATCGATCATGACTTGCTGTTGCGGAAACTTATTTCATTGAATTGTAACTACTTGCCAGTTGATTGGATTAGATCTTATCTAAAATCCAGAACTCAATTTGTGAAAATTGGCAGCTTCACTTCAAGAGTTATTGATGTTTCTTCAGGAGTCCCTCAAGGCAGCCATTTGGGTCCCATGCTCTTCATTCTTTTCGTAAACGATGTGGTCAACTGTCTAAGTCATTCCGACATTCTCATTTATGCGGACGATATAAAAATCTTTAAAACTATTTCTTGCGCCAATGATGCACTTGACTTTCAGTCTGACCTGACAAAGGCTTTTGACTTTAATTTGTCTAGAAATGCATTTAAGGAATTGATGTCGAAGCTTCTTTTGAATTATTGGTAATCTATGTAATCTTTACATTATATAATTTTATTAAATTTCTTATTTAAGTGATGTAACCAGTTATGTATAAGTTGGTAATAAATAAATAAATAATGCTGCGTGGTTCGGACCATCGGGTAAAGTAATCGACACAAGTTAAAAGATAAGTGTATTCGTGATTGTATGGCAATCCCAATATTTTCGATTTGGTAAATCAGATAAATACAAAGGCCAATCGCTCATAATATATCTAATGAAAAAAAGTAGAAATATCTTTTCCCCTCCCCGTAATTTTGGCTGAAGGCCCAAAGAGTTATACCAATGTACCACTCTGCAAAAATGAGAACCCTCCATGAGTTCTCTCTGTTGGTAGTTTGGTTTGGTTTCGTACTGAAAAGTACTCATCTACATACATTAAGTATCTGGCCAGAACGCACTGACATAGCGAATTTTTATTCACTACATCAAATATACAAACCCATGGAGAAACCTCATTTGTGTGTGTATTATCAGAGCCTTCTAGAGTATAGAGCCATAATCTTAATGACGTATTTTTTAGAAGCTTTTTTAGTGGTATAACTTTTCACTGATTTCCATAGGAATCCATAGTAAAAATAGTGTTTTTTAGCTTCAAGTTTTTCAATGAAAAATGCAAAAATAGTATCAAATGCTTATATAAAAGTTTTCTACATATCTTTAAGAACAATATACAAGAAGGCCATATTGGTATTAAGTAAATATTAATTGCAGAAATATTAAAATTAAATTATTTCTAAAATATATTTTTTCAAACTTTCATTTTGAAAATACATCAAAGTTGGCTCTGACAAATTAAAATAATACTTGCTAAATTTATCTTTAGTTTCACTTGTGTACGTAAGATGTCTTAAATGGTCACAGCAAAATACGAAAAAAAATTGTTTAATGGCAAATTTATCACACGTTCCGATATTTTGGCTATTTGTTTTGCTTTTCCTACAATTTTTGAACTTGAAATTTCCCCAGGTGGTAATTTTTGATACGATTTTTCCAAATTTTTACGGCCATCACTGCCATCTATGTAATGTATATTGACTTAATGACCAAACGAATCGTAGTAAGCTTTTATTTCAATTTGACCAGAATGCTGTTGTTATGAATTTTTTGAATATTTTGGTTTAAATAAATCAATTATTATAAGAAAATGAAAACGATTTACTTAAACGATATTCATATATGTTGAAACTCAAACATTTATGAAAGTATTTCAGAAATCATAATTAAGAATTTGTAACGTTTTCATTTAAAAATTCGTCTTAGGAAACAAAGTGATTTCCCATATGTTTTGCGTGTTTTACTATGAAAAGTTTCGTTTTTTCGTCGTTTCTAATTCCCTTATAAAAGCTCAGATTTTTTGATTATGGCTCTATAAAATACAGGGTGCTCTGGTATTATGCCCACACGTATATTTTTTAAGAATTTAATTTGTCCGGGGAGGGGGAAAATATTTCTACTTTTTTCAGTAGATATATTATGAGCGATTGGCCTCTGTATTTTTCTGATTTACCAAATCGAAAATATTGGGATTGCCATGAACAATTAATATATTTGTCTATAAAAAATGCCGAAAAATCAATTGATTACAGACAGACAAATTAAATTATTAAAAAATATTTTTATTCATATTTTGATCTCGCTATAAATCAAAGCAACCTTGATTATAAAAAGCTATAGTCTAAAAAACGAAGCTTTTATAAGGGAATTAGAAATGAGGAAAAACCAAACTTTTCATAGTAAAACACATAAAACATATGCGAAATAATTTTTTTTCGAAGACAAATTTTTTAATGAAAACGTTACAAATTCTTAATTATGATTTCTGAAATACTTTCATAAATGTCTGAATTTCAACATGTATGAATGTCGTTTAAGTAAATCGTTTTCATTTTCTTATAATAACTGATTTATTTAAACATATATATGTTTGATTAATTGATTTATTTAAAATATAAATAAAAATTCATAACAACAGCATTCTGGTCAAATTGAAATAAAAGCTCACTACAATTCGTTTAGTCATTAAGTCAATATACATTACATAGATGGCAGTGATGGCCGTAAAATTTTGGTAAAATCGTACCAAAAATTACCACCTGGCGAAATTTCAAGTTCAAAAATTGTAGGAAAAGCAAAACAAATTCCCAAAATTTAGGAACGTGTGATAATTTTGTGATTAAATAATTTTTTTCGTATTTTTCTGTTAACATTTTAGACATCTTACGTACACTAGTAAAACTAAAGATAAATTTCGCAAGTATTATTTTAATTTGTCAGAGCCAACTTTGATGTATTTTTCAAAATGAAAGTTCGAAAAATATATTTTAGAAATAATTTAATTTTATTATTTAACCTTTTGGTATATTGTTGTTAGAGATATCTAGAAAACTTTTATATAAACGTTTTATAATATTTTTGCTTTTTTCATTCAAAAACATGAAGCTAAAAAACACCATTTTTACTATGGATTCCTATGGAAATCAGTGAAAAGTCATACCACTAAAAAAGCTTTTAAGAAATACGTCATTTTGATTATGGCTCTATACTCTAGCACGCTATGGTTTTATACGTTAGAAAGCTTTGACGATTTTTAAAAAATCTAACATTCATTGAAATTGGAGAATTTTTGAAAAATTTATGTTTTTTAATAATTATTCACATACTAAAATGGAGAACTCCCCAAAGCCGTTTAGCATTGGACTGTTTGCGCAAGGATGACAGGAAAACGTCAGAAAAATTTCAAAAATATTTGCATTTATAACAATATTTACGTTTGTATTTCACATTCTATAATAAAAACTCCCAAAAGCCAGCATTGGCCCCTTCCGCGCAAGGATGAGCGAGCACGACCAACTATAATTTGATAATAAAAGGATACTACATATATTCTAGTCATCCTTGCGCGGAAAGGATCAATGCTAAGGGGAGAAGTTTTTTATTTTAATATCTGAAACAGAAATCTAAATATTAAAATAAATATCCATGTTTTTGGAATAATTATCATGTTTTCCTGTCATCCTTGCGCGCAAACGCCCAAGGCTAAATGACTTTGAGGAGTTCTCTATTTTAGTACGATAATAATTATTAAAAAACACAAAATTTGTGAAAAACGTTCTAATTTCTATTAATATTAGAATTTTAATAAATCGTCAAAGCGAGGGTTTGGGGCAGCAGCCCTAAAAAACTTGATTTTTTGGAAACTAGCCAATGGGTCTTTTTTTGCTTGGCTAATCGAGGGTAATCCGTTCAAAATAAATGAAAAAAAATTCAATTTTATGGGTTGAGTACGGAATTCTAAAAAAAATATACCATTTGCAAAATTCCACTTCTTTAATTTCAAAAATCAAAATTCCCAAAAACAAAATTCAACCCGATTACATTTATGCGCGCCAATTATTTTATTAACATAAATAAATAAGATCCAATATGTATACGAAACAATAAGTTAAAAAAAAATAAAACAGTGAACCAACTGTTTAAGGAGAAATGCCGTTCGTAAAGGTTTCAACAATTTTAGTTAGGACAAAATCTTTTAGAAAATAATTGAAAGAAGGCTCTTTAATTAAGTCGTTGAAGTTAGCCCGAAATCTCAGCCCGAAATATTTGGTTCGTTTCTCGACTAAAGTGTAGCTATCCGGAAAAAGTGTAAAAGTTGAATAAAATGTAGCCCCATCCCGAAAAAAATGTTTACTGATAAAATGTGAAAAATTCGAGACAAATCTAATAATAATCGAAATAAAATCATAATGATTTGTTTACAAGTAACCATCCTCAGATTCGTATCATGGGGACATAGTACTTTTTTTAAGATTTCTTTGTAGTGTAGCGTAAGACACGTCTCATAATGAAATTTTGTCATTTTTGATATTTTTTGGAGCCAATACTAGAGATTTATCCAAGCAGTGGAGTGTACGGCCAGGTAGAACAAGTCAATACCAAGTTACCATCACCCGCTCAGATTCGTATCATGGGGACATAGTACTTTTTTTTAGATTTCTTTGTAGTGTAGTTTAAGACACGTCTTATAATGAAATTTTGTCTTTTTTGATATTTTTTGGAGCCAATACTACAGATGTATCCAAGCAGTAAGTGGAGTGTATCCAGTAGCAATGACCACTCTTATCTTATAGGAAATTAAATGTGGCTTTGATCAGTGCTTATTAACTAATCAACAAGTCGAAACAATGTAAAAACATTGTTGTTGGTTTTGATACTACAACAATAAAAACGAAAAGGGAAAAATGAAATTTTTTCAGGAGTATATAAAGGATTTTTTTTTTTCGTTGTTTGTCATTACCTATTCAGATTTTGTGCTATACGTTTTGATTGAGTTGATTGTGTATTTTTGTGATTTAACCGTTTTTCAGGGAAATAAAAAGTTTTTTTTTAAACTATCTACCTTTGCATTAAATTTGTTTTGCATATACATATGTATACCTGACCTTTGCTTTCTCTTGGACATCCGATACAACTTTTTAATATTTTAGTTTAGAGCCATTTGGTTTTTTTGTGTTTTTTCTTGTGTGATTTTTTGTATATTTTTTTTTTATTGTATTATTTATATAATACGTAAATAAAATGGGTTCGAAACGATACAACTACAGAAAGAAACGACATAGCCTTAATGAGGAAATTCTGGAAATTGCTTTGCAATCATTGTCACTTTCACATTACAAAGTGACGAAAGCTGAGACATTGGAAATGAAATTGCTGTGCCAGGAGCTCCAAGTTAAAAATAATAAAAGTAATCGAAGTTTCATATATAATAAATGGTGCTCGAAACTGCGAACGAAACTAAATTTTTCTGCTAGTTTAAATTCCAACATTGGTTTAAAAGAATCTTTACAAGGTAAAAAAGTGACTAACATCATGTGTAATGATGCTGATGTTACTTCCCGTTCAAATGATCTATTTTATTCTGGATTACTTGGTAATACTGCATTCACAAATAACAATCGTCCCACTTTAACAGATATCGAGCCAATAATATCTACTAATTATTTAAATTATAACATTGATAATAACTTGCTATTACCTAACAGTACAATCTAACCATCTGAATCTATAAAGATTCTTTCCGTAGAAATATTGAAGCCACCATATACTATAGTTAATTTACCGATGAGCGAGACCCCGCCATTTTGTGACGTAATTAATTTTGAGCAAATTACTAAAACTCGTGAAAATTTTAAAGAGAATCCTGAAAGGTTAGAAGAATCAATTGTACAATATATTAATCCCGATAGAAATCAATTGCAAGAAGTAGGTTGCACACCTCCACAGATTTCGAAGTTAAACTTGATAAACGTATCGGTTAGAAAACCCAAAAATTTTCTCCCCAAAAATATTAAAGGTTATAATTTACTGGATTATCAGGTGGAAATTTCTAAAGAGATTTGGAAAAGGATATTTAATATGAATGCAAGGAAACTGGATGCGTACCATTATACCTATCATATTTCATCGCAGTTAATTCGGCTATCTGGTTGTCTAATTAACATTAAGGGGTACGACGTATCTCAAACTCATTTAACGATTAGGGCTTACTGTGGTCACCACAACCAAAAACAAGCATGTCGAAAATATAAGTTGATTAACTCAAACCTTTTATTAGAAATATTTAAAGTATACAGTACAAATGAACCGATATTCCATCCTTTTAAAAAATTTCAACATACATCGAAATATCAGAGAGACATGTATAAAGCAAAATTAGTCCGAAATAATGTCGAGATAGTTTCAGAAAATTTGGTCAACGAAGAGGACTTAGAAGTTTTTGATAAAACTAACACGGCGATTTGTTTAAAAGATAGACGAGTTTTAAACAAAATAAGGTCAGAAAGCCTATTGTCTAATGACAATAATTCAGATGACATAGAAGATGTACATTTGGAAAAAGAAAAAACTGATCTGAATACTGAGGAAATGTTCATTAAGCAAGTAGGTAAAAACCCATTCTGCATTACAACATGTTCTAAAAACCAATGTTTAGTTCTTAAACAGATTAAGGAACAAGGCAATGGTGAAGAAATAACTGCTTATTTAGATGCTACGGGTGGTCTTGTCCGAAAACCCTACAAAACTTGCAAATCAATATTATACTATGCTCTCATTATACCAATAAAGACTCAGAAAATATGCACAGCTACGCCTTTTCCGCTTTGTGATATGATAAGTTCTAGCCATAATACCCGCAGCATTGGAAATTGGCTTAGAGAATATCGATTACATGTGGAAGAAAATCTAAAGAAATGGCCCATTTTCAACACAGTTGTAGTAGATTTCTCTTACGCGGAGATCCATTCTGTTCTAGATGCGTTTAATAGGATGGATTTGATAGAATATTTAAATGTTTCTTACATGACGATAACTACTCAAAGTCACCAACGAAATTTGTGAAAATACATTTGTGTTGTTCTCACATGTCACATACCATTGCCAAAGACGTACACAAATATTATGAGAAATACCCACAAATACACAAATTTCTTAAAAAGACTATGGCTTCTGTGATTGTCGCCAATAACTATCAGGAACTTAAGCAAATTTGGCGTAAATTTGCAATTTTATTAACATCTAAATATATCACGATGTTAAAGAGGCGTTTGAAAGTTTAATTGCCTTGATTACATTGAATAATGAAGAAAGTAGGTTAAATTTAAATATTCAATCAGAAGATACAAATATTTATGTTGAAACAGCCAAAAAGGATTTGTCCTGTCCACTTTATACACAGAGCCCATTTTATTGTGATTTGTATGATATTAGTAATAACCTAGATTTAACAAAATCGGATGGTATCGATGAACGAGCTATCAATAATTTTTATAATTTACAATTTCACACTGTACTTTTAAAAAAATATGTGACAGTGCTACCATTATTTACTGGAATACTGCGCAGCGGAAGTCGATTGAGTAATGGTCACGTAGAAAATTACTTTGCGTTGTTAAAACGAAGATTCTCAGTATCGAGCCGTACTCTTGAGTTAGGCAAAATGCCTTTAAAGGTTGGTCGTTTTGTTAGAGATTTAAACCAACGAAATAAAACGATTTGTAAAGAAGTATTTTATTCTGTTCCAAAATATTCCTTAAAATCAGAAGAAATAAAGATATCACCTAAAAATAGTGATCGGAATCTTATGGACGTGCAAAGCAGCGTTTCGGTTTGGAAAAGGAAGAATTCACATACTACACCTATAAGTAGTAAAAAGAAAAAATCCAGTTTTGACTTCACATTTGCTAAATCTTTTAAGGGGTTAACAAATATCGATCAAGACATTGCTGCAATGGCGACTTTAAGTCAAGATTGCATGGAAACACCGAAAAGGACAAAAATTATACAGCCTAAATCTATTTGGAAGAGACCGGCAACTGCAAAGTTACCATTAATAAGAAATGCTCTTCAAACATGCAACTTTTATAAAAATTCATGCGCAGCAGATTCTACTTTTCAAGCAATCGGGTTATCTCTAAACGACGATGCAAGTTTTATAAACAATTTGGAAAATGGACGTATACAATTTTTACTGCAATCATTAATAAGGAATGATTTAGATAAAGTTTATAAAATTCGGAAAGAAATTTTAGTCGAAATGTCGGGATTTGAATCAGATTGTACTACTGAGGTTTTTAATGTATGTAAGAACATATTTGAAAAACTACCAAGTTTACTGGTAACATTAAAATGTTGCAATCAAAAATGTTTATTACAAGAGCAAGAAAGGCGGCCACTTCTTTATTTGAACTTAAACTTATGTCAACAGGCAGGTATCTCAAATATTGAAAATTGTTTGGAAGAAATCCCACAAAAAACATGTAAAGTCTGTTTTCAAACGATGTTTCTCACAATAAACTCCTATGGAAATATAGTTTGTCTCGATACAGAATTATTCAGCGATACTTCAGTGAAATTATCAGAGATACCTGCAACCATAAAACTAAATAACGAAACATATCAAGTTTCAGCATTAATAAGCTTCCTTCACGATGGTCCAGTTTTTAAAAACCCAAAGTCGTTGGAAGGTCATTACATTTGCTACGGCATTCGAAATAAGAAATGGGAAAAATACGACGACTTGTGTACCTATGTACCAATAATACGCAATCCACATTTGGAGGAAATCAAACCCCAAATAATATTATATACCAAAAAATAAATAATTATATAAATTCGAGGGGGTGATGGTTACTTGGTATTGACTTATTCTACTTGGCCGTATACTCCACTGCTTGGATAAATCTCTAGTATTGACTCCAAAAAATATCAAAAATGACAAAATTTCATTATGAGACGTGTCTTACGCTACACTACAAGGAAATCTTAAAAAAAGTACTATGTCCCCATGATACGAATCTGAGGATGGTTACTTGTAAACAAATCATTATGATTTTATTTCGATTATTATTATTATCAATTTTATCAGTAAACATTTTTTTCGGGATGGGGCTACATTTTATTCAACTTTTACACTTTTTCCGGATAGCTACACTTTAGTCGAGAAACGAACCAAATATTTCGGGCTGAGATTTCGGGCTAACTTCAACGACTTCTTTAATTAACTCCGCCGATAAAATTAATTAATTTCGCGACATAAACTTTTTAAAAACTGAATTGACTCCGCGCGAAATAATTTAATTTGTAGTTTTTTCGTACTTTTTCGGTAATGTGTAATATAGGGCACCTTTTTAACGCGGATTTAATTCAGTGTTTAAAAATTTGATCTCGCGTATTTAATCATATTGAAAACGAATTAAATTCGCCAAAACCCAATTTTCGGTGGAAGTAACTCAGTCGGGTCGGGATCCAGCGCAAAAAACACATGTAATCTTATATGGAAGTTCTAAACTGGAAAAATCCGTCATCTTGGATTTTCGTCTGGAAATCGGGTCGAATTCGTATCTATTTAACATTGAAAGGTCAAGTTTGAGGCGAAAAATACCCGTTTTATATTATTTAATACTATATCATAAGCAAATTAGCAAGCATTTAGGTTTATTATTTTGTGGGCAGGGCCTGATGTTAAACGGTAGGTGGCAGTGAATATCTTGGTGAATATAAGTGGGCATGTTGACTCAAACTTTACGCTTATAGTTTGTAGCGTTGAGCAATTGCAAAAAAAAAAATTTCTTTTTTTTTAGCAAATTTCTCGCCGTTACAATGATAACATACCTTTTAGTGGTAGAGACCAAAAAGAAAAAAAAAGAAAAAATTTGGTCCATAAATTATAAATACGTTGAATGATAGTGTCTGAATTAATTTTGGTGATAAGCGATAAGCATAATGGTTCTTATATGCAACAATTAATTTGATAACGAAAAAAAAGGAAATCCATATTAAATTAAACCAAACAATCGATGTTTAAACATAAATTAATTAAGTAGAAGGCGTTAAATGGCCTGACGTGATAACGTTGGTCTAAGCGAAATTACCGCAACCATATGGACTATATAGTATATTTTTTTTTGTTCTAAAATTAACGTGCTTACCAGTAAATAAAAGTTAACGTGTCGAAACCACAATACATCAAAAACTATTGATAACATAATGAAGTGTAAGGTGTATAATAAGTGAAAAGGTTACCAGATCGCTCGAACCAAATAAAACATTAAGTGTTAAAGTGTCTAAATCACGGTGAATTGAACTATTATATGAGTATGCATAAACGATTAATGCTACTAATGCTAAAATAAAAAAAAACAAAACAAAGTACCACAAGAAACACACAGTGCGCGAAATAAGTCAATATTGGCGAGCAACACACGATTTTTCTGTGCATATGAGCCGTTTTATATCCTACACGGCGGTGCAAGTCAACGACGGTTAAATTAAACGGGTTTGTCTTGTGAAACTTTCATGCTCGAACCGTTTGGCTTCAATATATGGTATACATACGAGTATATAAAATCAACATTGCTTCGATGACCATGGCCGTGATGTCACCAATAAGTTAAGATTTTTTTTGGTTGTTATTTATTTATTTTTTGTTATTAATATTTCATATCTTAAAATTTCATTATCCTAACTGAAATTGTTAATTATATTTATTTATGATTTTGGATATACATATTTATGATTTTAATATTTGTGACCCATTTCTATGCCTTTATTTCATTAGGTTGAATTCCTTCGAGAATAAATTTTCTTTGTTTGCTTCTGGAAATTACTTTTACTGACCCGTTGTAAATTTGGATTTGTTTTTATAGAAATGGGTTGTAAATGGGTAAAACATCATTCACTAGCATGTACACTAATCCATTAACACATCATTGTTGTTTTGTTTTAATAAACCAGAGTAAACATTAAGTATGTCTTATAAATGAAATCAGTTAGTTTTTTTTGGTTCAATATTTTTTTTTGTGTTTCGCTATTCGGTTTTAATGATGTAAACAGTCGTTAGAGGCACAGGAGGATGGATTTTAGGTGAGTGATAAGTAGGTGAGTTTGGTGTAGTTTCCCTACCCCGTTCCCGTTTTTTTCTCTTTATACGGTCTATCAAGACTAGGTTAAGTTCCAAAAATACCTCACGCCAACCCTGAGTTTTAGCCGTCTTAACATGACCGTATTGGAACCTCTGACCTGGTATTTTCTGATAACGATTCCGAACAAGGTCATCGTTACAAGTTGATATGTGTAATGCTGGTTAGTGGGGAATGAAGTATTGAAATTACATTTGTGATGTCAAACTGTTTTGCAGATTTTTACAGTTATCGCCCTATAGTAAGACATTTTTTAACGGGTCAAGGTGAAATGCGTTTGTGAAATTTTCCGAAAATATTCCGAAAATTATATTATCTATCAATGGATTGGTGCGGCATTCAACAAGTTGATTGTTGAGCGTTCCATTTAAAGATTAACGATTTCCTAACCGTTAATATTTAAATGGTGAAAAAGCTTTAAGACGCTAAGTTTTTAAATAAAACAAATATGGCTTTCCTAAACGGTGATAACCTCAATGAACATCGGTACACCGTAAAATCATTTGACTTTGAAACTTTTGATTTTTGTTTGAAAAAATTTCATCAGTGGAAAATCGTACAACATTTGATTCAAAAATTGCTTGTTATTTATATGGCCGACCCAAGGGACCGGCCATTTGATAATTTTTCCATCAAGTACGAGCATTCGATAAAAATCATTGGACTTTGAGTTAGTCACTTCCATCGTTTGTTCGACAATATAAAAATCGCCCAAATGTATTCTATGTAGTTTGCTAGACTTTGTTATTTTCTAAGAACTTCACTTCGGTAAAAAATCAAGTTTTGGAATTATGTATAAAATTTGTTTGAAAAGTTATGAAAAGTTTTTTAATAATTATTCACATACTAAAATAGAAAACTCTTTAAAGGTGCTAAGCAAATTATGTAGCACTCTTTTGTTATCAAATTGTAGTTAGTCGTATTTAATAAAAATCTAATGGGGTCTTCTAGCAATTAAATTTGTGTTTTCCGGATTCTTTTTGTTCAGAATTCCAGCGTATCCCATTTTAGATTTTAAGGATTTTGCAACACGGGCCCATAATTTTGAATAAATAAATTATTTATTAAATTAGCAATTTTGAAGAGATCTTTTTATAAGAAAAAAGTGTGATACTTTTTGTACATTTATTAGCATTCGTAAAAGAGTGAACGGAGGGCACACATTCAAAGAGGATAGACGTGTTATGTCTTTCCTCTTCAAAATTTAATTTTATTTTATTTTTATTTTTTACTCATGTATTGTTAGTGTGAAATGTTATGTATATCCTTTATATACATATGGCCAAGTTATCCAAAAATATAGACAAGACCTTGTGGACATCTCTGTGATCGGAGATACAAAAATTGATAAAACTAATAAAATTATTAAAGATTCGAAATTCTGTGAAGTATAGTATAGTTCATCACAATTGAATAAGATTGACCAAGTAGACTGGCATATGGTCAAGTTATCCAAAAATATAGGCCAGACCTTGTGGACATCTCTGTGATCGGAGATACAAAAATTGATAAAACTAATAAAATTTTTAAAAATTCGAAATTCTGTGAAGTATAGTATAGTTCATCACAATTGAATAAGATTGACCAAGTAGACTGGCATATGGTCAAGTTATCCAAAAATATAGGCCAGACCTTGTGGGCATCTCTGTGATCAGAGATACAAAAATTTATAAAACTAATAAAATTATTAAAATTCGAAATTCTGTGAAGTACAGTATAGTTCATCACAATTGAATAAGATTTAACACGTAGACTGGCATATGGTCAAGTTATCCAAAAATATAGGCCAGACCTTGTGGACATCTCTGTGATCAGAGATACAAAAATTTATAAAACTAATAAAATTATTAAAATTCGAAATTCTGTGAAGTATAGTATAGTTCATCACAATTGAATAAGAGTAAACACGTAGACTGGCATATGGTCAAGTTATCCAAAAATATAGGCAAGACCTTGTGGACATCTCTGTGATCAGAGATACAACAATTTATAAAACTAACAAAATTATTCAAAATTCTAAATTCTGTGAAGTATAGTATAGTTCATCACAATTGAATAAGATTGACCACGAATACTAGCATATGGTCAAGTTATCCAAAAATATAGGCCAGACCTTGTGGACATTTCTGTGATCGGAAATACAACAATTTATCTAACTAATAAAATTATTAAAAATTCGAAATTCTGTGAAGTATAGTATAGTTCATCACAATTGAATAAGGTTGACCACATAGAGTGGCACATAGCCAAGTTATCCGAAAATATGGGCAAAACCTTGTGGACATCTCTGCGGTCGGCGATATAAAACTTTTAAAATAATGAAAAAATTTTAAAAATTGTGAAATATATTATAGTTCATCATAATTGGATCGGCTTAGTGACATTGGCCGCTATATGGCTTAGCTGTTCTAAGAAATATGCGGGGCCTTCGGGACATTTCCAGGATCGGCGCTAAATAATTATTTAAACCATCAAAATTCAGTCAACTTTTAAATTATCTGAAATATAAATAGTAATGTTCTACACAATTGGATGCTTTTGGTTAACGAGATAAACAACAAGAACCTATTTCCTGCTGAAAAGAATCTATTTGGTGGTACGAAAAATCCAAAATTACAAAAAATTTAAATTTTCATATAATTTAAATTCCAATTGGAAAATAGCTAATTTAACAGTGTAATTTTTTGTTATTTTTTTTAGCATAAACTTCACACTCATCATGAATCAGTGAGGGGACAATTACCGGATCGCGATGGTATTAGTTATTGTGGGTGTGTTGGAATGCTCTTCTATGATTCATGCTCTTCAGGCTCTTTTTAGTTTTTCGTTTATTTATTTTGTGGTATTTGTAGAGATTAGGGTTTCGTATACGAAATGAAATTTTTAAAGGGACACGAAGATGACGATGGTTGAGAAAAAAAAATCAATTGACTAAAATGCAAAATTGTGTATTAACATTTTATTAATTTCAATTAAAATTGTGTACAAATTATTTCAAATTATTTATGTTTAATTTCAAATTATTTATATTTAAGATAGACAATATTATTTCATAAGATGCACTCTATACACTTTCTCATTAGTCAATTAATTATATTATGTATTACAAGTACGAATTATCGTTAATTAACGTTACATTCATAAAATAAAAAATTTGATTTCTTTAGTTTTAACTTAATATTTTTGTTTATTAAGTTTTTAATAATTTATAATAAAAAATCGATTTATTATAAATTAATAAAATATTAATAAACAAATATATTAAGTTAAAACTAAAAAAATACATTTTTTTCATTATACAATATGTAATAGAACTTTACTAAAAGTAGAATATTCAAAAAATATTTACCATATTGTTTGAACAATGAACAACACAGTATTGTAAATTCTCTTGCTTCATAGCAAGTGAGATATTCTCATTCGCGAGCATAAGCATCAAAAATTCGTACCGATTTCAACCGATTGGCTTATTTTTGATACTTACCGTCACAAAACGATATACTAATACAAATAACGTATATAACAGCACACAATAACAAATTGTATGTTATACGCCTTGTACGTATACAAAATTCTCATGAGGCAGTGAGGAATTTTGCGACCAAAATTTATGTACAGGAATATTGCTATTTATCAGTACATGAATTTTGGTCGCAAAATTTTTCACTGCCTCATGAGAATTTTGTATACGTACAAGGCGTATAATATACATTTTGTTATTGTGTGCTGTTATATACGTTATTTGTATAGTATATCGTTTTGTGACGGTAAGTATCAAAAGTAAGCCAATCGGTTGAAATCGGTTCAAATTTTTTGGTGCATATGCTCACGTGTGAGAAAATCTCACTTGCTATGAAGCAGGAAAATTTACAATACTGCGTTGTTCATTGTTCAAACAATATGGTAAGTATTTTTTGAATATTCTACTTTTAGTAAAGTTCTGTCCAATAAACTGTATACAGTCGAAGCTCGATTTTCCGGGATCCTATTATTCGTAAACCTCTATTATCCGTAATTTTTTTTTTACACAGTCGATTTTTTTGAGTGACTATCCAGAATTTCAATTGAATAACCGGGATTTTTCATTTTTATTTTTTTCGTTAAATTTTGGCAACAGTTTTGTTTTGTGTTGTACATATTTGTACATTCATCACCTCAGTATTACAATGATTTAAATGCATTTTCGCCATTTTTGAGTTAACAATGCCACCTTACTTAAAAAAACGAGATCTTTCGATTGGTAGTTTCAAAATTTTGATAACTGCTTCTATTGCAAAGATATCAGTATGCCAAATGTTACATTTGCATAATGCATAACAAAAAGTAAATATTTAAATGTTACTTATGCGTTTATATTGAAATAACATAATTTTGTACTAATATTTTCGTATCAATTTATAAATGCTTAAGTGTGACGTAGATACAATTCCATTTGATCATGATAATATATGCAACTCAAGAATTCCGAATAAGTATGTTACTTACATACAATTTACCGCCGACTTGGAGATAAACCATGAAATTAAATTCAGAATTTATATGTAACTTACATACAATTAACTATCGAACTAAGCATAAATGCAAAATACGAATTCAAAATTTAAGTGTTACTTACAATTAATGCACGACTTGGGCATAAATGCAAAATTTGCACTCAGAATTTGAATGTTACATACCTACAATTTACTATCGACCTAAGGATAAACGCAAAATTTAAATACATAATAAAAGTGTTATATAAATACAATAATTATTATCAACGAGGCATAATGCAAAGTATCAGTTTAAGAATTTAAATGTTATATATACAATATACTAGCATATAAATCATAATCTGAGGAAAATCGTTCAGAATTTAAATGATACTTAAATACAACTTATCTTCATTTAAGTCATACAAACAAAAAGCTAAATGTTACATACATACAATTTTTTTTTTTAAACTGATACATCTGCATTGAAAAAAAGAAACATTTAACTGTTACATGCATACTACTTTAAAAACCGTTGGGATAAATGTTTGATTTTAGTATAAATAGGAGTGTCACAAAACACATTTTGTCATTTTTACTAAAAACATAGAAGGAAGAATATCGCAAAATGAGCTGCAGGTGAGGAATTTTAACATAATGTTTAGAGGGTTAACCGTACATTTGTAATAAACGATATTTTATTTTATACAGTTCATCACCAGTACCTGAACTAGCAGAAGACATTTTAAATGCAATGAAAGGTATTTTATCCGACGATGAAAATAGCTGTAATACACAGAAAGGTATACCCTACAATGCACATTACCATTTTATTTATTAACATATTTATTAACTATCACACTTTTATGTATATAGAAATTATTTCAGGTGTTCGAGTCGTAAAGACGTATAGATAAATAAAAGGTGATTAAAAAGGAAAAAAAATTATAATTCTTTGTTTCTAAAAACTGTAAAATATTAGTGCTGACGAAAACCTTAATTCCAATTTGGCCTGTTCATCCCACTCAAAAATACATTACAATAACAAAGAAAAAACTTCGGTAACCTTTCTTCCATTCATCAATGCACCACCTAACGAGCACAGTGCAATACATACAGCGTGTCAGTACGATTTAAAAAATAGTCAAGAAATAGAGGCCACAGTTTGCTTCGTAACATTCGACCAGCCTTTATACCTAAAGGCTAGAGAAATCGCGTTCGGGAACATTGTTTTGAGACTTGAAGAGTTTCACACCCTAATGTCCTTCACGGGGTGCATTGGTCACACAATGGCTGGATCTGCACTAAAAGATGTACTATGCTAAGTATTCGCTGCTAATTCTGTTGACAAGATGTTAACAGGCCATGCGTACAGCCAAGCTGTTCGAGGATATTTTCTTGTTCAGCTTGATTTATGCCAAATTGTTCTGGAATGAGCCAATGTTTCAGAGGAAGAGAAGAGAGAGATCTTGACTATGCTGACCAACATGGAGGAACTTACTCCGGACAAAGTTTAAGAGAATGCTTCCTTGGTGTCAGCTTTGACGAAATTTCAGAACCATCTGAAAATCATCGAATAATGGCCCTACCACTGCTTTGTGGGTTCAATACTTCAACATGGTTACCCTGATGAAGAAGTTTATCGATTCTGAGCGTCGTGGTATTTGGGATGGGCACTTAGAGTGTGTACAGCAGATGATCCCATTCTTCCACACAAGTGGGCACTACCAGTACGCAAAATGTGCCCATCTCTATGTCCAAGATATGATACAACTGAAAGCTAGACATCCGGAGGCGTACAAGGAGTTTGCACATAAGGGGTACTTCAGTATTAATCGCACAGGTATACCTTGGGCATGTAATTCAGAGAGATTCACGAGATCGAGTTAAAATACACGAATGGTTCAATGACCATCCCCCTTTTCCATAGTTGGATTCACTGATGTCACTGTCAGCAGGTATCGTGGGAAATTCGAAAATAAACTGCCACCAAGCCCTGGATATTGGAACTAAAACTATGCAAAGTTTTATCGTCAGTAAATTTGGTGATATGAAGCAATCTAAAAAGAATGTGGTCTTGTCACTAGCCAGTATGAGCAGCACCATTAAAATCAATGGTGATAAAGTTACAATTAACCCTCTGACAATTTTCCAAAGAATTGTCATATCGAAAAAGGACAATAATGATGTAGAAGAGCTTTTGACATATGAATTAACTCCATACCCCCTGGCCCTGTTCAGCGAGGGCGGAATGCGAAAAGGGAAAAAATCATCACTCTATGATGTTTTGCCTGTAGAGGACAATGCAACTGTAGATCTCACCCACAGCTTCAATGTGGTAGACGGTGGTTTCCTACTCCATCGCATGAAATGGAAACAGTCTTCCAACATATTATCAATTTGCCATCAGTACATTGCCTACGGACATAAACATTACGGTAAAAATTGTTCGGTGCTTTTTGATGGATATGGTGATGACAACAGCACCAAACGAGCAGAGCAGAAGCGAAGAGCGCTCACAAAAACTTCTGTTGACATCAACTTTCATGAAAGCACGATTATCACAATTCAACAAGAGCATTTTCTTGCTAATGAAAGAAACAAAACAAAGCTGATTCACTTGCTCAGTGAGAAAATGGCAGGAGCCGGGATAGAAACAGCAGTTGCTACAGGGGATTCTGACAGCACTATTTTGAGGTGTGGGTTGGATAAAGCTGCTGTACATCCAACTGTAGCAATAGTTGCGGAGGATGTAGACTTGATAGTTCTCCTCATGGGATTGGCACCACCATCTATCAATATGTACTTCATGAAGACAGGCCGTAGGAATGTGGAGACCAAATTGTTCTCAGTGCGACAACTTCAACAGCTTTCAATTTCCAAAACGATTCTCCTTCTTCATAGCTTCTCCGGATGCGACACCACCTCGGCAATACATGGAAAGAGTCAAGTAGGAATCGCTAAGCTTTTCACAGAAAACCCTGTCCTCACTCAAGACATTTCAGCAATATTAACAGATCCCTCAGCATCACCTGAGGATATTGAACAGGCTGGCGAGAAGCTTTTTTTGGCTGTATACAAAGCGCCTGCACATCAAGACAACCTGAGCAAACATAGGTACTCGGCGTTTTTGAAGGCGTCAACGAAGCTAAAATCAGACATGGCCACTCTTCCGCCCATCAGAGGAGCTTCAAAGCAACACTCGCTCAGAGTATATCTACATGTAAATTCATTTACATATAGTTTATTCTTTACCTTACAAATATTAGTTTGTGATGAATACTTACGTCGGTATCATTACTTTCTTACAGGTACAACAGTGGCTCGGCAACCCCTACCACCCATCCAATGGGGTTGGGTGAAGGGAGAAGATGGGATCCTTTACGCAGTTAAAACGAACTACCCTGTGGCACCCGACTCCGTTTTGAACATGATATTTTGCCGATGCACGACTGGGTGTGGGGTGCGCTGCGGTTGCCGCAAAGCAGGGATTGCCTGCTCCAGTGCCTGCGCCTGCATCGACTCATGTACTAACCCCCGTCGAAAATAGCTTCGATGATGATAAAAATTTAGATTTCGACGAAATTTAATGTTCAATATATATCCTTAAGCTGCAATTGTTTCATTTTTAACAATAAACATTTAATTTTTAAAATTGAACAATTCATTTTTAACAATAAAAACTGTTTTTTTTTAATTTTCTATTTACCCCCTCCATATTTCCTTAAGCTTTGATCATATCAAAAAAGTGTAGAGAATCTTTATTGTAGAGAATTTTATGTAGATTTTGAAGCAGTGGTTTTTGAGTTATTAACGAAAAATTGAAATAAGGACCTTTCGAGACCCACCACCCTTAGCTTCATCCCCACCCCTCAGTACTTTTAGTATGTTGTTAAGGAAACCTTCCCCTACAACTGTACCAATTTTGGCTTCTACATGAATTATTTAGGCTATTTTACCTTCGATGCCTGGACTATTTTTCTAGATCCGTAGGAAATTGCTGATTAGTTTTAGTTGAATTTTATGGTTAAATATATATTTTTAACTTTTTATTTTTAAATCTAGTTGCAGTATGTAAACAATTAATTATCTGCATAATAACGGTAACTAATGAAACAAGCGCTGTGAATTTAAATCGTAGCTTAGTAATTTAAAATTTTTAAACATTCTTTTAGAATTTTAGCTTAGAATTGGGATAGTATCCATATTCGATTTCATAAAATGTTAATTTTTGTATTATGTAATATATTGTGTTTAACTCATTAATGTATAAAGAACATTTAAAGGTTTCTCTTCCTTAGGTTTCTAATAAATAATTCAATTTTCAGAATATAACATAGTTCCAGAATTAATCATTATTATAGGGATTAAAATTAATCCTGAGTTTCAGAATTAAATATTAGCTTGGATCAACCCTCCAGGATCATTTAGAAGTGAATAAGCTGTAGTTTAGAAATTGTGTTGTCCTGTGCTAACTATTTTTACTAACTATCGATCGTTTAGGTGTCTGTAACGGGGTCGAGTCTGTCCCAACTAATATTCCTATCCTATCCTATCCTTCGATTTTGTTATTATGTAAACGGGTGTACGGTGTGTGCCTGGGAGTCCGGGAGTTCCTGCTATAATGCTTGGCCGTACATTCTAATCAATCAATCAATCAAATGTATTAGCATTCGTAAAAGAGCGTTAACAAAACTTCCAGACATATTGTCCCCACGTAACAATAAATTTAGTGTACCACAATGTCTATTGTCACCCTATGCATATTCCCCTTAAACTGAGATTAAAACAATGACAAAAGATGTTTTGCATTTTATTATCGTTTCAATGTTTCTTAATTAAATTGTAGAGGATTTCCTTTTTATTATTTTTCTTTATCTCTCTGTGAGCTTTTTACACATCATCCTATACACTTTTTTTTTATACATAAAGAGGTTAGCTAAAGTTTCTTTGTTAGAAATGAAACGTAAAAAAAGAAAAAGAAAATATTAAATAATAACAACAACCACAACGAAAGCTTGGTATGCGGCTAAGCTTTTATGTATATACCATATATATATATATGTTCTTTTCTTCAAACAAGAAACTCCTTAAAGATACATTTTCTTCATTTCTTTATTTTATCCACTTTCGCATAAAATATAAAAAATGTCGAGAATACATTCAGTTTTTTTATCGTTATTACATATACAATATTATGTACAGTGACCTAAAATTAATGGTTTTCATAAAGCACAGGTTTTTAACCACTAGGTTAAACATGATTGAAACTTTTATATGTATTTAGTTATGTAATGTGGTCACAATTGGGATACAAACTGAACCGAAAATAACATTTTAATGTCATGAGTTCTATTAAAAAATTAAATCGATCCGGCCGATGTTATTGGGGCCATTTTCGTTAATGGCACATTTAAAAATGTAAAACGTATTTAACCAAACAAAAAAAAAACACCAATAAAACGGCAATTCGACCATAAAATTGTCACCATAAATATATTTATTATCATATAAAAGTTTCCCGATAAAAACAAAACAACAACAAAACAAAACCGGATCGGAAAATGAGGCAAAAAACAAACAACCAAGCGCACAAAGTGGATTTTTGCAGCAATTGAAATCATAAAATTTAAATTCTGGATTTTGCTTTGGGGAATTTTTATTTTTATTTTTTAAGAGTCTTATCGGAAATGATTAATTTCCGGCGATCGAAATCTTCAATTATCCAGCAAAAAATATATGTTATGTGGTTTATATACTTCCGCATGGTGTTTGGTTGGGAAACTAACTAATAAATACAGACGAAAACATATGTCGAGTATAAAATTGAATGTCTTTCGTATTACCTATGTATATACAGTTTTCGTACTTTACACATCATCTTCTTCTATGAAAATTTTTCCTTGTACGTTAAACTCGTACATACATAAATATTTTTCAATTTCGTACAAATTTATATTTTTCTTGGCAATTGATTTGCAATTTGCAATAAAACAAAATATGTATATGAAAAATATGGTTTTGATATATAATAAAATAAAAAAAAAATGTTTAGATTACGATTTGGTTGAAAAATAATATTTATGTGATTTATTTGTAAGACTTTGTGCTGGCGTGTTTAATTTACGATGATTAATCTGGGCAAAATTATTTTATGAAGAAACCAACCACTTAATGTAATTTAATATTAATTTGTTTGCGGGAAAGTGGAATTGAATAATAAAATTTACAGTTCAACACCCAATATTAAAAATAATTGAATGGTTCACTAAACTTTACAAAATACTGACCAACATAAGAAGACGAAATGTTGGTAAAAAAATTTATTGAAACTAGTAAGAAGAAGTTAGAAGATTGCCTCTGCTCACTGTGTGAAAGAGCTTACAAAAATAGGATCTTTTGGACAACGGCATTTCTCGATTTTGAAATCATTAACATAGACTCGCTGTACTTATAGTTAATTTGTTGTTAATTGGTGCCTTTTAATTAATGTAATTTAGTTTCGTTTTTAGAAGCAAACTTCAGGTGCCTAAATAAGAGCAATTCCTTTAATTTAAAATTTTTTTAAAAGTAACAAATTACTGTCAATCAAATGTCCAAACAAAACATCTCTGCAAATTAATTAGGTTTGGCTTTTACACAAATCAGGCGGAATCTTATTCACAGAATTTCAACTATAATAATTGTAACCTATGAATTTCTTCACATAATCTTAATCCACATAAAACAAAGACGCACCAATGTTGAAAATATATCTATAAATGTTGGCCAAATACGGTAATGGGTACTTAAAAAACGTTTAACCATACATCAAATGATTTTCAATTATTTTTTTAATTGGAATGATGATTTCCTAATCAAATACTCGGACATTTAATTGGCTTTTATTATTTCAATAATTAAATGGAAAAATAAGTATTCGCCAAGGTTTTAAAAAGAGAAAAAAAAAATTATTTTATTTTATGTATGTATATACATAAAATCTGGCCCATTCGACTCCTGGTAAGACACTTTTGTTTCAATGCATCATCTTTATATGAATTTTTGTACATACGACAAAGTTCCGTCAAACCATACCCGTGCCCTCACAATATTTAAAAAAAAAATGGTCTGCCAACGCAAAATTTACATTAAATATTTCTTTATTGGTTGCGGCATAAAAAACTTGAAAATCACTAAATTTCAATTTTACAATAAAACATGATTCATTCACATTAGGACATCTATTAAAAAAGTTGTAGAGCGAAATGAATTAAACAAGTCCACGGCCACCACTGAGGTGTAAAAGAAATAGCAGACAGAGCTCTCCTCCAGACTAGTGACACAGAGTTATGTTTTAGAGTATTACGTGACAGAACGTTTCCTATTCCGCACGAACTGGCATCACAACGAATAAAAAAATTTCTAGAGTAAATCGCATTGCGCAGAATGGCAGCACTCATTAAAAAGGTGGTTAATTTTCGAAATGACTGTCTGCCAGTATAACTTCAACAGATCTGAAAAACCTATTATGGCAAAATCCGTATCGACGCTACATAGTTACCTTGCGGTTCTGATGAATAGCGCGCGATTCACTTTACCTTATTCAGATCCATGCGTATGATAACATTAATAATCACATGACCTAGATAAACAATTTCTTTAAGAACGAAGTTCTTGTTTTTTATATTTATCATTAAGTTTGCAGGTTTAAGCAGTCCAGCAATTTCAGCTAAAAAATTTCCAGAAACGAAGAGTATGTTCTCTAAATTATCCATGAAATTGAAAATGGATGCTTTGATAAAGCTAAAACCAATGAATTCATTCAACAACAACAAAAAAAAATCTCGAACAAGCTTTCTGTCGTCAAGGATCAACATGTTGACATTATCAACCTTAACAAAAAGGGACATTAAAGCTACTCAATCGTATGTGGCAGAAATTACTGTTACAAGGCAGCGATCTGAACAATTGGAAAGATGTTGTTACGCATCTAATGGAAAATTTAAATTTATCTTATTTACCATCAAAAACGGAGAATTAAACTAAATATTGTGACGGTAACACCTAGTGTGTAATAGAATATGTTAAATTACTATCTCAATGTTTTACTGTACTAAAAAGGAATTTTCCATGATAAAATTGTTCTAAAAGTTTTTACACTATTCTAACTGGAAAAGTTATGAGCTTTCTAGAAGTTTGGTTTGTGTATATAAAAAGGCGAACGAAGTCGAATTGGATTATTAGTATTTGGTAAGCGATAGTTTAAAGATTAAAAAGGAATTAAAAAATGATTTAAAAAGTGTATTTGTGCGAAATAAAAAGTAAAAGTGATCAGAAAAATTGTGCGAATAATTTATATAATGTGATTTTGTGAATTATCGTTAGTTAATTGTGTTGTAATAATTTTTGTGTTAACTAAATAAATTCGTTGTTGAAAAATTGAATTGATTTTGTTTTATTCACAATCCAGTGATACGAACCTTAATTGACAAGACAAAAACATAACAATATAATACAAATATAATAACTAAGTTGGTGTGGTTAATGTTAAGAAACCAGACATGAAATACGAATATGGTTGGAAATGCAAAACAAACACAAAATAAAATGTACAATGATGAACACAAAATAAAATGTACTAAAATGTCACAAATTTAGAGCATCTTCACTCTTGTAAAGGATTGCTTGTGTAAGGAATTTAGCTTGCATTACATACGATCCCTGTGTAAATGTTTGACATTTGAGTTTTATCCTTGGCTTGAGCTCCCCAAATTCCGAAATTCTGAAACACTTGTGACATTTACAACAACAATTCCACTAAACAATACCAAATTTTGTTTAGGTTTATTTAAATCTTATTCTAAGGCGCCGCCTTATTATATTTTTACTTTCTAATGTTGTCGCCCTGAAGAAGACGTTCATTCCCGATTTAATTTAAGCAACTTTTCAAATTAAAAGAATTTTTTGAGGATTTTTTTGTTTTAATTTCGTATTTTGTTTCAACAAACAAAGTATGTAGCACGATACAGCAATATAAAGATATGTTCAATTGCTTTTCAAAATTGAATTTGTTTTGCGCATTTCGTCATCCAGTGACAACATCATACATTTTAGTATTGTGTTTTTATTTGAGCATGGCCCACTGCGTTTATTATTTAAACAGAGATTGATTATATCTTTGCCACTCGATGACGGCATCGTAAACGTGAGCATGTCTCATAAATTTCCTATAATGGAACATGAAAATATGACAAAACTATGGCATATTTCAATAAAACATATTTCAAAACGGCATATCGTACTCTAGGCATACGGTACACTATGGCATATTTCAATAAGGCATAAGGTATACTATGTGTATGAATATTGCAGCAACCAACACATAACCTAGAATAGAAAAAAAACTTGTACAGAAATTAAGAATTTAAAATATTTTTGTGTTATACTTATCTACATCCTGTAAGATTTTAGTCCATTGATTCGTTCCAAGTAATTCTACCCTGAAATATTTAAAGTTTATTATCTTAATTATTTATTTATATAATTTAATTGTAAAATTTCTTACCTGATCAGTTTGTTTTTGTTTAATGTTATGACAGCTGATCAACCGTACAAATGTTAATGGGCTAAAAAACCATACAAATGTTAAATCTAAATTTAGACCATATTCGAGAGTTCGTTTAATACTTTGTTTAATGTAGATTTTATTTATAGAATAATGTAGCAATCTACCTCGAATTTTACTCAATTTATCATTATGGTAAAAAATTATTGTTAAATGTCAAATGCCAATAAATAACTCTCTTTGATATCAACCATCAAGCTGTGTAGACGTCTTTTCTTTGGGTTAAATATCCGATTTAATTTATCAACCAAAAGTCCGCCACATCGATAGAAAGGGGAGCCATTTCATACGGCAAAAACATTTACACAATATTCTCATATTGTGACATGGTCCTTCGAGCCGGATTTCAGGTACGAATTGATTTATAAGATTGCATCCACCACATTCAATCTGTGAATCCTAACGGAAATTGAAAAATTGGTTTTCATATTTATCAACCACCAATTTTATTAAAAACATTATTATCTAGTGCAAAGTGATTACTAGTACTAAATTCTAAAGTGTACCAAAACCCTAAAGACTAAAGTGTCCAGTGTTAACATCTATCCAGTTGTTCCAATATTTTAAAATGGCTGAGATAGAAGGCTTAAAAAAGCAACGTGGTTCTTACAAAGCAGTTCTAACCAAGTTATCAAACTACGCAAAGGAAATTAACGAGAGATCACGCGAAACGGTTGAGGAAATGCGGGTAAAGGTGAATCGAGCCCATGAAGTACTAGAAAAAATTGTTTCTGTAGAAGCTACCATGTTTGCTCTCGGTAGTCAAGAAGAGTCGAAATTAATTGAAGCTGAGGAGATCTATTATATAGCTGTTGCCAAGCTAAACGAGTGGATAAATAAACGAAGCATTGAAGCATCAAACAATACAGCGGACGAAACAACCATGAACGCGAGCATTTGTAATCCAGCTCCCGAAATTAAATTAGCCAAGCTACAAATTCCACCATTTTCGGGCGATTTCACCGAATGGCAAAGCTTTTTCGACCTTTTTTGTTCGAGCATCCACAAACGAGAAACTATAAGTCCAGTCCAAAAGTTCCAATACTTGATGGGACTGCTTATAGGAGAAGCCTATTCCCTTGTGAAGCATTTTAAGGTCACCGATGCTAACTACATTGAGGCTCTGAATAAGTTACGAAAACGATACGATCGCAAGCGCCACACAATAAATGCATTTGTGCATTCATTTATAGAACAACCCAGTATCAGTGTGGCAAATGCATCAAATATACGGAAACTTCTCGACACATCCGATGAAGTAATACGCGGTTTAAAAGCGTTGGGTGAACAAGCCGAAGCAAGAGATCCATGGCTCATTTATCTGCTGCAAAAGAAATTGGACGAATCTACTCGAAGTCTATGGGCACAAAGCAACACCGAAAAAGAGTTTCCTACCATAGATGATTTCTTCGAATTTCTAATAAAAAGAACAGATGCACTAGAATCCATGAAGTTACATTCTACTAGACCAACAAGAGCCATCGCACCACCGAAACACAGTTTTGCTTCAACAACAAATAATGATCAATGTGTAGCTTGCAATGAAGAGGAACATAGATTGATAGATTGCAATACTTTCAAGAAATTGTCCGTGGATGAGCGGAGGGAATTGATGATCCGTGACAACAGATGTTTTAATTGCTTGAACCCAGGCCACTCTTTATATGACTGCAGAAATAGAGGAAGATGTCGGCAGTGCTATCGTAAACACCATACGCTTTTACATAACGATATAAATCCAAGAGCTTCAGATAATAATACCACTGCCTCGGACGATTCTTCACAGCAGGCTACTACCACCGCTATTCACCATGCGTATACCAATGCTCCGGAATACAGTCAAAACATTTCACTTAACTGTATATTTCAAACCATCCTACCTACAGCAATAGTGAATATAGTTGATAGTCATGGAGTACCCCGACAATGCCGAGCTTTAATAGATACCGCATCACAAGCATCTTTTGTAACCGAAGCACTAGTTCAGAAATTGGGTTTACAGCGCACTAATAGCAGAACCTTGATAGCTGGCATTGGACAAACTAGTTTGGGTCAGGCTCACGGAAGTATTAACCTTCGATTTTCCTCGAGATTCGATATGAAGCAAATATCCTTAAGTGCATTAATAATTCCGAAGATAACATCGTCGCTACCGGCTTTTAAATTTAACACGATCAATATGAAAGAGATTCTATCCATTAAACTGGCCGATCCAAACTTTTGTAAACCGGGATCCATCGATTTGCTTCTTGGAGCCGAAATAGTCTTCGATCTTTTTGAAGAAGGTAATATAAAAATTGGCGATAGCAATTTAGTAGCACACAATACCAAACTAGGCTGGGTCATAGGAGGGAAACACGAGAATAACTTGTCAAATACTGCACAAACATTCACTACAATTATTGACATTGACGCAACATTACGACGTTTCTGGGAAATAGAGGAGGTTCCTGAAACTAACACAATAGAACTATCAAACGAAGAGGCTACATGTGAAGAATGGTTCAAAGCTACCACTCAGCGGGCACAAGATGGACGATTCATTACAAAGCTTCCGTTCAAGGAAGATGGAATGAATATGGGATCAACTTACCGCTTGGCACTATCACGGCTGTTGGCCATGGAGAGGAACATTCAATTAAACCACGATTTTAAGGAGCTTTATACCGAATTTTTACGAGAATATCAAGAGCTGGGACACATGAATAAAATACCTCCAAGTTGCATAGACTTGCAGCGATCTTATATCTTGCCACATCATGGGGTAGTAAAAAGTAACAGTACCACTACAAAGTTACGCGTGGTTTTCGATGCGTCGGCAAAATCCACCACAGGGAAGTCGCTCAACCAAAATCTACTTGTAGGTCCAAATATTCAATCCAGCCTTTTCAACATAATTCTTCGGTTTAGACAACATTTGTATGTATTAGTTGGCGACATCGAGAAAATGTATCGCCAAGTGTGGGTAAACGAAGAAGATAGCAAGCACCAGATAATTCTATGGCGAGATGAGCAACATCGAATCTGTCCATACGCCTTAAAAACCGTAACGTATAGGACAGCTTCAGCATCATTTATGTCAACTAGATGTTTGAAGGAGTTGGCCCTAATAAATCAAGCTATAAAACCGGAAGCATCTCGTGCTATTAATTATGATATTTACGTAGATGATTTGATGACGGGTGTATCAACGGTAGCCGAATTAATCAAATTGAAGAACGACGTTTTAAATATATTGAGTAGTGGAGGTTTCAATTTGCGGAAAATATCATCCAACCATCCACTGATTCGTAACCCATCCGATGATTCGGATATGAACTGCATTAAATCTATTGTAGAATACCCAGACGGTCCTGTAAAGCTATTGGGTATCGGTTGGAACGGCATAACCGACAATTTCATTTTTCAAGTCCGTCTAGCAGAAACATCGAAATATACTAAAAGAAATTTCCTTTCAGAAGCGAGTAAGATTTTTGATCCTCTCGGTCTTTTATCACCAATCACAGTCAGGATCAAAATTCTATTCCAAAGCTTATGGCTCAAAAAATTAGAGTGGGACGAAGAGCTTCCGGCAGAAACGAGATCCGAATGGATTGACATCAGGAATGATTTAGGCAGAGCGCCGGAGATAAAAATTCCACGTTGCATCACTGCGTCTACCTGCATAACTATCCATGGATTTTGTGATGCCAGTAAGTGGGCTTACGCGGCAGTACTATACGCCAGATCACAAACCGAACAAGGCACTACAGTTCAACTAATCTGCTCAAAAACAAAGGTGGCTCCGCTAAAGCAGGTCAGCTTACCAAGGTTGGAGTTGATGGGTGCTGTTCTTCTAAGTCGACTTGCCAATCAAGTCAAACACATTTTTACTATCCCAGTATCCTCAATCACGTTATGGACTGACTCGAAAATAGTACTTGATTGGCTATCTCGACAACCAAGATGCTGGACAACATTCGTTGCGAACCGTACTTCAGAGATTATCTGCACGCACAAACGAGAACAATGGCGACATGTTCCTTCTAGGCAAAATCCAGCCGACTTGGCATCCCGAGGAATATCAGCAAGAGAGATTACACATAACAATTTGTGGTGGACTGGTCCCCCATGGCTGAAGGAGACTGAACAAGTTTGGCCAGATCAACCTATCATAAACCAAACAGCAGAAGAGAGTACACTGCCTGTTGAAGTCCACGGCTCTACCATTGTCATTAACAATAAAGGTGAGAATCATATATTAGACGAACTAAGCAAACATTTTTCCAGTTTTTTCAAGATACAGAAGATTGTAGCGTACGTACTTCGATTCTGTTACAACGCTCGACTTGGTCATAAGAAAACCGAAAGGAAAGGTGGAGTATTATTGCCAGTGGAACTAGAGAGAGCAACACACTACATAGCAAAGCATTTCCAAGGTAAAGATTTTCCCGAGGAATACCACTGTCTCCGTAATAAAAAACCAGTTGCAGTTAAAAGCAAATTAAGGCCACTAGATCCATTTGTCGATAATTATGGAGTGATGCGTGTTGGTGGTCGAATTCAGAAGTCAGCGCTACCTTATAATGCTAAACATCCTATAATTTTATCCCATAAATCAGCAATTGCCACCACCATCACTTATGATGTGCACGTAAAAAATCAGCATCCCGGCATAAACCTATTAACCAGCTTAGTTCGTCAGAAATATTGGATCGTAAGGGGCAAGGATGTGGCCAAGAAAATATTTCGTAGATGTGTGAGGTGTCTAAAACAAAATCCGCGAATGATGAGCCAATTAATGGGAGAGTTGCCTGAAGACCGAGTAAAGCACACGGTGACATTTGGAACAGTTGGAGTTGACTTTTGTGGACCTTTTCGAATCCATCCAGTGCGACGCAGAGGCTCAATTCCAATAAAAGCTTATCTTTGCATCTTTGTATGCTTTAGCACACACGCCATTCATATCGAAATCTGCATGAACTTAAGCACTGAATCCTTTTTAGGTGCACTGCGAAGATTTTTCGGTAGACGAGGATTGTGTCATACCATCTATTGCGATAACGCGACCAACTTCATTGGCGCGAGAAATCATCTTAAAGAAGTGTATGACTTCTTAAAATTGCAGTCTGATAATATTTCTTCTAATCTTTTGAAGGATGATGTAGAATGGCGATTTATTCCTCCAGGAAGTCCCCATCAAGGTGGATTATGGGAAAGCGCAGTGAAATCCACAAAAACGCAGATCACTAGGACCATTGGCGCCGCAATACTTACATTAGAAGAGTTTTCAACTCTTGTGGTTCAAGTTGAGGGCATTCTAAACTCGAGGCCGATATGTTCCAGCAATAATGATGAGCCAGATTTTCTCACGCCTGCCCATTTTTTGATCGGACGACCCATTCATCAATTACCCGATCACATGCCTGATCATAAGTTATCTCCACATGCAAGATGGGATATTGTAAAGCAGATATACGTACAATTTTGGAAACGCTGGCAGTTGGAGTACCTGACAACGCTACAGCAGCGATCGAAATGGCAAACACGAAACAAAAATTTACAGCTGAATGATATTGTTATTATTCATGATAATAATCTACCTCCCGCTCAATGGCTATTAGGACGAGTTACTTTATTATATCCAGGCAATGACGGTAAGGTACGCGTAGCTGATGTTAAAACCAAAACGGTATATTCAAGCGCCCAATTCAAAAATTATGCCGTCTTCCAGTCCTTGAATCTGATGATGATTCAACCGGGGCTGTATGTATGAATATTGCAGCAACCAACACATAACCTAGAATAGAAAAAAAACTTGTACAGAAATTAAGAATTTAAAATATTTTTGTGTTATACTTATCTACATCCTGTAAGATTTTAGTCCATTGATTCGTTCCAAGTAATTCTACCCTGAAATATTTAAAGTTTATTATCTTAATTATTTATTTATATAATTTAATTGTAAAATTTCTTACCTGATCAGTTTGTTTTTGTTTAATGTTATGACAGCTGATCAACCGTACAAATGTTAATGGGCTAAAAAATCATACAAATGTTAAATCTAAATTTAGACCATATTCGAGAGTTCGTTTAATACTTTGTTTAATGTAGATTTTATTTATAGAATAATGTAGCAATCTACCTCGAATTTTACTCAATTTATCATTATGGTAAAAAATTATTGTTAAATGTCAAATGCCAATAAATAACTCTCTTTGATATCAACCATCAAGCTGTGTAGACGTCTTTTCTTTGGGTTAAATATCCGATTTAATTTATCAACCAAAAGTCCGCCACATCGATAGAAAGGGGAGCCATTTCATACGGCAAAAACATTTACACAATATTCTCATATTGTGACACTATGGATATGGTACGTTACGGAATATTTCAAAACGGCATATTTCAGTACGGCATGTGCTACACTATGGCAAAAGGTACACGATGGTATATTTCGATGTGCCGATTATGATGAAATTTGACAAGTACAATGAAAATGGAACACTACCATGGATTTTAAACAAAGTTCTGAAATATGGACAGTTAGGATTGAACTTGGCTAATTATTAACCGAATATGATGAAAATCAACACATGTATATGATAGCAATGGGATTCTAAAACTGATTTAAGGTGAAATCCTGGCATATGGTCAACTTTGATGGAACTTAGCTATTTCTTAAATTAGACAAATGTGATGCAAATGGGAATCTAAAATGAGTTTCAGATGAAGTTCTGGAATGTGGCCAATGAGGCTACACTAATTAAAAAAGGCAGGGCAAATAAAAATGGTCATCAAAAATGAATTAAAAATGGTGATTTGTGTATGAATACCTGCAACCTTGTTAATTCATTTTGTTAACAAATTTACTGAAATAAAAAAGGTCATCCATTTTCATACAATTTTCGCCTTTTTTATTCCATTAATGAACATTTTTTGATGACTTTTTTCATTTCAGCCTTTTTTAATTCGTGTAGCCGGCCAATAACGATGGAAATCGGCTATTTCCTAACCTATTTTCATGTTAACGGATTTTCCTTTAAACGTTCACCTAACAGAATTTACCTTCACCTTCCAATGGAAATAAATTTGTATGTAAATATAATATGAATTAAATCCAATTTTAAAATTAAAAATACGTGAATTAGCCAAGTTTGTTGGTTCAAGGTTTCTAAATTCTTTATAAAATAACTAATTTGGATTTGTGAATGAAATATCGACCGAGTTCGTTACGGGTGAAAGGTGTTATTTCACAAAGATACAAGCACTCAAAATCTGGGTATTTTTTCGCAACAAAATTTCTATTGTATTTTTTTTTTTGGCACAGTGTATATTCCATTTAAAATAAAAAAATTCATTTATCATTTTGCTTTGGTTTAATTCTTTTTAAACAGAGACATACAGTATTATTGTCAACATTGAAATAGATCCCGTACCTTATTGTTTAAATTCTTTACAAGGTTGAATAGAGTCAAAGATATCAATGGAATAGAGTGCTGAACGTCCTTCGTAATTCGATGCAAAATTATTCATCATTATTGTCAGTTTTCCATTGAATGGAAGAGAGGTTAAAATCACAAACTAACCTTCTGTAACGAAATTAGATTTCTCATTAAAAGTGTTAATATGTAAATAGTCACAGATTAATTTGTAATCGCTGAAGAAATCATTATCTTGATATAAAAAAAACATAATACTATATATAAGAGTCGAACCATTGTTAAGCAATGTCTGGATGGCGATGCCTGGATTAAAATTTTGTTTCAACAACAACGATTATTCTGAAATTATTCTGTAATAATTTGTCAGATATTATTAACACTTTTAAAGAATTTTCAACATAGAATTTTCTCTCCATTGTTGACAAAAACACTGAACATATGTCTCAAAAATTCCGAATATTTATTAACAAAATCAGATGTTTATCATCCATCCATCACAGTTTCTGTTTTATTAAGTAAAAGTAGAAATTGGTCAACAATTGGTCAGAAATTGGGCAATATTCCCAAAAGAAATAGTAAATTTTTCTATTGGTATTACGTTCTACTACTCAACAATGCGAAGGAAAATGCTAATTATATACGTGAAAGGTAAAGCTTGAAATTGGAAAGCGATGGAATCTTTGTTTATCGCGTATTGAAAAGAATTTTAAAAATAATCTAAAATTGTTCTGCGGCTTTTTAAAAACGAAAATTTCATGTATACCCAAACTGTGATCTGTGAGCTCTTTATTGAACATTATAACTGGGTATGATTTGTCTTGGCGATGTTATTATTGTTGGATATTAATAAGAATGCTGGTCCTGATCAGCTAAGCAATTATACTACTAACTCAATATGTTGTTGAATTCATCCTGCATTTTTATAATATTTCAGGTTCATCGTTGAATAGTCTTGACACAAATTATTAGGATTTATTTTTAGGCGAGGTAAAAAATTCAAAGATCCTTCGTTTTTCTGATTTTACCTTTTGTCTTATTAGAACTAATCCCAGTATGTGTATTTATTTTAGATTTGGAACCCTTTCTGTAGTGATAATAGGAATACTTGTTCCTTCAACTTCCCGTATACCTTAAGAAATATGATCTGATAAATTCAATTTAATATCATTGGATGTAAGAAAATTTAACCCAGTTTAGAACTGACAATGAATTAAATTCTTTTACATAAAAATATTGAAACCTGTCAGGGGTGTTAAATAATTGTTCAGAAATACTAATATATTTCTACGTGTTATCTGTAAAACAGATTAAAGTGATCTTAGATCGGTTGGATGAGATGACTCTGCACCATCAATTATCCCATCCAACGCTTTTCAGAGCAAATCTTTGTTTAATAAAAACGGTTTAGTAAAACTAGACTTTAAATTTGTTGGTTTTATGTTAAAACGTTAAATCAACCAAAGTGAATACTAAGCTAGCGGAGAACAAGACGAATCCGAAAAGGATCGCTAAATTGAATTAATTGAAAATGCAGGCAATGAATATACAACCCTATACACTACACTAAAGATATACTAAAATGGTTCTAGTGCTTGGGTCATGAAATATATCAATTTATGTAGTTCTGTTTTATTCGGCATATTTTCAGCTCTCCCTCGTATTTGTTTAATTTGAACAGCTCGTTCGTGACCTTAAAGAAGAACCCCTTAAGGTTGTAAAGAACCACACACGGCTGAAAAATGCTCATCGCGTAGAGCAGGGACGATACATCATTTAAAAGGTAACTATACTATGAATAGTCTGTAAAATAAGAACTATTAAAAAATATTGGAAAATTCCACGATCTCTCCATATAAAACCGAGTATAACCAAAGCAACCTTGATTATACAAAGCCATAGTCCAAAAAACGAAGCTTTTATAAGGGAATTAGAAACGAGGAAAAATCAAACTTTTCATAGTAAAATACCCAAAACATATGGGAAATCACTTTTTTTCTTAAAATAAATTTTTTAATGGAAACGTTACAAATTCTTAATTATGATTTCTGAAATACTTTCACAAATGTTTGAATTTCAACATGAATGTCGTTCGTTTTCATTTTCCTGTAATAATTGATTTATTTAAACCAAAATATAACAAAAAAATCCTTACCAACAGCATTCTGGTCAAATTGAAATAAAAGCTTACTACAATTCGTTTGGTCATTAAGTCAATATACATTACATCGATGGCACTGATGGCCGTAAAAATTTGGTAAAATCGTACCAAAAGTTACCACCTGGGGAAATTTCAAGTTCAAAAATTGTAGGAAAAGCAAAACAAAGTCGCAAAATGTTAAGAAACGTGTATATTAATATTTACTTAATACCAATATTCTTGTAAATTGTTATTAAAGATATGTAGAAAACTTTTATATAAACATTTTATAATATTTCTGCTTTTTTCATTGAAAAACTTGCAGATTCCTATGGAAATCAGTGAAAAGTTATACCACTAAAAAAGCTTCTAAAAATTACGTCATCATGATTATGGCTCTATACTCTAGAAGGCCCTGGTATAACTCATCGTACGCTAATAAACAAATATTTTTTAGAAAACCTTTTGATGCGTTGACAATATGTAAATGTAAAATTTGTTCAAAAATCAAAAAACAATTTATCAGATAGTCTTTCATAAATGAAAAATTTCAAAAAATTCCATTAATTAAATATCACGGGAACCACTCGACATGCCACTAGTGGTCAAATATACTTTAGAAATGCCTGACATATCGAGCAAAAATAAAATTTGTAAGAAAAAACGAAAACCTAATTTTCCAAAAATATTTTATGAAAAAAATATTGTATAATTTTGCTACATCGGCGGAAAAGCTTTCCTGTATTGATAATAAAATGCAACTTTTTTGCCAATGTTTTTATCTAATCATCAATACAATCTCATTTTAACTCAAAACACTTCATCCAATGATGCAAGATATTTTATAGACGTTTTTTTGAAATGTTTATGATGCCAACAGTCTCACTCAACTTCATCTTACAATCACTCAATACAATATCATGGATTTTTCCAATCGTTTAGGTTCATTATCAAAAACAGTTGTGCGACGAAAAATGGAAAGTTTCATAGGATAGTGTACACTCGCCAAAGTTAGATCCATATCTTCTTTGATATCAGTTACCGATAAGCCTTTCACATAACGATAATGTATTGCGCCACGAATTTGAAATTTGTCCATTCTTCACAAAATGCAGAATACGTCAATTTTGTTGCTTGTGAAATGCCAACTAAATGACAGATCGACTTGAAAATGAAAATGGCGCCTAGTAAAAAATTTTAATTTCGAAATTTAATATTGATAACTCAGTTCAGCGCCATTTATTTGTCAATAAAATGCCGAAACTATCTGTTGCATAAAACAAAAAACTACCGGAAATTGAAAAAGGACGGTTCCTTAAGACACCTGCAATACAAACACAACTAACACTGCAGCTATGTATGTTGACACCATCAAAGAAATAATTACGAATGGATGGTTCAGGAGTTCAAGAAGATTAGATTTGGTTAGAAGATTTTCGGCCGTCACTGTTTCAGAAATGACTTATGGTTCTTCATGGATGCCACATTTTTATGACACGTTCAAAATCACCACAGAATAAAAACGACACGAAATGTCCGAACTGCGCCTTCCTCCTTATTACTTCCAAATCATTACTGAGTACACAAAAATTATTATTATTGAGTTGGAGAATAGATTTAAAAAGTTTGTTTTTATCAATTCGAAAATCGTTAGCCGTAACATTAGTTTATGAGCAGTAAAATTTTGTAAAATCGAAAAAATCACTTGCGGGCAGAGTTGTTAAACTACGTGAAAAATATGATAAACTACATTAACTACATTAACTATATAGTCAATGTAGTTAATGTAGTTAATGCGTAGTCAATGTAGTTTATGTCGTTTTTAAACGTCAAATTATTTAGTTCAATTCGACTTTCGTGAATAAAACGTGTTTTCAACAAGTTATTACCAATTTTTAATTTGTTTAATTAAGTGGTGGATTTCGGTGGATTAAGCTAGTGTATTTATATTTTAAAGAAACCCTGATATAAAAATAAAAACTACCAACAATGAGCGGAAGAAAGATATCGAGCTATTGGGAAGAATGGAAATAGGAGCCCTTGAACGAAATCGATAAGAATGGGAGAAAGCAGATAGTTGCTTTATGCACATTTTGCAAAGCTATCCTCAAAAATACATCTCAAGGTCGTCTTATCGCTCACAGGTACTTACAATTTAATATTTGTTTATATGTTTTATGAATGTCGTTAAAATTTAATTAATTTGTTAGAAAATTGTGCTTGAAAAAATCTCCATCGGTGATGGATATTTCTACAAATGATAAAGAATCATTCTCTGACTATGAAGGGGATAGATACTACCGTCCAAAATGAAAGTGGAAATTTAATAATTTTTGTGGGCGATGCCGATGACGAACAACACGCCGATTTCAGCGGTGAAGGCCCATTAGGTGGCATTGAGATTTCTACACCGGATATTGAAGCAAATCTGGCTTATGACGATTCCATAATTGAAGCAGAATTGGGAGTGAGTTCTGTTCAAAACTATTAAATAACCTTTTTTAACAGACGGAAAATCAGTTCACTTAAAATTAACGTTATTTAATACTTTTTCAGGACGTTCTTGCTACCGAACAAAACTCAAATGGTGGACATGAAAGTTCCACCCCAACTTCCGCTTCATCCACGCCATTACGGCCATTTCTAATTTCGTCGGGATTTGGCTCATCATCCGCATCGTCGTCGCCGACGACGTCATCCAACAATCATAAAAGAGCTTTTCGCAGCCCAGAAAAGCGTTCGTGGAAAAAAACTGTCACATCAAAAAGGAAGGTACCCAATTTTATAGACTGTACCACAACCGAACAAAAGTCCAAACTTGACCTTTGTTTGGGCAAATTTTTCTTCGGATGTAATATTCCGTTTCATGTGGTAGACTCTGAATATTTTAAAGAGTTGATATCCGAGTTACGCCCGTCTTATAAATTACCTTGCCGTCAGACATTGTCCACTACTATTTTGAACACTGTACACACAGAAATTACAGAAAATGACAAGAGGAGCATTTGACAAGCACAAGAGACTGTATTATTAATAGATGGTTGGAAGAATTCATCCAATAACTCAAAACAAGTTGTCACCATGTTACAAACTACGGATAACAAATTATATTTTTTGGATTCTCACGACTTTACTTGCATTTCAAAGACGGGAGATGAATTAAACAAAATATGTGAAAAATCTATTGAAATGGCAAAGGCGAAATTTGGAACCGAGATATACGGAGTAGTGAGCGACAATGCCAAAAATATGATGACAATGGGGCGAAAATCTCATTTATGGCACAGAACATGTAGTAGCCATACTGGCAATTTAGTCGCAAAGGATATTATTGATAAAGAAATTGCTGCAAAAGTAAGGAAAGTACTAGTGCAATTTAAAAATCCAGATATGGAACATCTGGTCATCCAAAATAGGGGATCAAACATAAAAATGCCTGGAGAAACTCCTTGGTGCAGCTATAGAGATGCATTTTCTTGCTTTGTCAATAATTTATCGGTATTTAAAAAGATTGCAGCGGAACTAATCATAAATTAAAAACTGAGATAATTCAAATGATTTACGATGAGGAACTTCTGGAACGAGTGAAACCAGAGCCTTTAGAGTATTCTGCCATAATCTTAGTGACGTACTTTTTAGAAGCTTTTTTAGTGGTATAACTTTTCACTGATTTCCATAGGAATCCATAGTAAAAATGGTGTTTTTTAGCTTCAAGTTTTTCAATGAAAAAAGCAAAAATGTCATAAAATGTTTATATAAAAGTTTTCTACATATCTCTAACAACAATTTACAAGAAGGCCATATTGGTATTAAGTAAATATTAATTGCAGAAATATTAAAATTAAATTATTTCTAAAATATATTTTTTCGAACTTTCATTTTGAAAAATACATCAAAGTTGGCTCTGACAAATTAAAATAATACTTGCCAAATTTATGTTTAGTTTTACTAGTGTACGTAAGATATCTAAAATGGTCACAGAAAAATACGAAAAAAAATTATTTAATCGCAAAATTATCACACGTTCCTATATTTTGTGAATTTGTTTTGCTTTTCCTACAATTTTTGAACTTGAAATTTCCCCAGGTGGTAATTTTTGGTATAATTTTTCCAAATTTTTACGGCCATCACTGCCATCTATGTAATGTTTATTGACTTAATGACCAAATGAATCGTAGTAAGCTTTTATTTCAATTTGACCAGAATGCTGTTGTTATGAAGTTTTTTAATATTTTGGTTTAAATAAATCAATTATTACAAGAAAATGAAAACGATTTACTTAAACGATATTCATGTATGTTGAAATTCAAACATTTATGAAAGTATTTCAGAAATCATAATTAAGAATTTGTAACGTTTTCATTTAAAAATTTGTCTTAGGAAAAAAAGTGATTTCCCATATGGTTTGTGTGTTTTACTATGAAAAATTTCGTTTTTTCCTCGTTTCTAATTCCCTTATAAAAGCTCAGATTTTTTGATTATGGCTCTACAAAATACAGGGTGCTCTGGTGAAACACATAATAGAAATTTCCGATCTTGTTTGCATATTAATCAATAAATCACAATCTATATCTTATTCAATTGCATCCCTGCACAGGATTGGTTAATTTTGAAGGTAATTAAATTATGCCACTCTTTAAAACACGAATCTAGTTAATCTATATGTAATATATAACTTGATTGGTCTATCGATTTGCACTAAAACTTATTATTCTCTCAGCTTCCAGAAGAGTATGAAGAGTAGCTTTAGAAAATAAAATTAATGGCTCTAAACCAATACGCGTTAACGACAAATTATTTGCATCCTGTTTATCGAGGGAGGAATATGGATGCGAATCAGTTAGATGTCGTGGACCAGTTTCTTCTGGATATTTTAGATAGTAATGGACTGGACAGCCTTCAACAGTTCAAATTAAATGAAGGTGTATTTGAAACATTGAGAGTCAAACAGGTAACAAAAACTTTCTGGAACTAAACAGAGAGACGACACAAGGAGCTTGCCAGTGTGGCTAACAATCTACTGAAGATTCCAGCATCATCAGCCCAGTTGGAGCGTTTGTTTAGCAACTGGGGATATATTCATAGCCTTCGGCGAAATAGACTGCAGTCCACTACATCCCCAAAATTGTTGCATACCTATTTTTCATTGAAACTTAATGGTGAATATCAACATGTATCAGAATCAGAAGATGAGATTATATCTGATTAATTAACACGACCGTATTTAAGAAGTTACTGAATTTTTAAGAGAAAAAAAATGATAAATAATAAAGAAAACATTGATTTTTTTAACAAAACTCTGCTTTTTAATTTTAAAATTTCATTTTCTTACGTAGTTCATAAAATCGTACTGACGTAGTCAATGATGTAGTTAATAATGTAGTTAATTGAAAAACTTGACTACGTAGTTTTTAATAAACTATGCGTAATTTCAGAGCACCCTGTATTTTATAGAGCCATAATCAAAAATTCGGAGCTTTTATAAGGGAATTAGAAACGAGTAAAAAACCGAACTTTTCATAGTAAAACACACAAAACATATGGGAAATCACTTTTTTCCTAAGACAAATTTTTAAATGAAAACGTTACAAATTCTTAACTATGATTTTTGAAATACTTTCATAAATGTTTGAATTTCAACATATATGAATGTCGTTTAAGTAATTCGTTTTCATTTTCTTATAATAATTGATTTATTTAAACCAAAATATACAAAAAATTCCTTAACAACAGCATTCTGGTCAAATTAAAATAAAAGCTTACTACGATTCGTTTGGTCATTAAGTCAAAATACATTACATAGATGGCAGTGATGGCCGTTAACATTTGGAAAAATGGTACCAAAAATTACCACCTGGGGAAATTTCAAGTTCAAAAATTGTAGGAAAAGCAAAACAAATTCACAAAATATAGGAACGTATGATAATTTTGCGATTAAATAATTTTTTTTCGTATTTTTCTGAAACCATTTTAGACATCTTACGTACACTAGCAAAACTAAAGATAAATTTAGCAAGTATTATTTTAATTTGTCAGAGCCAACTTTGATGTATTTTTCAAAATGAAAGTTCGATTAAAATATTTTAGAAATAATTTAATTTTAATATTTCTGCAATTAATATTTACTTAATACCAATTATGGCCCTCTTGTATATTGTTCTTAAAGATATGAAGAAAACTTATATATAAACATTTATAATATTTTTGCTTTTTTCATTGAAAAACTTGAAGCTAAAAAACACCATTTTTACTATGAATTCCTATGGAAATCAGTGAAAAGTTATACCACTAAAAAAGCTTGTAAAAAATACGTCATTAAGATTATGGCTCTATACTCTAGAAGGCTCTGGTAATTTTTGACGTCGTTTTTTGCGTTTTTAACTACTTAACAACTCTGCTTGCGGGTCAAAAATTCGTTTGGCACAAACAATCCAGGAATAATCTCACTTTGGAAGCCACCTTTACGATTAACTGGCATTTGCAATCAAATAATCACCTACACATTTTTATGAGTAGTGGAATTATTAAACATTTAAAAGCTTGACTAACATACTCCTTTAAATGTGTGAGTCTTAACTAAACAATATCTTTCAATTTGTTTTAAGCATAAACATTAATTTATTACCTATAAACATGTACAACATATTCAATACCGAAAACCGTTAAAATTATAATAAATCACTACCATTTAACCGCATATTAATTACCCGTTCTCTAATAATAATAATAATAATAATGGTTAATCGTAAAATTCCAGATTTATTATTGTTTTCGCTATATTTAATGATTTCTGTTTTGAGATTAAATTTTCTTTCCAAGCGCCCGCCAAACCAATTGAAAAAAACACACAAAAAAAAACAAACCAAAATTAAAATTTTAACCGAATTTTAATGAAACAAAATTTTTATTTCATTTGTAATTATTCGATCCGTATTAATAACGTATAAAATCCGATTTGTATATTTTAGTTAACTAAAAAATATTAAATATCCAACTTTGCGTTGGCTATGAATATATACTCGTATACCATAGTTCTAGGTATTTTCGGATTTCATTTTTAATCAAGAAAACTCTTGAATTTTTAATATTTAATGCTTTAAGGTCGTTGAAATTAAAAATTCTTTCGGTTAATATTAAGTCTTTCACTCTATATACGTATATGTAGCAGGAACAACAAAAAATGTTTTTCACTTCTTAAGTTCTTAAGATAATAATAACAAGAACAAACACAAATGAAAGTAATACAATGTACTTTATAGAGTAGATGAAAAAACTTTTTGAATTGTCTCACAATATTATACGAGTAAATATAAACTAAAACTTTTGATAGTAAAAATAATAAGTTTATAACATTGAAAATATGTATATTCTAGTGATCTAAATGTTTACCGAACCGTTTAAATTCTTTCCTTATTTAGTAAAAATGAAACGGAGGACAAAATAAGGCATCTGGTTAAGCTTTCTATGTACCAAATAAAACCTTATTTTCGTTTTAGTTAAATTTTTTATTTAATTTTTTTTTCCTTGGTTTATATATTAAAATAAAAATTTGGTTCGAATAAAATACCTCACGCCCTCCATTACGATGTTTCGTTACTCATCACCCCTTCCAAAAATGTCTCTATATATACATACATATACAAATAGGTATAAATATATTAATATGAAAAACTTCACAACACGTTTGGGAATTCGAAATCATGAAAATTTATTTTCTTTGCGACTTTAAAATATATTTCAAGTATACGTACACATATGCATTTACACAATATAAGTGTAGTACTGAAATTTTTATTATTATTTCCAATCTACAATGTATAATTTGGTAGGTACGTATACACATAGTATAGAAAAAGGAAAAGCTTCACATATTATGAATAAATATTTAATGTATAATCAAGGTGTCTCATCCCTCGTAACATTTTTTTTGTCGTACACCTTTTTAAATGTTCCAGACATAAAAAAATATATCGTTTTCTATAAAGGTACATATATAATATGCTTAGAGGTAAATCAACGTTAATCTACATACTTAATAATGATAATCGATTGTGAAAGTGTTAAAAAATTAAAATTAATTTAAAGAATACACAAAGTTTGTTGTTTTTTACTTGTTGTAATTCAGTTGCTTTCTTTTTCCCCCGTAATATTATACTTGAGGTTTATGAGGTTGTGGTTCTTCATTTTCTTAATAAGCTTTTAGGATCTATTCCATTGAGAAAAGCTTCTTTTTGTATTTTTATTGTTGTATTATTGATTTTTATTTTTCGGTTAGTAAATTTTTTTTTTTTAGAAATTAATTTCGGTGAATCATACAGAACCAATGAGATTAAACTATAGCAGAAACACATTTTTTCGCCATATAAAATCTTATATTTCAAGCGTCGACAGTTGGAGAGGGATGTCCAACCCATTTTGGTTTTATTTCTGTTAAAAAATGGTTCTGCATAATTAATAATTACCATACAAGTACACCATTACAAGTATTTTTTGTTAGCAAATCATTTTTCAATTACCTTAACCCCCTGCGGTCGCACTGGGACGATTTCATCCCAAGCGAAATTTCACTTACGAATTCCCGACAAACGGAAAAGACGCAAGGGCTAGCTCGCTTGCCAAAAAAAAAACTTTGTACAGGTACGTTCCTGGACGCGTCGTTTGGCCGCTCTCCGCCAGTTAGTTCCTGAGCAACAGCGGAACAAAGTGGTGGACGAAAACGTTCCAGTACGACCGGCATGCAAGTTTAAGTTCAACTTCAAGAGTGGGTGATTTTTCGTCAAAACCTGCTAAAATTTTCTCTAGAAAGCCTGTTGGTTTTGCTGATATGCAGATACATATAATACTTACCAACCTTTAGGTGTACTGGTCACTACGAAAAACCATATAAAACAATTAAATTTAGTAGTTTATCACTCACACCACTCAATGGATACATCAAACACACTACAACGTTAATTAATTCAAGAAATATGGGAAATTGTCCCAAAACCTCCAGCTGCCCAAAGGTATCCCTTAGTGACGCCGCAGAAGGGCTCTCTCCAATAAATAGAGAGGCAGAACCTTCGCGGAAGAGGCCATCAGCCGCATCATTTCCTTTTATTCCAGTATGACCTGGCACCCACATAAGTGTTACCTTATTTGAGCTTGCCAGATGTTTGAGAACCTTCAGACAATCCCATACCAGCCTTGACGCAACGGTGCTTAACGCAACACCTAAGAGCCTTTAAGGCCGATTGGCTGTCTGATGCAATATATCCTTTTACATCGTTTAGGCCTTTTGCTATAGGCAAAGTACTGGGTTTGGACATCAAACCCATGATTACTCAGAAGGACCAGTAGTCCGTCAATAACCAATGACCATAAAAGAGGAAACAGTATGCTTCCTTGGGGACAGCCCTTTATGGCCTGGAGGTTACTAACTCGCCACCTAGTCTGGTTGAATCTCACGATGTTCCAGTATAGAGCAGATCGACCTAATTGTAGAAAGCAGTACCCCCCTTTCCATTGCAGCCCTCTCTATCGATCGATAGAAGGGATTATCAAACACCCCTTCAATGTCCATAAAGGCACAAAGGGCAATTTCTTAATATGCCACCGCTTTTTCAATCCTCATGACTAGACTGCTAAGGACCATCACAGTGGATTTACTAGTTTGACAGGCAAAATGGTCCCGATGCAGCAAATTTTTTTGAAGGATCTCACTTCTCATTTGATAATCCAGGATTTTTTCTATCGTCTTCAATAGCAACGATGTGAGGCTAATTGCCCAATATGCCTTGGGCTCCCTTTGATGGACCACATTAACTTTCTTCCATAGTTTCGGAATATGTATAAGCATAACTTGCCCGAAACATCTGGATCTAGGGAGTATTTCATCAATACCTTTTTGAAATAAAGCTGGAAAGATATCATCCCCTCCAGCGGATTTAAAAGGTTTGAAAGATCCAGTAGTCCATCTCGCCATGCTGGGTGTGAAAATTTAGCAAGAGGGACTCCAGATCCGACCGTGAGACGCATAGGCCATCTCACTTAAAGGCTCAAGCGGGTTCTCTTGGGCTCCTACCACTACTAAATCCGGAATGTGGATGGTAGATTTCCTTCCCCTATTGACAATATCTACATTATTTGAGAGCAGAAATTAGGCTCTAGGAAAGTAGGCGGAGCCTACATTTTTCCGTAATTGAAAATTTCCATTTTAGGATATTGATGAAAAAGACTTATAATCGCAAAAATTCCAAAAATTCGTGACATTATCGAATTATTTGTCATGTAACATAATGTTACTAATACTCCAAAGTAAAATGCTTCTAAGCAGGTTAAGTTCAACAAAAGCTAAGGGCCTAAAGACAAAGGGCCTTCTAATGATGAGGGAAACAAGAAATTTTTCAGTCGCGGTCAGGTATTTTTCTAGGAAGAAAGTTTCAACAATTTCTTTATGATTTTTATGATTTCCACAATGCTACTTCGCAAGTTGCTTAGCAGCAATGCCTCCCTTATAAATTCGCTCCCTTTTACAACTTCGGTTCTTACTATTGCAAATAAAATTTAACCTTTTCTAATCAAAACTTGATTTCTAAAATTAATTTGTAAAAGGGATACATTTGGACTGCAAAACGTATATTATAAATAAATCCACTGGGCAAACACTAAAATCGTTATGGTTTGATATCGAAAGCTTTGATTTCAAACGAGTTTAGTGAATTCTCTTCTAAATTTAAATATATGTCAGAACATAAAGGCTTTTTTATTTCTGTGCAGCCAGATTACGTGTAATTTCTCTGACTTTCAGCTTCAGCAACCGAGAAGAAATTGTTGGGTCTGTCTTAAGAAAATACATAACCGCGACAGGAACGATTTCTTCTTTCTCTATAAAAAACCAGAACACCGTCATTTTTAAAATTTCCCTACAAATGTCCCATTTTGCAAATTTGAAAAGATGGTTTAATTTAAGCTAAATCTGAGCTACCTACCATCGATCTAATCTGGCACCAATAACAATGGACCACCGCGGCTGCGGAGACTTAGTTACTCCAGTGACAGGAGTCTTGCGCCCAAAACTTAAATTTGACTGTAAACCAACGATTCACTATGTTTGCAGTGTACTTAGGATCAATAGCATATTGCAAAATAGATGAAACCGGCATGTTTTCGAAGGAATAAGCTCATAATGTTGCAACCTCCGTACTTTATGGTCTTAATACTGGACCTGGGATCGAATTCTTTATTTTACAGGCGTCTTACGTACACCTAAGCTTGCAACTGAACAAACTAAACATCGTCTTACCAAAAACTCGAATATAAATGGTCAAATATTACAAATCAGTTTCTATTCCAGATAGGAAAGCCCGAAGGCAATCTATATTACAAACTCTGCAAAAATCACTTCATCAATGATTATTACAATTGGCGATGCTTTATTGCTAAAAAGCCCCCGATGTCGATTACTTTTGTGCAATTTTTCAGACCTTGTCAGTTGTAAATTCTTGTGCAAACCACGGTTTTTCTATATGATTGTCAATTAGTCGAGGCGCCATCAGCAAGGGAGCCTTGCATTCGTCGCACCCTCTTGTGGTCGGTTCTGATACTCTAGAGAGGGGTATGGCTACAAAATAATGGAGAATCAAGATTTTATAACTTTAGTGGATTCTGAAATATTGTGAATTTTCAAGAGCATCAATGCAATAAAAATACTCTGTTTTCTCTTCGGTCCATACTAAAACTCAAATGTGTCTTCGCCAGAAAACATGAAATAAATCAATGCTATTGAAAGTATTTTTTTTTTTTTTGGTAAATTCTTAACCAATTTAAAAAATATAAAATTCCCGGGAATTCTGAAGTTACTCGAGAAAAAATGTTAAAGCGTCAAATTTTCAAGAAATGAAATTCATCGGGAAACAAAATTTCTAGGAAAATCGGAATCGCTAACTGTAATGTTAGCAATGTTGATAAATTATGTTTAGTTTATTATAATTTATGTAATGTTTTTTTATTCGCTCCGGATAGCTGCTATCGAGAGCCGTCATATAAAAAATGTCTTCCGATAGCGCTCCGTATAAATAGGTAGAGCCAAATATTTTTTATATGAAGTTTTTGGTAAACAATTGAATTAAAAATGATAGTTTGATGTTAAATAAGTTGAGTTTACCAATAAATAGCACGTCAAATTTAAATTTAGGCGTAGAAAAATGACGGCTCTCGATAGCAGCTATCGGGAGCGAATAAAAAAACACAGCTTTAATAGCCATAACAATACCTACTGCAATTGTAACCTGTTATGGCACCACTTTTATACTGCCAACAAGCAAAAGGATACAAATTTTTAAACGAAATTAGCAATGCTAAGCCAAAATGACAACTGTAGCAACGATTTAAACGTGACATATGTATATGTAGCTCAGCCATCTAAAAAAGCGAAGCTAAATATCATTTCTATAGAACTGACTTTTGTAGCACTGCTAATTTAGCTGTGGTATAGACGCTGATGTAGACAAATTTGTTTTTTGTATTTGTATTGTACATTAAAAATTCTTCATTCGCCAAGCATATTATTTTGTATTACAAAGAAAAAACATTTTCAATTTTAATGCTGTATGCCTCAAGTCGATTTTTTCGAGTAAATTTTTTCTAAACTAAATTATGCTACATTATGCTATTAACCACCAGCCGGCCAACAAAAAGTCTGCTCGTGAGGAGGTTTTTCGTTTTAGTTGTCATTTTTATTGAGAGCGCTTGGATTAAGTACATACATTTTGTTAAGAATAATTTCAATTTGCGCCACAAGTTTGTAGCGAGTCCAGGGGCGAGATGTTGTAATTCCGAATTTTCGAAATTCGAACAGAAAGTCAAAAATTGGTATGTTGTAAAATTTTCGAATCGCAATAATGATACTTTAGTATCACTCAGTTTATTTAAAGTGATACGAGCGATTGGCCAAAATATAAGATAAATAAATATAGATAAAAATAAAGATAAATAAATATAAATAAAAAAGTAAATAAATTTAAAATATAATTTGAAAAAATGTTTGCGTAAGTAATGAAAAAATAATAAATTTATTTATATTAAATAAAAATTAAATTTTAATAATATTTTTGTTTTGTACAGACATAACCTAAAATTTTTTTCTATTGATATATTTTTAAGGCAAAAAAAATTCACCACATCGAGGCAGTTTAAAATAATGGTTGATTATATGGAAAACCACACAGACTTGGTGACTGGATGCCTCTCCAGCATAACGACCAAAGTTTCGTTGAGTGATAATTGGTCGGAATTGTCAACTTTGCTAAATAGCGAGGGCCCTCCGACACGAGATGCGGATTCGTGGAAAAAATTATGTAGATATATTATAGATATTTTTAGGCGTGGAAATTAAACGTTTGTTTATTATCTCATTAGGCAGATTATAAAAAAAAAATTAAAAAAAAATTAGGAGAATCCAAATGGATATACACGGGACTGGTAGTGGAAAACGTACCGTTTTCCTCTCGGCTTTAGAGGACCGGATCGTGCAGCTTACTAGCATGACGGAATCTGTCGTTGGATTACCTGGCATTGACGCCGGTCATGAGCCTGAAGAACAGGTAACAATTGAGCGGGACACGCCACATGAAGTAGAAGAACCGGTACAAGAAACGGTACAAAGGACGGTACCAACTGTGACTACACCAACACCACAAACACCAACAACAATAAACAGAAGACAACGGCGACGTGTCACTGCAAGTAGCAGATTATTTGAAGAACTCAGGGTCCAAGGGAAAAATTAGGAAGCACAAGCCAAGAAACAGGTAGAGCTCCAGACTGAGCTGATTAATTTAATAAATGAAATCAATGTTATAAATAATAAACGACTGATGGTTAAGGAAAGGCGATTAGCAGTAGAAGAGAGGCGATTAGGCTTGGAGGAAGAAAACATTAAATTGAAATCGAGGAATAAAAAATAAATATATGTATATTCTTTCTAAAATTAATAAATGAGGTTTTCACACAAAACATAAAACATTTTTAAACGGTGTTTTCAATCAAAAGCAATTTAACAGGCCGTTATGCATTGCCTCTGCACTTTCACTTTGTGAAGTCGTTCCTAAGTCGTCATATTCAAATTCTGACTCGTTTATAGGAGCATTTTCTTCCGAAGGCCTTGGTAAATTGATCATTTCCAGCTTATTGATTAAATAATATGTTATATGGCGCCGCAGATATAACGTTACTCGAATAACGTTAAAAAACGCTAAAATTGCGAAGTTTTTCAAGAAAACGTAACCAAACCCATTACGTTATGTTATAACGTAACCGTAACAGATAACTTTATAAAATTTAGAAATAACCAAATATTCTAACGTTATAAAAAATGTTTTTGTTACTTTCTCATGGGTCGCGTATATCCACCTGACCAACACATTAATGAGATAAATATATACTATATATGTACATAGATTGGTAATATAATTAAAAATAATAATAATAATTTCGGTGACACCAAATTATACAATTATCAACTATATTTTAACTGCTTATGTATTGTAAAAGAAAACCAAATAAAAAATGCACGAATAAATTAATAAATTTGAAACTATTAAATGTGGTCGAAAAATACACGAAATCAAATAATAAATTTTTATTCACTCTTATTTTGCTAAATTTGGATATATTTTTAATTCCTGGTAGCATTATTTAACAACGGAACTGCCGATCGGTCAAAATTACGGATTATACATCATTTATTGAATTCATTTTATTTCCTCATCATTGAATCCTCATTTTGACTGGTCGTTAGTGCCAGTGTTAAAACCTTACTAAAGAAAAGGTTAAAAATATATTTAACTTTAGAAAACGTTATTTGTTCTATAACGTTAAAAATATTATTTAATGCTAAATAATGTTATATAAGGTAACGTTTTGTAACAATTTTCCATCAAAAGACAGATCGTCGTTGCAGACTTACAAGAAGTTACCTGTTGCAGCTGTTTCAGCCGGCTAGCGTGCAGCGCGTGGGGTGGGTTATTATTTACAGGGCTTATTGAAAGCTTGAATTGCTGCGGATCTTAAATTTAAAATGTTGTCACGGGTGCATTATCACTTTACCTACCTATATTACAAAATAATTTAGCAAAAGCTCATGATATCTGATCACAATCAACAAATAAAATCATTTAACTTCTTCTGAACTTAAAATTTTAATGAAAAGAAAATATTAATAATAATAAAAAATTCTTAATTTTAATTTACAAAGAACAACAAAAAAAAAATATGGTACCTGATGACGATGTAAAGTCATATTATCGAAGTACATATGTATTTTGCCGTTGTTGATGAAGGTTGTTTATGATGGTGTTGTATCATTAATTGAATTTGGTAATTATTATTAATTCAATCAATGTAATGTTTGTTGTTTTTTTTTTCTTAATTGTTGTTGAAATATTATTAAAATTTCTTATTTATTAATTAATTTAATTTATTAAAATTTATTATTATTATAAACAAATTATGAATATACTCATATATTAAACACCTGATTCACTTTTCGTAAATTATTGTCTTTTACGGGAATCACTAATAATTGAGTCATTACTTTCACAATTTTGTCCGAACTTAACTATGTTTATTAATTTAATAATATTATTTCGTATTTATTATTTTTTATTTAAATATTATAATTATATAAAACTATCAATATAATTTAAGGAACACGATTCACTGGTTCGTAATCGTAATTTATTGTTTTTTTTTTTTTTAAGCTTAACGGGTTTCACAAGTCCACTTTAATACAAGTTTTATTATTAATCGAATGTTTATCATTTAATATTATTAATTTTCTTTATGGATCACCTTGTTTTTAGTTCAAATCACTTCATTGATTTTAATTCAAATTTTACTATGATTTACATCAATAGTATTGATAAAAAAAAAACTTCCACAACAATTTGTTTTATATCAAAAAAAATATTATCTGTGGACTTCGATGTGTCCACTTTAGCGATCAAAAATAAACAACCCGGTTTTTTCTTCTTCATCTACCATCATCATTAATTTCATCATGATTTCCCCTCGATCACAGTTACCCTTAGGTCTAGTGTTAGTATTTATTTTATTATTATAATTTATAAAAAAAAATTAACGAAAATTATTATTCCCATACTTGCATGGTGTAAACTGTAATCTACGAAAAAAAAATCGATACTGGGTGTATCAAAAAAAAATTGTGCGGTCACAGTTTCACATGATTTAAGGTTAAATAACGTTATAACGTAATCAAAAAAAATTTGGTAATTTTTTCCAATAACGTAACGAAATCTTAAGGTATTCCGATCCCTGCGCCGCACAGACGTTAACAATTTTAATAACTTTCACAGGTTCATACCTGAGTACCCTTTCTTCTAAGAGACAGCGAAAAGTGTTATTACACCTATACACCTCTCTATGGGGTTTCGGGCTTTTGCATGCAATGAATTGTATTGAGTTTGTCTCTCGTTGACTTTTAAAGTCGATTCGAATGAAAGTGATGGTACAACATCCCAGCCCTGGTGAATAACTTTGTCGAAGATTTCTTCTTCCAAATCCATAATTTCCGATTTTGCAGATTAAATTAGTTGTTTCCAATTTCAAAACTTTTACAAAATAAATTAAACTATTTTAACACCTACCAAACAAAACTGATTTATTGCAGTATGTCCCTAATTTGGCAACTACTGTGTAAAGAAATATGGTAAAAGTGAACTGCGACAGTTAGGAGTGCCTTGAGCCCGAAAAGAGATTGCATAGATTAAAACATTTTGATAAATTAATAATTTATATTGTGACGCATAGTATGGTCACTGTCTGTTTTAGATCAACTATGTTCGCTGCACGCGGTAAGCGGCCTCATCTGTCTGACACTACCTATAGATTTGTGCTGTGTATATGTTCCCCTACTCTCCCCATACATATAACTTCTGCTGACATGATATTTTTTTTTGTGATTACGGTCGTTGGGCAGTCAGTTTCTAGTATTTGGTGCAGGATAAACAAGGGCGAAAATATATATAGGATACATAATGCGTTAAAATTAATTTATTTCTTAATACTTGTGATTCTATATATTACACTTTAAATAATTATTGATATTGTTTTGTTAGTTGATATATTCATTTAAAATTAATTGAAAGACTTTGGTGAAAACAAAAAAATTTGATATAAATTGTGGTCAACGGATCGATAATATAGCGGTCGGTTTTTTTGAATGAATAATAAAAAATACATGTGTTATTTTTTTGTTTAGTGATTTTGTTAATAATTATTCAAGATTTGAAAAACAGTTTTTTTTTGTTGCTTATTCTGTGAGTTATTTCAAGACAGTTTTTTTGTGTTAATGAACTATCCACAGTAAATATTATAAAGTTCCTAAGAAAACCAAATAAAAAAAAAATTATAAAATATTAAATTAATTTCTGGTTTCCGTTGTTTTTATTTCCAACACAACAATCCTGCCCGTATAGAATTATTTTGGTTCCGTTTTTTTGTGGTGTGATCTATTTTTCGCTTGATCAAGCAGAGATAAAGAGTAACAGTGTTTTTTGTGGTTCCTCTGATAACTGATAATAACCGTTGATCAAAAATACATAAACATTAAAAATAAAAAAAATAAAAATATCCCACAAGCTATTGAATGAAAAAGTGTCGTAAGTTTAAAAAAGAACGCTATAAATAAATAAGATATATTAAAATAACGAACAAATCGAACAAATACATATAATATCAACCTATAATAGAAACAATTAAAACATAAAATCAGGGAATTCAAAACAAAACAAAAAAAACAAAAAAAAAAAAGTTAGCACAACTTATTGATGAATGAATATGGTATGGAATTAAACCGTCAGTAGTGAAATTTGTGATTCCATGTCCATATTAAGTTGTGTGGTTGGAAGATGGAATTGTTGGCGTTAAATTCTGGGGTGCACGAGATGATTGCAGTGAGACGTTGAGCAGTGATACGATTGAGTATTTAACAAACCGCAAGTTTTTGATTATTGTATTATTATGATTATCATTATTATTATTATTATCATTATTATCATTTTGTTATTATTATAATTTTTTCTGGAAAATTATAACCTCAGAATATGTTTTTCTTGCTGTTAGAGTAATTTAGTGGAACTGTTTTTTTTCCTTTCTTAAAGTCATTCATTTCTCTATAATTATTGTGAGCATGTGTTTTTTTGTACGGGCGAAACGGACAATGTCGAGATAATTTCTTTATTATGGGAATAGAGATGAGGTAGTACAGTTTGGTTGGGAATGGCGTGATCTTATGTTAATATTTTTATGATTTTTATGTAGCGGTTAAATCAAAATTGCTGTAGCCTTGGTAATACACATAACCGTACCGACGAGAAATAGCCGGCAAAGAATACAACCGCACCAAGGTCTACACACTACAGCAATATTCTGATAACAGACTCTTCGGGTCTGTTACAATATTTAAATAAAGTATCATAAATTTAAACTTTTTTAAGTCATAATTAAACTTGTCCAATTGATATTAACCATTTTCCAAAACTAAAAGTTTAGATTCGCTACGGTTAATTTTTATTTAATTCTGATTGAAAAAGTTTAATTTACGATTGTCAATTGTTTAGTTTAATTTGGCACCGAGTTAATCTACAAAAGCTATAACTCCAATAGAACAAAAGCATACAAGGAATTTATTAAGAATTATGAGAAAACCCTAATATTTATTTTAGAGGTTTCATTCTACTCGAAAATGGTTTCATTCCATCCGTAAAATAGTTCATTCAATTCAAAATAATTTTCTTTCATTCTGGAAATACTTTTACTTAATCGGAACAGGTTGAAGGTGTTTCACAAACATCTCGGCTCAATTTTTAACGGTACATCAACCATTTCTGGCTGCCTCTTTCAAAGCTGAATGTACATAAATGTTGCTGTAACCACCATCACCACTTTGTTTACTAGCGGTCTATAAGGATGTTTATGTTAGGTCGGCTGTACGCAACACAGATGGCAGAGAAAGTTTGGGGCCAAACAGTGGGACAGAATAAATTAATTTAATATTTTGTCTACGAAATCACCACCCAAGCACGCAAGCCAAACAAAAAATGACAAAACAACAGAAAACATTTTCAATATTCGGTCCAAATATTAAATCTCGACAATGAATGAACGGCCGTTTGAAAAGATTTGTTTGTGTATATCACGATAAGGGTTAGACGGCTGTTAGTTAAAACGACCAAACTATCTTAATCATGCCACCGACCTGATTTGATTGTAATTTGATATAATCAATACTTCGTCATATGAGTTCTCTCTTGCCCTAGAGGCCATTATTATCCAAAATGAATTCTTAGAGTAAATATTCTTTATATTACATATTTTATTTTCTTCTTATTCGTTTTTTGTTGTGCCCTATATTTTATATTTTCCTCAATTATAATAAAAATAAAAAAAAAATTTGTTTAAGGTTTACGTAGGAACTGGTCCTATCCATTTCTGATATTAAAAAAAAAAATTTAGAATACAAATTCAAACAATTTTCCTCAACGTCGGCTCTAATTTCATTTTGCTTCTTGAATTTTCTAAAGAAATGTCTTTGGAAGGGTAAATGTCTTTTTGTTTAAACTTTAAAATTTTCTAAAAGGCGTATAGGACAAGATAAAATTCACCAGACTTGGTTCCCTTTGATTTTGAATAAGCTGCAGTGACTTGATAAATACTGCTATTCTAATTACGCAAGATGTCAGAATCTGTCCTTTAAATAAGCTGGACATTAAGTTGTTTATTAACGATTTCAGAAAAGAAATTTAACTAGGTTTAATTTTTAATTCATGTTTTCTCGTCAATCGAAATCGCGTCCTTTCATACAAAGTCTATGAAAAATAAATAAAATATTTTTTAGGTTTTTTACGACCAGTTGTATTTTTAACTCTTAATTGGAATATATTCTTTATGAACCCTTATCTCAAGTCTTTCGCAATTTCGTTGTCTTTTTATTTGATGAGATTATAAAATGGCACTAAAATATAGAGCGAGATTTTTTTTGGACAGTTTACTATCGTATCATGTCAATTTAATATGTAGTACTAATAAAAATGTCAGTCATCTTCATTGAGTTGATTGCCAAAAATAAAATTAAAAGTTCTTAGCATTTAAGATTTAACGATACTTCTTAACATCACAATTTATCAGACAAATAGCTAATATTAAAAACGATTCTGATTAGATTTCATCAGAAATAAGCATTACCGGAAAACAGAATTTTATGAATAATGTAGAGCAGGACTTGGAAACAAAAAGAACAAATGACAAAATTCAGAAAGAAAACTTCCTGACTATATTTTTGGCAGAATTATTGATTGTAGCAACTTTTATTTTGGTTTTAATCTTTGATATTCTGCTTTAAATGGTTGAAGTTCTCCTTAAAAATGTTAGCTTGGTGGATGGTCCTATTTCGAAATTATTTTTGTAAGAGCAGTTTATTTCCCATATTCACAGGTAATAATTTTCACTGGAATGCCCTAATACCGATTAATTAAGAAATTTTCGAAATTTTCTCAATTTGAGTAAGTCAAAAAAATAATCATTTATTGTAAAACTTTGCTGTGGAAACAAAGCGTCAAATTGTACATTTAGACAAAAAATCGTTAAATTATATTCTCTGATTTTAAAGTGTTTCGTAAAATAATTATAATGTTATATGAACCAATAATTAAATAAAAGATTCAATTTATTTTTAAAGTCCAGCTGTACATTTTTAGGTGTTTCGTAATTTAGTAATACTAAAAAAGGAATATTGTCATACAACAAATGGGTTACGCAACCACAAAACATTAGTTAAATTTATCGTATACTAGAAAAAAAATATTCACGAATTCAAAATTTAAAAAAGTTCTTGTTGTTTATGTTTTTCTGGGTGCGTGATGTCAAAAAATATTTAATCGGCTTCGTCCCGCTTTCTATTCTACATACTCTTTGGGTATATAATACACAAACAGCTGTGTATATGAAAAATTCAATGGTCGTGTTCTGAATTGGTGATGCATAAAAAAATATCGTTGGAGTATGTTGATGAATCAAAAATGTGAGCAAATTAATTTTTGTCAATTTGGTAACATTTTGGTAAGGGTAATTTATTTACGAAACAAGCACTTTTTTTTGCTCGAAAAGTGATATTTTGTTTGACTAGCAATTATGTTTGCTTGCGGTGCGGAGAGCAACATAGCCTGTACATAGCAAGTACAAAGATTGAAAGTAAACTAAAGTCACGTTTAATCCCAATAAATGTATTATTAGTAAAAATTAAATGCATTTAAAATTCCAAAATTCAAAATTTTGTTTGACATGTTTTGGGTAGCTAAGGAAGGTTTTGATTTTTTTTTTCAGTTTGCATGTTTTCCATTTTACTTTCTTTTACGTTAGTAAAATAGTTTAGTAGTCATGAAAATTTTCGATCTTGAGATTTTTGAAGATTTATCTGTTTTGTGATTGGTCAGGTGCGGTCAAGTGTGCTCGTGTTACCTCCACGTGGTGACCGCTGGCAACTAGATTTGTGATTCTTCCAGACTAAACGTGGCGCTAAAGGAGTCAACCTTAAACAAATCACTGGGCAGATGCTCCGTGCTTGATAGCTCGTCTGAGCCGGAGATCTGGCATCTTGGACAGCCAAGCGGAAACTCTCTCCACGGACACGGACATGTCAATGTCTATGAGGTGTTTAAAAAGGCTCTCAGAGGACTTCACATTAGGGGAGGACTCTGATGATATTGTGGTAGGATTGTTGACATTTCTACAAGTCAACCTTCACCACCCTAAGGTTGCATCAGCTGCTCTCTCTTTGAAAATTGAGAAAGAAGGGACAGATGTCATTTTAATCCAGGAACCTTGGGTCACAGAAGACCGGGTACTCGGGCTCAAGACTCTTTTTTATAGATTAATGTATGCGAAAAAAGAAGGTAGGTTTCGGTCGTGCATTCTCATTAAAAATAACATAAGTTGTTTTCTGCTATCAAATTTCAGAAATGGAGATGTAGCAGCGGTCAGCATTGATCGATAAACGAAACCTCTGGCTAATATCAGCTTACTTACCTTATTATGAAGTGGATATTCAACCATTCATTCTAGGTGAGCTAATCTTGGAGGCTCAGAAGCGCAAGGTTGGAGGCATCATGTCGAGTGATGCAAATTGTTATCACACGATCTGTGGCAGTTCGGATACAAATGAACAAGGTGAGTTACTCCTTGATTAAATTTAATGTACTAACCTTCATATATGTAACACTGGCAATAAGCCGAATTTTATTACTAGAAATAGAGAGGTGGCATTGGCTATTACACTTGTTTCAAAGTTGTTGATGATTAGTCTATTAAACTGGAAAGTGCCGGAGGACTACTCCGTTTCTGATCATTGTTAACTTCAATTTGAAATGGACTTGGCTTTTCCAAAAAGTCCAATCTACAGAAATAGAAGCAAAATCCAACCAAGTGGGATACCTTTAGAATAGTTCTGGGTAAATCATTACCGGCTCCGATGCCAAAACCTCCTAAAACTATGCAAGAGCTCGATGGCTTATTAGACGAGCTGCCCGGTGCTTTTAATGAAGCGATATTGGACTCTAGTCTTTTTAGCAGGTCTAAGGATAAATCTCGGCCACCTTCGGGGTCCAAGGAGATTCAACAAACACGTCAAAAATGCAAAAGACTCTTCAGAATAGCAAGGAAAATAACAGCCGGTGTAGACTGGGACTACTATAAGGAAGTCCTTAAAATTTACAAATGTCAATTACTGTGGCAAAATTCAGGAGTCTTCGGAGATGTCTAGGCTACGCAAAGTTCTATCAATTGGTCCATCTATCCTTAGTTATCTTCAACAGCCGGATGGGATATGGACCACTAATAATGCGGAATCGCTGGAACTTCTAGGTAACAGGGCTAGTAGCCTTATAGGCCAAATAGTTTTAAACCATATAAGTCACCTGGACTCTATGGTATTATCCCTGCGGATATTCAATAAATTATTGATCTAGCCATTTCCTGGTTAGAGGTAATTTTCAAAGGCAGCCTAGAACTATGTCACATTCCTAGCAAATCGAAGGAAGTGAAGGTTGTATTTATACCTAAGGCGGGAAAACGCTCACACTGCAATCCGAAAGACCTTAGACCGATTAGATTGTCTTCCTTTCTTTTTAAAATAATAGAAAGACAGATAGAGGCTCTTATTAGAGGCACGATTGTGCCGGAAAGGCTGTCTAAATCTCAACATGCCTATTGCAAGGGGAAATCTGTAGAGACTGCTCTTCATTCTCTTATATATTTCATTGATAAATCTTTCGAGTATAGAGACTTCGCAATGGTAACTTTTTTGAATATTGAGGGGGCCTTTAAGAACGTGCTTCTAGGGGCTATAACTCGGGCACTTTTGTGGTGAACTGACCCCCCTACTTTGGAACATGGTTATTTATGACTGCTGCTAAGACTAAAGGACGGTGGCTTTAAGGTGGTTGCCTATGCAGATGATGTTGCTATTGGTGGTGTTGTAGCTTAGGCAAAATGCCCTGGGCATTCTTTCATTATGGGACAATGGCTGTGCGTTGAATGTGAACTACCACAAAACCGAATTGGTTCTCTTCTCTAGAAAACATAAATTTCCTCATATCGATCCTCCTACTTTAAATAGGCCCAGCTTGATCTCATTTTAGATAGCAAATTAATTTGGAAACCTAATATTCTGGAAAGAGTACAAAAAGCCACGGTAGCGCTATACTCTTGCAAAAATGTCATTGGGAAAGTATGAGGGCTGGAGCCCCGCATCGTATATTGACTTTGTACCGCAATAGTCAGACCCACACTTTTGTATGGGGTAGCAGTCTGGTGGCCTGCTCTGAACAAAACTGTCAACCAAAAGCAGTTGACAAAAGTTCAGAGAAAAATCTCTCTGTAGATCAGTGGTGCACTGGAGACTCTGCTACTTTTGACTCCCTCTAGATATCTTGGGGAAATAGTTGGCAGCTTGTACTGCCATACGACTGAAATTCACCTCAATGTGGACCTGCAACAATACAGGGCACTCATCTATATTGTGTAACAATATTTATCTTATCCCAAGACCACCGACTATACTATCCCGTCATTATCTTTTGACACAAAGTTCCGAACTATGATGCCTCTTGAATTGCCCTTGCTTCTGAAATGCCTCTTGCGGTATGCAAACTGCTGCTTCAGGAAGAAGCTAGTAAGTTGACGAACGACAGATGGTCAAGTAGCACCTCATGTGTAATAACTCAGCAGGTCTGGCCAATGGTGGACTTGACGATCAGATCAGTGTGGTTGTTGGAATGATTACGGGACACTGTCTCATAGGCAGGCATGCAGGTTGACTTGGTTTCTTTTCACATGACTACTGTCGTAGTTGCGAAGACAAAGAGGAGGAGACAGTACTTCATCTTATTTGCACCTGCCCTCGTATGGCACGAGACAGACTAAAATTTCTAGGGGCACCTCTCTTTCATGACCTGGCGAACCTTAGCAGGATGGATGTCGGGAGTATCCAGTGTTTGAAGGAGGATAAATAAAGGATAAATAGTTAAATAGTGATATGCCTACCGACCTTCTTGTGTCTCTGCCTGGTCCTAGCGGACTGCCACCTAAACATAACCTAACCTATCCGTTTTTGGCTCCACTATAGCAGAGAACGGAACGAGTGTAAAATTTCGAACAAAAACAAACAAATAGTTATTTGTGTATCAAGAGCGCAAAGTGCCAGTTTGTCACGCGAGAAAGGAAATTGCTGGCCGACGGGACGGAGGCCAGCAACCTTTCGAGCGTGACAAACAACTTTGCGGACGTGTTTCACACTTTATTTTTCCTACAATCATTTAAAAAAATATAATAAAAAGATAATTTTGTAGTAAAATTTACTATACTGACAATACGATTTTATTTTAGGACCGACATTTTGTTCAATCGAGTAGTCAAAGATTTTTTTTATTTTTCATAAAGAAAAACAAAAATTTGGTTTGATGTTTTATACAAACATTAGTCTTTCTTTAAATTTAGCGTGCGGTTTCAAGTTTTGTCACACGTTTCTAAGAGAAACGTGTGACAAAGTAATTTGTTTATTAACTGTCAAAAAAACAGACACTTTGGGCTTTGAAAACAGAGAAAAAAAGCCTGCTTTTCACGGCGATTGTAGGAAAAAAATATTATTACGAGTACAAACAAAAACGAAAACGAAAAAAAAGAAAAATACAAAAATAAATGTTTTGCAATATTTTGCTCGTCTGATTTTGTTAGATACAAACAAAACGAAACGAGCAAAAAGAAAGATACAAATTTGTTTGTTTTCGTACAATTTTTGTATTACTCGCGAGTAACCATAGTTTTTCGTAAATTTTTTTTTGTTTTGGTTAGTTTGTGTTTTATCTTTAACGGTAAAGGTGTTATAAAACTTGAACAGGGTTATTAGAAGTACTTTGTAATTAAGGTAAGTGATACAATATATATTTATTATTGAATAATATATACTTATGATCAATTAGATCTATAAAATTTAATATTATTATTTTTAATTCAATTATTATAATGTAATGGTAGTAGTAGCTACTTTTTCGTTTTCATTTTTGCAGTAATTCTGTGGATTTTTATAAAATCTAGTTATCTGCAAAAAAATGATTTTTGGGAAAACGCATTTAAAACAAAAATGACAATTCAAATATTTTGAAATACTTATTTATTTTGTTGGTATTATCAAATTAACAAGATGGCGGAAATCAGCTTATATAAACATATTATAAATAAAAATAGTTTTATTATGCTGTAAAATTAAAATATATCAGAAATTCCGTTTTGGTTAACTACACTTACCATTTTATTTAATAAAAATAATTTTTTTTTGTAGCAGTTATTTACTTTCAATAATTTTTTTTGGGAAATTCGGAAAATTTGGAACAGTTATCTGAAAATTTATACAATTTTAAGGTAATTTCCATTCATAACTCAAAAATGTCAAAAATGCAGTTAACTAGTTTTTATAAAAAACCACAGAATTAACGATTCTTAATAAAATGTTAATAAAATGTTAAAAGCTAATTTTCCAACTACATTGATACTATGAATGCGCAGAATGCGACTTTTTATTGGTCCAACTGCTAGTGACGCTAGCTAAGCGTTTTAAGCGTTTAAATTATTTTATTGGCACAATAATTTAACATAGGGGTATTATTTAATAATTTAATTTAAAAGGTCTTTAGTTAGCTAACCAATTTTGAAAAATAATCAGACATTATTTGTTGCAGTTATAATTATTTTATGTTTGTACATATTGTATTTTAATTTTTTGAAATTGATAATTCGCTGTATTCAATTTTTTTTTCGAGTCTTTCAAGAGTTCGTATTTTGATTTTAGGTTTTAAAATGGATCCGCAAGAAATAACTAATAAAATAAAAGAAAAAGTTTACAGAATCGCGTCTAAAAGGAAAACCCGGAGTAAGGCATGGGAGATATTCGGGGAAATTATTACTGATACGCACGAAATTATTGCAAACTTCGTAGCATGTCGATCGTGCTTTACAGTTTTGAGGCACTACGGCAATACAACCACAAAACTTATTCAACATTCTTGTGTGCAAGAAACTCTACCTTCATCATCACGAAAAATAAAAATTGAAAAATTCGACCAAAAACTAGTACTAAATAAATGCACTAATTTTTGTATTCAAGATCTTAGGCCATTTTCGATCGTAAATGGAAATGGATTTCAAGAGTTGATCGAAACGTGCATTAAAATGGGAGCTAAATACGGCGAGCATATAGACGTTAAAAGTATGCTTCCTGATCCTACAACAATTACTAATAGCTTAGATGATTTAATGAAGAGAGTAAAAGAATTAATTACCCATGAATTGGCAGATAGTTTAAAATTAGCTGTGACGACGGATCTGTGGAGCGATGATTATAAAAGGAAATCTTATGTCAGTGTAACAGCACATTTCATTAAAAATAACTTACTTCGCGAAATAGTATTAGCGATGCGGGAAATGTTGGGCCCTGCAACTGCCGAAAATTTGCATGAAATTCTGACTGATGTTTTGAACGAATACAATTTAACGGACTTGCATAACATAACTTTTGTTACTGATAGAGGATCTAATATCGTTAAAGCTTTAGAATCTTATGAAAGATATAATTGCATGGATCATCTATATAATAATGTTCTTGTGAAGGCGAGCAGCGAAATTACTGAAGTAGCATCATTTTATAATGCTGGTAAAAAATTAGTCGCATTTTTTAAAAAATCAAATAATTTACTATCAAAACTAAAAACCACTTTAAAATCTGAATGTTCCACAAGGTGGAATTCTAAATTCGAAATGTGCGATTCAATTAATAAAAATATTAACGATATCACATTAATCCTTCAGAGCAAAAACATAACTCATTTAATAAACGGCATCAACACTCATTTACTGAATGAAATGGTAGAATTTCTAAGACCCTTCAAGTCATTCTCCATTCAATTACAAGCGACACAAAAACCAACATTATATTTAGTATTGCCATTTTACAATAGTTTAAAAAAAAATTGTTTAACTCAAAATACGGATAGTAATATTCTAAAAAAATTTAAGTCACGATTAATCGGATTTTTGAGGAAATAATTGAACCCAATATTAAAATTATTCATAAAACCGCTACTTTTTTGTATCCTATTTGTAAAGATATGAAACTTTTAGGCCAATCGGAAAAAAATGACATTTACCTATATATAAAAAATAATGTCTCTTCGGGTGAGATAGAGGTAGAAGCTTCCGATTCTGGGACACTTTCTTCAGTTTTTGATGATTTTTATAACAATGCTAATGATTCAGGCTCAGGTCAGATTTCCAATTCCGTAAAAGCAGAAATTACAAAATATTTAAATATGCCAATTCCAAATACTGACATCGACATGTTGGATTGGTGGGCTGAACACAAGACGTCATTTAAACATCTGTACAAACTCAGTAATATAATTAATTGTATTCCAGCAACATCTGCCGCTTCTGAGCGTGTGTTTTCATCGGGTGGTAATATTATTACTGTGAAAAGAAATAGGTTAAATTCCAACAAAGTTGATAATTTAGTTGTGATTAACTCGTTTTACAAAACATGTGGGAATTTTCAGCAATAGGAGACTTAATGTGCAATCTTGGCTTACACCAAGAGCCAAATTTGAATTTAATTAAATATTTAATTAAATATTTAAGATTTTTAGATTTAATTGAATTCTTTTTTAATTTATTGAATTGATTTATTTTTAATTTACCGAACTGAATTTATTTATTTTTGTATTCTTTATTTTAGCTGTAAGTTATTTTGTAAGTGTTAATATTTAAAATTGAATTCAAATTGTTAATAATATATTATAATTGTTAATAATATATTATATGTTATAATCAAATTGTGTTAATCAATAGTATACATAATCTATGGTATAATTAATCGATATAATTAAACCAGTCACACACAAACACATACACACATACATACATACACACACTCACACACACACACACACACACACACACACACACACACACACACACACACACACACACACACACACACACACACACACACACACACACACACACACACACACACACACACAAACACACACACACACACACACACACACACACACACACATGTTGAACAATGTTTCCCATAAAATATTTCCGAAAAATTCCGGTTAAATTCATTGAAATTTTTGCGAGTAAACAAAATAAGCAAACAAAATGAAACGAAAAAACATCAAAAACGAGCAAACTTAAACAAAATAAATTTTATTTTTTGCGAAAACGAACAAAACGAAAAATCAGAAAAGTTTTTTCGAACATACTCGAGTTTGCTCGTTCCAATCTCTGAGACCAACAAAGGACTCTCTCTCTGTGTCTTCTATACAGCCCAGATGGTTTAACCAATCGAACTGAAACTTCACATTTACGTTTTTTCCACAAATTAAGTTCCAGTCAATTTTAGTGAAAATCGGTCCGGGAATAAAAAAATTTATTTTGCAAATATGTTAAAAAATATATGATTTACAGATGGACTAAAAAATATTAAATTTGTAAGAAATTTGATGCAATGACCAATAACAATTCAATAGCATGAATCTAAAAAATATGCATTAGACATGCCTCTATCTTATCTAGCCACAATATAAAAGCGAGCCATGAAGTTTACTTTTGTGTGTACCATTGACGACCAAATTTGTCATTTTCGATTCAAAAATCTCCGTATTTCTCGAAAATTAATGTATTTCCAGTATCAGACAAAAAATGTATGAGGCGGGAAAATTTGCAAGAAAATTATTGCATAATTCATGACAATCAATGTCAAAAATTCGGACAAATAAATATCAAGATTTCGGGCACAGTCTACATAAGTTTCGAAAAATTCACTGTTCGTAAAGAAAGTCGTGTGTTGGACACACCTCAAATTTTTATCATGCAATTCTGTGTCCTATTAATTCTAATATTAAGAGTTCTTTTGTGATTATGGTTTAAAATAAAAAGAATCGAAGTAGAATTTATTTAAATTTGTGTTCCAACAACTTTGTTATTTTATACCGTGCCAGAATTAAACTCGGTATGTACAAAAAACCGGAAATCGGGGTTTTCTTTTAGAAATCACCTTAATTAAATAATTTATCTTTAATTTTACCTAGCGCCCGCTATCAACAAAATTCCAATGCTTAATTTCTCGAATAATAAGAGTTTTTAAATAAGAGTTTACCACATTACTTAATAAATTTAACGCAATTAAAACGACATCAAGATCATCGGCTTAGGCAAACTTATTATATTTTCAGTGAAATGTAACTAAATTGCATTCTAAGAAGCAAATAATTTGTTAATTTTGTAGGCAATATTTCAATGTAATACACAAAAGTACATTGCTAGTAAGAATGAGAAAACCGGGTGAACGTTTTACTGTAATTGATTAGAAGGAAATCAAAGAAAGAAATGGGTTACTCCTTTATAATTGTGCTGATGATATGAAAAGTAGGATACAAATGACATAAGCTAGGTTAGACTTGATGAGTGCAGAGTCAAGCAACAGCTAGTGTTGCAAAAACTTTAAAATTAAAATCGCCGGTGATTATTGTGTAGCGAGATCTGATTTATAGTTGGGTATGATGATGATTTGCGAGTAATTCCTGATTTCGTTATCATCGCATTTTCTTTATAGGAGACAATTTAAAAACGAATTCACAACAAAAAGTATGTTTTCTGGCGAAACTGTTCCAGACAATTACTTTTTTAATTTTGGATATTACCTATGAAGAAGAATAGACGAATCAGTAATAATGAAGTTTCTATAAAAATGGGCTATTTGCGCCTCCACCCATTTCGGCCGACAATGTAGGTTTAGTTATCTTTCAAATGACTCTCAAAATTTTAAAATTGGTTAAGCCATTAATATTGTGCAGACATTTAAAGTTGTATACGTTTCAACACAAACACCAACATTTTTATAGAGCGGAGAGCTTGGGAGGCAAAATAAAAAATTCAAGTCAAATAATTTTTAGTTGTCTATCGAATTAAACTGATTAATCCTTGTGTTCATTGTGCCTAGAAAAAAACTACCTCCAGTCTCTAATGGTTCTCACGGATTTATAATTTTTAGTTCAAGTGGATACATTTAAAAAACTGAGAAATTCCTCCCTAAACAAAAATTCAAAAAGAATAAGAGAAAAGTCAAATATTATTTTCAATAATAGAATTTGTGTTAGACATATGAACACAATCAATAAATAATTTTCGTTCAGTTGATAATTTTGTAACTAACAGTACAAAATCGATATGTGACAAAACTAATTCGGCGATAGGTAACTCGGCACCATTGAACGGTCTACTCGGCGACGGCCAACTCAGCAATTGCCAACTCGGCGACGGTCGGCTCGACGTTCAACTTGGCTATGGTATAAAACTTCAAAAAATTAGTGGAAGTTACAATAAATTTGTTTGGGCAAATCAACATTTTCTGACGTAATTCTAAAACAGAGAGATGGTAAAAGAAATAGAAAAAATCAAAACTGGAAAAGGAAAATGAAGATCCTCTTGGGTTACTTAGAAAAGATTCTGGCATTTTTTCCTATTGGTAATGATGGTAAAAATGCCAAGTAATTTTTCCATAGGAGTTGTCGTCGATTAAACCATCACAGAATATATCATTGCCGAGACAACTGTTGCCGAGTTGTCTACGGTGAGCCGCGAGTTGATATCGTCATGTTGACCGTCACGTGTAATTTATGACGTGTAATTGCTAATTTATGTATTATGCATTATTAGATAAATTAGAGCTAAAAAAAAAAATTGCGAGAAGTTTGTGGTTTTAAAGTTTATTGTGAAAACACACTTACTTAAATCCACTTTAGCTCTAGTCACCCGGGTGACCTGCAGTAGGCTAAAGAGATGCACCTTAAATAACCATAAATATTTTTTTTTTTATAAATCAGTACAGATCTGTCAGTTCTAAGATGCTACCAAAGGATTATAATCTAACTTTAAAATTAAACTAATTATAGCAAACAAAACTCGAAAACAACACCCGGGTGACTCGTTAAAGATACAAGGATTAAAGTGGAAAAAACAAATCGACGGTACTTTAATCGAACAGCACAAACGGCGTTGCGGAAATTTTTCACGAGACATGATTCAAAATTTCAATAAAGGCAAAACAAATTAATTAGCTTTAGTTTCTACAAGTTCTGGTCAGATGGTAGTAAATTAAATGACGCGAATAAATTTCCAAAATTAAAATAGATTTTTAGAAATTGTTAAAATTAAATTAAAACGTTTGAATTTACCCTGACTTTAATGTATGGGGTTCAATACCCCTATTATCATTAGAAAAAATTAACCTTACAATTTTCCTGAAACATCTAAAGAGAATAATTTTTATAATAATTGATTCTGTAAACAAATCCAGTCAGTATAGTTGATTTATTGTTTTACTTACCATTTGTCTTGGCTGCGAGTAGAATATGAATATTAAAATATTCAGACGAGTTTCTGCAAAAAACAAAAAAATAAAAGGATTATTAAGAAATAATGATCAATTCTACTAAATAAAACGAATCAATAAGCCACTTTACTATTGCACAGTTTGTTTTAAGGCAGATACTAATTTTACAAATGGAAATTGGGAGGAATGAGAAAAATATTATTTGAGAATTAAAATCTACCGAAAATTTTATTTGTTAACTGAATCTATCGAAAATAGGAAACGAAAATTAATTCCAGACCACCGCCATATTTCTGAGCTTGGATAAAATTAATTACTTAATTATAACCGGTTAATTGAAAAATTACAACTCACTCGCAAAATGAGAATCATTAACATACAATGATCAATACAATATAGCATAGAAAAAAGCTATGGAGAAAAGCTCTCGTAAAGCAAATACTAACAATTAATAAATCCATATCAAAAATACATCTGTAAATAACGAAAATCTTACAAATTTTAATATATGTAGAAAAATTACAGTTGGGCGAGTAAATTACACTGTGTAAATTACACTGTGTAATTTACACAATTTTTTACACGCAAAAAGTGTGTAATTTACACAGGGCTATTTTGTTTATACATTATTTACGTAAAAAATTGAAACTTTATATTTTAACAACACTGTGTCTTATCAAATTTATTTACTGTACTTTCGCCGTCACACACGATTCACATGTTATTTTTAACTGTGCAAAATTATTTGTTTAAATTTTTTGTTATTGTCATGTAAAATTTTTTCTAACACAATATATGTTTAAATGAATTGAAAATTTGTTTAATGTGTCTATGGCTCAATCAGAAGCTGCGAAAGCTTCATTGTATGTATAGTCAAATCATTCTTAAAATCAAATAAGAGACAGAAATTATATAGATAGTTTGATCGTTTCATTGAAGTCATGCCTTAGCCGTAAGAAATTTAACAATGAGCCGCACTAATGTTGGCATAGAATAGGTTGTTTTTAATTTTTGTTTCTGCTACATAATTGGCGTTCTCTTTGTTTATTAAAGTCTTTGTCAATTTAGGAATACAATGGAACTTCCACAGACGACCACCCCTCGAAAAAGATCACCTCTTAAAAATACCATTTTATTATAAAACAACTTCTCTGTATAGTAAAATCTAGAATTTTTAAATTTTATTTCTCGAGAGATTTTATTTCATTACTTTCGGGAATTCTTGTTTCTCGAGAAATAATGTTTTTTTAAACGGGAATTAGAAAATCGAGTTTAATTCCAATTTTCCCGACTCTAATTTCAATTTCTTATGATATTAATTTTTGCGACCTTGTTTCGTTGCCTCTAACTAGAGAATACAAATTCGATTAAGATTACCCGATTAATCAGATTTAATTTTGCTCGAAATTTTATCTCAACGATGATTGGTTGCTTCTTAGCACTTTGGTAGATCTAAGGTATTCATCGCCATTCATTGCCGTCATCCGTATTCTCTTTAAAACTTTGATATTCCCTATTGTTAGTTTGTCTCCAGTCTTGTTTTAGGGCTTTGTTTAGCTCATTTATTGTATTGGTTCGTTGACATTTTGATTTCAACAATTGTATGAGTGTAGGAGTAGAATTGAGTAAGTATAGGACCGGCCATCTTAATTTTGATTAGCTTTCGCCTAATTATGTATTTAATGTATTTCATCGAAATATGCTTAAAAACAATCAAAAGTCGATTATTTGCATACTATACGTAACACCCGTTAAAGTAAAAAAATCTCATTTTATTTTGTACCAACATCTAAAAAATAAAAGTTCGATGAAACCGTAATCTGACATCATTTGATTAAGGAATCAATTTTGTTTTAAGTTCATGTTTAGTCGATACTAAATTTGAAATAAAAACTTAAAATTATTCAAATCAAAGTAGAATTAATGAAAACATAGAATGGAAATTATATATCTCCTAAACAAGACCGTTTAGGTGCATGTTTCACTAACCCTATAGAGAGTATAGGACCGGCCATCTTAATCAAGTGGCCTGGACGTAAATTTTATATTTTATTTTTGCTAAAAAGCAGTGGAAGGCCACTCTATCTACATACAGGTCTGCCAGCAATAACAACAAAAAGACATTTTCCGTACTATCTGAGACTTTTCAAATTACTCGAGGTCCCATCAGTCAGCGACACGGGTGCCTCAAATCTGCCGAACGCGATTATGGCAGACCCTGAGAGTGAGTAGAGAGGGCTTTGGATCATAATTTTGTAACTTTTGTGAATTTTGAAATACATATTGTGAATCAACGTAATCGCAACAAAAATGCTCTGATTACTCTTTGGCCTGTACTTCAACTCAAAATTAATGATGACAAAACTTTCCGTTATTTCCCCGAAAACTCTCGAATTCTCGAGAAATGAAGTTCACTGGGAAACAAAATTCTCGTTTTTTTTGGAAATGGCATTTCTCGGGAAATTGTAATCTCAGTGGGTATTTTTTCGAATGTTTAAGTGAACATCTGATTTGTAAGTTTAGTGTCCAATAATCATTTGGACTAAAAAGATTGTGAATTTATTTTCGGTTAGCATATTTCGCTTTTAGCATATACTGGTAAAAATGAAATTTTTAAAGTTAGGAGATAGAATAAAGGTAATCGAAGATGCCGCACATGGAATTTCGCAAAGAAAATTGGTTGAGATACATGGTTGTGGTAAAACACAGATTGTCAATATTTTAAACAACAAAGATGTGGATTAAGAGCGAAAAGGTATGCCAATGCCAACGAAAATACAAAGCGGTACTCATGCGCACGAGCAAAAAAGTTGCCGGTTAGTGGGCCAATGCCAAAAGAAAGTCATTTCATTTACGAAAATTTTAAAAAAGATAATTTTGTAGATGGTAACGGTTGGTTCAATACATTTTGCAGTACAAATGCAAAAGGGTTTAGAGCCTCGAGTGGTGAAAGTGTATCTTTCAATGATTGAAGGTTATGAACCAAAAGATATCTGTAATCTCGACGAAACCAAGATATTTTATAGAGAGCTGCTTACTAAATCATTTGTCGTGTCCAAAAAAATGTAAGCAGCAAAACACCGTACTGATGTATGTCAATGTCATTGGGCAAAAAGAGAACCCCTTGTAATTAACACGTCAAACGGCCAATATTTTGTAACCTGAGGCATGAAAAATTATTTTATGTGGACAATGCAGCAAATCATTCTTAATTTATTATTTGTACCGTAAAATTCCACCAGCATTTCTCAATCGCTTGATCAGTGTCTGATTATGTAATGAAAGGTTGGCAAAACGTCAGCGAAAAAAAGTTGATAAATATTTCACATAATGTACTATCGACTTCCAATATTAACATAAACTTAAATGAAAATATAGACCTACAAAATGATGTAATCTCTATCGGTAATTGCGGAAATTTAGAATTCGATTTTGGAATCGACTGGCGGCCGAACTATTAAATATGGATCAAAATGTTTGTGCAACAATTAATTGGAGGGAGGGGGAAATCGATGAAGAATCCGATACTGTAGCAGTAGAACCGACCCCTGTGAATAAGAGCTTGGAAGCATTAACGGGTCTTAGACAATTGGCCCTTAATTTAGGGAATGGAAAGTTGTTAAACCATTTTTTATGAGTGTGAACGAATTCTACAAATATAGGAATCATAAAGCATAAAGTCAGTTCATCAAGGCAAACAACTTTCACGTAAATTCTTTAACTGCTCATGTTTTATTACTTTGACTGTTTAATTTATTTTATCTTAAACGTTTTTTTTTTGTTTTTCTCTAAAGCGACCACCTCGTGAAAAAAACATTTCTCTCTGGTACGTAAGGTGGTCGGCTTAAGGAAGTTTCACTGTATTAGGATGTTGTGAGAAAACTATGGAATTGGTAAATCTGCTGTTCGAAATTGTTCATCAGCAAGAGAAAGTGTTTTATATTAACTGCGAACTTCGGAACAAAGTTTACAACGAGTAAATTGTTTCATAGAAGTGAATAACTTTCGAATTAATCAGCCTTAAGATTGTTTTACAATATGCTGATGTACTCGTACAGAACTACTTGAAACTGAAATATCGATGTCAACTGAGAATTTTCATGAATATACAGCTTCAGTATTTAGGTTAGGCAATCTATTAATTGTCCTGGTTATTTATAGATCTATAGAATTTTTTAGATGTTTAAAATTATGAAATGAAATAAAAAAATAAAATTTTGGGTATTGGCTTTACTGGAAAGATAATTTTATGCCGTAAGTGTTTAAATATGATTTCGAGTATATGGGAGCCACGGTAGGCTGGAATATAGCTGGTGGTCCAACTTTTGACCACTTTTTGGAGCCCCTCGGGCCGTATATTTTCGACCTCTTTTTGGAGCCCGGCCGTATATGTTCGACCAGTTTATGGAGCCCCTCAGGCCGACTTCACATATCTACATTGAAAATAATCCAAAGTAAACCACACAATCTTGGACGCGACACTGTGAGAAAAATACGTGAAATCGCAAATTCTTTATATGGGATCGGCAGTCATGTTTCAATTTTATGATTTTTAAATTGTAAGTGTGAATATTTTCAAATTTTTGTCTTTATTCTGTAATAAAATATTTTTATTAAAAATCTTTATTTTAAAATTCATTTTGAGGAACAAGAAATTTGTAGATTGTCATACTTAAACATATTTTGGAAGAAAACCAAATGAGACGATCTGCTGATTTTTTAATATGTCTAATAGAACTAAATGTGGGAATAGATAAAAAAAATAAAAGATGGACATGAGAGAACATTCAAAAAGAATGTTTTAGCGGCCATTTTTAAAAAGAAAAAATGAAAGATAATTATTTTATAAGCCCTATTTAGTTATCTTTAAAAAAGGCCTAATTTTATAATTTTCGGATAATTATCATTTTTTTCCATAACAATAAATAAAACACCAAGTGCATGAATTTTTTTAATGAACCAAATTATGTCGCATACATTTTTTTTCTATAATTAGTGCTACACATTCAAAACATAAAAATCATAAAATTAAAACATGACTTCCAAAAAAATGTGATTTAACGATATTTATTATTATATTTGGTATTATCTGAAACGAAAGATGAAACAACCTGATGAGAAGATTAATTTTTTCATAATCATAAGCCCATCAGTTCGAAACTGGATTAAATTCTCTTACATTTTTCGGAAATATTAACTTTAAATAAATTAACAAATTTACAAATGCGAAACAACTAATAGATTTCTGTCACATTTCAAATCTAAAAGATCTCACTCATTATAAATTTCTTACAGAATACTACAATGCCTAAATTTAGAGTTTAAGCTATTGAAATGATTATGTCTAAATTCTAAATTATAAATCCTTAAGGAATCGCACCACTATCAAATATATATTTATTGTTTTTGCAATTTTTAAATAAGTTAAAAAGAGACTGTAATTCACGCTTAGCGCCATTAAAATTGGTACCGTTGTCGCTCACTATTTCAGCTGGAGTTCCTCTGCAGCTGACGAATCGCCGTAGACTGGCTATGTATGCTTCAGCGGACATATCAGATACCAGCTCAATATGAACCGCCTTCGTCGTAAAGCAAATGAAAAGAGCGATGTATCCCTTGGAGATAGGGCATTTCGTTCGTCCGTGTTTTGTCTTCAATTGGATGGGGCCAGCATAATCCACTCCGGTAGTAATAAATGGACGGCTGGCGGTCAAACGTTGTTTCGGCAAGTTCCCCATTTGTTGAGTGGTGATGAACTGTTTTCGACGGATACACACTACACATTTGTTGGAGACGTGGCGAATTACACTGCGGCCATTAATAATCCAAAATTTCTGTTTTACCAAACTGGATCATAAGGAAGGGCCTGAATGTAGGTTAGCCTGATGAGCGCCTTCTACAATAAGAAAGGTCAGCCGATGATTTTTTGGCAGTATAATCGAATGCTTAACATCATAAGCTGATTCGAGATGTTCTAACCAACCACCCACTCTCAGGATTCCATCATGGTCCACAAACGGAGACATTGAGATTAGACTGCTCTTTTTGTCAATAAATTTGTTCAGGCAGCGAATTTGGGTTAATGCCCCGCGTTGCGCAATCCGCTGGATTATCCCTTGAAATGAAGTGTCCCCAATGAGTTCGTGACAGGATAGCCAGGATTTCGGAAGTGCGGTTTCCAACAAATATTTTCCATCTTCGAGATAAATCAGATAACCAAGCCAGAACTATTTTTGAATCAGTCCAAGCGTACATGTGGTGCTTACGGTCCTGAAAAATGGTCGATCTCTCTCTCTCTCATTGAAATTGTAACAGGCGACATCCAACTATTTTGTGTTCTTTATCAGATATTAGTTAAATATTTTATGTTTGTATCTGATATTGATTCTGTGTCGTATTTTATCGTGATGGGATTTTGTATTTTATCAGAAATAGGTTAGCCTACAGTGTCAATATTTTGGGTTTATGGTAATGCTTTGTTATGTTTATAGGTGTTTGGGAATTCTTTGTTATATGTACCGGGTAATTATTATGTCCAGTTAATTGTACTTCGTGTGTGTATGACAAATTCCGGGTATGAGATACGTCGGTGGTTAGCTTAACTTAATATAGATTTAATGTAGTTATATGGGGACGATGGTTTGGAGCTTGTATAGTCACTTGGCGCTTACCGCTGGTAGGTGCTATGACCCAAGTGATATATTTAAGCGTGGAGAGTTTAAATGTTAGTTGTGAGAAAGATGAGATCTTATAAGTGTGAAAGATTATTCAGCGGGTATAAATACTGCCATATTTCTTTCTTCCACAATTACTCAATCTCACCGGTACCCAGATGTTAGTATTTTGTGTTATCTATACTTACCAAATACTGCGGATTGTTGAACTCAGTTTTAAAACTTTAGTTGATTTTTGATTATTATTTATTCACAGTGTTACAATTTTAAGATTTGATTTATTCTTTTATGTGTTTAATATTGATTACAGATTATTCTTTACAGCTGATGGACCGATTGGCCTTATACTTTTACTGATTTTAATATTCACAACTGATTTTACCACTCAACTTATGATTTTTCACTGCCCTTCTTTACTTCTGATTACACTGTGATCCTATTTACAATTTTATGTCTTTATATATTACAATTTAATCTTCCTGTTTACAATGTTTACAGAAGATACGGAAATCTTTTTTTGTTGAAGCTGTGGAAATCTTTTTGTTGAAGATGCGGAAATCTTTTTTTTTGTTTAACACGCGGAACTTTACAAATTTTATATATATAAAATATTTACGGAAATATTTTCAATGTTAATATTTTTCAATGTCATACATTATTTATTTTAATTCCCCTAAATGGCATTTCAAAAAGAAATTAAGGTTTTTCTTTTATTTGTATGTAATTTTTACTTAGACTACTTTCGGGCGCAAAGATTATTGGTGTCAAATTCTTTACTTTATTTTTCTGTGTTAAACGAAACGTGCCAATTTGTTATTGTAATTATTATGCAAATTTGTTTGTTTTTCTTTCTGTGTTACCAAAGTGTGTTATTTTGTTACATTTGTATATCAACATCATCGGTCCCAGCTATGAATGCGATGGATGGCACAACACAACCAAGCGGATCAAAAAATTTTGAAATTTCTGATAGTAGTTTGCGTTTTGTCGAAGTTTCACTTGATGATTGAGTAGTAATATGGAAACAAAAGATGTTTTTAGTTGGACTCCAACGTAATCCAAGAGTTTTAACGGTCATAGTTTCATCCTGAAAATCAAGTATGAAAGGATCCTTTATTGCATCCGGAATATTATGCAGAAATTGCGGCGAATTTGATTTCCATTTTCTCAAATGAAGGCGAGCTCACCAAGGACTCCCGTCAGCCCTTCAAAACATCGCGTTGCCGCCGCGACTGTAAAAATCTCGCTTGATAATTTTAGCAGCTTCAGGTGACTCTTCTTCATTATCTTCTGCGATGCGATGTAGTGTGCGAATTACCAGGAATGGATGCACCATAAGTCACTGTTCTTAAGGGATATGTCTGAATTTGTTTTAATGGATTAGCCCTCCATACCATTAGCTGAAAATTGTCATCAGGCGGAGCAATTAATATCTGCCGATACATTTTTTCCACATCGGCGGAGAAAACTATCGCGTGTTGCCGAAAACGAATGATAATTGTACCAATATCATCTTGTACGGTCGGTCCAATCAGTAATGCATCGTTTAACGACACTCCTGAAGATAATTTACATGAGCCATCAAACACGACTCGCAACTTTGTCGTCGTACTATCCAGACCTTCATTTCTCTCGAATCTGCGTTCCATGTTAAGGAGCCTTTTCACAGCAGAAGTACGAGAATGGCCCAACACTGGTTGGGGCGATTTAAATGAAAGCCGGACACTGTATCTGCCCTCCTCGTTTCGCTGGACCGAATTGAGGATCAAAGATTCACACTTTTGGTCATCAGGTGAAAGAATTTCAGCTGATGGAGGCTCCTCCAATTCCCAAAATTGCTGAACAATATATGAGCAACGTCGTCATCCGTCGCGACTGCTGAGAAACATCTTGCAGGTGGACCATCTCGTTGTGGAGCCAGCAATATCCATCCAAACCGTGTAGACTGGGCGTGCGTATGATTATTAATTACAACTTTGTCCGGATTGAGTAAATCAAAAACTATATCAACACCTAATAATAGTTCGATTTCTCTGGACTTGCCGTAGGAGGGATCCACAATATTTAGGGCAGATATTTGGCTGACATCTCCAATAGAATCCGACGGGTAAGCTGACAGCAGTTTAGGCAATATAAATGTTTTTAATTCGATGTAATCAGAGTTGAACCTTGAAGATATTTCGAAGTTAATTAGACCCTTTGAAGTAGCAGAGGCAGAGCCAGTTAAGCCATTTACAGTGATCGAAGAATGGCTTCAAACAAGTCCCAGGCGTTGAACTAACTTGTCGCTAATAAATGAGCATTGTGATCCAGAATCGAGCAATGCGTTTACCAGAATAGTCGCGGATTTTAACAAGCGCTGTTGGTAACAGTGAGATACTCGGGTTAATTATTTTGTGATCGCTGTAGTGGCTAAAGCGTTAACTTGCGGTGGAACTTTGGATGGTGAAGTTTTTTGCATCGAATTCAATTGTTTTTCAGGCGAAGCATGATATTGATCAATGATAGCTGACGATGTCGATGGAGTCGGTCGTACTGACGAATGTGGTTGGGTCGGATCTAGTGTGTCAATATGAAACATGGTGTGATGGAACTGGTTACACTTTCTACATTTATTTGGAGAATGACATGCGTTAGCAGCATGTCCCTGCTTGAGACAGTTTTGGCACGCAGATAATTGTGTTACAACCGATTGCCGACTTTGGATGTCCAAAGCATGAAACTTAAAACATCTATGAATTGCATCCTTCTGGTTGCAGTAACTTCGTCTATGCCTCTTTGCAATTTGCATCAGTTTCTAATAAGTTCCTGATTAAGGAGGCCGACCCGTCTGTTAACAATCGTTTGAGAAGCTTCAACTTAGTGACATTCGAAAGAGATCGTTATTGTGAATTTATGAGGTGTACGAATCCTTAAAAGGTGGCCAGTATTTATACACGCCGTCAAACTTTTCTATTTGTACTTCTGGCAATTTGACTCGATTTTGATTCACGAAGGTCCTCTCGGTAAGTTGATTTGTTGTCGCGTTCAATCCTTCAAAGAAAGCCCTTTGTTGGGGAACACAAACAGGTTGCTTTCAAGAGTTCGAAAGTCTTTATATAATTCATCGAGTCTTCCAATGCGGATTTGAATTGCCTCCGGGGAGGTAGTTTCAGTTATTTTTGCGGCCCAATTTTGCAATCGTAATACCGACGTGATTATAACGCCTCGAGCTTGAATGATTTCATCTGCCATTTAAACACTCACTTTTAGAATATCCGCGCACAAACTCGAATGATAAAACAACGTGATTATTATACGGATAATTATTAAAAATTATTAAATTATTATACGGTTGTTTTATATAATTACCTCGTATTTATCCTTTTGACTAGGGTTACTCAAGAAATCCGGCTCGAAGGACCATAAAGAAACGCCAGGATTTCTTACGATAACACAATAAAACAATATATTATACGTATATAAAACAATATATACGCATATATTTTGTGGTGTATTTGTCGCCTGAACAAACATTTTCAAAGATAATCTCGCAAGTATTATCGCAGGTACTATTATCGAGGAGATGAGACAATATTTTCCAATTTCGACTAATCTCGACGTTCACAAAAAAAAAAGAATATGACCGAAAAATTCGAATAAATTTAGAATTCTACAATAATCTTTAAAAATGAAGAAATCTCTAATCTTGAATAATTTGTAAAGTTGTGATAAGCTTGATAATATTGAAAATCACGAATAGTTAATCTCGAAAAATTTATAACATCTATTATATAATATATTACTCAAAAATAAGCTTCATTTGCTACTACGACTTTCTGAATTGAGAGTTCTCGAGACATTACTCGAAATACGAGAGAAATATAATCGACACCCAGAGGTTACCCTAGCAGGTTTAATTAATATTTATTTGGATTACGGTTTGCGCGCTTTCAGCTCTACCATCATCTCCAGGCAACACTTAGAGTAAAATCACAATCTTCCATTTGATGGCAAAGTGACAAATCGAATGTTATTTTTGCCATCAATAAATGTTTGCTAAATTGCTGATTTTTTTTTAAAACATAAGAGAAAATAAGGAAAACAGAACTAGCATACGACACGGAATCAGCTAGCAAAAATTGAACAAGACGCAAAAAATGATTAAGCCTTTTGATTGACTGGCAATCTCCACAGATTACTAAGAGTATTTTAATGTAAGTAAAGAAAGTAAAAAAATAATGTTTTAACTTTTTTAGTTTAAATTATTCCTTAAATGCATTTCGTAACTTGCATTCTTGAACTAATGGAAATGAATATATCAAAAATATGTATATAAATATATTCAGTTTACTTTTCTACTTAAAATTTGAATTTGCATTTCAAACAAAACATCCAATTGAAAAATTGTCTGCAAACATAATGTCATAAACTCATAAGATTACGTCTAAGCACATCAGACACAATAATTGGTTTCATCTACATACAAACATATATACATATAAATAAACTAAATACAAAATTAATTTTTGATGTAAACATCAAAAATATTTTGGCAGTTCAACCACATATAGTCAAATAATACTAAATCATGTTAATTAATTTACTCTAATATGTAATTTCAAAATAAAACAGAAATTAATTTATAAATTAATTTGATAATTGATTTATCTATTTTTCAACCTGTAGAACATAATTATTAATAAAGAGGCTGCGAAAAATGAACAAAAAATTATTTTTGTCTGAACACTGTAAACATCCTGATTTCTAGTAATCTACACTATTTAAACTAAACAAACTAAATTACCTAGTTGAACTAATGAGAAATAAAAATCTCTGCACCGAAACCAATAACTATTAGATAAAATTAATGACCGTTTTTTTTACACTCTCGTACAGATCTATATTTATCTTATATCCAAAACATAACAAAGTTTAGTCCACTTTATATTAATAACAAATCGTATTTTGTATCTGTATACGTATGAGTATTATTTAGTCACAATTCACAACAGATGCCAGTCTAATAAAAATTATAATCATTAAAAAACAGTTAATTAGATGTCTGTAATTGTATTATAAATCGAGTTGTTTATTGAACATGATCTCGGTATTAACTAAAGTTCAATGATTTTTGACCGGTATTTTCAAAATTGGCACCTAAATTACAAAAATAGACACTTATCGTGTTGGTCATTTAGTCAGGTTCTGTGATAAGCTTTTCGGGTCCACTTCAAATTTTATAACAGATGAATTAAACGTTCCTTCTTTTAGAAGTTTCATTTAAAAGTTCTTTAACTAATTTAAAACTTAGGCTGGAAACACAACAAATAAGTTAAAACGTTTTATTTTGGCTGCAAGGCGCTTTAAGTCAAGCAAAAAAAAAATGTTTTGATTAATTTGGCGTTAAATGAATTTTGAAATCCAAACTGAGTTTTCTGAATAACTAAAGATAATAAAGAATCTTCATCATTTTCCATAATGGACCATAACCGTGGAATTACCGCTTCTGTAGACAGAACGCCTTCTTAGCGGTAGACACAAAACCCAGTTCTTATTTCACAATAAACAAAGATGTAAAATACGAGCCTAACAAACTATTTTTGATAATTCAAGTAGTTCAGGAATCATATTGTATTTGCGTTTTAATAATTGAAATTTATCAGAATTCAATGACAGCATGTATTAAAGGAAGTTTGCCAGCCATCAATCCCGGACTACACACTATATACGTCATACCTATTCAGTTGTGCGTTTGGTTTATTTGAGATAAATCCTTTAAGAATCTTAAACTTAAATGTGAGTTTGGGCCCAAATTCCATGTAATTTTTCTAAGTGTATTTTCTTATATTCTGATTATTAAGAAAAAAAATACAAACAACTTTGTTTCTGTGGAGATTTTGGATTTTATATCGAGTTTTGAGAGAAATAATGAAATGTAAGATTTAAAATCAAATTGTAATACATAGCTGACAGACTGCGGTTTGATAAATCCGATTTAGTGAATTTTTCGAGTTAGGTCGCAGAATGTAAATCTTAATTTTAGCTAATCGTTTTCTTTTGCTTACAGTACTTGCACGAGTTTAGCTAAATCGTATAGGGTATAAATTTGCTGCTTTTGTCATTATTCCAACGATACAGAATTTTTATTTTTAATTTTTTTTTTCTACTCATTTCAATTTTTGTTAGCTCGGTAGCTATTTCTTATTGGGTAAACGGCTAGTTTGTCTATTTTAACTTTATTCAGCGTCGTTTTATAGTATATCATCTATATGTACTCGAATGTTCTCCTCTATATTAAACAAAAAAAATTCTTAAATATTTCGTTTTATTCGGCAAAATTTTTTCAAAAAATATCATACTAATTTAGTCTCTGATTGTTTTGTTTTCGTGTTTCATATATAGGTTTTCCAGATTAAATGAAACTTGTTACAAATTAAGAGGAACCCTTTCCAAATTCAAGGAAACTATTTGCAAATTTAGTGAAACTAATTAGATATTAAACGAAACTATTTACAACATTACATTTTGCAATTAGAATGAAACTGTTTAGTAAATTAAATAGAATTACATAGAATTTTATTTGTAAATAAAACTAAAGAAATTTTAATTAAATTAAGATATTTTATAAAATACATAATTGGGTGCGTACCCCATTCGATACGAGTTCACCTTCACCCATTTTACGAAACAAATTAAAATCATTTGAACTTTAGTTTTAACTTCTAAGTCAGCGGCTCTTCTGCTGCTGCTGATGGAAGTGTCATCATATCATAACAGAATTTACGCTCTGTGTAATCACATCTACAAGATTTTGGTTTAGTGCAGAAATTAACAAATCTCGCCCTTTGGATTAAATGTTTGAGAACACTTTTTCTATTAAATTCAACAATGGGGTGTAAAGCGATAGAAACTGGATGTGTGTTTGCTCCTTTATTTCTAACGTTTTATGAATCTAGGCATTATCCATTATAAAATAATAATTGGTACCATCCAAATTTTTAATTAATTCTGAGATGAAACCGCAAAATTTATTTTATAATGGATAATACCCTTATTAAAATTTTTTTTTTTTTTAAAAAAAAAATTTTTTTGAAGCGGAGTGACGTAAGTGATCTTTTTATAATTAATATTATTTTGTACAATTACAAAACACCAACAATTTTCACTTACTTAAAAATATAAAAAAAAAAATAAAAAATAAATAAAACAAAATTTTTATTTTTGAATTTATTTATTTTTATTTATTTAAAATTACAACTAGTTTCGATCTTGTAAAGATCAGCATTGCAAAAATTACCTGTAGATGATCTTTACAAGATCGAAACTAGTTGTAATTTTAAATAAATAAAAATAAATAAATTCAAAAATAAAAATTTTTATTTTTTTTTTATTTTTAAGTAAGTGAAAATTGATGGTGTTTTGTACTTGTACAAAATAATATTAATTATGGATAAAACCCTGATCAGTTAAACCCACTAGAGCGTAACATTTCCACCTCTTCCTGAAGGGAGAATAATACGAGTCGAATAAAACCGGATTAATCGATGTATATCAATTATTCACGGTTTTGCTGAACCCACCCTGAAATTTTACAATATTTATTAAAACATATTTTGAAAATTATGGTTGATTACTTGAAAACAGCGTAGCATACTCTTTCTTGTTCTTGGCACATTCATTGACTCCATTTCAAGACTAGCCAATTTCAATGTAATCCCAAGTTTTCTTAGGCCGTTTTGAATACTTGAGATGTTATTGGATAATAGCCAACGTAGAAGCAGGGTTAGTTTCAACTATCCGTTCAATTTCGGTTAGGTTTCTACGGTTAGTTTTGTTCGTCGATTTCCTCCTTTCTTTTTGACTAATGCGCACTCGTTTTCTATGTAACGACTAATCACAGTTTTAGCAGAGTTAATATTTACTTCGGCAAAATTTACCGCATTTTGGACTTCCTCCCTTGTTCCTCCACAATTTTTACTCTAATTTGAATTAATTAATTAATTCGTGTAATTTCTAATATTCAACCAATCCCAAGATCATATTTATGTGTCTTACCAACATGTGGAAATACTTTAGTATTTACAAATCATTATTAGTATATTACAAAATTTCAGCATGAGCTCAGCAAAACCGTGAAAATTCGATATTCATCGACGCATGTGGTTTTAACCGGCTCGTATTTTTCTCTCTTCAGTAAGAGGCAGAAATGTCACGCTTATAGCGGGTTTAACTGGTCAGCGTATTATCCATTATAAAATAAATTTTGCGGTTTCCTTTCAAAATCAATTTCAAATCTGTATGGTACCAAATATTATATTATAATGGATAATGCCCAGATTCATAAAACAAGAAATAAAGGAGCAAACCCACATCCAGTTTCTATCGCTTTACTCCTCGATGTTAAATCGAATAGAAAAAGCATTCCCAAATATTAAATCAAAAGCTCGAGATTTGTTTATTTCTACAATATCCCAAAATCTTGTCGATGTGATTACACAGAGCGCAAATTCTGTTACAGCCACAGGCTGTTTCAACTTTATTTTGGATTTTGGAGAATCGCTGAGTTGAAGTTTAAATTTTTTCATTTAATTTAATAAAAAGTTTCATTCTAATTGTAAAATATTTCACTTAATTTGGAAATAGTTTCGTTTAATATCTAAATAGCTTTATAATTTAAAATTTGTTTCATTTAATTTGGAAAAGGTTGCCCTTAATTTGCAAAAGGTTTCATTTAATCTGAAAAACCTGTATACCAAAATCAGAGAAAGATGTTCACAGAAAGAAGTAGAATTTGGAATGAGTGCCGTAAAGATCATTTATCGTATGTATATGCAACGCACGATGTTTTTTTTTTCATACTGTTGTGGCATCCATCGATTTTTCCCTTTAAATTAAATTAAAAAGGAAAAATATGAATTTAAAATTTAAAGAACATCAATGCAAATGATTTTAAAACTATCAAGTTACCCTCGCTTATTTTGTTTATCCATTTAATTGGTTTTGACAAAATAAATTGGTTAAATTAAGTAGCTGTGGTGACTAGCTAGATAATTTTAAAATCATTTCCATTCGAAGTAACCTTAGACAAAAGTGTCGCATTTTTTTCTCATCGTACGAAAAAATAATATTAAAAATATTCGATTATTTTGCGGTCTCAACGGTTAAGTATTGCTGCTTTGTTTACTGTTATTTGGCATTTGTTACTTTGGGTTGCTTTTTGTTTCTTCTCGTTTTAGATTTCCAGTAATCGTCGTCCATTTTGCAGCTGGACTAAGCGTTCCTTACCTTTATTTGTAAGTATTGCACATCAATCACGCCCTCACCGTGTTTACGCTTAAGTTTTGATTTTGATTTTAATTACTACCTTGATCAACAAGTTCTCGGAATAACCACCGTGTGGCGCTCCCATTTTACCTGTACTGCCGTACTAAACATGTTTTAGATAACAACAGAAAATCCATTTTGAGAAAATCGACGTTAAAATTACGGGGTCAATGTCCTAACTGTACTCTGTTACGAGACTATTAAAACAGAAGTTGGACAAAGCACATTTGAATACGAATACAATTAGAATGGTCGAATCTCAAACTGTTATGAACTGAAGTATGCTAAAAAATTCTAGACGCAGAAAGAACGTTTAAATATACCATACACAATATTCATGTGTCATTGCAGGATTATTTACAAAAGGCGCCAGCAATGGTTTTTAATCCCATTTAATAATAATATTCATATATGTACATACAGTGTTATTTATGCTAATGAAACAGTTATAAAACATTATTTTCAATATATTTTGAAATGATTATTTGAATAATGGGTTTGCATATCTAATTCAATTGTATTGTAATTTGTGGAATGATGCGAGTAAATCGGGAGGACGGTTTTATTTCATATTTACACCAAAAAAAAAAAAAAATGTGGAACGTTTTTTTTTTTCAAATTGAAAGATTTCGGGATAATGGATAATAAAAATAAAATACATATTGCATCTTGTATGAGTATATATTATATATTGTCTTCTTTTATACACCATGTACATTTTTTTTTTTTAAGTATGCTCATAAATATTTAATATATAAATATTAAATGCATTTTATTTTTATGATGATACACATGTATATTAAAATAAAACGTTTATAAGGGTTGGGATAGTGTGCCAACTGATTAAATCCAGAGATCATTTGAATAATTTTTTGGTCTTTTGTCATATAACCATTCTTGTAAGAGTTGAAAATGTTCTTTACATATTTGTCTATTTTAATTTTGCTGAGCTGTTCACGTATAAACGATAAAATATTTTGTATGACAACATTTTCGAATACCTATCATGTATGTAAACTAAAATATGTTATTTTAAAAAATATGTGGTTTGTATGTGGATGTTTTTTTTGCATGATTAATCACCAATCATGATGTGTGTTTATGTTATTTTTACCAAGTAAATATTTTTTTAATTCTCTACCTGTAGCTATGGTTTACGAGCTGTCACAATTTCCATCGCCTATAATCAATATTAAAATGTAATTTATCATTGACATATTGATTGTGGCTGAATATTTGGTAATCTTTACTAATGAGTTAAATAACTTTCTCGTTTGAAAATGTGCGCAGCTTATTTCGTGCGAACAATAGTTAAGCGAACAATAATTAATATTTAAATAATTATTGAGCCACAATTTTATTTTAGTAATCACTTTTTAATGGTTTTAACTCAGAGGTGGCCTAAACTGATAAATATTAGTATCAGCTACTTTATTCAAATGATTTACATCGAACCTTCGTAACTCTAAGGCCGGCCCTAGACGTTACGTTTAACTGCGCAAAGTTAACTGCACAAGTCAAACGTAGCAAGTCTACTTGACAGTGTATAGGGCGCAAAACTCCGCAGTTTTGAAATATTGTGCAAGTGACTTGTGCAAGACAACACATTTTGACTTTTTCGGTGGCGCAAGTCTATCGACACATCGTTGCGTGTAGGGGAAGTTTGTGCACTTTTTTCAAATTGTTGTTTCTTTTTACATATTTTGAGCTGTCAGCTGTATAATGACGATAAATAATGATAAATAATGATGGAGCGAAAAATAATAGAGAAATTCTTAGACGTCATTGAAATGCAAATAATCTTTTAATAGCACAAAGATGATTTGAATTTACAAGTTTCTGCTATAATTTTCCTCATCTTCAGAGGTACTGTTTCAACAAAGAAATATTGAAAAAACTGAACTGAATTTATAATAATAGTTTGTATTATCTGAAGGCACTGACTTGCACAAGTCAAAACTTGAGCGGTAATCAGCACAGTTTTATTAGCGCATAATCAAACGTTACGTTTAGGGCCGCCCTAAGGCTGTTTCCCAAACCGTTACTTATTTGTGTAGACATACTTATTCAAATAAGTAGTCTGGCGAGGAGATTTATATTCCGTTTCTAACAAGTAAAGCTAAATTCAATTTTCCTGATTGAAGAGTTCCTGAATTCTGAAGCGCTGGTTTCCAATTAATGTTTTTCATTTACAGATGGAAAATTATCGTTAGTTTGAAATTCATCATCGACATTTATCAAATCCCTAATGAGTGTGAAGTTTATGCTAAAAAAAATATCAAAAAATTACACTGTTAAATTAGCTATTTTCCAATTGGAATTTAAATTATATGAAAATTTAAATTTTTTGTAATTTTGGATTTTTCGTACCACCAAACAGATTCTTTTCATCAGAAAACAGGTTCTTTTCATCCTTTTCAGATAGCTGGACCATCTGTTTATATCGTTAACCAAAAGCATCCAATTGTGTTGAAAACATTACTATATTTCAGATAATTTAAAAGTTGACTGAATTTTGATGGTTAAAATAATTATTTAGCGCCGATCCTTGAAATGTCCCGAAGGCCCCGCACATTTCTTAGAATAGCTAAGCCATGTAGCGGTCAATGTCACAAAGCCGATCCAATTATGATGAACGATAATATACGAGGGCGAATCAAAATGTCTTGCAATATCATATGAAAAAAAAGAGTGAGTGAGACAGCAATATTTTTATTTTTCGACGTAATCTCCTTTAAGGTTTATACATTTGTTACATCGATCAATTAACTTGTCTAAGCCCTCTAAAAATAAGTTTTCTTTTGCTCCATAAAATATTCCTTTACAACAGACTGTACTTCAGAATCACTGAAAAATTTCCGGCCCCTTAATTTTTTTTTCAAATTGGGAAACAGAAAGTAGTCACTGGGTGCCAAGTCTGGACTGTATGGTGGATGCGGAGTTTCTACGAAGCCGCAGTCTTTTAATGCAGCTTGAGCAACTTTAGCCTTGTGCACTGGTGCATTGTCGTGAAGAAGTAAGGTTTTTTTTCTAACTTTTTTTGGCCGTTTTTCCCGGATCGCTTTTTTCAATTTTCGCAAAACCTCTCCATAATAGATGCATGTGATTGTGATTTTCGGTGGCATATAATCAATCATCAATATCCCTTCAGCATCCCAAAAAATTATTGCCAAAACCTTACCAGCAGACGGTTGAGTTTTGAATTTCTTTGGTGGTGGTTCACCACCTTTAATCCATTGCATCGATTCTTGTTTGGATTCCGGATCCCAATGATGAATCCATGTTTTATCGCCTGTTATTATGTTATCCAATAAGTTTTCTGGATCTTCTTCATACATTTCTAAAATCGCCTTTGAAGTTTGAATACGAATTTTCTTTTGTTGTGCAGTCAACAAACGGGGAACCCATCGCGCACTTACTTTTGACATATGAAGGTGGTCATGTAATATGGTATAAGGGGTACCATATGAAAGAGAAAGTCTCCACGCTTACCGCGAAACAGAAATACGACGGTCCTCTAATACAATTGATTCTGCAAAAAGTATGTTTTCATGGCTAATAGCATCTGCGGGACGACCCGGGCGGTTGTCGTCTTCTAATGACTCCCGACCACTTTTGAACAATTTTACCCACCTTGTTACTGTGGAATATGATGGTGCAAATTCGCTGTAAACTTTTGATATATAATTGAATATATAAATTGCATTGCGTCCATCTTTACAGACAAATTTAATAATGGCACGATATTCAATTTCATTCATTTTAGAATTTTTTTCAAAACACGGGCTACTAAATTGAAGAAAACAAACGAACTGTAAAATTTACATCGAATTTTGTTTCTATAAGTTTCACCGCGACAAAATTTTTTTTAAAAAAATATATAGTTGTCTCATTCACTCTTTTTTTTCATATGATATTGCCAGACATTTTGATTCGCCCTCGTATTTCACAGTTTTTGGAATTTTTAATAATTTTCCATTATATTAAAAGTTTTATATCGCCGACCGCAGAGATGTCCACAAGGTCTTGCCCATATTTCCGGATAACTTGGCCATTTGCCAGTCTACGTGGTCAACCTTATCTAATTGTGATGAACTATACTATACTTCACAGAATTTAGAATTTTTAATAATTTTATTGGTTTTAAGAATTGTTATATCTCCGATCACAGAGATGTCCACAAGGTCTGGCCTATATTTTCGGATAACTTGGCCATATGCGAGTCTACGTGGTCAATCTTATTCAATTGTGATAAACTATACTATACTTCACAGATTTCAGGTAAAATTTTCATCTAAGACGCCTTCGGAATTATATGGGAACGAGAATACTGACGTATCTATTATTGACCAAGAAGATATTGGAGAAATACATATTTCGGATTGCCCAAACCATACAAATTTAAAGTTAAGAATGTTGGATCAACTCAGCTCAAATAATGATGTAGACTTGATCTTTGATGATTGCGCTATTAGATATTATCTCGGATATGCCATATTTAAATGTTTACAACGAAGGTATTGTGAAATTTGTGCGATTAATTGGGTAAAACAAGAAAAAGACAGCATTGCAATTAATACGGAGTACTTCATTTTTATGAAAAATTATGTTAACGACCTTAGTTTTGGTTCTCTTTGCGCTCCAATGGATTCTTTATTTACATTTTTCAAACCACATGTTAAAATATTTGAGAAAATATTTAATGATCGGCACCATGCTAAAAACTTAAAAAAAAAACAAATTATTGAAGAATGCGTTAGTTATTCTAACCAACATTCAAGCAACAAATATTGGTTCTGCTTATCAAATCCTTGTGCAGAACATAATTACAAATTATAAGACTTCGTAATATTGGTACTTTTAAGAAAACACACAAAATGGATTTTTATAAAAAAGACCGTAAATAAAACAAAATTTGGTAAATTATTAAATGCCTAATTATACATTTTATTTATTTATTTTGTTTCATTTACTTCAATTGGTAATATCTAAAAATAAAGAACAAACACTTTACCAACCGAAAGTCTCATTGAACATACATATAATCGATCATCATAAATCCAAATGGAAAAATTCGTAGGCATGCCAATCAATAAATCATTCGAAAATAGAGCCCTAAGCCCTAGACAGACTTTGGTTTAATAAATCCGAGTTAGTGAATTTTCGAAATTTAACATAGTTAAAGTAGGTATTTAGGCATAAGTTATTTTGAGTTTATATTGACTAAATTCGATGTAATGGGAGTGTATTAGTTTGATAAATGTTATGAAAAAATAACAGTTTTAGTGTATTAACCGTAATTTAAAACGAGTTTAGCTGAATCGGATTTAATAAATCGCAGTCTGTCAAGGGTACTGTTATGCCATCCAATATTAGTTATTTGTGTATCAAGAGCGCAAAGTGCCAGTTTGTCACGCGAGAAAGGAAATTGCTGGCCGACGGGACGGAGGCCAGCAACCTTTCGAGCGTGACAAACAACTTTGCGGACGTGTTTCACACTTTATTTTTCCTACAATCATTTTAAAAAATATAATAAAAAGATAATTTTGTAGTAAAATTTACTATACTGACAATACGATTTTATTTTAGGACCGACATTTTGTTCAATCGAGTAGTCAAAGCTTTTTTTTATTTTTCATAAAGAAAAACAAAAATTTGGTTTGATGTTTTATACAAACATTAGTCTTTCTTAAAAATTGACAATTTATTTTTTGCAACAAAAAACTAAAAAAAAATATTTATTTGTGATAGTAAATATTTGGACTCTTATATCTGTTTAATGGCACACAGTAGCTCTTTTTTACTTAATACACTTCTAAAATTATCGTATCGTATGTAAATTTAAGATAATTTACAGCCGTAAGACAAATACATAATTTGAATTTAATCTGTTTCACTATATAATTCGTGAAACACAGTTTTGATTTTTAAATAATTGTGAAAATATGCCGAAAAATTTAAAACTAATTAGTCAGTTCAGCCACTACACAGAAATATCAGTAGGTCCTGTTTTTGCTATCACAATTACTTTGAATCGGATAGAACGTTTCCTCCGTTTCTTATGTTTTTGTTTGCAGAAATATTCAAAACAACAAAAATTTTTAACAAAAATTGCTGCTGTTTTTGTATGTATGCGAACACACATACTACGCATTCTGCAAAAGAAGTAGAAAATAAACAATAAAAGGTGATTCAATCTTATTTTTGTTTTAAATTTTGTAGCTTAACCCCAGAAAAATACTATGCGATACTTTATTCATAAGTTTCCTTCTGTATGTACTAATATTTTCTGTGCAATTACCTTTTACTTTCTTTTACTCTAGTAAAATAAAGTATAATAATCATGAAAATTTTGGACCTTGAGATTTTTCGAGATTTATTTGTTTTGAGGTCCCCTGAGTCCGAAAAAGTGGGTTTCGAAATGGTGTCTGTCTGTCTGTCAGTCTGTCAGTCTGTCTGTGTCCTCTCTACAGCCCAGATGGTTTAATCAATCGAACTGAAACTTCAGATTTAAGCTTTTTTGATAAATTGGAAGGTCCCAGTGAATTTTACTCCAAATCGGCTAACCGGAAGTGGCCACCCCCTTGGTCCAGAAAATTTATTTTGCAAATATCTTAAAAAGTATAAGGTTTACAAAAAACTACTTAATACAAAATGTTTCCAAAAATTAAAAACAAATAAAAATAAAAATGTAAAAATTAAAAAAAAAAAAAAAATTTAAAAAAAAAAAGTTATAAACAAAATAAAATTTCTCAAAATTCTCTGTTCGTAAAAGAAAGTCGTGTGTTGGCCACACCTCCATTTTTTTATTTCGTTTACCCTCCATAAGCGGATTTACTTGAAAATTCGAACGCAGCTTATGTATGACATTTCGGGGCATATCCTCCATTCGATTGAAAATAAACTATTTACTCTAGAAAATATCTCGATTGATTTTAACATAAGTTTTTCAATTTAAAATTAATTTTTCCCCCCGAGTTTAATTTGCTTTTGCGACTGAGTAGTAAAAACATTATGAGAAAGTCATTACCGACTTTTTGGCGACACAAATAAAATAAGGACATCAGGATTTTTGTGAAAAGTTTAGTGTAACCACAATAACCAAATTACGAATTCTTCAAAATTCTGTGTAAAGTGGTAGCTGAAGCTGGCCACGAAGAATTACCGATGTTCATATTGTAGCGATAATTTTGCGCAGAGCATTAGACAGATTTTTCATGTTTACCTTTATTATCTCACGGAGGACATAAAATACGTAGCTAATGTCGTTTTGGATCCACCAAGAAAAATCATCCCGCAGAGCAAAGTTTTGTTGAGAAATCACTTTTTATAAATCTCAATTTTTGCAGATATACGAGTACACCCCTCTTTCACTAACTTCCGGTCGCCTCCTTAGTTATCGTAGGTTCACGATGGTCGTATTGGTCACATTCACATTCAATGGAAAATATCTATCGTTAAAACTACTATTATTTGGTTTTAGAGCCATTTGGCATCCCCCTTCAATAACCATTAATTATGGTTCAGATTTGCTCATGCGAGGTTCAACTTTACATAATTTTATATAATAATATGTATGTAATAATAACATTCGTATTACTTAGGCAACCCTAATAAACGAAAAATCTGAAAAACCATCATCGTCAACAACCATAAACTTATCAATTGAGAACAAACATACAATTGTTAAATTTTTTGGTTTGTTCAAATATAGGAAAAGTCAAGCATATAAACAGACAAACTCGTGAACATAACCCAGTGTTTCCATTGTAAGTTTTTTTCTAATTTGTTATTTGATTCTATCATTTTTTATAGAGATTCATAATCAAACTTACAAAACAAAAAAAAAAAAAAAAATCTACATGCAAAGCTCATGTTACACAGAGAGAAGTAAAGCATAGACAAAAACTAACGAACAAACTTTGGGATTCTATTTTATCAAAGTTTATTACACTTTTTTTCGTTGTTTGTTGTATATAACATTTTTTATCTTATACAATATTTGTTATAGAAAATAAAAAAGCTTTCATTTTATATACAATCCGTCGAATAATATGTACAGGGAACAAACTATTTATACACACGAGTATGTGCATACAACAAAGAAGGAAAGTAAAAAATTGTTGTTCGTCCTTCTTTCGTCTCCATTACTTTAAATAAACATGTACATACGAATTTGAGAATACTTCTTAGTAATTTCTAAATAATAGATCACAAAAAAATTTTGTTTGTGTCTGATGAAATAATTTGATTTATCGAAAGCTTTTGTTACGAAAAAAGACTCACACATTAATTACAAGTTTTTAGGTTTTGTGTTATTCTTTGTATGGTTGTTTGTCGTTTGGCTTTTTTATTACTTTGTATATTTATACATTTTTGCTGTGGTTTGCTTGTTGATATCTGAAGTGGATTATTTTGTGTAGAAAGTGTATATTTATATTGATTTTTTTCTGTATTTAATGAGTTTTTTAACTTCCGAGTTTGTGTCAATATTTTAACTGTACATACATTTTGGAGGCTTCCTTTTAGACAAAATGAGTTATTTATTTATTAATGCTCATTACTTCCGGTCGAAAATTTCATTAAATTGAGTTTGGCTTTTTTTAACCCTCACACGATCTTTGGGTGAAATTTCACCCATTTTAGATTTTAATTTAAGAGGTTTTATAAATTTTTTACTATTGAGACTGCCTTCGCCAAACTTCATGTATTTGTTTACATAGCCCGGCAGCTTTATAAAATTATTAGAATTTACGGTAATATAAAACGATATCAAGACAACATATTATTCGAAACAAAAAAAAATACGCCAGCGGTCTAAGTATGTATGTAGATATGGTATATTTGGTATTGCACGTACAAGATTCAGGTATATATATGTTTGAATTTATTCAGAAAAAAAAATTAATTCCAATACGTGTAAAATCCAGTGCAAACTTGTCAGTACAGGTAGCCCCTGAGGAACACGGTACTTGAAGAACACGAGTTTCGAAGAACACAGATACCTTCCCCCAAATTACACGGTTTCAAACCGCACGATTTTCGAGTAATTCTTTTGAAAAAAAAAGAAAATACATTTGTATTCTCTTGCTCACGCTTCACAAAAAACATCATTTTATGTTTTCACACTTGAAACGGAACCCCGTTTTATGTAGTCTCGAACAATACGGTTTTAAACAACACGGAACGAATTAATCGTGTTCTTCGGGGGTTACCTGTATTATAAAACCAAAACCAACTACAATAAAAATGTCCAATTCCTCCTAAATATACAATATTATTTTGTGCATAGGAAATGGCCAAGGGCATAGGATTTTGCATCAGATTCAGAAGAAAATTATGAGCCGAACGATCAATGAAGATAATAGTGATAGTGATGATAGTAACAACAGCATTCCTAGTAATCAAACCACGTCGTATTGGTTAAAGGATAAAATCATCAAATGAAAGGCCAGGCATAACACGATATTCAACTTCGCGAATAAAAGATATACACCCCAATTCCCATAGTCGTGTCATTTCAAGTGATGTGGCTATAGTCGTCTCACGTCACTTGAAAATTGATATTCTTGAAGGCGAACCAAGTGACACGACTGCAATTTGAATTATATTACGCAAATAAGAAATAAAACCGTTTTAAAACAACAATATTATTATTTTAAACAACAACATATTTAAAAGATTGCACAAAATTATTCAAAAAACAACATTTTAAAATAGATAAAATAAAATAATTTTGTCTTTCCATTTTGTGGTATTCGCCTGTCACTTGCAAAAATCAAGTGACATCTGTCGTTTAAAATGACTTTAGTCGTAAGAAACGATTAAGAGACTATAGTCTTGAAAAATGACGTGATACGACTATGAGAATTGGGGTGTTAAACAACAACTTATAAACAAGTGAACAAAGTTACACAATTAAAAACATTTTTAAAAAATATTAGGATTAAAATTTCGCTCTTCCATTTTGTTGTAGTCGCCTGTCACTTACAAAATTCAAGTGACATCTGTCGTATGAAGTGACTTTAGATGTAACAGACGACTAAGAAAATAGGAAAATTGATGTGGTGACTAGTCATGAAAAATGACGTGATACGATTATGGGAATTGGGGTGTTAAATCATAACAGGGGTGATTATCACCCCAATTACCATAGTCGCGTCACGTCATTTTAGATGACTACAGTCTCGTCACATAAATTTTGCTATTCTCTTAGTCGTTTATTACGACTAAAGTCACTTTATACGACAGATGTCACTTGATTTTTGCAAGTGACGGACAAATACCACAAAATGGAATGACACAATTATTTTCACCCCAATTCCCATAGTCGTGTCATTTCAGACGATGTGACTTCAGTCACGTCACGTCGCTTGAAAGTTGGTATTCTTGAAATCGGTTCAAGTGACACGACTGTAACTATAAAGATGTCGGCCAAATTACAAATAAAATCGTTTTAGAACAAAATAGTATTAATTTACACAACAGCTTATTTACACCCCAATTCCCATAGTCGTGTCATTTCCTGTGATGTGACTATAGTCGTATCACGTCACTTGAAAATTGCTATTCTTGAAGGCGAACCAAGTGACACGACTGCAACTTGAAATATATTAGGCAAATTAGAAATAAAATAATTTAATAACAATCTTATTATTTTAAACAATAAAATATTAAAAACAGTAAAATTATTCAAAAAACAATATTTTAAAATATATACACCGCAATTACCATAGTCGCGTCACGTCATTTTAGGTGACTACAGTCACGTCACATCAATTTTGCCATTCTCTTACACCATACTTACCATAGTTGTGTCACGTCATTTTAGATGACTATACATAGTCACGTCACATCAATTTTGCAATTCTCTTAGTCGTTTATTACGACTAAAGTCACTTTATACAACAGATGTCACTTGATTCTTGCAAGTGACAGACAAATACCACAAAATAGAAAGACACAATTATTTTATTTTATATATGTATTTTAAAATGTTGTTTTTTGAATAATTTTATTTTTTTCTTATTTGCGTAATATATTTCAAGTTGTTGTCGTGTCACTTGGTTCGCCTTCAAGAATATCAATTTTCAAGTGACGAGATACGACTATAGTCACATCACATGAAATGACACGACTACACCCCAATTCCCATAGTCGTGTCATTTCAGGCGACGTGTCTTAAGTCACATCACGTCGCATGAAAATTGATATTCTTGAAGTCGGTTGAAGTGATACGACTGTAACTATAAAGATTAACCAAGATTAACCAAATTACAAATAACACAAAATTACACAATTAAAAACATTTTTAAAAAATATTCGGACGAAAATTTCACCTTTCCATTTTGTTGTAGGCGCCTGTCACTTAGAAAATTCAAGTGACATCTGTCGCATAAAGTGACTTTAGGCGTAACAAACGACTAGGAGAATAGGAAAATTGATGTGTCGTGACTATAGTCATGAAAAATGTCGTGATACGACTATGGGAATTGGGGTGATAAAAGAATCGTTGTGCAGAATACGAATTTAGAGGGGCGGTGTACGTAAGGTGAGGATTGGAATGATCTCGACGAAATCGCGATTCAAACATACATAGGAATCCTAATTTGGGTAGGGGTTTACAAGACCAAAGGGAAATCTATTGATAATCTGTGGGATGATCAAAAGGGCAGACGAAATTTTTCGATGAACCATGGCGAAAAAAACCTACAAAATGATTGATGATAGGAGCGATCGAAAAGAGCGCCGAGCTTGCGATAAATTGGCATCTATTCGTAACCTGTGAGATAAGTGGGTTGGCAATATGCCACTACTTTACGTTCCATATAAAAACGTGACTTCAAGCAGTATGTACCATCTAACCCAGCAAAATATGGTATTAAAATATGGTCTTTATGTGATAGTACCTCGAAATTTGCTTGGAACATGCAGGTATACACTGGAAAAGAAACAAATTCAGCACCTGTAACAAATCAGGCTCAGAAGGTGGTGCTAGACCTAGTAAAAACTTAAAGGGTCGTAATATCACGTGCGGTAACTTTTCTAAAACTCTCAACTAGGCTAAAGAACTATTCAAACATAAAAATACAATTGTTGGAACAGTACGGTCAAATAAAACATTTTTACCAGCCGTCACGAAACAGGAATTATGTCGGCGTCCCGTATTTGCCAGCAACTTTTATTTTTACGAAAATATATCGTTGGTGCAATATGTTCCAAAAAAATATAAAAATGTCACAGTTTTGAGCACATTTCATCACACAACAACTACAGTCAGTCAAGTAAGAGCGTGGTCGGGTTAATTTATAAAAAAATTTATTTGATGAAACTTTCATATTTATAAATATATTGTACACATTACAAACGATGATGCAATTCGGTTAATATTGTGTCCAGTCACCATCGGCGTCGATAATTGCCTGACATCTCCGAGGCATGCTTTCTACTAATTTGACGGCGTATTCTAGTGGCAACGATCTCCAGATCGCAAGATAGCTGCTTCAAAGTGTGTGTGCGTCTTCCACGAAGTTTCTGTTTAATATATGCCCACACATTTTCAATAGGGTTTGCATCAGGCGACTGCGACGGCCAATCCAATGTAACGATGCCAGATTGAGTCTTCCACTCAGTACAGAGCTTGCTGAGGTGTTTAGGATCGTTGTCCTCTTGCAGAATCCAATCTTCATTTTTGCTGATGAACCAACGTTTGGCAGATGGCAGTAAAGCCTTTTTGTAGATTTTAATCATTTTTTCGGCATTTAGGTTGTCGGTAAAGAGGTACAAAGTGCCGAATCCCTGCTTTGAGAAGCAGCCCCAAAGATGCACCTTTATTCCGTGTTTTACAGTCCGCTGAACAAGCCTATTGGTGGAAGTTGACCAGGCTCGCGTGAGGACACAACGTGCCCATACAGAACATTCATCAGTAAAAATGACATTTTCAAAATCTCTATCGATATTCTCATGCGCCCAAGCGAGTCGCTTTTTCACATGTTTTCCAGTCAACAGAGGCTTCTTCATTGTGTTGCGCCATTTCAGGTCATGAGTACGGAGATGGGTTCGGATAGTTTCGTAGGATATATCTAAACCTTTTGCCTTTAATTTTGCTTATCCTTGCCGCAGTGTTAAACCAGGATTCCGCGAAAACAGATTCACTATTCTTTTTTCATCTTTTTTGTCCACTTTTCCTATCGAGCCACGTTCTGGTAAATCATCGACATTTTTAGCCACTTTATATCGCTGTACCCACTTATGTACAAATGCCTTCGACTTTCTCATATATTTAGCAGCCGCTGATTGCGACATTTTGGGACCTTTCGGGTGGGTGCAAAGGAACACAGCCTCGTAGCGCGACGCGTATTTAGCACTCATGGCGCTTAACGTGATTCTCTTTCAAAAGATCAACGACAACTGAATCTTTGTTGACAATGCATCAAGGACAAAGCTTCCCTCTATCGGCTCGCAAAGGAATTAGAGCGAAATCTTTCATTACCTGTCGGTAATGACGACCACGCTCTTACTTGACTGACTGTACTTCTACGGATGCAAAATGTTTACCTGAAATGATTAACTATTACAATAAAAGCAAGTCTGGTGTCGATACCTTAGATCAAATAGTTGGGACCTACGCGTATAACTTATTTTGTAACATGATAGACGTATCAAGTGTCAATGTAAATGTTTTGTGGCTGGAAGTCGACGCCGACCGGAATAAAAACCAACTATACAAACGACGTTTGTTTCTAGAACAACTTGGTGCTGACCTTGTCTATCAACAAATAATAAGAAGACCCAGATTACCAAGAGGAAATTCTTCAATGAACCTTGTCAAAGATTTACGGCACAATACTACCGCATCTGATATAACAGAAACTTCTAGTATAATGGAAGCGTCTGGTGCCACCAGACTGGCCAATGTTACAGAAAAAGCCGGTGTTGAAAAAAAGGAAAATCTTGGGTCTCGTTGTGATGTTTGCTCCAAAAAAGATAGAAAAGCTGATTCATTCTTTATTTTATTAAATTGTTAAATTGATTTAGGTTCTAATATATTCTATTGAAACAAATAATATCTTTTTGTTGGGATTGTTTTTCTCGGCTGGCTGAAAAAATACGTTGAAGGAAATTCCAAAAATCGAAATTCTTAAATTTTTCTTCAATTGTTAAAATTTAAAGCCGCGTTCAAAACGGATGAATTTTTGCTGTGAATTCTAGGTTTTAGTTCCCAAAATGGTAAATCAAACTAGCTGGATGGAGGTTGAAAGGTAAGTGTCTCGTTTATTTCTGCCCTAGTAACGTGAAAACCAAGCACATAAACTAAATAATTTTGACCGTTCCCAATTCGATAATAAGTGTGCAGACTCCATCAAGCTACTTTGTTTATTATTATACGATAGTGAGTTATTTATTATGAAAACATTTCTAAATTTTGAAAACATTTTGGTGTATTAGTAAACCAATCAATTAATGGTAAACAATAATTGAAATAAACAAATGGAAAATTGAATATAAATCAGAGACAATAATATAGTTATATTCCTGGTATCCACAGAAGCAGCATAATTGAACAACATCGCTAATATATACAAGAATAATCATATCGTGGGATACGTAAAGTCAGCAAAATAAAATAATTCTAAAGAATGAACAGGTATGAAATATGATCAATAAAATAGATGATAACGCACAACAAGAACGATCATAGAAAATAATAAAGAATGCACGTTATGCTGATCAAACAATTTTGTATTAAAACAATAAATAAAAATATAATTATTAAGTTTAGTTTTTAGTTGTACTTTGTTAAAGAAACATGTAAAGAATAAAGTTAAGAAAATAAATTCGCTTTTCTTATTTATTTTAAATCTATAACTGGCGCAGCCGTGCGGCAAGTGTTTCGGGCAATGATTGTGACAGTGCTATAATTTAAGTGAATAAAAGCAAAGTTAAAGCGAATCCGTCTATTTAGGTGATTCGAGATTCCGCCGCAACATAGCACGTAACGACACTTGTAACCAGCATCATCACAATAGAGCAGTAATACGATTTATAAAGAAAATCTTTTGTTCGTATTATCAGGTAACAAAATTTTATTATTTTTTTTTATTTTTTAAATTTTAATTTTCGATACAAAATCGATACAAAAAGCGCACAGGCTCACGTTTAATATTGATTGACGGAACATACAGTCCGAACCAAAATTATTTGTACCAGCTAAATTTTTGATGCAACGTAACACAAATAACTTTAAAAATAATATAAATAATAAACTTTTTGAAAACATTAATTTTAATTCAATAAATTTAATTACCCTGCTTTACATTTTTAACAAATTTTTTTTTAAATTTTAGTTCTAGGAGAAGTTACAGTTAATTTTGTTTTTGCCAAAATTATTTGTAGCCACAAATTGGTTCTCAATATTATTTGTGCAATATGGAAAAAATTAAAATAAAATAGTAAATCAAATAAATTTACGATTAATTTTTGCTAATTAAATAATGATATAGTCAGTCACTCATGTTTTGTATGCAGATAGTCAGTTTTTGTTTAGGCTCTACAACATCTGGCAAGTTGTTCAAAAATTTGTTGTTAACATCACCTAGAATCTCATCCCACTCGGTTTTCTTGGCACCCTGCTACAAATTGTTGGCCTTCTTCCACTTTAACTTAAGCCTCCGCAAGTTTGAATCGAAACTCTGCTCTGGCCGAGACAAATAATTTTATTCAAATGTATGGGAGCTATATTGTGTTGAAGAGCAAATTGAGAACTGACTAGTTTATCATCAACCAGGAATATTACTTCATCAAATAAACCGAAATAGAACATTCTCCTTGAATAGTTCAGTTTGTAAAGCTGTGTAACCTTTTATTTGCTGCCCAGGGAAAACTAAGCGAGACAGTATCCACAATAATTGATGCTCGATGTTTATGTAATAATAAAAATATTTCCAATATTATCAAATTAGGACAAACGTGTACTAGTTGGCTTTGACTTTCCAGTCAGTTAGTCGGGAATTAATTTTATTTTTTTATTGTTTCTTAAAATGCGGCCCAACCGCAATTTATCCAGGGGAAAAATTTCACGATAACACAAAAATAGGATGATTAAGCTATATACAGAGCTTTTAGAATAAAAGAGTCTTCCAAACGAATTTCCAGTTGAAGATGGACTTACTTAGAAAGGCTGTATTAGAAGCTGGCCGTGGAGTAGACGGGGAGTTTTTATAATTTTTTGTTTGGTTTCTTCACTTTATTATGAATGAGCGCCAATGCTCAAAATATAGTGTACCAAAATTCATGTCAATATAAATAAATAAAATAAATAAATGTTTAGAATTCCAGACCCCATCAAATCTATTCCCAGCTTCGATGGAAATCATAAACAATTAACGGCGTGGTTGAAGACAGTATAGGATACACTCGCCGTGTTGCAGTCAACTATTAGTGCCGGAACAACAGTTTAGCTTGTATTTGCAAACTGTTAATAATAATGTAGAGGGTAAAGCAAAGGACATACTGTGCCTTGCGGGAAACCCGAAAACATTTCAAGAAGTGAAAGATATCTTGTTGGAGGTCTTAGGAGATCGACAAGAACTTTCATTTTATAAGTCGCAACTTTGGGCGACTAAGCAAAATTAAACGATGAACATTCATGGATATTTCAATAAAGTAAAAGAGATAGTGCAGAATATTAAAGCATTATCAAAACAAAATAAATTATATAATGAGTCTTGGCTTGCTATTAGTAATTTCATAGATGAAGATGCATTAGCTGCCTTCATCTCAGGACTAAGAAAACCATATTTCGGGTACGCTCAAGCAGCGAAACGGAAAGACGTCGAAGAAGCGTACGCCTTCCTTTGCAAGTTTATTTGCAATGAGCAAATCTCAAACAGTGCAAAAAGGTCAAGTCAACCCGGCACCCAATTTGTTTCCCAGAAACAAAATACAAATAGTACTGGCCAACAAAAGGCAAATGTGTTTCAAAATCGAAACAACCAATTTAACTCACAGGGCGAAAGAAAGGGTTACTCAGTAAAAGATAAACCCATCCCAATGGACGTAGATTTGTCAATGAGATCAAGAAATACGTTTAACAAAAATAATATAAATAACCAAGAGGTCACACAGGGGACACAAGACCCTCCCCACGTGCTACTGGACTCACAAGACTACTCACAAGAGAATCCTGAGTCAAATACAGAGAGTTTTCAGAAAGATCTGATCTCCGACACGGAAGATTAAAATTAAATTTTCTTCCATACCTACGGTGTTACAGCGATCAACTGAAACGCACAGTAACACTGTTAATCGATACCGGCGCCAATAAAAACATAATTAGGCCAGGTATCATATCAAACGAATTTCTTAAAATCACTCCAAAAAATTCTCAACGAAACACAATAGTTACAAATATTCTAGGCACACATAGTATTGACAAAACGTTCAAAATCAATTTACTAAGTAAAAACATACCCGTGCAAACATATTATGAATTACAATTTCATAAATTCTTCGATGGAATACCATATTGGGTTCAGAATCAACGGCTCTATTGGATGCCAAGATTGATTATAGATCGAACTCAATATTGTTAAATAAACAAACTTTCAAGTTTGATCGGTATTATCCGAAAAAAATTGTTTACAACCATATACAGAATATGAACACAGTACTCAAGAGGTTATCACACTTTAATCTTAAAATCCAATTGTTTAAGTGTGAATTCCTAAAAAAAGGAGACTGAATTCCTCGGCCATATAATCACGCAAGAAGGTGTCAAACCTAGTGCGGACAAAATTCAAAAGATTATAGATTGGCCATTACCGAATTTCTGGGATTATCAGGATACTACAGAAGGTATAAAAGATTATTCTAAGATGACTAAACCTATGACCAAGTATCTAAGAAAAGATAAGATTCTTAACATAAAAGATATAGACTACATAAAGCCCTTTGAGAACCTTAAAAACATTCTAGCTACAGACCAAATACTAGCTTACCCAGAATTCACAAAACCATTTATTCTGAAGGCAGATACATCAGATTTCGCTTTAGGTGTGGTCCTCTCTCAAATCCAGTATAATGTGGAAAGACCCATCGCGTTCGCCTCACGAACACTTAATACTACGGAAACTAATTACGCCACGAATGAGAAGGAGGCATTGGCCATAATATGGGCCGTTAAAAAGGACCAACCTTACCTGTACGTTAGTAAATTCACGTTGGTAACTGATCACAAGCCCCTAACGTTCATAAAATCCTCAGAAAAAAATTCGAAAATCCTAAGATGGAGACTCGAACTGGAAAATTATGACTATGATGTCATATATCGGGAAGGAAAAACAAATGTTGTGGCGAATGCATTAAGCAGACGACCAATACAAGAGCTTAACGCTAATGAAAGTACGAATAACACTAGACGTGAATTTGGCAGCGTCACTACTGACATAGAAACTGCCCACTCTGCAGATACTTCGGACGAGAGACCAATAAACTACTACAGAAACCAACTAATCTTTAGAGTTTCTAACATAAATGTGGTTACTTCAGAAACTGTGTTTCCAAAGTTCAAAAGAAAAATCATCTCAAAGTCATCATTCAATTTTTTTGAAACTGGACTTATACCACTTTCAAAAATAACAGCTCATTTGCATAAGTCAAGAATGGACCATGGTCTATATTTTGTTCTTAGTTTCATTTCCGGACAAACTACCGAAGATGGTTTAGTAAATTTAAATATGGCACGTTAGCCATTCAATTTAAACTTTGGGGTGAATATCGTCATAGGTTGGCGAATATTGTCATTCAATCTGGATAATATTATCCAGGCAATCAGAAATTATCATAATGGTAGACAAACTGCCATCCTTTCTCCAGAATGCCTATACCAAAAAATTCAAGATTCTTTCAGAAGAAACTTTACCCAAAACGGTCATTTGGTTTTCACCACTAAAATGGTCGAAGACATTACCAATGTGGATCGTCAGAACGCGATAATAATAAGGGAACATGAAAGAGCCCATAAGGAGATCAAAGAACTAAAAAATCAAATAAAAAGGTCGTACTTCTTCCCAAAAATTACCAGTAAGATCAAGAGCCACCTAAATGCATGTAACACCTGTAATATACATAAATACGACCGAAAACCCTATAATATCAAAATATCTCCAAGGCCGATTACAACAAAACCACTGGAGAGGAACATTAACATAGTAAACCCTCCTCTCCATCAATAATGTAAACTGCCTATCAATAATTGATGCTTTTTCAAAATATTTACAGATGATAAATATTAACACCAAAAACATCGTGTGACAAATGCTCCAACAAAATATTTCACACTTTGCGAAATTCCAAATTCCATTAAATCAGACCATGAAACCACGTTTCAATTGACACAGTTCAAAGAGTATCTAAATAACTTAAATGTTAGGTTAGAATACGCTTCATCTTCTGAATCTAACGGTCCAAGTAGAGAAAACCCATTCAACTATTATTGAAATTTTCAATACAAACAAACATAAAATCTCAAACTCTAGCACCTTAACGGCTATAGAATTATAAGTCGCGTTGTACCACAATACGGTACATTCAGCCACCGGCTTCACGCCGAACGAGGTAATATTTAATCAGAATAACATAGTAAACCCTCAGGAGATTCATGCACAAGCTGCAAACATATTCCAGAACTTAAGCAACAACTTACAAATAGCGACAAGTAAAATGCAAAAGCAAAACCATAAAAGAGAAGAACCACCTAATTTAGTGGAAGGGGATTCAGGGTTCATAAAGCCTCAGGCAAGAGGGATTAAAGTTAAGAAGAAATACATTACAAGTTAAGTACAAGAAATACAAGGAGCACTCCACAACATTCAGGCAACTCGTAACCTTGTCACGTCACTCGATATTGAAGTTATCAACTGACACAACATCCAGAATAGAAACGAGATCAAAACCTTGTACCTGAAATAAATCAACCATCGGTTTTGGATGTGGAAACTACAATATCAGGAGGAGTATCCTTATCAACAGTGGGTATATTAGTACTAATTGGTTATATTATTATCAACAGGCGTGCTACCACAGTAAAAATACAGAAATTCAATACATCAAATCTGAAAGAACAAAAAACAGATCAAATGGCTCAATATTCGGATCTACTGACCAAAGCAGCAAACTAAAGGACGCGGACGCCCTTTCTTCACCCCCGGGAGGAGTTATATTTCTGGAATCCACAGAAGCAGCATAATTGAACAACATCGCTGATATTCAAGAATAATCATATCGTGGGATACGTAAAGTCAACAAAATAAAATAATTCTAAAGAATGAACAGGTATGAAATATGAAAAAATAGATGATAACGCACAACAAAAACGATCATAGAAAATAATAAAGAATGCACGTTATGCTGATCAAACAATTTTGTATTAAGACAATAAATAAAAATATAATTATTAAGTTAATTTTTAAGTGAACTCTGTTAAAGAAACATGTAAAGAATAAAGTTAAGAAAATAAAATCGCTTTTTTTATTTATTTTTCTCGTGAAATCTATAACTATATATTGCTAAAATATTAATATTATTAACTTCAAAACCTTGTCTGAAAATAAAACTACGAATAAAATGTAGACCATGGTCCTGTCCTTTCTGTACTTATGAAATTATTGGGGACATTTTCTTGGAGCTAAGAGGGTTAGATATAACGATATTCACCCCAAGTTAAAATTGAACTGCCTACGTTCAATATTTAAATTTACTAAACCATCTCCGGTACCTTGTCCGGAAATAAAACTAAAAACAAATGTAAAGCATGGTCCATTCTTGAATTGTGCAAATAGTGGGGACACACTGTTGGAACTATGAAGGGTAGATATGACGAAAATCACCCCAAATTTAAATTGAACGGCTAACGTTCAATATTTAAATTTACTAATAACTAAACCATCTCCGGTACCTTGTCCAGAAATAAAACTAAGAACAAACTATAGACCATGGCACATTCTAGACTTATGGAAATATTGGGAATATTCTCTTCGAGCTATGAGGGTTAGATATGACAAAAATCACCCCTAAGTTAACATTGAACAGCTAACGTTCAACATTTAGATTTACTAAACCATCTTCAGTAGTTCGCCCGAAAATAAACCTAAGGACAAAATGTAGACCATGGTCCATTCTTGACTTATGCAAATATTGAGGACGTTCTCTTGGGGCTATGAGGGATATATGTATATAACGAAAACCACCCCAAGTTTAAATTGATCGGATAACGTTCAATATTTAAGTTTACTAAACCATCTTCGGTACCTTGTCCGGAAATAAAATTAAGAACAATATGTAGACCATGGTACATTCTTGACTTATGCAAATATTGGGAACATTCTCTTGGAGCTATGAGGGTTAGATAGGACAAAAATTACCCCAAGTTTAAATGGAACGGCCAACTTTCAATAATTAAATTTACTAATCCATCTTCGGCAATTTGTCCGGAAACGAAACTAAGAACAAAATATAGACCATGGTCCTTTCTTGACTTATGTAAATATTGGAGCTAAGAGGGTTAGATATGACGATATTCACCCCAAAGTTTAAATTGAATGGCTAACGTGCAATATTTAAATTTACTAAACCATCTTCGGTAGTTTGTCCGGAAATGAAACTAAGAACAAAATATAGACCATGGTCCATTCTTGACTTATGCAAATGAGCTGTTATTTTTGAGAGTGGTATAAGTCCAGTTTCAAAAAAATTAAGTTAATGATAACAATAGACAAATGACAGTATAATCTTTCTAACGGTAAGAAATTTATAGCCAAAATAAAAAGAAATGCATCTCTAATACTTGTGCAAAAAATAAGAAAATTCAAAATCCCGTATATTTTTGCATTTATTGTTTCTCTATTCTTTCATTATCTCGTTTCAACAAAATATGGACTTATACCACTTTCAAAAATAACAGCTCAAATATTGGGGACATTTTCTTGGAGCTATGAGTGTTAAGTATGACGGAAATCACCTCAAGTGTAAATTGAAACCATCTTCGGTACCTTGTCTGGAAATAAATCTGCAAATTTATATTTATTTTTAGATTGTTCGTAATCGTAACGAAAGTCAGAAATGTTATTTTCTACCAAGTGTAAGAATTCTCCGTAAGCATTATGGAATAATTAATTTTTATTTCGCGACAAACAAACGACAGAAAATGTTCTAAACAATTTGTCTATTTCTATTATGTCTTTTCCATCCAAAATCATAAAAAATTCAATTATAATAAAATCTTTTTGATTTTTAGAGTAATTAGGGATTTTGCTTTTATTTGTCGAGGAATAATGGCAGCAAAATGCGAGCAACAAATAAAAACACCGACTGTATTGTAAATTGTAAATTTATTTGCAATAGTATTATAAGAAAACCTTAAATAACTATTAATAGTTATGAACACCCACGACCAGTCACCAGTTAGTTACGAAATAACTAGGCAGGGGAATTTTTGGCTTTGACGAAAGAAAGCTACCTATTGCTGCAGAATTATGGTGGCAGGATATTAATTCAGTAACTGGAACAATTTCACCATTTAACTGGATCACGTAAGCATAGTACAAGATTCCGGATTTTGGGTGATGATCGCAGCATTTCGGTTTTCTGATTTTGTTGGATGAATTATTTCTGGATTAGTGTACTTAGTAGTTAATACAACAATATCAGATAAATTTAGTTACACATTTTTATCATTATTTTAAATCTAAAATAATAATCAGGTGACGTTAAATAATCGTTTATTCACTCATAGCTGTAAAACTAGTGTGAATGGACCACGGTTTATATTTTGTTCTTAGTTTTCTTTTCCGACAAACTATCGAAGATGGTTTAGTAAATTTAAATATTTAAGTGTTGCCATTTAATTTAAACGTTGGGTGATTTTTGTCAAATCTAACCCTCTTAGCTCCAAGAGAATGTCTCCAATATTTACATAGGTCAACTATGGACCATGGTCTACGTTTTGTATTTAGTCTTATTTCCTAACAATGTACTGAAGATGGTTTAGTAATATAAATGTTAAACATTAACCTTTGATTACAAACCTGTAGTGATCTTTTACATTCAAATTTGAATGGGATCTTATCAATTTGAATTTAATTGGCTTTTGTGAAACAACATACGTACTAATATATATTTACATTTCTAGATTTAGCAATAATTTCACGTTTTGAAAAAGGATCGTGAATTATTTGCTAATTGTTGCCTAAATATTGGTTTTTGCTTGTTAGGAAAGGTTTAGGAGAAAATTCTCACGCATGTTTAGAATTGTGTTTTGCTTGAAGATATCGGGTTTTCTATTTATTTTCTTACATTTTAATTGAAATGTTTCTAAAAAATTGAAAATCTTTTATACATATAGCATCATCGCCTAGAAAAAAAACTTTAAAGCTTAAACAGAGCAACAGTAACCACAAATTAGCTATAGAGCGTTTGCGCAACAACTTTTCATAAATAAATTTCAGAAAATTTGAGTTTCAAAAATCTGTGGAATTATAAAAATGAGATGGTCAAATTTATCACAACGTGCAAGCTACAAGAATGGGAATGAGCTCGCCAAACTATAATTCAGAGGTACTGTGATCCTGGCATCATTGGAAAATAATTGTGTAGATTATAGAAGCAGACCGTGGTTTATTCCAATTAAAAATTAAAAAAAATGGAGTGATTGGGTTTTGTTCAAAAGGGTACAAATTTATGATCGAACATAACTTAGTTTCGCCAAATTCGTTATATTGCTTGAAAAATAATTCGTTTCAGATATTCTACTACAAAGTTGCTAAAGATGATTAAGTGCAGTCAGAGGGAGAGATAAAAGGGAACGAAGCAATTCACTTTGCTCGCTTCTTTTATACCGATAAATCTAAATTAATCCAAGATAGTTTTATTTTAAGGTAGTTAGATAGTTTTATTTTAAGGTTGTAAATTTCATTATAAAACGGGACAAACGTTAGTGGAAAATTCGAGGAGGCAATAGAAAGGGCATGAAATATGAAGATCGCAACCACAAAATTGTTGATTTCATTAAACGAGCCTTTTTTCTTGAAAGTGGTATAAGTCCATATTTTGCAAAACAATAAATGCAAAAATATACGGGATTTTGAATTTTCTTATTTATTGCACAAGTATTAGGGTTTTATTTTTTTATTTTGACTAGAAATTGTTCACCGTTACAATGATTATACTGTCGTCAATTGTCTATTGTTATCATTAACTTAATTTTTTTGAAATATTGACTTATACCACTTTGAAAAATGCCGGTTCAAATCATTAAAAACCTTGGAACATCACTATTGCCGAGATACCATTGTGAGAAGACAGTATCTCAGCGGTAATCATTTGATCGCGAAATGGTTTAAAACGTTAATGGAAACCAATCCAGACATTCCTGTATAAGCTTCTTATTTCCGCATGATACTTAGGACTAATTTAAATAAGTCTTAAAGCTACCTTCAACTGGCATGTGGCTGCACTTGCTTACAATTAAAATAAAATTTAAAAATAGAACGAAATTCTGCCAAAAAGCTGATGCTTGATTTTGAAACTGATGGATTAGCAACGATCTCGTTTGACTGAATTTATATTTATTTGGCCTTGTAAATGGCATAAGACACTCGAAATAAGCAGTAAAATTTATTTTTAAAATCAAAAGTCCTTGCTAAAATAAAACCAATGTTGTTTTATTAATGTAACAAGTTATTTTAGAACTATCTAAACTCTGTTGTTGCAAAACTAGCCTATTCTTCAAACTTCCTCTACATTTGCAAGAAAAAAGTTATATTCCATTTTTATTTCTCTGATTTACCTAATACAACCAATTTTTCCAATCTCGATTTTTAGAAACTGTTTTATAAATCAACTAAGGAGAAATAGATACCGGTGTGCTTATAATCGACACAATTCTATAATCTCCTTTTACTAGTACATTTCAAAATTAGAGTGAAGCTGTCCATTTTCCCGAATATTTTAAAATTTAATTTTAATTTATTTATTTAACCTACAGTAAATATACAATCGGTATGCAAAAAAGATTAACAGTTATTATATAATATTTTAGCACAAAAATAACATTTAACAATTATTTAATGATAGACAAAAATCTAAACAACTCATTTCTAATGGAATTTCTTGTCATGTTAAAATCGAAAACGTCATAAACCGAATTAAAGAGTCGCGACATTCTCAAAACTGGTTCTGAGAGTGCGAAGTTTGTAGAAACCGGATCAATATGTAATAAACGACGACGGCGCAAACAACGTGTAGGAGCGTAAAAGTTGAAACGAGCCAGTAAATCGACACAGTCTATTCGGGAAGTCAGAACATCTTGAACGAAGATAGCGGATGCAACATCTCGTCGGTGATCTAATCGTTGTAATTTTAATAATTTACAACGATCATTATAAGGAGGTAGTACATATTGGTGCACTCGCTCCGTAGGTAAGCCGCGAAGCGCATACAAAAGAAACTGTTTTTGAACGCTCTCAATTCTGTATGAATGGCAATGATAAAATGGTGACCAAATCTGAGAAGCATATTCTAGAATGGAACGAACAAAGGACACATAGAGAGTTTTCAGTGTGAGTGGGTCGCAGAAGTCTCTACAATTGCGCTTAATAAAACCCAGCATAATATAAGCTTTTGAAATAACAGAATCAATGTGTTTGGTAAAAGTAAGATCATAAGAAAAGGTTACACCTAAGTCGGTTATGACCTCAACTCTGTCAATAGCGGTATTGTATAGAAAATATTGCTGAAGAACAGGTGAGTGTGTACGAGAAAATGATAAAATCCTACATTTACCCACATTCAACAATAATTTGTTTTTAAATGACCAACTGCAAAAGTTACTTAAGTCACCTTGTAATTTAACACAGTCAGAAACTCCAGTAATAGGAGCAAATATCTTCATATCATCTGCGTAAAGCAAACATTTTGCGAATTTAAAACAATCAACAACATCATTGACAAATAATGAGAATAAAAGTGGACCAATGTGGCTACCTTGAGGAACTCCAGAGGTAACTCGAAATAAGCGAGAACTAAAATCATTTATCTTAACAAATTGGTAGCGATCAGACAGGTACGAATGCAACCACCTGATGGGGATAAACTGACAATTTAGTTTATCCAGCTTATCGATAAGGATCGAGTGATCAATTTTATCGAAAGCCTTCGAAAAATCGGTGTAAACAGCATCCACTTGTTGCCTATGTTCTAAACTACTATATAAATGTTGACAAAAACCGACTAGGTTAGTAACCGTGGCCCTACCCGTGTAAAATCCGTGTTGAGCAGGAGAAATAAAAATTTTTGCATGAAAAAACAAGAATTTCTGTACCATTGATTCGAAAAGTTTTGGTATGGCAGCAAGAATAGCGATTTCGCGATAATTGCTGATATCACTTCTTCTGCCAGATTTAAAAATCGGACGAATGAAAGACAGTTTCCAGGGATCCGGAAAAATCCCAGTACGTAGGCTCTTATTAAAGCTTAGAGTCAGTGGATGGGCTAAACTCTCTGCACAATTCTTAATAAGGATAGGTGGAAAACCGTCATGTCCTGCCCCCTTATTACTATCAAGTTGAGATAAGCTATCATAAACTTCTGCTTCAGTAAACTGTAAAAAATTAAAATCAGAGCAATCGCGATTATTTATAAGCTTGGTACCAGAATCCCCAGATACTTCATAGACGGACTCAAAAAATTTTGCAAATAGATTAGCGATATCAGAGGGTTGACTTGCGGAAGAGTTCTGAAAGGTCATTGGAGTAGGAAACCCAACAACCTTCTTTTTACCATTTATGAAATTCCAGAAATTTTTTGGGTTGGAAGTCAGATCCTCTTCTATTTGCAAAATGTAGTTGTTGTAAAGGAACCAATTTAAAGTTTTGAACTCTTTACGAGCTAAGTTGAATCTGGAATAAAACTCAGCGCCCTGTAACTTATACAAAGAATGGAACTTATTCCGTTTTTTTTCAAGACGTAGTAGTTCTTTGTTGTACCACGGCTCACGAAACCTAGGTCCATTTTTATTTGATGGAACATACCTTTCAATACCAGTCTTGAGCAGCCCGTTGAACAATAAAATAGAATGGTTCAAATTTTCATCTCGCTCGAGAAAGTCCCAATTAGAACCGACAAGAAATTCGTTTAACGAATCGTAGTCCGCACGCCTAAAATCGAAATGCAAAGAATTACTAGAAGTACACGTAGTGTTGCAATTCTCTAAATATATATATATGGTAATTGGAGTGTGGTAAACGCTCGAACATCCAGTAAAATCTTCACAAGGTGAAATCTCCGAAAACATAAGATCAGTTGAATAAACCAAATCGAGAAATATGCCCCGACTATTGCTTATCCGGTTCAACTGCATCATTGCTAAGCTAGCAAAATAATCAGTAACTGCTAATTCTTTCTGGCCAGAAGAAGAGGATGTGAAAACTCCATCAACATCAAACCAAGTAATATCGGGAAGATTGAAGTCCCCTATAATCATTAGTTGTTCCTTAATACGAACCAATGGCATGACCGCAGAACTGATGAAATTAACCATTCCCATATAATATTCCAGAGTAGATCCAGAGGGAATATATACAGCCACCACGAGGATATATGACTCGGATACATTAATCCGAACAGCAATTACATCATAAATTGGATGACATGCAATGAGCTCGTTTGGGATCGAATTCTTAACAGCAATCAACACACCCCCACCTTTAAGGCTGGTACAAAAATCATGTCGATCTTTTCTGTGGACGACGTAGTTGGGTGGGAAATATTCCTCTGAATTAAACCCTTTAGTAAGCCATGTTTCAGATATGATAATCACATCGTAATCGTTATCAAGAACGCCAAGCAAGAATAATTTAGCTTTCCCCCGAATACTAGAGGCGTTGTGATAGTACATCGAAGTAAAAGTAATTTGTCCAGAACTTTTGGGCCGACGCATCACCTTTGACCCTGCGTTATTTAAATTTCGGCAGAGTTGACTACTGCAGCTGGTATCCGGAATTTCACATATGAGGCTCCTGTCCAAAAATTTTGCTTATGGAAGGGCCGAATAAATACACCGGTTGGCCATGCATCCGAATTTAGAGCCTTATCATGAAGCTCCACGTTGATCCCCAATTTAAAGCATACATATTCAACTCGTGGATATCTTTATCCTTAGGAATTAGTTTAACTGCCTTGTAAACACTCGGACCTAAGCATTTGCTAGCCAGAGCCACAATATCATCCTCAGTTGTAAGAGTATCGAATCTTGATAAATGAAGCCAACATTTCGGCGCAATGGTTTTAATATAAATATCTGGTGAGGTATTAGTGCCACGAATATTAAAATTTCGTATGTTCTTTTGGATAAATTAAACCTTACTTTCCAGAACTTGTTCTCTTCTTTTAACTAAACTGAATGAGTGATTTCTCAAGAAATAAGGCTTAAGGTTACTAGAAAAATATTTCCTACAATCAAAATCTTTTTAAGACCAAACTCTAATAAGGAATTTTTCCTCGGAAAACGACACTTAACCAAAGAATTTTTTTTTATAACTTTTATAAAATAATTCTTCCTCCAAAGCCATTATACTTATCATCAGAAAACTGTTTCCTTAAAATAAAACATATTTTGCAGCCTTAGATTTTTTTAATATTCGAGAAAAAGGAATATTCTCTACTTAATGTTACTTTCCTTCATTTAGACATCAAATTTCTTGTAACAATAAATTAAGATTATTGTAACTTTTAAATACAAACTAAATCCAAATAAATAAACTTGAATTTAAAATTATGTAAAAAAAAATCTTAGATAAAAATCAGGTTCTTCATACGATCTCTCTTCTTAAACATAGGCCAGACAGTTTTACAAAATTTCCCTCTCAAACAGCAAGCACTACGACTAGTTTCTCTTTAATCTTTGAATAGCCTGTGTAAATCAATCGTTGGGCGAACCTCAAGGCATATCTCCTCGCTTTGTTTTGTGTGTAATTGATGTATGTGAAGTTGGTCCAAAATTCATCCCAAAAACGCAGTGGTAACACTAAAATAAAAGTTTTCTTCATATTTATGTGTCAGAGCCTAAAAAAAGTGTATCATGATACAATTTAATTCGTCGTTCTAAAAGAAGTATTACATGATAGCAAAACTTATCACGGCAGTCCGTCAACCGACAACTAGTACTATCATGTTAAAGATGTAAGGAAACATATAGAGAAATTTTAAAATTTGCACAATACATCTGAGTATTTTACAAGTCCTGCATTTGTTGGCACTAGATATATCAATTGCCAGTTCTCTAGATTTTTGGGGGAATTTTGTCATGGGACGGCTTAGTCAAATATCGCCGCAAAGCCCCGCCAGTTTTATTTAATTTAAATTTCGTAATTCAACTGAGTATTTTCTCAAGTCTTGTATTGTTGGCAGCAATCTCAGGATAGTTTTCTGTTAGAATTATCAATTGCCAATAATCTACAATTTTTCATGGGGTTGAACGTGGGTCGGTATTGTTGGCAGCAATCTCATGATGATTTTCCGTTAGACCTCCGTTAGACCTCCGTTAGACCTGACAAATATGGCCGCAAAGCTGCAAGAGTTCCTGTTTATGCAAAAGCAGAAACTCTATTTTAACAAAAATTGAATTAATCGAATAAACTAAATTAATTTAATTTACATGTCAATTATCCAAATAATTGTACATGTTGATTTTATAGCATCTACGCATGTTAGTGTAAGTCGACCTTTAATTCGGCTTATTATAAATATAGCATTTAATCTGCCGCTAGGTGGTATAATTGTAATTAAATTTTGTAGTCACCCCTATTTTTTTTTATATAATTTTTTTGACAGACATGTTTTTTGTTTGGGTTACCGATCATTATTACTAAATCATCTAATATTCCGGTGTAAACATTTTCAGAATCAAGAAATCTCATTACGAAGAGATGTTGTGCAGAAACATCATTTGTGTTTTAATTGTTTACGCCCGAACCATACGGTCAACAACTGCTCGTCGAGAGCACGATGCTACATTTGTCAACAAATGCACCATACTTTACTCCATGTGAGAGACAAGGGACCAGGTGGGCCATACAATGAATACCGTTAATAAAGATGAATTCCATAACAGCGTAAAAGTAAGATCAGCATATAGCTCTACTATCAATGAGTGCAATAATCAACTAACTCCGCCAGAAGCTTCCAGCACCAGTACATCAACTGTCAACTCTGAATCGACCAACAAATCATCTAATCTTGAACATCATTTATTAACTCCGAGTTTGAGTCGTTCTTCAATGAGTTTAAAGTCCAGAGAACCAACAGCTGATCCAACAAGTACATCATCATTGAATTATTTTAGTAGTTCATTACCAATGAAAACTTTATTATCAACGATCACCGTCTTGATTGCTGATCGATACAATCATATGCATAAAGTCAGAGCTCTCTTGGACAGCGGCTCACAGTCTACGCTTGTCTCCGAAAATCCCGTTCAGCGTATTGGTTTGCCTAGAACAGCTGCTACTTATATTATTAATACTCTTGGGTCATCAAAAGCTGGGTACACTAACGGCTGTACAACCCTTAGATTGGTTTCCCTTCATAATCATGAAAATTCAATCACCACAAAAGCATTGATTCTACCAAAGATCACATCGAAGTTACCCCTAGCTTCATTTGATTTAACCAAGTGGCCACAATAAAACCACTTAAGGTTGGCTGATCCTTTGGTTGGTTCGCCAAATGACATTGACATTATATTAGGAAATGACGTATTCCTAAGGCTACTGCTGCCAGAAAAGATGCAACTTGATGCTAATTTAATAGCACAACACACTCTTTTTGGCTGGATTTTGGGCGGTGTGGTAGAAGACAGTTCAAATCATGAAAGTATTCAAAGTTTTCATACAACCATTGAGTTGTTAGCTCCGGAAATCCAATTGCTCGAACAATTTTGGAAGGTGGACGATATCCAGGATATGTCTATATAAAGGGTAGATGAACATCCGTGTGAAAAACATTACATTGATACTACCACAAGAACACCAAAAGGACGCTACATAGTGCGGTTACCATTCATAAAAGCACCGGAGTCGCTTGGCTATTCATTGCATAACGCTACCAAACGGCTTTTCAGTATGGAACGAAAATTTACGAGGAACAAGGAATTTGCAACCGAATATAAAACATTCATGGATGAGTACCATCAATTGGGTCACATGGAAGTAGTACCGAAGGCTGAGATCAATCGACACAATTTTTATTTAGCGCACCATGCCGTCGTAAAAGAGGCAAGCACCACTACCAAACTTAGAGTGGTTTATGATTGGATCGTGTAAGGCAAATCATGGGTTATCATCCCTAAACGATATTTTAGAATGTGGTCCAACGATCCAAGACGATCTAGCAACAATTATTTGCCAATTTCGTACCAAGAATATTGCAATTGTGGCCGATACAGAGAAGATGTATCGGCAGATCCTTATACATCCTGATGATGCTGATTATCAACGAGTGGTTTGGAGGGAGAACAATAATCTAGAAATTGAACATTACCGTCTGCTCACTGTAACTTATGAGACAAGTTGTGCTCTGTTTTTAGCAGTACGTACGTTGCATCAGCTCGCTGACGATTATAAAGATGAGTTTCCCGAAGCATCAAACATTTTACAAAGCGACTTTTATGTGGATGATTTGATTACTGGCAGTAATAATCTGGAAACCGCAAAAAACATTTACCATCAAATGTCTAGTTTAGTAGCGAAGGGTGGATTTACATTGAGGAAGTGGCTATCAAATTCTAGAAAACTGATGCAAACCATTTACCCAACGAATCAACAGAGTAGCTTGGTCATATTCGATGACCTATTATCTGTAAAAACGTTAGGACTGATTTGGTGCCCAACACGTGACCTTTTCCAATTTAAGGTGCATCTTGATAATAGAACTTTCCACACAAAGAGAAGTTTATTGTCGGAATCCTCGAGAATTTTTGATCCTCTTGGGTGGTTATCTCCCGTAGTTGTGGTAATAAAGATGATATTTCAGCGTTTATGGATTCATAAAATACAATGCGACGAGGTGTTACCTCCTGACATAAATTCTGATTGGACTAACCTAAGATCACAGTTAATTAAATTGGAAGAAATTGAAGTTCCCCGTTCTACTACACCAGGGTTTTTGAGTAACCAACACTGCTCCAAACAACTTCATATATTCACAGATGCATCGGAAAAAGCATATAGAGCTGTCGTATATTTGAGGGCAGATAATCAAACTAATGTAATAGGTATCCGAATGGTTGAAGCAAAATCTAAAGTAGCACCCATCAAACAGCTGTCACTACAACGGTTGGAGCTTTGTGCTGCATTACTCGGAAGTCGCTTGGTTAAATTTGTAAGCAAGGCGTGTCAAGACGACGAACTAGAGGTTTATGGTTGGACCGACTCGACGATAGTATTTTCCTGGCTCACACCTTCACCTCGTAAGCGGGAATGTTCCGTAGCCAACCGAGTAACAAGGATATTAAACCAAATTCTGAGAGCTAGGTGGTTGCACGTTCCCTCGAATCAGAATCCAGCAGATGTCGTGTCAAGAGGACTCAGTCCGACAATGTTGCGGAAGAACGAATTGTGGTGGCAAGGACCAGAGTGGCTTACAAAACCCAAAGAACACTGGCCTATTCAAGATCACGGCGAATTAAAATTATCGATACTGGAACAACAGAGGTCCATACAAGTACATCATATTAACAGTTGTGTACCTATATGTGATTTATTATTTACCAAAGTGAACAGCTTGTTGAAGATAAGAAGGATTTTGGCGTATACATGGCGATATATTCAAAGATTAAAAGCGGGTAAGCAACTGAGAAGCGAGAAATCACCAGTGCAGAACACTTATGAATTAGTACGTAAGGGCAGCATCCACATAACAGATAGCATCGCTTCAGCATCACCACTAGGCGTAGTTGAACTCAATTGGGCAGAGAGACTATATATCAAATGGGCACAAATCGAATTCCAGCAAGACATTGCTGACATACAACGAACAGGGCATATGGCTGATCGTAGCAAGTTATTGTTACTTACACCATTTCTCGACGAACATGTGTACTGCGCGTCGGTGGCCCATTAGAGAATGCATCGTTCTCGTTTGAAACTAAACATCCGGCAATTACCAAAACGGCATATAGTAAGCAAGTATCTAATTGATGAATATCACAAACGTTATTTCCATGCCGGTTTGGCCTTGCTGACATCACTATTACGTCAACGATTTTGGATATTGGATTGCAGAAGATTAGTAAGGGCTTACATCGTAAAGTGTATTGCCTGTTTCAAGTCCAAACAGCATCAAAACAGCCAATTGATGGGAAATCTTCCTAAATTGCGAGTGAACGCAAGTCGCCCATTTCAATACACGGGCGACGATTATGCTGGCCCCGTTTATTTGCGTAGTCGTCAAGGTCGTGGGCAATTCAAAATGGTGAAAGGTTATATTGCACTATTTATATGTATGGTCGTGAAAGCGGTTCATATCGAAGTAGTCACCGACTTGAGCACCGCTTCATTTATTGCTGCATTGCGCCGTTTCATAACGAGACGAGGTTTACCCGTTGAAGTGATATCAGACAATGGCACAAATTTCGTGGGTTGCAAAAAGGAACTAGGAGAATTATTTCGATTGTTTAGTAATGAAGTACATTTCAATTTAATTAATGAATTTTTTATCTCCACAGAAGATTTTGTTTCGTTTCATACCAGCCCGATCACCACATTTCGGCGGGCTCTGGAAGGCCTATATAAAATCAATGAAACAGCATTTTAATAAGGCAGTTGGGTCTACCGTACTCACGTACGAACAACTATATACCATATTAACCGAAATTGAAGCATTATTGAACTCGCATCCATTGTGTGCTATGAGTGAGGATGTAAACGATTTCGATGCATTAACTCCTGGCCATGTTTTGGTTGGCGCTCCATTGGTAGCTTTACCAGAACCCGATTTACACCATTTGAAACAGTCAAGATTATCGTTGTGGCAGAGCTTGCAGGTACGAGTACAGTCATTTTGGAAGCGGTGGTCACCTGACTACCTTACTTCACTACAACATCGACCTAAGTGGAAGCATGCATGTTTAAATTTAGATGTTGGTCAGCTGGTTTTACTACGCGAAGACAATTTACCTAAATCAATCAGTCCCATAACTTACATCCCCGTCACAGCAAATGGTGATGGGAGGAAGTGTATCATTACGCTGGATATGGGAGCAACCCATACAATTATCTGGGAAGACTTGATCGCAGGAGTTGTGCAGCTGGCTGATGGGTTGAAATTAAGAATGGTAAATGGAGATGATAAAAGGGAAATGATAAAAGGGAAAAAATCGTGAACATTAGGATCGGTGAAACTCTTTTCCCATATGAAGTTCTGGTCGTGGATATTGTGGATGAAATCATTTTGGGAATGGACTCCATGAGAACGAATGGCTTTGTGTTGGATTTTGGACGAGGAATGTTGAGTAGCGATAACAGTGAGCTGCCACTTAAATTCAACGATAAGGATGGTGGTGCGAATAGAAGTGTGAGTGTTGGATGATTGGATGAAGGCTCATTTTGGCAAACAAGCCAACGGCGGAAGATTTGACGAGAGGCGGCTTAAGCGGAACCGCGTTCCACAATGGAAGAAAGATTTGTCGTCGAAAGCGCAGCCTATATGGACGGCACCCTACAGGACAAGAAAAGGACAAAGAGGTAAACCGAAGGGGTGCCTGGCCCTGTACAAAGGAGGTGAGTGATTTGGGTCCTGTTCGGGCTTAGGTGAGGAGTAGTGTTACGGTTACACCTAGGGTGTAATAGAATAAGTTAAATTAATAGCTCAATGTTTACTGTACTAAAATGAAATTTTCCATGATAAAACTGTTCTAAATGTTTCTACACTATTCTTACTGGAACAGTCTTGAAATTTATAGAAGTTTGGTTTGTATATATCTAAAGGCGAACGAAGTCGAATTGGATGATTAGTTTTTGGTAAGCGAAAGTATAAGGATTTAAAAGTGAATTGGAAAGTGATTTAAAAATTGTATTTGTACGAGATAAAAATTATAAGTGATCAGTAAAATTGTGCGAATATTGTAATAAGTGATTTTGTAAATTATTGAACGCAAAAACGTAATGTTACCGTGACACCTAGAGAAGAATAGAATAAGTTATATAATAGCACAAAGTTACAGTACTAAAAAAAAAATAAATAACTGATCCGAGAAGCGTAGAGAATTTAGAAGCTGAAACACAAAGATTGGTCGAACATGGTTGTTGGGTCGAATAACCGCCGTTCATATCTCTCTTACAGACAACCTAGTAAGAGTGACAACCATTAAAACTATGAACGGTGAATATAAACGGCCAGTAGTCAAACTTGTTCCATTACCACTACCCGATGAAGAAGTCAAAATGGAAATTCGTCATACAAAGCAATGATATTTTTGAAGTTTATAGTTTCACAAATATTCATTGTATATATGAATATCATTATTGTAATATGTATCGTTATGTATCATTATTGTAATTATAATTAGTATTTATTGTACATTTATCTTCATTAATGGTTAAGTAATCCAGAATAATGATCGTACCGCCGAATCTATAGTAGAGTTTATCGAATTAATTCAATTTTCGGGGGCAGTATGTTTTGCAAAAGCAGAAACTCTATTTAAAAAAAAATTGAATTAATCGAATAAACTAAATTAATTTAATTTACATGTCAATTATCCAAATAATTGTACATGTTGATTTTATAGCACCTACGCATGTTAGTGTAAATCGACCTTTAATTCGGCTTATTATAAATATAGCATTTAATCTGCCGCTAGGTGGTATAATTGTAATTAAATTTTGTAGTCACCCCTTTTTTTATATAATTTTTTTGACAGACATGTTTTTTGTTTGTGTTACCGATCATTATTACTGTGGTTCTTCTCTGTTCATCATCAGTTGTTGTCCAATAATATATATACAGAGAATAAATTGGAACTTGTGGTTTTATTTTATATGCAATCTAACTGGGGTCAATTTTAGTATTGCAAAAACAGTCCCATTTCATTTAAATTTTGTAATTTAACTAAGCATTTTCTCAAATCTTGTATTGTTGGCAGATTTTCTGTTAGACCTATCAACCGCCAAAACTGTGGAATTATAGACAATTGCCACCAATACTCTGGAATTTTTTCAGAGGCTTTTCAGAAAATTCTGAAAAAATTGCAGCCTACTGGCAATTGATAGGTCTCACAGAAAATCATCATGAGATTTGTAGAAACAATGGACTTGAACAATGATGTAAACTCAATCGAATTACGATAATCAAATTAAATATGACTCATGAAGATTTTCATGAAATTGGCTGCCAACCATATAGGGGTTGAGAAGAAACTCAGTTGAACTGAGAAAATTAAATTGAATACTATTCATGAGGTTTTTCGCCATATTTGACCATGCCATTCCCGCGACAAAATTCTGAAAAAATGCCAAAGTACTGGCAGTTGATCTAACAGAAAATCATCGGGAGATTGATGTGAACACCGCAGGACTTTAGTAGTAAACTTGTTTGATCCGGTTGATAGGTCTCTAGGAACAATAAACACCAAAAACAATAGACGTAGCGTCATGATAACAATATAGGTTTGGTTTGGAAGGTAAAATTTTAGAAGCTTTTAAATACAGAATTACTGAATACAAAACGGGTTTTTACGGTCTTTAATACCAATGAAATAAATATTTTTGTGGGCCTGTAAATTACATAAATTACGCCTGCAAATTAATCTACTTCAAAATTACATATTCAATCTCCCCATTCTCAAAATCTAAAAGCACCAAAAACAATAAAAAATTCATTATTTTTCATAGATTTATTTGAATTTTGACTAAAAGCTTTTCTGATATATGTGCATAAATATGTAACAATAACAATTCGAAAAAAACAACATATTTTCGTATTCCCAAGCACCAGCTTAAATCACTTAATGATATTCAATCCGTAGAGTTAATCGAATGTTTATATATACCAGTATAGTAGAGTGTTTTTCTTTTGGTTGAAAATCCGAATTTATCATTTATTTTGGCGCACGCGAGGTATTAAAATCACATCAATCAATCATTTTCGTTCGAGAGATGAAGAAAAATCGGATTCCTTTCATTCCAAATATCTTTCGTTTTAGAGTATAAAGGTGATATAGCTTTGTTAACATATAATAGTATGTACACACATACATAGTTTACCATCAATATAAACATGCACGACCAATAAAATAAGTTTTCCACATGACTTCTCTACGCAAGCTAATTTTATTTTCCCATTTTCCTTCTAAGTTATGTTCTCAATCAATCAATAAACATTTAGACTATTATAAGAAACTTTCGTTAAAGAGGGATATAAATATAAAACAAAAATAAGCTCACCAAGGCATATCGCAATCAATATATTATGCCAAGGTGGAAACCTTTTCCAACCCCCAACTATTTATTCTTCATCATTATCATCTTATCTTACATCGAATGAATTTCTATATATGTACATATATACATATAATACCACTATATATTTATAGATTGTATTCAACTATAAATTGAAAGCTTTCAAATCAGCTTAGTTGCATATACATATTAATCGATTGAATATAGTGGCACAACAAAATAAAATAAAAAGCTGGATTATACAATCATTTTAATTAAACTGCAAAAAACAGCAACAAACAGTTGTAACAGACAAATCAATATTTCCAATAGAAATTAAGGTTAAGTAGTTATTAGCAAAGAAAAGATCCTTTATAGAGGGAAAAGCTCATAATGTTTTATTTTTCTAGTCGAGAGTATTAAGAGTTATGTCAATAATTCAATGTCATTTGAAAATCTAAAAATTTAATTTTCTCGTATTTTGATGGTAATTCGTTATGCTTTAATACTCAATATTTCTAATAGAATAAACTACAGTATGTTACAAATACTATTTTCTATTTGTCTGTTAAAATGCAGCGGGAAACTAATATAAAACACTTAAACAAAGAGCTTCATGGAGCCATATTTCTTATTCATCAAAGTGGAAAATCAAGCTTGGAAATCGGTCGAAAGAAAACTACTTTATGCCGTTGGGTAAATAGGCATGACCATACAAATTGAATTGAGAGGCGACCCAATCCTGGGGCCTAATCAAGCCGCACCGATTTAGTACAGCAACATACGTTCCGCGAAATTACGAAATTTATATTAAAACCATTAGAAGGATCGGCTAGTGAATGTAAAACACTGATGAACACAGGTTATTGAGGTTGAAGTTTATGGAGACTCATCAAGAAAAAAATTTCTAGTTTAACCAAAAGTTTGTGCAAACGGTTCAAAAAAGTGGTCGAACCAGTTGTGGGGTGTGGGGTGCATTTGTGTACGAGGTATTAGCGAATTATGTCAAATGACTGGCTCATTGAATAGTGTAGAATACACAACAATTCTCGATGATGTGATATTATCGAGCGGAAGAATACCTTATCCAGATGGGCTATTCGAATTCATGCAGGATAACTGCCAGTGAACACATCATAATATGGCCAACCAGCCAGAGAAATTGGGTACCACTAGCTCGTCGGAACGTAGACAATTAATTGCGACAAATTTTTGAGAAGTGGACGGCACTGTATGGTGATAACGATTTTGTAGAACGCTAGCCGCAATTAAAGAAATTGAAGGATTTTGGATCAAATATTACTTGTAAAAATTTTTGTTCTAATTTGCTAATAAATAATTTGGGCGGAATTTTGTTGAGTGCAACATAAAATTTTTGATTAAATGAAACACCCGGTGTTGATAATGAAAATACATATTTTGACGAACTGCTATGATTTTGAAAAACTGAGTGCCGTTACTCCTTTTATGGTAACGACTGTACATATAATATAAATTCTCACACAAATTCTTCCTCCCACTATTCGATGTGTGTGTGTTTTAGTGTGTATGTGCGTGTGAATACTGTATGTAACATTTGGATTTTAACGATATATAACACTCGACACTGTTTATATTAATTTTTGATCCCTTTCCTGTGGGGCATTAATATCGAGAGATAGAAATTCGAGACGTGCAAGGTTAGTGTCTTAATCTTTTTATATTAAGAAGGATATAAAAATAGGTTTTTTTACATTATCTTGAACCAAATGTTAATAATGGTTTATGTTTTAAACACTTCTACGTAAAATTGCACTTAATAAGTTTACGGTCAATAAAACTTTATTCAAGTAATCACGTTTTCTATTTGATGCAATGAAATATTTATTATTATACAACATCAAACAATGTTACTTCTGCGTTATTCAAAGAGGCTAAAGATTAATCCACCACTATAATATACAGATGGTAGATCGATGTTTTGAAAAAAGGGACAGATAATGGAGGAGGGAATGGGGAAATTCAATAAAGACGATATCCGAGTTAGCAGCAAAAAAAATTAAGACTAAAACAAGTATCACTAACAAAGACATTTTACATAGATAAACACACAAGACTTGGCACATCCAAATCTGGTAGAATAAGATACATTAAGATGGGAAATCTGGTAGAAAAGAAAGCTGGAAAACAAGAGGAGTTTCTTTATTTTCCCTGATAATGTCATCACCCTCTTCCCACCTTTCAAGTATTGAGAAGAGGAAAATCTACAACTTTTTACGAAAACAACCGCCTTAGCAAGGGAGAACTTGGGTAGGTATCACTGAAAATACTCCCCATTTTAAACAAAAATTTATTACATCGAAATGTTCTTCCCTACCTTCAATAACAGCGGTTAATAGCTTTCAACAAACTTTGCAGTGACATGATTGTGTTATTGCGTTTATTTAACAGTAAATTTATTTAAAAAAATTACTTTAGGGAGAACTTGACCCTAAACTATATACTAAATAAAACGAACCTCAAAGAATTGGTCGCAAAAAGATCATAAAGAATGAAAAGAGTATAGATACATCAGGCTTTCCAAATCTGTAAGTGTTCTATAGGTTAGGATCGGGTGACAAATCTGACGACCAATCGAATGTCAACATATTTAAAATTACGAATTTTGATTAACGTTTTCTTCGTCAACCTTACATACATACACAGATCAATGGGTTTGTATCGCTCGTATCCCTTTTCTGATAGATCCACAAATATTAAATTTTTATAACGGACTACATAGAATGAAGTTTCGCTGAGAACTTTTATAAAATAAAATTTCAATCAAAATTGGTAATTTTAAAGATATTGGCACAAATCTTCTTTAGGGTGGGTGGCCGGGACCGAATCGCCTTATTTAGTTCCCTAAAAATTTTATCTATATATATAAAAAGAAGTGTACATTTTGATTGTCACTCCATAGCTCGAGAACGGCTCAACCGATTGCCATAACATTTTTAGGAAAGGTGCAGGGAGGATTGATGATGGTTAGTTGATTTTTAAATCCAAAATCGGTCCAGCCATTCTCGAGTTATGATATCTTTCCTGAAATGAACTCGCTATTTGTAAAACAACAACAAATACACGACAAATTTCAAATATCTCGTAAACGTCTGAGCGAAAAAATAATGTCACCTCCCCCCCCCCCACACCCCATGCACACCATGTGATCGATTGCAAGAGATGGAATATGCTGCTTTCGCTTACAATAGCGAAAATGATTATAGTGAACATGCCAATATTGGTGGAATGACGACGAGATGTCCACATTGTGATGCAGCCAAATTTCAAGGTGAAACGCCTGGCATGTGTTGTGCTAATGGCAAAGTGAGACTGCCAGCATTTGAATCTCCCCCGATCCACTTCATTCATTCATTTTTGGAACGTCACAAACGTCTAAGCATTTTTTGTCTCACATTCAAGAATACAATGCGGCATTTCAAATGACTTCTTTTGGTGCGATCAAAAGTGTAAGAGACAATTTCATGCCGACGTTTAAGGTGATTACTTCATGCGGAATATCATATGAAAAACGCGATCTGAGCAGCAATTTTTTTGATGTGTTCAAGAATTCTGACCCAGCATCTAATTACATTTCACAAATATTACAGATTCAAGGTCAGATTTATCATCGAACTGGTTCCTTATTGCCATATCCTGATGCTGATCATCAATTTTTGCAAATCTATTTTATCGGAGATGCAAATCGTGAATTGGATCGGCGTTGTACAATTGCTGCGCGTGCAAGGCGACAAATTGTTTCTGAACTTCAAACATTCTTACAATGAATTAATTCGATTGTTTAAAATCGCTCTCGATCGTATGCCATCTGATGATCACAGAATCGTTATCAGGGCTGACAAAACGCCCTTTGGAGAGCATGCGAGACTATTTAATGCACCAACAATTGATGAAGTGGCCATTGTAATTGTTGGAGACCAGTTTCAATCTCGCGATATTGTGCTACATCGAAGAAATGAAGAATTACGGCGTGTTTCAGAGCTTCACTGTAGCTATGATGCATTACAATATCCATTATTGCACTGGAAAGGTGACGACGGCTATCATATCAATATACGAATGATAGATCCACGAACCGGTAAAATATATATGAATTCAATTTATTTATTTCAAAACAAGAAGGCATGATTTTTAATTTCTGATAATGTATTCATCATAGGTCGTGAGGTAGAAAAAAAAGTTAGTGGGATGAATTATTATTCGTATAGATTCGAGATTCGCCCACAAGAAGACAACTTTATTATGCGATGTGGCAAACTTTTCCACCAATACGCTGTTGACATGTATGCGAAAATTGAAGCAGAACGCCTTAATTACCTTCGATTCAATCAAGCCAAATTGCGATCGAAAGAATACATACACTTGCGAGATGCAATAGTGAATGATGGTAATGTTAATGATATCGGACGTTTAACAATATTACCATCGACATATGGGCAGTCCGCGCCACATGCATGAATATACGCAAGATGCAATGTCATACGTTCGCAAATATGGTCGTCCCGACCTATTCATAACATTCACATGCAATCCACAGTGGGCTGACATAAAAAACAATTTATTTTATGGTCAGAATCCAACAGATCGACACGATATAACAGCACGTGTATTTCGACAGAAAGTAAAAGCACCGATGGATTTGATTATCAAATTGCGAATTTTTGGAGAGGTGCGTTGCTGGATGTATTCGATTGAATGGTAAAAGAGAGGGCTGCCGCACGCGCACATCTTGATATGGCTGGTTCGTAAAATAACACCCGATCAAATTAATAACATTATATCAGCTGAAATTCCAGATAAAATCAGCGATCCAGAATTATTTGAAGTTGTCACGAAAAATATGATCCATGGCCCTTGCGGTCAAATAAATATGAATTCACCATGCATGATCGATGGAAAATGTACAAAACGGTATCCAAGAGCATTAACTTCGGATACAATTACAGGTGACGACGGATACCCGTTGTACCGACGTCGGTCACCGGAGGATAATGGCCATACAACGCAATCGAGACATTGAAGTTGATAATCGTTGGATTGTGCCTTATTCTCTACTATTGTCAAAAGTATTTCAGGCTCACATAAATGTTGAGTACTGTAATTCTGTGAAGTCGATTAAATACATTTGCAAATATGTGAATAAATGCAGTGATATGGGTGTTTTTGGAGTAGCTGGTGACAATAGCAATGATGAAATCGTCCAATATCAAATGGGGCGCTACATTAGCACTAATGAAGCTCTTTGGAGAATTTATTCATTTCCAATTCATGAGCGATATCCTGCTGTTGTTCATTTGGCTGTTCATCTTGAAAATGGCCAGCGTGTGTATTTTACCGATGCAAATGTACAGCAGAGAGCAGCAACAACATTAACTGCATTCTTTCAATTGTGTGAAAGCGATGAATTTGCCAGAACCTTGCTGTATTCAGATGTAACGCATTATTTCACTTGGACTGCAAATAAATGGCAACGACGTAAACAAGGAACACCTGTTGATGGCCATCCGGGTGTTTTTTTTTGCAGATACCATGGGAATATTATACACAGTTCATCCAAACAATGCAGAATGTTATTATTTGCGGTTGTTGTTAGTAAATGTTGTTGAACCACGTTCATTTCAACATTTGCGAAGAGTAAATGGTCATTTATGTGTGACGTATCGTGAAGCATGTGAGCAATTAGGTTTACTTGAAAATGATGCGCATTGGGATTTAACGCTTCATGATGCATCGATTGCTTCTTCTCCACATCAAATACGTATGTTATATGCCATAATCATATCAACATGTTTTCCATCAAATCCACTTGAATTGTGGAATAAATACAAAGATTTTATGGCAGAAGACTATTTGATTGGAATGCGTCATCACACAAGAAACGCTGATTTGCTGATTTCATTGGAAATGTATAATGAGGCATTAATAGCGATTGAAGATATGGGCCTAACGATTGCAAATAAAGCATTAGAGCAATTAGGTTTGTCACCACCCAATCGTCCAATGCATGATTTATTTGATCGAGAATTGCAACGTGAACAACAGTATGATCCCAATCAATTGCAAACATTTGTGAATTTGAATGTTCCCAAATTAAATGACCATCAAAAACATGTCTATGATACCATCATGCAAGCTGTAAAATTGCCGTTGAATGTGCAGGTGTGCTTATATTTATTGATTGATCACTTTAAAATTTAATCGATATTATTGTAAAATATAATTATTCTCAAATTAACAGGTGATTGAACATCCCACGTGCAATATTTCAAAAAATTCTGCGATGGCAAAAGTTTTGCAACAAGCAGCAATTATTCTTTTGGATGAATGTACAATGACGCATAAAAAATCGCTGGAAGCATTACACCGTACAATGCAAGATCTACGTCAGAATCAAGAAATTTTTGGTGGTGCATTGATATTATTGTCAGGCGATTTTCGTCAAATATTGCCTGTGGTTCCACGATCAACACCGGCGGATGAGATCAATGCATGCTTAAAGTCTTCTCTTCTGTGGCGACATGTGCAAAAATTGACATTGAACATAAATATGCGCGTTCAATTGCACAACGACCAATCTGCAGATCGGTTCTCGAAGCAATTGTTAGATATTTGAAATGGCAAAGTTCGAGTCGATAATACAAATGGATTCATTACATTGCCGAACAATTTTTGTACCATTCTGAGTTGCAATAATTCCAGTTCAAATTTTATTATTGTGAATTTGATAACAATAATCCAGCACGGGCAGCAGTTCTCAATATTTGATGTGTTTAACAAAAAAAATAATAAGTTGTTTCGTAATAAATGTATTTGCTTAATTATAGGTTGTTTCGCCTTTTTTATTTTTTTCCAAAATGGTGTTCGCTTTTTTTTAATAATTATTTTCTTCGCTAATCTTTACTTGCTGAAGGTTGGTTTTGAACAGAACAGATTTATACAATTTATTTTCAAATTAATTTCTAGGTTGGTAGTGGTTTATGTTTCATCAGTACATCTAATTTTCTGCAGATGTCATAATAGTGATGAACCATAAACCGAACGCACTCATTTTTACGCATGTATAATTAAATGGCATTTGTTATTGTAAACAAATATCCAGACGTCAAAATGATTGCGTTCGACATAAACAAATTGGTGAGTATTTTTATTTTCTTAACGATTTAACATTAAATAATTCACAACTAACTTAATCATTTCAGAATTCAATTGCTGTTAATGTGAATTAAGATAAGTATAGTTTTTAAGTGTACATTAAATTATTCTAATTTATAATTGTGTAATTCTAGGTTATGATATCGTATATACATCAAATTGAAAGCTAAGTATATAATTAATTCTTAATTCTAAATTCTTTTTTTTGTTTTTGCAGTTGCTGAGCTAAATAGTACGGCTGAGTTTTGATCATGTGAATAATTTTATTCACATTCTCCAATTAACAGAAGAGTTGATTGAAAGTGTGTTCCCAAATATTGTTCAAAATTACAGGAATCACAATTGGTTGAGAGAACGCGCAATACTAGCACCAAAAAATGTACACGTCAATGCAATCAATTATCAGATTCAAGAAAAATTACCAGGTCCCCAAATCTGTCGATAGCGCAATGAATGCAGATGATGCAGTGAATTATCCAATTGAATTTTTGAATTCATAGGAACCACCTGGTATGCCACCGCATTGTTTGAATTTAAAGGTTGGCTCATCAATTATTTTACTGCGGAATTTAAATGCACCAAAACTGTGCAATGGCACAAGATTGGCAGTAAAAAAATTGATGCCGAATTTAATTGAAGCCACAATATTGACCGGAATAGCGAAAGGTGAAATTGTGCTCATACCATGTATTCCACTGATTCCAACAGACATGCCATTTGAATTTAAGCGTTTGCAATTCCCAGTGCGTCTATCATTTGCCATGTCCATCGATAAGGCGCAAGGATAAACGCTTCAAATATGCGGATTAAATTTGGAGGAGCCGTGCTTTTTACATGGACAGCTATACGTGGCCTGCTCAAGAGTTGGAACTCCAAATTGTTTGTTTGTGCTCGCTTCAAATAGGCAAACGAAAAATATTGTATATCCAAATGTTTTGGATTGACATTAATAATTTTGAAACACAATGCATTCATTTCATAAAAAAAAAAAATCTAGAATATTTCATTTCTTTTTTTTGGTTGGTTGCAACGAAGTGCATCGGGGTTCGCTATATAATATAATTTTTATCAATTAACATTTTACTAATTTAATTACCAAATTTTAAACCAAACAAATTTTCAAATAAAGAACGTTACAATAAATTTATACGAATTTCATTTGACATAAAATATTTATTACATTTTTTAATAATATTCTTCCATCAAGTATCACTGTGCGGCATACAATACGAATCATCTACATTTCTCTTTCCATTGTCATCATTTAACAGCAGTTTGCATTCCAATAGCTCATTAACAATATTGCCAAATCAATTACCCGTTATAATGTTTACACTCTAATACAATGTACTTATTGTACAGATATACGAAAAATGAATTTTCAATAACTAAATGCTGTGACATCTATTTAAATCGAGAGACAATACAAAAGGAAAGGTTTACTTAGGGCCAGCAAGGCGGACCGGGCTCAGCTAGTTTTTTATATTTTCTTCGTATTTTAGAGAATGTCCTAATCGGGACGAAAACTATTAAAATTTTACAAAAATTGGATTGTTGGAGCCCCCACTCACAACTATTTTTTTATTTTATTTTTAAGATATAATTTATCGATTGGCATCAATAACTCAATTTGGCCGATTGGCATCAATAACTTAAAATGTAGTTATGTAAAATATGTTTAGTATGGCGGTATGGAATACTCATATTCTACAATACATCCATCAACAAATCAATCAAATGGGATCATTTTAAAAACAAGGAAAACAGGAATCGTAAAAAATGCAATTGCCTCACGTGAAATATAGAAACCGTCAGTTTAGGGATTTTAAATTTCGTCAGTCGTATGCTCTAAGATTTATTTTAGGAGCGTTTAAACATATTTATGTAAAATTTTGTACGTTTCCGGGTATTAAAACAAAAAATACTCGACTAACCGGGCTCTTTAAAGCGCGAGTAAATTGAATAGTTTAACTGTGATATAGATCAAGGAGTCAATGCAAAAGGGTGAGTTCCATATTACCAGTCCAAATGATTTGTGTATTGATGATATACATATATATATTGAAGATAACAATAAGAAACAACACTTTTTGCTCCGGTTTTGAAAATTGGTGTCAATCTGGTTATATTTCACTTCAGCGGTAATTCGGCTAGTTTTAAAGATTGATTAAATAGAAGATAATGAAGAATTGCTAATATTGTGAAACCTTTTAATCCCAGTAACGAAGCTGGAATGACAATAGGACCACATACACCTCTCAATACCTTCTAGAGCTCGATCGGTTTCAATCCGCGGTGTTAATATGGTTATGTTGTTTTCACTATTGTTTGGATTTCCAAACTTATCAATGATATGATTTGCGGGTCACAAGATTTATGATCCTTGAATCACCAGCTAATAGATGGAAAATTAGATTCACTCGTGATTAAGATGGAAGGGAATGCAGGCGGAATATATGCAACATAGATAAAAATTTGCTTTTTATTGGTTACGATTTTAACAGATAATTGCTCCGATCATCAGGTTTGATGTGTCTAATTGGTGACATGGTGGAAGTTCTGTTTGTTTGCATGTTTAGCAGATTAATGGCAGTAATCAAATTTGTACGTGTTTCGTAAATATCACTATAGCATATCTTGGAAACTTTAAATCCTTTCTCAGACCACCGAATACAAATAACGCTAGCGAATGTTAAGCCTTGAGCCTCGATACCCAGGATTTTAATTGAATCAGGTAATTTTAAATTGTCGGTTTATTGTCGTTTTTCGAATTTCGTGAAAGGTAAGTGGCATTCCTTGGCAAATACAATACGACTATAATTTATTTTAGCCAAGAGATCACCTGTAAGAGAAAAGGAAAGCCAAAGAGTGAACAGCCTGCATTTACTTTGAAAGATTGAAGAGAGTTTGAGCTATTGACTCTCCTTGTCAACCTTCAAATGTACTCCAGCTGTTACGAAAATCACATTGGTAATCACCCAGAATCCTCTCACTAAACGTTGGCCAAAACCTTGCAGATTGTGTTTAGCAAAGATGCGAGCAGTCTTCCATTTTTTCCACTGAACGTCCCCTGTGGCACTATTCTGGTCCAAAAAAAATCCACAAGTACACAATTTTGTTTTTATTGAATTTAATTTATTTATTTATTGCATTATTTTTATTAAATGATTATCATTAATTAATTTATTGTTTGCACCACCATTTTAATATAGACAGTTTGTGTTTGGCGACCAACAGCACAAGCGACGTGTTGTTGCTTTGGAGATTGTGATGAGACTGATTTTTGTTGTGTGTTTTTTGTTATTTCGTTTTTGTTGTCTGTTTTGTATTTTTTTTGTTTTGTTTTGTGTAGTTGTATGCCTGCGCCTGAAGACGACAGACAGTGCGCGTTGTCTTCGATTTGTGGCGGTGAACGCATGTATAAATGTGTGACTGCCACAGAAACTTTTTTAGGGAGGGTATGACTAAAAAAAAACAAAAGAATATTGAAACGAAATTCTTTGACGGTCGTGTAACATAAAGTTTATATTCGAAAACAAACAAATCAACACACATTTTACTTAGCAATACAACAACAAATTGTCATACGAACAGTCGACTCAATGCCTCCTAGATCTATATTGATATATTCATACATAAATAAAAAACAAGTATGTTTGTAAAGAATTTGCTTATCCTATGTCTTTCTAGTATAATATGTGTACACAAATATCACAAACCGCCAATACCAATGAGCCTATTTAGACATGTATGCACTTACCTCCTTGCCTGTGAAAATATCCCCATTTCAATATAGTTTATAGGCAAAGAGGTAAGAAACAGGCCTAATATAATACTTAAGGTTCTTATGCTGTTTAGATAGAGGGGTATTATGAACTTAAAGTAAACGTGCAATAAATAGTAATCGTAATTGGAAAACCAAAAAAGCCAACAGGCGCTACTCGAATGTGCGACAGAAGTCAACTTTTTAAGATTTAAATGTGTGCTAAATTTTTAAAGGATCTTACAATGAGGGTTGATAAATTAAGATTAACTTAATAAATTTTACTAAAGATTAACTGTATTAAAACAATTGGCATATGATACCACTTAAATGAGACTCTGCAATATTTCCAAATGGCGTGAGAAAGTTGCACCTCTGCATTAATCCATGTAAGTACAATATTCTTATTTACACTGAATCTAATCTATGGTGACGGTTTCTATGGTGACGGTTTCAAATTAAGATTCCGTGATCGCGATCTGCAAATTATGGTGACACACAAAAACCCGATTATAAATAAAATTTTTAAGTTTACTTAAATATTATTTAAAATTATATCAAACTTTATTTGATTTCAATATTAAAGGTACAATATTCCATAAATTTTTGCATTTCATGTATATCGTGTTTCTACAACTAGATTTTGATTATCGAGTTATGAATCGTGATAATCTTGTTTGGCCAAGATCGTGTAGTGACAGATTGAGAAAAATAACTACCTAGTTTGTGTCTATCTCAGGTATAATAATTTAAGAATCAATTGAATTTTTCTTTAAATCTTGCAGCGGTAATGCTACACATTTTATATACATACCAGCATAATCTATTAGATGGGGGGTGAGCGAATGTTCGTCAAAGAGGATAGACGTGTTTTTTCTATCCTCTTCAAAAATTTAATTTAATTTAATTTTTATTTTGTTTTATTTATGTAGTTTATGTGGTATATAAAGTTTAATTATAGTTATAATTTTAATTCTATTTAATTCAGTTTTTAGTGAAATACTAATTAAAGTGGAAGTGAAATAATTTAAAGTGTAATTTTGGAAAATGCAATCCACCGGGATGCATTTATCAGGCAATGTTTTATATTTATAGATAAAGAAATGAAACTTATTGATTTCTATTGGGTGCATGTTTTTAGCGTGTGTGTTATTGGATTGTACATGATTTTATTATTGAAACCTAATAATTGGATCGTATCAAAATAGTTTTTAACGTAAATTAACATACGTCGTAGTTAATTTCATATTCGATTTTATATTTACGCATAATTGAATTCGTTCTTGCAAGCCAAACAAAGGTGTTTATACATACATACGTATAAACATTTTTGTGGGTTTCGGTATGGTTTTGGTTCTTTCTTTTTTATGTTATGTACAAAGTATAACAGACAGAAATACATTCTTGAAAATTGATACATGACAAAGCCAACGAAATGTTTGTACGGGCCGCCTCGTTCGCTCTTTACGCGGATCCTATTAGGGAAATGTACTATTTATTATTGGTTTTTGCTAAGTATTAGCTAAGCAACAACAACAAAAACAGAGAGACTTTTTGTGGGTGTTAGTATAGTTGTTCCCAATATTTTTCTATATCTTGATATATAGATCAGGATTGTTTTGTATGTGCGCTGTAATGGTATTAGCTGTATATAAAATAATGAAAACATGATAAGTCTTTTGCTACGCACATGGAAGATTGTAGAGATATTTGCTTTTAATGTGTGTTGGTGCTTTAGTATATAAGAATCTGTTGTTTTTATTCTATTTTGTTATTTCCCCTCTTTTTGTTTTTGTATTCATGTTACAACTATAATGTTCTTAATAAAACATGAACTGGATTCCAGAGAGATGATCATCTAAAAGTGTAGTTATATTGTGTTGTCTTTTGTGCCGTTAATTTACTAACTATCGATAGCATTGGTGTCTGTAACCGGGTCGAGTCTGTCCCAACTAATAATCCTATCTTATCCTTCGGGTTTGTTATGTGTAAACGGGTGTACGGTGTGTGCCCGGGAGTCCGGGAGAATTGCTATAATGCTTGGCCGTACACTCACAATCAATCATTCAATCAATGAAATAAAAGCAAGATGTTATATCAGAGCTCCTTGTGTTTTGTAGAGTCCTAATAAAATAAATTGAACTATTATAAAGGAACGAGAAGAAAACGATTTTTTCTTAAAAACATACCTGAATCACAAATTCTTATTAATTATGATGATGTTATAAATGTTTGAATTACAACTTATATGCACATAGTTTTAATCTTCTTGTAACAACTGCTTTATTCAAAGTAAAATTTATAAAATTTTCATAACAGCAGCATTTTTTTCCTCTTTAACTATGCAATCTGTTCTGGTGCTCTCTCTAGGCACTCCAAACTCTTTCGCAGTTCACTTTTACCGTCCTACCTTACGCAGTTAAGCCAAATTGAGGGCGAACGGCTATATACCCATTTCTGTGTAAACCACCTGCACATTGCATTGCTTCATGCCAACCTATAGTGCTGACATGAAAGCTGGTTCGGCTTATGGATTCTGCACTCTCAACAGGGGGTCATAGATGTGTTCATCGTCATCACCATTGTTATTTACAATGATGTGTATACGAATTTTCAATACCTTTTTTTGGGATAGTTTAGACCTAGAAACATTAATTAAAACATGATTCAATACGGTAAATAACAAAATAGATACAGAACTGTGAGAAACAGTGGAAAGTTATACCATTAAAAAGCGTGCTAAATATTGACATATGACTACGATTCTATTATCAAGAAGGCTCTGATTATAACTGTGTGAAATTTTTTAGCAGGAAAATAAAATGAAAAGAAGACCGGAGAGGCGGTCTCAAACTTATGGACAGTACAGTCTACTGACACTTTAGTTTGAATTAATTATAAAATTAATTAATTTATGAGATATTAGTAATCTCATGAATTAATTTTAAAAAAAACTGTAATAATTACCACGAAATATATAAAACAACCCATTCCAAGGGAAAATTTGACATTTCGTCAAGTTGGAAGATCAAAATTCACATTCCAGAAACATAAACGGGATATACAATGTAAACAGTACACTGTACCTCTTATTCTATATATATATGTACATGTGTAAATTTATATATTAAATATTTATTTATTATTTATTTGCACAAAATTAAAAATGAATTTACATAAAAAAACGCTTTTAGTACAAACCGTGTCCTAGTTTACAACTCGTTCCAATTCGGTGCTGTTGGTTGGTTTTATTGAGAAAATATTTAAATTGAGCTAACAAAAAAATGTCACGCAATGAAACTTTTTTTGTCTATTTATTTAAATATTCATCCTATACTATCTCTATATACATACAATAAAAAATGTGTAAACATATTATGCATAATATCATCATCATCTGGAAAACTAATGATCCAAATACTCATGTATATAACCACATTTTCATTTTTCATATACAAAAATGCTGTTTAATGCATTTTCCAATTTAAATTTTATTTTATTTATTTTATAATTTTTTTGTTCATATTATAAACAAATAGCAAAATATAAACAAAAACTAAATTTATGTCAGGGAGTTAACAACAGATCAATACCATATGAATTCATATTATTTTTCTACTTCTATCTACATATATGATGATCTGGTACGCACGGTACATTATAAAATTAATATTGGTTGCGATAAATATAAACAATACGTGATCTAATAAAAATAAAGAAAAAAATAAAAACTCAGATGTTCAGTTTGTGCGAAATGACGAGTGAAAAGATCAATTCTGATTGAAAAACATTAAAAATATCTAAAACAAATTAATGGAGAATACGATTGAAAATCAAAACTTCCATTTTAACTTCACAAGAACAATATGTCGTTACAAACAATTCCTGCCTAAATAGCTATTTTCATATGCCGGTTTCTAGAATTCAACCGCCACCCAAAAATATCGTTAACGTTATATGTATACGGTGCTAAGGCAGAACGGAATATGTTAAAATATGACTGTGGTATTAAGACACAACCCGATATGACAAAAAAAAAACGATTTTTCGTTTAAATTGCCAACATGTCGAAATTTAGTACTTCTCTTACCCTTTACTAAACTTTCGACATGTTAACAATTTAAACGAAAAATCGTTTTTTTTTTACATTCCTTGGGTTGTGCCTTAGTACCACAGATATATTTGCCCTCGTGGGAGGCCCCACGTAAAAGGAGGCTAAGTGTTTTCTTTGTTTTTGTATCAAAATGTTTGATTTAACATCCTCATGCCTATTCTGACGCACAGTCACAGACTACAAAATCGTCTTATGTAAGACATTTTTTTTATTTTAGTACTCGGGTCTTAACTAAGACTTATTTCGTATTCTGCACATAGTCATAGCTGTCATTGATCTTAAAACACGGTCTTATGTAGCATCGACACATTTGATGGTCTTAACCGTCATAATTTATAATTTCTCGTATAGAGAGAAAAGAGCAATGAAATGTTAGATGGGTTTAATTTTTAATATGTACATACATATATATGTATATTAAAATTATTATTTATTATTATAAAATTTTTTATTTAAATTTCTTTATTTCAATTTAAATTATACTTATATAAATTTTTTCAAAATTTCAATAAGTATAACTTAAATTTATTGGAATTATAATAAAAAAAAATATTTTTTATATCAAAGAAAATTGCAGTGTACAAACAGAATACACACGTACATAAAAAAACAAAATGGACGGATTACAAAATAGAATGAAAATTGGATTTATAAGAATACAGAATGAAAATTTGATAAATTTGTTCTAGTTAAATAAATAAAAATGGTATTTAAGTAAAGAAAAGCAAAAGTAAACGCAAATATATCTCAAAAATTTCAAAAAAATTTAGGAAAAAGAGAAAAAAAAACATTTGACAGCTCTACACAATCTTTGGAGAGTTTTTAGTACATAATATTAAGACTGTCATCGCCAGAATACCGATTAAGACTTTCGTCTTAAAAAAAATAATTTACAAACTGGGTCTTAGCTAAGAGGGTCTTAAGAGTCTTATCGTCAGAATTGGACTGTGTGTTGATTATTAATTCAAGTAAACATTTTTTGATGAGCTACTGCGATTTCGAAAAATTCATTGAATAGTTTTAATTATGAAAGCGATTGTACATAGTGTAAATTTTGATTTTCTTCCGATCGCAAATAAATTTCGAAAATTTTATTTTTGTTTAGTTCTGCTACGTGGAAATAATAAATATGTCAGCGTTCTGTAAAGTTGTAAATCTAAGTACTCGACATTGGTTTATTTTCTAATGTCGATATCGCATCAAATGGCTTACAAATATTGATACCTTAACTTTGTTAATATTAAATAAATCGATTGTGTAGAGTTAAACATTGTCCATGAAGAGTTACGACACACGAGCTTATCCGACTCTACACGAAACATACATAACAATGACATTCCATTGATCACATACAAAGAGCATGAAGAAAAACCACAATCATCATTTGCATAAGAATACACAACAGGAATTAAGAACGATATTAATTGTACCGCAGCTGCTGGACATTATTATCGTATTTTTATATATTTTTTGCACATTATGCTAAAAGCATAAAAATAAGATCACCCATCATGTGCATTTTGCATTTGCACACGATACTAACAAACTATATTTTACTATAAAAGAACTAACACAATATAGGTAGTATGAATAAAAACACTTTTGTATACTAAACCTAACCAAACGCAGTTACTCTGCTCAAATTTATAAAAAATAAATAAAATACGTATGACGAGTAAGTCACACGTTAATAAAAAAATAAAGTTTTACGACTTTCATTTTCGTAATTGGCGCAGTTGATAGGATCCTGGTAAAAGGATATTTCAATATCAATAACTACGATCCTTGTGAAAATAAAATATCAGATAAAAATAAAAAGTGAAATAATAATAACAAAAAAAAAATGTTTTTTTTGTGTTTACCCAGAGCCTTCTAGAGTATAGAGCCATAATCTTAATGACGTATTTTTTAGAAGCTTTTTTAGTGGTATAACTTTTCACTGATTTCCATAGGAATCCATAGTAAAAATGGTGTTTTTTAACTTCAAGTTTTTCAATGAAAAAAGCAAAAATATTATAAAATGTTTATATAAAAGTTTTCTACATGTCTTTAAGAACAATATACAAGAAGGCTATTGGTATTAAGTAAATATTAATTGCAGAAATATTAAAATTAAATTATTTCTAAAATATATTTTTTCGAACTTTCATTTTGAAAAATATATCAAAGTTGGCTCTGACAAATTAAAATAATACTTGCTAAATTTATCTTTAGTCTTACTAGTGTACGTAAGATGCCTGAAATGGTTACAGAAAAATACGAAAAAAAATTATTTAATCGCAAAATTATCACACGCTCCTATATTTTGTGAATTTGTTTTGCTTTTCCTACAATTTGTGAACTTAAAATTTCCCCAGGTGGTAATTTTTGGTACGATTTTTCCAAATTTTTACGGCCATCACTGCCATCTATGTAATGTATATTGACTTAATAACCAAACGAATCGTAGTAAGCTTTTATTTCAATTTGACCAGAATTCTGTTGTTATGAATTTTTTTTAATATTTTGGTTTAAATAAATCAATTATTACAAGAAAATGAAAACGATTTACTTAAACGATATTCATATATGTTGAAATTTAAACATTTATGAAAGTATCTCAGAAATCATAATTAAGAATTTGTAACGTTTTCATTTAAAAATTTGTCTTAGGAAAAAAAGTGATTTCCCATATGTTTTGTGTGTTTTACTATGAAAAGTTTCGTTTTTTCCTCGTTTCTAATTCCCTTATAAAAGCTCAGATTTTTTGATTATGGGCGATATATCATTAAAGTAAATAAAAGTGAAATAAAATAAAAGTGCATATTAGTTAGTGAGAATTGTAAGGAAGATACGACAGTATATCGTAATCAACAATATAATTCGGTTCAACGGTTTATTGAACAATAGTGCTAACCTGTGTAATAAAGTCGACAGTATATCGAACGTACACACAGCTAACGTGTAACTTAAAACAAAGCTAAAATAAATATACCAGGACAGTGCTAAAATAAGAATTCTTGGAAGTAAAATAGAAAGAACAACCAGATGTTTTTCCAATCCGTGATCTTCATCTGGTAAGTAAATGCAAAATAATTTTTTTTAGTATTCCAAAATCCTTTAAATAAAGAAAATAAAAATAATTCAAATTAAAGTAAACAATATTTTTTTTTCTCATACATATTTATATACAATAAATAAATAAAGTTCAGAACAAAGATTAAAAAAAACTTCCACAATAACTCGTATGATTAAAGATGTACGTACCCCCATACGACGGAAATCCCGCCGAGCTACATTCTTTCATAGAACAAATGAATGAATTCGTTCAAATGTCTATACCAGAAAATACTGTACATGCCGAAACAATAACAAGGGCGATACGAAATCGCATCATCAATAAAGCCTCAGATGCGCTTAACTTTTACGGTACAAGCAATAATTGGGCTAACATAAAACGAAATTTAACCGCTCACTTTGCTGATAAAAGAAATGAGAGTACCAAGATACAAGAACTCCATAGTATATCGCAAGCAGGTGATAAAGCTGAAGACTACTTCGCTAAAATCTCAGCCCTACTCGTTCTTTAAGGAATTGGGCCAATATAAACGAACCTCTAACTTGTGCACAAAACACCAATGGTATGATAAAATGGCTCTCATGGTATTTATAAATAAATTGAGAGAATCAATGGTGTCGCACGTTAGATACATGCGACCAGAAACACTCCCAGATGCAAGAAGCATATACATTAAGGAACAATCCTTAGCTGGATTAAGATACCAACAAAGAACATACCCCACAAATAAACCCATAATCCCTGCACGGAATTATAATTTCAGTTCAAGCCCAAATATGTTACCTGCATATTATCCCCAACAAAACCAATTCCAAAGAACACCAGTTCAATTCAACAATAATGTTCCCAGACCACCAGCATATAATAGACCAATGGACCCGTACTATAACCATAAACCATTCACCATTCCACCTAAACAAATATTAGATAAACCAACACCGATGGACACTACGTCCAATATAAATAAATACAGACAACCTACGTACGGACAAAAACCAGCGTTCCAACACAGGTTTAGGGCAGCCAAAAATTGCAGGTTCAAGAATTATATCACAATGAACCGACACATTACAAACCCGGGTTACCTAGGATTACACAATTGTAATTCCGACCTCAAGGGAATTCAATTATCATTTATATTAATAAAAATTAATAATAAGCCTAATCGATGCTCATAGATACCGGAGCTAATAGATCTTTCATTGACAAGAATTAATTATGCAAAATCAAATAGAAATCATAGACCCAATCAAAATATCAACTCTGTTCAATAGTACAGAATTGAACAAGAAAGCTGAAGTGGCAGTGAAAGAATTTGGAGGGGAAAAGATAAAACTCTTAATCTTCCAATTACACAAATATTTCGATGGCTTAATCGGAATCGATCTGATGAACAAATTAAAGATTGATCTAAATCTAACAAAATCCCTATTCATAACACCTACAACAGAAATACCAATACAATACAAGTTTAACTTTATGTCTAAACAACACACATGCCCACCGAGAAGTGAAACCCTGATACAAATACTCGTCACCATTAAAAAGGGAGATACATATATATATTCTACCTACACGGTTACCTAATATGGACTATTAATTCCCGAAGGATTTTATCACAGCAATGATCACCACATTCAAACCCACGTAATAAATTATGCTCCCAGAAGCAAAATATTGTTACTAGAAAAAACACAGAAAATCATGAGGTAAATTTCTGACATTCAGGCGAAAGCCCACAGGATATCACTAAACTTATTAGAACGAATCATTTAAATACGGAAGAAAAACACGCAATTGAAAAACTGTATAAACAATTTAAACACATATTTCAACAGAGCGAAAGTGAATTAAGTTGCACAAATCAAGTGAAACACAATATTCAATTTCAAAAAACGAAACACCAATATTCACCAAAACCTATCGCTATCCATACATACATAAAATAGAAGTAGAGGAACAAGTTAACACAAGGTATTAAACCATACTTTTCTCCCTGGAGCTCACCTGTTTGGATAGTACCCAAAAAGATAGACGCGCATCCGGTAAACAAAAAATGGAGAATGGTCATCGACTATCGTAAGCTGAACGAGTAGACAATAGACGATAAATACTCTATCCCCAATATCACCGACATCCTAGATAAACTATAGGAAAATGTCAGTACTTCACAACTCTGGATCTAGCATCTGGATTTCACCAGATAGAGGTAAACCCCAAAGATCAAAACAAAACCGTCTTCTCAGTCGAATTTGGGCATTATGAATTCGTCAGAATGCCCTTTGGGTTAAAAAAAACGCTCCTAGCACCTTTCAAAGGGTCATGGACAACGTTTTAGGAGAACTTCAAGGCAAATTATGTCTATGCTATATGGACGACATAATTATCTTCTCCACTAGCCTACAAGAACACGTAGGAAGCTAGAAAAAGTGTTCAAAAATCTGGAAAAATCAAACTTAAAAGTACAACTCGACAAGTCAGAATTTCTGCATCGAGAAGTTGCTTTCTTAAGGCATATAATTACATCGGAAGGAGTAAAACCAGAGCCTTCTAGAGTATAGAGCCATAATCTTAATGACGTATTTATTACAAGCTTTTTTAGTGGTATAACTTTTCACTGATTTCCATAGGAATTCATAGTAAAAATGGTGTTTTTAGCTTCAAGTTTTTCAATGAAAAAAGCAAAAATATTATAAATATTTATATATAAGTTTTCTTCATATCTTTAAGAACAATATACAAGAGGGCCATATTGGTATTAAGTGAATATTAATTGCAGAAATATTAAAATTAAATTATTTCTAAAATATATTTTTTCGAACTTTCATCTTAAAAAATACATCAAAGTTGGCTCTGACAAATTAAAATAATACTTGCTAAATTTATCTTTAATTTTACTAGTGTACGTAAGATGTCTAAAATGGTAAAAGAAAACTACGAAAAAAAATTATTTAATCGCAAAATTATCACACGTTCCTATATTTTGTGAATTTGTTTTGCTTTTCCTACAATTTGTGAACTTGAAATTTCCCCAGGTGGTAATTTTTGGTGCGATTTTTCCAAATTTTTACGGCCATCACTGCCATCTATGTAATGAATATTGACTTAATGACCAAAAGAATCGTAGTAAGCTTTTATTTCAATTTGACCAGAATGCTGTTGTTTTGAGTTTTTTTTTAATATTTTGGATTAAATAAATCAATTATTACAAGAAAATGAAAACGATTTACTTAAACGATATTCATATATGTTGAAATTCAAACATTTATGATAGTATTTCAGAAATCTTAATTAAGAATTTGTAACGTTTTCATTTAAAAATTTGTCTTAGGAAAAAAGTGATTTCCCATATGTTTTGTGTGTTTTACTATGAAAAATTTGGTTTTTTCCTCGTTTCTAATTCCCTTATAAAAGCTCAGATTTTTTGATTGTGGCTCTATAAAATACAGGGTGCTCTGGTAAAACCTAATCCAGAAAAAATAAAAGCAATAAAAACATTCCCTATCTCTAAAACAGAGAAGCAAATAAAAAGCTTCCTCGATTTATTTAAATACGCGTTTTGCGAAATTAACCAAACCCATGACAAAATATCTTAGAAAAGGGACAAAATTAGAAATGAATGATAAGGATTACGTACAATCATTTGAAAAATCTAAAAATACGTTATGCGAAAAACCAATATTGCAATACCCAAATTTTAACGAAAAATTCACGTTGACAACAGACCCCAGTAATTATGTAATTGGAGCTGTGTTGTCACAAGGACTCAAAGATAAAGATCTTCCAGTATGTTACGCTAGTAGAACTATATCTACTACAGAGCAGAACTACTCTACGATAGAGAAAGAACTATTAGCTATCGTATGGGCCGTTAAATACTTTCGATCATATCTTTTTGGTCGAAAATTCTATATTATAACAAGATTCTATATTATAACAGATCACAAACCTCTAACGTGGTTATTCTCTCTGAAGGAACCAAACTCAAAACTGGTCCGATGGAGACTAAAATTAGAGGAGTATGATTATCAGATCACATATAAAAAGGTATCCTCAACGCCAACGCCGACGCGTTATCACGCATAGAAACAAACAACTCAGACTCTTCATCGACCGAACATAACACACACACAATATCTACAACTAAAAAATAAAGTATTACGACTTTCATTTTTGTAATTGGAGTGGTGTCTCATCAAAAACGTGTGCTCCGACAGTATACTCGAACAGTAAATGCTATGTAACATTTTGTTTAACATGTCAATCGGTTAACACCACTATATGAGGCCTCTAGTATCAAAACTCACATTGTCCAAATTTTTGGAAATTGGGTTATATTATTGACGAACATGATTTAGAGTCTTATATTAAGCAAAACACTGATATAAAAATTAGTTTGTATCAGGAATTATTTAAATGTGTGCAACTGCAAAGTAAAACAATAAAATTAACAACTTTTTGATATTCATGAGAACAACAGGTTAAAATCATTCAGGCTATAATAGTCAATTAGCGATCTACTTCTGTGTTTTGCTTTTATTATTATTAATTAACAAAATTTCCTTTATTAACAATCACAAAAATAAAATAAGTGCCAAAATATGGAGGAGTTTGCCTCTCCGTTATTAGGTTCTGGAAACACAAGAAAAAGAATGCAACACGGTAAGTGTTTTTGTTTAATGTTATTTTCAGTAAGTTAATGAATACCATCGTTCGAGTTGGTCACCATTTTTTTGTGCCAAACGAAACAACAGTTTATTGGTGTCATCTATTGATGTGAACAAATCAAAAGAGAACCCAGGCGATATAACAATGCGCAGTCTTTAATATTATTACAAAACCCATAATAATTTTAAGGAAACGCCTTGTTTTTTTGTTCCAGACACATTGGCAATATCCCAATTGCAAGCATTCAGCGGGCAAGCTTTGCTGTAGATCGCTCACAATGAACGATATTTAAAGCTTCCATTCGGTATTTTATAAGAAACATGATAGAGCATATCAAAATCATTTCATATTAAAACCTGTAGAAATTTCAAATGTTGAAAGGCGTAGACCTAACCATTTCAAAATGGGTTTGAGACCAAAGACACAGTTAGAGATGACGCGTTATTTGTTCGAAATTACAAAAAGGGAAAATTTCAGAGAATTCAGAGAAAGATTCAGAGTTAAAAATCTCACCTAAACATTTTTATCTTCTTGGGTTTATAGCTGAGAAGCGCGGTATATTTAAAAGATCTGCTGAATTCCAAACTCAAATTTCACATTATTGTAGAGGCAGAGTTTCTCGACGGTATATTGTTTCTGAGCTTAAGGTGTTGTATTTTAGAATGTTTTGAATACAAATTACAGTCTAGGTTTCGGATTACCACGAACAAATGTTTGTTCGGTTTGTTTAAGCTTGAAGGTCAGAACAAAAACAAAATTATGATCGAAAGGCGTATTCATAAACTACAATATATTGACGAAATAATCTACCGATCCTTAAGCTGCCTGATCAATCTACTTATTGCACCCGCCAAATTCATCTTGAAAATTTCACAGTTGTTAGAGGTCATAGTAAATCAAAATTAGACCGTGACTCAGTAGAATCTTACTGTTGGGCCGAAAATCAATTCCCTCGTGATCATGCTTATCCTGTAACCGGTCACAATTTTAAATGTTGTCTCCAATTCAGTGCAGTCAGAACAGTCAAGTATTCAACATGAAATCGGTTCAATCTAGCCATTTTCAGATTTCAAAATTCAAAAGGATTATTCTTAAAAAAAAAGACAAGGCCAATAAAATCGTTGTCCAAACGGAGGTTACATTTAATAGTGATCAAAATGTTTTTTCAGAATTTATTTAAGGTTTAGAAAAATCCGATGATTTGAAACCAAGGAGCAAGGACCCTATTCTCGAATTCCAGTCATTTTCCACCATTAAAGCGTTCGGAAATTGTAATTCGTTTATTCATGAACTCGATACTAATGGAATTTTTTCGGTACTAAGGGACTATTTCCGAAGCGGTATGAGCAGGTGAAAAAAATTCCACATACAACATTCATAATAAAATAAAAAGAATTCTTAAAAAATGGACCGGGGGGGGGGGGAGGAGGGGGGAAAGAAACATTGCAAAAATATTTTTAATCGAATTTATTGACAATTGCTTTATTGTTTTGGTAAATTTACAAAATTTGCTTTATATATAATAAAACAAAACCAGAAATAGAACAAATAAATAAAATTGTTGTTTCTTGCATTGGATAATTCTAAAACAGCTAAAACAACTTAAACCAAAAACTTTACCTAAGCAATGCAACAAACCATGATCAAAATAAACAAAATTTTGTAAATTTCAATCTCGCTGACAAACCAAATATGAACAATTATTAAAAAAAAATTCAACGCACTACCAAATTTGACACAATTTCGGAATGGTGAATAAAAAATTCCGAATGATTCAAGAATAGGGTATTTGGTTACATGTTGAATATACATAGGGAAATACTAAGAGAATTATTAAGGGAATTTTGACAGATGTCCATATGTAAAAAATAGATGTGGAATTCGAGAATAAAGCCCCAGATAGATAAATTTACAGAAGGAATTAAGTTAAACCGCGAAAAAGAACGTAGACGTTGAAAAGCTCCTCACCAAGCATTATGGTGAAAATTAGTTAGATAGTCAAGATCTGTAGTTTTATGTTAACGTTATAGACGGTTCTGTTACGAGAGATCTCGTGAGATGGTAGAGGATGAAATTTTATTAAAATTTCTGTTATTATTAATTGTGAAGCTTAACAATTAAGTTTAATCAATAATGATACAGCAGGACTAATAATATTATTTTATTTATTTTATTTTATCGCTAAAGGCCGTTACACATTGAGAACGAGTAACGAGAACGATATTCCCTTTTCCACCAAATTATGTAAGAAAATTATGAAAACCGTACGATTTTAATGAACGATAGTTAAAATATCGTGGGTTTATTAAAAATAAAATTTCAATTTATCGTCGTACATTAAAAATTATCGACGATAAATTGAAATTTTGTATTAAAACTGTTAAAATTTTAAATTTATTTTTTGTAAATGGACGATATTTTAACTATCGTTAATTCGTTTTAACCATTTTAATAATTTTCTTACATAATTTGTTAAAAGAGGGAGTATCGTTCTCATTACTCGTTCTCAATGTGTACCGGCCTTTAAGTTTATTAACAATTTAAATTGCGTTTTATTATTACTATACACTCACAACGCCAGACCGGAGTGAAGTTCCTAACGTTAATTTTAAGTGTAGTTTGCCACTAAAAATAGTGTAAGAAATAAGTGGTAGAAAAAGTGTTAAAAAAAGTTACTAACGTTAAAAAATGTAGCTACACAAAAAAGCGTTAAATGAGAATTTAAAAAAACCTTATTTTCTCGTATTTCGATTTAAAATTAATAATGCAAAAAGGTTATACAAAATTGCCAATACTAACCAAATTTGGAATTAACCAAAACGTTATATGTTATATCAATTAATTAAATAAACCATTAAAAAGTTTTGAATACTAAAATGAGGGCGAAAGTGCTGCATTAAGTCAATTAACAAAAATCTCAGAGATGTGCTCATGTACTGACTATATACAACGGATCGGGAATATAATGAGGTGGCTAGAAGTGCATATGCCATTCACTTATGATGGGATGAGCTCGAATGACAAATTTTCAAATATTACGAAATTTTCCCAAAAATGATTTGAAAGCAGTACAACACTAAGTCAATTAACAAAAATCTCAGAGATGTGCTCATATACTAACTATATACAACGGATCGGGAATATAATGAGCTGGCTAGGAGTGCATATGCCATTCACCCATCATAAGTGAATGGTATATGCACTCCTAGCCAGCTCACTTATGATGGGTGAATGGCATATGCAGTCCTACCCAGCTCATTATATTCCCTATCCATTGTATATACTCAGTACAATCTTTGAGATTTTTGTTAATTGACTTAGTGTAGTACCGCTTTCAAATCATTTTTGAGAAAATTTCTTAATTTTTGAAAATTTGTCATTCGAGCCCAACCAATCATTCGAGCCCAACACATCATATTCTAACCAGCTTATTATATTCTCAATCCGTGGAATATAGCCCCTACATAAGCATATCTATTAAATTTGTGTTATTTGATTTAATGCGGCACTTTCGCCCTCATTTTAATATTCAAAACTTTTTAATGGTTTATTTAATTATTTGGTTAGTTCCGAATTTGGTTATTATTGGCAAGTTTGTATAACCTTTTTGCTTAATTAATTTTAAATGGAAATACGAGAAAATAAGTTTTTTTAATTTCTCATTTAACGCTTTTTTGTGTAGCTACATTTTTTAACGTTAGTAACTTTTTTTAACACTTTTTCTACCACTTATTTCTTACACTATTTTTAGTGGCAAACTACACTTTAAGTTAACGTTAGAAACTTCACTCCCGGTCAACGCCAGGTATTTCAGCGCAAGAATAAATGACCAATATGACCAATATATGATTACACAAGCTTTACGACCAATACACTTGCTCCTCGAATTGTTTTGTAAAAAGACGGTTGGATGGATCATTTGGAAAATGTACAGGCCTGTTACATTAAAGCCGTAAAAAAATCCTGGCAACATTAGTCTTGGTCATCAATATTTGTAAAGTATTGGTAGATTCAGTAAAACACCATAAAGTCATTTTTTTTTTTTTTTTTTCAAATTAGTGTTGAGGGTAAATAAAAATGTTTTCTTTAAAAAGGGTCTTGTAGGAAATGTATTCTAATTTTTAAAACTGCCCTAAAATTTACTGTGCGATCATTGGTTGCTGGGATATCAATGATCAAAGACAAAAAGATCCTTTTTATTCAAGTAGATATCTCAGCAATAAAGTGACATAAAGAGACCAAATAGAAACCAAATTAAAGTTAAAGTAACAAGCTAACTAACTGATCATTTAACTAAAAACATATTCTCGAGCAAATTTAAAAAAAAATAGTGGAAAGTTTCTGTCTCGCGCTATTTCTTATGATTGTGCGGTAAGCGAAACTTACAAAAATCGTCTGCTAAAAAATCTCGAAACTAGAGACTTGAAGCTTTAAAATCCTTTTTTTTTGCATCTTTATACGAATGTTTTTCACAAAGATTCACAAAAAATGTTGTTCCCTTAAAGAAAGGTAATATTAAGATCTTCTATTTTTACAAAACATGGAATGAAAAGAAGATCAAAACAATTCAAATCCTTTCGCAACGAATGAAAATTGCAATACAATGAAAGATATTACCAAAGATTCACAAATTCAACAAATACTAAACGAGTTTCATGTGTCACCATTGGATGGACACCAAGTTATACAGAACATTTTTAAGGATGCAAAAATATTATAATTTTCCAAAAATGTACTCCAGAATAAAAGATTTCTTATCCACATGCATATCTCGTCGAATAAATAAACGTGACAAAAATACAAAAGAACCAATGAGGAATACAACGACTCTTGCCAAATCATTTCAAAAATTGTTCCTTAATTTTGTTGTGTTATTTATAATTTTTCAACGTCAAACAATAAAAAATATTTTATTTTAAGCGGAAAATAGAATCTGTTTATCTATACAATATGTACAAAAACACACTATCAACCAATGGTTAGTAATGTCGTAACAAGAGCAATTCGTGAGAATTCCGCTTTATCGAGAATTGGTCATTAGTCAAGTAGTCCTTAAATATAAGTTTTGGTCTATAAGTAGCCTTTATAGTTCGCAAGCTCTTGCCTCGAGTACCATTGGATTTTTTACCATTTTTGTACCGATTGTTAGAAGTGATCCTTACGGCAGATTCGCAAGCACTTATCGCATAGCGTTGGATTCGTTGAAGTTCTCTCTACGGTTCGTGTGATTTTCGAAACCATGACGCTATTTCGGGTTACGGTCTTTAGAAGTGATCCTTATGGCAGATTCGCGAGCACTTATCGCATAGCCTTGGATTTGTTGAAGTTCTCTCTACGGCCCGTGTGATTTTCGAAAATTTTCCATGACGCTATTTCGGGTTATGGTTTTTAGAAGTGATCCTTTCAAACCAGTTTAACACTAAAATCAGTAGAATTGGCTCCGCATTTAAAATCAAAGAAAAGGAAACAAAAAGAAATCGAAAAAACTTGTGGAATGAGCACACCGAGCCCAATCCGAGCCGACGAGAAGAGCCCGCAAGACGATGACCATGAAGAAAGTTGGAGTCGAAAAAAAATCAAAACGACTCCCAAATACTCAGGCAAAAGAGCTTTACGACGCTTCCTGCTGCCAAAGCTAAACGCTTGTTACCGGATGCCAGATGATTATTACCAAAAAATGGTTGATGGAGAGTACAACATCATAGTGTTCAAATTTAATTTTTATGATTTGTTCGAAACCTATTTTTATAGTTTCTCATTTACTAGCCTTTTTAATCAAAATTTTCTGTCTACTGAAGCAGTCTATGTTTGTTTGAACATTTTGCTAAAAGATTCCAATTATATTTGTTTGGACCAATACCAAATTATAAAAATATACGATGAAAAAACAATGTATAAGGCGGTAGAGGAAAATAATCAATTCGAATTGTTACTCACCAACCAAGCTAATCGAAATGTAATCATTCCGATTTGCCAAAATAATCATTTTGTTTTGGCGATTTTGGATTTTCAAAAATCGTTGATTATTACATATGACCCACTAGCTCCTGGAAAAATTGTGACTGCAATTTTTACTATGCAAACGAAGTATTACGATTTTAAAAAAAAAAACCGCCTCAAAACTTCACAGTTCGTAGCAATAGCTCCTTACCACAACAGATTATTGGACATAATTCAATTATGGACACGAATAATACATTCTCAGACGTAAAAAATAGGACAATTTTTGGACAAACTTCACGCCCGTCGACAAATGCGTGAAGTTTGTCCTAAATTTGTCCCAAATTTTGTTTTTGTAATTTTAGGACAAATTTTAGACAAACTTCACGCGAATCAAATGAGGCACTTGAAAGAACAAATCGCACATTTACAGAATATTTAAGAAATACTGTGCGTTATGTACTAGCGAATCATACTAATACAGACAAATTCTCTTACAATTTTTCTTCTTCACGACATTTACACAGCTCTATTTCAGTGTAAGCTAATTTTATTTTAATTTTGAATGTTAATTAATTAATTCGTGTAATTTCTAATATGCAACCGGTCCTTAGACCATTTTAAATGTATTTTTACAAATTAACACGTAGAAATATATTAGTATTTATGAACAATCATTCAACGAAACCGACTGATAGACAGAATTATATGTATATAATTTTTAATTTATATGATTTTAATATGTTCCGAAGATTGTAAGAGAATTTAATCCAGTTTCGAACTGATGAGCTTATGATTATGAAAAAATCAATCTTCTCATCTTCTCATAATCATAAGCTCATCAGTTCGAAACTGGATTGAATTCTCTTACAATCTTCGGAACATATTAAAATCATATAAATTAAAAATTATATACATAGAATTCTGTCTATCAGTCGGTTTTATTGAATGATTGTTCGTAAATACTAATATGTATACTTCCACGCGTTAATAAAAACACATTTAAAATGGTCTAATCACCGGTAGCATATTAGAAATTACATGAATTAATTAATATTCAAAAAATTAAAAAAGTAAAATTAGCTTACACAGAAATAGAGCTGTGTGAATGTCGAGAAGAAGAAACAATTGTAAGAGAATTTATCTGTATTAGTATGATTCGCTAGTACAAAACGCACAGTACATTCTGTATATATAGAATGTAAATTGTGGTTTAATCAGTCCAGTCGCCGCGGTCTGATGAGAAGAATGATTTTACATAATTATAAGCTCATCAGTTCGAAACTGGATTAAATTCTCTTACAATCTTCGGAACATATTAAAATCATATAAATTAAAAATATTTAAGAAATATTTGAACAAGTGACTGATTAAACGCAATGGAATATTTCGTTAACATTCGCTGTATTCACATTAAATTCAACACCTCATTCTTTCACATCATTTATGCTAAAGGAACTTATGGATTTAAACCATCCATTCCTAATTCGTTAAACAATGAGCCTACATATGTATGACTGTGACGACTACTAATAATAATCAAAAAATAAAACGATTCAAAAAATCAGTAGAAGCTCAATCTCTCAACGAGCAATATTAAAATTGTTAAGAAGAATTGATTTCGTTTATTTAACCATTTAATTGTGGTGGTATATTCAAAAGGGACAATTTAAACGGGCATACAAGAAAAAAATTTTGGCGACAAACATTAGCATCAAAAAAAATAAATTGGCATCACAAATAATATTTTGGAACAACATCTGGAAAAACAAACAAATATTTTTGAAGCACATAATTAAATACTGTGACGACAAACATTGGCATCAAAATTAATAAATTGGCAACAAATATAATATTTTGAAACAAATCAATGAAAATACAAACAAATAATTTTCAGCGTCAAAAAAAATAGTTTAGCAACAAAGAGTAGCATTAAAAATTAGAAATAAGCAGCAAATATAATATGTGGTTAAATTATTAAGGTTATACAAAAAAATATATTTCAGCATCAAACAAAAAATTTTGCCGACAATAAAAAACACAAAATTTAATTTTCTGTATTTTTTTTATTCTAATGGCTTTTAGGCTCTTTCCGAAAGTTATGGAGAACTGTATGTAGATCTGGCGGTAGGAAATTAAAGGTTGATGGAGGTAAACGGACGAAAATTATTTTTTTGTTTATTTATTAAAAACTACAATTTATATATAAAGTTTGGTTCTGTTCAATTAATAATTATTTACGTATTATTTGTGGAATATGCAGTAGGTTCTCCACGCAAATCGCGAATACATATCTCAAAATGCCCAATCACTTTATTATTTTAAATCTAGATGTCACTTACACGTACTTTAACAGTTCTCAATACTTAATCAGACTTATCGACTTATTTGCCGCCAACTTAAATAAGTATGTAAAATCATTCGAATTTATTTCACACACTTATTTTTTATTTTGACAACAACGCATTTAATTTTTAACTATTAAATAATTTTTAATTCAATTTTTTATAAAACTTTTAATTGCCGTGCGATTCTGACGTTAAAACCGTTAAGAGTATCACAGCTAAGAGACATTTTGATAAGAGGTTTTTTTAAAGAGAATCTCTTAATTGGTATTCTGTTGGTAGTACTCCTAAAATATCTCTTAAAAACTCTCCAAATATATTGGAAAATATTTAGAGACCTGTCAATTTGAATTTTTACATACATTTTTGGTGGTTTATTTTTATTTTTTATGAAGTACATAAATAGCTATCTGGAAAATTTACACGAAATATAAGCGTCCAACAACACGCCGTTCCTAATAAAAAAAAAATCACTGGAAAGTAAAGAAAATTTATCTTAGGTTTATAATTAAAGGTTTATAAAAATTAATAATTTAAAAGAATAAAATATTTCATAATTTTTCTTTTATCAAATTTTAGGATATGTTTATTTCTAAAAGAAACAATAAATATAATATTTTATTTCAACATTAAATATTGTATTATTTTGAAACTTACTACGGCAAAATGGTTTTTCTTTAATACGACTACGAGAAACGTCAAAGTTGTGATGCTTATGACCACCTATTTTGTATGTCTTAGCTAAGAGATCTTTTAAGAGAATCTCTTAGCTAACCGAATCGCAAAATAGTCTTACATAAGAGAATTCTCTTAACTAAGAGAAATCTCATAGTTAAGACTTCGGGTTTTTCTACACTAAAATGATACATTTGTTCCATCTTTCGTGTTATATTATAAACAATTACTAAACATAATACAACAATAAAACAAAAAATTAGTAACTTTTTAGAATATAAACACATATTATAAATTTATCTTTTTAGGCTACTTTCCAAACGACACTTATTTACTTACTTATTTGTGGAACCTAACTTATTCAACGTAATTTCTTATGGAACCAGTTAGGTTCCATAAATACGTAAGTAAATAAGTATCGTTTGGAAAACAGCCATGTGTGTCGAAAACCCTGAAGTCTTTTGGAATGCGCCTACCTTCACATGAACCATAATCCATTACCGAAGTGGATTTGATAATTAGCTTTCATATGTATATCTTTTCACATGTATCGAAGATTGCTAATTTGACTGAAGCGCAACTAGTTTCATTTCGAATGTTACAAATTGGTTGTCAAAAATGTATTTGTTAAAAATGAATTACACATTTTTAAAATATGAATTTAATTAAACAAAAATAAATAATTTTCGATAAACGTATCAAATTCAACTAAAAAAATATTAATTAAGATATTAATCAAAATTCCAAAAACATCTGAATGAAATTGTTCAAATTTTATTTGATATTTAAATTTGCTGCTCGCTGCCGCTACTCGGTATGTTTCACGTTTAATGCCCCAAACACATAGACGCCGTTCGAAGCGCCGCTGAAGTTAAAATACATGTAGTTTCATATTAGCGAAAACATACCGTGCGTTTTTTTATTATATCGGAGATACCTCGTTAAGATACTTATTTGAAAAAGTTAGGTTCCACAAATAAGTATTCGTTTCGAAAACAGCCTTAGGCCCTTTCCGAAAGTTATAGTTATTTGTGGAACCTAACTTATTCAATGTAATTTCCTATGTAATAAGTTAGGTTGTTTTTCGAACGAATACTTATTTTGTGGAACCTAACTAATTCAAATAAGTATCCCATCGAGGTGACTTATTTTCTATCCCTTTCTTACAAAAAAATCTAAATTGCTTGTCATTTTCTCTATGAATATTTGTCTAAGGTAGCGTGATAACGAAAAATTTAAAATTTGCTTTTGACGAACATTGAAGCTAAAAATGAATTCTTTCAGATAATTAATTATTTAGAGGTCATCAAAATTCAATGAAAAAAAAATAACTTTTTGTTATTGCTGTCAAAATAAGTAAGTGAAATCAATTCGAATTATTTTACTTACTTATTTAAGATGGCGTCGAATAACTAAATAAGTATGAAATAAGTATCGGTTTTGAAAACAGCCTAAGGCCCTTTTCAAATTATTTACTTATTTGGTGGAACCTAACTTAATACATAAGAAATTACATTGAATAAGTTAGGTTCCATCAAACAAGTAGGTAATTGGAAAAGGGCCTAAGGCTGTTTCCCAAACTGATACTTATTTGTGGAACCTTACTTATTCAAATTAGTAAGCTGGCGAGATAACTTATTTTCTGTCCTTTTCTAGCAAGAAAATCTAAATTGAATATAAATGAGTGTGGGTTCCCCAATAAGTGGGGAAGCTAAGTATTATTATTTACCACAAAATGCTGTTTTCAAATAAGCAAGTTCAACGACGAAACTAAGAGTCCTACCTCTCTAAATAATATCCTGCTGAAGAGAAAACCAACAGAAGAACAATTCAAGGGGTACAAACTCACCACCGTGACCGACGGTACAGCATCAGCAACACACCTAGCTGCAAGCAAGGGATGAAGCTTCCACCTATGCAGGCGCATCAGAAACGCTTATGTTTCACCCATTGTTGATGAAAATCGCCAATAAACAACAAAGAACAAACATAATTTTATATTGTAAACGAGCCGCTTTGTTCAAAGTGTAATAAACAACTAAACTCAAGAATCAAATGCCGCCTTACTTTGGTCACTTGAACAGTTATTGGTACAAAAATAAAAATGCAAATTACACTCAAAATAAAAACTGAAAAAAAATTTCTTTTACTTTTATCAGTTGAGATTAAAAATTAAACAAAAAAACAAAAAAAAAAATTCAAAATTATTTCTAGAATAATTCTATACCAAAAAAAAGTCGGTTTGAAACTATTCATTCCGAAATGAAAATACACGGTAGGATTTCAGTACTTTTCATACCAGGCGCCTCGCCTCAAAATTTTTAGGTAACATAAATGGGAAGCTGAGATCCTTTCATACCGGTGGCGTTGGCTTTCAACATTCGGTTGCTGTCAAATATTTTATTTAGGTCTATTTTACACATGAATTATAGCAATAACTGAGATATTCTGAATTTGTTACGTACATATGAGCTAGATTTTTCGGTAAACATAAAACAATTTTGCCAATAATGTGATTTGTAGGATATGTTGACAAAGCACTTCGCTGTGTACTACTTTAAAATGTTGCAGTCGAGTGTGGAACGCATTGCCTTAGCTTTATAGATAACTTCATTGTAATATATTTTGACTTGTTTAAAATTATTACTTAAAAATAAATTATTTTTCAATAAATTGAATTAATTTTTATAAAATTAAACGTTGTCAATCAAATAAAACTAATTTACATAAGTCAAAAATGAAATTAAGAATTCTTTTTTTTTGAAGCTGAAAGCCGAGGCGCCATCGAATTATACGGATCTCCTTCCTGAATTATTAGTCACCCGATTGTTGACTGTATTCTCATTCGCCTTACTGTTTAAATTATTTAGATTGTTCGAACTATTGTTGTCATCATTTGGCATCTGAGTTATTATTTGAGTTTGTTATTCAGCTCCGTTACTATTACTTTGTGAAGGCATAACTACATTTTCTGTTGGTGTTTGGATTGACGCTCTGCATTTGGCAATTTCTTCTTAAAACTCTGCCATCAGCTGTCTCTACAATGTATGACCTTGGTGCATTTGACAAACTATTGATTTTATCCGATTGCCATTTTCTGTGATCTAACTGGATTCTAACTGCATCACCTGGTTTAAATTCTTCTGATGATTTGCTATTTTGGTCGGCATACTGCTTCTGAACTTTACGAAGGATGGTGAGACGTTCGGATATATTCTTTACCACAACTGGTTTTAGTAATTCTTTTGACGTTGGTATAGTTGATCTGGTGATACGACTAAACAATCTCTGGTTTGGTGATTGTAAGTGTTCATCTCAATCCCAGGCAGGTTCTTTACTACAGTCTAACAAATAAAGCAAACCTAAAATTTCGTAACACATTTAGAAAAGTTTCATTTCAGAAACAAATTGAAGAAAAAGATTCAAAAATGTAAAATAACCAATTTTATATAACGCAAAACGGGGTCGTATTACTTAATTTTTCCGAAAACCTCATAAAATTTTCTTTACAAAAAAAAAAAAATTGTATGCCCATAAATTTGCGCTATGTCAATTTGTTGACAATAAATTAATTTTGATGATAATTTTTGTCCCCACTTTATTTTATTTGGTTCCTTAAAGAACATTTTTTGTATAGACATTTGTAATCAGCCAAATATTTTATTTGATACCTATTTACTATTTTTGTTTCTAATGGTTGACTCTCAAAACCTTTAATTCAATGCCCAAAAATAATTTTTTGTGTTCCCTTCAAATAATGTCAAAAAATAATAAATGTTGCCAAATTATTATATTTTGTTCCAAAAAATTAATTTTATGATGCCAAGAAATTTTTTTTTTGTTGCTCATAAATTTGTGCCACTTTATTATTTTTTTGTATCTCAAATATTAATTATTTGTGTGCCGCTTTATTGCCAGCCTATTCAAAACCCTTTAAACGCTTGGAATTAAATTTTGAGCTAACATGTAATAGTATAGATGAACCCTCCTCTAACGTCCTACCTTATGCATTAGCCAAATCGAGGACAAATGGCTACGGCTACGGGTTATTTTCCCGTAGACTTTCTTGTTTATCATTTTCACCGATCAAAGCCAAATGATGGAAATACCCTTTCGCGTTAATTTAAAACACCACTTGGATAAAATTGACCGCAGCAATGTACTATCGCCTGCAAAAATTGTTTATAGACAGAGAAATACTAAGTGTTTTTTCAAACAAACAGCCTACTAAAATTATGAATTATTTTGTATTGAAAACATAGGGTAAACCTAAAACGAAAATATTCGCAAATTTATTTTATTCAATTAATATATCCATGATTAGTATTTAGCAGGAAGGTAATAAACTAATAAAAACTAAAATTAGATGTAAAAAAAGGAAAGTAAGTTACCGATTTTATCATTATCGATTGCTTCACGTAATCGATTTGCATCGAACTAGTAGCTGGAAAAAATTCGAGATTCCTCTTAGCTCTTCCCATTTTTGAGAAACGCATTCTAAGACTACTTCCCTCGTTCTTGGATAAATAGGCTTTCACTCCTTAAGTATATATAACCTTAAACGTTTTAACCAATTCATAGTTTCACGTGGTCTATGAACTGCGGAATTGTAAAACAATACTAAAGTGACTGACTCCGGATAAACAGTAGTGAGTGAGGATTTCCAAATATTGCCGATTGTTCATGTGTTATGAAATTTCACATAACTCACCTACGCCACCTGCACTTATAAATTTCCACACTCCACAGGATTCTTGGCCACTTATTCTTGTTCCTGTACAGCTTATCATGATGATCTGACCTAAAAACTTTTTCGTCCGTAAAAATAACTTTTTCCCAGTTCGTGCGTAAATTATCTATCGTGCGGCTCGATGTGCGTTGGTTAAAATTGGTTTTTGAGCTTTCGGTGCTGAATCCCAGCGTCTTTTAATGTTCGCGACATAGTTGCTGCATGAACGTTATACGCCGGCGCAGTTGCAGCTACAGTTGAAAATGGATTCAGGGTAAACTCCTCTAGGATATTTTCTCGTTACACTTCATTTAATATTTTTGGCCTACTTTTCTGAGGCAACTAATCAATGGTCCTTGTTTCTGAAAACTTCATTAACCTTTTCATTACAACATGTTTCTAACGAAAAACATATATAATTTACCATTATTTTACGAGACAGGTTTATTCAACATTTTCAATTTCATTTGTGTTTATTTTCGAATCTATTATTGTTTACAATAAAATTGTACACTCAGATTTCCGTAAATAACTAATACTCAGCCATTTTATTTTACGTTTTACTCAACCCAAACTCTATATGTGAATAACATAAGTAGGTGGATAAAGACTAAAAACATTTTTTTCTACGTATTTAGCGTTTACTCAATTGGGAACATTTCTGAGTAAGCGTAAAAACATATTTTTTGCAATTATTGCAGATCACTAGTATAAACAATAAAATATTGAAAGAGAACCTTTTTCAATCAACTAAAAATTGTATAAAGAAAGAGTGCGACAATTTTCGGTTAGAGGGAAGAAAAGAAAGTGACTGTCAGTCAGACAAGACTGATCAGTCTTTCGGCCTGATTGGTCAAGTCCGATTAGACAGGGAACCTTTTTTTTGGTTGCTTTCATGAGAACGTTGCGAAATCTCACAAGCCAGAAGAAATAAAAAAATTATTTTGGTAAAATAAAGAACAATCAAAAAAACAGTTAAATATGACCTCACCCTAAATACTAACACAAGGGCACCGACTGTTAACCACCATTCCTGCTTTTCTCTCAACAACGTCGGTCAGTCTTAACTAAATCTAACAAATATTAGGGACCAATAGCCGATAGCAACCACGGTTTGCGGTCAGCATTGATATCCAAAGTTTAGGGGAACCATGTTATCGTACTACCATGAGCAATGTGCTCACAATTTTTCTTATTCAAAACAAACACCGCTATCAGGATCTTACTTGTGTGGGTAAGGCAAAAAAGATAATTTAACAAGTAAGAGTTGGCTTGAGTTGGCTTTCAGCCTAACCCCATTTGTTACAGTAATTATAGCCATAATTGTGTGCAACATTCAGTTGCTTGTGAGTTTAATCACGTAACATTCTATTCACGTTACAGTTAGATTGCCAAAGAAAAGAAAACCGAATAAATCACTAACTCTTTTTTTTCTGAATTCATTGCCACGGATTACCACATTTTTTATCATAATTATGATTACAAATGTTTTTATAAAAAAGGTGATTATTGCAGCCATCAGAATCGTAAAAACTAAGTAGTTTTATGTTTTCATTTATAACCAACTTTTTTTGCAGGCGATAGTAGATACTTCCTACTTTTTCAAACAAAGTAGAGTAGACATTTAAAACAAAAACAGAAGAGAATCTGAAAAATGTACAACGATAGGCTTTTTCGGAAATAGATCCTGAATAACTCCAGGCTTACGAGGGCGGATTGAAAATGAAGCTACCTACGTAGGAAAACAAAATTTTTTTTGCCAAAAACCATTTATTTCTCAACATAGTCTCCATTTAATTCGACACACTTAGTAAGACGATATTCCAACTTTTTTATACCATCTGAATAATACGATTTCGGGAACCCCTCAAAATACGCGTTAGTTTCGATAATCACTTCTTCGTTTGAGATGAATCTTTGTCCTGCGAGCCATTTTTTCAAGTTTAGAAACAGGAAAAAGTCACTAGGAGCTAAATCAGGACTATAAGGTGGATGATCAACCAATTCGAAGTGTATTTCACGTAATTTTAGCATCGTATCTAATGCTGTGTGAACCGGTGGGTTGTCTTGAAGAAAGAGCACTTTTTTCTTCTTTATATGTGGTCGTTTTTCCTTGATTGCATCAACCAATTGATCCAATAATGCACGATAATACTTTCCTGTGATTGTGGATCCTTTTTCAAGATATTCGATGAGCAATATTCCGTGTGCATACCAAAATATAGTGGCCATAACCTTGCCAGCCGATTTCACTGCCTTTGCCTTCTTCGGAGCACTTCCACCAGCTTATACCCATTGTTTCGATTGATTTTTGGTTTCAGGTGTGTAGTGGTGGACCCACGTTTCATCAACAGTAATTAATCGACGCCAAAAATCAACAGGATTACGCTTTATCATGTCCAAACACCGCTGTGAAGTGGTCTGTCGAACTCGTTTTTGTTCGACACTGAGCAAACGCAGCACCCATCTTGCCGATAGCTTTTTCATATGCAAATGTTCATGCAAAATGTTGAACACACGTTCATATGATATGTTTACCATTTCAACAATCTCACGCAACTTGACTCGGCGATCATTCATAACGATATCGAGGATTTTCTTGATATTTTCTTCAGTAACCACCTCTTTTGGCCTTCCTGTTGATGGTATTGTTGCAGTGCTTCTTCAGTGCTTTCAATCCAATATTTTACCATGTAATCTGACGGGGCAGACTCACCGTAATGTTTATCGAGCTTTTCTTTTGTCTCTTTCGCCGTTTTCCCTTTCAAATAATAGTGTTTAATCACTGCACGAAATTCGTTTTTTTCCATTTTTCAAGAAACACAAAAGTTGCTTACTTCAAACGACTACAACAAATAAACTAATCGATGAATTTGAGTGAAATTTTAACAGCTGACGTTTGATAGATCGCAATTTCTAAAAAAAAAAATTTTTTGTGTTTGTGCTGCCATCTAGCGCTAGGTAGCTTCATTTTCAATCCGCCCTCGTACTTTTAATTTTTGTTATGTTGATAAAAAATTATTCAAGTTATGCATCTCATACGAAAAGTTAAGATTAAATATTTGGTTGCGTTCATTAAAAGAAAGCAAAATTCGAAAAATTGGCTTTTTGTATTAGACTTTTTGTTTACATATTTGTTCATTCAAAGCAAAGCAAGACCATCCGTAGAGGGAATTCAATTATAAATTATGAATGCTGAAATGTTCAATTTACTTTTTGCATGTTCTTCTTCAGAAAGCAAAGATGAATTGGAAGTGATGATAATGACTGACGATATAAATTTGGAAACTGACATCGCCATAGCAGTTAAATTGCAAGTAAAAGATAATTTTATTAAAATAACTGACTTTTCATCAGTAATTGGAGAGTGCACCGAAATACTTTGTATAATAGGTATGTGTTAAATTTTTCCTATTCTTAATTACCTTACGTTTATCGTATTTAACTTAAACGTTTTGTTTTATTTTGGTAGATCAAAATGAAAAGAGCTTAGTGGATCATGCGGCCAGCCTGCAAACATCCAATTATCTGGTATTTGGCCAATCAGGAAACATTTAGGCAAGGAGCTGATAGGTTACATGTTTCCTGGTCAAAATATGAGGAAAATATATAAAATGACCTAAACCTGAGGAATACCAAAGCATATAAGCTGCATTTGAAAAAATCGCCGGGATTAAAGGGTAGAATTTTCTAACTCGCCTTTGACTTTCACGTCAGTGGACATGTTTTTTTCTGAATTTTTTTTTTTTTTTCGCTAAATTAAAATTTACGTAAACGCTCGAGCCACACAGATATCATCCCAAAAAGGAACAGAAACGTTGATGTCATGATGTCAGATGAAGATGTTGTTCTAAGCCTATTTTCTCACGATTTTGATGAAGTTTGTGGGTCAAGAGCAAAGATCTACCGAAACCAAAAAAAAAACTGAGTCCGAAAAAGTGGGTTCCGAAATGGTGTCTGTCTGTCAGTCTGTGTCCTCTCTACAGCCCAGATGGTTCAACCAATCGAACTGAAACTTCAGTTTTAAGCTTTTTTGATAAATTAGGAGGTCCCAGTGAATTTTATTCCAAATCGGCTAGACTAACCGGAAGTGGCCACTCCCTTGGTCTAGAAAATTTATTTTGCAAATATCTTTAAAAGTATAAGGTTTAGAAAAAACTATTTAAAACAAAATGTTTCCAAAAAACAAAACAAAAATTCTCAAAATTCGCTGTTCGTAAAAGAAAGTCGGGTGATGGCTACACCTTCATTTTTCCTTTTGCCTTTATTTTTTTATCGCTTTCAGCTTTAATAAATTGTTTCGTTTGTTCGAGTGTCTCATTATGAACTTCCCTAAAATAAAATGATTCCTGAAAACCTTCCAAATTTATAATTAGAAATGCTTATTTACGATATTAATGTTAAAGTTGTATTTCCTTTTGATGAGGAAGGCACACTTTCAGTAGTTGATTTTGAGGTGGATGGTTTAGATGCAGCAACCGGACCAAGAGCTTTTCAATTCCAACCCAATTAATAAAAAGCGTACTTGTACGTACTAAAGATACATGTTAAACCGAAAGTGATTTAACTGAAAACATCACAGTTAAATTCAACATGGAAACGATGATTTGACTGAATGTTGGCTTAGTTCGGTCAATCTACATTTCGGTTCGTCGATTCAGTTTGTACAGTGAGTCAAACATTTTACCTTTAATTGACAAGTTTTTTCGTATTGTCAAAAGGCAAAAGTTTTCAAAAATTTTCAAAGTGGTTATTAAATTATTAACAAAAGTAGTGTTTTTTTATTCGCTCCGGATAGCTGCTATCGAGAGCCGTCATTTTTCTACGGCTAAATTTAATTTTGACGCGCTATTTATTGGTAAACTAAACTTATTTAACATCAAACTATCATTTTTAATTCAATTGTTTACCAAAAACTTCATATAAAAAATATTTGGCTCTACCTATTTATACGGAGCGCTATCGGGAGCCATTTTTTATATGACGGCTCTCGATAGCAGCTATCCGGAGCAAATAAAAAAACACTACAAAAGTGACCACAACAAGTAATCTGTTTCAGTCAAAACTCAGTCAATCACTTTTGTGTTTATGTATCTTTAGTAGTAGTATATCATTCGTAGTTGTTAAGCAAGAGACTCCTTTAATGGGGTAGACAATAAGGAAAATATACTTTGAATGAACGATTTTAAATTCGCAAATACTCTACAGAAGATATCTAATTACATAAATCTTTTTTCTATTATGAGCATATAGTTATGTATTTATTTGTTTTGTTTTTCATTTCTGTCCATTACATTTTCCAACAGTTCTCATTGTGAATTAATTTCAACATTGTTAAAATGTTAATTGTATTACATCAATAATCAAAATACGTTCCTATTGAGTGAACACAAAATAGAAAAGCGAATGAAAAATGTTTCAAATGAAGCGGGATCGATTTTGTTATTACATATATAAACAACGTTTCTGCAAAGTATCCCCTTTTGAATCACAAATTCTAAGCACATTTCGCCAATATCGATTAATTCGTATATATCTCCGAACAACAAAATTTATTAGATGAACATAAAAAAAATTTGAAATTCCATTCGTATACTCTTATATTATAAAAATTAGATGTGCGAAATCACTGTTTGCTAAATATCTAATTGCCCATTACACTACAGACAATAACATATATGCTTATAGAGTGTTTATATGTACACATATACACCTTATTTATAGTAACGTATATTATAATTAATTATCGAAATCCAATAAAATAAAATAAAAAAAATAAACCATCCACCCACATTTTAATACACATATGTAAGTATATAACCCGGTGACGTATCGATCCGATTTGACTTATTTTCTTCATTATTATGTATTATAGTTTATAAACGAGTGTATATGTATATCGTGTTTGTATGTGTGTGTATCTCCACATGTTACACCATTTTGAAATAATTAACTCACTGCTTGTTGCTTGATTTAATGATTTTCTTTGCCCAACAAATAAAATAAATCGACACAACAAAAAAAAAGCAACTCTCGAAAAGTTTCCCACTGTGTTTACTTGCTGGTTTGAAATCCATTCATATATTTATGTACATAATACAGTATGGTGGCAGCGTCGGCATACAAGAAATGATTTTTCCAATCACTAATTTTTGATGTTCCCAAAAATAAAATAAACAAATGGCACATAAAACTTTTTTTTGTTCGTTATTTGGTACTGTACTGTGTGTGTAATATAAAATTATATAAATTTACTGTCAAATTCAGAAAAATAAAAACCCTCAAAAAAAAAAAAAAAAAAATGTTTATAATGGTGAGCTTTTTTCTGAGATTTTTGAATTTTGATTTTCAAATTTATTCATCAGTCTCGAAAAAAAATTTACATTTTTATCAGAATTTTATTTTGTCAATATTGAAATTAAGCAGCTTTTATTTTTGGAGCGAGAGATTGTTTAAATAAAATATTTCAGTATTCTGGTAGATAGATACTCGTAAATGTAATAGTCGGTTGGCTTAATTCCGTGTGACATATAGGAGGCACAAACACACACACACACACATACACACACAAATTATGATGCTTAGTCAATACATACTTATGTCACTTGCGATATCAGTATGTACTCAGGTTTTATGATTTTTTTATTCGACATCAATAAAAAGCTATAATAATTACATTATGACACAACTTTTAAGTGCTTTGTTTAATGAGCTTTTTGATTGTCATATATAACAATTTATGGTTTTGTTTTTCCCTTAACTTTATTAAGATGTAATTTAAAATCATATCCTTTATCTGGTACGTTATTGCTTCGTGTTGATTAATTTCTTATTTAAAATTAATTAAAAGTTTTATTTACTAATTACAAAACTTTTATCAGTTTAGGCAGGTTGGCGGATGCATTCAAAGCGAATCACTAAAAACCCATTGACTGAAGAATAAAAATTGATCCACTCTTGGTGAATTAGTGTGAAGCCATGGAGAGAGAATGGCAATTTAACACTTCAAATTGAACCTTTTACAACTCAAATTCAACTTTTTACAATTCAAATTCAACCTATTGCCAATTACATTTAGGAAAATAAATTTTATTTCTTAATTAAGTTTAATTCACGTCTTCTATCGAAATGGGGTTCTAAAACGATTTTTAAATAAGTTCTAGAATTGGCCATGTAATGGCCTAAAATTATTTTTAGATTGAGTTCTGAAAGATATGAACAATACGGTTGGTATATTCGAGGATATGGAATCGGTTTACTCTTAATAATATTTGTATGTTTTGAATTTAGAACAGTTTGGCCATTTTAAGTCAATTTTCACCATAATTGGTTGACAAACAGCCAAGATTCGTTCCAATCAGATATATTCCAGAATTTCATCCAAAAGTAGAATATCATTCCCATCGCCCATGTCGAATTTCAGCGTAATCAGTTAAGAAACGGCCAAGTTCCATTCTAATGGGTCATATTCCAGAATTTCATCAAATCGGCCATATTACAGAACATAATCTAAAAATAATTTTAGAATCCCATTTCCATCGCACATGTCGAATTACAACAAAATTGCTTAAGAAATGGCCAAGTTCTATCTAGATCTACAATCCAGTACTTCATATAATTTTGATCATTTTAGAAACCCATTTCCAACAACAATCGACTACGAGCTAAAATGATTGGTTTAAACAAATTTGTTGGTCATTATAATTCCCAACTGACTTTTTTCGGAACTAGAAATTTCCCACAAAAATTTTCGAACTGGTGGAAAGTATTTTTAAGAAAATTAAGAAATTTTGTGTAATAGCCCCCAACGAAAATTTCAATGATTAATGTAATATTTCTAAAAAATTGATTCTGCGATTAAACGGATTAATTTCAATTGGAAAATTCAATTTGAAGTGTAAAACCTATACCGGACACCATACGCAAAGCAAGAAATGTTCAAAAAGAATTGAATTGGAAGAGAATCCTTACACGCCATTTTCTCAGAACTTTAATCTGACTAAAACTTTAGATTCAGACAAATATTCATTTGACAGATAAATATTCATTTTTGGGCAGCAGTGACTGAATTTCATGGTTTCGGATTTTTTTGATTTAGGGTATATATTGCGCACAGGATGGCCCAAAGTTCTACAAAAATGGTAAAAACCGCCATTTTATTAGGGTAAATATCGAAATTATAACGTCTTGTAAAATTTTAATCAAAATTCAATTTTTTCGACCTAAAATATAACGGTAAAATATTAAATGATTTATTAAACTAAATTCCTACGGTTTTAAAATTTTTTTTTTTTTTGCTCAAAACAAAGCTTAACTAATTACAGATGTTTCAGTGGCTTATCTGTGTGTGCAGAAAGTGCGTTTAGGGTGTAAGCTGCTTTATTTTGGTTTTAGTGCTGCGATGCCATTGATCTACAATTTAGTATTCAGAGCAGATTTACTATTTAAAGGTTTGTTAAAATTGGTGATTAATTTAGGTTGATTCTGCAGTCATTTTAATTTAGATGCTTAATTAAATTCATTTTGAGGGTGTAATTGGGTTAAACTTTAAATTATTAATTAACTCAAGATGCATTCATACACCACCATAACATTAGGCCACCTCCACCATGATTTACAATCTAACATATGTAGATGTTTAGTTTTCAGATATTGATTTGGTTTTCGCCACACTGTAACGCGTCCATCTGATCCATGTATGTTAATTTTTTTCTCGTCATTTTCTTGCTGAACGGCTTCTTTCGCGCTAAGCGCATATTTTAATATTATAGTCCAATTGTAGATTTTCAACTAGTTAAGGAGTACTCAATTTTTGGATTTTCCCGAACATTCACCAAAATACTGGTGGCTGTCCATATCTAGGTTTGTTGGCTACGGATCCAGTAGAATTATATTTTTGACAAACATATTGAAACATCATGAACCACTTTTTCCAACTATACCACCAATATCCGTATAAGATTTGCCTTCGCCAAGGTGCTATCGGTATGTGTTTATTACATGCCGCTGAATTGAATTTTGAGGACTGAAGAGTGACTTTACTATTCAAATCAATATATTAAACTATATGGGATTAAAACCCTAGACACACTGTGGTTTAATAAATCCGATTTAGCTAAACTAGTTTAAATATTCTAGGCAAAAACAAAGATATTAGCTAAAATCAAGGTTGTCACATGGCGACTAATCTCGAAAAATTCACTAAATCGGTTTTATTGAATCGCAGTGTGTCTAGGGTATAAAATAACGGTGCTACGAATGCAAAATAACAAGGAATTAAAGAAAATAAAATAATATTTTTTCGTTCGTTTAATAAAAGTTCTACAAAATTATTTTTTGAAATCGCACACAACTCTCAAAAGGGCAAATATCGGCCATTGTCAACAATAATGACAAAGGTTTGGCTAGCACAACGAATAGGCCTCTAAATTACTTAGTTAAAAAAGCTTAATCCATACGAATCGTTCGTTTAATAAAAGTTCTACAAAATTATTTTTTGAAATCGCACACAACTCTCAAGAGTCAACATCGGCCATATCGGCCATTGCCAACAATGATGACAACGCTTTGGCTAGCACAACGAATAGGCCTCTAAATTACTTAGTTAAAAAACCCTAATCCATACGAATCGTTCGTTTAATAAAAGTTCTACAACATTATTATTTGAAATCGCACTCAACTCTCAAGAGTCAACATCGGCCATATCGGCCATTGCCAACAATGATGACAACGCTTTGGCTAGCACAACGAATAGGCCTCTAAATTACTTAGTTAAAAAACCCTAATCCATACGAATCGTTCGTTTAATAAAAGTTCTACAACATTATTTTTTGAAATCGCACTCAAATCCAAAGAGTCAACATCGGCCATATCGGCCATTGCCAACAATGATGACAAAGGTTTGGCTAGCACATGATATAGGCCTCTAAATTACTTAGTTAAAAAACCATAATCCATACGAATTGTTCGTTTAATAAAAGTTCTACTATATTATTATTTGAAATCGCACTCAACTCTCAAAAATCAACATCGGCCAATATCGGCCATTGCCAACAATGATGACAAAGGTTTGACTAGCACCTAGGCCTCTAAATTACTTAGTTAAAAAAACTCTAATCAATACGAATCGTTCGTTTAATAAAAGTTCTACAACATTATTTTTTGAGATCGCACTCAACTCTCAAAAATCAACATCGGCCATATCGACCATTGCCAACAATGATGACAAAGGTTTGGCTAGCAAATGGAATAGGCCTCTAAATTACCTAGTTAAAAAACCCTAATCCATACGAATCGTTCGTTTAATAAAAGTTCTACAACATTATTTTTTGAAATAGCACTCAACTCTCAAGAGTCAACATCGGCCAATATCGGCCATTGCCAACAATGATGACAAAGGTTTGGCTAGCACAACGAATAGGCCTCTAAATTACTTAGTTAAAAAACTCTAATCCATACGAATCGTTCGTTTAATAAAAGTTCTACAACATTATTTTTTGAAATAGCACTCAACTCTCAAGAGTCAACATCGGCCAATATCGGCCATTGCCAACAATGATAACAAAGGTTTGGCTAGCACAACGAATAGGCCTCTTAATTACTTAGTTAAAAAACCCTAATCCATACGAATCGTTCGTTTAAAAAAAGTTCTACAGCATTATTTTTTGAAATCGCACTCAACTCTCAAGAGTCAAGATCGGCATTAAGGTTTGGCTAGCACAACACATAGGCCTCTAAATTACTTAGTTAAAAAAGCTTAATCCATACGAATCGTTCGTTTAATAAAAGTTCTACAACATTATTTTTTGAAATCGCACTCAACTCTCAAGAGTCAACATCGGCCAATATCGGCCATTGCCAACAATGATGACAAAGGTTTGGCTAGCACAACGATTAGGCCTCTAAATTACTTAGTTTAAAAACCCTAATCCATATGATCCGTTTGTTTAATAAAAGTTCTACAAAATTATTTTTTGAAATCGCACTCAACTCTCAAGAGTCAACATCGGCCATATCGGCCATTGCCAACAATGATAACAAAGGTTTGGCTAGCACCTATGCCTCTAAATTACTAAGTTAAAAAAACTCTAATCAATACGAATCGTTCGTTCAATAAAAGTTCTACAACATTATTTTTTGAGATCGCACTCAACTCTCAAAAATCAACATCGGCCATATCGACCATTGCCAACACTGATGACAAAGGTTTGGCTAGCACATGGAATAGGCCTCTAAATTACTTAGTTAAAAAACCCTAATCCATACGAATCGTTCGTTTAATAAAAGTTCTACAACATTATTTTTTGAAATCGCACTCAACTCTCAAGAGTCAACATCGGCCAATATCGGCCATTGCCAACAATGATAATTAAGGTTTGGCTAGCACAACGAATAGGCCTCTAAATTACTTAGTTAAAAAACCCTAATCCATACGAATCGTTCGTTTAATAAAAGTTCTACAGCATTATTTTTTGAAATCGCACTCAACTCTCAAGAGTCAAGATCGGCAACAAGGTTTGGCTAGCACAACGAATAGGCCTCTGAATTACTTAGTTAAAAAACCATAATCCATACGAATCGTTCGTTTAATAAAAGTTCTACAACATTACTTTTTGAAATCGCACTCAACTCTCAAGAGTCAACATCGGCCATATCGGCCATTGTCAACAATAATGACAAAGGTTTGGCTAGCTCATGGAACAGGCCTCTAAATTACTTAGTTAAAAAACCTTAATCCATAGGAATCGTTCGTTTAATAAAAGTTCTACAAAATTATTTTTTGGATCGCACACAACCCTCAAGGGCCAATATCGCCCATTGCCAACAATGATGACACAGGTTTGGGTAGCACAACGAATAGGCCTCTAAATTACTTAGGTAAAAAAGCTTAATCCATACGAATCGTTCGTTTAATAAAAGTTTCACAAAATAATTTTTTGAAATCGCACTCAACCTTAAAGGGCCAATACCAGTCATTACCAACAATGATGACAAAGGTTTGGCTAGCACAACTAATAGGCCTCTAAATTACTTAGTTAAAAAACCCTAATCCATATGAATCGTTCGTTTAATAAAAGTTCTACAAAATTATTTTTTGAAATCGCACTCAACTCTCAAAGGGCCAATATCGGCCATTGCCAACAATGATGATAAAGGTTTGGCTAGCACAACGAACAGGCCTCTAAATTACTTAGTTAAAAAACCATAATCCATACGAATCGTTCGTTTAATAAAAGTTCTACAACATTATTTTTTGAAATCGCACTCAACTCTCAAGAGTCAACATCGGCCAGTATCGGCCATTGCCAACAATGATGACAAAGGTTTGGCTAGCACATGGTATAGACCTCAAAATTACTTAGTTAAAAAACCCTAATCCATACGAATCATTCGTTTAATAAAAGTTTTACAACATTATTTTTGAAATCGCACTCAACTCTCAAGAGTCAACATCGGCCAATATCGGCCATTGCCAACAATGATGACAAAGGTTTGGCTAGCACAACGAATAGGCCATTAAATTACTTAGTTAAAAAACCCTAATCCATATGATCCGTTTGTTTAATAAAAGTTCTACAAAATTATTTTTTGAAATCGCACACAACTCTCAAGAGTCAACATCGGCCATATCGGCCATTGCCAACAATGATGACAAAAGTTTGGCTAGCACATGGAATAGGCCTCTAAATTACTTAGTTAAAAACCCTAATCCATATGAATCGTTCGTTTAATATAAGTTCTACAAAATTATTTTTTGAAATCGCACACAAATCTCAAACGGCCAATATCGGCCACTGCCAACAATGATGATAAAGGTTTGGTAGCACAACAAATAGGCCTCTAAATTACTTAGTTAAAAAAAATCTAATCCATACGAATCGTTCGTTTAATAAAAGTTTTACAACATTATTTTTTGAAATCGCACTCAACTCTCAAGAGTCAATATCGGCAACAAGGTTTGGCTAGCACAACGAATAGGCCTCTAAATTACTTAGTTAAAAAAGCTTAATCCATACGAATCGTTCGTTTAATAAAAGTTTCACAAAATTATTTTTTGAAATCGTACACAACTCTCAAAGGGCCAATATCGGCCATCGCCAACAATGATGACAAAGGTTTGGCTAGCACAACGAATAGGCCTCTAAATTACTTAGTTAAAAAACCCTAACCCATACGAATCGTTCGTTTAATAAAAGTTCTACAACATTATTTTTTGAAATCGCACTCAACTCTCAAGAGTCAAGATCGGCCAATATCGGCCATTGTCAACAATGATGACAAAGGCTTGGCTAGCACAACGAATAGGCCTCTAAATTACTAAGTTAAAAACCCTAATCCATACGAATCGTTCGTTTAATAAAAGTTCTACAACATTATTTTTTGAGATCGCACTCAACTCTCAAAAATCAGCATCGGCCATATCGACCATTGCCAACAACGATGACAAAGGTTTGGCTAGCACAACTAATGGGCCTCTAAATTACATAGTTAAAAAACCCTAATCCATATGAATCGTTCGTTTAATAAGCGTTCTACAAAATTATTTTTTGAAATCGCACACAACTCTCAAAGGGCAAATATCGGCCACTGCCAACAATGATGATAAAGGTTTGGCTAGCACAACGAATAGGCCTCTAAATTACTTAGTTAAAAAACCCTAACCCATACGAATCGTTCGTTTAATAAAAGTTTTACAACATTATTTTTAAAAATCGCACTCAACTCTCAAGAGTCAACATCGGCCAATATCGGCCATTGCCAACAATGATGACAAAGGTTTGGCTAGCACAACGCCATTAAATTACCTAGTTAAAAAACCCTAATCCATATGATCCGTTTGTTTAATAAAAGTTCTACAAAATTATTTTTTGAAATCGCACTCAACTCTCAAGAGTCAACATCGGCCAAATCGGCCATTGCCAAGTACGGAGACTAAATGGTTTCGATTTTTTTGTTAAGTTCAAAATTATTTTATTGTTGTTATTAAAAATATATTTAAAAATTTTTCTTTAAATATATAGCTTTAAACAATAAAATTTTGATGTGCAAACATCTTGTTTGTTTGTTTGTTTGATTTATTGATTTATTTCTTACCGTCCTACTTTACGCCTGAAGTAGCCAAATCGAGGACGGGCGGCTACAGATACGTCTTTGAAAACCACTTGCACATTGCATTGTTTCATGCCAACCTGTAGTGCTGACATGAAAGGTGGGTTGGCCCATGGATTCTGCACTCTCAACAGGGGGTCATAGATGTGTTCATTTTCATCACTAATCGTAATCAGATGATGAAAAATCCCTTTTGCATCCCGCCCCTATAGGGATTCGAACCCGGTACCTCCCGATCCAACCGCCGCAGCTTTAACCACTGCGCCATTTGCTCGGTGTGAAAACATCTTTAGTGGCAGGAGTAAGTAAACAATGGTATAGAAATCATGTTACGGAAACATATGGGCCAAACAAATAGTATTCCATGTATGTGTGAATATCGAACAGAAAAAAAAAATAAAACCTAAAATCAACACACAATCTACGCATACAAATGCAATATATAACATCATCCGACATTTGAAAATCATCGTGATCTTTCTGATGACTGGGAGGCATAAATTCTCGGCTAATAATTGGATAAATTCCCGACGTCGACCTAACAATAGTAAACGAGTCGCTACATCTAATAAATTGAAAAAAAAGAGGGCTAGTGGTCAACGTTTTGTCATTCGTTTTGTTGTGTACTGGCCTAACATCTTATCCATTATGTCGACACCACCTTTTTTATCTATTTGGTTGATTAAGATTAACATTTTTTACTGAATAAGAATTTAAGTTCTTATAATTAACCAGCGAGATGCATCAAAATTATTTTCTGAATATAAGAATTGAAATTGTAAAAATTACACTAAAATTTGTACAAGATCCTTTTTGCAGTCAATTATACGATCTGTTAATCCTTTATCTTTGCTTAACTTAATAATTACATTTTGTATCCATAGATACCGGAAATTATTCGCCTTCTTCAACTGTTTCGCCGAAATTTAAAATACGCGCCTTCTCATAAGCTTGACCTTTATTAATGAAAATCCGTTGGTACCGTTTATTGGGAACCTAACTCACTATCGAAAAAAAATATCGCAATAAAAATATTTCACAGATAAAAAAATTTACGGTGAAATATAAAGTGCAACTATCATCGCAAACAAAAATTCTCACAGCAAAAAATATCGCATACAAATGTTTCGCCATAAATTTAATCGCTTTACGTTATGAGGAATAATTTGACTACAACATAATTTTGATACAACAGGAAGAATTGTATAAATCCTAGGTTTGGGGTGGCAGCCTCCGACCTTTAAGCTATACAACGAATTAAAAATGCATTAAAAAATTGTTTTATTTACAAAAGTTGCATTTTTTAACATTTGTCAACTATCACAAGCAACATTTTTTTTTTGCTGTATTGATCCTTGCGATTTAGTTATCCTTCACAGAAAACGCTTTCGAAATTTCTATCAAGCTTTTATTTTGTCTGCTTTATTTTTACAGCGATGTTGTTGTTGCGATATTTTATTTTCGAAAATAAGGTAGGGAGCCGTTATTGGTACCGTTTATTATACAATGCACAATCACTATCATTTGCAGCAGCACTATCTGGGTTTCTCGAAGAATGCTTCAATAATTTGGTTGCTAAAGCACTATAATTTTTTTTAGCTTAGATGTCCTCTTTAATTGAGTCGAAGAAAGTTGTACGTAGATTCTGAAATGGTTTGGTTAAAACTTTTTAAAAGAAGTTTCATCTATTTCTAAACCGCTAGGCAAGATAGTAACAACATGTACAACATATTAACTAACATGGACAGATTTTCATTTGTCGAAACCACAATTTTTTGCAACAGATCCTCTATTTTGTGGACACCGGGCTACTATTCATCTCAACCATTTTATTTTATGTGTGCAGTTTCCCGTTTTGTTTATCAATCTTAACTGTTAAATTAGCAATTGCCTTTAACATTATCATTTATAACTTCACTATTGGGAACTTACAATTCGGTTTTACTGGTTTTCGATAAGCAACCTTAAGCTGAGTTCATACTTCAATTTGTTCGTTCATTCATTCATTCAAACATTTTTCTCGACCAATCATATTTCTTAAGTGAGTGTATTGGTTTCTAATGCAATTTTTCACAAGAGATAGTTTAACTTTAACTTTTTGTTTGAACAAACAACGTGTGAAAGAGATAACAATATATACAAATGAAAGAAACGGAAATAAAACAAAATTAAAATTGTTATTCAGGAAAAAAATATTGCACTGGAATTGTAATGACGTACGGAACATTTAAAAATTTTAATGAATGAATGAACGAACAAATTGAAGTATGAATCGTCGAAACAAAATTACTGAAGGAATGAATGAATGAATGAACGAACAAATTGAAGTATGAACTCAGCCTTACAAATTTGAATTTTCTTTTATTCTGAGTAATATCAGATATGTTTAAAGTAGTACAAGAAGAATACCCACATTGATGATAAATTATTTTATTAATATCATCATCACGTTGAACTGCAATATTACACTTCCCACACTGTGACATTTAAAACGGATTTGTAGCATAGACACAACAATGCAATAAAAAAAATGTTCATCATATATTTACAATTTTTTGCATGAAACATTAATTTTTGACACAAATTATGTGAATTTTATTAAACAAATAGTTTTAAATGCACTAATATTCACTCAAACTTTGTAAAAATAAAAAAACGAATAATATTGTTAACACGTACAAGTAATATAGAAATTATTATTATTAACAGACGAATTTTTTTTTTTTTTTGCAAATTTACTACGTCATTTGAACGGCTATTCATTTATGAAAGACTAATTTAAATAACATTGTCTGCGTCGTCTGAAGCGAACTAATTCTATTTAAGAGAAGGAAGTTTCTACTGCATTATTAAGATTTTAAAAAACTTACTTTCAAATGGAACATCCTCAGTGAAAAGTAGATCGGACTTTTTTAAAACATGTACCCCAATCTGGTATTTCTGAAGACGCCGGTATGAGTTGTGCAATTCGTGCTAAGTTGATGGAATTGAAATTCAATTCCTTTTAGAAGTTACTATGTTCAACACCAGGGTTTTTATATTCTCCTTTTTTATTTCTAAAAATCTACTATGTGAAATGTATTTATGAATGTTTTATTTATTTTGAGTGTTTTTTTTATATTTATAAATAAAAAAATATTTATTACACAGGCTAGACATTCTTTCATGCTTTTATTGTCATTTTTATTGATATTTGGGTAGGTGGAAAATTTCAATACTAGTTGCAATACGAATTTTTCAAACTGTAAAATTCTAGCCTTTAGCCCTAGGCAATAAAATTAATCGCGTCGAGTCGGCTATTTTGAATGCCTTTAAGGCAAAAATTTAAGATTGTTTAATTTTGTATTCGTGAATCTTTTTAAGATCTGAATAAAGACAGTGGTACATGCAAAAATTTGTCCTTTAAGGTACAAAAATGCAGCGTGCTGATTGGTTGAAATATATGTCACTTTTTTTTAAGGTTGTGTAATTTTGCCTGAAGGCAAGAATATATAAAATTGAACCACGTTCAATTTTCGATTATTGCCCTAAAGACATTTACACTATTCTTTTAGTCGTGTCACTTCATTCGATGTGACAATTGTCGTGTCACTTCAACTTTAAATTGGTATTCTCTTAGTCGATCGAAGTGACATGATGTGACAAATGTCATGAACTCGACGCATCTGGCAGCACTAAAAATTATCCTAATATTTCACTGATCATTGACATTTGTCTGACATATGAAATCAACAATAATATTATTGTTTTGTGAAAAAATATTTTATTTCATTAATTCATTTAATAAAATATAAAAATGAGCAGCGTAGAACTTTTCTACAGCGACAGTGATAGCGATACCGATATTGAAAATAATAACACATGCAATATGGCTGTCAAGCGAAGAAAAATTAGGGATTCATCCAATCCATTGGAACTGCCTAATACCTTGTAAGTTATTCCATTTACCATTTCATAAATTTGTTTTCCTAATTATGCTGTTTCTATTAGATTCATTAAATACTTTCGGATGAATAAGGAAGCGTTTAACTTTTTACTATCAAAAATCGAGGAAAAGTTAAAATTGACCAGAAGATCGTGTTCCGTGCCGCCAATATTAAAGTTAGCCGTTACATTGCGATTTTTGGCTGAAGGCAGTTACCAGACTGGTACCGGGAATGAGTTTATGGCTGGGTTGGCTCAACCAACTTTTTCTAAAATTTTAAGCCAAGTTTGTCGAATACTTGAGCAAGAAATTTGCCTGCAGTACATACGGTTTCCAACAATAAATGCGGAAAAGGACAGAATTAAACTTGGATTTTTCGAAAAATTCGGATTTCCAGGAGTCATAGGCTGTGTCGATGGCACTCATGTAAAGATTATTGCGCCACCCAAACAAGAAAGACATCTTTATATGAACCGGAAAGGTTTTTATAGTCTTAATGTTATGATTGTGCGTAGCAAAAATGTCCATTTTGTTTATGTTTTTATTAATAATTTTTCATTTAATGTATTTTTTAGGTTTGTGATGATCAAATAAGGATTACATACGTCGATAGCAGCCATCCAGGATCATGCCATGACTCATTTATTTTTAACTCGAGCGACCTGGACACTAAAAATCAATCACGAAAATGGTGAAACTAATACTTGGTTATTAGGTTCGTTCGTTTTAAATTTAAAAAAAAACATTTAATTTTGATTTCTTAATTTTTTATTTAAGGTGATTCCGGTTACGCTCTGAAGCCATACATTATTACACCATTTAGGTCCGCAGAAGAAGAATCAAGAGAAAGGCATTTCAATACGAAACATAGCAAAGCGAGAAATATCGTTGAAAGGACGATTGGAGTCCTAAAAAATCGATTCCGTTGCGTGCTAGGCGCAAGACAACTTCATTATTCACCGGAGAAATCGTCAACAATTATAAACGTGTGTTGTGCACTTCACAACTTGTGCGTTTCCTATAATATAGAGATGGAGAATATAGAACAGGCGAACACAAACACAGAGATTGACAATGCGGAGCTCCTGGGATCGGCAAATGATGAACAAAATACAGAAATAGGACAAAGAGTGCGAAATCAACTAATAAACGCTATTTGTTAAATAAAGTTTTATTTCTAATAAATCCACTTTTTATTTAACTTAAATACAAAAATAATTCCGAATTTTTCGTCACAATTCATTTGATATTTTATCACATAATTCAAATTATTATTTGGTTATAAATACTTAAATATAAATACAAAAATAATTCAGACTTTTCATCACAATAATTCATTTGATATTTGCTCACATATTTTAAATTATTATTGGTTATCAATTAATTAGACCGATTTTCCTTTAAAGCTAATATCCTTTCCTTATATTCAATCGTTCTTATTTTATATTCCATGTTTTGTTGACGGCATCGTTTTTTATCCAGTTGGATTTCTTTCCACATTTTGAATTTTTCATGATTTATTTTAGATTTTTCTTAAGTACCGGGCACAATCTCTTGTATTTTTTTCTGTCTCTTGTGCGCTTTTGATTTGCATTTCTAAAAATTTTTTTCGCTCCTCTTGAAAATTATTTCTCGACCTTCTTCGAGTATTTCTTGATATTGGTGCCAATATTTGAGCTTCCTCGATTATCTCAATTTGCGGTTCTTCTAATGTAACATCTTCCTCCACTGCTAGGTTTAATTCTAAATCAGCCGCTATATTTTCTTCTGTGGATTGCTCACCAAAAACGTCCGATGAAAGGTTTGGTTCAGGATGAGTCTCCGATGGAGTTTTCCGAGCTAATCCATAACTCCTGTTTGCGGTGCTAGTAATCCTTTCGTAACACAAAAGGCTAATTACACTTTCTTCTAGGGGTGAAAATACATATAATTTATTACTCCCACCTGCAGTACCTGAAACTTCTTTCTTGTTGTGAGCCAATTTTTTTTTAATTTTATTTTTTAGATCATTCCAGACCTGAAATAACAATTTTAATATTGAACTATAATACGTACAACTTTATATTTCTTTTATATGGTCTTACTTTTTGCCATCCTACTCCTTCTCGAATTGGAGGACCTAAGCTGTTCAGCTTGGCAGCAAAACTGTTCCACTTTCCATTATATTCTGTTTTGGAACTGCCAAATGAAAAAAATCCTTTGGCAATTCCCACTTTTTTTTCCATTAGTTGCACCAAGCATTCAAATTGCTTGCAATTTGTTATTTTAACACTAAAACACAAAAAAATGTACGTATTGTAATATGAAAGTTATTATTTTTTAATTAAAATCCGTCATTTAAAACGCGTTATGCGTTTAAAATATGAAACTTACCTTTTGTTCGTTTCCATTTTGATCTATCACTTCAAAATTCGAGATGACAAAAACGTCATTTCAAGTGAAGAAAAACTTTTCAAATGACTAAGAGAATACGACGTAAAACGATGTTTGTCACTTCAAACGACGATTGTCGCTTCAATCGACTAAGAGAATACCAAAATTTGACAGTCGGTACAAGTGACACGACTAAGAGAATAGGGGTATTAATGTCGCCTACTTGATGCGACTATTTTTATTGCCTTAAAGGCAAAAATCGTACATGCCTCACAGGCTTTAGACTATACGTAAGTATGTATACTGTCTTTAATTTAGGACTAATAGCAAGTATGGCCACTATTCTTTACGAATCGTGTTGAATTCAGTTTTTCTTTAGGTTAACTAGGTATTTTACGGAATAACGGGTTGGTTTAGTTAAAATATAAAATACGTTTTTCATTTGATACTTAAACTAGTTAATTTATGGAATACCTAGTTATTCTGTAGAATAACAATTTAGAGTAAGTTGAAGTATAAAATGAAAAAAAAAATTGGATATCTATCTGAAAATGTTTTATAATCATAATGAATGACTGGAAATGGAAACACACCAAATTAGTCAAAAGGTTTTATTGCCATACTACCTATGTAAAAGCAAGATATTCTAGTGAATTATTTGTAAAACTGATTGGTCTTATTCAATATGAATACACTACTATACTAAAGTGTAAATTTGGGCGCAAAATGTAAGGCGTTAACAAAAAACGTTCTGACTTAGAAATTCTGAAGTTACATATGGTAATGCGAAAAATCATTTAACACGTTCGCCCCTCAAAGACACATATATACTATGTATGTGTCACGCAAGTTTCCCAAAAAACTCATGTTACATATATGGTATGTGTCACAAATTATACAAAGGTATAACTTTGGAATGGTTTGTGTTATGATTATTTTCTTTTCGCCGTACTCTTTATGAGTATAGGACATACGTTTGTGTCACATGGTTTCAATGAGAAAGTTTTATTTATTGAAATATTTTCATATTTCGGGAAATTCCCGATATTGGTTCAAAGAAAAGAAGATAACGATTTATTTGACGTTTTTATGTTAGTTTGTCGACGATTTTTGTCTAGTAAAGAGGTATTTTGTTTGCATTATAATATTTATACTTAGAATTTTTGGTATTATAGTGAAAAATTAACGATTTTTAATTCAAAACTAAATTTTTGAAGTGTAATAAAAATTATTCAAAGTTATTTGTGTATCATATAAAGTTGTAAGGTATAGTAATTTTATTATTTACTCTCCGATTTTCTGATTTGGGTAAGTTTCAAGTTAATTGCAGATTTTTTTGTTGTACTGTTATAATAGGTTCTTGGTTTTAATGGAATTGCGCGTAAATCTGACGAATCTGAATTGGACTCCAGCAACAGTGAAATAGACTTTGAAGATTCGGGCAGCAGCTTTCGCATCTATGACACTGACAGCATGTCACCTGAATGCTCAGTAGAAATTGACTTGCAAGAGGTACCAGTTCAAGAATATGTTGCTGAAAATAACAATGATGAGTGGACTGACATAGTTTTTACTGGAGCAAAATTGATACCCATAGATCTACCACCAACCGCCGAACAAATAGAATATTTCAGGAAAATATTTGACGATGTATTGCTCGAGAAAATAGTTACTTGGACTAACGCACGTGCTAAATTCATTATTGAGCATAAGCCATTATCAGCAAATTCAAACCTTCCCAGATGGAAAGATGTGACCAGTAGCGAATTGAAACAAATGCTTGGCTTATGTCTACTAATGCCTCTAAATAGAAAACCAAGCCTAAAACACTATTGGGCCAAAACTGGGCTTTATGTTCAACATGTGTTTGGCCAGACAATGAGTCGAATAAGGTTTGAAAACATCCTTAGGTGTATGTGTTTCTATGACGAGCAACACGACGGCAAAACTAATAGATTGTACAAAATACAAAATGTCACAAATCACGTTCTGGCTAGCATAAAAAAATTGTATAGCCCACCTCAAAACCTTTCATTAGATGAAGCTCTCCTGTTATGACGAGGAAGACTTTCATTCCGACAGTATATACCGAATAAGAGGCACAAGTACGGAATCAAATTCTATGAATTATACAATCCCGAACGTTTTTTAATAAATATGGTTATGTATACCGGAAGAGGCACGGTGCCTAACGAGAAAGGCCATGCATTTGGCGTTTTTATTGAACTAATGAAGGAATATTTGGGTAAAGGTCATACGTTGACTGGCAGACCACTTGTTGAATCATCAAACTAACATATGTGGAACATTACGTTCGAACAGGAAACGCAATCTCTCTCAAGTTATAAAGAGTAAATTAAAGCCAGGACAAATTTCATGGCGGCGAAACCGCAAGAACATTATGGTGTTAAAATGGAAAGACAAGCGAGACGTTTTGATGATTTCTACCAAACATAATACCGAGCTTATTACATATATTAATAACAAAAAGAAACAAGGATATAATAAAGCCCAAAATAGTGGTAGACTACAACGCTAATATGCCGGGCATCCATAAGACGGATCGAATGATTTCATATTATGCTTGCCCAAGGCGTTCAGTGCAATGGTACATGAAAGTGTTTTTTCAAATACTGGACATAGCAATATGGAATTCGTGTTGGATTTTTAACAAACAAACCCAGCAGTGACAATTGCCACATCTAGAATTTAGAGAAAAAATGATAACCTCGTACTTAGGGGAGATTTTAGCGCGGCAAAAGAGCCCAAGAACCGCAGGAACTTCAACTTCAAATACAGCACATTTCCCTAGCATGGCCAACAGCCGTAGGAGGTGCCGCATGTGTTACAAAACTGGTAAAAGGGCTGCGAGTAAATACGTTTGTGACACATACAAAGATGCTAAAGGCGAGTTGATCGGTCTTTGCCCATATCCATGCTTTCGGCTATGGCATACCCAATAAAAAATTTGATTTTTTTTTTTTATGAACTGTAACTGATTTACGCTTGTATAATTTATATGTAAATCATAAGTAACTCTTTAGAAATATAAACCTAATATATTGAATTTTGCAATTTTTTGTACACCTTAAAACAATTTATGTTCCACCTAAACCTCATGTCTCACATATGTGTCGTAGAAGCAAACAAAAACTCATGTCACATATATGTGACATGCCAGCTTTCCACAAACTCATGACCCATATACATAGGTGTCATAGAATTGTTAATATGTGAGTTTTTTCCGAACATCAAAAAATCGTTTGAGGGGCGAACGTGTTAATATTAAAGAACAAAAAAAAACAAGTCCGAGAAATTGCTAAAACTGTGGGCCTCTCAAACTTGTGCAACACTTACGTAAAAGAAATTTAAAAGCCGACTGTGCGATCGATTCGACAACTGTTAACTACCGATTAATACAAAATCAAAAATCAGATCAATCTTTCGTGAATCGTAATGTTTAATGACAATCTAAAGAACTTTTTGCGGCGATTCATGTCTGTTAATGCTGCTTTAGTCATTCACGATTTTCTAAAGTTTGGGAAAACAACTTTTTTTGACATATGGATATATTGTATCTTGGTAGTCTTAGTATGCATTAAGGAGAGGTAGTTATCTCCACAACCACCATCCAAAGGGAAAATCGGGGTCGAAATGAAGAATACTTTAAACTTAGCCTTGAGATTCAACAGGTAGTATCCGGCAACATCTAGCATGGTATAGCATATCAATTAAAAATTTCATGTGAAATTTAATTGTTTTCCATTGGAAAATGTGTTAATTTAAGTTAAATTATTTTGAAAATAATTTAATTAAATTGAAAATAAGTCAAACTTGTTTGAAATTCTGTTAATCAATTTTGTAAAATTGTTAATTTGAATTGAAAAAATAAATTTTATTTGTTTTGAATAAATGTTAAATTTTTCTAAAAATAGTTCGAATTTAATTGGAAAAAAGTCATGTTCATTTGGCATGATGTTAATCCTATTTGAGTAATTGCCAATTTGCTTTGGAATTTAGTTAATTTGGCTTGAAAAAGGTTTAGTATATAGTTATACAAAATACAAAAGAAAAAAACAGATAAGACATGATTAGACCATAAGCCAATCATAACACGAATAAGATTTTAGATTGTTTTTCGGTTGAGCATGGTGATTTTTATTTAGCGGGTCAGTTCTTAATATAAATAAATAATTATTGGTTAGGCGCATTTTCCCTCTTAACTCGTATGATTGGAGCCCTCGTAAATTTAATTATTTTTTTGTAAAAAAGGGAGAAATTTTGTTAGGAACATGATTCATGTTTTGTTCACCTATTTTTAAGTGTTAACTAATTCACAGTACAGGAATGTACATTTTGTTGTATAAAACATAACAAAATATTTTGCCTCAGACATTTTATTTTTAACAAATTTTTATATTCACACACGGCCTCAAAATGATCAGATCACCAAACAGTGATAATTTAAATGTTTTATATTTTATTAGGTGAAGAATCAAATGAAATGTGGACGTTTGACAGAAAATGTGTTTTGTGAAAATTTATGTTAATTAATACGTTGACTACCATGGTCCATCTACTTTTGGGTCATACGTTACTGATTTTTATTGAAAAAGATATACGCTTAAAGTTGGAATACCCTGACATTGCCTACAATAAGTTAATCCTACTACTTTCTAAAACCACGAATGTTTAAATTCTAATGTAAAAAGACTTCCATTTTAACATTTTTGTAATCACTTTTGTTTGTATGGTGGCAGTCAACGTGTTAACAATTTAAATAATTATTTAAAGTTAAAATTATATTATTTATTTATAATTTATATAAAGCATAACAGTCATTTTTCAGCCGACATTTTGCTCGTCTATCTACAACATTGATAGTCAGGGTTATTGTTATTTGCAATAGGAATTGTTCGTGTTTATTGTTGGTTTAATTGTATTTCTTAAAAAAAAGATTTGTTGGTTTTATTTTTATAAGTATACACAACAAAAAATTTCATGATATGAAAACAAATCTAGAAGTTTTGTTTAGATTAAAGGAAGGCGACATGATGGATCGAATAGAAGAATTAAAAACATACAAAATTAAAACCGACAATTTTCTATTATTATAAATAATAAAATTAAAACAAACACGAAAAGGTGTGTTTATACGATCTAATTTTACATTCTCAATCATTGAGCTCTTGGTCTTTCATATTAACCAACGTTGTTTAAAAAAAGGAGGAAATGACAAGAGAGAATTAAACGGGATAGAAATTGAGTTTGAATTTCAGTATGCACATTCCAACAACGCGTACTCGGAAAAAAGAAAGAGTTTTGAAACTTATTGGGCTTGCAAATATTAGTTTATTAGCCTGAACTGTTGGTCTTAACATACAGGTGGAGAAGGAAATTCCGCGCATCCGAGATGTTAGAATTCAAAATCATTTGACAACTCGGTTGGGTGCAGCCAGGTGGGAATTCGGAGCACCCGCCCAAGTATGTGGATTAAATATGTATACCAATTTGGATCGGATATGTTTTGTAAATTTTCAGTATCTCCTGTCTATTTTCATCATCAAGACAGTTTATATTTATGTTTATATTTATGTTTACTAAAATTGGAATTTTCCCTTACCTGAACTTAAATTGCGACCTAATGGCCTCTATATATTATTAGTACACTTGAATTTGTGAATAATTATAGTAAATATTGTAAATGGGAAATAAGTACCAAATTAATACCTTCATAGACCATAGATGTCGTATTAGTCGTAATTACTTTACAAATTGTGGTATAAAAGATGAATGAGAAGATATTAACGAGGAGTCGAGTCGTGTATTTAAAATTAAGCGGTCAACCATTTTTGTCAATCAATTTTTTTTACAATTGAGAAATTAAACTACCAGTTTCCTTTTGAATTAAATTATAAATTATTAATTTCTTAAAATAAAAGGGTTAATTCCAACCTAGTATTTTTTGGCTTGTGTTTATTTATTATTGGAATTCTTCGCCAACCACCAACATTTTTTTTGGTCCTTCGAGTCGGATTTCGATTTGGATTAAATCGACCGGTTTACCATTGATATTAGTTGGAGAAGTTTTACACCATCACCTACATATATATTGCCGCAGGTTTGCTATTTGATTCACCACCCACCTAGTGGAAATTTGCCGATATATGTACCCGCAGCACCGTGGAATACAAAACATACCATATATACACCTCGTGGAAAATTTGATGTTGGACGCCATTTTGATTTCCATACGCCACAAGTATCATTAAAAACCATAAGTACCATATTATCTTATTTTCTTTACCATTTTTACTATTCCTATCTAGGATTTTTTCCATTACTAAATATTACCTGCACAAATTATTATCTTACCATTAAATATAAATAATTTGGTTAATTTTGCATTTTTTCTTCAAACCATTTACCGTTTCCATTTTCTTAAAGTGAATCGAACTTAAAATTATTAGAACTGAAAAAACAATTGAGTCCTTCATCGGGCATCGAACCGGAGACCTTTAGTGTTCTGTGCTAGTGCGCTAACCGCCGCTTAATACACATTATTAAGTTAAAGGTTATCAGTGAATTTGATAAGTGATTTTGTGTTTAAACCAATAAGTGTACCTAGTATAATATAAAGTGAATTAGTGAAGAAAGGCCTAGTGAAAATGCCACCTAAATTAGATCAGTTCCTCTGACATCGTGAATACATCGTGAAACCACGCTAATGCAAATAAAAGGAATTCTTAATTATGCCGAAAATATCGAGGAAACAACGGATATCATGAACATCAAGTTGCGGTTGGACAAGCTTCAATCATCAATGACTTCGTTTTCGGATGCCGAGAATGAATTGTTTGCGCGAGACGGAGAAATTCAGTCTGAAGCACTAGAATGCGATGAAGTATATTACGAGGATTCGTGAGATATAGATTCAACAAAGGACACCACTTCACGATGTTTCGGTAACCATGAATGACCTAAATGTTTCGGGAACCGTTAATAATCTTCGTAATGACATTAAATTACCACGCATTACCTTACCAACGTTTGATGGAAATTACCAAGAATGGCAGTCATTTCATGATATGTTCATGTCGACAGTTCATGACAACCCGAGCTTAACCGGCATACAAAGCTTCAATACCTCAAAGGCACATTAAGAGGAGAAGCTAGTTCATCCCTAAGACATTTGGCTATAACGGAAAACACTATATCTTACCAAAAGCTAGTTAAAAGGTATAGTAAGAAAAAATTTATATTAAGCTCATTTATTAAGACATTTGTTAACCAACCAACAATCACCAACGCGTCAGCCAAGCACCTGCGTCAAATATGCGACACTTCAGATGAAGTAATTCGTGGAATAAAGGCATTAGGTAATAATGCAGAAGGTTGCGATCCCTGGCTCATTTTTTTGGTTCTAAATAAATATTATGAAGACACACACCAGCGTTGGTCGGGTGAATCTAACAATATCGAATACCTTACCTGGCAATCATTCCTTGATTTTATAACTAAAAGAGCCGATTCTTTAGAAAATGGCCCATCAACAGTAAAAAAAACCGCATCCACGCCCTGCCACGACCCGCAGTTTCACCGTAGCTACCAAAAATTGCCCATTATGTGATACAGTCCACAATCTCTATGAATGTTCAAAATTTAAGACAATGAATGTGAGTGAAAGATGATAATTTATGCAAAAGGCCAATCGTTGTTACAACTGCTTGTGTGATTCTCATTTGGTGTCTAAATGCAGGTCGAAAAAATCATGTTTGAAGTGCCAAGAGCGTCACAATACCCTACTTCATTTACCATCTAATCAAAACACCTTTTCAGGGCAGAATATTCAGAATAACCTAGAATAACCTTGTAAAAACAACAACCGATGATACCCCAACAACGTCAATGCATCTAACTTCATCTACAATCCAAACAACAAACAGCGCTCATAGATGTAAGAGGAGTAGATAATGTGTTATATTGTTGCAGGGCATTACTAGATTCTGGCAGTCTAGCGTCATTCATAACTGAATCGTGCGCTCAGAAGTTGGGGTTGCCTCGAAGAAACCACCGAACCATAGTGGAAGGCTTATCGTCATCAAAGTAGGGAATCTCCAAGGGAAGAGTGAGCATGGAGGTATTCTCTCGTTCGCGACAAGCCACATCAATCAATATAGAAGCTCTTGTGTTACCATCAATTACCGCGAAGCAACCCCAGATGAACATAGCCGAATACCATTGGGAAGAATTCGGAACCTTAGAGTTAGCAGACCCGAATTTCTATGAGCCTGACGTCATAGATATTTTAATCGGATGTGACCACTACTTATCATTAATCTTACCAGGTCATATTCAGAGCATCAAAAACCACTGAACAGCACAAGAAACCATTCTTGGTTGGATTATTTCGGGGACAATGAACCATAGAGAATCTACAGCGAACATTAAGTCACTATGTACGTCTATCAACATTGATAGGACACTCGCCAAATTTTGGGAAATGGAAGACATGAAAACACCCATACCCGTAACACAACAAGAAGTTCAATGTGAACAAGATTTTGTTAACCACTACCAAAGAAATAGTGATGGTCGATACATCGTCTCACTACCATTTGACCCTGAAGCTGCAGCACTTGAAGAATCGAAATCTCAAGCCATCAGATGACTTCAATCAATAGAACGTAAGCTAATAAGAGATCCAGTGGGGCACATGGAACCTATACCAGACAACGAAATAGATATCCCCTGGAACAAGTCCTATTATTTACCACACCATTTTGTCTGCAAGGAGACAAGTACCACAACCAAGGTGTGTGTTGTTTTTGATGCCTCAGCTAAAACCAGGTCAGGCAGATCACTCAATGAAATTCTGCTCGTTGGGCCATCAATTCAGCAAACTCTGCAACAAATCCTGCTACGCTTTCGTTTCCACAAATACGTTATGACAGCAGACCTAGAGAAAATGTTCAGGCAAATATTAATCGCTCAACCGCATGCCGATTTTCAGAGAATATTATAGAGAGAGGAACTAACTGATGCCATACAGGAATATCGTTTGCTCACCGTCACCTATGGAGCCGCATCAGCACCATTTTTGTCAACCCGTGTCCTGAAACAGCTTGCTGATGAGAATAAACAATCTTTTCCGAAAGCAGCAACGATTATCGATAGAGATTTCTACATAGATGACCTTATGACTGGTGCAGATACAATGGAACAACTCATTACCCTTAAACATGAAATCTCATTAATAATGAAAGCATCAGGATTTAATATCCATAAGTGGCTAGCCAATTGCCCACTTAACGATATAGTTTCAACGGACACCACAAAACTAATTGAAAATGATCACGAAGCACAAAACTCAAAGGTTTTAGGTATGTACTGGAACACTAAATCTGATTATTTTACTTACAAAGTATCGCTAAACGAGAAACCTGCTCTGACCAAACGAGGCATGCATTCAGAAGCATTTATGTTAAAATAATCTTCCAGAGAACCTGGCCAAATGTTTAGATTGGGATGACCCACTACCAAAGGATATTTCTGACCATTGGTGCAACTTTCGGAAAGAACTAAATTTAATTGAGTCTGTTACCGTACCAAGATGGCTCAATTTTACCTCTAATCCAATAATGTTACACGGTTTTTCAGATGCTTCCCAGAATGCTTATGCGGCCGTCATATATGCTGTTTGTACCAATGAAACTGGTGCAGTAGAAGTAAGAATCATATCATCAAAAACCAAGGTCGCACCAGCACAGAAGCAGATTACCATACCAAAGCTTGAACTTTGTGCCGCCTTACTTCTCTCAACTTTAATGAATACCGTGCAAGAATTAATGATTGATCGAAAACCGAAGGTTTATATGTGGAGTGATTCAACAATCGTTCTATCATGGTTAGAATCAGTATCTCGCTCACTTGACGTTTTTGTGGGGAAATCGCCTATCCCAAATCATTACCAATTATCCCAGAAAATATTGGCAACACATAACCACCAAACACAACCCAGCCGATTGTGCCTCTAGGGGTATCAGTACCAGAATGGCTAAAACAACCTATAACGAAATGGCCAGTGAAATTCCAGTCACCAGTTATCTGTAACCTAACGTTGTAACCATCACCAATTCAGTTGATTGTATCAAAATACACAAATTTCAATAAAATTATTATTATTGTAAACGTTACGTCAACAATTGTAAGTAAAAACCTGAAGAAAGGCCAAAAGCATTCCTTAATTGTACAGAGCTAAATGAATCTAAGGAACTGTTAATAAAATATGTGCAAGAAAACCACTTTCATACCGAAATAAAGACACTAAAGAACAATTGTTGATTACCAAAAACCCATAAATTAATTAACCTTAATCCTTTCCTAGATAATAATGGTATATTTAGAGTTGGCGGGCGTATAGAACGAGCAACTGTACCGTTTGATGTGAAACACCGAATAATATTACCGTCTGATGGTGACATCATTGAAATTCTGGTTCGCACAACTCATGAAGCACTACTTTGCGGGAATCATACGCTATTGTTTACAACCTTGAAACAAAACTATTGGATCATAAATTGTAAAATAGTTATACGACGGGTTATTAAACAATGTATGAAATGCTTTAGATACGCAACAAAACCTGTTCCACCAATCATGGACAGCTTACCATCCAACCGAGTCACCTTTGTCCGACCCTTCTTATCGACAGGGGTCGACTATGCTGGACCAATTTACGTTCGACCGTCAAGGCGCAGAGGAATAAAACTAGATAAGGCCTACATTGCAGTTTTTATATGTCTGAGCACCAAGGCAATTCACCTAGAATTAGTCGGCGATTAATCCGCCGATTCGTTTATCGCAGCCTTTCGACGATTTATTTCGCGCCGTGGTCTTTGTCATGAAATTATAAGCGACAATGGATCAAATTTCATTGGGGCCAAAAATAACCTCAATGAACTATTCAACATTGTCAAAGATAGTAAAATTTCCAATTTTCTTTCGCAGAACCAAATAACATGGAAGTTTAATCCACCAACTGGCTCTCACTTTGGGGGATTTATGAAGCAGCCGTAAAATCAACAAAGTATCATCTGAAGAGAACACTTTCGGAGGCTTCACTTACCTATGAAGAAATGTCAACCCTTTAGCACATATTGAGGCGATCCTGAACTCACGACCACTTTGTGTCAACTCGGACGATGACATAAATCCATTAACACTGGCATATTTCCTAATTGGACACCCTTATACATCTCTACCTGATCCAGATATCAGTCATATTAAATATGACAAAAAAAATTAATCAGCAATCAAAATTGATGATATTGTCATGATACGAATGATAACTCACCTCCGAATAAATGACACCTAGGACGAGTAGTCGCACTCCATCCCGGAGAGGACAACATTGTGCGAGTAGTCACCTTAAAAACAGCAACTGGCATGTTGAAGCGACGTGTTGTTAAATTATCCTTACTACCAATAGACGAATAAGTCCTGCATTTGGCCGAGGCGGGAGGATGTCTATTTTCATCATCAAGACAGTCTATATTTATGTTTGTACTAAAATTTGAATTTTTCCTTACCTGAATTTAAATTGCGCCTCTATATATTAGTACACATGAATTTGTGAATAAATATAGTAAATATTGTAAATATTCCTTAAGCAAATTGTAAATACGACAAGAGAGCTTTTTTCCGTACTATTTTCCATACTACAAATACGAGCTAAACCTATACTGTTACATATTAAGTATATTTTACACTAAACCAATTTTTCATCTCTTTTTATTCCTTTTTCTTTAATTCAGTTGACCGTGATCTAGCTAACCCGTCAGACTTCATATTCACATTTCGTAATAGTTTCTTATTTTTTTGAGGGTAAAAAAAGTTGTTTGTGCTTTTTGTGAATTTTGAATTTAAATATTTTATTTATTTTATTGTACTACATACTCTATTTGTATTTTTTAATAACATAATTGCATCCAAGTGAAAGTGAATGATATGATTTTAGAAACTTCCTCAAACAATATAAAAAGGTAAATTTTACTAAATTTGTAGCGTAGAAAAAATGACGCTGTGTGTTTTACTGAAATAAAAATGACGACATTTTTTCATCTTACACCAGTTAAATGATTTATAATCTTTAAAATTTTGAAAGAAACATAATTATTTAAAAAAATTAATCAAAATACATAAAATAGTAAAAAAATGATTATGTTTTAAATTTGCAGATGCAGCACTAAAAAAATTTCAAAACTGCTGCGACGAAGAGGTCATAACACTTATACAAAAATGGTTCATTAATTCACAAAGAATGGTCATAAAATGTCACCCGGAAAAGTATTCGTAATTTGAACGTAAATCGACTTAAATTTTCATTCAAAATTCCAGACAAAAATCATAAAGAAAAGTGTTCGATTTTCAATTTCAAAACGAAGCAAAATCAGACGGAAATGAGTACGACAATTAATACTAATTTCTCACTACATCCCGTACAATTTCCAAGTTTGCTTTTTCTCTCTCTTCTCTATATTTACTAACACACATCCAAGATACCGGAAATTTTGAGACACTTTTCTTTGGCGAGTAGTACGTTTTTCCGTGTACTTTTCCTGTGTACTTTTCCTTAGGTGTAGCATGATTTTCGCACAGGAAGGTACACGGAAATCCATGTGCCTTGCATATTGGATAAGTACAGATTAATATCTTCATCGACCATAGATGTCGTATTAGTCGTAATGACTTTACAAATTGTTGTATAAAAGACGAATGACAAAATATTAACGAGGAGTCGAGTCGTGTATTTAAAACTAAGCGGTCAACCATTTTTGTCAATCAATTTTTTTTACAAGTGAGAAATTAAAGTACCAGTTTCCTTTTGAATTAAATTATAAAATATTAATCTGTTAAAATAAAAGTGTTAATTCCAACCTAGTATCTGTTGGCTTGTGTTTATTTATTATTGGAATTCTTCGCCAACCACAAACACCTCCTATGAATTAAAGCAAGATTTCCAACTATTATTTTAAATAAATTTAAATAAATAAAGTGACAATTTTGAGGGACACCAAAAGCTGGTACTTACTAAGCATACCATATTTGGTTACTTGATATTTTTCTATTTTATGCTCACGCAATTATCCCAAATAACAATAAAAATATAAATATGCATCAATACAGGAAACTTTTCAGCCCGTGGTATACTACATGGGCCTGAAAAGTTTCCTGTATTGGATATACACATTTCGAACATTTTAACGAGAACTTTTTATTTAAATTTGATCCATAACTTTTTAATAAGAGTGCATTTAAAAATTCTGCGACGCGCAGCGATTGCAGTCGAAAAAAACTGAAAAGCAGTCAAACTGAATTAGCTGCCATCTGCATTTTGATATGACTAACTACGTAAATAAAAATTTTCACATTTTTCGTTTGCACTTTTTCTGTTTCAGACAATATTGAATATCTTGAACTTTGTTGTTCAAGATATTCAATATTGTCATAATTAAAAATCATAAAAATAATAATAGAAAATAGTAGAAATAATTGTAATTACTAAATTAATTATTGTAAAATTCAAGCAAGAAAATAAACTTTACTTGTTCATCACTTCCTTGCATTTTGATAATAATTGAATAATTGCATCTACGCAATTAGTATAAAGCGACTGCATAAACTGCCATTCGCAACATGTAATTTTTGAACGACAAACTGCGCTGCTTTTCAATGGGGGATGTGTTCCAATGGGACAAGTTTTCTACTTGCAAATACTTGTGGGATAATCCATGGAAAACAAATTTTGGGTACAAATTATAGAATAAAGGTATACCACCGACTTTGTGTATGTGTATAGGATTTGATACCTGTGCTCGCGTTAATGGGACACACCCAATAATAAAAATAATCTAAATATCGCTACAAAAACGCAATTAATGCCCGCATACTCGAAAACTGTCAACAGTAACTTTTTTGGTAATTTTGGATCAGAAGGAGTTGATGGCGAAAATTTTTGAAAAAAGATGAGAAAGAGGAAAAATTAATTCCATCAAGTTCTTCTGTTGAAAAATTAACAAAAAAGTTACGGCGGCGTAAGCCTAGAAGTTGTGACATAATCAATAAACAAATTTCCTTTTAAATGTTTTTTAGAATATTTTAAATGAATTTCATGAGTTCTTTAGATTTCTCAGATTTATTTTAAAATGATACGCCAAAGCACAAAAAAAAATGTTCACCTCGCCGTGATGATTTATTTATAGTCATGGAGTCAGAGTTACCTACTTAATTTACCTGGGGCTCTTAAATCGAGAGATATATATCGCCACTCTTTCTACTCATAAGTATCTATGAGATCTGAGTATGTAAGCTGTAAAATTGACAATCATTAGCAGCGCCATAACTTTAATTTTTATAACTTAAGTGCCGGAATTAAAAAATTGCATTCTTTAAGACCTTTTTAACGACATAATTCACAGTTATTTTCGACTGAAAATTTTGATGTTCACTTCATCTTATTGGCGGGTAAAATATGTTTAAAATTTTCGATTTTAAAGATCAAATCATTTCCATCAATATTATTTCCAAGTCTATACAGCTTACAAAAGTGATCGAGAAACCAGTGCATCTGCCACCGGCGCTTCACTAGCGAATTTGATAACTACTATAAAGTGAAAAAACTAAAATTGCTGCGTTTATCAAGGCCATTAAAACTATCTACAGTATGTTTATATGCGACTGGAAAAATTACTTTGTATCTATATGGTAAATATTGATAGGAGTTTAACACTTTTCCATCCCTCGATCTAGACGTTTACAAAAGTATAGCGCATCCTAGTCTGTGCGATATCTGCAAGTGACTGACAAATTGAATTTTATAAATATAGTGTCAGAACTAAAATTATTACATTCTTCAAAAACTTTACAACGACACGTTTATATTTCATTGCTACACGTATATATTTCATTGAACACAAATTATTTTCAAATAAACCTCAAAAGTTTTTACTAGATTGCTAGAAAACAATTTTGAATTTCTTTTTACTTTCAAAAGCAACTAAATCGGTCTATTTGCCGCCAGTGCTTTTATAGTGAATTTGATAACTAAAATGTCACAACAATTTTAGTTGCATCCTTCAAAACCTTTACGTTTTTATTTCAACCATGCAGGGCCGTACTTAGATACGGGCAAAACGGGCAATCGCGTAGGGCCCCGCGTTTTTAGGGGCCCCAGAATCGAAGCCAAAAGGAGAAAAGGGTAAAAATTCGAAATAATCATTTCATTCATATTTTCGCTCTATTGGTAATGTATCGCCCTGTTTTGCCTTTATGTACATACAGGAAATACGTTTTACAACAAAAACATTACAAACAACTTTTTCTGTATGCGCGATGCACCAATACTGTCAAAGATATTTTTAAGTTTACGAAAAAATATTTTTGCTTAACCCTTATGTTAACACGATTTGTATTTGATTTTTTTTTTAAATTGAATGGAGTTTTTTTTATAATAAAGCAAAATGACATTTGAATTATGACGATACGATATCACAGTTATCCTAATTTACCATTTTTCATTCGAAATTTATGATATAATTGATACACACCTGGGTTTGTGCAAGTACATGTATGATGTTGAAAGAGAAGTCATTTTATACTCGTGCAAAAACAACACAAAGTGCTGCTCGGTCAGTTCTATGTATTTATTTAATTTGAAAGGGTAGGTAAAGTGTTAACAACGTGCGATCAAACTGAACGGTACAATAAAGTAGTATTGAATAAACCATATGAATTGATTTAGAGAGGAAACAGAAAAATCTTGGCAAGCCTTATTAGTGGTTTTAATTTAAAGGATTTGTGCATATTGAAGTTAATAAGTGGTACTTTTTTTAAATTTGTGATTTCGCAGTTTTTTGTTGAATATGGTAATGATAAATGGTATGTAGTGTAAATGTTATTTAAATTTTTAGATAACCATCAAAATTAAGGTAAAATATTTGCAATTATTTAGCAAATGTAAGTTAATATTTATACTTTTTATAAAAAATGTTAAACCACAGTTAAAAATGTCTAAGAGATTGTATGAAAGCGGTGCACAAAAAAGGGCCAAACAAGCTCGAAAAGCAACAGAATTAAGTAGTCTTGTTGGATCATTAGATAAATTTGCTAAGCGAAGTGAAAGTTCATCAAATTCGACCAACAATTCAATTGAAATGTGTGATTCAAATATTTCTTCCCAACCTATAAACAATAAAGTTGACGAAAATGTTAGTGAACCTCAAAAGCAGAACGAGAATTTAGACGACATACCAGCTAGCACTAATATTGAAGATATTTTATCTATTGATGATTTTTCAGAAATTAATGATAATGAAGAAATACATAGTAGTGCAAGTTAGCAGTTAAAGTGAAATTTGATATAGCAGACCTTGCAACTTGGCCTGCTGAAATTGACGACAAACTACGGATGTTTTTGATCGAACAGTCACCAAAGAGCATTAAAAGCAGTCAATTTAAAAGAAAACCAAATGGAAGATGTTTCAGTGACACTTTTTATTTTCGGCAAATGAAAAATGGAGAGACAGAGTTGAGAAACTGGCTTTATTATTCAAACTCTACGGGAAACATTTTCTGCTTTTGTTGTCGTTTGTTTTCACCATCAAAAATGTTGCTCACTACTACTGGATTTTGGGACTATAAACATACAGGAAGACACTTATCTTCACACGAATCATCAAAACAACATTTTGAATCAGCGTATAAATGGCGAATGCTAGAATTGAACATTAAATCCAGAACTGGAATAGACAATATGAATGAAGATGTTTATCTTAAAGAGAAGCGAAAATGGCGAATCATTTTAAAATGCATCATAAAAACAATATTATTTTTAAGCGAACGTAATTTAGATTTTAGAGGAAGCAATGAAAAACTTTTTGAACCAAATAATGGTAACTTTTTGGGAGTAATTGAGTTACTCTCTGATTTTGTTCCAGAACTGAAGAGCCATTTGGAATCAATAAATGATTCTGACAAAAAAAAGATTACGTCATATTTTTCAGCGAAAATTCAAAACGAAATTATTATACAATTAGCATCTAAGGTTTTAAGTAGTATAGTAAATAATATTAAATCATCAAAATATTTTTCCATAATGATAGATTCCACACCAGATTTTCGAAAAAAGGACTAATTGTCCATAATTATTCGGTATGTAAAGATAACATCCCAAAAGCCAAATATCGTAGAAAGTTTTTTAAGCTTTGTAAATGTTTTGTCTTCAACTGGGGAAAATTTAGCAAACGTCCTTATTGAGGAATTAGAGGTATTAGGCATCAATATTGCTGACTTCCGTGGTCAGTCATACGACAATGCCAGCAATATGAAAGGAGAATATAAGGGAGTGAAAAGTCGAATTTTGGAAATCAACAGCAGAGCATGCTATCTATACTCATTGTGGTGGACATAACATCAATTTAGTGATAGGAGATAGTGTTAAAAACACTATTAAAAGCCAGAATTATTTTACAACAATAAATAATTTATATAAAATTATTGCTGCATCAACCAAGCGATGGGCTATTCAGACGAAATATTTAAAAATAAATTTAAAACCACCTAGCGATACTCGTTGGGAATATCGATTGAAAAGTGTAAAAGCTGTTAAATACCAGCTAACCGAAATTATTCTTGCTCTACTAGATGAACTTAAAATTACCCACCTAGAATGTAAAGCTCTTGCTGAATCACTAAAACAACAAATAAATAATTATGAGTTTGTTATATTGACAACAATTTGGTATCATTTGTTATCAAAACTTCATATTTTAAGCCAATTATTACAGCAAAAAGATATGGCATTAAATGTTGCATTAAGTCACACAAGGGCCACGTTATTATCACTTGAAGATTTTAAAAACAATTTCGACAGCATTTTAAAAGAATCAACTGAAATATCGGAAAAAATAAATATCATGCCAAATTTCAATGTTCCACGTTCCTATAATAAACCGTCTACAACAAGCAGTTCATTTCGTCTTCCTGATCCTGAACCAACCGAACCTTGTTTACCAAAACATAGAACACGAAAACCGAAAAGGTTGGCCGACTACTGTTATTATACTGAGAGTGAAAAAAATAATAATGATAAAGATGACGAAATTGTTGATGCAATTGGAACAGATGTTAGTCATGAAACTGAACAAATTATCGAATGCTGTGATGATTCAACATTTGTGAGTTAATGCTCGAAACAGAAGTTGAGGCAGAGTGTAACCATCTGGCTTCTGAAGAGAAATTTATATTTTGAAAAATTAATCAACGTAATGAGAGATTCATTTCAAGAACGATTTGAATCGTATAATTATTTAAATGAGCTTTTCGGGTTTCTTTTTGATAATGAAAAGTTGAAAAGTATGGATACAAATGAGTTTAACAATCATTGTTCAAATTTATCCAAATATTTAAAAGACGATATCGAGGAGATGGAGTTCAGAAATGAACTTTCCGTTTTGAGACATGTCCTAGAAGATAACTATTCAGTTTTGGAAAATTTCAAATTTATTTTAGATAGAAATTTGGAAGAATTATGTCCTAATGTGTGTATCATATACCAAATAATTTTAACGATACCAATTTCCTGTCAATTGAAAATTCAACTGCCAGAACTTTTGATTTGAATGATATTATCAATGAATTTGCCAGCAAAAGGGCAAGAAAAATTATTTTATAATTTGTTTTTCTACTTTACTATCTATTTTTCATTATTTTCTTATTGAATATAAAGTATCTTAATGTAAAACTAACTAAAATTATTGTGATTACGCAAATGAATTAAACTGTGATTTTTGTGATAAAATTTATGTTTTTTATTTAAATATTTTGGGAATTTTTTTTTGTTGTAGGGCCCCCCCTTTTTGTTTGCCCCGGGGCTCCAATTGTTACAGCACGGCCCTGCAACCATGGTCATATTCGACTGAAAAAATTGATTTTCACCTCATCGTGGTGAATTTTTTATATGGAAAACTTTCACATGGCATTCTTCTATAGGTTTTATCCGGCTGGAAAAAATTACTTTTCACTTCACCTGGTAAATATTTACAGGAATGGTGAGAAAGTTTAGCATTTTTTGCGTCTCTCGATCAAGACCACTCCAATAAAATAACTTCCAAAATAGTACGGTATCTGCAAGCAAACATTTAGAAATACCTATCAACAGCGCTACAGCGCTGAATTTCTAAACTACACTATCAGAACTGAAATTGGCGCATTCTTCGAGCCCTTTATAACGATTTGTTGTTTTTCAACTGAAAAAATTTATTTTCACCTCGCCCTTATGAATTTGTATATGGGTGGTGAGTAACATTTAAATTATATTGCTCTTTCTGAATCAAGACCCTTCGTGGTGGAATAAATTACACTTTGAACTGAATAATATACAATTCATTTGAGTTTCATAGGATGATACATGAATAAAATTGGGTACAAAGTTCAATGAGAACATATGTACTGACGACATTTTTAAATGAAACAGTTGATGAACAAGTTACTTGGTAGTCTCCTTTGTTTTACTTCTCTGTATTCATTAAATTTAAATTTTAGATTTTTTAAATCACATTGTCTTAGAAATTTTAAAGTAGAGTCTTCCCTCATAAATAACGCTTGAGCGTTTTTTCAAAGCAACCTTGATTATACATAGCCATAGTATAAAAAACGAAGCTTTCTATTTATTTAAGCTTGGTCATTAAGTTAATATACATTAAATAGATGACAGTGATGGCAGTAAAAATTTGGTGAAATCGTACCAAAAATTACCACCTGTGGAAATTTCAAGTTGAAAAATTGTAGGAAAAGCAAAAAAATTCACAAAATATTAAGAACGTGTGATAATTTTGTGATTAAACAATTTTTTTTCGTATTTTTCTGTAAACATCTTAGACATCTGACGTACACTAGTAAAACTAAAGATAAATTTAGCAAGTATTATTTTAACTCGTCAGAGCCAACTTTGATGTATTTTGCAAAATGAAAGTTCGAAAAATATATTTTAGAAATAATTTGATTTTAATATTTCTGCAACTAATATTTACTTAATATCAATATAGCCTTCTGGTAAATTGTTATTAAAGCTATGTAGAAAACTTTTATATAAAAATTTTATAATATTTTTGCTTTTTGCAGCTAAAACACACCATTTTTACTATGGATTTAAGTAGCCTATCTGTGTACTGCGAATCTCTGCACAGATGGACATTTCTTTCTCCGCTACTCGTGGAAACAACTATGGATCTTAATACAACTAAACAACAACAAAAAGAGTGCGGCTCTCTAAAAAATCCGGAAAATGTGGACAAAGAGACTCGGGTTTGTAGGCCTGACTCTAAGTATACAAATAAACAACGGGATATAAGCTCAAGCGAGGCTGGTCCCTCCCATTCTCATTAAAAAGTCAGAATTGAGGTCGATAAACGAAACCTCTGGCTAGAAACAGCTTACCTAGCTTTTGATGAAGTGGATAATCCACCCATCATTCTAGGTTCATCCTTGGGAGTGATGCAAATGCTCATCACACGATCTAGGGAAGTACGGACACAAATGAATGAGGTGAGTTATTCCTTGATTACATTTTAAGTACTAATCTTCATATATGTAACATAGGACATAAGCCGACCTTTATAACTAGTAATAGACAAAAAGTATTGGATATTACTCTTGTCTCCAGCTTTCTGACGATTAGTTTATTAAACTGGAGAGTGTTGGAGGACTACTCCTTTTCTGATCATTGTTATCTTCAATTTGAAATGGACCTGACTTCTCCAAAAAGTCCAATCTACAGAAACAGGAGGAAAACCAACTGGGATACCTTTAGAACTATTCTGGGTAATTCAATACCAGTTCCGGTGCCAAAACCTCCAAAAACTGCGCAAGAGCTCGATGGGTTGGTGGACGAGTTGTCCAGCGCTTTTAATGAAGCGATACTGGGCTCTAGTCCCCTTAGCAGGCCTAGGGGTAAATCGCAACCACCCTGGTGGTCTAAACAGATTCAACAAACAAGTCGAAAATGCAAAAGACTCTTCAAAACTGCACGAAAAACCCAATCTGCTGTAGACTGGGACTCCTATAAGGAAGTCCTCAAAATTTACAAATATCAATTGAGAAGTGCCAAGAACATCTCTTGGAGACTATACTGTGGCAAAATTCGGGAGTCTTTGGAGATGTCTAGGCTACGCAAAGTACTAGCAACTGGTCCTTGCATCGCAAGTTATCTTCAACAGCCGGATGGGATATGGACCACTAATAGTGTGGAATCGCTGGAACTTCTGATGGAGACTCATTTTCCTGGTTGTTCCGAATCTGTACCTAGCACATCAGTAGGTAAAAGGGCAAGTAGCCTCATAGGCCAAATTATTATCAGAAAAAAGATCCTGTGTGCGATAAACAGTTTTAAACCATATTAGTCACCTGGACTCGATGGTATTATCCCTGCGGATTTTCAACAAATTACGGATCTAACAATTTCCTGGTTAGAGGTAATTTTCAAAGGCAGCCTAGAACTATGTCACATTCCTAATAAATGGACAGAAATGAAGGTTGTTTTCATATCTAAGGCGGGAAAGCGCTCACACTGGGAGCACTCAACTCGGGCACTTTCAGATCTGGGAGTGGATGAATCACTCAAGGACTGGATAGATCAGATGCTAAGAGGCAGGATCATAAATGCCAGTTTTAGGGAGTCCTCCCACAGGGTGGCGTACTGTCCCCCCTACTTTGGAACTTGGTCATAAATGAATTGTTGCTGAGACTGGAGGACGATGGCTTCAAGGTGGTTGCCTATGCGGATGATGTTGCTATTGGTGTCCGTGGTAAATATCCCGGCACCCTTATGAGCTTAAGCAAAATCCCCTGGGCACTCTTTCATTATGGGCCAATAGCTGTGGGTGAATGTGAACCCACACAAAACCGAATTGGTTCTCTTCTCTAGGAAATATAAACTTCCTCACATCAATCCTCCCAGTTTAAATGGGTTCAGCTTGACTTTTACAGTTAAAACGAAGTTTCTGGGTCTCGTTTTGCATAGTAAATTATATTGGAAACCTAATATTCTGGAAAGGGTAAAGGAAGCTACGGTGCGCTATACTCTTGTAAAAATGCCATTGGAAAAGGATGGGGGCTGGAGCCCCGCATCGTACATTGGCTTTATACCGCAGTAGTCAGACCCATACTCTTGTATGGGGTAATAGTCTGGTGGCCTGCTCTGGACAAAACTGTCAACCAAAAGCTGTTGACAAAAGTTCAGAGAACAACCTCTCTGTGGATCAGTGGTGCACTGAGGAGCACATCCACTCAGGCACTAGAGACTCTGCTATTTTTGACTCCTCTAGATATCTTGGGGCTTGAAATCCATCTTAATGTGAACCTGCAACAATACAGGGCACTCATCTATTTTATGCAACAAATAAAATCCCAAGAACACCGACTATACTGTCCCGTCACTATCGTTTGACACAAAGTTCCGGACTAGGATCCCATCCAGGGAGGACTGGATGATGGGTGCAGTTTTGGAACCAGGAGTTAAAAACTTCTTCAATGATGGTTCAAAACGGGACGGGAAAGTCGGGGGTTGGAGTGTTCTGCGAGGAACTTCTGTTAAATCTCTCCTTCCGTCTCCCTACTACTGTAGCATTTTTCTAGCTGAAGTACCTGCCATAAAGGAAGTTGTAGACTGGTTGAGGTATCATGTAATATCAGTTTGTGATATTCGCATATATACGGGCAGTCAGGCTGCCATTTAAGCGCTTCAATCACACCTCCTTACGCCGAAAGTAGTCCAGAACTGTCTCTCATCTCTTAACGAGATAGCAGATCAGTTCAACATCCATATTTCATTGGTGCCAGGACATTTCATAAGTACAGGGAATATAAACGCCGATGAACTGGCTCGAAGTGGTACAACGGACCACTTCTCAGAAAGCAGAAAGGATATTGAATGCTTCTTGCGGTATGCAAACTGCTGCTTCAGGAAGAAGCTAGCAAGCATCACCTCTTGCGTAATAACTCGGCAGGTCTGGCCAAAGTTGGACTTGGCGAGATCCAAACAGCTGATCTCACTTCAGCGAAGTCAGATCAGTGTGGCTGTTGGAGTGATTACGGGGCACTGTCGTAGTTGCGAGGACGAAGAGGAGGAAGCGACAGTACTTCATCTTCTTTGTACCTGCCCTCGTCTGACACGAAACAGACTAAAGTTTCTACCCCTCTTTAAAGACCTGACGGACCTCTGTAGGATGGACGTCAGGAGTGTCCAGCGCTTTGTTAACAGCTCAAAATGGTTCCAATGAGTTGAAGGAAATAATTATTCGTGGTATGGCTACGGACCATTTTTGTGCCTATGCCTAGATGATAAGATTCTAGGTGATGTTAACAACAAATTTTTGAACTACTTGCTAGATGTTACAGAGGCTAAACAAAAACTGACCATATGTATACAAAACATGAGTGAGTATATCGTTATTTAATTAGCAAAAAATAATTTTAAATTTCATTGATTTACTATTTTATTTTTATTTTTTCCATATTGCGCAAATAATATAGACAACAAATTTATGGGTACAAATAATTTTTGGCAGAAACTAAATTAGCTAAAATTTCTCCTAGAACTAAAATTTAAAATTTTTTTATAGAAATGTAAAGCAGGATAATTAAATTTATTGAATTAAAATTAATGTTTTCAAAAAGTTTATTATTTATATAATTTTTAAAGTTACGTTGCATCAAAAATTTAGCAGGTACAAATAATTTTGGTTAGGACTGTACTATTTTACAACCCGGTTTTCCTCTTAATAACCTAGACAGACTGTGGTTTAATAAAAACGATTTAGCTAAACTAGTTTAAGTTGCTATGCAAAACCAAAGGGATTAGCTAAATCGAGGTTCACACAGTGCGGCTAATCTCGAAAAATTCACTAAATCGGTTTTATAAAATCGCTGTGTGTCTAGGGTATAAGCCTCCTGGGGGCCAATTCCGGTTCGATGACTAAAGTCACCAATGAGTTTAGTTGGTATAAAAATTCAACCTGGTATAATAAAATCATAAAGCAGATTCACGTAGGATTACTTAGAAAAACAAACTCATAATATCTGTCAAAAAGACTCAGTATATTTTATTTTGTCATAAAATTAACTACTACTGAGATTTTGGAATTATTATAAATAAACACAAAATATTAATTTTTTTTTTCAGCGAGATGTTAGTAAAGCAAAGACGGAAGGCTAGCGAGGAATAACAAACATACTTAGTTTCCTATTTAGAGGAAAATGAGATTTGCACATTTTTTGTGTGCGCCGATTTCCGGGTTGAATAATAGACGAGTTCCACTCTATTATTAGGCTTTTTAATTGAAATGTGTGTCCCGTCGATTTGCCCTACGATGCCCGGAAATCCATATATGTACGTCAAACCTGTTAATAGGACTTCTTTCTAATCAGACCAATTCCAATTCGGACCATCAGTTATGTTTTACAAAACGATTTCCATATAAAACGTTCTGTCTAATCGAACCACTCCTGATAAGACCTATGGACCGCTTATTTCATTTGATTTTTGTTTTTATACCTTTGAATTGGACCGTTAAGGAAAATAAAATTTGGTGTTCTAGGCTTGTTTATTCCATACTCGTACAAAATGTTTTTTTTCCTTTTCTTGTTAATAACGGTATTTGTTAATAACGGTATTATAACGTTTTACATCATATATTATTCGTAATCTCTTGTGTAATATGGATAAACATTCATTCTGAAACAAGATTGCAAGTCGTAAAGGTTACACTACACACATCTCAATTAGTTTTTACACGATTTATAATTCAAGCATTAGACCTAAGTACGTTATTGATTTGAATTTGACTTAACAATTAAGGTATGTGGGAATTTACATTTTTATACTGTTCTATTTCGTGTGATAATTTTGTTTTAATAAAATTTATGATTACATTTTCTAGGAAAATGAGCACAGTCTAGATCTGTCAACTAAAATAAGTTTAATTGAATATGCAGAGAAAGAAAAATTATCGCAACGGAAACTGTCTCAAAAATTCAAAATAAGTAAGACGCAAGTACAAAGAATTCTAACTAGCAAATCCAAAATTCTAGAAACAGTAAATAATTTTGGATTACTAAAAAGGAAACGCGTTGCATCCTGCACCAAATATGGTGAACTTGATTCACTGTTATTTAAATGGTTTACAATGGCCGTAGTAAAAATTTGCCTTTGTCTGGATCTTTGTTGCAAGAGAAGGCTCTAAAGTTAGGCGAACAATTAAATTTGGTTGATTTCACCGCATCAAATGGATGGCTCCAAAGCTTTAAAGAGCGCCGTAACCTGCATTTCATTTTTCTTAGTGGAGAAGGTGCCTCTGTGGATGCAAATATAATCGACAAATATCGCGATACATTATGGAAATTGACTGATGCATACGAGCAAAAAAACATTTATAATTTGGACGAAATTGGCTTATTTTTTCGAGCTAGTCCATCACGTACCTTACAATTAAAAAATGAAAAATGCAAATGTGGAAAAATGTGTAAGGAACGACTAACAATAGCCTTACTGTGCAATATGTTAGGAGAAAAGGAAAATCCTTTATTCATAGGAAAAGCGAAAAAATCGAGGGCCTTTAAAAATTTAAATGTAGAGCAAGCTTTTAAGATCTATTGGAGATTTAACAAAAAGCCATGGATGACGTCGGTGCTGTTTGAAGAATGGATCGGTAAATTTAACAAGAAAATGGCACAACAGAACCGCAAAGTAATTATCTTTCTGGACAACGCAGCTTGCCACCCAAACAAAATTTACAGCAACGTAAAACTACAGTTTTTCCTACCAAACACCACATCGGCCTTACAGCCTTTAGATCAGGGGATAATTCGAAGCTTGAAAGCAAACTATCGAAAACTTTTAATGAATCGTCTACTCATAGCAATAGATGATTCTAATGGCGTAGAGGAATTATCGAAACATATAATATTGTTAGATGCGTGCTCATGGTTGTCAACGTCATGGAAAAATACAACTCCGGAAACAATTGCAAACTGTTTCAGACATGCAGAGTTTAAAGAACAGTCTGATGTGGAAATTATTCTGGAGCCGATGCAGTTTGCATCAGATAGCGAGTATAATGGTGTTGAAGAAAATATTCAAACATCTGAGGAATTAAAGGAAGACTGGGAAGAACGGGTTTTCTCATCAATACACGAACGAGATAAACAAAATGATGAAATTAATGATAACTCATCGTCTGATGGAGAGGAGCTACATCAGAAATCGCCTTTAACCATTACATTCGCCAAAGCTCAAACAAATTTAAAAGAATTGAAAAATTATGCCAGTGAGCAAGGGCTTGACAAAAAAAAGCAAAAAAAAAAATAAAAAAACAAAACCTTTGTAATCGGACCAACTTCTAATCGGGCTAATTTTTTTTGGTCCCGAAGGTGGTCCGATTAGACAGGTTTGTCTGTATATTAAAAAATTGTTGCTTTATTTCAACAACTTGTAGAGAGTTTAATTGGAATTTCACGAAATGTTTTGCGAATTTGTTTTCAATTATTTGACAAACATCATCAACACATCGTGAAACCGAAATTTTTGAAAGTGAGATGAAGAAGTCTTGCCTTATTGGGCGTTGATAGCAGTCGAGTTCAACACGTGAATTCGAACGAGCTTTTCTTATGTGGTTGAATAAAGCTGATAAGCAGCCTACAAATTGCTTTATTAAATCTAAACAGCCTCGGTCCGTAGTTGATTCAAATGGATCACCTAAATCTCTTAAGTTCCTTCAGAATCTTAAGAGAAATCTAATACTACTTTACCTTTTGGTTAGAAATTCGACGCCTAAGAATTCTTAAAATAAAGAAATCCATTTTATTTAATTTATTTTTATTAGGTGTTGTGTATAAAACGGTTTGAAAATACGTATTTTCTACTTCCCCAAATGTCAACAATAGATAGCACGTCAAAACTCATTAGTCATATCAGAATCGAAAATATTATGAGCCTGAGAACTGACTACGTCTAAAAAAAAAATAAAGTCATTTGTCATATACTCATTTGTCATAAAACCGGAATTCGGCCCCTGAACGCCTTGTACAATATATTGTACATCGACTTTCATCGTTTCCTTCGATCAACGGTTACTTTTAATTTCTGTCTCATTTCTCTTGTGCGATCGTTCTCTTATGTATTTATGTTCAAATTATCGTTATATGAGCAACGCCGTACCATAGCAGTGCATAGTTGTGCTACGTATTTTATTTTTGGAAGTAAGATAAATTTAAACGGCGTTCGAAAGGGTTAAAATCTAGACTCGTATAAAATTACATACGGTACAAAAAACAACGCGCAATTTATTTTAGTTTTTATTTACTTTATTTTTTATTGCGTCTCTTTCGTTCTCTTAATCCTTCACCGAAGATACATTTTTAAAATTTCTTTAACTAATGCGTAATGATAATTCTGTTAGTCAGGGTTAGCTCCAAAGCAAGCAAAGGAAAGATATAGTAGCATCCCTTAGTTACAACGAAACACATAAAAACATCATAATTAATTAATTGGCAGCACGATATAAAAACAACAGTTTGTTGGATTTTATTAGCATCAGCTCGCTCGTTTTGTTGTTACGGCCATTTCGAGTCGAATTTATTTATTTCTAGCATATGCAACTTAATATAAATCACGTAACAAACTCGAAATAAAGAATTATGAACAACAATACTTGAATTCAATTAAGTTACGTAGTTTTGAAAACCTGTAGCGCTTAGGGTAATACATTCTTGCATGTGAAAACGATGGCGCAGTAAGTACATACATATTATATCTTATTTTGTACTAGTGTTTTGAACACGTGTTGATTATTTAAATATTTTGGTTTTTAACTTCTTGTTCGTGCAATATTAACTATTTCAGTATGTTAGTGAATATGTACAAAATATTTTACATTATACATGTTACATTTCATTATGTTATAGATAGTTTTATAAATTGTTGTTTGGGTTAAATCTGTTGCTGTTTTTTCGGAATAGTACAACAAGTTATACATATAAAAAAAAACAATAATTGTTTTGATAATGCTCTGTAATCCCGCCATTCCGCACCATTAATTGTAATGACAACGTTTATCGTTTACCGTAGTAAATTTAAATAAGTTAAAGGTGGTTTTCATTAAAATAACCGAATCTATATAATCTAACCATACACATAGTTATGGTTAATTCAATAATATTTTGTGTGTGAGATAATGCGGTACTGAGCACATAAAACCTAATTTAGCCCTCTTAAGCAAATTTAATTTCATTCAAATTTTCCTTAATAACTTTTATGCTAATTTTAGTAATTTTATTAAAAATTATTCGATTAATCAAATAGAATTTGATTAGCATGAATAGAGCAAGCAATTTATTAAAAATATATTTGGAAAAATTAAGGCAAATGCAAAAAGCAAGTCATTTGTTTTGGCAGCAGAAACAATTTAAATAATTTTCAGAAACAAGTCTTCGTATTATTATTAATACTGACTTGAAATGTCACGTGAAATATAAAGCGACCGAATTGCAAAAAAGTAATTAAGCCCAAATTTTTAGAAAAAATTTACTTACACTAATTTGCCTCTCAATCTTCCATTAGAGCTTGCAAAGAAGTAAGTTTTAAGTTTTGAAAAAGTCCTTCTTCACATCGGCCAAAACCTTAAATTTAGTTAGTCGATTTATGACCCAATTAAGAACAATTTTTGGAAACCTAAAAATTATTCTGTCAAAGCGTTGGCATTAACGCTTAAAAGATATTTTTATTGAACAAAGCTGTGACTGATTGACTAAATCGGAACGTGTGAAAATTATTCTCGAAAACATCACTTTCGAGACGTCAAAACACAAGATTCTTAATTCGAGATTGAAAAGAATTTATTCGTTTGCAAGCTTAGACATAGACAGTGCATCTGCCAAGTTTCAACTGTAGTGGTTTCTGATTTGTATAAACTGCGATTTTATTGAAACTTTGATACACCAAATAAATTTACCTCGCCTAATTAGAATAATTTTTCAATGCTACAACAATAAAAAATAAAAAAAATTAAAATTAGGGTAAAGGTTCCAATTAACGTGAACATAACGAAATCTTAGGGTCCCTTTCTAAAATTTAACTTCGATTCACAAAATGTTAATTTTTGCTCTATAAACTGTAAACTGACCGATTAGTACTAATATGGTTTTCACAAAATTTAAAATGGCTCTATAAATGTAAATTATACTCTTTAAGTCTATGGAGAAAAATTAGTTGAAGTAACGCAATATTTAGTAAGAAATTAAAATATCCAAAACATAATATCTCCTCTCTCATTACTATATGTACATACACAATCTAGAAAGTGTCAGATATTTAGAATTGATTGCCAATTATGACAAAAGAATATTTCACGACTGGTCCTCTACTAAAGTGTAACTAAATAGGTGGATGTTACCGAATGAGTCCGAAAGACAGCGGACTACTTTCGAAAGAAGAATCGTATTTGTGAAAACGCGACATTGATGGCACCGGGGCGAAATGCAATTCCTAATATTATGATTCCTAATATTATGACACCGAGACCAAGTACCAAAATTAAATTATTTTCAATATGCACGTAACAACGGATTGAAGTGTCACTTTGTAGTGTGGAGAAAAATCAAACAAATGAAAGACATTTGTGAAGCTAAATTTAAAAAAATTCAAGTTACCTTACTTATGTTAGGCCGGAATATCACCAGCATATGGATTACGTAAATAATTTTAAAAGCAAAAACGTACGTTGAGATTGTCTGCAAAATTTTTATTTCTACAGTACTAAATTTATTTTTGGGCTACTTGCCGTAAATCCCTCGCCATTCCGTAAAACTTCCAATGCAACTTCCAAATGCTTTGACAGTTTTTAAAATCACCAGAAGATTTTCAGTAGGAAAATAAGTCCTATACTCTGCACACTATGTAGCAAAATGATAGTAGAGGTTTATAAAAACACTTTCACAATTTGTAATTTACTTACAACTAATAAAATTATCTGTGGGATACAATCCTCCGATTCCTTTATTTCAAAGTTTCACCACGTGATTCCGAAACATCACGTCCCCCATACCAATGTTTAAGAATAATAATAACTTTCCAATATTGTAAAAAAATGTTCTGCTTGTCTTTCCAAAGCAAAAAGTTGAGATTTCGTAAAATTTCTAAGAATCACTCACACTTTTCGTCCCTACTTTATTTCTTTACTTTCACCAAAAATTAATAAACTGACAGGTTCTAATTTATGATTTAAATGTTCCAAGTAAATTTTTCAAACTTTTTCCGTTTTCGTACATTTTGCGGAATTTATTATTACTTAATATCAATAGGTACGTATGAATGTAGGTAATTATTCAACGATTTCGACGAAATTAAACTCAACCAAATAAAATTTTCCGTACACATAAATAACTTGTAATTAACATAATCAATTCAAATCAATTTGTATTATTATTTATTTTATTAAAGTTTCTTAAATTTTTCCGTTTTCACCTTTAAACATGAATTTCGTTTATATCGAAAATGTTTAAGTAAATAATAAGTATTAAATCCAACTAACCTTTTATTTATTCTTTTTAAATAATAATAAATCGTAATTTGTCATCTGTATCTAAATAATCCTTTTTTAAACCACTTTGGAAAATCAGGTCTGTTAAATATTCCGCTGAAATCACTTTGTATATAAATTTATAATGGCATTTTTATTTCACTGTTAACCAAAAACATAAATAAAAATTATTTATATTATTTATTTCACCGCACAAAAAACACCACCAGAATAGTTTTTTTTTATGCAAATTAATCAAAACTCTTAAAAAACTAAACCACTTCTCGTGTTTAGAGAAAATAAGAAAAAAAATAACAAACACTTTAACCAGCACCAAAATTAATTTAAACCAAAACCATGTTCACACAATTTTTCACTAAAACACAAAAAAATAAAAAAAAACAAAAAACGGAAAACAAAATTTAAACTTCCCGATTTGTTGTATTACTAATTTACTGTATACATAATATACGAAACCCAAAATCAAAAATATTCAAAATTCCGTAATAAAAAAATATAACTGTACTCATTACACGCGGTACATATCCGAACATTGGTAATGTCGAACAAACACTGAACGTTGTAAAAAGAAAATGAAATTTTTTATATGAGTGTGTATACTACGAACAAAATACACAAGAACTTACGTACACATGAGAAAATTGAGAAACAAAACAAAACAGCAGAAAACAAAAAATTTTCATTTTCATTTTCATTTTTCACTCAAATTCCAGTGTTATTATGCTCATTTATAACAAACATATCAGCCCAACTCAAAGTTAAGATTAAGCTCGACGACGATGACAATCAAGAACACAACAACAACAAAAAATACTGTTAACTTTGTAATATTGAATAGTTTGAATAGAATAAATCTACTTGGAGTTGGTTTATGTGTTAAGTTAATTTTATTTATTGTATAAGACTTTATCTTTGTATGTATGTATGTAGGTAAGTACGAGAATATAGGGAAAATTATGAAAATGAAAAGGCTGAAATTGATGCTGTATCGCTTTTAATGTGATTGACAAAGAAGAAAATAATAAAATAAAAAAAGTTTTTTGCGGGGGGGATATTTTACGAGAGGGCATGTAAAAAGAAAACGAAAGTTGGAAAATATTTGTATGGAAATAAAAGACATAAGGGAAAAACGGAAAATACTTGTCGCATTATTCGGTTACGAAGAAATAAAAATATGTAACAACAAATTTGCGTAGATAATTGAATTTGTCTTGTTGGCATAAAATAATGGTTTTTCTTTGGGGGGGTCAAGATTTTTTATTTTATTTTACGCATAATAAGGTTTGAAATGTGAAAAATCGGAGAGTAATAAATTCGTAGATTATTGAAGTTGCGATAAGAAAATTGACAACAACTAATTAAAAATGTTTGTATTTTTTAGATTAATTACTGATTTGATTATTAGCGGTATAGGTCTAACAGTTTCCAAACTAAATATTAACCTATTTTACAAGGAGGAACGACGGTTGACTAGATAAATTTGGAAAACGTAGCACAATCAATTTTGGAAACTAATAAATCCCGTACAAAAGTAGTTGATATTTCTAACCTATAAACAGTGGTATCCAATAACTTGCATCTCTCCCTCTAAGGAGGAAATACGAAAGCTGGTGAATCAGCGGTTCTGGGAAGTCGCCGTAGATCATACATTAAGAAACGTTTTTGACTACTCTCAATACGATCAGAATAATTAGCGGAAATTGGATCCCATATAATTGCACCGTAGTCCAATTGAGAACGTACAAAGCCAAGTATATAGTTTTAATGACATATAAACCAAACATCGAATTGGCCATGGCGATGCAATCGTCTTTATGTCTGTGAGACGACAAGTCCGAGTTAAAGGTAATACCAAGATGTTTGTACGTGTAAACTCTATTAATGATGTTATTTTGCAGAAAATAGTCGCAACGCATAAGCTGTCGTAAACGGATGAAGCACTTGGTACTACGATTTCAAAAATTTTGATCAACTTTTGTTTTGAACACCAAGATGAAAAGCTAGTTAGATCATCGGTCTAGACAATCAACTGCATCATTGATGAATAAAATGAATTAAAAATGGCTCAAGTGGCTACCCCGAGGAACTCCTGAACTGACATGATGACATGAATGGTTCGAGGAACATGATAACCAAGTTTAACAAATAGCATTCTGCAGTCAAGATACGAGCGAAACAAGTTTCTTTATTAGTAAATTATGATAAATTTTATCGAAGGCCTTACTAAAATCGGTGCCTTATAATTGCCGTCGCCTCCGGTTTCACGCTCATTGAGCGGGTGTTAATAAGTGACCTAGGTATTAGGCGTGTCACGCTAAATGATGGCAAATGGGACGGAGTATACGGATCTCTGCGCAGGCGGACCTTTATTTCTCCGATACTCGTGGGAATCATAATGAATAGATCAAACAATAAGAAAACCAAGGGCACCGGCTCTCCTCAAAATCCGGTATCAGCGAAGGGAGGTACCTCGAACCAGACGGGTTAAGCCTCTAAGGTTGCAAAGGTGGTTGGCTCTAGGGCACCAGTCCCGGGAGTTAGCGGCACCAACGCAGCACATGGGAGTGGGACGAGAGACATTCCTCCGGCGAAAAGGCGGTACAGAAATCGCCGCTCGGCATTTCGAATTGTCGAGAAGTGGGCTGCGACCCCCGAGGGGCAGCTCGCGGAAGAACAGAGAACACCAGTAGCTTGGGCAAGGAGCACTGTGTGCTGCGGAAGCTCGGAAAGGGACCATGTCTCGAAAAGACAGCGATCCCAGGACGAGGTGGAAGTAGTCGACAGCAAGCGGGCCAAGTTGCTGACTGACACGAAGCCGAGCTCTAACTGAGGGACAAAGCTGTTCAGCAATGTCCTGAGGGAGCATGTGTTGATGCTAGCCGTAATTGACGAAAGTCAAGAAGATGGGAGCATCACGGCGGAAAAATAGAGGTTGGTGTATAATGCACTCAACCTCGTCTTTTTAAAGGTCCTGGGAGAAAATCCAGGACCACCTCCATGGTGATGGTATCAAAGGCGTGTGAAGATGACTGCATGCTCGGACTCTAGATCTGTGGATCTATATAAAAAGGATATAGCCAAAGTAGGAGAGGTGTGGCCAGGCGCAAAGCTTGCGGCAGTTAGCCGGGAGGAAATTCCCAGCAGGCCGAGGGCCCGTGTCTGGCTGCCATCCGAACCGGCTAGCCCTGACGAGGCTTTGAAAATCATTGAGGCCAGTAACCCGAATCTTCCGACCGGAAATTGGAAGATCGTCAAGCAAGAGGAGGCGAAGGGGGGCTCGAAATTATCAATTATGGTAATAAATAAGGAGTCCCTTGCCCTGCACAAAATGAAGGGAGTAATTGACTTTGGATTCGGGTCAATTACTCTCAACGTTTATAAATAGGATGGATAAATAAGGAGTCCCTTGCCCTCCTGCACAAAACGAAGGGATTAATTGACTTCGGATTCGGGTCAATTACTCTCAACGTTTATAAAAAGGATGGGGCGGAAGCGCGTACGGGAGGCCAACCGGAGGATGATGGCAACCCGCCCAGGCCTGAGGGGGTACCAGCAGCATGGGGGGAGATGATGAGGGTAGGACCTCGGTCTGGCAAGGATTCACTTGGAAGATGAGGAGGGGCATATAAGCGAAGGAGCTGGTGTACCGATGGAGGAGGAAGTCGGCAGCCCGGCCAGACGGGCGGGGGGGGGGGGGGGGTGCACTGACAAATGCTCTACAGAGGGTAGGAGGGTTAGCGAGACGGGCGAATCCGGCGCATCCCAAAATACCGAGAAATAATATTCCTGCGGTAGCAGGAATATACCATAGAGGTAGGTAAAGGTTAAAAGGTTATGATTAAGATAACTTAAATTAACCTTCACCATTCTAAGGCTGCTTCGGCAGCTCTACTCCTCAGGCTGGCTAGTTCGGGTGAGGATGTGATACTAATCCAAGAACCTTGGATAAATAACAATAGGGTCTGTGGCCTCATAACCAAGGGGTACAAAATAGTAAGTCTGGGAGGATCAGATCTTGTATTCTTGGGAAAAATAATATTAATCTTTTCCTTCTCTCTCAATACAGCAATGGTGGGTGACACTACTGTTAGCCTGGAAGTAGGCACTTGTAGATTCTGGCTAGTTTCAGCCTACATGGACCGGGAGAAGGAGGTTCCTCCGGATAACCTGGAGGAGCTGATCCGTGAAGCGGAACAATCAAAGGTAGGTGTGGTACTGGGAGTTGATGCTAATGCGCATCACACTATCTGAGAGGTGAGTCACTTTTTGATTATTTGATGAGTACTAACCTTTCAGTGTGTAATATTGGGCGGGAACCCACATTTATTACTAGTAACAGGCAGGAGGTTCTAGACGTGACCCTTGCCTCAAATAATATTCTTCATATGGTTAAAATTTGGAGGGTGGATAAGGAACACTTCTTTTCTGATCATCGATATTTAACCTATAGCCTCGATATTCACCCTGCTACCCGGGACGCCTTCAGAAACCCTAGAAGGACCAACTGGAGCAAATATGGGAAATTATTAGAGGATTTGTTGCCATCGAGGGCTCTGGAGCCCCCGACGACCGTTGGGGATCTGAAGGACATGGTGGCTAGCGTTACTAGCGCATGCAACCGATCCTTTCGTGCTGCCTGCCCTCTGGCTAAGCCTAGGGGTAGGCAAAAACCAATATGATGGTCCAGGGAACTGGGAACCTATCGTAAGGCTTGTAGGACAGCCTTTAAGGCCGGTACACATTGAGAACGAGCGACGAGAACAAATTTCGATTTTTCACCGAATTATGTAAGAAAATTGTTATAATAGTGAAAACCGTTAGTTTTTAATGAACGATACCTAAAATATCGTGCATTTACTAAAAATGAAAAGTAAAATTTTAACAAATTAATATAAAATTTTAATTTATCGTCTTAAATTCAAGATTATCGACGATAAATTAAAATTTTGTATTAAAACTCTTAAAATTTCACTTTTCATTTTTAGTAAATGCACAATGTTTTAGGTATCGTTAATTAGAAAGATACGGTTTTCACTATTTTCGCAATTCTCTTACCAAATTTGTTGAAAAATGAAAATTCGTTCTCGTCGCTTGTTCTCAATGGGTTATAAGGAGAAACTCGGAATTTATAAGAAAGAATTAAGAAAGGCACAAAGGAGGTCTTGGAGAATCTTCAGTGATAAAATGGAAGAGGTATCCGAAACCTCCCGCCTTAGGAAGATTCTTTCCAAAAGTACAGCTAGTCCCAGTTTTTTTATAAACCCGGACGGATCTTGGACAGCTTCTAGTGGAGAATCTCTGGAGCTTCTCTTCGAGATACACTTCCGAGGGAGCTTTGAAGACCTGTTGGTACATAGCAATCATCAGGAATCACTGTCAGTATTCACAGAGGATATCGTAACCAGGAAACGGATCCTATGGGCACTGAGGAGTTTTAAACCATTTAAATCGGCTGGTCCGGGTCAAATTATACCAGCGGAACTTCAAAATAACTCAGTAATTATTCCTCCTTACCTGGAAGCTATATTCAAAGGGTGTTTGAAGCTGGGCTATATTCCTAGGTACTGGACGGAGGTCAATGTGGTGTTTATACCGAAAGCGGGGAAAAGCTCACATGTCTATCCTAAGGACCTAAGACCAATAACTCTATCATCCTTTCTTTTGAAAACCTTGGAAAGGCTGCTGGATGTACACATTAGAGATAAAATAGGTGCCAGGAAGTGGGCACCGTCTCAGCATGCGTACACAAAGGGTAGATCTGTGGGCACTGCTCTGCACGCCTTGGTGTGTAAGATTGAGAAATCGATTAATTCGAAGGAATTCTGTTTGGTGGCCTTCCTGGATATAGAGGGCGCCTTTAATAATGTGAAAGCGGAGGCAATCAAGGAGAGATTGTAATTTTTAGAGGTGGACGTTCCTCTGAGAAGGTTAATCAATTATATGCTGGGAAGCAGGATTGTTAGCTCGAAGTTGGGGGACTCCACCTTCAAGAGGCGAGTAACTAGGGGAACCCGCAGGAAGGGTTCTGTTCCCTCTTCTCTGGAACATAGTGGTAAACGGGTTACTACTAGAATTGGAGAGAGAGGGTATTGAAGTTATCGCTTACGCAGACGACGTAGCTTTAGCTGTTACCAGGAAATTCCTGGGCACGATTGTAGACGTAATGCAGAATGCGCTTACCATCGTTACGAAATGGGTTGGCAAATGTGGACTTGGTATTAACCCGTCCAAGACAGAGCTGGTACTCTTCACTAAGAAATACAAAATCCCGGTAGTTGTCCCTCCTACCTTAAATGGCACGAGACTGGCTTTTACTGATAGAGCTAGATATCTGGGCATTATCTTAGACAGTAAGCTTGCTAAGAGAGAATAAAATAAGCTACTATAGCTCTGTACTCCTGTAGGAACGCCATTGGTCATAGGTGGGGTCTGAAGCCGGAGCTGGTACACTGGCTCTACACTGCTATAGTGAGACATGTACTCAAGTACGGGGTGGGTGTTTGGTGGCCAGCTCTGGACAAGGTAACTTATAAAAGTAGGATTGAGAGGGTGCAAAGAACGGCCACTATGCTTGTTAGCGGGGCATTGAGGTCGACACCAACAAGTGCCTTAGACGTTATGTTGCACCTTCTTCCGGTCAACAATTTTGGCAAACAGATGGCGGCAAATACGGCTGTATGACTTGCAGCCGTCTCTCAGTGGAGGTGTCTTAGTACAGGACACTCTACTATCGTTAGATCATTGAAGGATGAGCTGGCGAATCTTGACTACATTAAACCTACTCTACGCTTCGAGAAGCGATTTCGGACCTCCTTCCCTTCAAGGGAATCCTGGAGAGATAGACTGTTACCGGAAACCGAAGCGTTGCAATTCTTCACAGATGGCGCCAAGCTAGACGGCAAAGTGGGAGCTGGAGTATTCTGTGACAAATTAAATGTAAGCATTTCTATTCGTCTCCCTGATTACTGCAGCGTGTACCAAGCTGAAGTCGTAGCGATTGAGGAGGTCTTGACGTGGTTGAAGCATAATGTGGTATCCTCAGATGATATCGCAATCTATGTGGACAGTCAAGCGGCGATCCGGTCATTAGAATCGGTCTTTTCGTCGTCACGGGTGGCGTTGAGTTGTCATTCATCTCTAAATGAGATGGGTGAGCATTTCAATATCCAGGTAATCTGGGTCCCAGGTCACTCGGGCGTCATGGGGAACTGCAGGGCGGATGAACTTGCTAGGCATGGTACGAGTCTCCAGCTGCAACCGGAAAGGGAAGGTCTAGGGAGGCCTATCATAGCGCTGAGACAAGCACTTGGGAAACAGACGCTATCCTCAGCGGGGAAAAGGTGGTCTAACACCCTCACCTGTAGAGTTGCAAGACAAGTTTGGCCAAAGCTGGACTTGGGGCGCACTAGTGCATTAATATCCTTACGCAGACGTGAATTAAGAACGGTCGTAGGAATTCTCACGGGACACTGCCTTTTTGGAGAACATGCAAGAAGGCTGGGTCTGGAGGCAAATGACTTCTGCAAAAGCTGCTTGGACGAAGAGGAGGAAGAGACATTCGTCCACTTCCTTTGCTCGTGTCCAGCATTGGCACTCAGAAGGCACAAACACTTGGGTAAGTTCAGGATGGACTGCCTCTCGGATCTCGAACACATTAAAGTGCGGGGCGTCTTACACTACATAAGTAGCTCGAAATGGTTCCAATAGGGGTAAAGGGGATATATTCTGTGGTATCACAATGGACCGTCATCGGTCTAAGTGTGCCTAACCAGCCACTCCAACCTAACCTAACCTAACCTACTAAAATCGGTATAAACAACCTCAACATTATTGCCATTCGACAGAGCACAAGAAACGTAGTTAGTTAATAGTAACAGATTCTTAACTGCGGATCTACCTTCAATGAACCTATGCTGTTTTGAAGAAATGATTTATTTCCAACGAAAATATAAATGTTTATTTACCAATATCTCAAAAAGTTTAGGTAAAATGGACATAATACATATTCCCCTATAATTTTCAATGTCGCAATGGACACCAGATTTAAATATTGATTTAATAGCTGAAGTTTCCATAAACTGGGAAAGTAACCATCAGCGAGGCTTTAATTGAACAGATCAGTGATGGGCTGCACAAATACAGTAGCATTCATCTTTAGAACTAGACAGGTACAGAATCTGGGCCAGCGCTTTGGTTAATGTTTAGTTCTAACAATTCGATTAGTACATCATCGATTTCAAAACGAAACATTGAGAATTGAGAGAACAACTCAAATCATTGATCGAGTTAGGTAAGCACCTGTTTACTGTATGGACACTCTCAAAAAAATTTGCGAAATGATTACAGGCATCTAGCAGATTATCACACACACACACTTTCCTGTAGAAACATTATGGAAGGGTGTCCTCTAGAATTTCTATTATTACTAACAAATTTCCAAAATCGTTCGGGCTTAGACCTAATATTAAGACTCAATTTCGAGAATAACATTATTGTATTGTATAAAAACCCATTTAAATATGTATACTTTTTGTGCAATACAACGAAAGCGGAATTCCCGGCGGATACCTTGGTAAATAATATTATAAAATTCGTTCAACCTATACCGTCTAAATTACTAATCGAACTCCACGAGGCCCAATCGTAACCTTCAAGATAAATATTAAATGAACTGTAGTCGCCCGTTTTAAAATTATAATTAAATGATTCTACGTTCACAGGATCACAAGATCCATAGGTAGAAAAGCTAAGTCCAAAATGTTACCGAAATTATTTTTTACGGTTACGCATTGCTTTAAATCAAGTGACAGAATGTCCGATAACAGGCTTTCCATTTCAGCATTTAAGTTAATGGGTGTCAGGTACCATATGGTTGGTGAATTAAAGTTACCAATATAATAAAGCGATCCTTCGAATGAAGGCCAGAGAATATTTGTAAATTGATGGTGTTAAAAATTGCTGAGTATTCTCAGGCGATAGTGTAATAAGGAATATAAATAGTGCAAATAATCAGGGAATATCTATGAAATTTAATACGCACAACAACCATTTACAAATCACAATTATCAACGTCTACAGGAACAACTTTTTTTTCATAGGTATCCTCCTAGAGATAAACTGTCTATGCGATGAACATTATAGGACGACGGGACCCATAAACTTTTCGAGTGTAAAATATTCTTAGGTTTATCAAGTGTAACTAAAATAATTGTAATTCTCTATTGCTAATTGTTACAGTAATGTGAATTTATGTTAAATACCAACACATTAGCGTTTTATCCATTTATTTTTTGCGGTTTACATAGAATAAAAGGAATTTAAAGTTTATTGAGTTCTAGTGCAGTTCTCATGGAAAACACGACTATAGTGTACAAATTGTACAAAGTTTGCAGTAGAGCAGGGTGGGTACAAACGTATTTGAAACAATGACATTTTTACGAAAACTATGCGTGAACGCAGCCATTTTATAATGTAGAACACCTGAACTAGTGTTTGAACCGACTTAACCAAATTTGCAGTTCAGTGCCTACTTACACGTCAATGAAATAAGGGAAATTTGATTTGATCGCAGAAAAGTGATAAAAAAACTCCGAAGTATTTTTGCAGTATTTTTGAAATAATCACTGTATGTTTTTGAAAACACGTGTATCACATTAGGTGAACATATTTTTTGTACATTTGATTAAGATTTTCATAAGATTAAGCTAAATAACCAAAAAAAAAGTGTTTTATTAAAAAATAGAAATTTAAAAAGACATGTCAAACATTTATGAAAATATTTTAGAAATCATAATATTGTAATTAAGAATTTGTAAGGTTTTCGTTTAAAAATTTTTCTTAGGAAATGTGAAATATTTTCATAAATGTTTGAATTTCAACATATGTATATACAGTACCTGGCAATTGAATTAGAGTAACCTTGTAATTTTGGTATTTTTTCAAATTTATCAGGAATAATCCTAAACAATCCTAATAATACAGGGTGCCTGACACGAAGTGTTACCAAAACAAAACGCCACAGAATTTTTATTTTTTGATGAATTTTATTGAATCAAAGTAAAAACTGTTTACAAATATTTAAATTTTCGAATTGCATTAGCAGTTTTCGATTTGGCCACCCTTAGCCGCCCGCGATTATGGCCTTCAAACGGCCGACAAAGCTATTGCATGCAGCACGAAAGTGGCTCTGCGGAATTTTGGCCCATTCCCGGCGAAGCGCTTGCTTGAGATGATCGACACTCTGGTATTTTTTTGTCTCAACCTTGCTCTTCAAAATAACCCAAACCGAAAAATCTAGCGGATTTGCATCCGGTGAATTTGGTGGCCATTGGGCAGTGGAAATGAACCGCGGAACGTTGTTTCTCAGCCAATCTTGATTGACGCGCGCTTTTTGACTCGGCGCCGAGTCCTGTTGAAATGTCCAGGCTCTGTGGCCAAAATGTTTTTGTGCCCAAGGATTCAACGCTCCCTCCAACACATGATCCCGATAAATTTGAGCATTTATCTTGATGCCACGGTCCAAAAAAACGAGCGGTGAACGGCTTTCGGCCGTTACGGTGGCCCAAACCATCACCATCGGCAGCGCTTGGTTTCGAGTGGCAATCCGTTGGTCCAAATTTTCAGTAGAACGGCCGGGCAAGTAAATCCGGTCGTTTTGCTTGTTCACATATTGCTCAATAATGAACGGTGACTCATCGGAGAAAACCAAATTCGGCAAATCGCCACTTTCGTGCAAGCGTAACAACTCCTTTGCTCTTTCCACTCTAACTTTTTTTTGAGCATAGGTCAGACCATGCGTTTTATGGAATTTCAAGGCCTTTAGTCCAAGATGATCTTTCAATATGTGCTGCATCCGTTCGAGCGAAATGTTCGCCTCACGAGCCATTTTTCTGCCGCTACGGCGCGGATTCCGAGCCAATTTGGCCTTCACCTTCCGAATGATATACGGCGATGTTGCAGTGCGTTTCGGTCCACCACCATGGCGTTTTGCAATGCTGCCAGTATCATTATAACGATTTATGGTGCGATACACAAACATTTTATTCACATGCAGATGTTTTAACTGGTTAACAATCTGCGGCTGTGATTTTCCAGCCAAATATAGAGAAATCACACTATTACGCTTGAATTCCATTGCGGATAACTTTTTTTCTGAATATTTCCCACTAAAAAGCTTCTGTACGCTTGTAAACAATTTGAACGCTCTCTCATCACTGGTTTGACAGCAATAACAGTCTGAAGTTGGTAACACTTCGTGTCAGTCACTCTGTATATTGTATATACTGGTTGTTTTTTATGATAGGTATTTATATTCCAATCAAACGATATTTTAAATTTTAATTCTAGGGAAAATTACAGTTAATTTAGTTTTTCACAAAATTATTTGTGCACGCAAATTTTTTTATGCAATATCGAAAAATTAAAAACAAAACGGTAAATCAATTAAATTTAAAATTTTTTTTTGTTAATTAAATTGTCATTTAGTCACTTATATTTTGTATGTATTTGGTCAGATTTTTTACGTCTACTTATTTCACTCGGTTTTCTTGGCACTCTGCTACAAAATGTTGGTCTTAATTTAAACCTCTGCAGGATTAAATCGAACCCCTGCCCTGGCCGAAACCACTAAATATATTTAAGATTTTTCAATAATTTCATAGAAATGCCTCTTCTTATGTATGTGAGCATCATTCTGCTGAACAGCAAATTGAGGGCTAACCAACAGTAGTCTAGAAACATTTAGAACAGTTTTATCATGGAAAATTCCATTTTAGTACAGTAAAACATTGAGCTATTAATTTAACTTATTCTAGTACACCCGAGGTGTCACCGAACAAATTGATACTCGATGTTTATGTATTGATGAAAATATCTTCCATATTGTGTCGGTGACACCTAGTGTGTAATAGAATAAGTAAAACTAATAGCTCAATGTTTACTGTACTAAAATTGAATTTTCCAAGATAAAATTGTTACGTAATGTTTCTACGCTATTCTAACTGGAAAAGTCATGAACTTTCGAGAAGTTTGGTTTGTGTACATAAAAAGGCGAACAAGATCGAATTGGATTATTCGAATTTGGAACGCGATAGAGTAAACTTGTAAGATTATTAGTAATATTTGGTAAGCGATAGTATAAAGATTAAAAGGAATTAAAAAGTGATTTAAAAAGTGTTGTAGTGCGATAAATAAAGTAAAAGTGATCAGTAAAATTTAAGAATAATTTATATAGAGTGATTTTGTGAATTTTTATTGATAAACTGTGTTGTAATAATTCTTGTGTGAAATAAATAAATTCGTTGGTGATAAATTGAATTGAGTTTGTATTATTCACAATCCAGTGATACGAACCTTGATTGACAAAGCAAAAACGTAACAATATTATCCAATTAAGGCAAAAACGCAATAATTTGGTCAAAGGCCCGGTTCTCCAGATTTCAAGAGGTTATGCTTCTTATGCCGTTCACTTTTTGTTTTCTGACGGTAAATCATATTCCGTTTGTATATAACCTTATTAATTACAACTGTTCAAGGCGAAGGTTCAATTTTAGTTTATTAAATGAGGTAACATTCGTATTTTATGATATATTAGTTGGTCCTCAATTTGCTATTCAGCGCAATAATTCTCCCATAGATAACAAGAGCCATTTTCATGAAATTATTAAAATATCTTGAATATAATTTGTGGTCTCAGCCAGGGCAGGGTTCGGTTTAACTTGAGGCGGTTTAAATTAAAGTGGAAAATATTCACAATCTAGCAACACCAAAAATTTGTAGCAGAGTACGAAGAAAACCGAGTGGAATAAGTTTCTAGGTGATTTTATAAACCAATTTTTGAACCACTTGCGAGATATTACCAAGACGTAATAGAAACTGACCAACGAAATACAAAACATAAGTGATTGAATCACAGGATAATTAACAAAAAATAATTTTAAATTTAATTGATTTACCGTTTTGTTTTCAATTTTTCCATATTGCACAAAAAAATTTGCGTGCACAAATAATTGTGTTAAAAACTAAATTAACTGTAATTTTGCCTAGAATGAAAATTTAAAACATTTTTTGATTGGATTATCAATATGTTCGTATTAGTATATTCCTCTAAAAAACAACTGATAAACTTGAAAAGTCTCTAATTCAATTGCCAGGTAGTGTATATGAATGTTGTTTAAGTTAATCGTTTTCATTTTCTTGTAATAATTGATTTATTTAAACCAAAACAAAATTCATAACAACAGCATTCTGGTCAAATTGAAATAAAAGTCAATACGAGAATACATTATGTACATAGATGGCAGCGATGGAAGTAAAAATTTGGTAAAATCATCTAAAAATTACCACCTGGGGAAACTTCAAGTTCAAAAATTGTAGGAAAAGCAAAATAAATTCACAAAATTTTAAGAACATGTGATAATTTGGTGATTAAATTTTTTCGTAAACATCTTAGACATCTGACGTAAACTAATAAAATTTAAGATAAATTTAGCAAGTATTATTTGAATTCGTCTGAGCCAACTTTGATGTATTTTTCAAAATGAAAGTTCCAAAATTATGTTTTAGAAATAATTAAGTTTTAATATTTCTGCAATTAATATTTATTTAATACCAATATAGCCTTCTTGAATATTGTTGTTAAAGATATGTAGAAAACTTTTACATAAACGTTTTATAATAGTTTTGCTTTTTTCATTAAAAAACTTGAAGCTAAAAAACATCATTTTCGCTATGGATTTCTATGGAAATCTGTGAAAAGTTATACCACTAAAAACTTCTAAAAAATACGTCATGATGATTATGGCTCTATATCTAGAAGGCTCTGATTATAGTCATAGATTTAAAAAAATTGCACGGTTCGTTTTTCCCACTCAAGCATCATTGTACAGTGAAATATGTCTAAGTTGGATACCCATGGTTCCAAAATTGCACTTATGGGGTTCGTTTGAAAATTATAAATATAAATAAAGTCCAATAAGTCTAAAGTATGTAAGTTGCGTAGGTTTATACACTTAATAAAATTGAGCTTTTTGTATATAATAAATCTATTATTTTGTGGTGTCAAACCCATTAACTGGTTTTAAATTAGGTTTGAAAGGGTTAATAGACTCTTTCATAAATAACTTCTTCTTCTTTTTGAATTGCTTTTCTCTAAATATCACCTCTTAAATATTTAATATTTTGAATAACGAAAGAAGGAAATATTGGGCCTGATATTTTTTGAAACAATGAACAAAGTTCATTATCTTTGAGCTCCAATACAGTTTGATTCCGCAATTTCATAACTCAAATTTTGTCAGATTAATTATAATCATAACATTCAGGGGAAATAGTTTTACTTTAGATAGTTTATATTGAAACGAAACTTCTGTTTCAAGCGCAAGTTTCACATCTTATAGATTTACGTGCACGTCACACCATTTTATATCGACGGGTTAAATAACTTTCCAGAATCAATTAAGGTTATTTTTAACCGCCAAGAGAGTGCTTGAAAGGCACCGGTACAGTGCTGTATGTTAAAAGTTCATCACGCGTCTAAGAGATTGCTCCTCAATTACGGATAACGGTTTTAACAAATTCAGCGCTAATCTAAAGCTTCAGCATATTATTTAATTCATAAAACTAAAGGTCGATTCATTCTCTGTTAATAATAATCAATTATAATTTATTGTTTAAGTTTAATTAATAATTAGTTATTTATTGTAAAGTTTTTTTTTAAATTTATTTAAATATTAATCTTCTGTTATGTAATAATTAAAGATAATTTAATTATTCTCCGAAATTAAAGTAAAGTTAATCTTAAATTCTAATTCTGTGTTGTGGAAAACCAACATTTGACCTTCAATATAGCTAATATAAACACGATACCATCAGCGAAGCGCTTGGCAAGTGATATTGGTAAATGACGCATTTAGATTAAATAATAGTACATCAGTTTTGTCACATGATAAACAACACAGCTATAATAAATATCAGATGTCACATTAATTTTGCTGGTTTGAACTGGATGATGACAGGCAATTGCGGCTCTCAGACAGTAACTGCTACATATAAAAGGTCGTATAAAAATTGCGTTAGTACTAGGCTTTATTACCAGAGCCAATTTGTAAATGAATGCAATGCATGAATTGCAAGCGTAAAATTCATTTCAAATTTAATTTAACCAGCAACTTCTTGAGAAAGGTGAATAAATGCTAAATTAGCTAAATGTTTTGAAGATCTATGATCGATTGAATAAAAAGCAATATTGACCCAGGGTACATAACACTTTAATGTTACCTATCTGTTTGTATTCATAATATTTAAATATTACCTGCAAAAAACCAAGAAAACTGGAAGATGATCGTAATCTAGATCTTAAAACAACTCAACGTAAAGCAGCTATATTGAATCCTAGTAAATTATTAAGTAATTTCGAATAATTTAAAAAAAAAATCAAAAAATCTCCTCGAATCTATAAAATTACAACAAATCTCGAAGAATTACCATCAACATTAGTAAAAGTTTTGAATTAACTGAGCCACCATGCAAGTAACATCAACGAGCATCAACGAATTATTTTCAATGTTAATCTCGAAAATATCGAATAATTTCGATATACAAAGCAACCCAATTCGCCCGTTTAAATTCACAATGTCCGAAATAATTCAAAATTATTTTAAGGAAATCTGTTAGTCTCAAGTATTCTCAACAAATGTCACCCATGTAAATCAATAGCCTCCAAACTTAACTTAACTCTAAATAACTCGATGCTAAGTAGATCAATAATTCTGTAATAAGAAGCAAGTCCATCGTTTCCAAATTTCGAGGAATATCGGAAAGATAAGTAACCTCAAAAATTCGAATAATCTGAAAATTCTAGAAAAAATATCGATAACCACAAAAATCCTGGGATAATCTTACAAAATCAAGAAATCACTAAAAATCTCGAATAATGTGAAAAATGTTATGCAGGCATCGCTCGAATAATATCGAAAATATTGAATAATGTTGCTGTTTTCGGATAACTTCCGTGCCAAGCAAGTTCGCGATTCGGAAATCTGGATAATTCCAAGAATCTCGAGAAAAATAAAAATCCGCATGGTGCTTATTTCAACGATCCCGTTACCATCATCCCGATATCATTGCCACGTACTAACTAGTGCTACTGGATAACATCATAATACCACATAAGCTTATTTTGTTTGGAGAATTCGATCAATCGCGACCAGTTTTTTGCGCGTTGAAATTTGTCAATTTTATTGCGTGGTCAAAAACACGTTTCGACCTTAACGACATAGACAATCATGGCTCCCAAACTGGATAAATCAAAAGGCAAGGCAGATCGAAAACGTTTAAATAAACTGCTAGACAAGTCACGCGGTCAATTAGTGAATTTGCAGGCTTGGATCGACTCGCACGGAAAATCCGCAAACTTGGAAACTCTGCAAGTTCAGCTAGATTTGACCGATGCCCATTACAAGCGATGCTTTGAATACGATGAGATGATCACCGAGCTTACGGATCTATACTAGCACTAATCAAATTGAAGGTACCTGCGCCCAAGCCAGCTGCTGGTATTGACCTAAATCAGTCGATTGTATGGCAACGAAATCGGTACAGCTCCCGAAATTACACCTTCCAAAATTTTCGGGAAATTGCGGTGAATGCTTGGATTTTAAAAACGAATTCACGTTCGTGGTGGTTGATGATGCAGATTTAACAGATGTGGATCGATTTTGATTTCTGAAATCATGCCTTGTGGATGGTGCCAGGCGTACCATTTCTCAAATGGAGGTTTCGAGTGAGAATTTCAAAAGTGCTTGGTCAGCGTTAGTAGACCGCTACGAGAACAAGGCTCTCATGTTCCATGCACGATCGAGTCACCGCTCACTATAGAGCTCTTACTTCACTGGGTAGTAAAGATGAATTGGCTGAAAATTTGCTGATTTGCTTGATGTTGTCAAAATTGGATTCAACAACCGCTATCAAGTGGGAGGAATCTACAACCAAGGATATACCGACATGGGAAGGATTTTGCACATTCCTGGAGAAACGTGCATTTACCATAGAAAAAATCGACTATAATAGAAAACAAACCAGTCGAGTTCCCGTGCAAGCATCAGTGCCGCGTTCAACAACTTATAACCGTCGAAGCCGCTCAGCGTTAATTACAACAAACCAGATTAAACTAGTCACATGTATAAAACGCGATTAAAAGGATCATGCATTGACTACTTGCCCAAGCTTTACTGCGCTCTCTCCCGTTGAGCGCTACCAATATGCAAACAGTAATAGAATTTGTGTATTGTGCCTCGATGGTAAGCACTCTACGAGAAATAGTCGAGTTTCTATCCGTCCGTGTCGCGCATTGCTGGATAGTGGCGCATCTGCGAATTTCATTTCGGAAAGATTTTCACAAACATTGAATGTGGAGCAACATAAATTGATAACTTCAATAGGAGGAATCGGATCATCGAGCACTTCATCGAAGGGGTTCTGCCAGATTACCATTATGCCCCGATTTGGCACAGCAGAAAATTTACCCATTACTGCAGTTATTCTGTAAAAGATCACTAATGCTCAACCGCCTCATCCAATATCATTGAAGGGGGTTTCGATTCCAGCTGACGTCCAACTTCCTGATCCGTTATATTTTCAGCCCCAGACCATCGATGATCTGCTGATTGGAGCTGGACTATTTTGGAATTTGTTGCTTCCTGGAAAAAAGATTCTGGGTGACAACTTTCCAATACTGCACGAAACCAAATTGGGCTGGACAGTCAGCGGCCCACTCCGTCCATCGCTTAAATAAAAAAAACTGCTCTCGTGACTGGAGCTGATGAGTATTCAGTTGCTCTTTCACTGAAAAAATTGGACAAACTCGTGAGCTCGTTTTGGGAAATTGAATCATACCCTATTGCCGATCTGGAAATGAGTCTTAAGGATCAAGAATGCGAAGACCATTACGCTCTTCATACCCGCCGAGCTAGTGTTGGATCTTATGAGAAAAGGCTTTATCGTTTGCCCGAAATTAGAGCCAACTATTCGGAGTTCATTCAGGAGTATCAGACGCTTAAACATTTGGAGGTCGTCAACGATTTTGATGCCACATCACCTCATTATTTCTTACCGCATCATTGTGTGTTTAAAGTAGCGAGTTCAAGCACTAAATTGAGGGTAGTGTTTGATGGGTCCTGCAAGACATCGTCATCCATGTCTTTGATCGATATACTGCATTCTGGACCAAAAATTCAAGAGGATATCTTCATAATACTTTTGCAATTCAGAATGTTCCGATACGTTTTGACTGGCGATATCCAAAAGATATATCGCCAAATCCAAGTTGCTGAATCCAATCGTAATTTTCAACTAATCCTATGGCGGTTCAACCGAAATGATCCTGTTAAAATTCTTCGCTTGTGCACCGTAACGTATGGGACTGCACCTGGAGCATATTTGGCAATACGGACACTTTATCGATTAGCCACAGATGAAGCCGAAATTTCTATGAGGATGACATGATGGTCGGTGCAAATTCAATTGAGCAGCTTTTAAAAATTCGACAACAAATAACAGAGTTGCTGAAGACCGGCGGTTTCTCTTTGTCCAAATTTTATTCCAACGAGGAGGAGATCATAGACTCAATAGCTATTGAGCATCGTAAAAAGTTTCTCAAAATCGACGAGCACGACGTAGTAAATGCACTTGGGCTAATATGGCAACCAACGGGTGATGTGTTCCGGTATTCGCACTCTCCAAAACATGTCTCAGATAAAATTACGAAACGAGTCGTTCTTTCCGAAATGGCAAGTTTGTTCGACCCATTAGGGTTGGTGTGCCCAGTTATTACTCGTGCAAAAAGTGTCTACCAAGATCTCTGAAAACTAAAATTGGATTGGGACAAAGAGTTGAATTTGGAACTTTCAGCGAGTTGGTGCCGATTTCGCGCTGAATTAGACTTATTGGGGACAATTAATATTGAGAGATTTGTTTGACTTGACATCAAGAACAGTAGAATCGAGTTGCATGCCTTTTCAGATGCGCCTGAAAAAGCTTATGCGGCCTGTGTATACCTTCGTACATCGTCTGAAGATCACCCACCAATTGTTAGATTGCTTGGTGCCAAATCGCGAGTGTCACCCACCAAAACCGTTACGATCGCTAGACTTGAACTATTGGCTGCCAAACTACTGATTGATTTAGTGTGTCGGATAAAACGCGAGGTTTTGAGCGATATCACGGTAATTGGTGAATATTATTGGACAGATTCCTTAATTTGTCTTTGCTGGTTAAATAAGGAGCCAGCCTCATCGCGTGGCAAAAAATCAACAAATGTCAAACATAGAGTGTTGGCGTCACATCCAAGGTAATATTAACCCTGCAGACATTGGCAGTCGTGGTGCCATGCCAAGTGAACTGTCAAGTTCTAGTATATGGTTCAACGGTCCTGAGTTCTTGTTCAAAAGCGAGGCATATTGGCCACCTCCGCACAAACCAATTGAGTATGAGGACGAACGTCGCAAACTGAAAATTTCGTTATTAGGAATCCATGTGCCAGATATCACCGATTCAATGAGCTTCTCTAACAACTTCAGGGGTATTCGACGAAGTTTTGTGTTCGTAATGCGGTTCTACAAAGGGTGCTGCACTCCAACGATGACGAAAAAAGAACGCAAGTTATTATTACAACAACACGAAATGGCTCATGTTTACGCGATGATACCGCCAGTGACTTATTCGAAAGAAGTTAACATCGAATACCGATTCCTACGCAACATACAACAGGCAGCCTACCCTGATGAATATGCGAAGCTGGCAAATGATCGTGCTATTTCGCCTAGTTGTCAGTTGAGAAGTTTGGCACCATTTATTGATGACCAGGGAATTCTTCGAGTCGGTGGTAGAATTAAAAAGGCTGATTTATCTTTCGATGCCCGACACCAAATTATTCTTCCCAAAACTCATCGTTATTCCAAAGCAATAATCGAATTTTTTCATTGTTACAGAACTTTGCATTCGGGACCGCAGACTGTCCTTACGGCCATCCGGTCGCGATATTGGATTGTAACCGGACTGGTTGCATGACGTAGCATTATTCGAAAGTGTGTTTGGTGCTTTCGAATGCGCCCCAAAATAATATCACAGTTTATGGGAAATTTGCCGAAGGACCGTCTTCACTATAAAAACGTCAAGCCATTTGTTACTTCCGGAATGGACTTCGCGGGCCCGCTGAGCGTCCGTCATCATATACGCTGCAAGGTAGGGAAAAAGGTGTACATTGCTCTGTTCGTGTGCATGGTTACCAAGGCGGTGCATTTGGAATTGGTGGTCGATTTGTCAACGGAAGCGTTTGTTCGCGCCCTAAAACGTTTCGTTGCAGATCGGGGCGCGGTTACGAAGATCTATTCGGATAATGCCAAAAATTTCTTAGGAACAGCCAATCAATTACGGGAGGTGCAAGATATTCTGTCAAGTGGCACAAACGTTATGCAGGCACCATTTCTTGTGTTGAGTGGAGTTTCATACCCCCTCAAGCTCCCAACTTTTGTGGGCTTTGGGAGGCTTCAATAAAAATTATGAAACGTCTTATTCGCAACGTTGTTGGTGAAGCAGAAACTACAGTCGATGACCTGCAAACCATTATTAAACAAGTGACAGCTGTTATTAACTTTTGGCCTATAACACCAGTTTCTGGGGACATAAACGATCTTCAGCCGTTGACTCCTGGCCATTTTATTTATTGAGGACCACCAGCGGCACTTCCGAAACTACCACTTGATGTTCCCATCAACCGTATCAAACTTCACCAGCATGTCACGCGGACCGTACAACAATTTTGGCGTCGTTTTCAAAAGGAATACTTAACCACCCTACAAACTCGATCCCGTTGGAACACACACCAGGAGAACATACGTGTAGGTATGGGGGTGGGTCCCGACGATGAAGGAACCGTTAGGACCGTAAGAGTTCTCACGCATCGCGGCAAATATGATCGATCCATTTGTGGAGTTGCTGTTCTACCCATTGAGGACAACGAACTAAATTAATAGTTTTGGACTGAGTTTGTCCAACGCGGGGAGGATGTTGATTCCCATTTGCATGAACGGAGTTCATATGCTTTTTCTCTTAAAATACAATCATCAAGCCGTAGACATATAAATAAAATTAAATAAATTAAAAAATATAAACATACAGTGCAGTTATTTTTTGTGCGACCATATAATTCGCGCGGATAGTTGATCCGTATTCCAACAAATTCAGTTTTTCCCTTTTCCACTACTTTAATTGAGTACTTTAACTGTAACGTTTTCTGCCGTATTAAAATCCCGTTTAGCCGCTGCCGATCTATAACTAAAAATAGAAAGTATAACGAAAAAAAATCAGCCAAAATCCCGCTTATTTGAAACGTTACCAGCTAGCTGAGGTATCAACAGTGGCGATTCCAGCTATTTCTATGAGGGACTTTTTTCAAAATTTACAGAGAGCCCATTTTTGAAATGTAGGAAAGGCAGAAGGGAAAAAAGGCCGTGATAAGAAAGACGAGACAGTGAAAATATTCGGTGCGGTTAGAACATATAACCAAATCACAAATAAAAATTGAGAATAAAAATTTTTCGATTCGACTCTGTTTTTGCGCACTTTTTAGTCTAAGATAACGTAAGTTCAACCTACAATACATTGGCCCGACTCGATGCACAATTTAATTTAGCAATATTTTTTTTATAGGATCAAAGCGAAGATGGTCGTTGAACACTTTGTTCGGGCGCAAAACTTATGTTTACGATTAGGCCTTCGGGGTGAGGTGGCCGTCGGTAATTTTTAATATCTATATGTTCTACAAACAATCCACTATGGTGATGAGAGGATCGTCCAGTTTTAAACCCGAAATTATATCAATTCAAACTAACTTACCCAAACACAAAGATACCCAAAACTGATGGTGAAGGTTTTATACTTTGAATTGTCAAAAAATGCTTGCTTTCATCGACTGTCCAACAATCCACTGTACCGTGTTCTCGGTACCATCGCTTAAAAATGTTCCTATGCCATATCTCGAGAAAGATTATTGTTGAATTTAAATTTTTGGATTTAGGTACTTTATGATTTTTTGTAAGGATAATATGGAGAAAAAAAAATTCAGTGATATCATACACACGTTTTTATAGGAGTCTATCTCAAGTAACCTTTAGTAAATGTAATTAGCAACATTAGTTGGCCACATCTGTAGTAAATTGTACTAAAGGTAACAACTTTGCAAAGCACATCATTGAGATGAAATAACCCTTCGTCAAATTTTAGGGTGCAAAGACAGCCCGGATAGACCGATAAACACAGAGTCACCACTTCGAAAATTACAATTTGACCGCCTCAGAGACTCAATCTGTTGGCTTTGTCCTTCTTTCAATCCTCGAGTCTCGAACAAAGAATCCAACTTAGCCGAACTCCTTGGTTCTCCTTGGTGAAGAAGCATCGAAGCAATAATCTAGTTAACAATCCCAAATAATATTTTATACGAGTACGTTAACTATAAAAAAATCACATGTTTAAATTAATGTTGCGAAAATATTCAATTTCCAAAAATTTTACCCAACAAGAATTTTCATTTACCACGTTTTACTTTTAATATTCAATATCACCGTCATCAAACCTAAAAAATAACTTATCACAAGATAAGAAAATTTAAGTTTTACAATTCTTCTATAAAATTCTTACCCCCCAAAAAATAACGAAGTACTGCAACAAAAACAAGTCAAAATGAGAAAAATCATTTACTTGTTCATAGAAAATTTAGTGTTTCCATCTTGTGTCTTCTATTTCTATTTTCCTTAAATTGATGTTTTCGTTTATATTTTGGTTCCTTTAAACTTGAATAATTTATGATTAAGGTTAAACTGGGAAAACAAACCTCTCTAATGAGATTGATTGTGTATCAAATGGAAAATATTTTATTTTGTTTTTTTTGTTTGTTTTGTTTTGGGGAAAACTTGAATTATGTAATATACGTAATTGCATGAGGAGGTAAAAATCCTTATTTATACTTACATGTAAGGTATAACAACATTGCTTATTATAGAAATTGTACAGATACATTTTATTGAAGTGATTTTCTAGTACCAAAATGTATTGATTTAAAAATGTGTGTGTTCTCCTTTAATATATTTTACCAAGTTGCTTGAAAATTTGAGACGATATACGTCCAAGGCAAGTTTTTGATTAAATTAATTGATTAAAATTCAATTTGAATTTTAAAACAACAAAAAATTATTATTGTCACCGGTATATGAGTCACCGGCCCAAACGAGTTTCAGATAACTCTTTTGTGTGGTGCACGTTACATTAAAGTGTTGTTCCTAACCCCTAAAAAGGAGAACCAAAAAGTGCTTATTCGTTATGTGATGCTTTGGGATTTAAATAAGGAAATAGTGCTATGGCGACCACTGAAAAAATATTCATTGTATACGGTGAAGGAGTAATAAACGATCGGGCAGTTATAAATTGGTTTGTCAAATTTCGCTCTGGAGATACGACCTTAAAAGGCAAACCGAGGGCGAGACGTCCTTCGGACTTTGACGACGACCTTTTAAAGGCAATATTAGAGCAAAATCGAGGACAATCAACAAGAGATATAGTAGAAATACTTAATACATCATAATCAACTGTTTGCCGCCACCTGAAGAAATTTAGGAAAGTCAAGAAATTAGGAGTATGGGTATCTCACAATCTCAGTGAATATTATAAAAAAGATCTGGGGACAATCGCCACAAGTCTACTCTCACGGGTAAAAATCAAGCCTTTTTTAGACAGTATTATAACAGCTGATGAAAAATGGATCCGAAAGCAAACATCCAAATATTTTTTAATTAAAAACTAATACTATTTAGACCAATGTTCAATGAACAATTAACAAATTATTTTTATAATTTTGAATAACAAGGACCTGAAAATTGGCACATTATAATATCTCGATTGTTAGTGTTTTCTTTTAAAATTTCAAAATGGTCGGACCCCGGGGTCAAGAGCTCAAATACAATTTTTTTGGGGAATACATATTCAAATGTCTGAACAGTATACTCGTACATATATAAAAAAATTATTTATATTTTGTATAACGATTTCCTCTGTTGAGTTGAGGGTTCAGTAGAGGGCCGATTTGCGGGTTGAGTTGGGGTTAAACTAAGGCTGAGTAAGCAGTTCAGTTGGGGATTTGAGACGTTCATTTGGGAATTCAGTTGGGCGTTGAGTTTGGGGTTGAGTTAAGGGGTGAGTTGGAAATCGACTTGGGGTTGAATCGTTTTGGAGTCAGCGGATAAGTTGGGGATTAATTTGGGGTTGTGTTGAGGATTATGTTGGAAATTAACTAAAGTTGATTTGAGGATTGAGTTTGAGGTAAAGTAAAGGGTTGAGTTTCTGTGGAGTTGGAAGTTGAGTTAGGATTGAGTTAAGATCTTGTGAGAATGCAGTTTTTGGACCTCGTTGATTTAGGGATACATATTGAACTTGAACGTTGATTTTAAGATTGAGTTGGAAGTTGGCTTGAGTTGAGTTAGTGTACGCATGTATTTTTTCAGATCTTGTTGATTTGGGGAATGACTTGGGCATTGTTTGAGGGATTGGGGATTCAGTAGGGGTTTGGTTGAGGTTGAGTTCGGTTTGCTTCAGTTGTTCAGTTGGGGTTATATTAAGTGTTGCGTTTAGATTTGAGTTAGAAGTTAGTTTGAGTTGTTGGTGATATGTTTGGGCGTTGAGTCGAGCGTAGAGATGGAGATTAGATTGAGTTGAGTATTTTAGCTAGCAGTTTCTCGAATCGAGTTGATTTCGAGGTTGATTTAGCCATTGAGTTTGGAGTTGACTAGAAGGTTCAGATTTGGTTCAAACCAAAAGTTAGTGTTGAGTTGAAGTTGAGTTGAAGTTGAGTTGGAGTTGATTTAGCTTGAATTATGGAGAAGGTTCAGTTGGGGATTTATTTGAGGGTTGAGTTGCTTCGACTTGAATTTACGTAAGCATTTAGTTGTCAACCATGCTAATTTAAGGAATAACATGACATCAGATTCTAGGTTGAGTTGGGGATTAAGATTTGGCTCGGGTTAAAGTTGAGTTAGAGTTGAGTGCGAAGGAGTGAACACATGTACGCAACAATTCTTCGTTGTGTCGATAGAAGAGGATGATCAGAATGTGTATTTAATGTTTGAAAATTATTTGACGGGGTTTGGCGGGCAAGTGTTTTTTCTGCAGCTGTTTTATATTGTTCTAACATGTAGTTTTAGTAAGTGGGGTAAGTAGTTTGTAGAGAGAAGCAATGTTTATCTGAGCCACCATTGTGTTTTCAGAGGTTTGCTCGGGAAACTGAGGAAGCAGATGAATTTGTAATGGTGAATACTGGGTTCATTCTGTGTATTGAGATGTTAATTTATATTGATAATCTGTTTCAGAATTTTGGTTGCAATTCTTACATGTAGGTCATATATATGAGGGGCATATATTCTTACATTAGGTGATAGTGTTAGTAATTCTGTTGATAAAATTATGTCAAGTGTAGTAAATCTAATGTGTCTCACTAAAGAACAACCTGTTGTTTGTTTAATAATGTGTCATCTCAAAATCATAGTGAAGTCATTATGTCTAAAAAAATTGTATTAATCCTGTGGATGTTACTGAAATTGTTGTTATAATTATGCTGATGATATATGCTGATGATATGGCATTAAGCTATTATGGATATCCAGCCATATTAATTCTGATATGAATACATTGTTATCATTGTTTGATGATGATCACATGATTTTAAGCGAAAAAACTAAAATTATGTTTTTTAGATTAGCTGGAGGATCCACATTCGAGTTATGTTCCAGAGATTGTTTGTCATATGCGAAATTGTAATTTAGTAAATTGTATTAACCTTTAAATATTAATGAGATTGTTCTCCCCGTAATATGTGGAATGGTGTTCAAGAACAAAAAATCAATTAAATCGAAGCATCCTACCTGGAACAAGACTTGAGATGGTTTCAGTGACTTCTGATCACCGTTTCTTTTAACTACAAAAACTAAAGTACATAATAGGCGTTTTTTGTTTTGGCAATGAGATGCAATGATGCATTCTTGTTTTCGGACTTGAAAAAATTAATCTACCACCTCCGTAACCTTCCAGTAGGGTGCGCATCACGTGAGCTGTTCAGGTCATGTAATAGGCAGCTGCGTGATGGGTACAATCGTGTAAGGGGTAACCTGTTCGTGGAGACCACCGGTAACTGAGGTCATTTAGCACAAACTAGAGAAATCCTTAACAAAAAACCCTAATCTATCTGATAGGTTAATCAGTCCAAAGTATGTGGACTATGGATACAAGGCACCTTCCAGTTTTATTTAGCCTTCCTGTAGTAAAGCTGGATGATCTATAGGCGACTTACCATCCCCAGCAACTCGTAAGAGTAAAATCAAACAGAAGACGGGACAGGGGTTGGAATATACGGGAGTAGCACAGCCCTCTAGCAAAAGTACATGCTGTATTAAACATCTAGGAGGGAGTGCAATAAGCCCAGATAGAATGTATTACGTATCGGATGGCAGAATTATCACGTTCATTAAGAGCCAGAATATTGACTGCACTGATAATTAAGCAGGGTCCAAGTATAAAAGATCTTTTAGGTCGCAGTGCAAAGAACGCTGAACTTTATTAGCTTTTGATGATTTTGCTCGAATGAAATTTATAAAATTAAACACAACGATTCAATTTTTTTGTTGAACGATCTATTCTGAACGAAGAAAGAATTTCCAAAAAAAATTCAATACAAAATATGTTGGAAAATTTCCACTCTTTATTTACACAGTGAACAGAAAGGCGGAAACTGGATCGCACAGCAATAAAAAGGGCCAAGGAAGAAAGCGAACGACCAACACATCCATACATATTCGTTGTCAAAACTATGTTGAGACTATTTGGCTCATCTAAAATCACAGAGATTTCTAAGAAGAATGATTTGGCCACCACAATCACCAGATGTGTCTACAATAAAGCTTTTTTGGGAAGCTAGACTGTAACGAAACCCCACAAGGGGATTCCGTTAACAGACATGAGAATAGAGGTCTGGTGCGGCGTGGGGTTTTCCAAACGTATTCTCATGCTTGAATAACCGCATGAAGAATAAAAATGAGAAGGGAAAAAAGGGAAATTGAGACTAGTTTTGCCACGGCCTCAGCAGCTAAGAAAATAATAAACCAGGAGTGGTCGTTCCGGAGTGACAGATAAGTGCCACACGGGCCTCCCCTCATAGGTCCGCCTACCGGGATGCTGTCTCCCAGTCACGGCGGTCCCTGATGCCGATAAGGAATGGAAGGACGCCCGCATGACAGTCCCAGCGACGACCCCCCGGAACGGAAACCGTCACCCCAGTGACCAACTCATATGGCGCGCTGCCCTCAATCGTCGGAGAAACGAACGGCATGCCCGGAAGAAAAATGGAAAAGGCCGACCCTCCACACGGTCATGCCTCACATCATCCGATCAAGCAAGTAATTTATTCACATATGAATACAAGGTGACTCATGAGAGATTACCATAAAAAAATCACACTATCACTCATTGATAACCGGTACACAAATAAAAAACACTAAATTAATCAAAAAAAATGTTTTACTGCATCTACGTTATATAAAATTAATCATCACTATTCACTGTTCAAAAAAAAAAATTTTAACGAAACCGTTAGGCACATCGAACCATATTATAGCGGAAGAAAAGTAACGGAACCTAAAACTCTGAAATAATAATTCGCGGAAATCTGAAAATAACAATTGAAAGAAAAATCGACGCAAAAAGTATTGCTCTGAATGGGGGTGCAAATTAAACTTGTGCACGGGGAGAAAGGAAATATAATAATTAGTTAAAAAGAAATAAAAAGAGCCCTAAACTAAAATTAAGGAACAAAATTTTACTTAGTGTAAATTAAAAGGGAAGGGAACTTCACAGTTTGGTCGTGTAAAACTAGAATACCTTATACGGCCCGTACCGCTACCAGCGCCGTCGCAGGAACCCCCTCTAAAATGGTTGCCCTGCCCCCACGGGCGGAAATACTTTTCTCCGCACCCCGGCTGCTTATTCATTTAACTCCAACCTCAAGAGTATCTTCCTTTTTTTTTCGTTCTCACTGATATTTTCACCAAAAACTATTTTTTCTTTTTTTTTTTTATTTACTCCAATGCACAACAGCAACCAAAGAAATCAATTATGACACAATACATAATTTTGTCCAATCACATACAACGGTCAATAAACCAGACCAACAATACTGGCTAATCCGTTATTAATTCCGCAACTCGGCAACCCATACAGCAAGATCGTACCATATAAACACAATTGCCTCAGAGATAAATACACAACACTCGTGATTTTTTTATTTTTTTTTTATTTTTATTTATAAAACTCAGACATAAATTGTACAATAAATAGTTATTTAAAAAAATTTTGTTTCTTCAAAGCACAAATTTTTATTACAAAATCATTAAATTTTATTAATTTTTTTGTTATCTTTAATTCATAAGATTTATAATTGTTTATCACTTATAATATATTATATGTGATCACGAAACACAAGAAACTGTATTTGTATCGCATAAACTTGATCAATGACCAAAACTCTTCACGGACTTCACGGATTGAAGATCAAAACTCGACCGATAAAAACCAAAAACTCTAAATTTTCAATTTGTTTTTTGTTCCTCTTCTTTATGTCTTTCATCAGCAGGACGATGAACATATATTTTTTACTTTTCATCGCGCTCGTGCTGCGTACATAAACACTTCTACCCCCTCCCTACCCCCAACCAGAGCAATTTCAATAAAACCACACCAACGAATCAACAATACATTAATAAAAGGAATATTCCAGACGAAAAATACAGAAAAGAAATTAAATAAGTTCGCAATACACGACCTTTACATAGACATGAAAGCATTTCACACTATACGCATAACTCGATACAACGAACGTGGAGAATTAACAAATTTTTATTTATCTCTTTTCAATATATGCATACAAAACACAAAATATGTTTCTTGACAAAACAGATGGAATGGATTCAAAGCGCTATTATAAACGAGAAATATTAATTTGCTTTTACTTTTCGATTTCAACAATTTTTTGTTTGACATGGTGGAGACGGATAACGGTCATAACATCAGAAAAGTCCAAAGACCCCAACGTCGCAAGAAGACTTATGACTGAAGGTCTTTACAGCCTGGGAGAATTTAGGGAGTCAAACTTTACAAAAGCTAATTACCAGGATGTCTAAATTATGTGTTAGAGGGACAAAATTCAAAGAGTGTTCATATTTCTGGATGTAGATACATACATAACAGAAAATCAAAAACATGAAAAATATGTAATTTTTTAAAAATATTTCCAATTTTCTTTTATAATTTCTATTACGTATTAACTATGAATTAAAAATAATAAACAATTTTCGCAATAGGTGTCAACTACATACATATACTAACAAAAACATATTCACAGAATTTTTTAGTACTAATAAACCTTTCCAAGGAAATGTTTTGTAATGTGTAAAAAGGGTGTACGATGGGCCCGACTTTTAACGAGTCCCGCATAGTCCTTAATCTTACACTAAATCAGATCAAATTCCAAAAACCTCGACTGTTTTTTTTAAGATCTATTGTGAGTGACCAGCAAAAATTTCAAAATATCAGCCAAAGCAAATAGACAAACACAGATCAATTTTTTTCATGTTCCTTTGGAATTATCAACTCAATAGAACTTTCATTCAAAAGTCAATAGAACTTGACATAACAGTGACCTAAATTCGTATAAGTACAGCTAGAAAATGGGGCGCTTAAATTAGTTTTGTATCGGGACACATTTAGTCATCCAAATGCCCGATACAATAATCATTATCAAAAGTTCCTTAACACTATTCAACTTTAAATAATTCTCATAAACCGCACAATATATTCTGAAAAATAACAACAAAAATCTATTTAAATTTTTCAATTTCATTCAATTTATTTCAAAATATATTTTACGTTATTTCCATTCAATTATACTTTAACGAGCTTTCTTCTTTCGCCTAATATATACATGTATATGTAAGTACGTACGTATTAAGGCGTTATTCAATACCGCATAAAGAATTTTTGTTTTCTTCAAGAAGAAGCTTCGAAAGCACAATACCTCGTTCAAATCCATATTTTTCACATATTATACATAATTACTACATATAAACAAATAAAAATAAAAAAAAATAAATGTAATATAAAAACCTTCAAGCTCACCCACCACAATGCTTTTGTTGCTCTGTATTATGCTTCGTTGAAATGTTCTTTATTTATGTATTATAACAACATCGAAAACATTAAGGAAGAAATAACACATATCGAATAAGCCATTCTACAGCAAAAACAAAAATTGAAGTAACCGATTTCTGAATATTTTATTAGAAGGATAAAAATATACTTTACAATAAAATCATAATTCTCATCGTTTATGTGCTGTTGGTGTATTCGATTAAAATAATGTTTTTCCAAAAGCTGAACAAAGTCGAAAATTCATTGATGAAAATAAAAATAAAAATGAAAGGTTCTTTTTCTTGCAAGTTTTTTTTATGTTATTGTATTTTAGATAACAGACTGTATATTTATTAAGAAAAGCAATACAGTGTGTTATTGGGGATATGTTAAAAATGTCTTAAATTTATTACACTTGTCATATTATATAGATGTGTGTGTTTAGGATATCTGTCGCTAATATAATATATCGCTACTTTTATTCTGAGAATACAATATAAATCAAGAATTAATTCCGTGTCGTTGGAGTCTAACAAATTGGTTATTTTTTTTTTGAAACGTTTCAAATACAGGATACTACTTGAAGGCATAACCACAGAAGAAAGATTAACCAGAATAGACATTGCGTGGACCAAATTTTTTTTTTTTTTCATCTTACCTTCTTTTTTCGAGGACGAAGAGGAGGAAGAGACAGTACTTCATCTTCTTTGCACCTGCCCTCGTCTGGCACGAAACAGACTAAAGTTTCTAGGGGCACCCCTCTTCAAAGACCTGACGGACCTCTGTAGGATGGACGTCAGGAGTATCCAGCGCTTTGTTAACAGCTCAAAATGGTTCCAATGAGTTGGAGGAAATAATTATTGTGGTATGGCTACGGACCATTTTTTGTGTCTATGCCTGGTCCTAGTGGACCGCCATACAAACCTAACCTAACCTTCTTTTTTGGACATTGAAGGATAATTATTTTTGAATATTATAGTAGTTAATATAAATTATGCTGTCAAAACAAAACTTGTCAAATAATTCACTAACTACACTGTTAAGGATTCTCAATTTTTATTATTTCAAATCAAAACCAGTAAACCAAAGAATACATAACCCAACTTTCTCTTACCTTCAAAAAAATGAGTCCAAATTTTTCCATACAAAAACAGCGTTATGTCTCTTCTGGTTGTATTCTATGGGATAACTGTTAATCTCACATTACGAATTTAAAAAAATTTAATTTGTAAATAACGCCTGAGCGTTTTATTCGAAAGTGGCAAAAATGTTCATATTTTAAGAATCTCTATCCTTTCGAGTAAAACGCCTAGGCGTTGTAACTGAAATTTTCAAATTTAAAATTAAAACAGTTTAACACAAACCAATACACCTACATATAGTATGTATTGCAAACAAAATTTTTTGTATAGGCATCGTAATCATGGTGGAGTGAATAGAAACAAGTAAATGCTTTCTTTTACTTCAGTTTACATGTTTCATTAAGTTTAGCCGGTCATGATATGAAAGATGTGAATTCAAATGTAGATTCAAATGTAAAAGATTCAAATATGATTTAATAAGAATTGAAGGAAATTCTCTCGTTTCTTATTTAAATCAAATACAAATCTTATACATTCGAATTCGAGTAATATTACCCCACCTAGGGCTTTTGATAAAAAGGACGAATGGAACGGTTTGCCCATCGTAAGATCAGGATTGGTCACCAACTTTTGTCGTTTGGTCACCTGTAATTTTAAAAATAAATATTTTAAATTTAGAAGAATGTTTTGTTCAGGTTCGCGCCCCATTAAAAAAATTGAATAATTTTTACCTTATTTTGGTAGGAAATAATTGGGTCAGGATTGGAGCTATCGTTTAGTAATCCATGGGTATTTTTTTCATAACCAAAGATTTGGAGAAAAGATCCAAAAAAAGATTAAAACCATTTTAGAAAATAAGCATATTTGAGTTCGCATTTACATACATTCATAAGCGCAAATTCTAATTGGATTCCCCATATACATGCCTTTATACATTCCTAACCATGGTGTTTCCAGTTGGAATATTTTTTAGTTGGTTATTTTATTGAACGCAATTAACACATTAATAATTTTTAGGCCTGCCAACTGAGTTATTTTCGCCTCTGGGCCGAAATTAAATAGCTTTGGGCCAAGCTACGCAAACGGTTTTGCGTTAAATAGGTTTAGTTAAACTAGATTGATTTCATCTAAGCCAAAGCGTTTATTTTGGTAAGATATCTCCATTACATTAAAAAAAAACATTAAATGTTGAAACTACAAGATATTTTCGTAAACTATTCTCGATTTGATGAAGATCGAAGTTTTACGAATAACTAGTAGCTAATTTTCAAAAGATGGAAACCTAAGAGAAATTTTAAGGAAGGCATCAGTCCGAAAATAAGAAAATTTGATCATAAAACCATGTGTTACTAAGGTCCTGGAAACAGTTTAAAGATATGACAGAAGTAGAATGAGATTAGTTCTGTGGAGTTGTGTTATTATATAAATTAGAAAACAACCTAACGATGACCAAACGATCCCGTTCGCCATTTTTATCAAATATTTAGATGGGTTGCTAAAAAGTCGGAGCTCCATTCCTGCGGGGCTATTTGTAAATTCGATTCGAACGTATTCGAATCTTCGAAGTATTGGATTCTTATTTGAATTGAATCAGAGTCGTCCACTTCTGATTTAAATCATGTACGCATCTTCTACATTCGAATTCGTATCGCATTCACATGAGATATCGGATTTCGTTTTTATAAAACGATATTTTCTTATGGTAAAAATGCGTTCTTGGTCAAATGATTATATCAATTTCTTATAAGAAATGCGATATGCGATAATCGCCTTTAATAAGACATACACACTTTCGAAACAAATCGCATCCACAAAACCGCAAAAAATGCGAAATGCGATCCATTTCATAATAGAGCCCAATGAAATAGTCGTATATTGACGTTGAAAATCCAAAGTTTAAGGCGGATTTTATTTTGGTTGAAAATGTCGAGAGTAGAGTAAAGCTTTTTGAGTTCCTATTAAAAAATGCTTAGTTTTTAACGGTTATTAAGTGACCATAAGGCAAGAAAAGGTGTTGCTAAGGATATAAACAGAATAGTCTCAACGTTCTTTGGTCAGGAATTACTCATGATAGTAAGATTGGGAGACGGGGTTTTGATTTAACACATTGGTTGTTAACTCCGTAACTAATCCTACCTGACTGGAGGAGTTAAAACAAAATATGACTACTAAACTGGTTTCAAAGATTGTTGTTTGTTAATTTAAAAGTGAAAAAAAAATTGTAGCCTTCACTATTTTCAAAAAACCAGTGGGTGTTTGTTCAAAAAAATTGGTCATTTTCCAAATTATAAATTATGTGCAGTGTAGAAATGTTTAATAAAAGTAACGCCTATAGGGCGCTACATTTCCCAGTAAGCGTACTATTCGTTTAAAATGACTAGGCATTATTTACGGTGGAAGACAGTAGGATTTTTCTATGTTTTAATGCACAAACAAACTGTTTCTAGCACACCTAAAATACCTTTCGTCCGAACGTGAACCACTACTTCAAGAAGACATTGGTATGCTGTTAAAATGTTTTATTTCCGTTAGAATTGTTGTTGTATGCATGTGTAGTTATATCGGTTGACAATTTCGAAATACAAACTATATGAATCAATTGATAAAATTTCAAGCATTCATAAGTTGAAGCGTATTTATCGGGAAGTAAATTTATCGATAAAGCTTGATTTCCATGAGAAAATCTTACAATGTTACAAAGAATATTTGTAGTTAGAAATAAGACTTGTATCACCATTTTTAAAGACCGATTTTAGCAATTTTTAGAAGATTGGAATATACCAGTTTCAAAAATATTATTAATAATTGTAGCAAGGATCTCTGAGGAATAGGAAGCAAAGGTTGTATTAGTTGTGAAAATGCTGGCGGCATTTGGCATTTTTCAATAGTTCATATTTTATGGTGTACCAATGTGTGTGTATGGCAAATCACCATGGTAGGTTATAGCGTGGAACAACGTGAGAAAATTATCAATAGGTACCGCAAAAATGTAAGATCGCAAGTCTCGAGGTGACGCCCGTTATATGCGAAATGTAAGACGTTATAACGTCAAAAACTAAAGGTATTTTTTAAATAATAGTCATACATATTTATATTTTAATCCAAAGTACAAACTCGATGATTAACGATGGAATATAATATCTGTCAAGTGGCCTCCTCGAGCCCTCCTAAAGACGGCTATTGTTTGTAGGGAATTTTACATCGCTTTTTCACATAAATGAGGGTCAAGTTATTAACTAGAAATCAGAATTCTTCATTGCGAAGACTACAGCTATAATGAATTTCCATGTAACAAAAAGCTTTTCATTGTTTCCATTAGAATTACATTTTTCTTGACGGTTATTAGAGGATAGAATTGCGAGCACGAATGCAACGAAATCATGTCACACTTTGAACGTTTTCCTGTGAAACTAATAAACTTAGAATAACAAAAGATACAGCTTTACCTAACTCGAATAGTCCATGCAAACAAAATACATTTTTTCACCTTACTCTTAAGGCGGCTGCACGAGTCCGTCTCGTGCGCGGCGCATTTTGCGACGCGCTTTAAAATTAAACATTTTTCAACTCAGGAGGGGAAATTTTTTTTAGATTAGGGTGCTTTGATTGGCTTAAAAAGCGCGTCGCAAAATGCGACGCGCACGAGACGGACTCGTGCAGCCGCCTTTACCACTTCGATGTAGCAGCTTTAAATATTACAACTAAATTTCTCATTACTATGTTTCGCCGCACGCCATTTAATTGAGACAGTGATACAACGAAAAAACTAAACTTAAAATTTGTTTTTTATTATATCAGAGACAAGTGAAAACTTTTACAGAAATCAACCAAGGTGAATATTTAGTGGAGAACAAGAAGAATACGAAAAGAGCCACTAAGTGGCCACCCGAAAGGACATGAGAATGAAGGCGAATCAAAAATCCGCGTGTCAAAATGCGTTTGACGTCAACTCATTCCGAGAGCCACAATCAACCGATATAACTGCACAAACGATTTTAATTATTTTAGAAGTACTTTGCAAATTTTGAAAGAAGTTTTCCAAAGATGTATGATTGAAAACTTGGATTCGATTAGTTGGACATGGATTAACCGTTGTTCAAATTCATATTGCGAAATGTATTTAACCACCGAATATCGTACAAACGCCAGTCAAGTAGTTCAGATACAGACCTCGAACTGTTCCTGGATCCGCGCCTGCCATAGAGGGCCAATCTCGGATGCTAATATATAAAATGAATAATGATTATGGATTATACCTCATACTACAAAACTGTCGACAGTAACTTTTTTGCTAATTTTGCAACAAAAGCACTTGATCGCGAAAAATTGTATAGTAATTTTTTAAAAAAAGATGAGGAAAATTAATTACGTCAAGTTCTTCTATCGCAAAATTACCAGAAAAAGTTACTGTCGACAGTTTCGAAGTATATATGTGCCATTACAACAACAATTGCACTAAATAACCCCTGAAGGTTTAAAATTGAAAAAATTGCAAATTTTGTTTGAATTTATTTAAATGTTATTCTAATTTTTAGTTTTCGTACTTAGCGATAGATCCTGCCATATTACATTTTTATTTTTAAATGTTGTCGTCCTGATGAAGACGTGACATTTCTCGTTTAATTTAAAGCTACAGTTTTCAAGTTTAAAGAGTTTTTTGAGAAAATTTTTGTTTTAGTTTCAACAAACAAATTTTGTAGTTATTTATTTAACGACTAAATTATTTTCGGTACCAACTCATAAAAAAATAATAGATCAAATATAATTTTTGTGGCTGTTTTATTGGGAAATAATAAATCCAAAATAAATACGAAATGAAGCCTATTCCATTTTTCTCAAGTAAAGACGACTATATACAACAACGCAATGTAGTGTACATTGTATTAGGCGAAATAGGATGATATGCAGATTTTTTAGTAAGTCCAAGAGATCTAAATGAGGAAAAATATTTATAAAAATAAAAAAATACATTGGAGAAAATTCAAAAATAACATTTCGGCGGCCATTTTGAAAAGGAAGAAATGAAAGAGAGTATATTTTTAAAGAAATCTTATAATCCATATTCATTTATCTTTAAAATGAGCCCAACTTTATAATGTTCGGATAATTAGTTTTTTTCTATAGCAATAAATACAGGGCATTCACAATGCAAAAACTTTTTACTTTTACCGTAGAAAAGACGAACAGATATGGAAGTTACATGTCAAGTATTTACTTTTGAATATTCAATTAAATTTACTCCTGCTCCAATCTAAGCAGTTAAGACAGGGACCATATAATACAATACTGTACATTTCGCTTCTCTTCTTTTTTGTTTTTACGCATTCAATAAAAATTTAAAAACTTATGTGAAAAGGACCATGGACAAACAGATCCCAATTTCTCCATTTCGTTTTATTCTTGGGACGTGTTCGAAGTTTGTGATATTTATTCCTCAGCCAAATCCACAAATAAAACTTGTTGTAAAATATGGAAGAGAAAATTATTTCACTCCAGTCAAAATTATTACAAAAAAAAATTATCACAAACTTCGAACACGTCCTTAATTTGAATTTTTATTTTAATTGATCCCTAAAACCGGTTTTACTTCGGTAGTGTTGCATGATAAAACATTCAATATATGTATGTACAATTGATCTTTTTTTATTAAACGCGCAAAAAAAAAATACGAGAAGCAAAATATGTATATAATCCTAATGTGCAATCGAACAAAAATGATAAAAAATATCATGATATTTTTTATCACTTTTGGCGTTAAATGCACTCATTTATCCCACAAAAAAACCAACTTTTTTTCTTGGTTATTTGGGTTCCAGCTGTCAATTTTAAATTTATTTTCTTTATGATATTCTCGGTACTTAAATTAAACTGATTTAAAATTGCTTTTTTAAGATATGGTATTTACACAGTCACCTGTTTATATAAAAGAGAACACAAACACTACGAAACTCAAACTAAAATTAGTTGTCTCCAATATTTGGTTAAAAACCAAATAGTTTCAATATCAAAATAATTTATAAAAAAAATGTATTAAAAAATATAAACATTTAATTAAAAATCTGATGACAAAACGAGTGTCATAATTGTCATAATTTAATTATATTGTGAATTAATTTGTTTGAATACGATTTGTCATAATTTAATTATATTGTGAATTAATTTGTTTGAATCTTGGCCTTGAATTATAAACCTTGTGTTCAATCGGGCAAAAATGATAAAAAATATCAAGATATTTTATCCCACCCTAACTTCATTTCGTAATACTGGGGGCCTATTCTCGAATTCCACATCCATTTTCCACATGTGGACATCTGTCAAAACTCATAAAAATTGAATTTTTTCGGTACTAAGGGAATATTTCCGAATGGGTATAAGCATGTGGAAAAATTCCCCATATAGGAAAATGTCAATGCCGCATGTGTTTTATATACGAATTACAATTTTCGAACCAATTTTTGACAACTTTGACAGATGTCCACATGTGGAAAATGGATGTGAAATTCGATAATAGGCCCGCTGTACGTCAAACCCGATTGAACAACCAAAATTGAAAGAAAAAAATTGAGGTGTGGCCAACACACGACTTTCTTTTACGAACAGAGAATTTTGAGAAATTTTATTTTTTTCTTAATTTTTTTTTTAATTTTTTAATTTTTTAATTTTTTTTTTAAATTTTTTATTTTTTATTTTTATTTGTTTTTAATTTTTGGAAACATTTTGTATAAGGTAGTTTTTTGTAAACCTTATACTTTTTAAGATATTTACAAAATAAATTTTCTGGACCAAGGGAGTGGCCACTTCTGGTTAGCCGATTTGGAGTAAAATTCACTGGGACCTCCCAATTTATCAAAAAAGCTTAAATCTGAAGTTTCAGTTCAATTGGATAAACCATCTGGGATGTAGAGAGGACACAGACAGACTGACAGACTGACAGACTGACAGACTGACAGACTAACAGACTAACAGACTGACAGACTGACAGACTGACAGACTGACAGACAGACAGACAGACACCATTTCGAAACCCACTTTTTCGAACTCAGGGGACCTCAAAACAAATAAATCTCTAAAAATCTCAAGGTGCAAAATTTCCATGATTACTATACTTTATTTTACTAGAGTAAAAGAAAGTAAAATGATAAATTGATTTTAATTGTTACATTTTGTTTTAAATCGCTTTGTAAAATTCAATAAACTCGTTTTGTCGTCAGGGTGTTAATTAAATGTTATATTTTGCAATTATTTCTTTTTTATAAATTATTTTGATATTGAAACTATTTGGTTTTTATCCAAATATTGGAGACACAAATAATTTTAGTTTGAGTTTCGTCGTGTTTGTGTTCTCAGACAAAACTTCGAAATATAAATTATTATTTATATTTAAATAAATAGGTGACGGTGTAAATACCATATAAATATCTTAAAAAATCAAATTTAATTTAATTTAAATACCGAAAATATCATAAAGAAAATAAATTCAAAATTGACAGCTGGAACCAAGAAAAAAGATGGTTTTTTTGTGTGATAAAGAGTGCGTTTAATCCCAAAAGTGATAAAAAATAGCATGATATTTTTTATCATTTTTGCCCGATTGAACACAAGAAAAGAGTGCTTTTTTTATTCATTCCGAAGAAAGGAATATAAGGAATGGAATATTGGTCACGTGACTTTGGAATATTCCAAACGGAATGTAATGACAAACGACAAAAGGAAGGAATGGAATATTATTATTATTATTAATTAATTAATATTATTTTTATTAATTATTATGTTTAATTTATTTTTTAATTTTATACGAGCAATTATTTATGTTATACGGCAATACACAATGACGAATAATTACGACGGACTAAAAATATTCCATTCATTCTACCTTTTCATGTGTGTTTTTTTTTTATTCATTCCAAATATTCCGAACGCTCCGAAAATTAAATAAAAATTTTTTTTATTCATTCCATTCTTTCTATTCCTTTTTTGTACTTTTTTTTAATTCATTCTAGACCCTAAGTATAACAAAACTGAAAACTTGAACCGGTTATCAATTTTTGTCCGGTTTTCAGACGAAAATCTCGGAAAATGATGAAATTTGGTTTCCAAATTTCGGCACATGAAGCGTTAGAGTAGAATCGTATTTTTGTTTTCTGTAGACGCCATTACGATTGCGTTTATACGTAAATAGAATATCGCTCGTGGCAAAATACTGTGATTGTTTATTAAAAAAAACGAAATCGGCTGAAAATTTTACAGTAAAATGTTAGCGAAAAGGTGAGTGTGTTGAGTGTACCGATATTTCGGTATCGGCTGATTTAAATAATAAATTTAATAATTACTTAAAAGATAATACTTATGAAATAGGAATAAATTTATCAATAAAAGTGTTACAAGCAGGCGCCTGGCCACTACTTGGTTCGACAATGGTACCAATTACATTTGCGATACCGCAGGAATTGGAAAACTCCATTGGAATGTTTGAGAAATTTTATCATATAAATTTTAGTGGTCGAAAACTTACGTGGCTATGTCTAGAATGAATTTAAAAAAAATACAAAAAAGGAATAGAAAGAATCGAATGAATAAAAAAACATTTTATTTAATTTTCGGAGCGTCCGGAATATTTGTGAAGTAAAAAAAAAAAACACCCAAAGTATATGTAATAGTAAAGGATACTCACAAGTACTGTATCGGCTCGCAACTACTCATGCTCAAGTGATGGTGTAGTTGATAGAAGTAGTACCAATTTTGGTGTTTTTTAACCCTAATTCAACCAAGGTGTGACTTTTTGGCTCGTTTGATAAACGCATCGGTTTTTGAAAATAATGTTAATTTAGTTATACACTTGTCTGTATTTTATTTTGACACATTTATATACAACGTACTTGAGATCTACTCATTCTCTACAAAAATTTAGTAAATTATTTGATTAGAATTTGAATTTAATAACATAACAAAAATATGTTGGTTCGATTAGGGTTAAAAACAAATAATTTTTGTTTATGTTTGTGAAACGACGCGCAATAGCCCTGCCGGCCACGCGTAACGTAAACGTTCATTTTACGAATAGTCTCTTCTACTTAAGTGTTCGTAAACGTTACGCTAAAAATGAGTAGAAATGTTACATAAATGATACTCTTGTCACATGAGAAGTGAAACAAATTGGCGAACACTTATTTATGTATTGGTTTATAAAAAAATATTCGTAATGTGTACATCTTTTACGTAACATTCACGAACTCACATGGGCGTAACGTTTATGAGCCTTCTAAAATGAACATTACGTACGGTTTGAGTATTATTCCGTAATTAATTTTGAATTATTAATGAAAACAACGTATTTTGTTTAATTTTTAGCAAATATATGACTTTATTTATTTCATCTATCATTCACTAAATTGTATTTATAAACAACAAAAATTAATATCAAATTAAAAATTTACTAAATATTAAAATGGCGGACCACGCTTTACTTTATCAAAAATCACATTCTGTTTAGAGATGGAATAAAGAAAACTGCACGGTTTTGTACATTCATTTATGAAATCTGAAATTGTGAAGTAGTAGTAGTGCCTCATATAAGAAACCGTTCGTAAACTGTTTGTAAGTGGTTCACTTTTTATGTATACTTTTTTGCGCCGGCAGGGAGATCATGTTTAAATGTCAAATTTTCTTAAACCGCAAAGCTACCATCTTTCGGAAAACTAGGAAAATATAAGCAACTTTAACATAATGCCACTAGGTGTCACTAAATATTGGCTGTAAAAAATTCTATGACATTTTTACGTGTGCATTTTGTAAACATAAGCAAAAATATTTTTGTGTTATAAAAGGGATTATTTTTAATACGTGATAATTAAATTGATTTTGAGGAGTTTTTATAAACGTCCTTTTGAAAAACGTCAGTAATATTTCTTTGATTGTGTAGTGGCATCTAGTGACAACGCTCTGTACTTTTTCTTTAATCGTGCTGCCTCTTTTGGAAAATATGATTTTTTGTTAAATCAAAAAAATATTTAAATTATTTTACTTATTATAATTAATTATTAATAATGCAACAACGTATTTTTTATTAAAACCTAGCAGTTCTATTTAAATTGAGGTTATATTTTACTACTGTCAAAAAATTTGCGTTCCATTGAACATCTACTCACAAGTACTTGGCGGTAGCAAATTGTTTCCAATGGAACAGTGAATGTTAAAATAAATAAAAAGGTAAGAAAGAGGATTCGAAGAGTAACAACGAATGAAGAAGGTTGTATTTTGTTAAGGTGAATAAAATAAAGTATTTTGGTAATAGCGTGTTTTTATTTTGTTAAGAATTGTTATCCACCGGAACAAAATAAAGGAGTGACACATTTAAAATCAATTTATCATTTTTTCTCAATTTTGGCGTTTGAATCGGGTTTGTCGTACAATATTAAAAAAACGTTAGGCTGGGATAAAATATCATGATATTTTTTTAATTTTTGCCCGATTGAACACGTCCAATATTGTATTATATTGTCGCTGTCTTAACTAGCTCCATTCCTAATGTTCAGTCGGTCAAAAGTGTTAAAAATTATCATGATATTTTTTATCACGTTTTGCCATAAAACGCATTCAAATATTTCGCTTTTGATCATGGTGTGATATTTTTAATATGATTCAGGAAGAATATTGTTTACTATTTTATAAATTGGTTTTGATGTTGCCCAAATAAAGATGCTCTACAGAAGATTGACGTGGAAAATCACTTTTTTCATTTTGGTCGTTTTGTCGGGCATGATATAAAATACAACGAAGTGAAGTTAGTAAATATATATATATATTTACAAAAAAAAGGTGGTTTGGCGTCTATTGGAGGGGGGGATCAAAGTTGAGTAGATTAATCTACCAGCTCCGTAACCTTCCAGTAGGGTGCGCATCACGTGAGCTATTCTGGTCTTGTCATTAGGCAGCTGCGTGATGGGTACAATTGTGTAAGGGGTAACCTGTTCACAATTCGCAAGTGTACGTACTGCCTCCTCGTGGCAACCACTGGTAACTAAGGCCATTTGGCACATTTTTGGCCATTTGGCACAGGCTAAAGTACGGCGCTAAAGGAGAAAACCTTGACAAAAAACCCTAATCTAAGGTGGAACAGCATATGCCGAAAGATGAATGGCTGATAGGTTAATCAGCCCAAAATATGCGGACTCTGGATACCAGGCACCCTCCAGTTTTATTTAGCCTTCCTGTAGTAAAGCTGGGTGACCTACAGGTGATTTGCAATTCCCAGCAACTCGTAAGAGTAAAATCAAACGGAATACGGGGCAGGAGTAGGAATATACGGGAGTGGGACAACCCTCTCGGGGTCCTTGAGCTCCAATGCCACCGTCTTTCTAGCGGAACTACATGCTGTAGTAAACATCTAGGAGGGAGAGCAATGGGCCCGGATAGTATGTATCACGTACCGGAAGGCAGTATTTTCAGGTTCATTAAGAACCTGAATATTGACTGGACGGATAATTGAGCTGGGGCCAGCACAATAGATCTTTTAGGTCGCAGTGCGAAGTGGCTGATCGCCCGCATGGCCCCCCCAATAATAATAATAATAGGGTAATAAAAAATATCATGATATTTTTTATCACTTTTGCCCGACTTATAAATTAAATATAGTTAAAATATAATATTAAATATAGTTTATTTTTTAAAATTTTTATTTAAAAATTAAAATTTACGTTCGTCGTAATTTTGATAAATAAAGTGGTATCGCTGCGGCATTCGTCAAAAATTACATTGTCGATTTTAAACCCCCAAAAAATGATAGCACGCCCGACATTTTTGTTTTATTTCTTTATAAATTTGTATAAAAATGGAAGACTACTTTCGAAAAGCTTTATTTTAGCCAGAAAAGTTGTAATTTTGAAACATAAAGTTGTATTATCGCCCTATTCGACATCGTCGATTTTATACCGCCAAAAAATAATAGTATGACCGACATTTTCGTTTTATACTTTTCGTTTTGGTCAGATATTACGTAAAGTTATTTTTAGTGATAAAATTAATTTTGTTAAAAAAGTTTAATTTAAAAATAATTATATGTGATTTTGTGTACCTAAAATAATAAAACTTTTTAAATCTTAAATTGTTTTATTTTAAGCAACGCACTTCTTTCCAATTCATTAAAATAAATTCCAAATAGAGCCCTGATCTGTTTTAGTTTTTCTCTTTTTCGCACAGAATTGTCCATGTATGACGTTTGCTTATTTCTAGTCTATTATATTTTAAGGTCTTTGATAGAAAATGTTCGCATTTTTTTTTTCGTAATATTTTTCACGAATTATAGTATAAAGTGATGATCAATTCACAGCCCTCTTATAGCATCACCGTGATTGATCATTAGGCGTATCCAACTAAAAAATGTAGACCTTGCACCCGCTGGATAGCAAATCTCGATAAAAAAAAGTAAAGTCGTCGTATCAGTCTACATATTTTAAATAGATATTCTACATTTTTGACAAATTAGTCTACATTTTTTAGTGAGACCTAACACCTAAGCACGCTCAACATGCCCATTGAACGCTCTTGAAGCGCTTATTCGTACAACAGGGATATTAATGTGGTTTTCCAGTCGCAATAAAAAAAAAGTCTCCGAACAGAAAACGAGCGAAAAAATTAGTTGTTGGCATTTTTTGTCAAAAAATTTTAATTTTTGCTCTCGTGTTCTGCTCGGAGTCTTTTTTGTTACAACTGGAAAACCCCCTTAATGGTTTTTGTTTGCAATATTAAGCGCGTTTTTTTATTCGCTCCGGATAGCTGTTATCGAGAGCCGTCATATGAAAAGTGGCTCCGGATAGCGCTCCGTATAAATAGGTAGAGCCAAATATTTTTTATATCAAGTTTTCGCTAAACAATTGAATTAAAAATGATAGTTTGATGTTAAATAAGTTTAGTTTACCAATAAATAGCGCGTCAAATATAAATTTAGGCGTATAAAAATGACGGCTCTCGATAGCAGCTATCCGGAGCGAATAAAAAAACGCGCTTATTGATGACAATGCTCTGTCCACAACAATATTAAATATTATTTACTAAGCTTGAGAAGGGTACATCGTGTTTGATTGTTTGTTTACTTATTTAGTATACCTACACGAGAATAACCCACACAAATATATTATACGCAAGAGACCACTTACCACTTTATCTGAAATTGCACTTCAATTGAACACAAATCATTAATTTATACAAAAAAACAAACATTCAATTGTTTTTAGTTAATTTCTATCACCACACACACACACAAACACTAGACACTACACTATATCCCGAAACAAAAGTCGAACGCGAATTTAATATTATTTTTTGATTAAGTTTTTCATTTGCCGGTCTGACAAGGAAGAGAGCGAAAACGAAAAGCCGAAAAGTCTGTTTCCAAAACAAAAATTTGGTACGAATGAAATAAAATGCGTACATAATAGCTGCGTTTTTTTATTCGCTCCGTATAAATAGGTAGAGCCAAATATTTTTTATATGAAATGTTTGCTAAACAATTAAATTAAAAATGTTAGTTTGATGTTAAATAAGTTTAGTTTACCAATAAGTGCGTCAAATTTAAATTTAGCCGTAGAAAAATGACGGCTCTCGATAGCAGCTATCCGGAGCGAATTAAAACACGCAGCTAATTTTACTTGAAACATTTAACTTTGTTTGGATGGTGACACCTAGGGTCTAATAGAATAAGTTATTCTTATTCTATTCGTATTCTTGCTGGAAAGGTCATGAAATTTCCAGAAGTTTTAGGATGAGTTTATAAAAAGCGAACAAGATCGAATTGGATTATTAGTATTTGGTAATATATAGTGATGAAGCTTAGCGATAGTGTAAAGATTACGGTGGAGAATCGCAACAGGAATTTTCATCGGCAATCGAGCAGCTAGTACATCTAGCACAAGTACGTCGGCCGATTACTTGGAAATGCTTAAAATTGACACATTCATTGACGGCATTCGAGATCCGGAGACAGGCACGGTGAGTCTGCACGGGCCACTTCTATGGAAAGAGCACACTGAGAAGTGCAGCAATCGGATGAACGAATGGCAACAGTCGGTAAGGTGGAAAGGTTACAAGACTGTTTGAAGGAGCAGAAGCTGGCTTTGCCGTCTGGCGGTAGCAGCGTAACAATCAAGAGAAATGTTGATGGGAGGAAGTATGTAAGATCTGATCGGAGGAGCTGCGCAGCTGGCTGATATACTACAATTACGAATGGGAAATGGAGATAGTGTAGTGATAAAAGGGAAAATTATCATGAATATAAGGATCGGGAAAACACTTTTCCAACACAAAGTTCTGGTCGCACTTATTGTGGACGAAGTCATTTTGGGAATGGACTTCATGAGAGCGAACGGCTTCGTGTTATATTTTGGACGAGGAGTATTGAATAGCGATAACGCGTGAAGGAAACCAATGAACATTTAGTTAAGCAGATATTAGGTAAGAAGTGCCGGGTTCTGCGAAGAGAAGTGTGCGTATCAGGCGACTGGATGAAATCTCAATATGACATACAGAAAAATAACCAATGGTATAGCTTTAAAACCCAGGAATTCATCGTCAAAACTCCAGCCTATACGTACACAACCCTGCAGGACTAGGAAAGGACAAGGAGGTAAACTGAAGGTGCTGCATTTAGAGAGGCTAGCCCAATACATAAGAGGTGATTTGGGTCCTGTTCGGGACGAACAAGCTTAGATGAGGGGTAGTGTTACAGTGACACCTAGGGTTGAATAGAATAAATTAAATAATAGCGTAAAGTTTACTGTGGTAAAATGGAAATTTTCCATGGCAAAACTTTCGTACATGCTACCAGACTATTCTTACTGGAAAAATCATGAAGCTTCTAGTAGTTTGGTTTGTGTATATAAAAAAGCAATCGAAATCAAATTGGATGATTAGTATTTGGAACGCGATAGTATGAACATTACACCGAGTAATTTAAAAAGTGAATTAGTGCGATATAAAAATTAGAAGTGATCAGTAAAATTGTGCGAATATTAAAATAAGTGATTTTGTGAATTATTGTAATAGTGATTTGTTTTATTCACAATCCAGTAATTCGAACCTTCATTGACAAGGTAGAAACGTAACAATAATCGTGTTCCATTGGCGTTAGCAAACTACTCACAAGTACTTGTATCTACTCGCAACTACTCATGCACAAGTGATGGTGTAGTTGTTAGAAGTAGTTACGCATATAATTAACGAAAGAGGGATTTTAGTTTAAAAAATTCTAATAGATGGCCCTATACCAATTTTGGTTGTGTGAAACGTCATATTTTAACCCTAATCCAACCAAGGTGTGCCTTTTTTGCTCGTTTGATAAATGCATCGATTTTCAAAATAATGTTAATTTAGTTATAAGTTTGTATGTATTTTATTTTGAAACATTTCCATACAACGTACTTGACATCTACTCATTCTCTGCAAACATTTTCGTAAATTATTTGATTAGGATTTGAATTTACTGACATAACAAAAATATGTTGGTTCGATTAGGGTTAAAAACAAAATTTTTTTGTTTATATTTGTGATACAACGCTCAATTGTTAAATCGTAAAAATATTTTAATTATTTTGTTGTTTAATGTTTTATTATATATTATTATTAATAGATCAACGTATTTTTTATTCAAATCTAGCAGTTTTATTTAAATTGAGGTTATGTTTTACTACTGTCACAAAAATTTGCGTTCCATTGAACATCTACTCACAAGTCACAAGTACTTGGCAGTAGCAAATTGTTTCCAATGGAACACAGTGAATAAGAAAAAACAAACTTTTTCTATTGGGGTATAGGTGTCACTAAAAAACTTAAGAAGGCAATTATCTAAAATTTTAGTGGAGGCTCATAAAAACCAGTAATAATATTAGCAAAGGCACGAAATTTTATGTAAACAAATGTGGTTTTCCAATCGACCACCGCAAGTATGTACTTATAAGTGCGAAAAATATGTCTCGGATAAATGTCGATTGGAACACACAAAAAATTATGACATGACCATCACTCACGCAATTCTTTGACGTCGACTCGTTACTTTCTTTGCTCACCTTGGTATGGTTAGTATCGTTAATACTTTCTGGAATATGTATCGGCTCTGTAATACGGTTAACATTGTTGAAGCTTACGTTTGATGTTGCTTGTTCTCTCGTTTTATTAATGTTATCCGTGTTTCGGCGATATGTATTACCGTTCTCCGTTCGAACTATGAATGATCTCGGACTATTTGTTTTATCCGTGATTACTCCTGGAACCCAATCACGATCACCTCGTTTAATTATAACCTTGTCACCTGCATTCAATGGTTCCGCGATTCGCCTTCCTCGATCAGCATATCATTTTTGAATTTTTCGTATTTCTGTTAACTTGTGCGTTATATCCGAAATAATTTTCGGCTTTAACATTTCCGGAAGTCCTGCTATGGTCGTTCTTGTAGTTCTACTCATTAACCTTTTATTTGGCGATGCTAAACTAGATGACGTTGGTATATTCCGATAATTTAATAATGCTAAGTATATGCAAGAATTATCTCTTTTGCAATTTTTTTATCATTCCTTTCGCTATTTGCACATAGCGTTCTATTAAGCCGTTGCCTTGTGGATGGTTTGGACTACTCGTAGCATGGTTTATCGACCAATCACTCGAGTACTTCTTAAACTCTGCCGCAGAAAATTGTGGACCATTATCCGTCTCTAGCTTTGCTGGTATTCCATGCGTGGAAAAACATATTTTCAATATTTCTATAACTTCCTTTGCCGTACTCATTTTTAATTCCTTAAACTCAAAATAACCTGAGTAGCTGTCGACTACGAGTATGTAATCTTTATCAATACAATGAAATAGATCGGCTCCCACTACTTCAAATGGAAGACTTGGAATTTTCTTGTTAATAACTGGTTCTTTCACCTTTGATCTCTGCATCGACTGACAAATTGAACATGTTTCCACATATGAAATTATATCTGTAGACATTCCTCTCCAATACAGAATTTCCCTGGCACGACTTAGACACTTTTGTTTTTCAAAATGCCATCGATGTATGTTATACAACATTTTCGGTATTTGTGCCTTTGGTACTACCAGCTTCATTCCTTTCAACACTAAACCCTTGTAATATGATATTTCCTCTCTGAAATTCCAATTTCGGTTTTACCCATTCATGTATCTCAGCTTGATTGTTCGGCCAACCTGACATTCATGACCTTCTACCATTTCACGTTTCGCATCCTTTAAGCAATCAATTGCAACATATACTTGCAGCTCTTCTTCCTCTTCCGACTCATTATTTACACAGTCTCTACTTAGGATATCTGCTATGTGTTGACTAGTCCCTTTCACATACACTACCGTTGGCGAATATTGTTTTATGTCAAACATAATACGTTGTAGTCTAAATGGTGCTGACTGTAATCGTTTTTTATATATATACTCAATTGGCTTGTGATCACTTTCTATTCTTAACTTCTTTCCGTAGACATACTCATGAAACTTCCCACATGCCCATCTTATTGCTGCTGCTTCCAACTCTATTGGTGGATAGGGCTGTCCATTTTGAAGTAATGCTGCTCCAAACCCGTTCATGCTCGCGTCTACTTGAATAGTTACCTCCTCAATATAGGAGTACTTGAAAATGCTAACTTTAACTCGTCAAATGCTTTTTCCTGCTCCTTTGTCCAATTCCATTCTGCTTTATTTATGATAAGATTTCTTAGTGGTTTTGTATCGCTGACAAATTCGGTACAAATTTTGATAAATACGTTGCCATTCCTAATAGTCTTTGTAATTCTTTGACGTTTAGTGGTCTCTTAAGATTTTTAAACGCAGCTGTTTTGTTAGGATCAGCTGATAAACCACTCCCACTCAACACATGCCCCAAGAATTTGACTTCACTTGGTCCAATTATACATTTGTCTTTGTTCAATTTTAATCCAGCTTCTTCTACTTTTTTTAGTATTTTATTTGTGATGATTTCTAGTTGTTTACTATTCTCAGCATGAATAAGAATATCATCTACATTTTCAAGATCGCCTAAAATCTGATTCATCAGATTTTGAAATACCTCAGGAGCCGATGACAGTCCAAACGGTAATCTCTTGTATGAATACCTGCCCCATGGTGTCCCCATTGTCAAGTATTTTTCTGTACGACTTGATATCCTTATCTACCAGAATCCTTTTTTACAGTCTAGTATTGTGAACAACTTGGCTTTCTTCATTCTGGTTACCATTTCTTCGATTGTCTTTAACGGATGGTATCTTCTCACGATGTTGTTGTTCACATCAGTAGGGTCCAGACATACCAGCAGTCTACCTTCTTTCCTCTCCACTACCATTGGTGATACGACTGGTGCTACTTCATGAACTTTTGCTAACACTCCCATTTTCACCATCTTTTCAATTTCAGCTTTGACCTGGTCCTTAATCGCTAACGGAACTTTTCGAACTGGCTTGATTTCGAACTTTGGATGTTCCACCAAATCTATATCATATTCGTAATTCTTCACGCAGCCTAACCCGTCAAAAATATTATTATTCATTCTTAATTCCTCTACTCGTATAATTAGCTTTTCTCGTTCACATGCCTCTTACCCTAATATTGGTGTGACATTTGCTTTGACTACTTTAAATATTAATTTTGTCATTTTGTTTCTCACTTGACAATCGACTTCAACCTCGCCTACTACATCTATGTTATTGTTTCCAAACCCTATTATTCATCGGGTGTTTGTCTTGCAAATTCTGATTCCTAGCTTGTCGACCATATGTTTAGGTAGTACGTTGCACTGTGCACCCATATCCAACTTTGCTTTAACCTTCACTTGATTTATTCGGATTTCTTCGACCCAATTCCTATCATCATCCACTGTGTTTATACTGTCTATAAACAGATCACTGAGTTCACTGTCAATTCTTTCCATTTCACTTTCCGTTTCAATTTCGGCTACTTTATTTACAGTACACATTTTTGCAAAGTGTCCGCGATATTTGCACTTGTTGCACTTTCGTCCAAATGCTTGATAACTACGTTTGCTATGTTTGGTTCCGCACCTTTTACAATCGAACGTTTCATCACTTTTCACTGTATTGTAGCGGCTCACGCATTGCAATCAACAAATTAATTATTTGTTTATATAAATTGCAATACATTCACCACCACAGACACATAGGGTTTACGCATAAGATATCTCTTTGCGTAACGTATTTTCTTTCGCCATCTAACGAGATGACATGTACACAAAATATAATCGAACACTAAATTATATTTTGTGACATTTGCCCCATCTCGTTAACATTATTTTCCTCAATCTAAACTTGAGTGATATTTCTCTGTGACTCCATCTCGTTATTAATAGAACAACGAAGTTTGGTATGCGATTCTTCTCGTATGTCAACACAAAACATTAAAACAAAAATAAATTTTCTACATGAACCTAGCTGCACGTTGGGTACCAACTTAACGAGAAGAAAACAATCACAAAAAGAGGAACAATTATTATTTTGTAGCATTCGATACGGTCGAGTTTTATTTTACGCGGTAATACAGATTTATATATTAAAATTAGCATCTGGTGATTGAGTAATTTGAAGAAAATGTAAAGTAAAAATTTCTCATGTTATACAAATAAATAAATAGTTATTTGGTGATTAAAGTGAGTGAGTCTTTATTATCAATTCCTCGTGTTGGCGTCATTTCATGCGCAAAAAGTACAATATTTGGTGACCTTCGACGCCCGTTTTTACGGGACATACATTTTTTTATATACTACTGTTGAAATTTATATAAAACTTGGTGCGGTGTGGGATCTGTAAACCCGTGCCAAGTACAAGAATTGTGAAAATAAAAAAAAACAACACGCGCCTACACGAGAGCACGCCAACATTGGCGTAACAATTAAAGGGACACAACACACAAGGATTGATTTTTTTTGAAGCATTGAAATTGTGGATGTCTGGTACAAAAAGCGTACCAGGCAAGTGGGTATGTTTTTTTGTTTCATTAATCCCATAAATAAAATACACAAATCAATTTTGATTTTGAAAAATTATCCACAAATCTAATTATTTTTCTTTCTTGTGTTTCGTGCTTGTGAATTTAATTTTCGGTCGGCGAGCGGACTATTGGTGAGACATCACGGTGCTAAGTGCATGCAGAATGTGCACAGGGTGATTAAAAAAAAACAAAAAAACAAAATTAACACAGAGTTACACACCCATTCGCAGACGACTGTATGTAAGGGTGATTCACACAAGCAGAAAAGGAAATAACAAGCTGACATACAACATTTTATTTCAATTTATCGCAACGAAAAAAAAAACAAAATATCAACATTACATTTACAACAATCGGAATACATCGGCAGGAAAAATAACTTATCAACAAGATTGGAACGGACGAAGAAAAATAGTGCACCTACACATACAGTGCGACTAATTTAACAAACATCATCAAGCAACGTGAACATAATACACGCGTACACGTGTAAAAAGACAACACTAACGTCAACAGCAGCAGCAACAACAACAAGAGAAAGCTAAGTGTTTTTTTTTTTTTTTTTTTTTGTGTTGGTTCAACATATTCATATATACATATTTGATAAAAATTTTGTTTTTTGAAATATTTTAAATTTTTTTTGATACTATTTCATTTCTATTTCAAACTTAAATTCAAAAATTTTTTTGTATCAATTTGTTTTCAAAAACTCATTTAATGTAAACTAATCTCCAATTTGTTCGGATAAATTTCACATTGAAAATTTTTTTTTTTGCTCTCGAGATTGTTTTGTTTTCGTTAACGGTTAAATTTTCACACATACAGTGGAATTTCTGCTAGTTACGTATCATCTTATTAAGTCATATATTTTTTATCAATTTGAACACAACACCAACACACCCACATCACAACAACAACCCGGAATGTCACAAATAAATCAAAGGCAATCCCGTCCCACTGTGCGCGGTGACCTGGTCCCATCGACCAGCCAGAATTCTGGCTCGTTCGAAAACCGATTGGCTCGGCTTGAACAAAAACTAGATAATTTATTTCGTGATAAATCAAGGGGACAGCGAGAATCATCTCGCTCACGGTCCAGATCCCGCAACTCCGCCAGTTACTCGCGCCGACACGGCAGATGCTGGTACCATACCCAGTTCGGTCCAGCCGCGAAAAAATGTGTACCGCCATGCAATTTCAATACGTCACAACCATCGACGTCACAAATCAATAAAATTGATGGCAACAATGGCGATTCAAAAAACTAATACAACACAGGGGCGGGTACCCAATAACAAGTAATCCACACTCAGCTCGGTTATTCGCATTCGACCGAATAAACCGAATTACCTACTTAGTCGACACTGGCGCTGACCTTTCGGTTATTCCAGTTTATCAGTATAAGAGTGAATTCAATATACTAAAACGCAATTTTAATCTAGTTCTGTCGGCCGCCAATGGCACTAACATCCATACTTACGGCACAAAGTTGCTTCAGTTGGATTTGGGACTAAAACGAACCTTCACGCATGCTTTCATTTTAGCTGCTGTGAATCGTCCTATCATTGGCGCCGATTTCTTGTGTAAATTTGGACTTTTGGTAGATTTAAAGAATAAACGGCTGATTGATTCAGCGACAAAGCTGTCAATCAATGCCAACATGGTTCACGTCGACACACCGACTCCGATCCATTATTCTATCACCAACGGCTATGGCACTCTGCTTAAAAAGTTTCCTCAACTTACAGCAGAGCCAAATTATAAATTGCCAGTCCGACACAATGTGGTCCATCACATTGTTACAGCAGGACATCTGCCTGTATCAAGACCAAGAAGACTAGATCAAGTCCGCCATAAAGCCGCATTTACGGAATTTCAGCATATGGTGGAATTAGGGATTTGCAGGCCGTCTGCATCTCCTGTCGCTTGTCCATTACACATGGTTAAGAAAAAAGATTTCGATTGGAGACCATGTGGGGATTATAGACAGTTAAACACTGTGACTATACCGGATCGTTATCCGATTCCCCACATTCAAAATTTCTCTATGCACTTGCATGGATGTAAAATTTTTTCGAAAATCGATCTCGTCAAAGCTTATCATTTGATTCCCGTTTCACCTGAAGATGTTTTTAAAACGGCAATAACAACTCCTTTTGGCCTGTTCGAATTTACTCGAATGCCGTTTGGATTACGTAATGCCGCTCAAACGTTTCAGCGATTTATGAACGAAGTTGTTCGAAACTTAGACTTTGTTTTCGTCTACATTGACGATATTCTTGTGGCATCGCAAAGTGAGGAACAGCACAAACTCCACCTGGAACAACTCTTCCAAAGGTTAACTGAGTTTGATGTTCACATCAATAGTTCAAAATGCGTCTTTGGCACATCCACTCTTGATTTCCTCAGCCACAAAATAACCCCTAATGGTATTCTGCCGTCTGAAGAACGAATTAATCCCATTAGGGAATTTCCAGTTCCAAGCTCAATTAAGCACATTCAGCGGTTCATCGGTATGGTAAATTACTATCACCGATTCATACCAAAACTTGCTGAAATACTCGCACCAGTTCACAGCCATTTGGTCTTACTTCTACGTAAACCCAAAACACCAAAGAATTTTTCTTGGACTGACGAATGTCAACAGGCATTTACGTCACTTAAGGCTGAACTTGCGAAAATAACACTGCTTGCACATCCACTGAGCGATTCAAAGCTTAGTTTAACTACTGACGCATCTAACACTGCCGTTGGGGCAGTGCTGCAACAGTATAACAATGAGTGTTGGGAGCCATTGGGATTTTTCTCAAGGAAACTTTCAGATGCTGAAAAGAAATATTCCGCATTTGATCGGGAATTACTCGCAATATATCTGGCAGTTAAACACTTCAGATATTTTGTCGAGGGTCGGGACTTCACCATTTTTACCGACCATAAACCTCTGACTAGAGCAATTCAGTCTAAAACTGAACGTAATCCTAGGCAAGCTCGCCACTTGGATTATATTAGTCAATTTACCACGGACATTCAGCATGTTCACGGACATGACAATGTTGTTGCAGATACACTCTCTCGCACAACAGACAATGAAACGGCCGCAGTCGAGACACAATTCGACTTAAACAAAATCGCAATTGCTCAAAAAGCTGACCTAGAACTTCAGAATTTATTTTCTGGTTCCGAATGTCACTCTGGTTCATCAATGAAACTGGCGCTTTTCCAATTGCCTGGCCTCGACATCATCTGCGAAACATCAACTGGGTACAATCGCCCATTCATCGTACAATCACTGCGTCGAACCATCTTCGATACTTTACATAACATTTCGCATCCTGGTGTCCGTGCTACTCGTAAATTGATTACTGCTCGATATTTTTGGCCTAGTATGAACAAGGACGTAAGCCATTGGGCTCAGTCATGTTTATCCTGCCAACGTTCCAAAGTCCAACGGCATACCAAATCATCACATGGACAATTCCAAATAGTTTGCGATCTCCTAAGAAAATGTGGTCATTGATAAATGAAGTCTTGCAAAATCGTAATGCGAAATTTGAAGAACCAATCAATTTAAATATGGATGGTAAATTGATCACAAATCAAAGGGAAGTTGCAAATAATTTCAACAAATATTTCAATGATATTGGTGTGTTTTCCTGTAATACTAGCCCTAATATTTTAGTGAATCGTAATGTAAATAGCATGCTGCGCAATTTTGAAGTTACGGACTACGAAGAAGTTAATTCAATCATATCTTGCTTAGATTCTTCCAGCTCAATGGGTTGGGACTCCATATCGGTAAAACTTATTAAGAAATTTAATTTTAAAATAACACCAATTTTATGTACTGGTATAAATGAAACAATCCTAACGAACAAGCTGCCCAATGAGTTGAAAATTGCTCGTATTACTCCGATATTTAAATCAGGGTCTAAGCAAGACATTAATAATTACAGACCGATATCCGTTCTTCCAACATTTTCAAAAATTTTTGAAAAGATTATCCATAAAAGGTTACAACTTTATTTAGACAACAATCAATTAATTAGTTCTAATCAATTTGGCTTTCAAAGAAATAGCAGTACGCTTTCTGCTATTTTAAACTTATTAGAAAATATTTACAATAACCTTGAAGCTAGGAAATTTACGTCTTGCATTTTCATTGACTTAGCCAAAGCTTTTGACTGCATAGATCATAACATTTTATTAAATTAATTAAGTAGCCTTGGCGTGATTGATAGCGCTCTTTCGCTTCTTGAAGATTACTTACTTAATCGTAAACATTATGTTCAAATGGGAAAATATAAGTCCGAAGAACTATTTCTAAAGTGTGGAGTACCTCAAGGCTCTATCTTAGGTCCATTATTATTTAATATCTACATCAATGATGTTTTCTTGCTCAATTTATCTGGCAAACTTCAACTTTTTGCGGATGATGCGGTAATTACATATGATGCTTTGAGTAGAGAAGACCTACAATTACAGATGGAAACCGATTTAAAAATCTTAAATAGCTTTTTTCTCGCTAATAAGCTTCGCCTTAATAAATCTAAAACTAAATTCATAATCTTCTCTGTAAAGAAAAAACTGTTTGACGATTTTAGGGAAATTTCTCTGGATTTGGAAAAAATCTCTAGAGTAGATAATATTTGTTACCTAGGACTGAATCTTTGCTATAACTTAAACTGGACGATTCACATAAACTCCATAAAGCAAAAGCTGGCGCCATACGTAGCTGTCTTTCGACGTATTGGAAAATATATTACAAACCAGCAAGTTGCAATGAACTGCTACTATTCATTTGTTCACTCCCGTTTACTTTATTTGATTCAAATTTGGGGATCAGCAGGTAGTACTAAAGTAAAAGAATTACAAATATACCAAAACCAAGCTTTAAAGGCAATCAAGAATATTGACATGAGAACACCTACCATTTTCCTTTATTCCAATCGACTGTTACCAATATCGCAGATGGTAGAATATGAATTTATCCTATTGGTTTATAAACTTAAGTATAATATGATTAAAAGTAATAATGTTTTAATTACTAATTATGAGATAACCAAACGCGCTAACAGATCTGCAGCTCATTTTCGTTTACCACAATATTTTTATAAAATATCTCAAAGTAGTTTTTTCTATCGGGGATTAAAATTGTTTAATGACCTTGAGGATAATTGGAAGTCTATGCCATTAGGTATCTTTAAAACAAATGTGAAAAATTTATTGCTTTCTGAGTTTGTTCAGCAATATAGAATGAACCATATTGTTTTTTGATTGATTGATGTTAATTACTAACTTTATTGTATTAGTTTAGTTGATGTATTTAATTTTTATATTATGTTATAATATCCGTTGAAATTTTTGTATTACAATATTACTATGTTGAAAAAAATTTATATCTGATTAATATTAATTATTAATATTTTCCAAAATAAAAATGTATGTTTTTCGGAAAATAAAAAACAAAAAGGAAGAAAATACCATCAGGTCGTTTTGAACATATCCATATAGATATAGTAGGACCACTTCCTCCATCGATTCACTCGCTGGCCCGAAGCCTATTGCATGACTAATATGTCAGCTGCAACCATTGCCTTGACTTTTGTCAATAATTACGTTTCACGATTCGGCGTGCCCCTTAATATCACTTCTGATCAAGGAACGCAGTTTGAGTCAAAGCTTTTTACCGAGTTAACAAAACTCCTTGGCTCACATCGTATTCGTACAACGGCTTATCACCCTCAAGCCAATGGCATGGTCGAACGTTTTCACCGGCAACTCAAAGCCGCGTTAATGGCCAGAGAGAACACAATCAATTGGTCTTCGGAAATACCCATCGTACTACTGGGAATTCGAGCAACAGTGAAAGAAGATCTGAAGTGCTCACCAGCTGAAATGGTTTATGGACAAACCATCAAGCTACCCGGTGAGTTCTTCGTTGAAAATCCTCTCTCACCTTTACCAACTAGCGACACAGTCATCGATCAACTCCGTGACACAATGCAAAACCTTGTCCCAAAATCAACTCGGCAAGCCAAACAAGATGACGTTTTTGTTCCCAAGTCACTTGCCAACTGTGATTTTGTGTTCGTAAGAACGGACAAGGTTCGCACAGGCTTATCTCCTCCTTATGAAGGGCCGTTTAAAGTTATTCGACGCCTTCGGAAGCAATTCACCGTGTCAATTAATGGAAAAAAACCAAACAATTTCAATTGACCGGCTCAAACCGGCTTACGGCATACTATGTTCCACTGATGCGAAATCAGTTTCTCGACAACATAAATCAGTTCGTTTTCAGCCTAACACTGAACTTCCTTAAGGAGGGGAATTCACTTGCGGGGGAGTCCTGTAGCGGCTCACGCATTGCAATCAACAAATTAATTATTTGTTTATATAAATTGCAATACATTCACCACCACAGACACATAGGGTTTACGCATAAGATATCTCTTTGCGTAACGTATTTTCTTTCGCCATCTAACGAGATGACATGTACACAAAATATAATCGAACACTAAATTATATTTTGTGACATTTGCCCCATCTCGTTAACATTATTTTCCTCAATCTAAACTTGAGTGATATTTCTCTGTGACTCCATCTCGTTATTAATAGAACAACGAAGTTTGGTATGCGATTCTTCTCGTATGTCAACACAAAACATTAAAACAAAAATAAATTTTCTACATGAACCTAGCTGCACGTTGGGTACCAACTTAACGAGAAGAAAACAATCACAAAAAGAGGAACAATTATTATTTTGTAGCATTCGATACGGTCGAGTTTTATTTTACGCGGTAATACAGATTTATATATTAAAATTAGCATCTGGTGATTGAGTAATTTGAAGAAAATGTAAAGTAAAAATTTCTCATGTTATACAAATAAATAAATAGTTATTTGGTGATTAAAGTGAGTGAGTCTTTATTATCAATTCCTCGTGTTGGCGTCATTTCATGCGCAAAAAGTACAATTATCTTCAGGTTTTTTTATTTTTTACCGATTTTCTCAGTGAAATTGCACCCATCGTTTGTGATTGTTTGCGTTGTAACTCTGTTAGCTGTATTGCTGTCATTTCACTTGTCTTGCACTTTTTAATTGCGATCTCCAAGGTCGGTTCTGTTTCTGACAACAACTTTTCACATACTGCTTCACTACGTATTCCTATTATGATTTTGTCTCTCAACAAGCTATCAGACAATTCACCGAATTCACATTTTTTGCACTGATTTTTTATTTTTGTGTAATACTGATCAAAATTTTCACTTTCCATTTCCATACATTTTGTTAAACACATACCTTTCTAATGTTATCGACGATTTCGGTGCAAAATGTTCCTCAAATTTCGATTTGATTATCTCCAACTTTTCCGTATCCTCGTTCTTCAGGTTGAATGAATTGTACACGTCCAGTGCATTCGGTCCTAGTGATGCCATAAATGTTGCTATTTGGATTTGTTCAGTTTTCTTATCCATTTGTGTTGCAACCTCAAACCATTTATATTGTTGGATCCAATTTTTCCATTTAATACCCATTTGATTAGTATTATCAATTTCAAGACATTTTGGTGGTCTTATAAAATTTGTTGATCCCTCTTGCACCATTTTTTATTTATCGCAAATCTTGTTTTTATCTTAAATTAACGCCTGGATATCACTAATTACTATTTACTTTTTATTTTTGTTTGTTTTAATTTCACATTAATTGTCTATTTTATCCGATATTTTCAGATTTTTTCGTTTTTTAATATTTTCTTTTACTTTTCTTCTGACACCATGTAATGTTAGTTGAAACACACTTGTTGATGGTGAAGTTAGAACTGATCGTCTTTATTGGTGGGTGTTTTGTTATGGACTATATAAAAGATTTATATTATTTATTGACGTTAGAATATATTTATTTATTTATTAATTCTTAAATATGGAGTAGGAATATCGAGCGACACGCTTGTTCTCTCGTATCTGCCGCCCTCTCCAATCAGAGTCCACATCACACTGGTATTGTACAGTGTGTACTCAGTGGTATCTACCACAACATCTTCCTTGTCTTTTAAAAGAAACATACTTAAGATATTTTAAAATTATACAATTCAAAGCAATCAACTCAAAAGCACAACTTTATAATTAAATATAGAAACAAAAGTAAAAGTTAAAATTAAAAGACAAATCGGACCCATCTATCTATCCTTCCATACAATAATCTTTGAACTTTTCGGGCATCCTACTAATTCTCCTCGGACGAGTATGTTCCTGTGTAGAAATTGAAGTCATTTCAGTAGTAGTTGGTAAAAATGCATCAGGGGCATGAGACGATACTGGAATCTGTGATGTAACATTCTGTCTTAAAACATTATCGGTGTTTAGATCGATAGTACCGCTAGTTTCTTCATCGTAGATATCCTCTGTCGTCTTTATAGTAATTGCATCATCAGAAAGACGAGGCTTTATATGAATCAAATCTCGTTGATAAGATGAATCATCAACATTAACCGCATATGATCTATCCGTGATTCTATTTTCTATGGTCCCTTTTGTCCATAGTTTATTATTAACGGGATTTAATTGAACAAATACTGGTTGTCCAATAGTCAATGGTGGAAGAGATTTCGTTTTTTGGTCATAATAGTATTTGGCCCGACGTCGATTCTCTTCCAGTTTCTCCGCAACATTTTTAATTATTTTGGGTTTAAAATTCGATGTTATTGAAGGTATTCCTGTTCGCGTTCTTCTTGACAGCATTCTCTGAGCTGGGCTCGAATTTGTTTTGTTAGGAATATTCCGTCAATGTAACAAAGAATACCAGATATCTTCGCCACTTTCTTCACTTTTTTGTATTAGGCGTTTGGCTATTTTTACAGTTGATTCACCTTTACCATTGCTTTGATGATAATGTGGTGAAGAAACAACATGGGTAAATTTCCACTGCGAAGCAAAATATGCGAACTCTTTACTAACAAAGTTTGTTCCATTATCTGTTAAGACTCTTTGAGGTATTCCATAGCGGCTGAAATGGCGTTTGCATACGTTAACAACTGAATTGGAAGTCATATCATTTAATATATCCAACTCAATATAATCCGAGTAGTGGCATACAGTTACTAAAAATTTTGTTTGTTTTCCTTTATAATGAGTGAAAAATACATCCATCGATATGCGACAGCATCGGTGGTTTTGCAAGAGAACTTGCATATTTTGCACAAATATCACATTTTTTTACCATTTCCCGAATCTCAGAACTCATACCTGGCCAGAAAACATTCTCCCTTGCGAGCCGAAGAGTTGACTCAACACCATTATGACTCACATGTACGTTTGTATGTATCAATTTTGTTAATTCGCATGGAATTAAAATTCTATTCTCCATAAATATCAATCCGTTTTGTGTTGAAAGGTCATTGAGTTACCTGTCTAATATTCTCTATTCTTGTACTGGATTAACATTCTCAATTAGATGTATAAATTTTTTTTCACGAGTTATTATATCATTATCATCATTTTCTACTGGCATTCTTGATAGTGTATCTGCAACAATATTGTTTTTTCCTTCTATAAACTCCAATTTTAAAGAATAACGTTGCAAGATCATTAACATTAACTGAAGTCGCTTCGGTGCTTTAAGCAATGGCTTTTGAAAAATATTGATCAAAGGCTTGTGATCAGTTTTAACGGTACACATATGACCAACGATCATCTGGTCGAACCTGATGCATGAAAACACAATCGCGAGCAACTCTTTCTCTATCTGAGCATAATTGCGCTCTGTAGCCGTCAATGTTCTGGAAGCATATGCGATAATATCGTCTTGTTGAAATAATGCAGCGCCCAAGTCAGAGCTACTCGAATCACACTCTATTGTAATTGGCTTAGTACAGTCAAAATACTTCAAGGTTTTAACATTCCCAACTAGGAACTTTAATTTTTTGAACTCATCCTCCTGAGTTTTTGTCCAAATCCAAGGAGTATCTTCCAACAACAGTTTTCGTAATGGAGTACAATGTGTGCTTAAATCTTTTATGTATCTCGCTAGATAATTGATCATGCCCATAAATCGTTGAAGATCGTTTTTATTTTCTGGAGATTTCATATTTTGAATAGCACTGATTTTTGATGTATCTGCTTTAAGACCTTCATTTGATAGAATATGACCAAAGAATTTTACAGATGACTGGCATAACTTCAATTTTGATTTATTTAATTTACAATTATACTGTCGAAGTCGAATCATTAAACTTTCTAAATTTTTATTATGGTCAATAAACGCCTCCTCTTTATTATCACCGCTTCCGTAAATCGAAAGATCATCTGCTAACACATCTACACCTTTAAGAACATGTGTCATTTCGTACATCTTCATCTGGAAAATTTCAGGCGCTGAACAAATGCCAAAAGGTAAGCGTTTCCAGACGTAGCGTCCAAATGGCGTCCAAAAGCATGTCAATTCACTGCTGGATTTTGTTAATTTTACTTGCCAGAAACCCCTTGTGCGTCACACGTTGAGAAAACTTGAGCCTTCCCCAGTTCTGGTAAAATTTCACCAACTGTAGTAAATTGACAATTTGGTCTCTTTAGAGCTTTATTGAGAGGAATTGGATCTAAGCATATTCGAAATGAATTCGGTTTTTTAACAATCAAAACATTACTAACCCAATCCGTATGTTTCGTTATCTTTTCGATAATTCCGTCTTGAACTAATTTTTTGAGTTCAACTTTCAACTTATCCCTATAAATCACTAGAATACGACGCGCTCTTTGTATAACTGGTTTGACATCTTTATCTATCTCCAGCTCAACTTCTCCTGGAAGGAGACCATAGTCCCCAAATACATCGTTATATTTTTCGATAATTCGCTCAGCATCTATTTTGTCAAATTCAGGACTGGCATCCGTTTTCCTAACTGTTTCAATAACTTGCAGATGATTATATACGAAATTCCTTGGATAACTTTTAACTTCGTCACTGTACTTAACTAATTTTAATGCAGAGCATGCGTTTGATGACAATAATAGACCATGATTTCTGTTGACAACTTAAAACAAAAGAGTATACCGCTGTTTATTAATTTCACACGGGATCTTAACTTCTCCAATAGTTTTAATGGAATTCCCGTTGAAATCTATCAGTTCATATTTCGATTTGGAGACTACTGGATTTTTCTGGCCCATTAATGCTTTATACATACTATAACCTACTAAACACGAATTTGCGCCCGTGTCCAACATACACTCGACCTGTTTCCATACATTTCCAAATTTAAATTTCAACGTTGCAATTACATTAACCTTGGAAGAAACCGTTGATTTTCCGTCAATTTTAGCAATCAATAAACTTTTTTGATTATCATTATCATCTTCACTGGAAACTTCATCACTGCCGTTCGGGTTGTTGTTACAGATCTCGTTAACTCGATTCGTTTTCCGTTTATTGGTGCTACTATTATTCTTGAAACATGCCACTTCTAAATGATTTTTCTTTTTACATATTGAACAAGTTTTTCCTAAAGCGGGGCTTGTCCCTTTTTCAAAAACATGCCACGCAGCGCAAAACTTACATTTTCGTTTGACACTTTCCGCTGATTTATTGGTAATCTTGTTTACCGGGTTGGCTACGTTTATGGTTACTCCGTTGTATACGTGTTGTTATTAGGTCGCTTTATACTCCAAAAACTTTGATTAAAATTGAAACGCACAGAATTCAATTGTATTGTGGCCGCGCAATTCACAGTTTTTATATGCGGCACCATGTATATTTGGGTAGTACATATATGTATATCGTGAACAATGATTTTTAAGATAAATTTCACCACCCCGCTATCACTGTTTATTACGCTAATTCACTATAACGCCACGAGAATATTGCGTATTTAAAATTCGCGGAAAATATATTACGCGCCACGGAAACTATTTTATTTTGTTTAATTAATTTTATTAAATTTAAATTTATGAGCGATGTGTCACTTGCGAGTCGTAGAATAGAAGTGATGTGCTTTTACAAATTGTATGTGTCTTTGGTTGAGACAGTATGGAGCGAAACAAATCAAATCAAAATGTATGCGTACTGAAATAAATGAAACTCAGCTAAAAATATGATTTGCTGAATGGTTGCACAAAACGACAATAGATGGTAATGCAACCGTTCAGGTGTTGTACTAAAGTGTCCAAGATATTTAATACAAAGTAGTGATTTATCAGTACTAATTGCTGGGTTCCATTTAACGTGGCAAAGTACACACAAGTACTTCTGACTGCACGCAGCTGCTACTCTTGCTAAATTTTATGAGTAGTTTGCTTTTTGAATTTATGGCGACTTCGTTACAAGAATATTTAGTACTAATTGGTAAGAAATGGCTGATCAGTTATCAAATTAATAATTAATTTTCCAACTTTCCATGTTGCATGTAAATTTTTTTTAATTAATTTTTATTTTCACAATTAATTTTCTGCGTTCCATTAACCATCTACTCCCAAGTACTTATTTGTACTTTGCCACGTCAAATGGAACCCAGCAAATATATATGTGGGATATTAAGTGCGGACTTTAACCATAGAGTAAGTTCAAAATCCACTCTATAGTTGTCACTACTATTGAAAAGGCTGTTCAATTACAATTATATTTTATAATCGAAATGAGTTGCATTTCGAATAATTGTAGGGATAAACGAATGTAATAATTCATTGCATACGTGAATCACTACACGTTCGTTTCACCACTCTTCATATTTGATAACCTATCTTGGGTCACTTCGGCAATTTTGCAAACATCCATCGCTTTGGTTAAGGTTAAGTCTGGAATTTCCATTAATTTCTTCTTTAGAAGTGTATCTTTGATACCCACTACTATTCGATCTCGTAGCAGTTCATTCGAAATATCATCATTACCATAATTACACAACTTCACTAATTTTTTTAATCTTATCAAATAAAAATCGAAAGATTCATCAATGTATTGGTTACATGTGTTAAACATTTACCTGTCGTATATGACGTTGGATTTAGCTACCACACAATCACGAATTTTTTTTATAGCTTTTTCTTCGGATTCTTTATCTTCATCTGTCAAACCGAAATCCATGTACCTTATTTTGGCTGTGGTACCTATCGCCGATAGCATCAAGCTCGTTTTTTGTAAATTTTTTGATTTTTCCCACAAATTCATAACTGTAGCATTGCAATAATCTTTCCAATTATTTTTGAAAATTTCCAAATTTTCCCTTACGTCACCGGTATCTACATTCAACGGTGCTGGCCAAGGAACATTCACTGGATTTCCGACAACATTTCCAGTTGCTACATTTTCATTGAGTTTTTTAATTTGTTTCCTCCAATCTATTATTAAGAAGCTCTATTGTTTTAGATTGTGATTGTAAAAATTCTAACAATGCTTTATCCATTATGATTTTATGATGAATAATGTTATTATATAAACTGAATGTTCACAACACTTTTGAGGTTAAACAGGATAAACCACGTTCACAACAAATTACTAAACAGTATTTTCGATGAAAATATTTATTCATTCGACCACATCTGACACCATGTTTTGTTATGGACTATATAAAAGATTTATATTATTTATTGACGTTATAATATATTTATTAATTCTTAAATATGAAGTAGGAATATCGAGCGTCACGCTTGTTCTCTCGTATCTGCCGCCCTCTCCAATCAGAGTCCACATCACACTGGTATTGTACAGTGTGTACTCAGTGGTATCTACCACAACAGTGGGTAATGCTCATATGATTACAATATTACGTTACACCTGGGTATCGTATCGTTGAAAGTTTTTAATTACATTTAATTGTATTAATTAAAAACTTCTTCAAATTCTGGAATTAATTGCAGGAAAAATTGGCAAAATTATTGTTAGAAGTTTTGCAGATATCTGTGTTTTTGTTTAATTCGACAGAATATTTCTAAACGAGCTTAATTTGATGGCACCAACTTTCATTAAATTTGGGAATAATTGATACTTGTAAGGTTATGCTCAATCTGCAATTTGATTTGCATAAAGAAATCTTCGCAATTAATTGAACTGTTGTTATAGATTACTGGCCAAATATAGGACTTTTTCGGTGAAAATGAAGATGAGATTTGTATACAGTAGATCTTCTAGCATCGCCTGACAAAGTTGCTGAAAGTTGACCGGGCAGCAAATTTCCTTCCTAATGATTGCGGTCTTAGTTTCAATTGAGCTTCCAAGTTTTTACAAGCGAAACTAACTACACTACGGAATTTTAATCAAGACATTTAACGAACAAACCAATCTCTCATTGAAGGAGCTATTTTTGTGTCTCTCGCCAGGGTCGCCAACTATTTCAAAACGATTTGTTTAGTCAGAGGCGGAACTAATTTCATTCGTTAATTTTACAATGTTTTGAAAACGATCAAAGGACTTGCAGGACACGATTTTCCAAGCTTTGGATTCCATTAGCTAAATCATGAACAGCAGTTCGAAAAAGCACTTCTATAGGCGATGATTATTCTTTTTTTAGATTACTCGAAAACCACCCCACACACTCTTTTTATTTTTCACGTCCTCTTTCTTCAAGGTTTTTTATTCAATATGAAACAGTGAAGTTGAAAGGCAAAGCCGTACACTTCACAGTTTCATAGATTTTTGTCGTGTTAGGTAATCCACCGCGGCTTTCAACTCCTGCTAGCTCAGGAGGATGGCGTGGGGTTTTGTGGAACCTAACACAACCTTGCATTAGCCGCATGGTTGGGGAGGGGCAATTGGTCACAAAATGGACCGAAAACGATGGGACTCAAATTACAAAAAAAAAGACATGCGGACCTACATCACAGTAGGAAAAACCCAGAGACACAGAAGGAGCACTAACGAGGGGTAACTAGTGGGCCTAGCCCATGGTCGTATTTATTAATTTTATGATTTTTAATTTCCACATACCTGGTGTTTACGTCTTTCTGTTTCTTCTGACGCTCGGATACAAGCACCAACTGTTCTCGCTTGAGGGACAATTTCACGATACACTTCCCAAGAATAGAAAACATATATTCTCCCACTTCCGTCTTTTTCATAAATATATTATTTTTTTGTAGTTGGTACTATAATTATGAAATAATGCCATCTATTAAACAAGACTCAAACTAATCATTTAAAATTAGAACAAAAGTTTCGTTATTTTTTATATAATGTTTCTAAAACTCTTACAGTTCGGTCATCCTGCAAGTCGATCGACCCCGATCTGGTCTATTAAATTATACTGAATTCACACCAAAACTTTTGTTTTACAAAATTTAGGTTTAAACTTTAACTTATACTACTTATAATTACAAAATTGTTTTATTATTTTTTATTTTTTTTTTATTTTTTTTTTTATTTGTTTCGACTCGGCAAATTTCAAAACTTTAAATAGTTGTCACGTTGGTTTCAATTGAAAAATGAAATATTAATACATGTACGTTAAACTATACAAGATTATCAAAATCGATCTGAACTGATCAAGCAACATCAATATACGGTCTAATTTTTGTAACTTCAAAAACTCTCTTAAAAGGCCTGTCGGTGATCTGAAAACCACTGAGGTCTTCGACAACATATCTATCATTATCAAGAACAACTGAAATTCTATATGGTCCTTTAAACTGAGGTATCAATTTTTTGTTTACATTAGGAGTAGTATATAAGTTCTAGCCTACCATACCTTATAAGTTCTAGCCGGTTTTCGCTAATTGTTATAATATTCTTCATTATAATTTTGAATTTTCTCTATGTGTTCGGATGCCTCTTTTCTACGATCTGGCAATGATAAATAATCTGAACCGAGTTCAATTGAATCCAGGTACTCCGTCATTTTATCACTAACCGGACCCCTCTGATTCAATCCGTAAAGCAACATACTGGGCGTTTCTTTCGTTGAACTACTAATGGTATTGTTAAAAGCGAATTCAACTTGATCCAACACATTGTCCCAATCAACCTTTCGTTCTTTATCTACCAATTTAGATAACATTGGAGTCAATGATCTATGTACTCGCTCGACTTGACCGTTAGCACGAGGTGTTGCCGTTGCTACCAGAATGTGCTGACTACAATTTTCTTGCATAAAGAACTTGAAATCATTTAAAGTAAAATTACTTCCCCGATCACTGATTAACCTTTTTGAACGACTATAAAAGCGGAAATAATTACCTAAACTCTTAATAGTATCTTTCGTATTAGTGGTTCTCGTTGGATAAAGGCGGACAAACTTAGTGAACGCATCTATTACTGATAAAATATATTTATTTTTCAGCTTGGTCGCATTTAAAGGTCCGTAAAAATCTACATGAATGGTGTGAAATGGTTCGCATCCCTTAGGGATGTAGTGAAGGTATCCTTCTTTTCTTTCACTTGGAACCGAATACGTAATACACTTAAGACAATTTCCTATGTAGTTTTTAACCTTTTCTCTCATACGTGGAAACCAGTAATTTCGTGAAATAAACTCAATTGATTTGTCCAATCCAACATGACCTAACTTATCATGTGCATTACGGATAATTTGACTCTCTAAAACTTCCGGTATATAAAATCTAATTTGCGACTTTGAGATTTTTCTATGAACTAATCCATCACGAAGTTCATAGAATGGACTCTCCTTTACTTCTAACTCCAAACGCAAAGTTTCGAGTTTTGGATCTTTATATTGCAAGATCGCCATAGTCTGTTCAACAGGGTTTTCCTCTACCACTAATAGAGACTCAGATCTGCTTAGAGCATCTACGTGTTGCATACGAGCGCTACCTCTATGCTCTACTGAGTAGTCGAATTCTTGTAGCTCTAATGCCCAACGAGCAATCCTAGGGTTGATTATTTTTTTATTTAGCGTAAGAGTCAATGCATTGCAGTCGGTAATCACCTTGAAGGGACGTCCATATAAATAAATCCTAAATCTACGTAATGAGGACACTATTGCCAGACACTCAAGTTCATAGAAATGATATTTGGTTTCTTGAGGAGTTGTTCTTTTTGAAAAGTAACTTATTGAATGAAATTTCTGGTCGGACTTCTTTTGCATCAGTATTGAACCATATCCATCGGCACTGGCGTCGCAGTGTAATTGAGTTTCATCTTTCGGAGAAAAAATTGCTAAAATTGGTTCAGCTACCAGCCTAGCTTTCAAACAATTAAACGATTCTAATTGGCTCGGACCAAACTCAAATTTACTATCCTTTCTTATAAGGTCCTGTAATGGTTTAGCAATGTGGCAAAAGAATTTTACGAACTTCCTAAAATACGAACTCAGATCCAGAAATCGTTGCGTTTCTTTCATACTTTTTGGAGTCGGATAGTGATGAATTGCTTCCGTGTAGCCCAAAAAATTAATTTCTCTACTTAATATTTGACACTTATCTAACCTCAATTCTAGTAAATTATTTGAAAATAGAATAAGAACATCCCTCAAAATTTCACAATGCTCTTCAATAGCTTCTCTCCGTTGCAATTAGCAAATTATCTATATATACCACTATTTGATTTGACGAAATTAAATCCTGAAAAATTGTGGTTATGAAATTTTGAAATACTGGAGGGCCGTTTTTCAAACCAAAAGACATTCTGACATACTCGAACTGCCCTATAGGTGTCACGAAACTAGTATACTTAACACTTTCTTCAGCCATATTAACGTGATGGAAACCCGACTTTAAATCCAACGTTGTAAAATAGGTTTTACCGTGTAAATAACTTAAAAGATCCTCTATCACAGGTATAGGATAATTATCCCGAACGGTCACTTTATTTAACACGCGATAATCCACACATAATCGCTTTTCATGACCATTACGTTTATTTACTAACACAATTGGAGAACAATATGGAGAATCACTCCTTCTAATTACACCTTTTGCGACTAAATTCTGAAGAGTTTCAGAAAGGACATCAATCTCTGCAAAAGATAGTCGACGAGGCACCGTATAAAAATATTCATTTGAAGTCAATTCAATCTTTTGTTTCTGGCTCAAGCGGCTTACCGCTCTCGAAATAATTTTTTACAAAAATATCAAAAAATTTTATTTTAGTATCATAATCTACACTTGCATCAATTGGCAAAATCTCCACACAGTTTACATTTTCCTCATTAACTGAAATATTGAGAATTTCCTTTTCAAAATTATCTTCTACATTATTTAAATTTAATTGAACTTCAAGTTCGCCTATCTTAACTTTAGTATCGCATAGTTTTAAAAAATCCCGACCGATTATCATGTCATGCGACATAGTACCATCCGATACTACAAACAAATCTATGTTATACAAATTATCGTCACAAACTACATTTAAATTCACTTTGCCCAGAATATTTAATCGACTATGGTTGATTCCAGAATATTCACCACTTGATTCAGCAAGAAAATCAAAAGAATTATTCGGAACAATATTAGCTTTTATAATGCTTATAGGGCTTCCGGTATCAACCAACGGCGAAATATTTATACATCTATTGTTTTTAAAAAATAATTTTAAATTAACAAATATACCTGTAGATAACATCTCACAACTGCTCGATGGCGCATTAATCGATTTAGATTCCTCCGTACATAAATACAATCTTTCATTCGTATTTTTAACTGTTGTCGGTTGAGTGTCTCCCATTTTTTTAATATCACCCGACTGTTGATGTCCACTTGCTGTTACATTTCTTGATGGACATTCCATCATACGATGACCTAATTGTCCACACGACATACATGATCCATAAGGCCTTTTTGGTTTACTACAGTTGATCGACACATGACCAAGTTTATCACAATTGTAGCACGATGTTTGACGATGTTTATGATTGTTAAAATAACTATTAGTTTTTGAATTGTCGTCTGATTTAGTAACTGCTGACATATTTGGTTTTTGTTTATTAAATGAGATACCCCGTTCCTTGTCGGTAATGTTCCGCATCGCACTAAATAGATCTTCCCTGTTTTGGAAACACTGCATCTTAGCCTTGTTCATTCCCGTTATGATGTAATCTATCAATTCACTTTCCTCCATATCCAAATGATTCGCCAATATTTTTTTGTCTTGATAATATACATATATAAAACTCCTCGCACGATCTCCACTTGCGTTGTTCGAATTTACGCCTTTGATCTAATTTGCTTGGACGTGTATCGTATATCTTACTCATTTCTTCCATTATCCCCTGTAAACCATAAGTTATGTATTCTGGTTTAGAGTGGAACCACTCTGCTGCTTTACCACTGAATTTATTTATCACTTCTATTTTAAAGTCTTCGGCATCGGAGTCATATGTGTTCAGACTCGTCACAAGACTCATGTGTATTGACACTATCACGTCTTTGATTTTCGATTACACCAACCGAATTGGTAAGTCGATTATCCGGCTTTACATTAATTTTTTTCTCCATTATTTCCATCTGCATTTGTAAATTTGTCAAAATGGATTTAAGATCATCTTGCCCCGTATTTTGCTCCTCGTTCATGTACTCGATTAAGCTTTGTTGCAATTGCCATTTGTTGCCTTCTGCGTTCAAATTCCTTTGTTGTAACTGCTCAGTCAACTCCTCAACATTAAATTGAAGAATTTTACTTAATGTTAGCGACATTTTATTTCCACGCACTTTCTTTTATTATTATTCCACGATTATCAAAACACTTGATATTCCTTTACAAATTATCTTCGCAATAAATTCACCAATTAATTACGCACTGGATACACTACCCCACATCTGATAATTATAGGCGATGATTATTCTTTTTTTAGATTACTCGAAAACCACGTTTTAAATCTTCTTTGAAATAAAAAATGTACGCACACACTCTTTTTATTTTTCACGTCCTCTTTCTTCAAGCTGCGTACATGCTACAAATTTCTGGTGAAAAAATGTACACCACGAAGTTAGCTGTATGAGTTGAATTATTTCCAACTAGAACAAAAAGTTCACCAGGGTAACCAATTTTAACTAAAAATTATACTATTTTGCTAACTTCGTGGTGTACATTTTTTCACCAGAATTGGAGCATGTACGCACCATCAAGGTTTTTTATTCAATATATTCTCCCATTTCCGTCTTTTTCATAAATATATTATTTTTTTGTAGTTGGTACTATAATTATGAAATAATGCCATCTATTAAACAAGACTCAAACTAATCATTTAAAATTAGAACAAAAGTTTCGTTATTTTTTATATAATGTTTCTAAAACTCTTACACTTCTAACTCCAAAAACGACTACATAAACAAGATAACCCAAGATAAAATCTTCTTTACCAAATACCAATAACCTAAATATATTAAAATAAATTTACAGGCAAATGGAAATCTATCTACGCCGTGATTCCCCAATTAAGTACATATTTACCCGTGAAATACCGAGTACTTCGCTAGTTATAATATCGAATTTCTAAAACAGTCAATTGAAAAAAATGTTGGTGTCAATTGCCATACTAAACGAAGACATTGCTGATTATTTTGATTTTCCTCTAAACTAATCTTTAATCAACCTAACGTTCACAGAATGGTGTGAAAATTATGAATAATTAAAACAAGTCTGCTAAATTTCCAAACAAAACGAAAATTTTCCAGAAAACGAACATTAAATAAATACAGAGATGAGTCGCGGTTGTACCTCAATTTTTGCGTTAATATTAAATGAACAAGTCTGTAAATCAAACTGAAAATAAAAACGAATCTCGTTAACCCTAATCGATGTGCCCGTCTCTCGTAAGCGATTAAAAGCAAATTTACGATTTTTTTTTTTTTTAACACTTTGATCGCCAAAAATACAAGAAAGATGCTCACAACGAATTCTATTTTTAAAACACAATTCTCTTGATGTTTATTTTGATTTTCACAAATTTAACTTGTTGCCCTCATCAAATGAAACTAAAATTTATTAACTTATCGATTCATTGCGATAAATCTATGTGGATTTTCGATCGATGAAATTAACCGTACATAACACTCGAGTATAGAGCGTTTACATTTAAATTGTGAATCATCTAATCTCATACCTGATGCATTATCTGCCATATCTTACTGCTGTAAGTATGTACAAGTGTCTATGTAGGGAAATTTCATTTTTTACGAAATTAGCTCGAGATTCACGGTTCATGTATTGAATAAAATATACAAATACAGAAAATAGCAAAATATGAAAGGAAAACTGAGGTAACAAAAATTCTTCCTGTTTACATTGTTGGCAGGTTAGTCTCTAGACAATATATTGTTTATTATAATACGCTAAGATTCAAAAGAAAAATCCAGTGGTATGGACAAATTCGTTATTCAACATAAATAAATTTTATTCATAAAAAACATACGCACATAAAAAAATTATTTTACGAATTGCAAGCTGAAAGTTTGGTTCCACTTTGCGAGTTCGGAGGCGCCGAATTGAGTAATTTTCGTTTCTGCTTCTGTAACTCTTTCAATTTTTCCAGCAAATTACGAAATTTTTTCAATTCTTTTTCAATATATTTGATACGATTTTCCAATTGGCTTCGTTGTTTCTTCAAAGTTGACCGCCCCGTCTCGTTCACGTTTTGCAAACGCAATGCGGACGTATAAATTTGCTCATGAATGTAACACAATTCATCAAATGTTAGTTTCTGTAAAAATTTATTAAAATGAAAATGTATTTTAAAACCTCATGTCGTAGGGACAAAATATAAGCTTACATCAACTCCACAATTTAATATACGTTTACAGATGACTTCAATCTTATGGGCGACATTCTTTTTAAGTGGAGGAATTCCATTACAGGCGCACACACATGTTTTTGCTCTGGCACTCAAGGCTGTATCACTGCCACCACGCGCAAAATTTGTTAAATGCCCGCGTAGCTTTTCGATTTGACAACGTAGCGAGTTTACCTCGGTCGTATGGTCGCGCCGCATATCACATGTCTGCATTTCGTGCAATGATTGCAATGTTCGCATACCGTCACAATGCGATTTTGAAATATTGTTCACTTCCTTTTCGTACAGTGACTTTAGTTTGGCCAAATCGAATGCCGGTTCTTTTGATTCTGTTTGCGAACTACGCTCACACAATTTGCAATCCCTTTCGCTCAATAACTCATATTTTTCAAATGCCTCAATCCGCGCCATCGCATACTTCAGCTCCATTTTTAATTCATCCACGCATTTCAACAATTTTTGATTCTCATTTTGAATGTCGTCCGATGGCCCCGATAAAAATTTTACTTCGCGTTTTAAATTTTCAATTTGTAAAATTTTTTCATAGTTTGTTGCGTCGTACAGTTCAAATTTCGCCTGAAGCTCAAATAATTTTCTCTGGCAATCGCTTGCGTCCGGTTGACATTCTAACTCTTTTTTAAAGCGACAAATTTGCTTCTCCAGCTTAACATTTTTCATTTGTTCAATTTCGAGTTGTTTGATTAGCTTCTGAATGGTATTGTTCAAATTTTCGTACATGTCTCGACATTCGGGCGAAATATCAAGTTCTCCTCCGTAATTCGGTTGATTCAATTGCGTTAAACTCGCGTCGATATTATCCAATACTTTGACCAAATCAACTTCTCGATGTTTTTCACATTCGTAAGCGCTCAACAAACAATTTATCTCATTTAAATTCTCATTCAAAATGTTCACCTCCTTTTTGAGTTTCTGATTCTCGCACATCAACTGATTTAATTTTTCGTTCATCTGGATAGCGCTACAATTCATCGAGTTGTCATTATTGCGCAATTTCTCCGTGAGACAATTAATATTCTCGGTCATGATTTTATTGTCCCAAACGAGGCATTCGTATTTTTTACGTAACTGCAACAATTCAACCGTTTTATCAGATACCTCAGATTTCTGGCAGGAGAAAGTCGAAGTCAACTCTTTAAAATTTTGCTTCAGTACATTGTTAGCGGTTCGAGCGTTTGCCAAATTATTTTCTAATTCTTTGAATTGGGTCGTTATACGGCACAATTTTGAATCCATCGTTTTTAAGCGACTCTGAAGTTTTTCAATTTCGCAATTTTTCGTCTTTATTAGACACTCCAATTGTTGAACCTTTTGTTGCGAATTTATATTATCGTATTCGTTTCGTTCAATTTCGATATTTTTTCGCAGCACCCGGATTTGATCTTCCAACCCGCAAATTTCACATTTAGCTAAAGATAAATCATCTTTCTGACTTTCTATAATGTCGTTTAGGTCCGAAATACATGAAGTAAGATTGAAAATTTTAAGTTGGAGGCCACACACGTTATTCGGGTTACAATTGCTACTTTCACAATCCCGAATTAATTTAAGCTTGACGAATTCATCATTGGCCACAATCAAATAGTCTAGCGTACACCAGTTACATTCGTCATCATATTCATCGTCGGCACCGCATGGGAATTTGCAATAATTTTGTTCATATGATTTTACCAAATTTTTGAGACCGAAATACAGTTTCTTTGCTAAATTTTTTTCATCATTTGTCGACTGGAGATTAGTACGAACAGCGATAATAGTTGCTTGAGTCGTTTGAATCAATTCGTCTAACGGAAAGTTGCATTTCCTGCTGCCCGCACTTTGAACGGTCGGTTTTTTCCCGCTGATCGCACTTTGACCGTTCGTCACATTTTGACCGTTCGTCACATATTGACCATTGGTCGCATTTTGACCATTGGTCGCATTTTGACCATTGGTCGCATTTTGATCGTTGGTCGCATTTTGGCCGTTGGTCGCATTTTGGCCGTTGGTCGCATTTTGGCCATTGGTCGCATTTTGACTGTTGGTCGCATTTTGACCATTGGTCGCATTTTGATCGTTGGTCGCATTTTGGTCGTTGGTCGCATTTTGGTCGTTGGTCGCATTTTGACCATTGATCGCATTTTGACCGTTGGTCACATTTTGACCGTTGGTCGCAATTTGCGGATTGATCACATTTTGATCGTTGGTTGCACTTTGCCCATTGGTCACATTTTGACCGTTGCTCACATTTTGCCCATTGGTCATATTTTGACCGTTGGTCGGACTTTGACCATTGGTCACAATTTGACCGTTGATCACATTTTGACCATTGCTCGGATTGTTGACCACAATGCTCGGATTTCTGTCGATAGTCGGGTTTTTCAGATTGGCTGCAGGAGGACTCGGTGTTGTCGATTGATTTGTTTCTTGCTGAACTGGAGTCTCGGCAGGTATAATCGGATTGACTGGAGGATTCGTTGCCACTGTCGCTTCCTTGCTGGCCACATTGGTATTGTTTGACAGGCTTGGCGTGCTTGGCATCATTGAATTGTTCTTCTGAAAAAAATAAAAATAAAAATGTTCAAAACCAAATTTCTAAACAACGCTCGGTCAAATATTTTCAACCCTACTTACGTACTTGATATTGCCTCAATAATCTTTCCGACTCACACACCCGTTTCTGAAGAGCATAGAACTCCGTCTCCATTTGCATTAATAATTGCAACCGATTCATCAGCGCAATTTCGCGAGTTTCACGTTCTTCCAGCTCGCTTCGCAATTGAAAGTATCTATCTTCCAGACACTCAAAATCTCGCACCATGTTGCTTAGGCATAGCAATTCCGGTTCCAACTGACAAAATTTACTGCGCAAACAATCACGTTCTCGCCGAATCGTATCACAATCCTCGGAACGATCGGTTCGCCCACCTCGCCCGTCACTTTCGTTGCCCGAATCAGGATCGGATGGACGAGCTGGACCAAGATTTTTGTTACATTCTGCCAATCGGCGGCGTAAATCTTCGTTTTCTTGGTTGAGTTTTGCAATTTGTTCAGGAGTTGCTGCTGGGCCTAATACTTGGCCAGTTCCTGGATCTGCTCCTGGGCCTGTTCCTGTGCCTGTTCCTGGGTCTTTTCCTGGGCCGGTTGCTGGAACCGGAGCAGCTCCTTCTGTTGGTTTTCCCACAGCTCCTGTTGTAAATCCTTCTAAATCATGCTTCAATTTTCCATTTTCTGCCCGTAAACGTTCAAGTTCAGCGGGATCACATTTCCCAGCTGCTTCTCGTTTTGCTTGTTCATACTTTTTGTACAAATCGTCCACATTCGCCATAGCATCGCGTAAATCTTTTTTCAATTTTTCGTTTTCTGCCCGAAGCTTAGCGCAATCATCATCGCTTATCTTAGAAGGTATTTGATCTTTATCCACCTTAGCGGGTTCCTTATTTGATGTCGCCCCTCCTTTCATTTTTTCGACTTCCTTTTTCGCGTTTTCCAATTCATCGTTCTTTTTTTGCAGCTCTTTTTTCAGACGATCCAATTCTTTTAAGCAGTCATCCATGCTTATCCTACCTCCACCTTCATCTACACAGTGAGGCTCGCTTGTCGATTGCTCACCGGAACCAGTATTGTGTAATCCCTGAAGCTCCTTTAATTTACGTTTCAAATCATTAATCTCATTATCTTTATCCTCACAATCACTTGGCGATCCGGCTGGTTCGCCCGCACCATGGCCTCGACTCGGTCGTCGTCGTCCTGGTCTCCGAGGTGATTCTCCATCGGTAACTATATCCTCATGTTCAACAGGCGCACTTAACAGCTCGAGATAATATTGAGAACGTTCACGTTGATCAAGAGACCATGATCGTGGATCGGAACATGGATCATAAGATCTGGCAATAAATTGTGTCGTATCTGGCATAAAAGCTAACTCATGTGGAAACCTCATTTTTATGAAATTTGTTTGCGATTGATACGCCATTTTGTATTTTGGTTAGTAAATTATATTTAATAAATAAAGAAAAAAAAATATAAGTTAGAACTTATGGAGCGCTAACGCGCGATTTCATTAAAAATGGAAATTTCGGGATTTAAATTTTCTGCTTGGAATTTGCTTCGATGTTGAACTGTATAACTGAATGAAACATATTTTGTTTTCCAATGGTTGTGTGATATTTTCTTTATTCCAACTCTCAAAATAAGGTGACATCTACCGTAAATTATTTTTTTTTAGAAAATCATCAATTTTTGACATCAATTTTCCAAGCAACGCGCTTTTTGTCATTGCTACTGTGATTCAAAATAGTTGTTGAATTTTTCTTTTCATCAAAACGTAGTGACATCTATCCTAAATGTAAATTCATTAAACAAAAATTTATAAAAAAACCTTTTGGATATAACTTGGCTAAAATTATTGAATGGTTGCATTTTTGGCATAGGTATAAATTTATAATTCTATAAAACCTTTAAATTAAATGCATCACGATATTTAATTGGTTTCGTCAAATTTTCAAAACGCAATAAGAATTAAGAAAACCAAAATATATAATTTATAAACATCCTTCGACGATTGTAACACAAAGGGGACCATAACAAAAAAATAAAAATTTGGAATCTCTACGTTGTATTTGTTGTTAAATGATTCCAAGAATTATTTAAATTTGTTTTACGAATTTGTTTCTGCTTTTCTAAAATTAAGAACAAAGAATTTAGAAGTAAGTTTACATACCGATAAAATATGAGTGGATTAGGAATTAGGATGGATAATATAAAATCGTCATAGAAAAACGAACCGCAATTATTGGGCTAGATCAGGGTCTCCCCTGACAAACACATACGTTTGAAAAACCGCATTAATTTCTAATTCGATATGATTGTGTACTGTGTGCGTGTTTTGCTGCTGCTGTTCTTTTTAGTTTTTATTTTTATCTAATGCATTTTGTGTTTAATGTTTGTGTGGTTGTTGTTGTTGCATCTTCAAGGTTAGGTTAAATTAATATAAAATATTTTCTTTTCATCTGTCTCAGGGTCGAATTCATTTTGATAATTAAGACGCAGTAAAGATTTTGGTAATGAAATCCTTTATTTAAATTGTTACACTCTGATTAGGTATTATAACGTACGTTTGTACAAATATGCACTCAACAAACGAAGACGATTGAATTATTTTTAGATTTTATATCAATTTTATTTACATGCATTCCATAGATCCAATTCATTGAAATAATGTAAGGTTTCCTTGTTTCAATGGGAATTTAGAAATTGCGTTATTTACATCGAAAACAAAGCTTCGCCGGCGTAGTAATTCGTGCGGGTTCTAATAAAATTTCAATAATTTACTCACACTACCATAAGGGGATGAATATGCAGAGACGTAAGACCCTTTTTCTGTTGGTTCTTTCTTTCCGACGATTAGTGCATACTTTTATGATTTGAAGGTTTTTATTTTTATTTATTTATGTTTTGTTCACGGCATGTTGTTGTTGTTGTTTTTCCATGTTGCATAGAAGAACGCATTTAGAATTTCAAATACATACATACATACAAGCTTGCATGGGTGACAATTATTTAGTGCATTCAATCGAACATAGAATAAAAGAAATACGACCCGAGAGTTGGAATGGTCACAATTTTGAATTAGTTGGTTCTACACAATAAAATTGATTAATTTGACTTCAATTGCAAAAATTCAACTTTTCCATCTACTTCGTTTGCCTTTGACTGATTTTCCGGCCACCCACAGACCTTATCAACAACCATTAATCCTGGCATCTCGTCTGGGAACAACTTTGTTCCTGTCAGTCAGTTTGAGCATTTTTAAGTGGTTCCTGACTATCCAACGATATGGAACTCTTTGTTTTTTTCCTGTTACTGTTAAAGAATAGGATTTCTGTTATTGTTTTACAAACGGAGCGGTCAGCCTGGAAGATTATGGTCGCGCTCTTTAGTTTTTGATCCATCCGTGAACCATTTTTGTAAATTATCCCTAAGGCATATGAGGTCTGTAATAATTATCTCCTTACTTAAAATGACCTTTATTGTTTTTACCGCACACGCTTTATTTTATCTTATCTTACTTTACATGTCACCTGTAATGCTGTTCTACTACGACTAATGTTATACATCATTTTACATATATAATATGAATGGCCCTATAAACCGCATCGCTTGGAATGCATTACTGATATATAATGGACGGTCATTACATTACCCCTTCAATTAAAATTTAATTCATTAAATGACCTTACAAATAAGAATAAATTTAAATTTATAATTAGACTATGTTAAGTATTCATACATAATCTTTCATATACACAGGTTCTTTCCTGATTCTCGTTGTTCTTCTCGGTATCGTCTCATTGTTAGGAATGGAATTACTTGATCCGAATGATTGATCTTCTTTTTCCTTTTCCATGTCACCTTAGTCTCCACCGTCAGGAATCACTTTATGTTTTGCTTGCTCGCTTGTTGACTTATTTGCCATTGGTAACAATTTCTTCAAATGATCAGTTCTCCTGACATAACACTTGCCTTCTACGCCCTGAACTACTGCAGCTTTACCATTTCTCTCCTTTACCACAAATTGTTCAGGATCGTAATTCGTGGATAATTTATTCTCTGGTTTCGTGTTCTGACTTATCACATTATCATCTCCTATTCGTATGTATCCTTCCGTTGCATTTCTCTTAAGGTCGGTGTACTCCTTACGCCTTAGTTTCACTTCTGTATCCCTTTCCCTGACATCTTCATCGAATACAAAATTATCATCCGCTAAATGTGGAATTTTCTCCTTGAAAATCCGGTTGAACATCAATTTTGCAGGACTAACGTTCGTTGACGGGTGAATTGTATTTGAATACATCGACAAATAATCATTTAATTCATCCCGGTAATCCTTTTTTTCCAATTGCGCGATTTTTAAACGTTTTAAAATAGATCGGTTCTGTCGCTCAACCTCGCCATTTAATGACGGTGAATATGGTATCGCATGCTTGAGTTTAATTGCTAGTGTCTCACAAAATTTTCCGAATAAATTACTAGTGAATTGAGATCCATTGTCGGTAATCATTACCTCAGGACAACCGAACCGTGTGAAAATAGGTTTTAAAATTTCGATTGTCTTCTGTTTTATTCGGTAATGGTCCGAGAAAATCTATCCTTATCTGTTTCCAAGGACCTTTGGGCAACTCCGTCAAGTATAATGGCTCTGGATTCTTTTTCTTTGCTACTATTTGACAACTGTTGCACGATTTTACAAATTTCGTTACGTCAGCATCCTGGCTTCTCAGTCTTCTCTTCATCATTGACTCTCCTGGGTGTCCTTCATGTGCCAATTCGAGAATTCTCAATTGCAAACTTTTTGGAATTACTATCCTTCTAAAACGCAACAGCATACCGTTTATCTCCGATAAATCTTCTGAATATCTTTTATAATTTGCCATTTGTTGCGGCCATTTCCCATACTTCAAACAATACTTTAAGTCTGTCATATCCTCGTCTTTCATAACTTCGCTTTTGATTTCTTCCAATGTTATGGCTTTTGGTGTCGCAATTCGGATAACTTCATTAAGATAATTTTCACCTCTTTTGTCGTATGTTCTATCATTTGATTCTGGTTGACACAACCTTGACAATGGATCGGCTATATTAGTTTTACCTGGTCGATATATAACATTCATATTAAACGATTGAAGACGCAAGACCCATCTCTCAATTCTAGGACATGGCTTCGATGAAGGTTTAAATAGAATCTCCAGTGGCTTGTGGTCGGTTATGAGATCAAACTCCTTCCCCATCAGGTACATCTTAAACCTCTCCACTGCCCACACTAATGCCAAAGCTTCCTTCTCCGTCTGTGAGTAACGTCTCTCTACGTCTGATAAACCTTTAGAAGCAAAAGCCACTATGCTAGCTTCCTTTTTATTGTTTTCTTGCATTAATACTCCTCCTAGCCCATATGGACTAGCATCGGCTACTACTATTGTTCGGTCTTTTGTATCGTAATATCCTAAAGTCGTTTCGTTAATTATTAACTCTTTAAGCTTTTGAAATGAACTTTCCTGCTCGGGCTTCCATTCGAATTTATTTCCTTTTCTAGTAAGAATCTTTAATGGTTCACTAATTGTTGCCAAATCTGGAACAAACCTACCTATCAATATTCCCAAAACACTACGTACTTCTTCTTTGGTATTCGGTTGCCTGAAGTTCCCTATGTCTTGAACTCTATCTACTGTCGGTCTGATACCCTTAGAGTTCAAAATATGTCCCATAAAAACAATTTCGTTTTTTTTATACTGACATTTTTCCTTATTTAAAATTATCCCGTTTTCCTCTAACTTAGTTAGTACCCTATCTAAAATACAATTATGTTCCTGCATGCTCTCCGTAAAAATTAGTATATCGTCTATGTATACTACTACACTTGGGATTCCTACTAATAAATTCTCCATCGTCTTTTGAAATATCTCGCTAGCGCATGTCATCCCAAACATTAGCCTTTTGAATCGATAAACGCCTTCGTGTGACACAAATGCTGTTATCTGCCTAGATCTTGGCGTAATTTCTATTTGATGAAATGCGTTCCTTATATCTAGCTTACTAAACACCATGCTCTTTGACAAACTGGGAAGAATGTCATCAAAAGTAGGCAAAGGATGTACCTCTCTTTTTATCGCCCTATTAGCCTGTCGCATATCTACGCATAATCTAACGTCATTACCGTTATTTTTCGGGACTTCTACCAATGGAGATATCCACTCCAATATTCCTTCGACCGGTTCTATTTTATCATTTTCCAATAACTCTTTTAATTTAATCGATACTTTTTCTTTCAAAGGAATTGGAACTCTTCTGTAAGGCTGGCGAACAGGGATTATTGATTCATCGATATGAATCTCGACTTTATCGTCTTTCAATTTTCCGACTTTAATATTCGCTTCGTTCAATGACTCATACTTTTGCACCGATCGTATGTCAAACGGAATTATTCCCAACTCAATTGCCACCTTACCACTTAACAGAGAAGTTCCATTACCTTCCACTATATACAGATCAGACTCTGTTTTCTTTCCTTTGCATTCAATTCTAACCCGCACTACTTTAAATATCTTTATATTATTGCCACCATAATCGTTTAGCTTACTCTCGATTGAATTACATTCCTTGATTATTTCCATATTTTTTTTTACTGCTTTAAGATATGTGTCCGTGCTAATTATGTTAACTCCTGCCCCGGTATCTACAACCATTCTAATTTTGACGTTTCCGACTAAGCAAATTACTGTCATATCCCTATTTTTGCTACACTCACTGCTAACAATATTCAACACCTCACTACTTTCCGAAGAGCTGTTCCCATCTCTCACAAATTTAACCCGATTGTTGCCTGCTCTAGTTCTACACATCTTTTCTAAATGGTTTAACAACTTACATTTGTTACACTTTTTTCCTAATGCTGGGCAAATTTTGTCCCTACTAAAATGACCTACACGTCCGCATCTGAAACAAGCCAGTTCATTAACTGTACTTCTATTTCTGTCCGGGTTTTCAGTAGATTTGTTTCGCCGATAATTGCTCTGACCTTGATGTTGATTATGTTTTGGTTGGTTTGGTCGTCCATTTTGATTTATTTCAGTCGACACGTTGACTTTTCTCACTTCTTTATCAGCCATATTATGCATATCCACGATCTCTATACCTTGCACGATTTTTATTAACTCATCCAGTTCAACACTTCCTTTCTCGATCACTTTTTTTTCTAATTCGGCATGTTTTGAATTATATACAATTTGATCCCGAACGTGTTCTTTCGCGTTGTCAAATTCGCACTTGGCAGCTTGTTGTCGTAATCTCACTACAAATTGATTAATGGTTTCCTCCCTATCTTGCTTCATGACTCGAAAATACCTCCTTTCTAGTGCTGAGCTCGTTTTGGGCAAAAAGTACGTATCTAGTGCTTTTACCATAGAATTGAACTCATCTTCTTCCTTTTCCGCTTCGACTTCTGCGTCTTGTGATAAATTATAATAAATGTCTTGTAATTCAAGACCACCGCTATGCAACATCTTGAATTTTTTTATTTCGTTGTTTGTTATTTGGTTAGCTTTAATCATTATCTCAAATGATCGTTTCCATTTGATCCGGTTTACCGCGATGTTCCCATCTAGATCCAATTTCTGTATTTCATTTTTATCGGTCGCCATTACGTACACATTTTTTTTTTTTAACCTCAATTTCTTCTCGTTTATTTCTTTTATTTTATCTGGATTTAACCATTCAATTATTTTGACCTTTATTGTTTTTACTGCACACGCTTTATTTTATCTTATCTTACTTTACATGTCACCTGTAATGCTGTTCTACTACGACTAATTTTATACATCATTTTACATATATAATATGAATGGCCCTATAAACCGCATCGCTTGGAATGTATTACTGATATATAATGGACGGTCATTACAAGGTCGGCATTTCATTAATATTCGCCATCTCAACAATAACCTATTGACTTGGCTCTAGTCATTAGAAAAAAACAAATCGATTTTTTTAAGCTCCTTTTCTCAGAGCTTAGTTAACAGATCTTGTCAAGTTTGAGGTGAATTTACTATATTTGTTTAAGATCTTAATATATAAAAAAAAATTTAAATTTAACCAAAATAATTTTTCATTTCTTTTCCACTATACAATTTTATGATCAAAACAATTAGCGAATTACATAACAACAAATCGTAATAGATTTCGACAGCACAATGAAATTATTTGATCTATTTGTTTGACCAGTAATAGTCAAATTGTGAATAAAAATTTTCCCCATAGAAAACAGACCAACCTTCAATCAAACAAGCCTCCGCCAAATCCCTTCCCTACACCATATGCGTGATGTTTATGATGATGTACTAAGAGGGCTTTAACTTTTGGGTGAAAATTTGGGTTGATTCATATTTTGGTAAATAAATTGGATCAAACAACTTAATATTGTTGTGGAATTGGATTCCCTATCACAAGCGATATCTTGTGCTTAGCATTGGAACTAGTGTTCCAACTGTTATACAGTAATATTGTTATACTTAATATTGTTATACAGTAATGTCGATACACTGAACTGAATTGAATAAAAGCCAGTCTAAAACGTAACACCAAGCCTTTCATTACATTCCCAACCATAAATAATTACTTCGATTTTCTAAATAAGCAAAGTGATACGCTAAGAAGTTGCAGGCTTCGACTAGGGTTGCCAGTTGTACTTCTTTAGGGAGTACAGTGCTTCCGCTCTGGCTCTGAGCCTGCAATGTATCTACTTTCTGTAAGTCGTAAAAAAGTTGTATGCTTCAATACAAATTACAGAAACCAAGAACACAGCAAAATTGGAACCATAAAAGAAGCACCGTACTCCCCAAAGAAGTCCAACTGGCAACCCTAGCTTCGACACATCACAAAAATGTCGTTCAAAGTTTGGATGCGGTATATGTCGAGCACATCATCCGACTCTGCACCAACATATACACAAGACAAAAAAAAATACAAATCCAAACACAGAGAAAAATACAAATCCAAATGCGTTCCAAATTTTACCCTTTTGTTCTTCAAACAAACTACCTGATTTATGTAATCAGCGAAAGTAACTACAATCCGGTAGGTAATTAACAGTTCTGAATATTTTGCGCATGACTATGCTGTTTATAGACGTGATTGCAGTCCCACCAAAATTTGAGCAGATTGGTGTAAAGATTAAAATCAACAAACGCTATATATATATTTATCTACACAGCGTACATACCAATCCGATTTGGTTCTTGTACTTGGTGACTTTAATCTTCCGATTATCATCTGGAATTTTGACCGTGAATTTAATTACAATCTTCCAAATAAAATAAAGTCAGATGCAAAGTTCTTTGTTCGTTGATGCAATGCTTGGTTATAATTTAAAGCAAATTAACTCGATTGCTAATAATCTGGGGACGTTTTAAGATCTTGTCTTCACCAATGAAGACTCACACTGAATCCATTTGTCGTATAAATCTTTGGATATTGTATTTGACATAAAACATACTGGTCTGCATGTTTATTTGGAAGCAGAGAATTGGGATGTGATTCTAAATGCAAAGGATGTAAATGAAAATCTCGACAAATTTTATGTGATAAATCTAAAAAATCGTAAATGATGAAATCAAGTTTGGAAACAGACAAACTGTCCTTTTTACAATACAGCGAGGAATTTGATGTCTATTTCAAATTTAAATACAAGTCTTATTTAGCTGGCATCCAAGAAAAAATTAGAACAAATCCAAAACAGTTTTGGAAATATTTTAAGTCTAAACGTGAAATCGAGGGGTACCCTGCCAATATCACCTTCAAAAATATCATCACGTCAAATGCCAAAGAGATAGCGGATATGTTTGCTACATTTTTTCAATCTGTCTATCGGCCAACCGCCATTATTGATTACATCGATAAAACAAGCAATAGCAACATATCAATCACTCCTCCAGTCATTCATATCATTTCCTTCATTACCACCACAATTATTTGAACTAATTATATCTGTTAACTAGCATGGAGTTATGGCTGGTAGGTCTATATCTACTAACCGGTTTGAATTCACCAGCCCACGAAATTATACGGATTTCAGTAAGGCATTTGATTCTACATGTCATCATAAAGCGCTCTAAAGTCTATTTGCCTTTGCCCTTTGATTAGAATACATTATAATTAGTTCAAGTCGTACTTAACAAACTGCCTACCTCAAAGATCACATATTGGACAGAAATCTCTCAAACTCAAATCTTCTCATATTTGCTGATGACGTAAAAATGTATCATACGATTGAATAACTTTGTGATGCTGAAAATCTGCAAAACGACTACAATATAGACTTAGTGAGTGGTACGACCAAAACTCATTACACTTTCGATAAGTGAGTCGATAACTGTATTGCTAAAGCAAAACTCTATGTTTGGCTTTGTCAAACAATGGACTGGGGAATTCAGGGATATACAAACTTTATTTACACTATATTTCGCTTATAAAAGATCTCAAGTGGAATATGCTGTAATCGTCTGGAATCATTATTATGATATGGTGCAAAGAATATAAAATTTACACCCTTGAAAACAGAAGTCTTCTTCTGGATGCTGCTTTGCTGCACATCGATTCAGCTTTAATATTGGAAAACATATCCATAAATGTTCCAAGTGCAGGGCATTGCGTAATCATCATTCCACCAATTATGGCGATAACAACCCAATCAATATATTAGCAAAATCATTCAATAACGCAGAGTATAAATTCGATTTTAATCTGCGGCAGCTTTAGTTCGAAAACAACATTTTGCCCACTAATCCTACCTTTATAGGAGACGAGTTGATTCAAGATTACAACTTGCTTAGGATCTTGAAGTCCAGGCACGGCTTTGAGCCGGTGTTAGGATAGTTGTGCTGATTTCCTTATTATGAGTATTTAAAATAGCCTTGATTCATCAGTGCATGCATAACCAGAGCTGTGAACCTATTGCCGTTGTTAAGGTCGTTTAGTTGCTCAGTGATCTGTTGGTTAACAACTTTCAAATGTTGGATGTTCTCTGCCTCGCTTTTTTTAGTAAGTTGATGGTAGTGTCGGAGATATTAATTTGGTTTCTTATGAGCTATAGTAAGTACCTTTGATTCATTTTACTTGGTTCTATTTCTTGTTTGTAAGGTTCTGCATCACGGCTATCGAGAACTCTACATAGATCACCCGCTATATTTCCTGTTATGTTGATGGCGCCTCTTTTTTGTTTGTTGTTCTTCTCGTTATCGTGGAGTATCTCTTAACGAGTCTCCTATTAAAAAGTGACCAGGCGTGAGTATTATATTATTCGGATCTGCTAACATTGGTGTTAAGTGCCTTGAGTTGAGACATGCTTCGATTTGAGAGGTAACCGTGGCTAGATCCTCGTAGGTTAATGTGGTTTTCCCAATTATTCACTTTAGATGGTACTTCATGGATTTCATTGCTGCCTCACAAAGCCCTCCAAATATGGTGCTGAAGATAGTATGCCATGTCGTACCGCTTTTAGCAGCAAGTTTTTCCTTTTCCAATATCAACCGAGCTCCGACGAAGTTTGTTCAATTATCAGAGTATATGTCCTGACACGAGCCTCTGCGAACCATAAACCTTTTGAATGCTGATATAAAAGCGATTGAAGTCGGATCGCTTAAATTCGCAAAGTGAATTTTTTAGTGGTGAGTGAATGTAAAAATCAATGAGCCGCTACAGCAGAAGGTATTGACAAAATAGTTTTAATTGGTGCTAATTTCGTTTTTGACAAATGTTGTGTCACCTGAATTTTACCATCTAGACTAATGCTCCTGGTGCTAGCTACTCTAGGCGGTCGAAAAGTTTTCCACTGTCCGTAAGTAGGCTTCGTTTGGTAGAGTTCTTGGTTTTTGAAACCTGAGATGAAATGTGAAATCCGAAGCTGTCTATCACTGGATTCCAATGTAGACCGAAGAATCCCATTATTTCTCAGTTTTTTTGGTACGGCTTGTATTAGGGCATGGTGGTTGGCTGCCCATTTACGTAGGTTGAATCCGCCAGTTTTGAGTAATTTTATAAGCTGTTCTTGAGCAAATACGGCTTCCTCTAGTGTGTTGTTTCCAGAAATTAGGTCGTCTCTAAAGGAATCATTCATTGCAGTTTCTGATGCGGCTCTCTCTGCTTTTCTTTCTCTCGAACTTTCTGGTCCCTCCCAACGTTCACCGTTTCAATATTACCTCGCGCAAATATACTCCCTCCAATGGAAGACTCGATTTCCACTCCTCCTTTCGGTCCGGGCGATTCCACCAAACCCACAACCAATTTGCAGAACTTAGCGACTGGTCGACGTAACATGCCGAATTAGGTCTTCGCATCAACTGTTCTGACGATTTCTAGGCCACAGGTTAGCTCCTATGGAAGTTGATGCCATTATCTGAAAACATTTTATCTGGATACCCTCTTCTTGCTACGAATCTCCTTATGGCCATAGTTTGCAATCTCCAAGTGGACGGCTCTGGTGGATATAGACACGTAAAGACAACTCCGTATCTCTTTTCAGTATTTCGTTTGACAGTCACAGTTATGGGCCCGAAATAGAAAACTCCTGTAAACACAAACTGCTTTTCTTGTCTACTCTCTCTCTCTGCTTGTAGTTATCCCATCTATGGAATCTTTGGATTTGCTTTGACTAATTGACACCGGCCAGACCGAATATTCATGGCAAGAAGCTAATGCTGTGCATCTGGTGGGATCATTTGGAGTGATCTATTATGAGCTACTCCAGCCTAACGAAACCATCACTGGAGAACATTATCAACAACAACTGATGCAATTAAGCCGAGCATTGAAGCTCAAACGCCCACAATATGCCAAAAGACACGACAATGTGATTTTTCAGCACGACAACGCTCGGTCACATGTTGCAAAAGTCGTCAAGGAAACTTTGGAGGCGCTTCAATGGGATGTCCTACCCAACCCGCAGTATTCACCAAACATTGTTCCTTTCGACTACCACTTGTTGCGGTCTATGGCTCATGGCCTAGCCATGAGCTCTAATCATCCTTGTTCAGGATGAAAATCTCTCTTCATATTTGTCTGGCATTGGTCCCGAATTCATAATTTGGACAGAAAAGCAGCTGTCCTCTGGCTCTGAGCCTTCGCCAACAATTATAACTTTTTCTTTGGACCATTAGTCCTCCGTTTCCTTCAGAAAGTCGGGTCCGTTTACACATCGATTGGAGGAGCCGAATCCGTAATTATCAACATCACGCGTAGCTTCCAGTCGTCAATATTTGTATTCTCCATAATTTACACGACGCTTGATACTTTTTTGCATCTGAATGTAACCTTTAAATCACCGTCAGTGAATCACCACAATAATTTACATCAATTGTACTCCAGATTCTTGTTGCAGGGTTATTGCTTTTCATGACTGCAGCTTGCAATTCAGGTCTCGGTATTGAAATTTATTTTATAGGGGTTACTATGCATCACTCTGCGCCTGAACAGAAATATGCCACTGCCGAAGGCAAACACATGTAGCTACACTCCAGATATCTTGAATCAATATTTTGCACGCACGATGGATGTGTCATACACTGACATAACGAATTGTAGAATTTGCGTCTTTTAGTGGGAATATTCGTTCCATTTAGCAATTATTTCTTGATTTTCGGGAAGTTACACGTAAATCGAAAACAGTTTGAATTCGGGTCCCAAAATAATCCGAGTACTCTTTCCGTGGGTAGCTCTTCTTTTGACTCCAAACTTTTTATTATATTTGATCTGTATCCTTGGAGAATGGCTTCTAATACTTCCTGATTATTACAGGTCCAACCACGTAACTCAAATCCTCCTTGTTGGTTGACATGAATAATATCTTTTTTCAATTTTATAGATTTCTCCTCGCACCAACCAAGTAATCGTCGATTGTACTTGCAGCTTCAGGAAAATAATTTGCAAACTATAGGGTGGTTCTGTACTGGACCTGCTTGGCAAGACAAAGCGAGCATTTTGATCCGAATGTCATAAATGTCATTTCTAAGACATCTAGTTCTACAAAAATCTCTGAGACTATCTATATTCTTCTTTGATCTTCACCTGGTGGTACATCTTCACCATGTCTGCAGTAAATACAATTTCCTCTCTATGAACTTTCAGCGGTACTCCCAAGAGATAGAAGCTTTCTTTCATTTCAGCATTGCGTAAGTTTTGAATTCTCTTCTGGGGCCTTTCAGTTTTACTGGAACCACTTTCAATTGACTGTAGTATTTCACCATGGCACTATCGACTTGAACGCTCGTGCGGTTCAAGAGGTAATCACTTTTGAATATTATGATTACACATTTAGAAAAACTGATGCTTAAGATGGGATTTCAGTAGTTTTCTGAAAAGGATTTTTGAATAAGCTAGAATCTGTTTTTTATCTGCTATCAAATCTAGTTTTAACATTGCGACTGATGCTATACAACCAGATTTGCACCAGGAGGGTACTACATTTCCTTTGCAACTGCCCTCATCTCGCCCGAAACAGGCTAAAATTTCTAGGGCATCGTCCCTTTTAAATGACCTGATGGACCTCAGTAGGATGTACGTCAGGAGTATCCAGCACTTTGTTAACAGCTCAAAATGGTTTCAATGAATAAGTGGATAAATAATAATTTGTGCTATGGCTGCGGACTAGCTTGTGTTTATGCCGGTCACTTTTTGTGATAAGCTTAGAAGAATAAAGAAGAAGTATAAAGAACAAACTAACATTTTTTCTCGTTTTTCTTTTTTGTTCTTCTTTAACGATGGCAATATTTCTCTTAAGGGCTCATTGAGCCGAGTTAAGCATTGTTCCTTCTGTCTACTTGTTCTAGGCATGTATACTTTCGGTTCTTTTTCGTTTTAGATTCCCAGTAATCAATGTTCTTTGGGACCTCGATGAAGCTGTTTATACTTTTATAAATAAGTACCGATCACGTCCACGTCATTTACCCTTAAGATATGATTTTCATTTTTATCATGTCTTTTAACATTACCAATAAAGTTCTAAAATCTATGTTTGTTTATTTACGTAGATTAGTTAGCATACTTTCCTCCATTTCAGAATCGTTCGTCTCAGATTTAGAGTTTTTATTTATCAGTGTTTTTATAAATGTTCGATAAATGTTTTTCGATGCCATCCATAACCCTTCAAAAACTCATAAAAGGTCATGGGTCCAATTTAAAAAATACCTTGTAGATTTAGAAAGTTTGTTTAGTTATTTTTCTTGTAGGTTCGATGAAATGTACATATCAGATGACTTCAATTTCGATATCCTTCAAAATTCCGCCACAACACTGTTGCACCAACGTTTTGCTGTCCACCGCTAGCGGTACTGTCATTCCCTTAATGACCATATCATCTCTTCTTCTAATAACTCCTTCCTCAGTATAACATTTAGTTTTTTCTCTGAATAGTTACTCTTCACCTAAATCTAGAAATTTTAGCTTTAGAAATTTCTGTAATAGACATAGTATTAGTAAATATCATTTATGAAAGAGGTATCCTAATAGTCAGTCTAATTTAGAGTATAAGCAAGTTCGTAATAGCGTTATAGGGTTAACTCGGATTGCTACAAGTAATTTTTTCAAGGACAAGTTAGATCCCTCCTTTCCTCCCAAGGTTTGCTGGTGTGTCACGAGTATTGCTAGTGGGGTTTTCAAACCCAATAGCAGTTTAGTTATTTTTGCTCTAGTTTGAACTCAGGTAGTAATATCTTCAGTTTGTTTTCTAACGCGTTCTATAATTCCTTTTCGTTTTTAAATAGTCTACTTAACGTCAACTTAAAACTCGTTGAACAAATTTTCCTTCTCGTCTCAAAATACTTGTTACATATCTTCATTTTTATTCTCACGTCCTCTTCGTATCCAGACCAGTGGAAGCAAATTAAAATAATCCCCATCTCAAACATAAGTAATCCTTCAGAAACATCTCATTTTCTGCCAATTAGTATTTTAAGTTCTTTCTAGGTATTTGTTAAAAATCAAATTCAACGCATGTAAGTAGAATTAGTTTAGTTAGTTTCATCCAATCTGGGTTTAGAAAATCTCTTAGCACTTCTAACGCGTTATTGAATTTATGTGAGGATAGTCGCATATTAAGCATACTATGAGCAATAGGGAATTGATTTCTTTAATTTTGTTACACAAAATTCTTTTTAGTAAACTCTTATCTCATGTTAGATTTTCTAATCGTTCTCAGGCAGTTTTTTCGACAATCGTCTGATTCCCTTCCTGTAATTTTCGGCATCTCTCAGGGTTCAGTGCTGAGTCCTCCATTATTTTCTATGTACACTAATGACATAGAGTCCTCTATTCACCATAGTTCAATCCACGTTTTCGCTGATGACGTCAACATTTATAGAAATAGTCGTTTAGATCAAGATGCTATTGTTTGAAATATTTCTCTGACAAATAAAGACCTAAGTAGTATTGTCAGTTGGTCGGTTTCTAAATCCTTAGATACCTCGTCTTTTACAGAATGTAATAGGATTTTCTGATAGACAGTTTAAAAAAGAAATGTTTTTGTCTTATCTTATTCTTGATGTTATTTAAGGTTTGCTCAGGGTAATATGAATATTCGTCAAAGATTTTATAATGCTTGAACTAGGTTTATTCTTGTTAGGAAATTCGATCATATTTCTGCCTACCTTAACACTTTTTTAGGATGAACTCTTAGTTTATCTATCTTTTCCCAAAGACCACCTTTTAAATTCCTCAAACTTAAGCAGCCTTTTTATTTTTAAAGGAAGTTACTGTTTAGTAGGTTCCATTCCTCTAACTTCACTGAGTCTAAAATTAAAAAAAAATGGAAAACTTCGAAACATAACCTCAATAATTTAACCAAATTCGTATTTCTGATTCCGCTTATGTAACACCCTATACACATACAAAATTACTCACCCGTGGTGCCATCTATTATGAGTACGAAAACCTAATTAAATAAACTTACAAATTATATGGAAAAGAAATGTAGAAAAAAACGAGGAAAAAAAGAGAGAAAAAAAGCGTAGCGTCCATCGAAGAAGAAAGTCACGCGGTGATAAAATTAAAATAAAAAATAAAATAAAGTCGTCTCACACTATTTTTCACAAATAGGCGTCACACACGTAATAAATTGGCGGCCTATAAACAGGAAATGTGTTACAAACTGACGTCCCAACATAGGGTCTGAATCCAAAAATAAATTTAATTACATTTATTGGAGTGAATGTCTTTGTTTGGACAATCGTCGACATACTCAGACGGGATTGAAACAAATCAAGTACGTCGTTCCGAACGATTGTCCGCAGAAAAAATCAACCGGTTTTACATCCAGGAGGTTTAGAAGAAAACCAAATAACTCTCACACCGTTGGAACAAGTCAACGAGCAACAGGATAACCTGAATTCTTCTTCCGAAATTGAAGTAAATTCAAACGTAAAAATGGTTACGATGGCGGATCAACAATTCGAAGAATTTTTAGCACGTTTTTCAAATGTACAGGTGAGTACTCAAATTAATAATGGTACTACGGGGTTAATGTGTCAAACTGGAAATTTTGCGCTATGTACGCATAGATACGATGGAAAAAGGGAAGATTACGCGACCGCATTTGTTAACGCGATTAAAATATATAAAAAATCTACGCACATGACTGACGAAAATGCACTTTTAGGGTTTCCTCTTCTTCTTGAAGGTGAAGCTAGTCTCTGGTATACATTCTCCGTGAGCAAACCACCCTATATAATACGAGTTTACCAGGAAATTTTCTCCTTGAAACAAGGTGACAAGGAGGCAACTGATTTATTTATTAATAAAATCCGTGTTTTGTTTGCGAAACTTCCATATGGGGAGTTGACCGAGAAGGTACAACTAGAAATGTGCTATGGGCTTCTATGTCTTTTAAAATTCGAAGTAGACTCAAACGTGAATCATTTGAAACATTTGACAAATTACTAAAATCAGCTCGGGCTGAAGAAATATTTTTCCGGGAGTTGGAAAATTCACGAACGAGTAATAAATTAAATCATACGAAAATCAATGATGTGAACAATACGCTAGGTGAAAATAGTAAAACGAAATTCTATTGTAGGTACTGCAAGTCCAGAGACCACAATATTAGTAGTTGTGTTAAAAATAAAAACATATCCGGCAAAAGAGGATTTGTGAGAGCAAATTGTCCAGATTGTAAAACAAAAAGTGTTTTTAAGATGCCGACTAGTCCGGTTTCTTCGTGGGACATCTTGGAAGCTCGAAACGATACAAACAATAGTATTCCGTTCTCCTCCGTAACTTTCGCCAATCGAGAATTTCAACCAAGACCCATATTTTCAATTAATATTGCAGGTAGAGATGGTACCGCATTGGTAGACACCACGGCTAAGTTATCCATTGTGATTTATTCTTTGTTTAAGATAATCAAAGAAAAGGGAACTCAATTCCAGACTACGAATATATCTGTAAAGTTAGCCGATGGGTCGGTGAAAACCGAACTTATTCAATTATGTACCCTTAACGTACAATTAGAAACGAAATTAATTAAAACACGTTTCGCACTATTCCCAAATGCTACCGAAACTGTTTTAGGTATTGAATTCCTAACAGATACTGGTGTTGTTCTGGACTTGTATAATAGTCAATGGAAATTTTCGGATGCTCCTGAGGTCTATCCGCTATCCGCACCAAATAATAGTACTCATTGTAGTAGTTTTGCATCGGATAACCATCAATCGTCAAAACAGGACACAGAATCAACACAGGTCCAGGAACTAATAGCAAAATCTGGTGATAAGATAACACATGAATCCAAGTCCCAAGGAGACTTCTCCGACACACCATTAGCTAATGAAGAATTTCATGAAATCGATATAATACCACCTATCCAGGTTGTATCGTTGCCTAACGAGTTAAGTTTTCGAATTGAAGAGGGAGGTAACTTGAATGTGCAGGATAAGGAACGTGCAGAACAACTGTTGCGACGATATGAATTGATCTTCGCTCCAGGGGGAGTTCCTACTACCGTGGTAGAACACCATATCGAGACAGGTGATCATCGCCCAATCGCAGTTCCACCTTATTCACTTCCACCAAATAAACGTGAGATTCTCAAAGCGGAAATACAAACCATGTTAGAGCAGGATATCATTGAGGAATGTGAGTCACCATGGGCGGCTCCCGTCGTATTAGTCCCGAAGCCAGATTCTTCGTATCGTTTTTGTGTTGATTATAGGCAGCTGAATTCCGTCACAGTCGCTGACCGGTATCCTATGCCGAAGATAGACGAACTTCTATATTTAGCTCAACGAACGTTGTTTATGTCTAGTATTGACTTGCGCAGTGGTTACTGGCAAGTTCCCGTACATCTAAAAGATAGGGATAAAACCGCATTTATTTGCCCATTCGGACTTTATCGTTTCAAGAGGATGCCATTTGGTGTTAAAAATGGACCATCCACATTCCAACGATTAATGGACCGAATGAAAGCCGAGATTATAGACGTCGCCATGTTTGCGTATCTGGACGATCTGATAATAATATCACCAAACTTCGCTGGACATCTGAAAGATCTCGAAATTGTATTTAAGCAGCATCAAAAATATAACTTGCGAGCAAATCGGATAAAATGTTCCTTTTTCCGAGATTGTATCCCTTTTCTTGGACATGTTTTGACACCGGAAGGAATACAACCAAATCCGACCAAAGTCACTGCTATATCGCAAATGCCACAACCACGAAACTTACGTCATCTCAAAACGTTCCTCCAAACTTGCAGTTGGTATAGGAAGTTTATTCCAGATTTCGAAGCTCGATCAAAATGGTTGAGTGCTCTTACGAAGAAAAATGTTCCGTGGAAATGGACAGATGAATATCAAGGTGCATTTGATGATCTTAAATTGGCTCTTGTTACTCATCCAATCTTGCAACAAGCCGATCCGTCGAAACCGTATGTACTAAGAACCGATGCGAGCAATTACGCTCTTGGTGCCGTACTTCTCCAAAAATGGGATAAGGATGAACAGCCTCTGGAATACGCCAGCCGTTTATTAAAGACTGCGGAACAGAATTATTCCACCACAGAAAGAGAGGCCTTAGCGGTGGTATGGGCACTGAAGAAATTCCAAGGTTATTTGGATGGATCTGAAGTGATCTTAGGTACTGATCACCAACCATTAAAATGGTTGATGTCCCTCCGTTCGCCGCAAGATGGGCATTATTTATTCAAGGATTCAATGTCAAAATTGAATATGTACCAGGGAAATCGAATGTCATCGCGGATACTCTTTCGCGATCCCGAAATAGAAAAGATTATTAATTGTTTTGAATCTATTGAACATCCCGATCTACAAAATTGGATGGATCGTGGTTACCTCATGTCCATGGGGATGTTTTATTGGTATTTATCGGATTCGGAATCAGAAGAACCACAGTTGGTGATACCGTCAGCAAATCGTTCGGATATTATGAAGACGTTTCATGATGATCCGACAGCTACACTATGGCGTAGATCGAACATTAAAAAAAATATCAACCAAATATTATTGGCCAGGGATGCGGTCATACATTGCTTCCCATATAAAGGATTGCCCAGAATGTCAGCGGTATAAACCCACAAATTTAAAGCCGGCAGGACTTTTAAGAACTCCTGTGATGAACCAACGATTTGAAGTAATTTCAATCGATCTATTTGGTTCGTTAGTCGAGAGTGAGGAGGGTTATCGTTGGATATTGATTGTCGAAGACACTGCTTCCCGTTGGGTCGAATTATATGCATTGAAAACCGCTACAGCTGAAGCCTGTAGTAACACCTTAGTGAATGAATTTTTCCTTTGTTACGGTATTCCTCGCCGTGTTGTATCCGATAATGGAAGTCAATTTGTGAGTGCCATCATGCAAAAGGTTTTGTATTGTCTCGGAGTTCATCAAGCCCCAACACCTGTGTATCATCCAGAAGCTAATCCAGTGGAGCGTAAAAATCGAGATTTAAAGACTCAACTTTCACTCTTAGTCAGGGATGAACATACAAATTGGCCAAAATATATTCATGCCATCCGCTTTGCTATGAATACCACCGTATGTGAAAGTACAGGATACACTCCTGCCTTCATCTGTTTTGGAATGGAACTCAGACATGTTTTCGATGTTATACAGGACTTCCGTAATGTCGTTCAAAATGATAATTTTATTCCCGAAGTTAGTCCGTATCTACTGAAAATAGGGGATACCATTAGAAAGCTAGAGAAATCCATGAAAAGAAATAGGACTCTAGGAAAACGTATGTAGATAAGCACCATCGAAACCAGTCGTTTAACGTTGGAGATCGTGTACTGGTAAAAACACATCCTCATAGTGACTCGTCCCGGGGACGAATGTTCAAATTTTCACCACGTCGTGAGGGCCCTTATATAATTAAGGAAATAAAATCGCCGACTACTTATGTCATAGAATCACTGGAGGGTACCCCAAAAGGAGTTTATCACGTATCCATGCTCACACCTACAAATGACTCGAATAATTTCTTATCAAACCACCGATCGACAGAGTTTCAATCCATATTCAGACATGAAGATTCTGAAAACGACTTCGATATTGACACCGTTTCTGCGGGTACATCCCAATCCACTGAAGTCGACTCCTCAGTCCATCCTTGTAGAACAACTCGTCGCGGCCGTACAGTGAATACGCCCAGTCGGTATCGTTAAAATTGAATAGTCAAAATATTACATTCGCATTTATCATAGTTTCGTATTCTTTTATTTTTCTATCGTATCATAATTAAATTTATTTAATATATTTTAGAATTATATGGATATCATCCGGGTCGTCCTGATATCCATAGGGGGAGATTGTAACACCCTATACACATAAAAAATTACTCACCCGTGGTGCCATCTATTATGAGTACGAAAACCTAATTAAATAAACTTACAAATTATATGGAAAAGAAATGTAGAAGAAAGAGAGAAAAAAAGCGTAGCGTCCATCGAAGAAGAAAGTCACGCTGTGATAAAATTAAAATAAAAAATAAAATAAAAGTAAAACAACAATTTAGTTTGATTTATAGTAAAGTAATAAAGTAATAAATAAATTATTGATTATATAAATAATAGTAATTAGTATAATTACTAAATTTTGGTGGGTTAACCTACAAAATAATTGGCGCACAACGAAGGCAACGTCTTACACCGAGCCCCTTGGCGTCTCACACTGTTTTTTTCACAAATAGGCGTAACACACGTAATAAATTGGCGGCCTATAAACAGGAAATGTGTTACACTTATTTAACAGTTTCTTCAATTCAAACTTCGCAATATATATCTAATAATTAAATCTAATATTACAAACATCATCTTTATTCCATAATATATAAATGGACACGTTGCTTTTACACATAAATGTTACGATCAAAATCAAGAATTTTCATCTTTTTATAAGAAATTTTTCACACACTGTCCTTGGATATATAGCAGCGATGTCCAAGCGAGCAAAGATAAAACTAAAAATTGAATTTGGCAAAATGGCTAATTCCTTTGCAAATTAAGAGATTAGGATCGGCAAAATTATTTAAAGCAACATTTTTGGACTGGCGTGGTTGATGGGCAATGTATAGTAATTTTTGAATCTATTTTTATTAATATTATTGTTAGTTTTAATGTTATTTCTCTTCTTGCTGTACATTCTATTATAAATGAACTATTGCTCAAAATAGAATGTGTAAGCATGAGATGGATATTGTTTAAACAATTTAACAGGTGCCGATTACTTTGCTAAAGTACTACTAAAATACTATAAATAAATAAATAAAACTGGAAAAATCGCGTTATTTTTTAACTTTTTGTTCACTTCAACGGTTTTTGTCTCGTCATAATTCGTCCATCGGTTGTTGAGAATCGACTAAAAACAAAGCGAGCCGTCCAAAATCTCTCTTATTTATGAGTAGTTACCACGTCGCAGGCGCATAGTTCTTCGTCAAATACTAGTTAAAACAAAACTCACATTTTTGCACCTAAATGTAAAATTTTGTAGCGGTTCACCCAATTAACCACTACAAACTTGGCGACACACATTCCACATCGAATGCGTATTGGGTTGACTTCTCCTTCGTACTTTGCTGGACCAATCGCAGCACGACGAACATATACACACAAACAAAAACAAAATAAAACTTTATTCTTCTTTCTCATCAGTCTCATCTCGTTTTCTAACGCGACAATACGTCGCTCGTGGTGTTGGCCGCCAGCCACAGTTGTTTGTGTTATAAAATGGTGGCGAATAATATTAATAAAAATTTGTAAAATTCATAAATAAATTATATTTAATTTATACCCCTATTATGGTTTTCACATTTGACTTTCACGGCGAGTTGAAGTCGGCGAATTTAAAATTTCGTATTATGGTTTTCACCGTGAGCAAGCAGAAATGTCAAAATTGTTCGCCATCTATTTTTAGGCGAATCTATATAAAAATGTTCGTTTTTATTTTAGCAACATAAAAAATGGAGGGTATAAGAATAATTAAAAGATTTTTTGTTATTATTACGTGTATTTTTACATTATTTTTATTTGTAATTTTTTTAGAAAATCAAAAATAACAAATCAACGCAGCATAACATATTTATTATACATAATTGTGAAAGGTTTAAAAAAAATTAAATTCATTGAAACACAACAAACTGAAAACAAATATAACATAACAGCTGCCAAATGATATAAAATGTCAAAAAAAATATAAAAAGTAAGAGGGGTGCTTTATGCATTCTAATATTACCATACATGTATTCGCCAAAATAAAGGCGAAAACCATAATAAGAAAAACTAACTCACACGACTTTAAGAATCACGGTGAATCGTTCGGCGAGGCGAGAATCATGATAGGGGTATTAATTATTATTAAAAATAAAATTGGGTTAAAATTGTGCGTCGAAATATTTATAACACAAAACGTTATAATTTCCTCCACTTCCGCCACTGGGCTCACATTTTCTTTAATTCTACGACCAAAAATCTAAAGGAACTTTTATTCTTGGATTAAAAGACCAGCTGCCTGTGCTAATTCTTATTAAAACACACGGCTGATTCTGATTCAGAAGGCTCGGTGGCCGTTTTTCATGCTCCTGAGGGTTTATATAGAGGGGGCCATAGTTAAGTGAACGGCCAAATGATGGCGCCATTTTGGCGAGCAGAAATACTTAAATTTTTTTATGACGGACAGTCATGCCGCTATTAAAACGCCACGAGCTTATTTCCTTTCAGCTGTCAGGGCACTTCAGTGTTAGGGGAATGAAAAGGCAGATGAACTCGCTCGGCAGGGTACAAATTGCCACACTTTACCAAGTAAGGTAAATGTTGAAATTTCGGTTGGTATATGCAAACTCTTGCTTCAGGAAGAAGCTAAGAGAGCAACGACCAATAGATGGTCCAATGGTCGAGGTACCATTTGAATTACGCCCTATTTTTAAAGGGCTATCTGAAAAGCAAGGTGGTCATTAATCGTCCACAGTCTTTTGCCGATCAGAAAGCCAACATGAGTGTTGAAAAATGCAGATCATATTGTGAGCGCCACGGCGAATTTTATCTGTAATTTCTTATGATTTTTGGTTATTCAAGTTTTTGCGACTGAGCATACGTTGATCTTACGTGTGCGCTTCAATTTTATAAATGAACGAAGTCGCTTGGCATCCATCGTCCGAGCAACAACAAATTAACGATTATCCTAGTTATTTTTCGAATAAATAGTATTTTTTATATATTTTCCATTCTAAGGCACGAGTTGTTTTATTACTCTTCCTAAAACGATTTTGCAACATCTGGCGACCGTGACAGGACAAGTTTAGTGTTGTTGCGAAGAAAATTTCAGTTAGTGTGGAGCTGTATCAATTCGTGAAAAACAATGGACGATATCAAGAAAGTTCGGAAAGTGCAGAGACAAGCGTTTACAAGAGGTTTAGGCAAACTGAACGCTGAAATGGAAAACGAAAATCCATCGGCCGATGTGGTAACGGCTTAGTTTGCAATACTCTCAGAAAAAGCTTCTGAACTTGAAGAAACAAACAAGAAGCTTTTTTAACACATGATACAAGCGGATAGCTCTGAAGCGGATTTTGAGACAGAAGATATAAGTGCTGATGAATATAAAAGTAGTTGTCAAGTGGCAAAAGCTGCATTCAATCGATTTTCCACACCGGTAATCCAAGAAAATGGTGGAAATAATTCGACAGTGAACGTTCCACAAGAAAATTCGCGAAAATTTAGACTTTCAAAACTCGAGGTGAAGCGTTTCAACGGCGATCCAAAAGATTGGTTGCAGTTTTGGAGCATGTTTGAGAAAGTGCACGAAGACCCCCTAATTCGAACCGAAGATAAGTTCCAATATTTAATCCAATCGATGTGTGAGGAATCAAGAGTGAGCGAAGTTGTGAACAGTTACCCGCCGACGGCGGCAAACTACATGAAAGCAGTTGAAAGTTTGAAAAATAGATTCGGACGGGACGATTTTCTAGTAGAAATTTACGTCCGGGGATTATTGAAACTCGTGCTCAGCAAGTCGAAAGGTTATTTAGCACATATTTACGATAAGTTGGAAACGCATTTGAGTGCTCTTGAATCATTAGGCGTCACCACGGAAATGTGCGCCGCAATGTTATTTCCTCTCGTCGAATCCTCTCTACCCGAAGAGATTTTGCGTGCCTGGCAACGCCAAAATACTAGAGTTGATAATGCCCAAGATCGATTGAAAGTTTTGATGAAATTCTTGGAATCAGAAGTGCAAAACGAAGAGAGAATTTCATTAGCGATAAACGGATTCGACGAGCAAAAATCAAGTCACAACAACAACAAAAGTACGAAGAAAACAGAAACTTCAATTCCAACCGCGGCTGCTTTGTTTACATCGAACGAAACAAACAAAATTCCGAGTAAGTGTATTTTTTGCGGGGAGAGTCACGACAGCGATTCGTGTGAAAAAGCAAAAAAATTGAGTTTGAGTGCGAGACAAGATATTGTGAAAGACAAAAAAGCGTGTTTTGCGTGTTTGAAATTGAACCACAGCTCCAATAAGTGTCGTTCTAGAATAAAGTGTGCCTGGTGTGGTAAAAAACATGCTTTGTTTATGTGTCGGGAAGTGACCAAAAATGATAGCGATCAGACCGTGGGTGAAATCCAGACAATGACAAAAAATCTCACTCTCGCCAACGTAACCTTCCAAGATCCCCAAATTTATTTGCAGACGCTCCGCGTCAAGTTGAAAGGACCAATGAGAGAACGAGTTAGTAAAATATCGGTGAAAAGAAGATGGTGTACTTATTGTTTGGTGGGGGATGTCAGAACCCCGACAACACCAAGTTTCACGCATCACACTAAGTAAACTTGATGGTACTTTCAATTGTATTTTTTCGGTATTTCACGAAGAGATCATTTGTCAAAATATTGCGGCATATGAAAACAGCACACGTTTGAACGAGCTGAAAAGTAAAGGAATCTACTTATCCAACATTGGCAACGACACCGAACCTATAGCTGTGTTGATAGGCGCGGATGTGGTCGGGCGACTGTACACAGGTAAAATTGTACAAATTCCCACTGGTGAGACCGCGGTGGAAACTCTCCTTGGTTGGACTATAATGGGGAAAAATTCAACAAATTTTTCGGAACGCCAAGATGCTGCTCTCACAGTTATTTCAATGTTTGCTAGAGAAGCAGATATTACGGATTTATGGAGACTTGATGCTCTGGGAATTACAGATCCAGCTGAGAGAGTTTCAAAGGAAAATTGTCTCGCTCAAGCAAAGGCAAATTTTGTATCCACCACGCGGGTAACTCAAGAATTTATTGACATTTTGGGAAAAAGACGGCATTATCGAAGAAGTACCCAGTGATCAGTTATCAGAGCATGATTATTATTTGCCACATCGTCATGTTCTAAAAATTAGTAGCACCACACCGGTCCGACCAGTATTCGAGGCTTCCGCGAAAACAAAAGACGGAGTTTCGCTCAACAAATGCCTTGAAACTGGTCCAAACCTAATAGAAATGATCCCTAATATTTTGTTGAGATTCAGGAATCATGAAATTGGAATAGTTGCTGACATTGCAAAAGCATTTTTACAAATAAACATTGCGCCTTCGGATAGACAATTTTTGACATTTTTTTGGTGGAGCAAGACAGAACCAAGAAAAATTATTACATTTCAACACCGTCGCGTTGTTTTCGGGTTGACCTGTAGCCCATTTCTGCTAGGAGCAACAATCGATTGTCATTTGGAAAAAATGGTTCAAAAATCCACGAACGTTGAAGAATCAGAGTTGATAGAGAAAATACGCGACTCATTCTACGTCGAAAATTGTGTCACGAGCGTGAAATCGGAAATGGAGGCCCAGTATTTCTAAGACGAAACTACACGGATCATGAAAGAAACCTGTTTTGACCTCCGTGCCGTACTCGGAGTGATTTCCGCGGCGCATAAAGTTTTCGACCCACTCGGTTGGGCCACACCCACTTTGCTACCTCCGAAAATATTGCTCCAAAATTTATGGGGATTCAAAGAATTAAATTGGGACGATGAGATCCCAGATGACTACCAAAAACAGTTTCAAGCCTGGTACGATCAGATTCCTGAACTTCGAGATCTAAGTGTCCCACGGTGGATTTTCGGAGACACACGTGACAAAATAACGTTCCAAATGTTTGTCGACGCAAGCCAAACCGCATATGCGGCTGCACTTTTTGTTCGAGTGGAAGGAGAAAATGGTACGTCCGTTCAGCTGGTACAAGCGAAATCACGAGTGAAGCCACGAGAAGATATTTCGATCCCACGCATGGAACTCTTGGCAGCAATGCTTGGAGCACGCTTGATGAAAACCACAATCGATTCGTTAAAATTAAAGAAGGTAGAGATAATTGGACGGATTCGTCAACTGTTTTGTCCTGGATTCTTCGTAATGGTCAATGGGCAGTTTTTGTGTGGAATAGAATAACAAAAATACGAGCGACCACTGATATCAAAACTTGGCGTCACGTACCAGGCAATAAAAATCCGGCCGATCTGCCGTCACGAGGGTGTACAACCAGACAGCTCATAAATTCCAGATGGTGGGAGGGACGAGACTGGCTAAAAGATTCTCCTGATCACTGGCCAGCTGATCGTTTTGTGATTAACGAGGATGAAGTTAATGCAGAGTTGAAGAAAAACGCAGAGAAAACTACGCCCGAAAATTTCATTCATGAGGCTAAGGCTCAGTTGTGCTAATGTGATTATCAGAGAATCTGATCCACCGTGGTATTTGCTCAGAATGTCAAGTTATTTAAAAACCGTTCGAATGATTGCTTAGATTTTCCAATTTGCGCGAAATTGGAAAGTAAATCCAGAATACCGCCAAAAGGGTGAAATCAGCGCGAAAGAATTTATTGATGCAGAATCGCGAATTTTGAAAATCACCCAAGACGAGGCCTTTGAAGGAATAAACGATTCAAGATTAAAGACCCTCGAAGTCTATAAAGAAGAAAGCACCGGATTAATCAGAACGAAATCATTGGTTTCAAATCGCGAAGACAGTTTTGGCTTCAGATTTCCGATACTTTTAAGCCATAATCATGAATTGGTCAAACTGCTTATTACGCATATACACCTGAAAAATAATCACACGGGCATCAATACAATGTTAAAAATTTTGAGAGAAAATTTTTGGATTACTTCAAGTCGGCGTGCTGTAAAAAATGTCATACAAAAGTGTGTTACCTGTCGCCGTTTTGCAAAACATTAAAAGCACCGCCTACGAGTTTGCCTGCAAGGAGAGTCAGAGATGCAAAAGTTTTTGAAATCACGGGAGTAGACTACGCAGGGCCTCTCTTTCTACGAGAAGGTCAAAAGTGTTACATCTGTTTATTTACCTGCGCAGTATACCGTGCCATTCATCTTGAGCGAATTACAATCATCGACATTGTCAGCTGACGGATTTCTCGAAGCTTTGCGCAGATTTATACATCGTAGAGGAAGACCGAGCTACATTTACAGCGATAACGGTACCAATTTTGTCAAAGCTAACTATTTACTGCAACACCTGACCGAAAAAATTGAGTGGGTTTTTAATCCTCCATCCCCCCTTGGCATTACAAATCTCAGTTACGAGGAATTGAACACCACACTCTGCGAATGCGAATCGGTCATTAATGCTCGTCCCATCACCTATTCACCGGAAGATAAAAACAACATTTGTGTCATAAGCCCAGAAATGTTTTTGAAAGAAATTCACGTAGACGGCGTACCAGATATAGACGAAATTGAAAAAACATCGCTATGCCGCAAGTTACGTTATCGGCAGCGACTACGCGAGGAAATCAAAGATCGTTTTCTCACAGAGTACTTCGGTCAACTTTCTAGAAGAACAAAACTCAATAAAGATCTCTGTACAACTTTAAAGGTCGATGACTTATTCTTCATTTCAACTGATAACCAAAAGGCTTGCAAGTGGCCTTTAGCCAGAATAAAAGAACTAATTCCCGGCAACGACGGAGAAATTAGGACAGTAAAACTCAAAACCTCCTCAAATGAATTGGTTAGACCAGTTCAGCGATTGATTTCACTGGAAGCGGATTCGGATGAATATCTCCCTAAATCCGTGGAAAAGTCGACAAAAAAGTCAACACCAGAAGAATATTCTGAAGAACCAATCGACGAAGATCGACAAGACAGGGGCGGATCAAGTTCGGGTGACACCATGGAGCCCCCACAAAACGCATCCGAAGTGCAGAATGTACTGCAGACACGACGAGGGCGGGCAGTCAAGATGCCGAAACGCTACATCAAATGACATGTTAAAATAAATCATTATCTATATGGACGTTTGTTAAATTACCGAAATCAACAATTAAAGCAATTTAAAAAGGTGGGAGAATGTTGAAAAATGCAGATTATATTGTGAGCGCCACGGCGAATTTTATCTGAAGTTTCGGCTAGCATTGGTTTTAGCTGTCTCAGTCAAAGTGGCGCCATTTATTTCTTAGTGTGGAAATATTAATAACTAAAAATCGCTATATTAAATCTTCCTTTTCCAAAATTTGCCACCGTCGCCTGTCAAGTGAGACAGCTAAAACCAATCCGTGCCTTTGAAGTTTCTTATGATTTTTGATTTTTCAAGTTTTTGCGGCTGAGCATGCGTTAATCTTACGTGTGCGCTTCAATTTTATAAATGAACGAAGTCGCTTGGCATCCATCGTCCGAGCAACAACAAATTAACGATTATCATAGTTATTTTTCGAATAAATAGTATTTTTTATATATTTTCCATTCTAAGGCACGAGTTGTTTTATTACTTTTCCTAAAACGATTTTGCAACAATGAGAGTTCAAAGTGTTCAAAAACAAGCTGAAGCTTGCATCAGTACTAGAGGTAGCCAATTACTGAACATAATTTCTCAAACAAAACGAATTGTACTGATGTTAACAAACGATCTTCAAAAGTAACAAATCTTCCATTTAATTAAGGCCCACGCTGTACAAGTAATATGAAATTATAATATCATAATAGCAAATATCATAATAGTCACCAAAAGTAAATTGTAAGCTGATAAGAGAAATCACCAGCGGATCTAATGGAAAATAACTTGTTTTAGAAGCACTAAGCGAAAACCTAACGAGAAAACTCAATAGTCCTACATTATACCATAAAATCTCAGATGTTATGATTAAAAGCAAAAGAACATTATTGCTACTCAAACATGTGCGAATTTGACAAAAAAATTAAATTAATCTCAGCATTTTAAAACATATAATGGACAGACAGCTAACCCATACCTTCCCAGTTGATTTAATCTCCTAATTTTATCACATCCATCGTACTTACACATTTTTTCTCAAACCTAAGTAGTTTCGTATCTGTACACAAAATTGTAATACGCATGCAGTAAAAATAATGTTAACAAAAAATTACAAAAACAAAACAACAACACAAACACACACAATAAACATCCAATTTCAAATCCCATACAAAAAAAAAACAAAAAAAATTGAAAAACTGAAAATAAACCAAAAACATAAAAATTTGCCCCCGTTTAGTTTAGTTTCGAAAACCGTGTAAAGTGAATGTGCGTGCGTGCTATGAGCACAACCAAAAAGAAGAAAATTATTTTAACTGCAACATCAAAAGTTTTTTAAAAAAAAACACAACAAGAAAAACAAATGTTTTGTTGCGGGTCTCGATAAATTATTATTAATTCACTAATTAAACTACTTATTATTACGATTTTTATTTTTAATTTAAATTTTTTTGTTAATAAAAGTTTCCAGTTTAGAGTGTTTGTGATTTAAAAACAAAATAAATTTTGTAAATTGTAAACAACAATCTATTGGATTTAAAACGCAAAAAAAACAACAAAAACCAATTAATGTAAGTATTTTTCCAACCGGCGTTCAGAATACGTTTCATCATGATTGCGGTGCGCACAATCCCGGTGTATATCTTATGTACCGTGCTCTAACGTGTATGTGTGTATGTGCGTCTAAAAATTAAATGGAAGACTCGGGAGGGTATCAAAATTTCTAAATTTCCTTGTTCCGTAAATGATCTAAATCTTTCCATTTCCTTGATCTATTATTAAGAGGGATGAGGAATGATGATATAGGGTACAAGGAAATTATCTTAAATTTCTCCTTTCTATTTTTAAATAGTTTACGTCTTGGGAGGAAAAGGAGACCGGTTTTGTTTATTTTTTAGTGTGCCGTTTGCCGTATCCTTTTCAATAAATATCCGAAATCCAGTTATTCTAGTTTCGAACTGCAATTTTTACCGATCCGAGAAAGTTGTTAAATAAAAAAAAAAAAATTATCTTCAATTTATTTGTCGAGCGAGCAAAGATTAGATGTTAAATTTTTTTTTTTTATTTTTATGTTTACATTAGAAACCCGACGTCTTTAGTATTGTGATTGTGTATGGAACAATATAATATACATAATCTAAATAAACTGTCTTCATAGTTTCCGCTTTATGCAGACGGTTTTTAGAACACATTACTTACAGACTATATAAAGAAATGCAGTTTTCTGAAATTAAGTCTGCTGTAGAAACCTGCGCGTAACTCGATCATTACCATTTTGCAATTATGTTTTTTTTTTATTCTTTGTTCACATCAAAACATGTGTTGATCATTTGATCTCATCACATTCACGACTCAAAATAGTACGGGTGGTTGAGAAGCAAAGGCAAGGGCGGAAGTTTATTTTCCATTTTTGTTGTTTTATGTAATGCGAGATCACAAAGAATCAATCTCTTGTTATAATTTGTGTGGCATGTCCTCGCGAGACACCTGATGATCGATCAAGATTACTGTCTTCGTAGATGTAATAATTACTTGTAGTGTAGATCATCGTATATCTCAAATTTATACATACATATATATCGATTCTAGAAAATAGTAGAGCGTGCGGCCATTACTGAAATTAAATTTACAAATTTTATGGAAAAATACGCACATATACATACACACTTCCAATACGAGACTACCCCTAAGTATAACATTTTTGTTGGATGCATAATATAGCAAAAAAAAAATGAAAAGGCAACAACAACGCAATATATATACACATGGACTTACAATAGGAGGGTAGAATATTTTTTGGTTGTTTTTGATTTACGCACCCTTACCCATATTATTGCAGTTCTATACGCATTTCAACCAAAATGTGTATGAAAAAGGACCAATTGGGGGGAGGGAATATAAAACGAAATTTTTTAGAAAATCAATAATCTTTTCTATATACTTATAATACGCATCGTTGTATTTGCCTGCTTTTATTAGTCATGACCGTGAATTTAAAAAAAAAAAAATTGTTTTCTTCATCTCGTTTTTATGTTGTTTTCAAAACCTAAAATGCGTATTTATCCTTTTTATGTATAATGCATCCGACCAAAAAAAAAATTCTACCTGTTTTCTTCAAAAATCTTAAATTTCTTTTTTCAATCATTGCAGTTTAAAACAATACAACAACAACCGACTAAATTACGAAATATATTTAACCAATATACACGATCTCTAAATAGTCATGGCATTACTGTCTAACGGTAATTCCCTACAATTAAAATCTTCAACGAATACAGCACCTGGTACAAAAGCAACAACTAGTAATGGTAATGAAACTAACACCACAGATCATTTTCTATTCTCGAGCATTTTAAATACACTGCCACGATGGGGCGATTCATTAAAGGTATCCTCGGGCCCTATGAATGTTCCACAAAATACTTATTCTTCGCATGATTCGCACAATGATGAGTATCTAATAGGAAATTCATTGGGCGCAATTGGTTCGCTTCCAATGCATAGTAACCATGATTTACTCGGCGGAGTATCTTTAACACCATCGACTTCGCCACAAACTAGCTCATCCACTAGCTCACACCATTGCATTTCATTGTTGGGCTCAATTTGTGGCAGATGTGATAATAATGGAACAAATCGATGTCTTGATTGTAATGATATTTTGTGTGACGACTGCGTACAATTACATCAGCATAATACGTTCAGTCGCGATCACTGTGTAATACCATTGGCGACAATATCCCCGATCGGATCATCAGCAAACATATCAAATGGTTCGAATGGACATAGCAACGATCCGCAGTGTGACATACATGGTGAGGTGCTACGTTATGTATGTGAATCATGCAAAAAAATCGTATGCCAAGAGTGTACATTGTGGGAGCATAAGGATCACAATTGCATTCCCATTGCGAATGTGGCCGAAACGGCAAAGGATCAAATTCAAAAGGTGATTGAAAGTGGTAAATTGGGTAATAAATATATTAAGGCGAGTATCGATCGTGCGGTACAATATTCTCAAGCAGTTGAACGTGATGCACTTGAATCATCTTCCCGTGTTCGTAAGGCAATGAGACATTTTATTATGGCCGCGGAGGAACGTGAACGCGTTTTGCTCGAGAAGGTGGATAAGTACCGTCAGCAAAAACTTACTACACTCTCTGATCAAATGGCCGGATTACGTGCGGCTCTCGCTGGCCTAGCCCAAACATCAGAAATGTTATCAAAAGGACTCGATTCATATGGCTCATTAACCCCTATGGAAATTGTACAAACATTGACTAGAGGCGAAAGTCAAATGGAACAATTTGCCGCCATGTACAAAAATTTACAACCAAAAGAGGAGTTTATTTCATTTGTAACGCCAAATTTTGAACAGCTCCAGGAAATTCGAATGCAGGGTGACGTGGTGATGGTAAACCAAAGAATTGGCGGAAGTGGAAACAGTATTACCCCACCAATGATACCGCCTACTAATAATTTACTAACAAGACGCCCGATTGTTCGCGCATTATCAACACCAAATCAATCACGCCCAATATCGGCTTGGGATCAGGTATCGAATGGAGCCAAATCTGTATTGAGCACTTCACCAAATTCGCTCCCATCAATTGGTCCCATACCAGGAATAGCCGTTATTGGACAATGTATTCCAGGATATCATTCTCAGGTTAGCGCAAAACCATCCCTTGGGCCTAGCACGTCGTTCGCCTTTGATGGTCACGAGGATGGGCAAGTTAGTCGACCTTGGGGACTTTGTGTCGACAAAGATGGAAATATAGTTGTAGCCGATCGCCGCAATAATCGTATTCAAGTTTTTTATTCGGATGGTACATTTAAATCGAAATTCGGTAGCAAGGGTACGGGTAATGGCCAATTTGATTTGCCTGCTGGGATTAGTACTGACCCGCAAAATCGTATTGTCGTTGTTGACAAGGATAATCATCGTGTTCAAGTGAGTAGTATTTTACGATTGTCACGGTCTTAATAATAAAATTGCGGTTTTTGTTTTTTAGATTTTCACCTCGACCGGAATTTTCATACTTAAATTTGGTAGTTATGGTAAGGATTGCGGTCAGTTTCAATATCCATGGGATATTGCTGTAAACTCCAAAGGAGAAATGCTAGTTACTGATTCGAGGAATCATAGAATACAGTTGTTCAATCCAGATGGACATTTTATTTCACGCTTTAGTTTTGACGGTGTTAACCACAGCCGTTCGCTAAAAGGTCTTACAACACCGCGTGGTGTATGTTTCACACCACAGGGGGATGTAATCATATCCGATTTCGAAAATCATCGTCTTTTGCTGATCGATTCAACGCTTACAAAAATTTTATCGACCAAAGGACACGAAGGAAATGGTATCCATGAATTTAGCCGCCCGTCCGGAATATGTTGTGACGATGATGGTCGCGTTATTGTTGCCGATTCAAAAAATCAACGTGTCTTAATATTTTCCTCACAATTGGAATTCTTGTGGGCGATTGAAATTCGACCATCATCATTACCATTAATGCCAACCAATATCGATGAAAAGGATCGCCCCAGTGATGTTGCATTATTACCGGATGGAAGGCTTGTCGTCATGGTGGAAACATCACCAGACGCTCGGGATGTATGTAATCCGCATAAAACATTTGTACAAATTTATTAGGGAGTAGTAGTATTGGGTAAAAGAGCCTATATATATTTATGAGTAACTTTTTTATCGCTAAGGTATGTGTCATGTGCGTTGTTAGAATAATTGGCCGCAAGAATCAAAATAAACAAATCGAATGCACTATAAGTGTCACACATAAATACATAATAGCTTGACGCTACTGTTAATGCGCATCTTTGCGGCGCCGCAAAACAACGCATGCCATATCAAACTCAAATTTTAATAGTTTTATTATTATTACGTATTAAATTAATATAAATCTACCTCATTATCTTATAAATAAGACTGACGTAAGACTGAATGAAACATTAAAAAAAATTAATTTTTAAATTTTTATTAAAATTTAAAAATAATTTAATAATTAATAAGTTTGCCTGAAAAACAAATATTTTTAAATTAATCAAATTTTTTTTTTTTTTTTAAATCGAATAGACTGAATTTTTTTTTTCATAGTACGTAAATAGTAAATTTTTAATAATTAAATTAAATTAATTATAATTTTTTTGTGCCATTAATAATAAATATGATTGCAATATAATTAAACTAAATCAATTTTTATAAGGTGCCAGAGAGATATAATAAAAAATATATAAATTAATTAATTATAGTCAAATTTAAAGAATATTTTTTTATATAGACTGATTAATAATTAATTAAATAAAAAAAGCCAGTAATTAATATTTTAATTTTTTTTTATACATATTAAATATATTTTTTTTTTTTTTTTAATAATTATTATTAAATATTAATTTTTATTATATTATTATTTTTTAAACCAGTTGCCAAAGGCCAGCGAAATTTTCGTATAAAATACAAAGAAAAAAAATTAAACGATCTTCTTAATTAATTTTAATAAACCATAATATAAAGGGCTGTTTTGTGTTTCAAATATAAATAAATGAACGAAATTGGTGTTACAAATTTTTTTTTAAATTTTATTTTTTAAAATAAATAAATAAATATGATACAATTATGTCGAATGATAAAAAATAAATTAAAAAAAATTATAATCAAATATTAGTACAACAAAAAAATCGACTGAACCCAGTAAGACTGAGCCATTCGACATTTTATTAAATTGTTTTATTTTTTTATTTTTTTTTTTTGTATTAATTTAACCGTTTTATTTTTGTTTTTAAAAATAATTAAAAGCAATATTTATAATGTAATATTAATTACCTAATCAAAAAACAATTATATAAATATAGAGATTTCGCTTAATTATTTCAGGAATATTATATAACGCATTTTTTAAAAATGTTTTTTTTAATTATTTTAAACTTAAGGAATGTACAAAAAAATATTATTCAATATTCAACAAAAAAAAACAACAAATATTGTAATTTATATTTAACTCTAGTGAATTTTAATTGGAAATGTATTTCGAACAAGAAAAATTTAAATTTTTTACGTTTAGCTATATAAATTTTAAAATTCTAATTTTATTATAAAAGCCGTGTTTTCCATGAGAACTGCACTAGAACTCGATAAACTTTAAATTCCTTTTATTCTATGTAAAACGAAAAAAAATAAATTCATAAAGCGCGAATGTGTAGTGTATTTGATATAATTACATATTTTAAATTTAAAAATTTTCCCCTTCAGTTATTTCATCAATATTTCCTTATTTCTTGCTGACGTCATTACACGCAACTACACTCGATAAATTCATGGGTTTATCCAGTGTAACTAAAAAATAAGCTATAATTGTCATTGTTTATTGCTGTAACAACTTAAAATGTGTATTTATGTGAAATGCACTACACATTATCACTTTAAGAATTTAATTTATTTTTCTGTTTACTTAGAATAAATGGAATTTAAAATTTATCGAGTTCTAGTACAGTTCTCATGGAAAACACGACTAAATTAAATGTAACTTTTTGTGTGACGAAAAAACAAAAATTAAAATATAAAAAAAAAAAATTTTAGTTCCTAAATAAAATTTCTAAAAAAAAAAACATGTTTTATTTAAAAATTGACCGTTTTTTACTCTCATCTGATAGCGTCGTTTTATCGCTTAGGTCAATGAGACATTGGCCTCGACTATTCTAGATATTCTCTTTTAATTCATTCTCAAAGATTTGTGATCGCTCAAATTGCATTCTTTCACTTTATTTTCTGGGGGTCTATTTTGAAACTTTTTCGACTCGAATTTTTGTTTTATCGAAAAATACGGAGTATTATGCAAAAAATCAAAATCGAATCGAATTTTTCCGAGCACATATGACAACATCCGACTGCTATTTATTAGTTGATGAATTTTGTTTTCAATTGATGGTTTTTTGGATGGATTAACAACATAATTAAAAAATAATATAATTTAAAGAAAATATATTTAGGTTAGGTTAGAGTGGCTGCTATCGCACACTTAGGCCAATAGTGGCCCATTGTGATACCACATGGTCTTATCTCCCCTTTACCCTTGAAACTATCCAGTGCGAGTTCCGAAAGGCTGTCCATACCGCACACACCCAAGTATTTATGTCTTCTGTATGATAGTGCCGGACACGAGCATAGGAAGTGATCTATAGTCTCTTCCTCCTCCTTGTCCATGCAACTTCTACAAAAGTCATTTGTCTGTAGATCCAGCCTTCGCGCGTGTTCCCCCAAAAGACAGTGTCCTGTCAGTATCCCTAAGACCAATCGTAACTCTCGTCTTCCGAGAGATATCAGTGCCTTGGAGCGCCGCAAGTCCATTGGCCAAACCTGTTTTGCTACCCTGCACGTGAGAGTGTTTGTTGGAGTGAGAACATTTTTTATATCCGTGTAAAAGAGATAGATATGTTATGTATATATATCTGCGCTGTGCTTTTATTATTGTCATGAAGTTTTTGCTTAACCTAAATATATAATCTTTGATTTTGTAACGTGTACATTCGTGTTTTATTCTAATTGTATTCTCTCCGAACTAATTATATCCCAACAGGTTATGGCACCAGAGAAACACGTTTTAATATATAATTAGTTAAGCAGATAATTTTTTAAACCATGGCAAACAGAGAATTGCCCAAGGCAATTTTTAGATGATACTAAAGTACAAAAAGATATTTTAGCAAAATCAAAAATTATTTTGCTTGTTGACCCGGTGAACTATGTTCATATTATCTGAAGCAAAAAATGTAAAAGAAGTTTGGAATAAACTTAAACAAACTTTCGAAGATTCTGGATTAACACGCAAGGTTGGTCTTCTACGTGATTTAATTACAACAAAATTGGAAAAATGTGATACAATCTATCAATATGTTAACAAAATTATAATAACCACTCATAAACTCACAAGTATTGGATTTGTGGTTTCCGATTAATGGATTGGCACATTTTTATTGGCAGCATTGTCGGACGAGTATAGACCGATGATAATGGGGCTTGAAAGCTCTGGTATCTCTATTAATGGTGATTCGATCAAAACCAAATTGCTGTAAGATATGAAAGTTGAAAAAAAGAATTCTAATGACGCCGCTTTATATGGAAAATTCAATAAAAATACGAATTCAAAAAACCGAAACAATACCTCAAAGGGTCCGAGATGTTACGGTTGTAATAATTTTGGACATATATCCAAAAATTGTCCCAACAAGAAGGATGATAAAACTCAACATGAGTCGAACCATCAGTATAATAAATCGTCATCTAGCCAAAACAAGAAAAATTTAACCTCACTTTTTGCTAGTCTAAAATCTGTATCAATAGTTGAAGAAGATGAATGGTACATTGATTCCGGTGCCTCATCACACATGACAGTACATGGTGAATGGTTGCAGAACATCAAAGTTCCTTCAAAAAGTGAAATTATTATAGCGAAGCGAATAATGATCGTATTCAGATAGTCGCTGTAGGTGATGTACAATTTAATATATTTTCGGAAAACACTAATAATGTGGAACCTGTTTATATTAAAAACGTTCTACATGTTCCAAATTTATCGACGAATTTACTTTCTGTGAGTCAGATGTGTTCTAATGGCAAAAGAGTAGTGTTTGATGTAGACAGTTGTAAAATTTATAATGAAGACAGTGTGTTGGTCGCGACTGCTAAACTAGAGGATAATATGTATAAACTAAATCGTGCTCCGGATCAACTTGAAAAAAAAATAAGTGACAGCTAATAATGTTTATAATGAATGGTTGTTATGGCATCGCCGTTTAGGCCATATGAATTTTGATTACATGAGACAATTACAGAACATTTCCCTTCCATTTTGTGATAAATAACTATCTGTTTATACTAAAAAGCCATGTGTAGTATGTTTAAAGGGTAAACAAGCTAAACAACCTTTTAAAAAAACAGGAACTCGTGCAAGAAAAGTGCTACAAATTGTACACTCCGATGTTTGTGGCCCGATGGAGATAGATTCTCTAAGTGGTTTCAGATACTTTGTAACAATGATCGATGATTATACCAGAAAAACTTTTGTTTACTTTTTAAAATTAAAGAATGAAGTAAAATAATCATTTTTGTATTTTAAGAATGCCGTTGAAAACGAAACAGGACAACGAATACAAATTCTACGAACTGATGGTGGCACTGAATATCAACCCCTTGATAAATTACTGCGTGAATCTGGTATTAAACATCAAATAACCGTGCCATATACTCCTGAACGAAATGGCGTAGCTGAACGACAAAACAGATCTATTGTGGAAAGAGCTCGTTGTTTGTTGTTTGATGCAAAGTTACAGAAACAGTTTTGGGCTGAAGCGGTTTCAACAGCTGTGTTTATCATGAATAGATCACCAACCAAGGCATTATCCGATAAATTAGTTCCTGAAGAAGTTTGGTCTAATAAAAAACCAGATATGAAATTTCTAAGAATTTTTGGTTGCAAAGCTATGGCTCATGTACCCAGTCAAAAACGTAAGAAATGGGATGCCAAATCAACAGAATGTATTTTTGTTGGTTATCCTTCTGGAACAAAAGGATACTGGTTATATGTGCCTGAAACACAAAAAATAATTCTTAGCCGAAATGTTATTTTTATTGAGACTGTTAATGACATTTTAACTCTCAATCGATGTAACGATGAAGCTGATCTCGATGCTAAAAAAGAATCAGAAATGGAATTCTTTATAAGGCCTGAAGAAAATACGGTGCAAGTGGGAGTTAATGAACTTAAAGATGACAATTCTCAGATTTGTTTGAATGAGAATCTGAGTCAGATTATCAATGAAGATGATTGTTGTGAACCGTCTCAAGCTGAAAGTGATTTCTATGGTTTTTTAGATGAAGAAGAACAGAATATAAATGTCCAAGCTGTCGTAAAGAATTCAAAACAACGACATTCATCAAGAAAAACTGAGTTACCAAAGAAATTTGATAATTTTGCTATGAAGGCAAATACAAGTGAATTATCTGATCCTTTGACCGTACAAGAAGTATTAAGTCGATCAGACGAAAAATTCTGGAGAGAAGCCATGAAAAGTGAATATGATTCTCTAATCGAAAATGAAACATGGACATTAGTGAATCTACCTTCAGATCGACAAGCAATTGCAAAGTGGGGTTTTAAAACCAAAATTGACGCTTCTGGTAAACTACGTTACAAAGCACGGCTTGTAATCAAAGGATGTGCTCAAACAAATGGGATAGATTACAGTGAAACATATTCACCAGTGTTTCGATACACATCCATACGTTATCTAATGGCATTGGCTTCTAAATTCATTTTTACAAGGAGTTTTAAATGAAGATATTTACATGTTACAACCCGTTGGCTATGGTAATGGCACAAAAGTTTGTAAATTAAAAAAGGCTCTTTACGGATTGAAGCAAGCCAGAAGAGTATGGAATATTAAATTGGGCAAAGTTTTAACCAATATCGGGTTTAATCGATCAATGATGTATTTATTATAATATAGAAAAATCAAAAATGATATTTTTAGCAGTTTATGTGGATGATTTGCTGCTATTTAGTAATTGTGCCGAAATTAAAGATAAAGTTAAAATGGAACTTAATAATCATTTCAAGATGAAAGATTTCGGTGAAGCTAAATCCTGTTTAGGAATAAATATCACACGTGATCGTGAAAAGCATAAAATTTGGATAGATCAAGAAAAATACATCAATGAAGTTTTAATCAGATTCAACATGTCCAATTGTAATCCTGTATCTACTCCTTGTGATATAAATTTGAAACTGTCGAAAGAAATGTGTCCGAAAAACACAAGTGAAATCAATGAAATGGAGTGTGTGCCATATCAACAAGCTGTTGGGAGTATTTTGTATGTTGCTCAAGGTACCAGACCTGATATTGCGTATGCAGTTAGTTTAGTGAGCCGTTTTAAAAATAATCCTGGTAGACAACATTGGAATGCTGTTAAGAGAATTCTGCGGTATTTGAAGGGAACGCCCAGCATGAAACTTGAATTCTCAAAATATGGAAATTCAGATCTCATGGGATATTGTGATGCTCATTGGGCTGGTGGCATTGATGAAAGGCGGTAAGTTGCTGGTTACATATTCATGATGCAAGGTGGCCCACTTTCATGGAATAGTAAAAAACAACCAACTGTAGCCCTATCCACAACCGAAGCCGAATACATGGCCCTCTCTGCTGCAACATAAGAAACTATGTGGCTTAAAAATTTTGAAAATGAATTTCAATTTGGTAAACCGAAATCGGTGAAGATTCTATCTGACAATAACAGTGCCCTCGATCTTGCTGCAACTAATGGTTATCATGCACGGACTAAGCACATAGACATAAGACATCATTACGTACGAAAATGTGTTGAAGATCAGAAAATAAAGATTGCATCAATCTCAACGGATCAAATGGTTGCAGATATATTAACCAAAGGATTAAGTAAGGACAAACATACATCCTGCTGTAGTGGACTTGTTTGTGACGTGTTTTATTCTAATTGTATTCTCTCCGAACTAATTATCTCCCAACAGTGTTGGTCCATCGCTCATTTGTCAAGGCGATTGCCTTTCTACTGAGCGCCAATTTGAGCGCTGCTATAGGCCTCTCCAGACCTGACTTTTCCGTATGCATCTGGAGAGTCGTACCGTACCTAGCTAGTTCGTCCGCCCTGCAGTTCAACCATGTCACGACTTCCCCGATCGCCACCACTTCAGCATGGTACACGCTGCAGTAGTCAGGAAAACGAACAGAAATATTAACATTAAGTTTCTTACAGAAGACTCCGGGTCCTACCTTACCATCCAGCTTAGAGCCGTCCGTGAAAAATTGCACTGCCTCGTTTTCCAGTATTGATCCGTCCCTCCAGGATTCCCTTGAAGGACAGACGGTCCGGAACCCTTTATCGAAGCACAAGGTTGGTATAACATAATCTAGATTCACCAGTTCATCCCTTAGTGATCCAACTATCGTCGAGTGCCCCACCTGCAGACACTTCCACTGAGAGACAGCCGTAATTCGCATAGCCACCTCGGCTGCCTTCTGCTTACCAAAAACCTTTACTAGAATAAGGTGGAACATAATCTCTAAAGCGCGAGTAGGTGTCGTCCTAAGCGTCCCGCTTATAAGCATGCAGGCCGTTCTTTGGAAGCTCCGGTTTCAAACCCCATCTCTTACCTATGGCGTTCCTACACGAGTAAATGGCTACAGTGGCCTTATTTACCCTCTCTAACGTGTTAGGCATCCAGCTGAGTTTACTGTCCAAGTTTATGCCCAAGAATCTCGCTCTATCAGAAAAAGTCAGTCTAGTGCCGTTTATCGTAGGCAACTACCGGAATTTTATACTTCCTGGTAAAAAATACCAGCTCTGTCTTGGACGGGTTGATCCCTAATCCAGATTTGCTGGCCCATTTGGTAACGATCAATAGTGCATTCTGCATAACATCTCTAATCGTGTCCAAATATTTACCTGATACCGCTATCGCTACATCATCTGCGTACCCTACAATCAATACCTTCTCTCTCTCCAGTTCCAACAGCAATTCGTTAATCACTATACTCCAGAGAGAAGGGGACATAACACCTCCCTGCGGGGTTCCTCTAACCACCCAGTTCTGAGGTAATAACCCCGCTTAACAGCATATGATTAATCAACCTAATTATAGAGTAATCCACCTTCAAAGCTGACAATCCCTCCATGATCGCCTCCGTTTTTACGTTATTAAAGGCACCTTCAATATCGAGGAATGAGACCATACAGAACTCCTGCGAGTAAATTGACTTCTCAATTGTGCGTACCAAAGCGTGCAAGGCTGTGTCCACCGACCTCCCTTTACAGTACGCATGCTGTGACATTGCCCAATTGCTGGGTTCAATTTTTGATTGTATAAATACATCCACTATCCTTTCCAATGTTTTGAGCAGTAAGGATGATAGAGTTATAGACCTCAGATCCCTCGGATAAGCATGCGAGCTTTTCCCCGCTTTCGGAATGAAGACCACCTTGACCTCCGTCCATTTCCTAGGAATATAGACAAATTTCAGACATCCTTTGAAGTTCATCTCCAGCCAGGGAAGAATGACTGCCAAGTTCCTCTGGATCTCCGCTGGTATAATCCTATCTGGGCCAGCCGATTTATAAGGCTTAAACCCGATGCTTAAACGATTCCCTCCATTTCTATTGAAGGTATTTCTCGATGAGCCCCCGGCTCCGTCGAGTCATCGAGGCTTCCCGAAAAGTGCGTATTTATTAGAAGCTCCAGAGATTCCATATTAGAAGCTATCCATGACCCATCCGGCCTAATTAAATAACTAGGACTGGTTGGGTTGGTAGAAAGAATCTTAAGGCGGGCAGTCTCAGATACCTCTTCCATTTTACCACAGAAGAGTCTCCAGAACCCCGTTTGTGCCTTCCTCAACTCTCTTTTATAATTCCTCAGATCCCACTTGTATGAGTCCCAATGCCGAGCTTCCCTGGTATTTTTGGCCCTATTAAAGGCTACCCTACAAGCCTTCCGATAGGTCTCCAACCCAGTGGACCATCATGTCGGCTTCTGTTTGCCCCTAGGTTTTATCAGGGGGCACGCAGTACTAAATGAAAGATGCAATCCAGTTCTTCTGCTGTCGCCGGACGTTCTAGAACCTCCAGCGGCAATACCTCCTCTAACACCTCCCCATATTTGTTCCAGTTTGTCCTTCTAGGATTCCTGAAGGCTTTCCGGGTAACAGGGTTGACGTTGAGGTTATATATTACATACCGGTGATCAGAGAATGAGTGCTCATTCTCCACTCTCCATCCCCTGATCATATGAAAAATAGTATCTGACGCAAATGTCACATCCAAGACCTAATGTCGATTCCTGACAATAAATGTTGGTTCTCGCCCAATATTGCAAACACATTTGCATCACATCCAAGTATGACACCTACCTTTCTTTGACCTGGTTTCCGGATCAGTTCCCCCAGGTTATCCGGTGGAACCTCCTTCTCCCGATCCATATAGGCTGAGGCTAGCCATAATTTTTCACAGCTAACCTCAACGCTCGCCGCGGTAACATCCCCACTACTAAATTGAGGAAGAAGAAAAATATTCAAATTATTTTTCGCCAAAATACACGATCTGATCTTCTCAGAGTTGCCTGAGTATAATAATTTATACCCTTTCGTTCTGAGGGCACAGATCGTGTTATTGTTAATCCAGGGTTCTTGGATTAGCACCAAGTCCTCACCTGACTTAGTCAGTCTGAGAACGAGAGCTGCCGAGGCAGTCTTCGTGTGATGCAGGTTTATTTGTACAATGTTAACCATTGTGACCTACCTTATTCATCTCTTCCTCTACTTCTTGTATCGGAAAAGTAACCCCTAGACAACCGCCGCTATCCGTCGTTTCGCCGCCCGTCTTCTCTTTTAATCCTTTTATGTGGTCGCCGTTGTCATCCCCCTCTTGCGGAGACTTCAACAGGTTTTCTCCATCAGAGTCCAGAGAAAGGGAGCAGGCTTGAACAATCATCATTTCGGTATCCGTATCCGTCTCCGGAAGATCAACACCTTCCTTCCCGACGTTTACCGCTGCTTTCCCACTTGCGTGTCCACTTCATCCTTCTTATACACATTGAGAGTGATCGACCAGAATCCGAAGCTGATCACTCCCTTTGTTTCTGCAAGGAGAGTTAGGTACTCCTTGTTTAACAGCATAACTGTCAACCTATAGCCCCCTTTGGCCTCCTCTTGTTTCACTATCTTCCAGTTCTTTGCCGGAAGATGTGGGTTACTGGCCTGGATGATCTCAACTTCTCTCCTGCCATACCTCGCGCCTACTTTGGCCACTGTCATTCTATACAGATCCACCGATCTTTTATCTGAGCACGCAGTCAACTTAACGCGCCCCTGATACCACCCCGCATTCCTACAGGACGGTGGGGGTCCCGGATTATCTCTCAGGACTTCCAAAAATACGGAGTTCAGTTCGTTGTAAACCAACTTCCATTTTTCAGCCGTAATGCTCCCGTCCTCCTGACCCCTGTCAATGACAGCTAGCATCAAGGCATGCTCCTTCAAGATTTCGCTGAACGGCTTCATCTTTTGGTCATTTTGGGCTCCTGTGGTCACCTTGGCTCGTTTAGCGTCGCCCGGTACTTCCTCATCAAGTGACCTCATTCTTATTCAAAGTGCCGCTGCCGACAACTTTCCTCCCCCATGCCACAGATTCCTTTTGTTCTGCTGTTAACTGCCCCTTTGGGGTCGCAGTCAACCTTTCCAAAATTCTGTGCGCCGACCGTTTTTCACGATATCGTCGCTTCGCCGGAGGGACCCCTTCCGATCCCCTGCATATTTGTTTGGCTCCGGTTCCGCTTCTACCTGGCTTTAATGTCACGGTATTGCTTCCCCCCGCCGCTAAGAAGGGAGCCCCACCTTTAAGGTTCAAGCTACTCCCTTCCTTGTTGCTTCCCGGTTTTTGAAGGGTACCGGCCCCTATTTCTTTGATTTTGGTATCATTCATGGTATTCCCACGAGTATCGGAAAAACATAGGTCCACCTGTGCAGAGATCCGTATACACAGGTAAGGCTAAATACAACTGGAGGTCGCCAGGTATCCAGAGGGCTCCGTTAGCGACTGGGCTTTGTTAAATGGGCCCTCCCCCCAGCCTAGTTGATCATCAGCACGGGTCGCTTAACACCTTAATCCAGCCCATTTGACTCGCTAGCACCCCGGCCTCCCAGCACCCCTTCCCTCCGCTCCACATTCTCTCTCTCATTCACCTATTCACACGGAGAGCCCAATCCAATGGGATCCATTCCATTCCCAGGGTCACCCGTTTATAGGGTACGTACCTTACTCATCACCCGCGGAGACTCCGGAGGTGCAGAGAGGACGTGACGCACAGTCCGCCGTGGTTATTGGTCTATGGTTTTCTGGCGCCATCCGTTCGCCTTTCCATGCTGGGCATCATAGGCCCTCAGAATTTAATGAAGTGAGGTTAACCACTCCCCAGTTCCCTGAGACTCTCCCACCAGCTGGACTGTGGTTGGGGGCGGCTTATTTAATTTACCGCTAACCTACCTATCGATAGGCCGTCCACTATCCATGGAAATTATTCGGTTTATGATTATAATGGAAATAAAGTAAATGTTTTTGGAACGATCAAATTAACATGTTTCGATCAGAAAGCCAAAATGGAATGGTCTTCTCACTTTATTGTTGTCGATGACGTGTGTCAACCGATACTCGGTCTCGAATCATGTGAAATATTTGGATTAGTCAAACGAACTGATGTAGGTTCTGTTGCGTGTTTGTCACAAACGCAAGGGGAATTTTTGAAAAACAATCGTGATGTCTTTGAAGGTTTGGGTAAATTTCCGGGAACGTTTTCGATAAATATGAAGGAAAATTCAAAGCCGATTCTTCACTACAAGAAACGGGCAGCTTGAAGAATCGTACAGGATGGAATCATTTCACCTGTTGATTACCCGACTGACTGGGTTAATAATTTACAAATAGTCGAAAAGCCTAACTCAAGTGAACTGCGAATTTGTTTGGATCCGAAACCACTCAATGAGTGCATCAGGCATGAACATTTTTTGATTCCAACGATTGATGATTTGACGTCTGGTTTGGCAGATAAACGCGTTTTGTCAATTTTGGACTTGAAGAGTGGCTATTGGCAAAGGGAATTGAACGTAGTGAGCTCCGATTTAACAACATTCATGACTCCGTTTGGGAGATATAAATTCAATCGCGTGCCATTTGGGCTTAATTTTGTACCGGAATTATTTCAACGTGAAATGTTTAAAATGTTGGGAGACATTGAGGGAGTGATAATTTATTTTGATGATGTGGGTATTTGCGCAAAAACGGAAGAAGAACACGATAGGATAATGGAAAAGGTCAATACAATATTAAATTTAACCCGGATAAAATTCAATATCGAAAGCGTGAGGTTAAATTTATGGGGCATATCTTGTTTGAAGGAAAGTTTAAGGCGAATTTAAAGTATCGTAACGCAATTTTAAAGATGAAGAAGTATAGTTTTCTTTTACACTTTTGAACATATGCATATACATCTTTTAATTGCACAGAAAGGGCAATAAGTGAATTAAAAAATTAATAAAGAATTTGTAATTTAAAAATTGTGATTTAAAAATTTCCCTTATTAATTTCCCTCATCAGTTTTGGATTGTTAGCTATAAAACCAATGAGTTGTTGTAAATAGTATGCGTAATTTAAACCGATTAATGGTAGTACGTAGGTTAACATAGAATATTATTTATATTTAGGTTTACTAATGCACTAAAAACTTTCTCGCTGTCGTAGTTTTTCTGCACCTTTTTAAATACTCTTACTTCTTACTATAGCCATCTGCAGTTAAATAGATAAAACTATGAAATTAGACCAATTACTATGGTGCAAAAATTACGGTTCAGTGTTGATTTATTTTGACATTTAGCCTTAGGTGTCATTTTTATTTCGTAGTGAGTGATTCCAAACAAGCATAGCGATATCGAACGATTTTTTAAAGGTTCTAACTCGATATTTAATTGAATTGATTTGTTAATTACCATCACTAATTGTTGTAATTCTTTGGCGTGTATCTAAATTGTTTTGATTATCGCGCAAAGAAATTAAATAATCTTGTACCGAAATAAAATGGCGTACCAGCAAGTGAGTAATTCTGTTTGTTCCAAGATGGCACAAGATAACCAAAAAAAAAAAAAAATCTTTGGAAGATATATTAATTGTGGAATATTTGTTTTAGGGCGGATACGGTGGTGGTGGACATGGACAACAGCCAGGAGGATATGGACACCAACCGGGAGGATATGGACAACAACCGGGAGGATTTGGACAACCACAACAACAGCAAGGTGGATATAGACCACCGGGACCTGGTGGTTATGGGCAACCACAAGGAGGCGGTTATCCCGGAGGAGCCGCACCAGTCGGCATCAATCCTGAAGTACAAAATTGGTTTAATATGGTAGACCGTGATCGTTCGGGTAAAATAAACGGGCCTGAACTCAAAGCGGCCCTTATCAATGGAAAGGGACAACAATTTTCAGATGCTGCCTGTAATTTGATGATCGGTATGTTTGATAGTGATAACAGTGGCACTATTGATTTGGCAGAATTCGACAAATTATACACGTACATAAATCAATGGTTGAGTATGTTTCGCGCTTATGATCGAGACCAGTCAGGTCACATTGAAGAGGCAGAGCTAAATCAGGCTTTTAATCAAATGGGATTTCGGTTTTCACCACCATTTGTTAAGTTCCTTGTCGAACGCTGTGATATGCAAAACAAAAAGGAAATATCGGTTGATCAATTTATCGTGTTATGCGTACAAATACAACGCTTTACAGAAGCATTTAGGCAACGGGATGCGGAACAAAAGGGAATTATTTCAATCAATTTTGAAGACTTTTTGTCTGTAGCGCTTAGTTGCTCCACGTAAGATTAAATTATTATTTTATGTAAAAATACATATTTTGTTATTCGTCTAAATCTAAATTATTATTTTTGTACAAAACGAATTTTTTTCGAGTAAATTGTCATTCCTACTATTATAGGCACAGCCGGTAAAATGAACGTATAACTTGCATCCGCATGTCGTATGCGAGGGGTCTACTTAGTAGCTTTATATCTGTTGTATCTCTTATAAATAAAAACCGCAAATACAGCTTTTAATAATAAAAAAAAAATAAAAACAGGTAACATTTGTTTTATAATTTCACACAGTCACTGCACGTACATATATTTATATAACTTTGCACGCTGGAAAATTCCCAACCGCAATTCGCAATAAATCTTTCAACATTTCCGTCCAGACGAAAAAAATCGATAACTCGTCATAAAGTTTTTTAGGCCAAAAATGTATAAATTGCACCAAAATGTGAATTAAGTTTGGGGGGGGATGAGGGATAGTTGTGGAAAATTCCCATAGTTTTAGTTTTCACCTGGAAAAGTGGGTATATGTTTTTTATTAAATTATGAGGTTGAAATGAGTTTTTGTTATGCTTTTTTCGTATTCACTTTAATTAAAATTTATAGAATGTTCATAGTTTTTGCAAACTATAAAATTTAACCGAAATAATGATTTGTCGGCGGAACACATCGAGGAATATTTGTAGTGAACGTGTTCATTAAAATTATTTTATCTGATATACATAGGTATTTCCGCGTCAACATTTAGTTTTAGGAAAAATTTGGTGCATTAGTTGTTTGATAGATATTTAAAATTGATTGAATAGCACTTCCAAAACACGATAAGGCTTATATTCTGTTAATTTGATCAGGATGCGGTTATATTGAACGAGATTTATGCTCGCGCGATATCGTGTTGATATAGAATAACATTGATTTTATCTGTATGTTACGGTTAGTTGGCCAAATTTTATCGTTGATAACGGGTGAGTGGAAGCGGTTTTATAGAGGAATTAGTTAAATTATTTGAATGTGTAGATTTAAACTAAATGGTTGATTAAAAAATTATACAATAAATTCTGGCCCTTGTCCGATACTTGGCCTGGTATCAGGTTGCGTTTCGGCCAATTATCTCTGATATCGACTTGTTTTAACTTTAACAAAATTCAGTTGGAATTTTCAATCAAATGCGGAGTGTACAACACATCATTAAGTACTCGTTTAGATGTCTAGAAGATCCTTCTTCCAGTATCCGTTAAGATCATGGCTTATTTGTAGCTGCTATAAAATGGAATAATTTTATCTTTCAACTTATCCATTTTGTTGGTACCAATTAGAGATAGGTTATTAAGTTCCGAACTACTAAACTTACGCTCTTAATATAAGGTAAAACACAATCACCAGTATACACTCCCTACAAGAGTGCGGACTTTATCTTAAAAGAATCGTCTTGTATGTAATCCCATAAAAAATATGAATGATTTAAAAGTTTATGGGTAATAAGGATAATTTAAAGTGAAGAGAAGTTCGTTAAATAAAATACCTCGAAGGATTAATTGCACGTGCTTTCAATAGTTGAAAAATTGAAGGAAAGAAAGAATTACAAGTTCCTCATTCACAAACCAAGTCTCAAATCGTCACAATGTGCCTACTTATAGCTTTCGTTTTCCTGCAAAAAGCGTAAAAAGTAGGTTTTTTCTCTGTTTACCATGCATCACCATGCAAGAACTCTACCCCGATTTACAAATAGTCCACCAAGTGTTAAACAATTTAAAATCTCAATATCCTTTAAATGTAACTCTTGAAGCAAGAAACGATGCCGGCCCAGATATTCGCCTCCCTCTACTCCTATTGAATTTCATCGTGTTGCTTAGTGATGTGCTAAATCGATCTTTTATCAAGTTTTTGACAGCACAATGCAGTTAGCAGCCTCAACTTAGGTTTCCTAAGTTCAAGACACTCCCTTACCCTAACTGACGAAGGTGATATAAATCTATTCGCCTGTCGCAAACTTGAAATTCTGCGCCAGTAGAAGGACTTTTGCACATCCTCCCAGCATTTTACTGCTGCCGCAAAAGGTCTCTGGTCCAATGAATGAAGAAGCGAAACCCTCACGGGCAAGGCGATCAGCAGCCTGGTTTCCCTCGATTACGCCAGTTCGACCTTGCATTAACATAAGTGTTACCTTAATTGCGCTTGCCAGCTGTTTAAAAACCTTCAGACAGTCCCGTACCAGCCTGGACTCAATGGTACAAGACTTAAGAGCATTTAAGGCTGATTGGCTGTCTGATACAATATATAACTTTGCATCGCTTAAGCTTTTTGCTATGCCTATCCTAGCGCAAAGTTCTATAGCATGTACTTCTGCTTGAAAGATGGTAGCATTGGTACTCAACGACTTCGAGATGGCAGCCCTACTCCGTGTATTCTTACTCCGCCTCGTCTTCCATTTTTGATCAATCTGTAAACCATACCAATGACCGTCGCTCAAAGGACGGCCCTCCTGTCCTCCACATATCCCGGCCAGGGACCTAACACAGAATGGTTTGTGGAAGTATAGTTTAGTTGGCATACAATCGGAAGGCATTCTTATGGTGGGGTCTGTCTGAAGATCAAACACCATATACCACCGTCACCATTCCCCGCAGTTTTAAAGGCGGATAATCGATCAATGTCCTCTACCTCCTTTCTACCTAAAAAAAAAAAAAAAAAAACCTTGGGAATTACTAGCCTTAGACAGACGTGTCGCATTTTTTTTTTGTGTTTTTTTTCCACCATAAATTGGGGCTCAACGGTTAAGTATTGTTTACGTTAAGTTGGCATTTATTACTTTGGTTGGGTTTTTGTTTCTTTTTGTTTTAGATTTCCAGTAATCCGGTTCGGTTTGGATGGATGCAGCGTTCCTTACACACTGTCTCAAAAAATTGTCCGTACACCCCTCGGTTAAAGAAAAATTGATGAATAAAACAATTACAAATCAAACAAAAATTCAGTTTTTATTTTTTTTAAACTCAAATTACATTTAACAACCTGAAACTAATAATTATCATGAAGCAAATTAATTTACTTTTACGTTTCATATGATTTACTATTTAAACATCTTAAAACGATCTCAAATAATTGTCCGTACACTTGCAATTTTGTGAAAATTAACACTAGCACACTAACAATTTACTATTTGTTGTACTCCTATTTTCAACTAACGGTAAAATACGAAATTTGTTTTTGCGTAAAAGTTAGTTAGTCGTACTTTTTTCACGGCGAATGAAATATTGTCCTGTTAATTAAAAATGTGTTATTCCCGTACCAAAAATAGTGTAGAAATTAAAAAATTGATCATTAAATTGGAGAGTGAAGGTAAAGGTTTACAGGAAATTTTCAAAATAACTAATCGCCTGCGATCTTCGATTCGATATATCATCCAGAACTCCCAAAAAACCAAATCACTAGAGATGGTTGTTGGGCATGGTCGCAACCGAAAGCTTATCACTCCTTAAATACATCTAATAGAGAAGGAAATAAAACAGAATCGAAAGCTAAGGGCTCCAACGATCGTTGCCAAAGTTTATCAACGCAAAAAATGGGGGATAGAACCTCAGACAATACGCAATATTTTGCATAAACAACAGTATCGTCGATGTGCGACACGCAAGAAATGTATTTGCCGACAAAAAAAATATTAAAAGCGCTTGGAATATGCATTGGGATATGTAAGAGAGCCCGAACAGTTCTGGGAAAATGTTATTTCCTCGGACGAAAGTAAATTTAATATTTTTGGTTCAGATGGGCGAGTTATAGTGTGGCGGAAACCCAACACTGAACTTGAGTAAAACATGGTGGCGGAAGTATAATGGTTTGAAGAGCTTTTAGCTGAAGGGGGGTATGCCATTTCACCTTCATAATGAACCGGTTTAATTATTTGGATATTTTGAAGGGTAATTTGTTAATAAGTGCAGAGAAAATGGGACATGTGCAAGATTTTCGCTCCGGACATGACAATGACACGAAGCATTCGTCAAAGCTGATAAAGGAATGGTTATTGTACAATGTAAAGTCAATACTTCCTCATCCTCCCCAGCCACCAGATCTCAACCCCGTTGATAAATTATGCCATTAGTTTAGAGCGAAAGATCCGTGAACACCAAATTAGCGATAAGGAACAATTAAAACGGGCCATTGTGGAGGAATAGGCCAAAATTTCCCCCCGAAATAACTCGGAAGTTGGCTTTTTCAATGAAAAGAAGGTTGCAAAGTGTCATTTCATGAATAGGTTACAACACGAAATATTAGACCTAACTTTTTTACCAAATTCCCTCAACTTCTTTGTGTGTACGGACAATTATTTGAGATCGTTTTAGGCGGTTAAAATAGTAAATCATATCAAAAGTGAAACTAACTTAATTTATATTACGATTATTATTATTTTCAGGCTCTTAAATGTAATTTGAGTTTTAAAAAAATTAAAACTGAATTTGTTGTTTGATTTGTAATTGTTTCTTTTATCAATGTTTTCTTAACCGAGTGCTGTACGGACAATTTTTTGATACAGTGTATTTATTTGTAAGTATTGCGCATCAATCACGTCGCGTCGTGTTTACACTTGAGTGTAATGTCGTTTAACGACCCCAATGTAGTTTTAAAATCTATGTTAGTCGATAGGTCTTTGTTAAATGTAGCTAGTTTCAACGTGCAAAGTTTAGTCCCAAATATTGACGAGATTCGTCACATTTTTAATGGTGCTTCAGTAGACATTCTTTGTTTCTCTGAGACATTTTTAAATCCGAATATCCCTAATTCAGCTTTGGCCATCAAATGTTATGATATATTTAGGAAAGATAGAGCGGTACCTCCCCTTAATTATGGTGTATGTATGTTTGTAGGTGATCACATTAAGGCTAGATTAGTCACCATACCTTCTTCCATTTCAGAATTGTTAGTATCGGATTTAGAGTTTTTATTTGTCAATGTTTTCAGTAATGGCCGTAAAATCTTATTCGATACCATCTATAACCCACCAAAACTAGTAAGACATCGTATGTCCAATTTAAAAAATCACTTGTAGACTTAGAAAGTTTATTTAGTTATTTCTCTTGTAGATTCGATGAAATGTATATATCAGGTGACTTTAATTTCGATATACTCCAAAATTTCGGCTTCCCTCGGGATTATTTGAATCTTTTAAATAGTCTTAATTTATCCGTACACAACACTGTGGCACCAACGTTTTCTTGCCCAACCGCTAGCGGGGCCTCTTATTCCCTTATTAATCATATCATATCTTTTACTAATAACTCTATTTGTTTTTTCAATCAGTTGCCTCTCGGTATAGGATCCCATCGTGATCTTTTAGTTTTATCTGTAAACTCTTACTCTCCACCTAAACCTAAGAGTTTTAGCTTTAGAGTTTTTTCTAGTATAGACAATTCCCGCCTTTAATTAGTTTGTAACTCAGTTCCTTGAGAGGATATTTTTTGCCTTAGTTCTGCAACTAGCCAAATAGAATTTTTCAATTTATATATTAGTTTGGGGTTTAATAGTTGCGTTCCGCTTAAAAAGGTTACTTGCAAAGCAAAATCTCCGTCTTGGTTGTCTCAGGAAATTTCGAATGCCATAAAGATTAGAGTTAGTAAATATCGTGTATGGAAAAGGTGTCCTAATAGTTAGTCTCATTTAGATTACAAGCAGGCACGTAACAGAGTTGTAGGGTTAGTTCGAATTGCTAAACGTATTTTTTTCAAGGACAAGTTAGACTCCTCTCTTCCTCCCAAGGTTTTCTGGCGTAATGTTCGTAATTTAGGCCAAGGCAGATGAAAGATTACTTCAAGTGTGGATTTCAAACCCAATGAAATTAATAGTTATTTTTGCTCTAGTCTGAACTCGGGCAGTAGTTCCGTCGATTTGTTCTCTAACGCGTTCTCTAATTCGTTTTCGTTTTCAAATATTACTCTCGAGGATTTACAATCTGCTATTTGGAACGGTAAATCGGAATCTTCTGGTCTGGATAACGTCAATTTAAAATTCGTTAAGGTAGTTTTCCCTTTCGTCTCAAAATACTTGTTACATATCTTCAATTTTATTCTCACGTTCTCTTCCTATCCAGATCAGTGGAAGCTAAGTAAAATAATCCCGATCCCAAAGATCAGTAATCCTTTAGAGCTATCCCATTTTCGGCCAATTAGCATTTTAAGTTCTCTCTCTAAGGCTTTCGAGATAGTTGTTAAAAATCAAATTCAATCGCATTTACATAGCAACAGTTTAATTAGTTGCTTCCAATCTGGGTTTAGGAAATTTCATAGCACTTCTACTGCGTTATTAAATGTGTGTGATGATATTAGGCGTAATATGAATAATAGGGAATTAACTTCTTTAACTTTGTTAGATTTTTCTAAGGCCTTTGATTCTATTAATCACAGAATTCTTTTTAATAAACTCTTATCTCATGTTAGATTTTCGCTTTCTGCTACCAAATTGATTTTTAACTATCTTTCTAATCGTTCTCAGGCAGTTTTTTCGACAATTCCTTGTCTGATTTCCTTCCTATAATTTCCGGCGTGCCTCAGGGTTCAGTGATGGGTCCTCTATTATTTTCTATGTACATAAATAACATAGAATCCTCCATTCAACATTGTTCATTTCATATTTTCGCTGATGACGTTCAAATTTATAGAAATAGTCGTTTAGATCAGGATTCTATTGTTAGGAATATTTCTCTGATAAATGAAGATTTAAGTAATATTGTTAGCTGGTCGGTCTCTAACAGGCTCGTTTTAAACGCGAATAAATCTCAATCGATTATAATTTATAAAAAACCGTTACATACCTCGTCCTTTCCTGGTATTTTTCTGCAGGGTTCAATTGAATATTCAAATATTGTTAGGGATTTAGGCTTAGTTATTAATAAAACTCTTACTTTGGGTGACCATTTAGTTACTATTAGTAAGAGGGTCTTTGGCATGCTTAGTTGTTTGTATAAAGTGATTGGATTTTCTGATAGTCAGTTTAGGAAAAAATTATTTTTGTCTTATCTTCTTCCTCATTTTATTTACGGTGACATAGTTTTATTCGGCATGCTTCAGAAAAATATGAATGTTCTCCAAAGATGTTTCAATGCTTGTACCAGGTTTATTTTTGGTATTAGGAAGTTCGATCATATTTTTGCCTACTCTAGCCTTGTTTTAGAAATAGAATGTAGTTTATCTATTTTTTACGAATTTCACGTTTGTCTTTTTATTTTTAAACTTCTCAAAGCTAAGGAGTCGTGTTATCCATATAGGAAATTAATTTTTAGTAGGTTTCATTCCTCTAATTTCCGCCTAATTCCGGCTAAAAATTGTTGTAGGTCGCTAAACACGTCATTTTATGTTAGGGGAGTTTCCCTTTGGAATTCAATTCCATTGGAAATTAAGAGATTAGGATCGGCAAAATTATTTAGGTCAAAATTTTTGGAGTGGCGTGATTGATGGGAAATACGTAGTTTTTTAATTTATTTTTATTAACTTTGTTATTTTTGTTAATTTTTAATATTATTTCATCTCGTGCTGTACATTTTATTGTAAATGAGCTACTGCTCAAAATAGAATGTGTAAGCATGAGGTGGAAATTGTTTGAAAAAATTTAAGAGGTTTTTATGTCTAATGGAAGCAACTTCATTATTTCTTTTTTTTGTTTCGATTGCTTTGTTTCCATGTGTGCTTTTTCTTTTAATACTAAATTATTTATAAAATACTATAAATAAATAAATACCGCCCTCCGATGCCCGAGAGCCTCCAGTCCTCACCGGTGGCAAACACGGAAGGACCACTTTGCGGAGCCACGTGATGCCGTTTTGTTCCTTTCTTGCCTTTTCTTCACCTGTTCCTTGGACACCACCCGCAGGGGTCTGGACCACAGGCCTCGGCACCTTAACCTCCAAAGGCTTGACCACACTGGCCGCCCTTGGGGTGCAACTAGAAATCCCAAAATTATAGTTAATCCTAAAGCCAACCCGCTTGAGCTTATCGTCTGAAAAGTGGTCGGTTCATAGAGAAGGTGCAAAAGGCTGATGAACCTTTCGCCTCTCTCCTAACCACCCTCGAGTCTAATGCTTGCATGCCCTTGTTTTGGCTCTTGACAAAACCAAGAAGTTGAACCGTTGGTAATTCAGCACTGTTATGAAAGGTGCCAAACACAATCTTGGTTCGAGGCATGTTTACCGCGTTGGTTACGTCCATACTACCCCTGCTTTCACAGAGGAGGTCGCCCCACTAATGGGGGGAAAAGCTCTATTTCCTGAGGCGTCCATATCGGAGTTAAGAACTAAGTCCTCAAAAACCGTACGGAGCTCCACATCCGATGGCCCACCGACCAAGAGTTCCATAGCGGAAAGAGGGCCGAGGTCCTCGGAATCAACGAGAGAACTTTCGCTGGTGTGTGACGCTTTAGGAGCATCACCACTCTTATTTTGATTTATTAGAGAAGTGTATTTTATTCACACGTTGCTGGGAAAGTAAAGTCGCTTGTAGGACAGCCTGCTTTAAGACAGGAAGGTTAAACAAAACTGGAGGGCGCGTGGTATCCAGAGATTGCATACTTAAGACTGATGAATCTATTGGGTTAGAAAATAATAATACAGAAACTGAAAATCCAGAAACAAAAAATTCAGAAATACAATTATCCAAGTGCGGCCCAAATTAAAATTAAAATTTATAAAATGTGTATATAATTTCAGTTTTTCCGTAACGTTCTTAATATCTTTGATAATGGAAATTGCTTCGTCAACCTTTCAGACACAGATCAAAGGAATTGTTTAGCTCATATCGCTCCTACTGATAGTTTCTCCACAAATGTTTGAAGTTATTTTGTGTTTGGCTTAATTCGTTGGGTTAGTATGGTACCGACGAATGTATTGGAGCGAATTGCGGATTTAATGCTTCTTTAATGCTTCGTCAACCTTGCAGACACAGATTAAAGGAATTGTATCGCTCGTATCGCTTCTTCTGATAGATGTAACAAAATGTTTCAAGTGATGTCAAAAGTCTAACAATTCCTACAAATTTAATTTTTTTATCAGTGGTCGCCACGAGGACGCAGCACGTACACTTGCGAATTATGAGCAGGTTCCTAAAACATGACCAGAACGGCTCACGTGATGCGCACCCTACTGAAAGGTTATTTAGCTGGTAGATTACTCTACTCAACTTTGCCCCCCCCCCCCCCCCCCCCCCCGAACCATTAATAGAGTTAAATAATAGTATCAATAATAATGATGAAGAAACTGAGTTCATTACTCATTCATTATCATTTATATCTCAAAACATTCTTCGCGCAAATTTAAATTCTATCCCGCATAATTGACAAGCTCTTTCTTTAAATGACAACAAAATTGAGATGTAACATCGCTAGAAAATTTTTCGTTGACCGTCTGTTGGTGAATGGTCCGTCTGGCTGTGGGGCACACAGCATAAAAGTCCCAAAATTGAATTGTTTGAAAATATTTAACTGAAAAATTTCTCTCTGGTTTTTTAATGAAACCTTAAAATTTTCACATAACGTATGTATGTACATATACCAAACAAAATTTATATTGCGAGATCATTCAATCGATCGATCAACTTAATAACAACGCAAAAACTTTTTTTGTATATAATATACAAAAATAAGATATATTTTGGTTTTCATTCCATAATTTATTTTAAACAAAATAATTTCCCAATCCTCATGATTAAATAAAAACCACATGCTCATTAAAAATCACGACTGAATAATAAATGCGAAACGGTCTCGATCGTGTTTTTTCTTATATTTGTATTACGAGGGGGGGAGTGGGGGAGAGTGCACCATGAATGAAATATTAGAATGAAAATAAATGAAAAACTGAAAATTGAAATTTATGAAAACAACATTACATTATTAATGTAACTTTTGTTTTATACCTCTCGATAATGTTTGATTTTCTGTTTTATGAACTTCGGCTGATCGTAGATTTCACACAGATTTCGATCAACATTTTTTTTTTTTTAAATTTATTTGTTTATTTTATTTAAATTATAGCGTGCTAATTAATTAATTAATTAGAATTTAATGTGATTATTATATGGGTAACTATTCAAAATGTTTCAAGTGGCTTTTTTTATTCATTCGATCGTAAATAGTGAAATGTACAATAAAAGCGATCGATTTGGATTTGACTTGTTGTTTTTATTTGTCTTATCATCTTATGGGTATAGATGAGTAAGACAAGCTGAATGATAATAAATCTATACGAGGATTTTTATATTTTACCATCTTCTCTTTTGTCTTACATAAATTTTTTGGATGTTTTGGGCGACTATAAAAAAGTAATAAAATGATTTTTATTTTAATGCGTTCGCAAGGAAAAACAAACGGTTTGGCGCCTGATAGCGAAAATAAAAATGTATTTTATTGATTGCAATTAATTTACGTAAATAAAGCAGTTGGGATGTAAATAAGAAGTGAATCTTGTTTGTCAAAAATTGATTTTTTTAACACTTAAAATGTATGTTAAAAACGTGAAGTCCCACTGTACTGATACAAATTTCCACAAAATACCGCAACAGTGCTATAAATAAAAAATGTGATTATAGTCCGGTGTTTGACGGTAAAAATAGGTTATTACGACGATTGACGTGAAATTTGCACAGTAAGTAGGGAATGCTCAAGGAACAAATCAAGATGTTTTTACCTTGGTTGTGAAAGGCACTCTTTATCAACGGCGAAAATTAGTACACTCAAAATAACCACAGAAATCGATAGAGGGATGAATTCTAAGCAAAAAATGTTGTAGCGTTAGTTTTTTAACGATAACTTCCTTAATTTTTAAGATACATCATCGCTCTAAAAACCATTTTGTAGGAAATTTCAAGAGCTAAAAGTCGTTTAAAGTGTAACTTCCTTGAACCCTTCGTTTCTGAGACTTTTGAGTTTAAAAGGCTCGGGGAAGGTGGTCCTCGCACTCAAATGCGAATTTAAAACGCTCTATTAATTTATATCCTAGAGAAATAAAAAAAATTCTGCAAGGAAACCCTAAATTATTGTACCCTTGCGCTTTATACGTATCTTCTTTAGTTTTTGAGTTATTGTACAAAAAGGAAATATTTTGGAAAATTTCAAAAATCATTTCAAAATTGAATCAAACTTTTTTTTTTTTTCAAATCTAGGCATTCTAAACCGTTTAAGCTTCTAGAACATATTGTTATTACCTAAATAAAGTACATTGTAAATGGATTACGTTTAATTTCAATGATTGCGGTTAAGCCATCAGTTTGATTGCTGATTGAAACGAGACAGCCATTTTATTTTTATCAAAACTCCGTAAGTTTTTATCTTAACGACTTTTACTAAAGCTCATTTTAAAGGTCTTTTAAGTACTTCCTCCAAAAATTCGTCGTTTTCCCGTTATTTAACGTTAAAAGATTCGAATTCAGTTTTCGGCTAATAAACAGTCACTTTCATCGAGCCACGACTCGGTCTTTATTGCACGAAAGGTGTTCGAGTTATTCGTGAAAAATCGCTCTAAAATATGGCATTTTTTTCTTAGAATTTACCCCTCTACCGATTTCTGTGGGTATTTTGAGTATATTAATTTCCACCATCGAGAAGGAGTGGCATCCAGCCCCAGGGTATACCACACATCGGCACTAAATAACTTCTAATCCGTGAGCCATTTTCTACTTAATGTCCAAATTTCAAGTCAATCGATGTTTTCCGAAAGAATTCTGAGTGAAAAACCGTCAAAAACCGGACTGTTACAGCTTACAGTGAAGGTGTGGACACGGTACATTTCTGGTGCAAAAATGTACACCACGAAGCTAGCTAGCTAGCTATTATGGTTGTAACCCTGCGGGTCAAACTTTTGTCCTGTGAACCATTTCACTTAATGATTGAATTTACATCTTTATTTTCGCCAGTGGCGTAACCACAAATTTCGGGCTCCCCCGCAAAATTTGTCTTGGGCTCCTAAAAATGCTGCTTTTTTAATTAAACAACTATTTCTTCTTATTATCTAGCCTCCAGCCCCGCATTATTTAAAAATATAAAGGGCTGAAACCTCATAAGATGATCAGAACTTCGGTCTTGATTAATTCAACTCCCATATCAATCCCAAAATGAACCTAATAAGTTAATCTTCAGTTTAATCTCCAACTCAATTTACACCTCAATCTCTATCTCACTCGTATCTCAATCCTTAACGCAATCACCAACTAACTCCAAATCAACCCTTAAATAATTCCACAATCGAAAAACTCACGCCGCAATTCAAGCTAACTAAATCAGAATTCTACGTCAACTCAACTTAGCTCGACCCAAATCTCAACCGTCTGCTGAACTCGATACTTATTTTCCAACTCAATCCCAAAACAAACTCGATTCGAAAGCTACATGCGTGTATGAACTCAACTCAATCTAACCTCTCACTAAACCCTAAACTCGACTTCAATTTAATCCATAACCGAACTTCTCTTTCAATTCCATCTCAATTTCAACTCAAACCCTACTCACCATCATACCGGCATAAGTACCGTCGTACCTTCGCCTTAAACAATCATTCCATCAAACCATTATTCCATTATACCACCATACCATTCTCCTGTGGAGTTGCTGGCTCTCCCATCGGGCGCGTCCCCAGGTGGCGGATAGGGGAGTGCCCTCACTGGTTCGCCGGCGGGTAGGTGGGAAATAAAATACCACCCGTGGAGCAAAACAGATAGGGGGAGAATAATAAACCACCCATGGAAGGTTTGCAGGGAGGAGAAGTTAGGGTGCAGGGGGTCGGATCCCCAGTACCGGCGGTTTTAGGGAGTGAGCAAGCGGGCTCCCTGCCGCCGAGATCGAACGACCGCAATGTTCTAGCAGTGGGGTCCTTGGCTGCTGGGACAGATAATTCTACAAGCCCTGCCTGCAGAATTCAAGAGCAGGAGGCACCGGATAAGGCCACACCGAAGACGGTAAACCCGTTAATGAAGAGTGGCAATGTCATAAGATCACCGAACAAGAAGCTGGAAACTGGTGCGGCATCGAATGAGGCAAAAGTGACAACCGGGAAAAACTCTAAGGAATTAAGGGGAATAACCAACCCATTCCAAAGGAGTAGTAGCACGGGAATAGGATTTCGACAGCATTCGAAGTCCCTTTCAGAGTCTGAAGACCACAAAATATCTGATTCACTATCGGATATTAACGAGCCCGATGCTTTTAATCAAATCAAGGAGTAATGTACACCATGAAATAAAGAAGCTTGCCACGTCAATCAGGAATCTGTATGCTGAGCACTTACTCGAGCTTGAAAAACTGAATGACGAGAACCAGACAACGCAGACAATTGCAAACTTGGCTAAGCAGATAACAGTATGCTGTGAGACCCAGACCATGCCAACCATCTCAAACCCGAGAAACAAAGGGAAGGATATCGTTCCGCTGGATAGGGAAGCGGAAATGGCATCCAAAAGCAAAGGAAAAGGTCGAATGAACAAAATTCGCCTATTGAACACGCCCAAAAAAAGGGAAACAGAAAACTGGCGGAACCCCAGTTCTAGAAGCTAAAGGTTCAAATGAAAACCCAGTCGAACTTAGTGAGCCTAACAACGAAGCGGGCCCCGACTGGCAGGTGGTGAGCAAGAAACAAAGGAAAAACGTGGGCGGATTCCGCGTCCACGTTCTGATGCCATCAAAATAACGAAGAATGGATCCCTCACATATGCGGAGATGCTCAAGAAAATTAAAGGGGATTCAAATTTGAATGACCTCCCTGATAAGGTGACTCGCATACGTAGGACAGCAAAGGGCGATCTCCTACTTGAATTGGGGGAAGATATACACCCAAAGGAACTTGGACTCCAATTTGCATTAGAAAATTCTCTTGGTGCAGATGCAAAAATCCAAGCGCTAACGCAGGTTGATGAGGTTATGCTCGAAGTTAAAGACATTGACGAGGCCACATAAAGGCAGACGTACATAAGGCGATTATAACTAAGTTTGCAGTGGCGACAGACTTAGCGATAGACTATATCAAGTCATTGAGAGCCTATAGAGGCAATCAAACGGCAGTGATGGCTATACCAAGTTCGTTAGCCAAAACGATGACTGCTGAAGGCAAGGTACGTGTTGGGTGGGTGATCTGCCGAATCCGTGAAAAAAAATTGCCCTTAAAGTGCTTCAAGTGCTGGCAGTACGGACATATAGCCAAATCTTGCACATGTGGCGTGGATCGCGCTGGTCTCTGCTACAAATGCGGAGGAAATGGTCATGTATTTAAAGAATGCAAGGAAGTAGCAAGATGTATGCTTTGCAAGAACAGGACGAACCATAGCCATATAGCAGGGAGTGGTCGGTGCATGGTATACATGGAGGCATTGAAAATAGCACGCCGGCTATGAAATTCATCCAGCTCAACCTAAACCATTGTGAGGTTGCACAGGACGTGCTAGTCCAAACAGTGCATGAAGCCAGAGTTAATGTCGCCATCTTGTGCAAACAGTACAAAAATATGGATGGGTGTAATTGAGCAACTGACCCAACCGGCAAAGCCGCCATATGGTCCTGTGGCAGACGGATCATAAAGGAGAGGGCTAATAACCCTGACGCAGGATTTGTGCGAGTGAAAGTTGGCGGTTTGCATATCTACAGTTGTTATGCACCACCTAGAATCACAATTGAAGAGTTTGAGTATTTTCTGAACCACTTGACTGCTAATGCACAACTGCTGGTGACTTCAACGCTTGGGCAACTGAATGGTTAAGTAGAGATACAAATATAAGAGGGGTGGCACTACTCGAAGCATTTTCTTCAATAGATGTTGTGCTGCTCAATGCTGGTGACACAACAACTTTTCGTAAAGGAGGTGCCTGCTCTGTGATGGATTTGACGTTCGGTAGCAGTTGCTTGATGCGAATGTTGATTAAATGGGAAGTCAGCGAACATTACACGCACAGTGACCACCAAGCCATATTTTTTGAAATAAAACTTCCAAGGGAAGTCATCATTCATAAAACATATAAGGAAACCGGTGGGTTGGAGGGCAAGTACGTTTGAGGAAGACCTATTTACGCTATTCCTGGACGATCCGGACGCTAACGCGAAAGCGGCACAGATGATGAATACGATCACCAACGCCTGTAATACAACCGTGGTACAACGATTTCTAGATGGTCGTCATCCACCAGCATACTGATGGACTGAGCAGATAGCAAAATTGCGCCGGATGTGCCATCATGCAAGGAGAAAATACCAACGTGCCTGGGGTACGGAGTCCTATCCTAGCCTGCACGGAACATACTTGGATGCTCGAAAGCAATTTAAGCAGGCAATTAAGGCGAGTAAGCGTCAATGCTGGAAAGAGCTATGCAGTGAAGTGGACCGTGACCCATGGGGAAGACCCTACAAAATCGTCATCAACAGGTTTTGAAATTCCACTGCATCGCCTCCCACCTGCCCAGTGACACTAAACAGAATTGTTAGCGCTTTATTCCCGCAGCAAACTGATGTGATCCCTACCATCGGTGTAGTACCTGGCCCAGAGGAAGTTCCCTCGGTATCCAGAGAAGAGCTCGCCAGTACGTGCCAACGATTTGGGAATCAAAAAGCTCCTGGACCTGACGATATTCCAAATATTGCATTAAAGGCTGCCATGCGAGCTAGACCTGATGAGTTCAGAGAAGTCTACAACTCATGTCTGAGGGAGGGGGTATTCCCGAAACACTGGAAGAGACAGCGTCTGGTATTGTTGCCAAAGGGAAAGAACCCACCAGGAGAGCCATCCATGCTGGATACGGCTGGCAAAGTAATCGAGCGCATAATCTACAATCGATTGGAGAAAGCTGTGGAAAGGGCCGGAGATCTCGCCGAGCGGCAGTATGGTTTTCGAAAGGCTCGATCGACAACCGACGCCATTCGACACGTCGTTGAAATCACCAAGAAAGCTACAGATGGCAGAAGATTGAAGAGCGTCTCTAAAAAATACTGCACCGTGGTCACCCTGGACGTCAAGAACGCATTCAACTCGGCCAAATGGAGCCATATTCTGAATGCTCTACATGTATTGCAAGCACCACTGTACATAAGGAGGATCATTACAGACTATTTCCGCAATAGAGTGCTGATATATGATATAGATGACGGCGTCATGGAATACAACGTTACGGATGGAGTACCTCAAGGATCAGTACTGGGTCCCTTACTTTGGAACATTATGTACGATGGTGTTCTGAAGCTCAGCGTACCTGAGGAGGCAGAAATTGTGGGTTACGCGGACGACGTTGCTGTTGTCGTGGTAGCAAAGACTATAGAGGAAATAATGGAGATATGCAGGTTGACCATTATAATTATCAAAAGGTGGTTGATATCATTCGGACTCCAACTAGCCGACCATAAAACCGAAGCAGTCTTAATTACCAGTAGGAAGGTAAGAGAGATTGTAAATATTGATGTTGGCGGAATCTTAATACCCTCGCAGCCTTCATTACGATATCTGGGTGTCGAAATTGATGCGCGCTTAAACTTTAAGGAGCACCTAACGATAGTGAGCAGAAAAGCTGCTAAATTAGCTGCAGCCCTCCCCCGCATTATGCCCAACACTGGCGGGTCAAGACCTGTGGTCACCTGTTTGGAGTGATGCGATGGACTTTGGGGCATATAGACAAAAGTTACTATCGGTGTACCGCCTTGGTGCCTTAAGGGTAATATGTGGTTTCCACACAGTATCCGATGACGCGACACTTGTTATTGCGGGGATGATCCCAATTGATCTACTTGCAAAGAAGAGAAAGAAATGGTACCTACATCGTGAACAACCAGGGAGCAGAGCATCAGAACGCATTACAACTCTGACAGAATAGCAAAGACGGTGGGATGGATCGGAAAAGGGTCGGTGGACTTACCGTCTCATACCATCCATCGAAAAGTGGGTAAATAGGCGACATGGCGAACTTAACTACTACCTGACGCAGTTGTTAAGTGGGCATGGTTGTTTTGGGGCATACCTTTACAGATTTAAGCATACCGACACTCCAGAGTGTCTGGCCTGCAAAGGATCACAAGAGGACGTGGAACACGTTTTATTTCTACTCGTATGTTCGCGGTTTGAGACAACCCGGGGTGAACTGTCGGATATCCCTGGGCAGCGCCCAACACCTGAAAACATATCCGAACTAATGCTTGTTTCTGAAGAAACATGGAATGCTGCAAGCCACACTTCGGCGGTGGTACTGAAAGAGCTGAGACGCCTAGAGCGTGCAAGAGCAGAACATCGATGGCAATCTCAATCTATGGTTGAGACGCTGTGGAGAATATAGTCGAATGATTAGTCACCTCCATGCGAAGTAATGTCTAACGATAGTTCCGCATGGAGGATGGATAAACGGGTGTGAGGTTTTTAGATGGTATAAATCCATCACTATTGCTGAGATGCTTGCCACCATCAAAGCTTCGTCTTGTTGAAGATTTTCCTCATTTTACCCTTCCCAAAAAAAAAAAAAAAAATCCATTATACCATTATGGCACTATTCCATTAAACTATCGTACAATTGTACCATAGTGACGTCGAACTATTCCACCATTACACTATGATGTATATCGTACCTTCAATCCACCACATCTTCATACAAATCGTATCATCATACCGTCCCTATAATTATACCATCATACCATCATATAATGATATCATCACACTGTCAGGCTATGGTATCATTATACCATCCAACCGTCATAACATTATGCCGTCATACCATCAAACGCTCATAACATCACACCATCATTCTAGAATAAATACCGTCAAACTATAGTACGTTCTATCATATATACAATCATACCATCACACCATATCACTATATCATAAAATCACACAATCATACTATCATATATACCATCTACCACAATACCATCATACCATCGCACTGTCATGCCGTCATACCATTTATACCAACGTACCAACATACCATCATACCATCTTACCATCACACGATCATACCATCGTACCAACATGTTATCTTACCATTATACCATCATACAAGTTCTACACTTCAAATTGATCCTTTTACACTTCAAACTGAACTTTTTACATTTAAAATTGAACCCTTAACAAATTAAATGAATGTCCAATTAGGATGGAGCTTGGCTATTCCTTAAACGATTATGAAGAAAATTGACATATTACCTTGATCAACAAGTTCTCGGAATAACTACCGTGTGGCGCTCCCATCGTTCCGATTTGAGTTCTGTTTTTTTGTTAAGTTGGTACATCTGTTGTTGATATTCCCTCTAAATCTTAGCGTCATAGCTTGACATTTGCAAAAGTTACGTAGTCAAGAGTACATCTACTCTGTGTGTGTTGGCGATTTTTCCATTATTTCCTCTCGGTTGCTGAAACGCGTTCCCCGTAATGGTTTTTTAACTCGATTGAACAGAAAGAAGTCACAGGGAGCCAAATCAGGTGAATTCGGTGTCTGTTGGATGGTATTTGTTGCATTTTTCGTCAAAAAATTACGAATAATGATGGCACTGTGCGACGGTGCGTTATCATGGTGCAAAATCCACGAGTTTTCTGCCCACAATTCTGGCCTCTTTCGGCGAATCGCTTCACGCAAACGTCTCATAACGCCCAAATAATACTTTTTGTTTACGGTCTGGCCTTTTGGCAAAAATTCGTGATGCACTACACCGTTGTAATCCATGAAAACCGTGAGCATTGCGTTCTTTTTTGACTGAAAACGACGTGTTTTTTTTTGGTGAACGCCATTCACTTGCCTGATGTCTGGATTGCGTGTCGTACTCATAAACCCACGTCTCGTCTCCAGTAATGATCCATTTGATGAATGTGGGATCGGATTCAGCCTCGCAAATCATGTCTAAAATTGTAAATAATCGCCAACACACACAGAGATAGATGTACTCTTGACTACGTAACTTTTGCAAATGTCAAGCTATGACGCTAAGATTTAGAGGGAATATCAACAACAGATGTACCAACTTAACAAAAAAAAAAAAAACTCAAATCGGAACGATGGGAGCGCCACACGGTGGTTATTCCGAGAACTTGTTGATCAAGGTAGTATCCGTTGGAAATGTGATTCTAAAATGATTTTTGGATAAAGTTCTGTAATAAGAATATAACTTATCCATTAACCGATTATGATGAATTTTGACGTTTCCAAAGAATAGAAGGAAATGTGAGCGTAAAATTATTTGTAGACGAGGTTGTGAGAAATACGTCAATATGGCTTCTATAATGTTGTCTATTTAGGTGTGAATCATGCATCTATTGAGGTTTCTTAAAGACAGCCTAAACATACTATTTCAATTCAAACTGATCAAGATTATCTCCGTAGTAAAAACGTTGTTAAGAAAACGTTGTTAAGAAAAATATATTGTGTAGCGGGCACGCGCCTCAGTATTGAAACTAATAACGTTAGTGTAGAGTTTCGCATTCGCAATCTCGAATTTCATTATACTCGGTTTAGGAATAGCAAAGTTCCGTCCACTTGGCCATATTCCAGAACTTTATCTAGAAATCATTTTATACTCCATTAAAATCCGTTAAAAAAAGTTTAAGTTCTATCCTAACTGGCCATGTTCCAGAATTTTTTCCAAAAATAATTTTAGAATCCCAATACCAGTGTACCTATCGAACATCGTCATAATCGGTTAAGAAATAGCCAAGTTCTATCATACTTGGCCATATTCCAGAATTGGATTTAAAAATCATTTTAGAATCCCATTTTCAACGCACATGTCAAATTTCATCATAATCGGTTGTGACATAGGCAAGTCCCATTGTAACTGGCCATATTATAGAACTTTATCCTAAAATCGTATCACAAGCCGAATTTAATCATTATTGGTTGAGAAATAGGAAAATTCCATCATACTTGGCCACGTCAAATTTCATCATAATCGGTTGAGAAATAGACAAGTTCCCTCATATATACTTGACCATATTCCAGAATATCATCTATAAATCATTTTAAAATCTCATTTCCAAAGAGGATATCAAATTTGACAAAAATCCGTTAAGAAATAGATAAGTTACATCCTAATTGGCCAATCATATATGTAATTTGCTAAAGGTTCAATTTGAAATGTTAAAGGTTCAATTTGAGGTTTGAGATATTAACAGTGACCTTTCTTAAGTCATAAACAATATTTGTGTAAACAGTTTGGTTCAAATCGGTCAAGGCTTGTGAATTTATTTAAATATGATTCACATATGCTGTAAATACATACAAGCATTCACTTATATAGATTGCTTCACTGCTCAATAAACACTAATCCAACCCAACTCAACCCTAATTTAACCCGCAAACGGCCTCAACTCAACCCTCAACCCAAACGCAAACTCTCTTTCAATTCCATCCTCAAACCAGTATATTTAAAACATTGGATAACTGCTTACTATATCTTAATCTAACCCCAACTCAACTCCAACTCAACTTCAACTCAACCCGCAAATTGACCCCTAACTTAACCTTACTTTCAACCCCAAACTCAATGCCCAACTCAATATTCAAACCAGCATACATAACAAATTGGTAAATATTTCTATAACCAGGTGTTTTGGGCCAGTTCGTATGGCAGGTACCCGACCCACTTAACGTACAGGTTCCAAAAGCTTTTCAAATCTCCGCCTTTTGACCATAGAAACAGATTGGCAAACATTTTTATTAAATCGGACAAGCCGTTCTCGAGATACCATGAATACCGACATCCAGACATCCAGGTATCCAGCCATCCAGCCATCCAGACATCCAGACATCCAGACAGATGGATGGACATTTTTTTTTTGCTGTTTTAGACTTAGGGACTTTCAAAACGTCGAGAAAAGTGGTTTTGGCCTCACTAAATTTTTGGTCATTTTGGCAGGATTTCAATACTTTGCTCTTTTTAGACCGAAGCAATTATCTGATTTCGAGAGGAGATTATTTAAGAAATTGCGTAAATCTTAATATTTGCAAGTTGATATTTATTCAAATTATTCGTAATTACGTAAAACCGAAGGAAATCCCATACAAACTGATTTACGTTTTCAATCATCAGCTGTAATGGCTCTACAAGAAGCTAGTGAATCATATTTAGTTGGTTTATTTGAAGATATTAATTTATGCGCTATTTATGCCAAACGTGTTACAATTATGTCAAAAGATATTTAATTGGTAAGACGTATTCGTGGTGAACGTGCTTAAATTAATATTTTAATTAAAATTAAAAAGTTTGCATGGATAATCACTGCCATGTGAAATGTTAATTACCGAACTAATTGTCAAATAACTTAATGTTACTAATCCTATTAAGCAAAATGGTACTAAGCAATATAAGGCTAGGCTCAACAAAACGTAGTAGTATCTAAGATTCTCAAGCATACTCGAATAATCTCGAAAATCTCGAATAACTTGACTGTTTCGAAAAATCAAACCACTAATTAAGCCTCGAACATTATGCATCTCATCTCCATGCTAAACTTCAAAAATCTCGAGAAAATTTAAAAAGTGATCAGAAGATGGAATCCGAGAAAAGGGGATATGAAATCTCACCGATAACAAACAGAAAAAAACACCATCCGGTTTACAGTTAAATTCAATTTGTATTCACCATTTACCGGTAATCAAAAAGATCCGATAAATGAGAAACTATATAAGCCGAACGAAAGCTAATTCATTATAGAGGCTGATTAGTTAGGCTCAAATATCCATCGTCGTTACATATTTTTCTAAGAAGAAAGTTTCAACAATTTATTTCCTCTTGATTTTTATGAACATCACAATGATTCTTCGCTAACTGCTTAGCAGCAATTAGCCCTCTTTTGTAAGTTAGGTTCATCCTTTTTCAAATCATATTCAACATTTACTAAAGATACATGTTAAACCGAAAGTGGTCTGACTGAAAACGTCCGAGATAAATTCAACATGTACACGGCGGCTTGACTGAAAGCAAAGATTATTAACAAGAAGATCTTCTTGTTAATAAACTTTGCTTTCAGTCAAGCCGCCGTTTACATGTTGAATTTATCTCGGACATTTTCAGTCAGACCAATTTCGGTTTAACATGTATCTTTAGTAATTGTCGAATCAAAACTTAATTTGATTTGTAAAAGGTTGAACTTGAAGTGCAAAAGGGGTAAATTTGGGGTCTAAAACTTATACATTCTGTCAAAAAAGTACCGGCAGTTGTTAATTTAAAATGTCCGCGTTGAAGGGACTTACATTTTTTTTTTTTCGTAGATTGGTAGGACTGTCTTTCATTATGATACTAACGTTAAGCATGATCTGTCAACCAGTTTCTTTCTCTTTACAGCAGTTGGTTAAGTCAGTCGGACCTAATTGGTGCGCGGCGAGTTTTACGATGAACGAAATTATTGAACAAAGAGTTTGCCTTAATTTTTGTGATGCAAACGAAATTTCTTAGGCTGATGCGAAAAAATTGACCGGAATTAGGGGAAAAAAACTCATTGATTTTATATGATGATAACGCGCAATCACACCGAACTTTGATTGTGAACGAATATGAGGCCACAACTCAATATAAGAACGAATATATGGCTACAAACTTCCGCCTGATTTAGCACCAGGTGACTTTTTCCTGTTTCCTAGAGTCAAATTGCTATTCTGTGAACTCCGTTTTGAATCCATTCAAGCCATAGAACAAAATTTGGCGCGCGAACTGAAGATCCACCAGGAAAGTGCCTACAGTTAAGTTGTTACATTTTGTTTTGTGAATGGCAGAAACTATGAAGGCATGCTGAAATTAATCAAATGGACTGTTTTTCAATAAGACATTGATGTAAAATTCAGATGCTCTGATCGGATTGTTTTCATGAACTGTACAAACTAATTTGGTTTGCCTATAATTGTCTTTTAAAAAGCGTAACTTACTTAAATGGCGCTCAACGTTACCATAGATGATAAGATATTTTGAAATTTTATGTTTCTTATTTTATTGTAGTAAGTGTTTATAGTAATTGAGTAATTTTACAATCCTCATTCATAATTGAATAAAGATTTCCAACAATTTTCGACGAAAATTTGAAAGCCCAACATGAGAAATTCATGATTGCTTTTATTTCTCAAATAATACTTAGTTACCAAATAAATTTTACTTTCAGTGGGTGTTTCTGTGGTACTTCGACATTTTTTTTTTTTAAATAACTAAAAAACTGGAATGCGGTTACTAACTGAAAACATAAGTGCAACAAAACATTCCCTATACTACATTAGTTCGGTAAAAAAATAACAAAAATTACAATTAAAATCTGGATTTCCCCAAATATGGATCCTCGTAAAAAAATAACACTTAGGGAAGGCCATAAAAATAATCATTGCAGAATTTCATCTAAAACTCATTTTAGAATACCATTTCCATCGTATGTGTTGAATTTCTTCGTAGTCTGTTGAGAAACTGCCAAGTTCCATCAAAATTCTCCATATTCCAGAACTTCAACTAAAATTAATTTTAAAGTCCTATTTCCATAACACTTGTCGAATTTCACCATAATCAATTAAGAAATAGTCAAGTTCCATAATAATTGACGTATGAGAAGTTAGCACGAAATTTTCATCCCGAAAAGGCTTTTTTCTAAAATGTGTGTCTCAGCTAAAATTTAAGGAAATTTTCATTCCATCCAGAAAAAAATAGTCAAAACTCTTAACCAAACGGTATTCATTCCGAAAAATAATTGTAAAGAAATAGATTAAGGTTTAAGAGCATTATAGTAGAATAAATATAAAATTCAAATATTTGATGATTCATTTGGACACAAAATATGTACATTTATAGTAAACAAACACTAAATACCAGATCAAATTTCAATTTCTAAATTTCTGGCGCCGATCTCAAAGATGTGTCCAAGAAATGATGTATGGTATCCGACTTCTTAATATTTATGCAATTAGAAAAAACTACTCCCATTAAGAAATCACGGGGATTAATAGTGAAAAACCATACATCATTTCTTGGGGACATCTCTGAGATCGGCACAAGAAATTTCGAAATTGGCCGTATTTCATTGTAAGTATTATGTTTCGTAATACATTTACGTTGCGGCTCATTTTCACTATTAATCCCTGTGATTTATTAATGAGGGTAGTTTTTTCTAATTGCATAAGTGTTGAGAAGTCCAATATCATACATTATTTCATGGGGATATCTTTGCGATCAGCGCAAGTAATTTAGAAATTGAAATTTGATCTCGTATTTAGTGTTTATTTCCTATAAATGTACATATTTTGTGTCCAAATGAATCATCAAATATTTGAATTTTATATTTATTCTTCTATAATGCTCTTAAACCTTAATCTATTTCTTTACAATTATTTTTCGGGATGAATACCGTTTGGTTAAGAGTTTTGAATATTTTTTTCTGGATGGAAAGAAAATTTCCTTAAATTTTAGCTGAGACACACATTTTAGAAAAAAGCCTTTTCGGGATGAAAATTTCGTGCTAATTTCTCATACGTTAATAATTGGCCATATTTCAGAACTTCCACTAAAATCCTTTTCAGAATCCCATTTCCGCTATAAATGTCAAATTTCATCATAATCGGTTAAGAAGCAGCTAGGTTCCATCAAAAGTGGTCATATTCCATAACTTCATCTAAAATTCGTTTTAGAATCCCATTTCCACCGTATTTGTCGAATTTCATCAGATTCGGTTAATAAATAAAAGCCAAGTTCCACCCTAATTGGCCATATTTCAGAACTTCGTCTAAAATCTATTTTAGTGTTCCATTTTTATTGCACTTGTCATATTTCATCATAATCGGCATAAATAGCCAAGTTTTAGAATATGTGCTGTATTGAAATATGCCGTCGTGTACCTTATGCCATAGTGTAACATATGCCGTAATATGCCGTAAAATATACCATAATGTACCTTATGCTGTAATGTACCACATGCCGTTTTGAAATATGCCATAGTGTACCATATGCCATTTTTAAATATGCTTTAGTGTACCTTATGTCTTATTTTCATATTCCATTTTGAAATATTCTGTTTTGAAATATACCATGTTGAACAGGTCCCACTTGAAACATTGATAAATCAATTAATATAATTCAAAAGTGCCGGTGGAATTATTAACATATTCGAAAAAATTCATGAAATTTTTTTTTTAAAAAAAGGTAATTTGCAAAAAAAATTCGATTTTTTTATTCTTTCAATATTTCTGGCTAAAGTTTGTTTGTTTCTATCTCTTTCAATCTTTTCTGGGGCTCAAGGTACTCCCAACTCTTTCGCAGTTCGCTTTTTACGTCCTACCTTACGCAGTAAGTAGCCAAATCGAGGACGTACGGCTATAGACCCGTTTTCGTTTAAACCACCTGCACATTGCATTGCTTCATGCCAATCTATAGTGCTGACATGAAAGGTGGGTCGGCCCATTGATTCTGCACTATCAACAGGGCGTCATAGATGTGTTCATCTTCATCACAGATCGTAATCAAATGATAAAAATTCCATTTTGCGTTCCGCCCCTATAGGGATTCGAATCCAGTACTTCCCGATCCAACAGCCGCAGCTCTAACCACTGCGCCGTTTGGTCGGTTTGGGTAAAGCTTGACCCGTATATTCCTGAAATGTAGTAGAATCGAGAAAAAATTGGTACTTAAGTGTCTCTCTAAAAACAAAAGGTATTTATTTCGCTAGGTGACAAAGGTAAAAAAAAATTGAACATTTTGGTGAAAAAATTAATTAAAAATTTATTTCCTATTACACACACACGTAAATATTCTGGTGTTGGTTGGTGACGCTCGACGAAGATAGACGTGTTTTTGTCTTTCTTCGTGAATTGAATTTTAATTTAATTTAGTTTTAATTATTTTAATTTAATTTTAAGTTTGATTTAGTGATTTTTAAGTGCGTGATAAGTTCATAAAAAGTAGTAAAATAGTTATATTTTGTGTAGTGCTATGATTTGGTGCGTATACGGTATTTTAATGAGTTATGTTGTGGCTAAATATTTGTTTGAAATAGTGGATAAAATGTATCCAGTTGTTTTTTTTCTGTTAAGCGAGTTAATGGAATAAAGTGTGTGGTATTTGAACATGAGACGGGATATTCCTGTTCAAAATTTACATAACGGTACTGCTCGGATATCGTTAGGCAGGTAAGCTCACGCTATTTGCTTTTTTGTATTTGGTAGTGAAAACAACTATTATGTTTGAATTATTTGTTGGTTTTGTATTATAATGATTTGATGAAGTTCTACGGTAAACACTTTTTACTGGTAATTTCGTATTTAATATATTTTTCAATTGGTTGTGTATGTGTGCGAAAAGATTGCGAAGAATTTAGGAACGATGGTATGTCGGAATATAGAACATACGAGTAGATATGAAGACATACAGATATGTATGTTTGTATTATATTGTATTATATGTATTATATTGTTGAAAAATCTCTTTCGAATTTTGAATGTGTTGCTTCTTTCTATAATCAATGTTATCAAAAACAACAAAAATGTCTATACACTATACAAATTTTTGTTGGTTTTGCTGTTATACTTAGAGAGAATTTTCAACTATTGCATCGTTACCTAAACAAACACATGTAAATGCGGTCGTATTTTATATCCATAGATTGTTGTTTTTTTTACTGTCCAATAGCATCGAGTACGATTGTTTGGACATGGCTTTAAAACAATTTTTATTTCGATGAAATTGCGTAAATTAAATTTATATTTTTTAACCGTCCAAAATGCTGGAGTTTTCAGGGTTGAAATGTTTTATTCGTAACATTTTTTCATTATGGGCAAGGAAATAAAAATTCCTTAAATTTCAATAAAATTGTTTAAAATTTGTTTACTTTCATGAATTTCTAAATTGTCTGAATTTTAGATTTTTTAACGTTCTTTTGTTCATGTTTTTAATGGTAGAGGCTTTTACCATAAAACCATCCTTTTTTCAATATAGCTGAATAGGCTCAACTGGTCAAGTTAGGCGGAGTGAAGAATGAAATTAGTACAAAATCTTCTACCTGGGTTGGTATTAGGTGGTTAGAGGCAACTGGTGTCCATAAAGTGAAACGATTCCGCAGCGAAGTAAAATCGTTAATTTCATTTCTTAAGATTTTCCATATTATCAAATTTATTTTGTAAATCAGATGTGGAAATATTAACTTATGAATAATTTTCTATAATATCATGAAACAGTTATAATATATTATTTATAGAAATGATTTATGTTTGAATATGTTTGTGATGGGAATGGGAAATGTACTTTGCAACAACAGCATTGTTAATTTTCTTGTATTTCTTGTGATCATATATTGCTCGGCTTAGTTGAATTGTTCTTACCGGAATAGATTATAGATATTGTGTGCGATGTGCAGAGCTGTTTATTTAGAAACTAGTGCGCCTACCGTGGGTCGGAGCTAGTCCACTAATTCTAAATAAATAGTTTAATTGAATGAGAAGCGATATGTTTAAGTACTGATTTTATAACTTCTGTCTTTATTATTAAAAATTTCCAGTTTATATATTATAATTTACTTCACTTAACGGAAATATCAGATTTAACGTTATATACGTTTAATTTATATGGTTAATTACAAAATATAAGTATGTGCTGTATCAGCACATTTATATGTTTGTGTTTTACTCAACAAACAAAATTTAAGTAAATGCTATTTCAGCTTTTTGTCGCAATCGTTTCCTGTTACCAGCTGAATTGGTAACATATTCCCGGGGCCTAGTTGTTGCTGCCCGAAGGATTATCTACGGGCCTGGAAGTGGAGCTGCTGCAGCCGGAGTTGCTTTTCTGTACTTAACATATATGATGGCTGCTGCGATTATCAATATTCCTATAATAACATAAGATATTGTATAGTGATGAACGTCATGCATGTTCACTTCGGTAGTTGATGCCCTTAGATTCCTTTGTTGATTTTGGATTGATTCTTCAATGGCTTCGATATCCGAGTTGAATTGTGAACTTCGATTTACTCTGACGGTATGATCTAACATTATTTTCTCACTCAAATTAAACCGTGGTGTGAAAGAGAGTTCCAATTTGCTGTTAAATGCTCTGTATCCTGCCAATGTGAATGTTTCTCCCTTCAACACACAGTTTGGATCTAGTGTTAGGATTCCCTCTCCTTGGATGAAGGTGGTTTTTGTTTCAATCGTTCCGCTGCCGCTTTCGCAAATCACATTATAAATAACCTTGGATTTGATTACAAAGATCCAGGCGTTATGACGGCGTAACGGAATCCATAACGAGGTAATGTTTATTCTGTGGATTTCACAACTAGCAGGCACGGCACTGGTCTGCTGGAAAAGTTGCATCTCACAGCTACTTGTATCTGATTGATATGAATTCAGTGGTTGATGTATATCGCAAAGATATTCGTCATTGAGGTTGGTACAAGTATTCAGTTCTTCGGACGAGAGCTGCATAAATTTATTGTCCTGATGGCTTGATGTATATGTAGTCTTCCTGATGAATCGTTGGGACTGCCATAGAGTGGTATATGTTATATCGAGTCCTCTGTACTAATGGAATTTTGATCTCGAATATGACTGTTGCCCCTATTTTTATGGTTTTGACGGTGGCTATTTTATAGATGGCGGCTATATTCTCACTTCGGTATGGCATATCCTGACTTGGTTTCACGTTAGGAATGATTTGTTTTACTTGCTCCTGAAGTTGGTGAGGAGTTAGAATCAGGGGATCGAGTGTGCCTTGATGGACTTCTGTGATGGTGTTGATTATGGCGGTTTGAAAGTTTCGTAGTTTCATCATCTCTAGCATTGTGTGTATAGCTAGATCGGTAAATTCTTCATGGAACAGGATGGTTGTTAGAATTTGATTATATGCTTCAAACTTCTGGGTAGTTTCCTCATGGGTGTGTTTCATAATTGTAGTGTTTTTTTATTCGCTCCGGATAGCTGCTATCGAGAGCCGTCATTTTTCTACGCTTAAATTTAAATTTGACGCGCTATTTATTGGTAAACTAAACTTATTTAACATCAAACTATCATTTTTAATTCAATTGTTTACCAAAAACTTGGTTATTGTACAATGTAAAGTCAACATCCCTCATCTTCATCAGCTACCAGAACTCGGCCCTATTGATAATTTATGAAATTATTAAGAGCGAAAGATCCGTGAACACCAAATTAGCGGAAAGGAAGATTTAAGAATGCAAAAATAGCCCCGAAATAACTCGGAAGTTGGCTTTCTCAATGAAAAGAAGGTGGCAAAGTATCATTGCATGAATTAGTTTCAACACCAAATATTAGAACTAATTTTTTTACAAAATTCCCTAAACTTATTGTGTGTACTGACAATTATCTGACATTGTTTTAGGTTGTTAAAGGTGAAATACTCACAAGTAGAATTGTGTTTGGACGTGGATTGAAAACCAATTTTTATTTTTAATGAAATGCTTTGATTAAATTTAAGATTTGTTTTTAATCATCAAATGTGTTGTGCGTCTTGTTTTGGGGAAGACTGAGTTTATTATTTTAGAACTAAACGTTAAAAATACAGTGTCGTATTTGTTGGCTATAAACCACCACCAAGAATATTAAATGACATCGACGTTATTGTGACTTTGTTTATGGATTACATAAATAGCTATTCCCATGTGATAATTCTCGGTGATTGTAATATTAATTTAAATACTACCCCGAATCGATTTCTCGACAATTTAAATACTATATACTCAATTTATTTGTTGTTCCATTTCAATTTACAAGAGAATCAAATTTTTTAGATTTAATTCTTGTGAATGAAGCTGACTCTGATAGAATAATTCACTTCGACAAAATATCCCTTCCGTCGATTTCCGACCATTATTTGATTTATATGTCATTTAAAGTGAAGTTCAAACGGCCAAAACCAACATACTCCTATATCCCGGTGTACAATAATATTGACGTGGAGCTAATGGAAAACACCTTCGTTGAACTGAACTTTGAAATGTTAAAGAGCATGGCTAATTTGGGCAACATTTGTAATTTATTTCACAATTTTATAGATATCATAGACCAGTAAAAAAATTCTCGATTTTAATCCAGCAGCACCCTGGGTTAACACTAAAATTATTAAACTAAGCACATTAAGAGACGAAGCCCATCAATAATGGAAAAAGAAAGCGGCATGGAATAATCTTAGATCAGTTGGCACTGCTTATAAGAATTCTAGTAATACTATACCGTTTTCGGCTGATGATATCAATTTACATTTTTCAGCCATTCCTTCTACTAGTATCGTGTTACCATTCATGAATTCTAATGATGATTCTATGTCTGGATTTCAAAGTTCACTGTTCCAATTTAAATGCGTCACAGACCTTGATGTAGTGAATCTAATTGGAAAAATTAAATCAAACGCGGCTGGATTTGGAATGACCCTTAATAATCTAAAATTAATACTGCAGTTAATTTTGCCTTATCTAACTTTTATAATTAATAAGTGTATTACTAACTCGTATTGTCCGTTGTTTAAATACAATAAAAGCAAAGAAGTTTACAATTTACTTGATCTAAGATCAATAAGTATTACCCCTATTCTATCAAAGGTGTTTGAATTGACTTTAAAGGATCAAATTTCATTGTCTTAGTGAGTCACATTTATTAAATTGTTATCAATCTGGATTCCGTAAGTTTCATAGTACAACTTCTGCCTTGGTTAATGTTGTAGATGATATCTCGTGTATCTTAAATGCACCTAAATCTTTTGTGGTAATTGTCCTCTTGGATTTTTCCAAGGCGTTTGATTCTATTAATCATCAGCTTCTCCTGCAAAAGCTTAAATTATTTTATAATTTTTCGGACTGTGCTATTCGTTTATTATCTTCCTATCTGTCGGATATGACTCAGATTGTAAATTTATTAGGATCATTATCACAAACAGCTTCGGTTAATTTATGGTTCAAAATTCCATTTCTACGCGTACGATGTTCAATTATATATTGGTGGTTCATTAGAAAATATAAATGAAATTTTTTCAAAAATTAATGAAGATCTGCGAAGTATTTATTCTTGGTCAACGTCAAATGGTCTTATGTTAAATACAAAGAAAACACAGGCCATGTTTATTGTAGAAGCAGTTACTCGGGTATAATACCGAATTTTTTTATTAATAAAATAATGTTCAATGATCAATGTTTATTTTACAAAATAATGTTTTCAATTATTCACCATTGGTCAGAGGTTATATTTTATGGAATCGGTTGCCGGTTGAAGTTAGCTGTGTAAGCTCAATTAGTGTTTTTAAAAAACTTGTTTTTGATTATATAAAAATAAATAATTTGACTTGATTTGTATAAAAATTATTTAATACTAGGTTGTAGGAAAATTTAAATGTTTGATGGATGTATTGTATGGAAGGGTGGAAAAGCCATGACCTTATGCCCGTTTAATATTGTTACGTTTATGCCTTGTCAAATAAGGTTCGTATCACTGGATTGTGAATAATACAAAATCAATTCAATTTATCACCAACGATTTTATTTATTTCACACAAGAATTACTATAACACAGTTTATCAATAAAAATTCACAAAATCACTTTATATAAATTATTCTTAAATTTTACTGATCACTTTTATTTATTTATTGCACTACAACACTTTTTAAATCACTTTTTAATTCCTTTTAATCTTTATACCATCGCTTACCAAATATTACTAATAATCTTACAAGTTTACTCTATCGCGTTCCAAAAACTAATAATCCAATTCGATCTTGTTCGCCTTTTTATATACACAAACCAAGCTTCTCGAAAGTTCATGACTTTTCCAGTTAGAATAGTGTAGAACAATTTTATCATGGAAAATTCCATTTTAGTACAGTTTAGCATTGAGCTATTAATTTTACTTATTCTATCACACGCCAGGTGTCACCGTCACAATATAAATAAATAAATAAATCCAAAATTAAGAGTTTTTTTTTTATATTCAAATAGTTTGTTTATAACATTGTTGGTTAGGGCAAGGTTAATGAAGCTTAAGTTTCCTAAAACAAAAGGAATTTTAATTTAAATTTATTTATCTTCTTCTAGCGGGAATTTTGTTGAGTAGATTGTGTGTTTAAAATTTAAAATTATAATTAAGTTTTTGATTATTAAGGTAAACACAAAACTTTTGTATTTGATATACATATTATATTACACAATGTTTTAATTAACAATTTTAAAAATTTAAAAAAAAAACCTTGACAAATTAAAATTAAAAATTAAAAAAATTTACAAAATCAAAAAAATTTAAACCGTATATAGAATTCTTTCTATTTCTTGGTGATAATAATTTTAGATAATTTTAGACCGGTTTCGAACCTTCGATCTTCGTCAGTATAAATCTATTTAATTTCTCCCTTTCTTTCTTTAATAGAAAGAATTCTATATACGGTTGAAAATTTTTGAATATTGTTAATTAAAACATTGTCAAATATAATATATCATATTCAAAAGTTTTGTGTTTACCTTAATATTAAAGTGATAAAAGCCGCAAAAAGTGAAAAATAGACAACTGCCATCTTTACAATATTTAAGTTTATGAGCCAAATCGAAATTTTGTGCTGATTGTTTTGAGATATATGGTACAAAGACCTAAATATACAAGCCGTCAGGTTAAAATTCGAACTTAATATAAGGGGGATAGAAAGACAAAAAAAAAAAACGAATTTTTCGTACAAATCATATGAAAAGTTATGTTTTTTTAATATCGTTTTTCTTAAATGAAAAGTCTTACAAAAATGAATTTTGATTTCTACGTTATCAAGAAGATTGATTGGTAAATATACGATTTGAAAATCAATTAATAAAATCTTATTTATAAATATTTAATTAATGTTTTACTGAAACCCATTTATTTACAAACACATCTTCACACCTCATGACGTCATACCTTTCGTCCATGTTTTTGTTTTTGTAATAAGCCATTAGTGACACCTATTTATAAACTCGACTAATTAAATAAGTTTAAAACAACAAAATGACCGTGTAGTTTTCGTGTTTGAAATCAGATGGCGGTAATAAGAAATTGAAATAAATTCACATTTCAGAAAAACAATTCAAAATAATGTTTTAGCAAGTTAGGAGTATAATTTAGTAAATAAAAAATTTAACGAGCATGCGGATCTATTTCATCCGGACATTATTGATTTGAAGTCGAAAAATTCGGACGATGCGTTTGTTTTCAACATTCAAAAATTGCAATAATGATTTATAAAAATAAACTGTAATACATACCAATTAATTACTTTTCAAATTGAGTTCGTAATCCAACACTTTCACAAAAGATTTTCAAGTTTTGATGGGCTCTGATAAATTGTTTATTCTTTATAAACTAAAAAGTATTAATAAAATTGTTTGTTTTTTTTTAAATAATTAATATTAATGCACATAAATTTCGCACATAAAAACCACTCATTTGACATTTGATTGCTCTATTAAGCATAATAAGTCCGGGGAAAACAAAATAAAACGGATTATTAATTTTTATAACTCATTCGAACAGAAATAGTAACCGAAATATGTATTTTCTGTGGTAAACTACAGATGTCACTAATTCCTCACTACACTTGATAGTATACAAAATGGAAAAGCTAATTTTTTGACATATTCTCAACGAATTGACATTGTCATACTTGTCATTGGAGAAAAGTAGTAGAACATTAATGCTGAAAACAGATGTGCGGAATTTCCGCATGCGGATACGCATGCGAAAACGCAACCAAAACACATGAGCGTTTTATTTTTACTTTTGCGTTTTATTTTGACATTTCGCTTAATATTGTTTGGGACGCCATATTGTGTAATCGAATTGTGTTGTATGTATATCTTTTGTGTTTAAAAAATTCAAGAAAATGAAACTAATGAAATACGATCCATTAAACAAAATAATTTTGGTGTACCTTTGTTTTTTATCTTATAAAAAACTGATAAAAATTATTCAAAATCAGCAGAGAACATCAAACAGAAGGATTTGGACTCGAGAAATTTATGCTGAAAATGAAAGAGAAATGCATGGATTTTTCGCAAAAATATTTTTAATAATTAAAAATAATGACGAGGATCAATTTAGGAAGGCAACGAGAATGGGCATTAAGGAGTTTAACATTTTAAATAGTTTGTTAAAACGAAAGCTACAGAAGCAAAACTATGTCCGAAATGCTATTGATCCAGAATTGCGATTAGTGCTAACTTTAGTGTAAGTACAACATACTATAAATATGTAATATAGTACAAACATTTAAATTATATTTAATTTTACATTTAGGTATTTAGCTCATGGCGCAGCGTGGCAAATACTGGCGTGGTCGTTCAGAGTTGGTTTGTCAACAGTACGGGAAATTATCTTGGAGGTTTCTAAAATTATTTGGGACGAACTCAGTGGAATCTACTTGTCGCCACCAACTGAAACTGAATGGAAAAAAATTGCCGACGAATTTTATAAAAATACTGGAATGCCTAATGTCGTAGGTGCAATCGACGGCAAACATATTCGTATAAAATGCCCACCACACGCTGGCTCACTGTACTATAATTATAAGAAATACCATAGTATCGTCCTGTTAGCTACGTGCGACAGTAACTATTTATTTTCTGCTGTTGATGTTGGCGCATATGGGAGCCAGAGTGATGGTGGCATTTTACAAAAGAGCGCATTTGGAGACCAAATTTTAAATTTAACAATTAATATACCAAAAACGATGGTATTTCCGAACAGTAACGAGGAGTTTCCTTCTTATTTTATCGGCGATTCGGCTTTTCCTCTAAGGACCAATTTAATGCGGCCTTATCCTGGGCGAACACTTCCGGCTGACAGAGACCATTTTAACAAAAAATTATCAGGAGCCAGAGTTAAAATTGAGAATACTTTTGGAATTTTGACCGCGAAATTCCGAGTATTGACGAATTCCATAAACTTATTTCCTCAGAATGCCGAAATAATTGTACGTGCAACTCTGGTCCTGCACAACTTTATTAAACTACACGATTCGTCGAACTATGTACCAAATAGTTTTGTTGACCATTGGACTGAACAAAATGAAATGATACAGGGTACTTGGCGAAGTGAAGTTGAGCCTTTACCTCAGTATAGGCATTTCAGCCGATTCAATGCTTCTAGAGATGCATTCTCTATCAGAGAAAACTTAAAAGACTATTTATATAATATGTAAATAAAAAATTTATTGAAATAATATTTATGGCTTTTCATATAACATTTTATTTATCACTTTTATTATTTCGATTCGCATTTCCCCAAAATCTGCTGGTGAGATTTGGGCCTCGATCACTTCTGTTGCAATTGAATCGAAAAATAATGAAATTGGATTTTTTTCGGCTTCTTCCGGGCGCACAAATGATTTTTTTGCCAAAGCTAACAATTGCTTCATCTCATCATTCGCCTCATTAAGTAATGCTTCATTTTTGTTTTTATTTGAAGCTCGTTTTTGTGTTGTAGATGACGAAGAACTGCTGTTGGAATCTAATCTCCTTTTTGGTAGTGCCGTTGACGTACTCGGTGAGGGATTACCTATGTCGTAGTCTAGTTCCATGTCGAAAAAACTAGTTTCTATGTCCGATTGGATTTCGATAGATTCACTCGTATTTGAGTATTCATTTACATCAACTAGTTCTCTGCTATAATTTCCAGTTGTTCTAAAAAAAAAAATAGTCATCAAGTTATTGTCCATAGTATATACATATGTAATTTCTATATATTTACTTTTCGTTTGCGGTATCAATATCTAGCATGAACGACATTATGTCGAACCATTTCCATGTTTTAGGTGGAGTGGATGCTCCACTGCCAGAAGCACAAGATTTCATGGTTTTTACTTCTTTTTGGAATGTATCTCTTAAATTCCTCCATTTCGTTTTTACTTTTTCAACTAGAAAATAAAAAATTTGAATAGCGAAAAATTGTTTAGATTATATGTAAATACAATATGTAACATATTTATGTATTTATCTATAACGATAATGCGATAATGTATCAATTTTAATTACTTACTGGGAATTTTTAATTTTTGTGACAATTCAAGAAACTTTTTATCTCTTAAATATATATTTTTATAGTTATGATGCTTTTTGTTGTAAATAAATTCGTTTTTCTTTATAAATTCTATTATAACCTCCTCCATTTTGGATATAAATTGGAATGTCAAACAGGAAAGTTATGTCGTGAAGTTAGCATTAATTATTAGTATTTTACTTTTTTGTGTTGTCAACACTGCTGCCGTGCGTTTTTTTTAGAATTAGAGACAACTTGCGGAAAAACGCAAGTTATGCGAAATACATGTATTTCATTTCATATAAAGTAGTGTATTCTAATTTAGAGGTGCGTTTAAACGCGCGTTTTTCCGCACATCTGTTTCCAGCATAAAATAAATGTAAAAAGTTTTATTAATGAATTTTTTTTCCGCGTCCACGCGTATTCTATAATCGACCTGTATATTTAAAAAGCATAAATACTTTACCAAATAAAATAAAACATTAAATAAATAAACTACCTACGTTAGTTTAAATTACTTGTAAATTCTTAGTTTCCCATTTAACAGAATTATTGCACTGTTAAAAATATTTTCAAAATTTAAAAAAACGTTGTGTATAGCCAACTTCATAATATCAAAAAACAATTTTTGTTTTTACAAAACAAAATCTTACGTCATTGATTTCGTTTTTATAAGTTTATACTGTATTTTTCCAAATTTTTCACATAGACATACAAAGAAAAAGTAAATTTTTACAATTTTATTTTAATTATATTAATCAAATTACTAAATTTAAGTTATTGGTTTTAAAATATGTTATACTCAAAGGTTTGATTTAAATATAAACCTAAAAATATTTTCTGTTACGAGTATTTTTCATTCATAAAATTTTAATCAAAAATGTTCAATTTTACACGGGTTCTTATGGGAAATCGTAAAATGTATCCCCCTTAAATTAGGCTTCTTTTAAAATTGGTCTGAACCTGACGGCTTGTATATTTAGGTAAGCTTTGTATGGTACTAATAAGAATATTGTAGCGTGCCTGGTTCCATGAAAAAAACCCAAACAAGAAAAATCACGAAAAACCAGGAAAGTCAAAGAATGGAAACTTGCAAGCATAGATTCAAAAAAAATAAATGAAAATAATTCTCTTTTGATGCATGTTATAACACTTAAACCACCTAATTTATTTATTTTGATTTTCATACAATGATCGAGAAATAATAAAATTTAACACTTATTGAAATAAAAAAAGGAGGTATAACGAATTGTGATATTATGATAAAAAAAAAATTAGTTGCTGCTCCCGTAATTTTGAACCGAAGGAGCCACATCCTGGAAAGACATCCGTCCATCAAGCAAAACATTGGAACTGGCAAAAAAAAAAAAAAGAAATTAGAAAACAAATATTTATGTTTTAAAAGAATGGGTACAAAGGGCCGAATTTCAAAGGGCCGAATGTCGAAAGGCCGAATGTCGAAGGGCCGAATGGGGCGAAGGGCCGATTGTCGAAGGGGCGAAAACATATCTCAAGAAGGGAAACTGACTTCTAAAATTATAATTTTAAATAAAATTTGTGTATAAATTAATTATTAAAATTGGTTTTTTATTAACTAAATCTGAACCATCTTGATGTACATAAATGCCTGCTCAAATCAACTTAAAATAAGGGACATAGGAAAACTGGGTTGGGTAAAATCACAAAATTTCGCATACAAAATTTTGCATTACAAAATATTACAATTACAAAATGTTGCAATTATCAATTGCAATATAAAATCTTGCATAACAATCTCCCGTTCATTTTTTTCTCTATTCTGAGGAAGATAAACTGAAGAAAAATTACATTGACTAATTTTACTTAGAATTGTAGAGGCCAACGGCTTCGGTAACTCTCACGGGCACGCGGGAGGTCGCTGTGCTCCTCCCCGCTTTGCCTTCCGAGAGGCTTTGGATTTGAACATTGGGGGGGCGTAGGAACCGGGATCAGCAAACATGTTGCACTGTGTGCCGCACATAGGAGCGGATTATATAGAATTTATTAATGACACCTACTAAAAAGAAAAATAATTGTACTATTTTATTACGCAACATTTTGTAGTTGCAAGATTAATAAAAAAAGCAATATTATGTTAATGCAACATTTTGAAATGCAAAATTTTATATCGATAAAATACATAAATTCATAAGAAATTAATTTATATTTGATAAAAGAATTTATAAAATATTCCTTAAAAAATTATCTTTCTAAAAACAGAAAAATAAAAATTCGGCCCTTCGACCCATTCCGCCCTTCGACATTCGGCCCATCGACATTCGGCCCATCGACATTCGGCCCTTCGACACATTCGGCCCTTCGACCCATTTGGCCCTTTGATGTCTTTCCGTTTTAAACACATAACACAGCACAAAATAGAGAATTCTAATCGCTATCCATTTCACATTTCCAACCCCATCTGTATATCATCCTAGATTATTTAATTGATTTTTTCTGAATATTGGGCGCCAGGACACCGACACTTTACTTTAGTTCCCGACTAAACTGTTGAAGCAATTCACTCTGGTGGGGGTTCGACTGGGTTGGAAATCTAGGAAAATGAAACTTCTAAGAAAGAAAATGTTCAGCATTGGTGACTCGCCTAGATTTGGTCTCTAGAGACAGTACACCATAAATAATAATTTTGTTTTTATCAACAAAAAAAAAATATAAGAAAAAAAAGAATAATTCGTACTACAGTCTTCCCTCGTAAAAAACGCCTAGGCGTTGTATTCGAGAGCGCCTAAAAAAACAAAATTTTGAAAATGAAAACCAATACCTCGAATAAAACGCCCACTTAAATAAAACGCCTAGGCCTTGTATTAGAATATTAAATTTTTGTATTAAACTAAGTCGAAACAATATTAAAATCGTCAATTATTTTTTACATTACTATTTATTCATTATAGTAATTCAGTACAAATTTATTAAAATAAAATAAACTTAACAAAAAAATTCATTTAAATAACTAATAATAATGCTTAAAGTATAATAATATTAACATTTTTTATTATTATTAATCACATTTCACCAGTCTTCTTCGTTTCTTAGATGCTATGTAAAAGCAATCACAATTTTAAACCATAAAAATTTTCAAGTTTTATAATTTCCAAAACTTTGGCCGGATTATCTACAATATAAACTTCTTCATTTATTTTGCAGCAATTAGAGTCCAAACTGATGACATTTATGGTCCAACTTTCGAGGATGGAAATTGCATATATTTCAGCACCTGATCCAGTTGGTAGACCAGCCCTCAATGTTGTTTCATCCTCATCATCAATCAGATCCTTCATTTCTCTTCTTAAAAAATTAATAACATTTGGAATATATTTTTTAATCCAATCGTTAAAATCATCAGAACACAATTTTGCACTTTTGATGCATTAAAAGAAGCTTGTAGAAATTCTTTCTGTCCATAAGAAATGTCCGTCTTCGATCATTTCAAAGTAGCAATCAGTATTCGCTAAAATATTGTCTGCAAAGGTGGCCATCCATGTGTCGATATCAAAGTGATCATCGAAAAAGGCTTTTAATGGTCTATGTAGTTTCTCAATTACAAATTTGTCTGCTGAGGTAATACCACAGCAGATAAAAGCTTTGACTATAGTTTCAGTAGCAATACTGTTTGACCAATCAACTACCCATTTCGAAACGATATTATAATTTGGTACTTTCGGATTCAGTTGCTTTGTCTGCATGTCAGGCTTAGAAATGGCTTCTGTAATATAGGCATCGTATATATCATTATAGCTTTCTTGAAATATTTTGTTAATAACAACATCCAATGGTTGTAATATTCCCGTCATTTTTGCAGGAATTATCTCAATAAAAATATTGTATTTTTCATACTATCTTGTGTCTGCTAATTTAATGTGTGGCCCATAAGAATCCATAATCAATAGAACTGGCTCATGAAGCAAATTAGTTTGCGGTCTATTCATAATAACATTAGACATGTAATTTTTTAATATTTCACCGCTCCACATCCCACTGTTATTTACGTCAACAAAACAACCACCGTGAACTTTAGGATTTTTTTTTAATTTTGAAAATAACAAATGTGGTTTTAACATTTTTCCATTGGCCGTGATCGTAAACGTAGCAGTTTATCTTTTATGGGAGCTACCTGCTTTACGCATTACCACATTTCGTATTCCTTTGGTGGTTATGGTCATTTTTGGTTCAGGTTCAAAATATCTCGGAACTTGATCCATGTTTAAAATGTTTTGCGGTTCAATTTTTTTATCCGATATAATTTTTTGTACTCTGTATATAAATTCGCGAGCAATTTTATCAGAATCCTCCGGTATGCTTCGGGATGTTGTTTGCCGTCTCGAAACTAATTTCCAGCGTGTTTTGAATTTATCAAGCCAGCCACTTGATGCCTTAAAATTTTTATATTTTTCCAAATTATAATTTTGTTTCATATTAAGCGCCAATCCTCTAATATATTTATCTTTAACACGGAGGCCTTTCTCATTTCTCTCCTTGATCCATTTGATCAGCTCATCTTCTAGTTCGCCAAATTCTTTATTCCGACCACCACCTGCCAATCGCCTTGCGACTCGTGTAGACTTTTCTGGATTTGATAATGTCTTAAAAATGTCCACTTGATCTTTTACCCAACCGCGAATTGTTGATGTTGTCAACCCATATTTTTGACTTAAAGCAGCAAAACCATATCCAGCGATATTGGGTTTATATTCTTTAATCACTTGCATTTTAAAATTTAATGAATACGACTTTCTTTCCGCTCAAATTTATGGTCTCTAAAATAATAATAAATAATAGAACAAATGTTACAAATGATACAAATAAAATTTCATAACTTTTTCTAATATTTAAACATTAAGCATAACTCATAAGATAAAAAAATACTTACTTGAGGAGTAATTTTATTTTAAACTTTTTTATTTTTTAGGTTAAGTTGATTTAACAGTTGAACGATGAACGACTTTGACATTTTACGAGCGAGCTTGCATTTATAAATCCCAATGGACAAAAAGCAATATTTCTTTTGCTGGAACTAAAAATGAATGGTTAGCGAACCGTTTTCAACTACTTAACAGAAAACAAGATTTTTATGTGAATGTTTATAATGAAACTTATACTGGCTTTACACCGTAGATAGTATAATAGCAAAATAGTGTAGTACTATTTTACTATCTACCGAAGTCGATTTTACACCGCATAAAATATTCATAAAAAACAGAAAATTAAAACAAAGTAATGAAAAAGTATAATTTCAAAATACACTTAAATATTTCTAGACTAATTTATCAACCATACACTGTCATAAATTTTCCTTCTAAAATAAAATATAATAGGTATTAAAATTTGATAGCTATCAAATCAAAATATTATATTTTATTTTTGCTATTATACTATCAAAACATCGGTTTTACACCGGATAGCAAAATAGTATTATACTATTTTGCTATTATACTATCTACGGTGTAAACTCCGTATAAATGTTATTTTGCTTTCGGTACAAGCAATACCTCCTATATATAGTATGTAAATACAGGCCAAATTTTTACAAAAAAAATGGCCGGTCCTTTGTATTAGTAAATGGTTAGAAAACAACAAGTTTTATCAAAATCATATGGCAAAAGTATATTCTACGTGTTTTTCCGCTTTCCACTCTTATAACTTAAAATATAGGCCTAAAAATGTTTCGTACAGGAGGAATTTAATTATGTTTATTTACTAAGAGTTCCGTAAGATAATTTTTTTTTATCCAAATTTTTAATTTGTAATCATGAAAATTTTCAGTTTTTGAATCGTGCATGGAAATATGGCTCTCGGAAATTTATTTGTAAGATGGATTTTAAATTTGAATTGTAAGTTCCTTTTTCTCACAGAATTTAAATATAATTTTATTCAGTATCTCACTCTTCTCGTTGTTTTTACTTCGTTTCGATTTTTTTTTTTAATGAAACAAATGTTTCGCTACTCGTTTTAGTACATTTCGGTTGATTTTGCGTTTATTCGTAGGAGGAAGAGTATGTTATTCTTCACCAGGATTTTTTGTTTGTTTTTTTTTTTAGGTTTACGGATTCTAGTTATTAACATTGTTGATAAAAGTAATCAAACTTTTATTTAATGCATTTGCATTTTTTTTAATCATTAAACTGCGGTCCGTGAAACATTTACAATATTCAAGAGATTTGTGAAAATGTAAACGAATTAATTATAGAAATCCCAACAGAAATTTTTGGGATTAAATATTTAGAAGTAATTATGGCCTTACTCCCAAATGTTTATTCACCAAAAAAATATTAAATTATAACTGACAAAATATACAAACACAACACTTAAAAAAATGTACCAATGTACTATCAAGAACGAAAACCAAAAAAAAATTCTTAACGAGCTATGTATGTAACTAAAAAAAATCGAATAGTGTGAGTAAGATTATTTTCATCTAATGAGAAAGAAGAGTTAAGTTATATTTACCATGGATTTTATCGAATTGAATTATCAATGAATTATTTACTCACGAAACACAGCGAACATAGAAATCACACGAAAATGAAAATAAAAATCTTTATGATTAAAAATTGAAAATTTGGATAAAAAATATCCAATAAATGGGAAAATTATCTTACGGAACCCTTAATAAATAATCATAATTAAAATCCTCTTGTACGAAAAATGAATTTTAGGCCTATATTTTAAGATATAAGAATGTAAAGCGCAAGAAAAGACGTAAAATCAACTTTTGTCATATGATTTTATTCAAATTTGTTGTTTTCTAACCATTTACTAATAAAGATGCACGAATATTTTTAAACGGCCTGTATTTAATAAGTATTGAGTTAAACGATAAAAAGCAACATTTAAAAATTTTCAAATAAATAATTTAGCAAATTTTTTGTTTACTATATATAAAAAGTATGTTGAATTTGGTTAGTTTATTCGAATATAACGCCCCGGGCGTTTTATTCGAATTAACCACCCAGTGGGCGTACTCCTCGAACACAACGTCTAGGCATTTTTTATGAGGGAAGACGGAATTTTTTTATACACTAACCGCATTGAAAAGTTGTTTACGCTTTCCCTCAATGCAAAGTATCGGCACCACAGCACTGTCGCGTTACAAAATTTTTCAGTATCAAGAAATATTAAACAGGGTGCCTACGGGTGCCTCAATGAAAAATTTGCTTCGTTTGGTCTTTCGAATCAGAATTTAGAATTTCCCAATGCAATAGACCAAAAATCATTTTTGAAATAAATTTAAACAAACTACATGTATTACCAAATAAAAAATCACAAATTTATTTAAGAAAGAAATTATTTTACAGTTCTGAGCCTTTTGTAAGGTATTCTTTAAAATAAAACAACAAAAATAAATGAACAAATAAAATAATATTTTTTAGTTGTTAAAAAAGAACTGAAGAAGTAGTCAATCCGAAATCGATCTTCTAAAAAAATTTTTGTAAAATATTGTTACTATGAGGAAAAATTTTTTTTAATTAAAATTATTTAAAAATAACTTAAGTTGTTTTATTATAAATTTATAAGTGACAAAATATAAACAAGCAAAATGGATATACACCATTATAACGAACATACTCGTATATTCATTTAATCCATTCTTTAATTCGAAGATGTGACACAAATCTCTGATGAATCATTGCCCGAAATTCTTCCTCGATTTCATCTATTTTACCTTCACACAACTGGGGAGATAAATTTAGTAGAGGTACGAGGGTTTCACCTAAGTTCTGAGGATCTATACATTGCACGTGCAGTAAAGTTTCATCTGCAAAATCAAACCTTGCAATTATTTGCTGTCACAACTTAATATAATAATTTTTGCAATTTGGTTTTATATTGAAAATTTTGTGTGAACCTAAATTAATTTTGTGATTTCTTGCTCAGTTTTTGGCCCTACATTAACTGTAGTGATATCAACAAAAATGGAATTTTTAAAATTAATATTATTTAATTGGTTTTCGTCGATATGCTATTTTTTCATGCCTGTGAAATACTTCCCAAAATAAAACCCCAAATTTTCTGTACGTGGTGGTAACTTATTCGCCTAAATGCCATTTTTAGAGATAATATTTTTCAAATAATCGTCTTTAAGGAGAAGGCCAATATTAAATTTAATTTAAAAGATAAGATTTAAGCAGTGTTTAGCAGTGTTTATTAGTCAAAATGGCTAAAGAAAAAATCCGGTGTCTGGTGTGACCACCACACTACTTTCTTATACTTACATTATATTTATATGTACATATATACCCACAGACATCATTTAGAAATGAATACAGCGCTGAGTTTATGTATCAATGTTTCGTAGCATACGTATAAAACAACAAAATAAAAAAAAACAATTTTGTCATTTCAAATGCGTTTTTCTGTGAATATTTTGTTTTCATAGCAAATATGATATTTTTAATAATGCCAATGCATAAATACATTTTACTCAAAATTGGATAAAGGTAGAACAAAAATGCAAGAACATTTTTTCTTAAGATTATTGTTTCCTATAACTTTTATTTAAAAACTTTTTCCATATCTCTTTTATTTTCTCCAATAATTCACAATGTTTGATTTTAATGTTAAGTAAACTTCCTCTTCCGGTTGTGCGATTATTCTGGAAATCTAATCAGCTCTTCGCATAGTTAATAAACTTTTAAATATGAAGATTCATGGTCCTGTCTTTGCTCGTTTTTAAGATAATGAACATTCAGACACACATCATAGTATAAATACATATAGTACTACCATCATAGAAAAAAAATATTTAATCGGTGAAATTCCAGATGTCGCGTCGATCGCATATAAAGTTAATATACAAACTTTGGCCATCGCCTAAATGTTTGTATGGTTAATTGAACATACAACAGAAATTCGAATTGTTCACGTGTAGTTTTATCCTACTCTAACACTTAGTAACGAATAAACATATGTTCATAGCCGACTACACATCCGTTTAAATACACATTTTAATTGTGTATTTTTGTTGTACGTACTATTCAAACATAATTTTTTTTTTAAAATACTGAAGGTCATTGCCTAAAACTGACCAAAATGGCAATAAAAATCAATTTGTCATTTTTTAATTTCAACTCAATTTTTTATTTTATTTAAAATTTTCACTAATTATTTTTATTTTTATATTTTAATAAATAATTGAATATGTAGATATGTAATTTCTATTGGGCAAAAAATTGTTTAGGAATGAGAAAAGATAATTTTTATTTTTGCGGTTCACACGGTCATTGACCTTTTGTATTTTGTTTTGGTAGTATAAACATTTTAAGTAAATACAATGAAATCCATTTCAAAATAACAAAAAAAAGTTAAATATTAGTAGAATTTTAGTTTTCGTTTTCTTCTAAATTGAAAAATTTTATTTTGATGCCTTTTCGGTTGCTTGAGTTCATCATTTTTTTTGCTTTAAGCTAAGACGTATAAATTCAGCAATTATATATTTGGTAATACGAGCAGTGTCCGCATTACTTAATCGATGTGGATATTTCCCGTGAATAAACTTCGTAAAAAGTTTGTCAAGAATATTTTCTTCGCAACCCATATTTTAAATATTTTTTTTAAATGTATTTAATATGTTTTCGATGAATTCTTCGAATTCGACGGAGGACACAAATTTCCATATGCATGCAGCTGATTTCGTATTTTCAGTTACATGGGTCTTTATTTTTAAAGAGCGTAATTTTCTCGTTCTTAATTATTTGTATATATTGTATATGTATATAACCGCAAATATTGAGCAATTGTTACAATTAAACAAATAGTTTGGTGGCCTAAGGTACAGCAAAAAGTTATTATGAACAAGCTGACCTCATTACAGAGACTAGCATGTCTCGGAATTACAGGTGCTATGCGCACCTGCCCTACGGCGGCAATGGAAGCTCTCATCGGGCTCACTCCACTTCATATCCACGTCAAAAAATCAGCTGCTACCTGTGCAGCTAGATTGAAGCTCGTGAATCAATACAGTCATGATGACCATATGGGTCACCTGGACATTTTGAATGAACTTCCAGACCTGAATATGTTTTTTAGTGTCCCGGACGTTATGCCGAAAGAACTCTGCTTTGGCAGGAATTTCGTGGTAACAATCCCCGATAGAACAGACTGGGATACTGGGTTACCGCAGATGGAACCTAACAGCCTAGTCTGGTACACTGATGGATCAAAAATGGATAGTGGAGTCGGCATTGGTGTCTTTGGACCCAATCACAAAATATCGAAATCACTGGGTACTTACCCCAGTGTTTTTCTAGCCGAAATTCACGCCATCGAAATCTGCGCCTCTATTATTATGACCAAAGGTCTTAAAGGCGCATCCATCCACATTTTGTCTGACAGCCAAGCAGCACTGAAAGCATTGGCTTCTAACTGCTTGGTTTCCAAGTCGGTTCAAAGTTGTTATAAACTGCTACAATCTCTCTCTTGTCAAAACAAAGTAAGGTTGTGGTGGGTGCCTGGTCACATGGGCATCACTGGAAATGAGATAGCCGACGAACTTGCACGGGCAGGCTCGTCGACTACACTCATTGGCCCTGAGCCTTTTTGTGGTATCCCGTGGGCTTCTGCAACCTACACAATCAGTAAATGGGAAAAAATACAGTGCTTGACTTATTGGAACTGTATTCCCGGCCTTAGACAAGCCAAATCTTTGATCAGACCATTTCACCACAAAAATTTGGCGATCAATTTCAGCAAAGAAAATATTAGGAAACTTGTGAGTTTTCTCTCAGGTCACTGTAACCTGAGATATCATTTGAACAAAATGAACCTGTCCACAGAGACGGAGTGCCGACTCTGTTTGGAAGAGACAGAAACCGCAGAACACATACTATGTGAGTGTGTTGCTCTGTGCACACGGAGGTGGATTCATTTTGAAGAGAGGTATCTGACCCCGGAGAAATGTAAATTGGCCTCTATAAACAGCATTCTCGCCTTTATTAGAGAGGTGGAGAAGCTCCTGGAGTAACAGTACCCAACAGCACAAAAGATCTTTTAGGTCGTAGTGCTAGCCGCTTTTGGGCAGGGACGAAAAAAAAAAAAAAAAAAAAAAAAAAAAAAAACTTTGTTACTGAAAAACCCTGTTAAATATACTAGAGAGCAGATCTACATTGTCAACTTGCAGTACTAATAATAATTTAACATCTAGGAACAAAACATACTCGTATGTTAGCTTCCTTTAGCTGTTGCATACATTTTTTTGTACCTTTTCTTGTATTATATTCCTTATATAACTATTGTAGTGTTTTTTTATTCGCTCCGGATAGCTGATATCGAGAGCCGTCATTTTTATACGCCTAAATTTAAATTTGACGCGCTATTTATTGGTAAACTAAACTTATTTAACATCAAACTATCATTTTTAATTCAATTGTTTACCAAAATCTTCATATAAAAAATATTTGGCTCTACCTATTTATACGGAGCGCTATCGGGAGCCAATTTTTATATGACATCTCTCGATAGCAGCTATCCGGAGCGAATAAAAAAACGCGACTTATTTAAATTAATTTAAGTTTTTCAAAAATATCGGGGCAAATGTGCTTACGAGTGAGGTCATGTAAAACTCTCACTGATCCATGCTCCATAGAATAAAGTGTTTGTAGTATCTGCCACAATATTGTCTTTTCGCAGTCGTTGGTTAATATGTTATCAGAATATAAACAATTCTGAACACTTTTAAAAAGGTGAGGGATGTCGTAAAAACAAAATATTTTTCGTGGACCAAACCTCGCCCATGGCTCCCTAAACTTGAAAATGCTTTTCTGTTTGTACTACCTTGACCATATTTGATACCAACTATTTGCAAACCGGTTTTGTGAACTTTGTTGACAACTGTTTCTGTTCCGTTGGTCGCCTTTTGGTGAACCCATGTAATAACCGACTACTTGTTTCCAATTGCGGTTGAGTACACGTAGCATAAATACAAATGCTTTGTCGGAAATCAAATTGCCCTTTCCAAGTCCACCAAGGTCCTGGTATCCATGGATTAGGTCATCTGCTGTATTATATTCCAATTCTTTTTTTATTGATATTTTATCCATCACAGAATGTAACGTTGGTCTATTTCAATCATGCCGTCACATTTATTTTTTAAAAGACTAATTATATTCATGGATACTCCACTTTCAAATCTTGTTAGCGAATGCCAACGCAAAATAGTCGATATTCCTAAGTAAAAAAAATATATGACTGAGTATTAAGTATACTATAATTTGGTTTTCATTTTAATATAACGTATGGTTACTGTAGTAGGCTGCGAAACGGCAGATTTTTCATAACTAGATAAGAAATGAAGAATATATACAGTGTAATACCACAATAAAACCTATAAAAGTAAAATTTAAATTGAATGAATTGAAATAAATAAAATCGCATGAAATAAAAATCTTTGCACCTACCGCATCAAAAATTTATTTATTTTTTTTATTTATTTCTTACATTTCGACACAAAATCGCTCATTCTTAATTTTTCTTAATTGACAGATCTAATTTAACGAAGCTTTGTTAAATTTCTTAAGTGACGTCAATTTTTCGCTAGGCGAGAATACAGAAACGCTATCTACCGCATTTTTAAGTTTTGTTAATTCTTAATTAGTTTATAATTTTTCGCTGGTTACCACTTAATAAACTTAAAAATTAAGAATTAACAAAACTTAAAAATGGGGTACACTTAACAAATTTAACGAAGCTTCGTAATTTTGCATCCAAACTTAAGGAATATGTAAATGGCTTTTTAGTTTTATTTATTTATTTAAATTTTATTTCTCTAGGCTTAACGGAGGCATCAATTTATTTGTTAATTTGAAAAAATTTGTCTAGTGTATTTTTTCCTAAAAGGTAAAAAATGTCAACATTTTGTGATTAGCGAATTATGTAGCCCCATTTTGCTTTGCACATAAACAATAACAATTTGTAGTTGAATAGTTTTTTATTTTATGCCACAGTAAAATAGTTTAAAATATTCAAGTTTATTTTATTAGAAGTAAAGAAAGTTTGGTTTGAAAACAAATATCGAAAAATAATGGTTCCACTAAAATTCTTAAGTTTATAATTTTTTGTCGTGACGTTTTTGTCAAGTTCTTTTGCTTTGAAATTACCAAGTTACCGTTGGTAGATTTCAAGTATGCGGCATTAAGGCAAAAATTGAACATTGTTCAATTTTGTACACAGAACGTTTTTTTGCCTTTCACGCAAAAATACATGATCTTAAAAAAGTAACAGCTATTTCAACAAATCATGATGGAAACACGTTGCACGTATCACTGCCTTATTTCACAACTGGTGATGAAATATTCACCAGTTTGTGTCTACTTGATTTAAAACAAACAAAAAAAACAAAAATTAAATTAATTTGGAATTTTACGACTTTAAGACTTTTTTGCCAAAATTCAATAATTTACTGTTTTTTTTACAAAAATTAGAAAAAATCTTTGTGACGAAACGTTATGAATAATCATTTTGTGTAACTTGTGTGATTTTCGAAATAAGCGAAGCGAGCAATATCCCACTCGTTACACAAAATGAAGTATTTCCTATCTGGTGGCACAGCTATTTAAATAAAAATAAAAAATTAATTTTAAATTAATAAAATAAAATAGCTACTTATGTGAAATATTATAAATCATATTTTTAAAATTTGGTATACAAATCCTTATTCTTAAAAAAGCAGGTGATTTAAAATAAAATCCTAGAAATTACTTTTGCTCTGTTTGTGTCCGATGTCGATTTTTTTTTGTGGAATATTTGTTTAAACACAAACGTTTTCACTTCTGGCCGTTCTTCAAGTAAGTTGCTAATAAAATCTTTTACCACAATATCCACGGATGCGAGCTTCTATTTAGGCGGAGTGTTTAAAAGGAACCTCGACATTTTTTTCAGTTGCTTATTTTCTTGATTGGTTTCGGTCCTCCTTCGGTGACGTGGACTGAGGAACTGAGAGGGCGATATAGGACACGCTAAAGGAACTTGTGGAATATCATAATTCCTTAGATACGTTTTTGGGGGCCCTGCTTCATATTTTAGTTTGAGTGGTGGCGAGTCAGCCCTACTCAGAGTACTGGCTCAACCTCAGAATACTCTGTGTTAAAAGTAATGGTTGGCGGCAAAGGTTTTTTTGAAATATGAGTTGTATAAAGTTTTAGATTTATTAATCTTTGACAAGCAACGTCGATTTAATTGTCTTTACATTTACAAACAAAACTATTAAATATTTTATTAAGCGCCGTTCTTTTCAAAACTTTTGTATACCCAGTTATTTTAATCTCACTGACACAGAAGTGTTTTTCACAAAATGTAATAGGTATATAGTATTTTGAACACTCTTGGAGTTTATTCCACACATAACCATGCTTCAACCAAACTTTACAGCGATTGCCCTGTGGCACAATAAAAAATGTTCTTGTGGCATTGGTGCCGTTTTTGTTTAAATAAGTTTTATAAACACACACTATTTTAATATTAATAATTTAAAAATGTAAATAAAATTTATACATACGAAACTAGTTTCAAAATACCTTTATAGAAATACTTCAAACTATAGCGACAACTTGTTTTGGTTTGTTTTACACGAACATTAATTTAGGCCGTGCCTGAATACCTTGTTAAATATTATACTCATCCAAATTATTACAGTCGTTCCCTATGATACATTTTGACAGATCCATGTGAAATATTTTATTACTGAATGTGATTTGAATATTTTATTAGCAACAGCAATCAGCGAGAACATATTATTTTTTACAATATTAAATAAAATATAATTTGGGTATTAATAATAATATAATTTGATATTAACAGCTTCCACCATTCTATGCCTTGTCCCACTTTTAAGCCACAAAAAGCCATGAGTTGTAACTAACGTTGCCATCCATGCGTTTTGCGTGGTAAAAAATCTGTGATTTCGTGAAACGAATCGCCAGAAATCCTTACGTATTTATTCGTTTCCTCATCATTACAGGATAATATTTCACCAATAATCGGGTTGTGGAATCGCGGAGTATAATGTAGTCGTATTTTTTATTATTATTTTCAATTTGATTTTATTAAAAAAATTAGGCGAGAAAATTATCACGTACAAATTAGGCTGTGTTTCAATCGGATAAAAAGTTACATTTGTTAACTGTGGTGAAAAATATTAAATTTTCCTTACTTTTTAATCGCTTTGGTGTTTTAAATGGAACTGGTAAAAATTCTAACGTGTACGTTTTTTATTTTTATTTTGCGTAGAGAAAAGTAAAATACAAGCTAGAAATTTTTAACTGGTCCGTGAATAAATTGTCAAAAATTTAACTTTTTAACATTTATGCGGAATTTTATTCGTTTGAAACACAGCCTTATTATTAAATTCGGGCAGTAAAAATAACAAATGTCTGCGAAGGGGAAAATTTCTCAAGTAAATGTCACAAATTAATATTTATTAGGGTATTATCACAGTATTCGGGCACGGCCTAGGTAAGAATATTAAAACAATACTAGACATTTTTGATTTTGATTTTTAGTTTTACTTTTTATACCAATACTGAAACAAGAGCTAAGTAGGTCAAAACCTGGGGCCCTATTCTCGAATTCCACATCCATTTTCCACATGTGGACATCTGTCAAAATTCATAAAAATTGAATTTTTTTGGTACTAAGGGAATATTTCCGAATGGGTATAAGCAGGTGGAAGAAATTCTCCAAAAAGAATATGTTCATGCCCCATGTGTTTTATATACGAATTAAAATTTCAGAACGTTTTGATGAATTTTGACAGATGTCCGCATGTGGAAAATGGATGTGGAATTCGAGAATAAGGCCCCCGCACAAGTTTTTTTACAAACTGTCTATAAAAACTAGTTTTCACATCAAATATTTTTCTCTTTCCATCATAAGGGAAATAAATGCTTTGGTCCCTTGTTCTCTCTAAAGATGAACTAACACGAAAAATCTAACATCAGCTGATTTTGTTTACAAATATTATTGTGTAGAGTTGATATTCATGGTTTTATTAGGATTTTTCATACAAATAGAAATTAAAAAAAAGAAAACAAAATTATGTTTTGTATATGGTTTTTATGGGGAATTTGATATTGTACATATTTAATCAAATAGCACTGCCAAGAATTTTCATCAACATTAAAATTTACCATCAGTGCATAAATAAAAATTTTTATAAATAATATTGTTTTAGTGTTGGTTGAACCGAAACGAAATAAACAAATATCTATGGATATGTCTATATTTTACACACTTAACTATTCAATGAACGGTTAGAAAAATATGATGACATTTGGGCGTATTAATTCGAACATATATTTGGGCGGATTTATATACAAAAATATTTTCAAAAATCGAAAACGATATCAGTATCTCCATCTAACACTTCACCGATGAAGTTTGCATGGAAGTACTATATGTATTTATACTATGCACACATCCACACATCCACACACACAGACGTCATTACGAAAATAGTCACAACGTATTCAGGGGACCCCAAAACATGTATTTCCATCAAAATCTCGCAACCGAAATTTTTCATGATTCCTATACTTCCTTTATACTATGTATAAGAAAGTAAAAACGGTTCAATGGCTTTACATTTTGATTTTAAAGGGTGGTTAAATTTTAAGGGCCGACGTTGAATGTGAACCACACCTAAACGTCAAGTTTTTTTCTGCATTGACATTTCTCAATTTCAGACTAACTCAATTTGAACCATGGAAAGATACACAATCGAGCAACGCGTTAAAGTTATTCAGGCATATTATGAAAATGGGCGTTCAAATCAAAATGCATATCGCGTGATTTTTTCGGTCAATTTAATCGTCCAAATGTGCGTACAATCGGAAAAATCGTGCAAAAATTTGAGCAAACCGGGTCTGTAGGAGATTTTAAAACACCAGTGCATGCTCGTACAGCTCATACTGCAGAAAATATTGCTGCTGTTCGCGATAGTGTGGCTGAAGAGCCGTCCACCTCAACTCGTCGTCGTGCCCAACAATTGCACCTTTCACGCTCGTCGTTGATGAATATTATGCATGAAGACTTGCATTTACACGCTTATAAGGTGCAATTGACTCAAGAACTAAAGCCTCTTGACCATTCCAAACGTCGTCAATGGTCAGAATGGTGGCAAGAAATGGCAACAGTGGATGATCAATTTTCGAAGAAAATCATCTTCAGTGATGAGGCACATTTTCACCTCAGTGGATTCGTCAATAAGCAGAATTGCCGCATTTGGGCGAATCATAATCCAAGAGTGATGGTCGAAAAACCAATCCACCCACAAAGAGTGACTGTTTGGTGCGGTTTATGGGCTGGCGGCATCATCGGGCCGTATTTTTTCCAAAATGAGGCCGGTCAGGCAGTTACTGTGAATGGTGTTCGCTATCGTGAGATGATAACGAACTTTTTATGGCCCGAATTGGAAGATATGGATGTGGACGATATGTGGTTTCAACAGGACGGTGCCACTTGCCACACAGCTAACGAAACAATGGCTCTTTTGCGCGACAAATTCAATGGCCGTAATATCTCACGTGGTGGCGATGTCAATTGGCCGCCAAGATCATGTGATTTGACACCGTTGGACTTCTTTCTTTGGGGTTATTTGAAAGAAAATGTGTACGTCGATAAGGCAGCAACAATTCAAGAGCTAAAGGATGAGATAATTTGGCACATTAACGGCATAGAACCTCAATTATGCCTAAGCGTCATCGAAAATTTGGACCATCGGGTGGAGGTGTGCCGCCGAGGTCGCGGCGGCCATTTGGCCGATATTTTGTTCCATACATAATTGAACCATACCATATTATCATAATAAAAGGAATTGACAATAATTTCCTAAATAATTTGTGTTTTATTCAAAATCAACATCGGCCCTTAAAATTTAACCACCCTTTATTTAAAATTAAATACATACATAACAGGCCTATTGAAACATATTATATACGGTCAGTTGTACCAAATTCAACGCCGAAATTCGTTCAACAAAAATCAAAAGATTGACATTCGAATGTAAAATGTAAGATGCATGTAAAATGTATGTAAAATGTCACATGGTCGATCCTACGGGTCTGCGATATGAATAACATGCAATATACATATATACGGCATGTTGCATCAAATTTCAACGACGAAATCTGTTCAACAAAAATCAAAAGATTGATATTCAAATATAGTTTTTAGGATCTTTATCATGTAATCCTTGTATGTAAAATGTCATATGGCCAATCCTAGGGGTTGGCGATATGAATAACAGGCAATTTCAACGACGACATCTGTTCAATAAAAATCAAAAGATTGATATTCGACTACAGTGTCTGTGATCTCTATTGTATAGGCCTTGGACGTAAAATGTCACATGGTCAATCTTAGGGGTCAGCGATATAAATAACAGGCAATATGCATGAATATACGGCATGTTGCATTAAATTTCAACGACGAAATTTATTCAACAGAAATCAAAAGGTTGACATAAGTCTGAAATGGCCAATTACATCGATTCGTAGATATGTGAATACACCAGAAGCAATACGATGTTTGCTAGGGACACCAATGCACGACAGATCGCAGGCAATATTAAGATTGTCAGTTCATCCTCCATAACAGCGGAGTATAATTTTTGAAGAAGGTCAGTAAAATGAAACTTTAAACTATGCTAGAAATGTAATCACTAGACTTACAATTAATTTCCAGTATATAAAAATTCCTTGTCACGTGTACCGTTAAGGAGCGCGACAAAAATGGTTGGAAAAATGTACACAGTTAGAACAAATGATTCGTTTTTATTTGCGATTTGCGACGTTCCTGGAGCGACAACTGTCAATTTTTTTGAATATTCAAACTTTAAGGAAGCAACGTTTCATGTCAATTCGTTGGACTCACGAGAAGAATGGGAGAAATGTTTAGATGAAGCATTCGTTTTTCAAAAGTCATACCAAATGAGGCAAGTGCATTCATTTGTGTTTTCTGCAATCCTCAATGCTTTGGTTCTTTCGATAAATTCAAGTTGGATTTGGCTTTAAGTTTTTTGCGATATTATGACATAGAAACGGCATGTAATTTAATGTGCTGCATCAACAGGGTGCTGAGTGTGCTAAATTTGGTCCACCTCAACCAAAGGGAGCTCGGAATATTCCTAAACGATTCAACGTACTTGAGAAAGTATGTAAAGCAGAACCTCGCATTCGAAATTTGAATCAGCAGCAGTTAACAGCATTCACAAATATTTGTATCGCTATACGTAGATTTCGAGAATAATAGGGGGCTTGTTTCTTCTTAGATGGCCTAGGAGGATCCAGTAGGATAAACATTTACCTGATGATGTGATATGTCGGAAAACTCTAGGATCGCCTTGACAAGATTAATTGAACAACCTTTTCGCCAAAAAACGTGTGAATTATGACTATTTTGGCACTTCACAGCTTGTCAAAATATAATGTTCCCCACTAGCCATTAATTTGACATTATCATATCGATAGCTTATAGTATGAGCTTATTGATTATTATCTTGGCACTTCAGAGCTTGTCAATTACTGATATACTAGAACATTGTTACACTTTTAGTCGGGTAAAAACCAAACGTTTACAACCTTGGATTTCTTTTAACCTTGCCAGTCGTATTAATAAGAGAAACAAATTGAGCAATAAGTTGACAAAATATCCTGGTGATATCTATGTTAGTAATTGTAACCAAATTAATGCTGACATTAAGAAGGAAAAAAAATGTATTATTCCAATCGTTTCCTTGTCAATCGTGGAGATGTTAAAAAAACTGGAATCTTGTGAATGAAATTCTAACACGGAAGCCTAAGATCTCTTCGATTAAAAGTATTCTATCTGAAAACTGTGAGCTTATTACTAGTGATTTAGAAATTTCCAATGAGTTTAATCATTATTTTACTCGTACGAGTGTTGCTAGTAAATTAAGAGCAAAGTTTAAATCGTATAACTCGTCTGTTAATTACGATTTGTCTTATGATTACTGTTGTACTACTTTTTTTATGAGTGTGAAGTTTATGCTAAAAAAAAAATAACAAAAAATTACACTGTTAAATTAGCTATTTTCCAATTGGAATTTAAATTATATGAAAATTTAAATTTTTTGTAATTTTGGATTTTTAGTACCACCAAACAAATTCTTTTCATCAGAAAACAGGTTCTTTTCATCCTTTTCAGATAGCTGGATCATCTGTTTATATCGTTAACCAAAAGCATCCAATTGTGTTGAACATTACTATATTTCAGATAATTTAAAAGTTGACTGAATTTTGATGGTTTAAATAATTATTTAGCGCCGATCCTGGAAATGTCCCGAAGGCCCCGCACACTTCTTAATATAGCTAAGCCATAAAGCGGTCAATGTCACAAAGCCGATCCAAATATGATGGACTATAATATATTTCACAGTTTTTGGAATTTTTAATAATTTTCCATTATTTTAAAAGTTTTATATCGCCGACAGCAGAGATATCCAAATAGTCTTGCCTATATTTTTGGATAACTTGACCATACGCCAGTCTACGTGGTCAATATTATTCAATTGTGATGAACTATACTATACTTCACAGAATTTAGAATTTTTAATAATTTTATTTGGTTTAAAAATTGTATCTCCGATCACTGAGATGTCCACAATGTCTTGCCTATATTTTCGAATAACTTGGCCATATGCCAGTCTACGTGGTCAATCTTATTCAATTGTGATAAACTATACTATACTTCACAGAATTTAGAATTTTTAATAATTTTATTGGTTAAAAGTATTTGGTCTCGAGACATTTTCTTTTCTCTGCATCAAGCAAATCAAAATTGTGGAAATTTATGTGATCGGAGATACAACAATTTTTAAAACCAATAAAATTATTAAAAATTTGAAATTTGGTGAAGTATATTATAGTTCATCACAATTGAATAAGATTGACCATGTAGACTGGAATATGGTCAAGTTATCCGAAAATATGGGCAAGACCTTGTGGACATCTCTGCGGTCGGCGATATAAAACTTCTAAATAATGGAAAATTACTAAAAATTCCAAAAACTGTGAAATATATTATAGTCCATCATAATTGGATCGGCTTTGTGACATTGACCGCTTTATGGCTTAGCTATTCTAAGATGTGTGCGGGGCCTTCGGGACATTTCCAGGATCGGCGCTAAATAATTATTTAAACCATTAAAATTCAGTCAACTTTTAAATTATCTGAAATATAGTAATGTTCAACACAATTGGATGCTTTTGGTTAACAATATAAACAGATGGTCCAGCTATCTGAAAAGGATGAAAGGAACCTGTTTTCTGATGAAAATAATCTGTTTGGTGGTACGAAAAATCCAAAATTACAAAAAAAATTAAATTTTCATATAATTTAAATTCCAATTGGAAAATAGCTAATTTAACAGTGTAATTTTTTTTGATTTTTTTAGCATAAACTTCACACTCATCTTTTTTAATGACTCCCGTATCCAATTATGAAATTATATCTATCATTAACTCGTGGGAACCAAAGCAGTCAGTAATTATATATTATTGAAAGCTATTGTTAATTATGTCAGCCCCTTTCTTACCCATATTTTTAATCTTTCTTTCATACAAGGAATTGTCCCTGAAAGACTGAAAACTGCTACTATTATTCCGTTGTTTAAAAAAGGCAATCGTAATGATAAAGGCAATTGTAGACCTATAGCCTTGCAGTCAGTAATTTTGAAAATTTTAGAGAAGGCAGTGAAAAACAGAGTCAGTTTTTGTTTAGATCAGAATAATTTATTAAGTAACCATCAACATGGATTTCGTCAGGGTAGGAGTACCGAATCGGCCTTGTTGAAATTTTTTAACACAATTCAAAAAAAAAAAAAATGATGCGAAAAAATAAAATTGTGGTCTACTGTCAAAGTTGAATGAAAACGAACTTATAAAAATCAATTTTTTTAATTTAATGGAACGTTCTCACAATTCAAACAATTACCATTGAATTTTTTTCTATATTTAGCTCGTTTGTATCTACATACATCGAAAATTTATTAATGAATGAATAATTTATTAACATCGTAACCTTGGCTGGTCAAAGACCTTGGTAAAAAAAGTTTCAATTAACGATCGATATTATTGATTGGCAGGTTTGTAATAATAATATTAAACGATTTTTACAGGCCATTACTGGCACTTGCTGTATAACATCGCTATAGGCAGTCTTACACCACGTTTGCCTATAAATCACAATAAATTGACGGTTTCCTCAGCACTTGATTGAATTATATCGATATTTATCGAAATAATTCACCTATCTATAAACAAACAGCAATGTACATCTCGCTGGCAAATAATTTAATATAATAAAAGAAATACACCGCAAGTTCACAAATCGATTCACACAAATTAAATTCACCAGGTATATTTGATGAAAACGATCAGAAAGCAATAAAAAATAAACTTCTTAGAAAATCGTTCCAAAAAATATGATTGAATTATAATCTCTGTGTAAAACGGGGAATTATGTTCAGCAGGCGAGCAAACCACATGATAATTTCGGTTATTTTTTGGTATAAAATTTTCCAAAACCTTCGGTTATATGTTTACCTCCTATCTTTCAATTTAATAGACTTGTAAGTATTTATATACAATAAAACATGAGAAAAACAGAAAATCAATTATCGGATGTTTATTGAAATAATGAAAAAAAAAATCCAAAAACTTGAACAAATCTAATATGTACTGTATGGATTCAGTACAGAAGAAGTTCAATTTGCGGAATTACTGTGTGTACACATCACTTTCACTAAGTTCTTCCTTTGTACGTGTATAACCGGGTATTGTAGTCGACCTATCTTTCGATTTCTTTAAGATAAATAATGTAAATCATACAATACATGAAATTAACTGAATCACCACTTTAAATTATGTAACAAGTACGATGATAACGTGCGTGCGTTAGTATTTTCCAAAAAAAATAAAAAATAAAAAATACAAACAAAAAATCAGAAAAAGTAAAAATTGTTTTTCATTTACAGTAACAGAAAAATATTTAACGGAAAAGTAAAAAAAAAAAACGAAAAATAAAAGAAAATCGAGAAAAACTCATCTCAGTGCAAAATGGATTGTTAACGCGAACGGTTCCAAATCTTGCATACTATTAACATAGGCAAAATCATAAGTTTATAAAAATTTTAACAATATTTAAAAATATTTGAAGTTTATTTATTATTTACAGTGGAAATCGTTTTTTTTTTTGTTGCTCGACCGAAAAAGAAAAACTAATATGTGACTGTGTGTGTGTATGCGTGTGTTTGTTTGTGAAAATCCTGCTCCGTGTTGAAAGTGTTTTTTTATATAAAAACATAAATATTCATTTTAAAAAAATAGAAATTAAAAAAAAAAAAATATTTCGGCGGGAAATTAAATTTTTTATTTGCATTCAAAAAATATTCGATTTGTGTAAAGTTTTGTGTAAATTTAAAATTTTAAAGGAAAAAAATATTAATTTAAATAATAAATAAAAGTCTCGAAAAGAAAATTCCAATATAACATACAAAATATACAAAATATGCAAAAAACCCTGGATTAATATTGATTAAAGTTATAAAAAAAAAAAATCCAAATTAATTAAAAATTTATAAAGTTTTGTGTTGCCGAGCTTTCATGTAAATAACGGAGAATCCAACAAAAAAAAAAAAAATATTCTCAAGTGAAAAAAGTTTACAAAAAAAAAAAAAAAAAATTAGTTTAAAACAAAAGCTCAAAGTGATATTTTTAAGAAAGTGAAAATTTTGTCTTCTCACCGTATCATTCCGATATAATCGTTTTACAAGGATTTCTTTTAAATTACACGGTAATTAAACAAATTTTTTGTTTCTTACATCCACTATTCTATCAGAAAAAAAAAAAAAAAAAATCGTAACATAAATGATAAAACGAGAAATTAAAAAAGCTTTTCAATCTCCCAGGCAAAATCTACATTCATATTTTACGTCATAAAACACCTGTTCATCGAGATAACATACTAAAAAAGCTCACTTCTTTTTTGTGGCTACATATAAAAACGATACTTTCTATTTTTGTTTCGCGTGTACCATGTTTAAATACACGAGTACACATATACATACACCCACTAAACAAAGTAAAAGGGAATTTAACAATTTTAAATCGTGTCTCGATATAAAACTTAACTTTTTTTAAAGGTAACTAAATAAAAGTTCAAATAATCTAAAATACAAAAAAAAATCCACTTTAAAAATGGAGGAATTTATCGCTACACATATAATGATTGGATATTGTAATTGTGCGCATGTGGTTAAATTTATCTATGTGTCTGTTTACTGATGATGATGGTACAGAAACATAATACAGAATGAAAAATATTTTTCCCTTCATCAATTATTATTATTATTATTATTACCAGCTATTATTGTTGTTGTTGTTGTTTTTATCAGGTAAATTGTCATCTCTAACAGACAAAATCGAGGAAAGGATTTTCAAAATTTTTTTCATTTCGATCTAATTAAATCTTGCCAAATATTCACCGAAAAAAACGTGTATATTGGTGCTGCTACACAGTGTGTGTAAAAATTCAAAAGTTCATAAAAAAGCTTCTTGTAGAAATAACATAAAACATATTTAAATATAGGAAGAAGAAGAACGGTAATTACATTTCGTTTTATTTTTTGTTATTTCTAAATAAAATTAATTTGTTACAGAAGATAAAAGAATGTAGATTGTATATTCAAAAGAAGATGAACATGAAAACACACAAGAATAAAATGTTCTTTACGATTAAGATGTGAAAGAAAAGCATCGAATAGATAAGAGAACATTTTATGGTCGAGATTTGTTATTGTTTGTTTGTTTTTTCCTAAAAAAAACCCATTTTATGGTTGATAATATAATTATGGATCAGAATTACGGTTGTAAGTCTTAGGATATAATAGTAGAATAGATATGCAACATGTCGGAATTTTTGGATTTTTTTTTTTGGCAATCGATTTTTTTTGTATGTTTGTTTCATATTCAGGATATACGAGTATGAAATTTTTAGGGGAAGAGATTTGAGGTGCAACGATATATGTTTTTATTTCAGTTGTCATTTTTGTACGCACATAAACAAAAAGAATATATCAAAATATGTATTTACTTGTAGCTTTGTGAATGATGAATGAGTTAAAGATTTGTTTTTTTAATACACTCTATTAAAGAAAGTTATAACAAATGTTAAACTGTTGCTACACGTCCCCATTAGTAAGACCAATATAGTTAGCTTAATCCTGTATGACAAATGATAGATATAAATTCGTATATACACTACTAAAACATAAGCGACGATGTCTGGTGAATTAAACGTAATATAATTTTGTATGTACGTGCTCTATATTTTTGGATTTGCCAGTTCTGATGCCTTCCATTATTAATATGATGAATTTGTTGTCTGTAGCATTTCATTAATATTTAATAATATTTAAACTTTCAGAACCTATACACTGAAAAAAATAGTACTCTCATTTTAAGAAAGTTTAAATCATAAATAAAGAAATTCGATATTAATGAAAAGTTAAGATTAATTTACATGAAAAGAGAATAACTTGAATAAATGTCCTTTGAATAAATATTAATCAAATTTATTAAATCAATGCTATATAGAATTAAATTAGATTTTCTCAGAATTAGAAACTGAAAAAATGCTGAATTCAACTAATTTATAATTCTTTTAAGATTTATTTAATTGACTTTGATGATTTTATTCTTCATATGAAATTTTAACATAATTTATGAAATCATTCAAATTTTACTCTCGATGATATCCTAAAGTTTAATAAGTAAAGTAACAGTCAAAGAAAGAAATTTTGTTTCTTGAAATAAGTATATTCAGTTATTCATTCTCTTATTTTGATATTTTCATTCTCAAAACAGTACATTGTTTATTAATTCTGAAATTTTAATTAAACAATATAATCTGATTTATAACTTTCATAATTGCATATTTTGTTGAACCATTCCTACTTTTACAAACTTTTAACTATGTATTTATTGTTTTATTTGCGAAATCAAAATATTGCAGGAATTGCACTTGCTTGATGATAATAACTAAAATCTATAACTGTAGTAGTAATATTTAAAAATTTGAGATTTACATGATGATCCTGTTGTTAGTTAACATATTGTTACGTTTTTGCCTTGTCACTCAAGTTTCGTGTCACTGGATTGTGAATAATACAAAATCAATTTAATTTATCTCCAACGAATTTATTTATTTCACAAAATTTATTACAACACAGTTTATCAATAAAAATTCACAAAATCACTTTATATAAATTATTCTTAAATTTTATTGATCACTTTTACTTTATTTATCGCACTATAAAATTTTTTTAAATCACTTTTTAATTCCTTTTAATCTTTATACTATCGCTTACCAAATATTACTGATCCAATTCGATTTCGTTCGCCTTTTTATATACACAAACCAAACTTCTAGAAAGCTCATGATTTTTCTAGTTAGAATAGTGTATAACAATTGTATCATGGAAAATTCCATTTAGAACAGTTTAACATTGAGCTATTAATTTTAACTTATTCTATTACACACTAGGTGTCACCATCACACTACCCCCCACCTAAGCCTGTTCGTCCCGAACAGGACCCAAATCACCTCCTCTGTATAGGGCTAGCCTCTCCAAATGCACCACCTTTGGTTTACCTCGATGTCCCTTCCGTATCCGATAAACCACGTCGTTCATCCTTGTGATGACAGTATAAGGTCCTTCCCATGCTGGTTGCAGCTTCGGTGATAATCCCTTTTTCCGTTGCGGGTTGTGAAGCCATACTAATTGCCCTTCCTGGAAGTTCTGGTTATTTGCTCGTATGTCATATCGAGCCTTCATCCGGTCACTTGACATCCGTATTTTCTCCCGTACAAATTGATGAATCTCATTAAGTTCCTCTTTCATTCGGTCTACGTAATCCTGTCCACATAAAGCCGATGATGGTACAGCCCCAAACTTTAGATCTCCAGGTAACCGTAGATTATCTCCAAATAACGTTTTAGCTGGCGTCATTCCGGTTGTGTCATGTATTGCTGATCGATAGGCCATCAGCAACATCGGTATATGTCGATCCCAGTTGCGTTGGTTTTTCTCAACGACCTTTGCTAGATATTCCTCCAATGTACCATTGAATCTTTTCACCATACCATCAGACTGTGGATGCAAAGGCGTTGTTCTCGTTTTATTTATACCGAGCATCTGGCAAATTTCTTGAAACACCACCGATTCAAAATTCCGTCCTTGATCGGTATGAATCTCCATCGGCACTCCAAATCTGCTAATCCAGTTGTTTACTACGGCATCAGCTAGTGTTGTCGTCTCCTGATTGGGAATGGGGTACACCTCCGGCCATTTGCTAAAATAATCCATTATTACTAGCACATATTTGTTGCCGCTCTCGGTGGTGGGAAATGGCCCCGCTACATCCATTGCAATTCTTTCGAATGGTGCTCCGACGTTATATTGTTTCATGATTCCACGACTTTTGCGTGCGGGTCCCTTCACCGCCGTACATTGGTCAAATTTTTGGCACCATTCTATCACAGACTGCCTACATCCTGCCCAGTAGAATCGTTGACGTATCTTTGCTAGAGTTTTATTAATTCCAAGGTGGCCCCCACTTGCTCCTCCATGATACTCATTCAGAATTTCTGCAATCCGGCACTTTGGTATCACCAGCAACAATTGCTTCACTTTGCCATCCTTGCTTTCCCACAATCGTTTTAAACAGCCATTCTCAAGACGGAGGCTATCCCATTGAGCCCAATAAGCCTTGACAATGGGAGTTTTGTCCGCGATCTCGCTCCAAGTTGGCCGGTGTTCCTTTTCATTCTATTCCATTATAACTGATAAATCCGTATCATCCAATTGCTGCTCATCAGGCAGCACTTGCTTAAGCCTAATGTCGATGATGCCTTCCTTTGCTTCAACATGGCCACAATGTTTACATTCTACTGGACACGGTCGTCTTGATAATGCGTCGGCATTTCTGTGTGCACTTCCCTTCCGATGTTCAATTTGGAAATCGTAGCTTTGAAGACGTTCGATCCAGCGTGCTACTTGTCCCTATGGATTTTGGAATTGTAACAGCCACCGTAAAGCGCCGTGATCTGTCCGTAAATGGAATTTTTGTCCATAAAGATACTTATGGAAATGATTGACACACTCCACTATAGCCAACAATTCTTTCCGTGTCACGCAGTAATTACGCTCCGGTTTTGATAATGTTTTGGAGAAGTACGCAATAACTCGTTCTTGGCCATTGGTTTCCTGTGATAACACACCTCCTATACCGTCATTACTTGCATCGGTGTTCAAAATAAATTTCACGTTGGGTATCAGGTACGCGAGGATTGGCGCGACACATAACCGTCTCCTTAGTTCCACGAATGCTTCCTCCTGGTCATTCTTCCATTAGAATGCCTTGTTCTTCCTGGTGAACTCGTGTAAACTCTTGGCGATGTTGGCGAATCCTGGCACGAGGCGTCTATAATAGGTGCACAATCCCAGAAAGCTTCGTAATTCGTGTAAATTTTTAGGTCTTGGCCAGTTCTTTACTGCTGCGATCTTTTCTTCGTCGGTGTGAATTCCATTAGTCGTTACGAGATGACCCAAATATTTGACTTCAGTTCTGAACAGCTTACACTTCTTTGGACTTAACTTTAATCCGGCGGCCTGTATCCGATCTAAAACTTCTGCCAAGTTCCTTAGATGCTCGTCGAAATCCTTCCCCATAACGATGATATCATCCAGATATATTAGGCACATTTTCCAATGTAATCCCTTTAACACGCGCTCCATTAATCGTTCAAAATGTAATGCAAAATGCATTACATAATCTGAACGGCATAACATTAAATTGCCAAAGTCCGTTACCCACACTGAAAGCCGTTTTCTCGCGATCTTCCTCGTGGACTTCCACCTGCCAATACCCGCTTTGTAGATCTAATGTCGAAAATATTCGAGCACCCGATAATGTGTCTAATGTATCGTTGATCCTTGGCAATGAGTAGCTATCTTTTTTAGTCACAGCATTGAGTTTTCGATAATCAACACAGAAACTCAAGCTACCGTCCTTCTTCTCGACCAATACTACCGGTGAGCTCCATGGGCTGTTAGATGGTTCAATTACTCCTGCTGCCTGCATATCTGTTACCATCCGGTCGACTTCTTGTTGTTTGGCCAATGGTAATCTCCTGGGTGGTTGACGAATTGGCATCTCTGCTCCCAATTCGGTGCTTTACCATTGAAGTCCTTCCGTTATTATCCGATGTACTGCAGAATATGGACGTGTACCGTTTGAGTAGTTGATGTGCAGAATTTTTCTGTGCCTTGGTAAGATCTTCGGTCTATTTCTGCATAAGTTTTTCTACCATTTCTTTCTGCTCTTGCATGTCGGCTTTTTCAATCGGACTTTTCTGTTCACACTTTACTATAGTCGATACCTCGTTATATTTGCCGATGACTGTCCCGTTCTTGATGGTTTTCGTCGTATCCGAGAGATTTAGAGTCGTAATTGGTACTCTCTGGTCGTTATTTGGTTTAACTAGGGCTTTCCCGATTATAATTTCCTTGGATCGGTTCTCCTCTTCGTTAGCTTCAACAACCCACAACCTGGGTGACCCAGAACCTCCCTCCAATCTTCCCCACACGATCGTTTCTGAGTTTGGTGGCAGCTTCTCCCGATGATCAATAATAATTCGCCTGGTAGTTGCTCCTGCACTGCTAGATTGAAGTGGCAACTCGATGTTATCTTAAATTAAGACTCCTCGTCCAACATCCACCACGAAGCCATTTTCCCTCATGAAGTCCATCCCCATAATGACTCTATCCACAATATCTGTAATCAGCACTTCGTGTTGGAAAAGAGTTCTTCCGATCTTTATTTTCACGATCTTTTTGCCTTTTATCATTGAACTACCTCCAGTTGCTGTTTGTAACTTCAATCCAATCAATTTGATTGATTGGACGGTTTGTACCACTTGTGTTGTTGTTCCACTTGCCTTTATATCAGTTAGCTCTTTCCCGATCCGTTGAACCTCCGCTTGTAATTTTTCTTCAACCTGCTGAACCTTCGTTTCAAATTTTTCGTCAACCTTTTGAATCTCCGTTTGCAGCTTCTCCACTTCGCCGTGTATGTTAGTAGATAATTCGAGAAGTTTCTCGTCCATTCTCTGTTGACCATCTGCAATTTCCTGGATTGGTTGTTCAATTTTCTCTATTTGTTGTGCCATTTGATTTTTAATTTCACCTAGCTGTCGTTCGTTTTGCTGTTTCATTAGACTCATCTGTCCCGTCATCTGGTTCATAGCAGCTATTAACTGCGACAAATCGAAACTTCCAGAATGTTCCTGTGTCTTTTCGACCAACGGTTGTTTATCTTCTGCTTTCTGCTCTACGGTTGCCGCATCCGTTACTTTCTCTCCAAAATCATGATGTTCCGCGTCCAGCCCTTCTTTCTCCATGGCATCACGTAGTCGCGCTTGTAAAGCTGCTTTACCACCATCAGTAGCCAAACCCCGTTTCTCAAGTTCGCTCTTTAATTCTGGAACTTTTAATTCGCAGAGAATCATTTTCTTTATCTTTTATTCACAATCCCACCGCTGTCACCAAATTGTTACGTTTTTGCCTTGTCACTCAAGTTTCGTATCACTGAATTGTGAATAATACAAAATCAATTTAATTTATCTCCAACGAATTTATTTATTTCACAAAATTTATTACAACACAGTTTATCAATCAAAATTCACAAAATCACTTTATATAAATTATTCACAAATTTTACTGATTACTTTTACTTTTTATTTCGCACAAAAACACTTTTTAAATCACTTTTTAATTCCTTTTTAATCTTTATACTATCGCTTACCAATTATTACTAATCCAATTCGACTTCATTCACCTTTTTATATACACAAACCAAACTTCTAGAAAGCTCATGATTTTTCTAGTTAGAATAGTGTAGAACAATTTTATCATGGAAAATTCCATTTAGAACAGTTTAACATTGAGCTATTAATTTTAACTTATTCTATTACACACTAGGTGTCACCGTCACAATATATTTCATTTAAGTAATTCCCCATAGATTTAATAATTTAAACAAAATTCAGGCAAAGTTCCACACATCTTCAGGTATGGAAATAAAGTGAAACATACTTGTAATTTGTATAAATTCTTGGGCATATGTATGAATAATTTTTACTTTATTACGTATATTACAATCGTACAGACATATAAATTACAAAGTAAAGAAGTTAATCGTAATAGTTTAAAAACTCAAGATTTTGCCTAAAATTGACATCTTCAGTAAGTATATTTTATGGCGTTGAAATTAAACATTTCATTATATGTATTACGTCACGAAGTGACTCAAACATACTCAAACATAGATGGCGGTCTAAGCGACAAAAATTAATTATTTAAATAAAATCAACTGTTTCTACTTCATCCGGCCATACCGGGCAATGCGAACGCCCCGGTCGCCAAAGCAAGCGGCTTCATATTAAACGGTGCACACACACTATGATAAGGAATGTTGGTCAATTTTTGTCCCGGTATGTCTTCAATGACATATCTCTCGTTCGGCAAAACACGCGTTATTACATATGACCCTTTAAACTTAGGAGCAAGCTTCTGGTTTATACCAGTCTCAGTTATCCTATTTTTCACAAGGACAAAATCACCCGTTTTATAGATATGATAGACGACTATCAAAATAATCTTTATTGTATTCCCGTAACTTTCGCGTATTTTGAACAATCTAACTACGTAACTTATCTAAATCTCGTAGTTCTTCATTCAACATTTCGATAAATCGTAACATATAATCGTTTTCTTTAGTCTGATTTACATCAAACAGTGACATGGACGGTGTTGTCTGAATCGATCGATTCAGTGAATTGTTGAAAGCGAACTCACAATCACTAACTATTTTGTCCCAGTCCCTATTCGAATCAACATCTAACATTTTTGCTAACATTGGAACGGCGGTCCTATTTTGCCTCTCAACTTGTCCATTAGATTGAGCGGGATCCGTTGCGGTTAATACAAGGTTAATATCACGAGAACTTATAAACGTTTTGAATTCTTTGGATCGGAAACAGGATCCTCGATCGGCTACTAGTCTAATCGGAGTACTAAAGCTTAGAAAGTGTTTTTTAAGGTGTCTACTAACCTCTCGTGAATTTGTCGTCCTCGTAGGGTACAATTTCGTATACTTTGTAAAGCCATCCACCACCACCAGAATATACTTATAATGACCTTTTGTTTCGGCAAAAGGGCCTAAATGGTCTATGTGGTACATATGTATGGAAAGGTTTTTCAAACTTATCGTAGAGATGTAAAAAACCCTCTTTCTTCCCATCTTTTGGTTGAAAATATAAACATTTCAAACAAGTCCTTATAAAAGTTTCGACCTTTTCCTTCATTTTCGGGAACCAATACGACCTACGTAAGAAATTAAGAGTTCGATTTGTTCCAAAATGACCATATTCGTGGCTCTGACGAATAACACTATTTTCCAATATTTGTGGCATATACAACAACAATTTATCCTTGTCTTTACGGTACAAAAGATTATCTCGTATGGTATAAAAATCAGCATCCTTACTATCGTTTAAAGATTCTTTAATGAAACGAGCGCTTTCATCGGCCATTTGAAATGAAGCTAAAACTTCTAGGAATGTACACTCCGCTACATGTCTCATTCTCGTTCCATCTCGTTGCACAATACTGTAGTTATAATTTTCTAACAATATCGACCATCTCATAACTTGACAATTCGAATCTTTCTTCTCCAAAGTTTGTTTAAAAGATAGACAATCAGTGACTATTTTGAATGGTAATCCATGTAAGTACACATGTAATCATTTAACAGCATAGACAACTGCCAATGCTTCATGTTAGAATGAGTGCTTACGACTTTCAGGTTCGGTTGTCCTCTTACTAAAGAACGCAACAGGATGTAATTTTCCATCGGGTGGCCTTTGCAACAGAATTGCACCAAAGCCTATTCTACTAGCGTCCGTGTGAAGTTCCGTTTCATTCTAAACTAAACGTTCCGTTAGATTTTTAACAACGGAGCAGATGATAGCTTGGTTTGCAATTTTCGAAATGCTTCTATTTCCGGCTTTTGAAATTTGAACATTGAATCCTTTTTAAGCAAGTCATATAGCGGTTTAGCAATAACGGAAAAATTACAAATGAACCTCCGAAAGAAAGTAGCAAGTCACACAAAACGGTGAACCTCATGGATATTCTTCGGAACAGGATGTTCGGTCATTGCTTCCGTATGTCGTCTTGATGGTCGTACACCTTCTTTGGAAATATCGTAACCAAGAAATTCCAAAGTTGGTTTAAAAAATAAACACTTAGACGGTTGGATTTCCAAACAATTATCATGCATCAACTGGAATACTTCACTCAATGCTTCTAAATGTTCTTCCACCGTACGTGTCGCAATTAAGATATCGTCCACATAAACAAATACATCTCCTTTCTGAATAACTCGGTTAAAAACCTGGTTAGTAAAGCGTTGGAAAACGGCCGGCGCATTACATAAACCAAATGGTACCTTTAAATACTCATATTGTCCATCAGCTGTTACAAATGCGGTGTATTTGACGGAATTCAGCTCAATTGGTATATGGTGAAAACCATTTTTAAAGTCAATTAAACTAAAACAACTTTTACCAATGTAATCTATCCAAACAATCGTCAATCTGTGGGAGAGGAAATCGGTCCTTTACTGTAATTTTCCTGTTTTTCCTTTATGGACATTCTACGCGGTGAACAGTTAAAAGTTTTATCTGAAGTACATATTTTCATTTCGTGTTTTATATTTGGTATGAGATTCTTTGATTTATTTCCGAAGAACGTAATAATATTTAGAAACTTTGAATTTAATTCGAAATCTCTCTTAGGCTCTCGGAAGAACGGTCCAATATCATAATCCGTGTTATTCGTTTCCGATTCATACTCAATCGATTGAATTTCATTAAAAAGCGTCAACACGTTCGAACATTCGTCATTCACCTTATCTTTAACATCTAAAACATCTTGACTCAAACTGTCGGATCTAGTTTGGTCCCTATCCACTAACTCATAACAATTATCAGATTCATCTGCTAACATACTTTCGAAATTCAACTCATTAAAGTCTACCTCATCACTTACGTTATTATTTTCGTGCGTATCCAACATTTTAAATTCCAACTTATCATAGCCCGCACCAGACAATACAAAACCACCTACCTGATTATTACTCCTTAGAAATTCCCGACCCAACATGCAGCCGTAGCAGATCGCATTATCCGGCACGACGTAGAACCTTAAATTAAAATGTACGTTAAAGATAAAATAATTCAAATTAAAAATTCCTAGAATACGTAACTTAGAACTATTTAATCCCTTAAATGATCTTCCGTCAGGATTCTGTAAAGTGATATCTGCTGGGACACAAGAAGTTTTTATGATATTTACTGGTGATCCGGTGTCCAATGTAGCATTTATGGTTTCATTTTTTGTTGTTCTTATTACAATATTCACCTCATCGGAGTACACCACGCCGACACTTTTTGGAGCATTATTCTTTTTGAAACAATTTACATCAGTATGCCCGGTTTTTAGACAAAAAGAACAACAGTTAAGACTTCGGTGCCCTACTTGATTACAGTTGAAACATCGTTGAGCATTGCTGTCGTTTTTAACATTGACCGGTATAGGTTTCTTCACATCAGGTTTGTTGTTGTTGGGAAAATTCCCCGGAATATTTTCCAACCGTTGTAGAACAAAAAGAAGTTCATCAAAATTTTTATATGGGGTTAAAGCAATCTTCTCAGCAATTCTCGGACAATTTAAATTTTCGATGATACACTCGATTATTGCAGCTTCCGAAAACTTTGCTTCTTGTGCTATGGCCATGACATCGTAAACAAATTTAGAATAAGTCTCATTTGGTTTTTTAATTCGACTTTTCATACGTTTGAAGACATCTATTTCGTTATGAAAATGTTGAAATTTTTCTTTTATTCTGCGGCAAAAATCATCGAAATTATTTGGATTGATCATAGCCATATTATTAATGTAGGTTTGTGCTGACCCTCGTAACCTTGTCGTTCCATAAACCGTTGCTTCGAATTCAGTCCAATCGTGTTGAAGTTTGAGGTTATTTATTTTCTCAATCCACTGGGAAGCACTGATGCCATTCCTATTATCCGGATCAAATTCGGGTAAGATTTGTTCTATTTCGTTCGGATGGAACATTCGAGAACGTTGATTGTTGATTTGATGATACAACATCTGATTTTGTTCGACCAAATTTTCTATTTCCCGATGTAAAAGTGTATCGTTATTAACCATTTTATATGGGTTTACGTTGCTTTGAAACGCATGATTTGTACCCCAATTAGTGTTTGGTTTCGGTGGTTGCGGATACCTAACCTCACAATTATTCGGTGGTATCACGTGCTGGAACGGTACTCCCAAATTCGCATAATTTGTACCCGAATTAGTGTTTGCTTTCGGCGATTGCGGATACCTAACCTCACAATTATTCGGTGGTGTCACGTGCTGGAACGGTACTCCGAAATTCGGTTGGTATTGAGGTAACGGTGAAAAATTACCGTTGACCATAGTCGGTGTGCGATTTGGTTGCAGGCAGCCATTTATTTGTAAGTTTTCATCTACTTTCGGTGGTGCAACTACGGTGCTCCCATTATGATCAAAACTAAGTTTCCATGGTCTACTAACCGGCGTATTCAATTCCGTTGTGATAAAACTGGTATCGAATGGCGGAATTGCTTGTGGGGCGAGTGGGGCGACATCAGTACGCCACTCTGTGTTATTTATCATCTCTATATTTCTAAACATTTTCCACACACAAAACAATATTCGATATATTTGTTTATCCACTACACCATTTATTCACTACTAAGTATTTGGTAAATACTTTAAATACTTTATATACTTTATCTACTCAATATCGCACTTCTGATTTGTAGTATTACCCGTTAATTAAAAAAAAATATTAAAAAAATGCTTATTCTATTTTACTTCTTTTCCATTCAGCGTTATATTTCGAATGGCGTTTTATTTCAGTACTCAAACTTTATTATAAAAATGCCAATTCAAAACGTGTTACCACATGTAACTATATTATATCTAAGCGACAAAAATTAAATCAACTGTTTCTACTTCAACTTTGTAATGCATTTTACCAAATTAATCATCATTTTTACCATTAATCACATACATAATGATGAATAACAATTATTTAATAATAATTTTAATTAAGTGATATTTTAGTGATTAAATAAAATTATTCTTATCCAGTTCCTTATACAATATTTACCATATATTGCGTGTAATCATCACTGCAACCGCTTGCAATTTTGATAACAGTTAACATTCTAAACAAATTATAATTCTAACGGTATTTCTTATCAGTATTATTATTCTATTTTCAAATAAGTTATTCTTAAATGAATATAAATTAAAAACACAAAATTTCGGAATGAGAAAATATTGCATCAATTCATGAATATAAAAAATCAAATTTGGTACCATTTGTTCATAAATTATACTTATATTATTCTTATTTTATACTGATATACTCATTTTGAGAATAAAACAATTAATTTATATAATTACTCTCAAACCAACAATTAAATATTAATTTTGAATCTAGGATTGAGAATCAATTTTTTTATAATTTTATATAATTTATGGAATAGTATTACCGTTGTTAGCTATACGTAAATTGTTAATTCTATCGTAATTTTCAAAGGCATGGGACGTGTGAGTAACTATAGTGGTTTCTCATTTATAATATTTTTGTGTTATTTTTTTTTTCTTCTAAATACTTATTTGTTAATAAGTTTGATTAAGGTGGTGAAAAATATTTTATTTTAATTCTGTTTTATTGTATTTGGTTATACATAATATATTATTGAGATAGTGTAAGGGTGAAAAAAGTAGTGTTTTAAAAATAATACAAATGATATACTTATCTAGATAAATTTTTGTGTTAAAGCAAATTATGTTATAACTTAACAAGTATTTGAGAAATAAGTATCAAGAACCGTATTAGAGGAATAAAAGTGGAATACACGTTTTATAACATTTGTGCTTGATATTTGATTCTATAGAATTGTCTTTGTTCGTATAATAACAATTAAAAAAAGAAATAATAATAATAATAGATGGTAGAATTCTAAATTGAATTAAAGGTTTTGAGAGTCAAATATTAGAAACAAAAACAATAAATAGGTATCAAATAAAATATTTGGCTGATTACAAATGTCTATACAAAAAATGTTCTTTAAGGAACCAAAAAAAATAAAGTGGGGATAAAAATTATCATCAAAATTTATTAATTGCCAAATTTTTTGTAAAGAAAATTTTATGAGGTTTTCGGAAAAATTAAGCAATACAACCTCGTTTTGCGTTATATCAAATTGGGTATTATAAATTTTCGAATCTCTTCAATTTGTTACTGAAACGAAACTTTTCTAAATGTGCTACGAAATTTTAGGTGTGCTTTATTTTTTAGAGTGGAGTAATTGCTACTTTCATTTTTTTTTTACAGTGAAAATATCATTTGAATTATTTTATGGTTAAATTTTGACATCAGACAAAAATATAACCAACAATTATTAAACAAATTAAGTATTATTATTTTTCGAATATTTTCCGTCATATACTAAAAAATTAAAAAAATCTCTACCATAAAATCGCCATGCTATTAAATTTATTAGTGTGTGCGAGAAATATGTTTCATCGTACACAATATTTATGCAAATGATTTTGATGTAAGTCAAATCTTGACTGACTTCGTTTTGGGTTTCTTTCACATAATCACCGATTTTATATTTTTATCTCCCTTTATTTTGACTTTATTTTTTTTAAAAAACATCTTTATTGATATGGCTACTACAATCTTAAACATTATTAATTCATTAGTAAGGTTGACATTAGTACTTATGAGATAAGCATAAACTTGTGTGGGTCTGCTGGACCAGTATCCAGTTCCCTTAAGATATAATATTCATACGGTTAGCTCATGTGGTTTGATTCGTTTGAGCCGCCTTATTTCGTTTGTACTGTCCAGTAGTTGTACGGCCTCAACGTTGGTGTGGTTAAGAAGCCTCTTCTCATGTTTAATGGCACATTCACGGATGACGTCGTCTATCAATTGTATTTTTAGATCATTGTGTATTTCCCTGTTAGTCACAAATCGGTAAGCGTTGGTGACCATTCGAAGAAATTTATTTTGGCTACGTTGTATAATGTCTCTATTGGATTTATGAGTACAACCCCATAGCTGCGCACCATACATCCATATTGGTTTGAAGATAGTCTGGTAGACTAGTCTTTTGCAATACAGGTTCATTTTGGAATGATGCCCAATTAACCAGTACATTTGACGTTGTTTTAATCGTATCTGTTCAGCTTTTTGTCTCACATGATGTTTCCAGTTGAGCCTTGAATCTAAATGCAGACCAAGGTATTTAGCCGATTCAGCCTGCGGCACTTGCACCCCATTGAGGTATATGTGTAGACTGTTATTTTTGTGTCGGAGCGTAAATGTCACATGGGTTGATTTGAGCTCATTAAGCACTATTTTCCAGTCAATTGTCCATTTAGTAACGTCGTTCATTGCTCGTTGAAGATTTTCCACTGCCCTTGGTTGTGATTCGTCTACTGACATAATTACAGTGTCGTCAGCGAACGTGCCGATGAACGTTTTATTCGTTGTAGGTATGTCCGCAGTGTAGATAAGGTAGAGGAGGGGTCCCAATACGCTTCCCTGCGGAACTCCCGCTAGAGTTGGATAAAAGTCAGAACATGTTTCTTCATGGATGACTCTGAATTGGCGATCAGAGAGGTATGATTCAAGCAGCTGGCAATAGTTTTGTGGTAGCATTTTGCTCATCTTGAATGTCAATCCCTCGTGCCAAACCCTATCAAAGGCCTGAGATACATCCAGAAATACGGCGGGGCAATATTTCTTTTCTTCTAACGCTTGCTCTATTACCGTAGTTATTCGATAGACTTGATCTATTGTGGAGTGGTTATTCCTGAATCCAAATTGAAAATCAGGAACGTTTACCATTGGCTTTAGACGTTTTAGTAGTAGTTTTTCAAACAGCTTTGATAAGGTCGGAAGCAGTGAAATTGGTCTGTATGATGTTACTTCTTCATCTGGTTTACCTGGTTTCTTCAACATAATTATTTGAGCCGTTTTGAATCATTTGGGTATATACTTCAATCTCATACAGGCATTAAATAAGTATGTGATCATGATGATTGCTTTGCATGGAAGTTCCTTGAATAGACCCGGTGATATTTCATCAATTCCTGGTGCCTTTTTTTGACTAAGATTTTTGTCGATTTCTTCAGCAATTTCCATTGGCGTGACCCTTTTAAAATCCTGATTTGGTTGATAGACAGGTGTTACGTCAATGTTGGATTGAATGTCATTGGGTTGAAACACTGTTGCTAGGTGTTGAGCAAAGAGTTCCGCTTTTTCTTTGTCATGTCGAACCCAATTGCCTTGAGCATTTCTTATAGGTGGTACTCGAACTACAGGTCGTTTAAATTTTCTGGTTGCTTTCCATAACGAGTAGTCCTTATCCATTTCTGGACCTAGCCCGCTTAAGTAGTTGTCGAAGCAATCCTGTTTGAAGCTTTTGATTAGCCTATTGACTTTGTTACTTATTCGATTGAAGGTGGTTTTGTCAGCGGGATTTCTGGTGAGATGCCATATTCTCCTTGCCTTTCTCCTTTCCTTGATTTGTTCCCTGATTTCAGCCGGGTATTTGACTTCAATCTCCGCTTTGTCCTTTAATTCTGGAGTAGCTAGACTGGCGGCCATACGAGTGTATTCAATGAAATTGTTTGTTTGTTGTTCCAATTCTTCATTACTTTTAATACTAACTTTTAATTCAACTAGCTCTTCCAGATTTTCTCTGAAGAGGTCCCAATCCGTGAATCTATTAGTAAGGTTTTGCTTCTTTTTTTTCTTGATGACTATAGCGCTTACTGACAACAGTACAGGAATGTGATCAGATGTTAAGTCGTTAATTCCTTCGACTATAGTGTAATTGGATGAAATACCTTTTATGATGAAGAAATCAAGCAAATCTGGTATTTTTCCTGCATCCGTTGGCCAATACGTTGGCCTCCTTGGAGACAGATATTCACATTTGTTTTCATGAATGGCATTGAACAAAGCATTTCCTTTCCCAGGAGAAATTAGCCTGGAACCCCAAGCTGTATGTTTTATATTATAGTCCCCTCCAATAATAAATCTTGGACCGAGCTTATTAAAGACGTTATTAAATTGTAACTTCGTTGGTGTATACCGTGGAGGACAGTATGCTGCCGCAATATTTAGATCTGCGCCATTATATTGGATTGAGATAACAGTTGCTTGCATGTAGCTTTCTCGAATATCCTCTTGTTGATTATGTTTGATATTATTTTTAATTAGTACAGCTGAACCACCTCTGGCTCTTTCACTAGGATGGGTTGTCCAGTAGGAATTAAATCCCTTTATTCTAAAAAAGCTTTTGTTGGAGAAGTGCGTTTCTGAAATAAGTGCAATATCTATGTTGTTTGTATGGAGAAATATTTCCAGTTCTTGGGCTCGTTGGTTGAGCCCATTAGCGTTCCAAGTTACAATGCGTAGGAACGAGTTAATCATTTGTGTGTATGCTGACTTTTTTTGCTAGGCGGATAGAAATTAATTTCTAGTTTTGCCACCCTTTCTGTTAAGTGACCAAGTGTCTGTTGAATTTGACTAAGCTTTTTAATAATTTCAAAGTTATTAGACTCGTTATTAACTTCTATATGTTTGTTGTTTTGGTTCGATTCATCAGCAGATAACTTGGTGATTTGGGCATAGGATAATCCAACTGTGGATGGTGTGATTGTTGTTTGTGGTTTAGCAGCTTTGGTTTGTAATCGCTGTACTACTCTTGTTCTATTATTCTGTTGACTTTTAATTTTGTTCTGATATACACAGCATCCTTTATAATTTGCAGTATGTCCTTGTTGTTGACAAAGAGCACATGAAGGCGCGATATCTGGTTGTTTTTTGCATTTTGTCGTGTGATGATCTCCAGCACATTTAACGCATTTGGTTTGACGATAGCAAAAACTCTTGGTATGTCCAAGTTGTTGACAATTCGTACATTGTGGAATGTCCCTTGTCTTGTTAGGTGGCTCAATTTTAACTATACAGTACGCAAGTTTCTTGATGTTGTATACTTCTTTATTGTTGTCTTTTTGTTTTAAGTCGATGTAAAACAATGGAAAGTGTTTCTTGTCTTTTACACCATTAGTTGTGACCATTTTGTATATGTTAGTAATACCTGCGACTTCATGTCCCATTTTTTCTAAGTCTGCTTTAATTACATCGTGACTAATGGAAGATGGTAAGCCTCTGATAACTACTCTATAAGCCTTTTCGCTCTTCAGCTGGTAGGTGTGATATTCTATATTTTCGGATTGGTTGCTGGGTTCTTTTTTTAATTCTTCCAGTAATTTTTTGACATTTCTGTAATCATTTTCATTTTGAAATGTAATTTTAATGTCACTATTTGAAAGCGCCTTAAAATTAGTTGATTTACTAGTGGTTTTTATTACTTTTTGTCGAAAAAGTTCGAAATTTTTGATATTGCTCACGTTAATGGGTGGAGGCAGTGGTATTTTTGGGGTTTTCTGTTCAGTGTTATTGATCACAATTTGTGTAATATTTTTTGGAGGAGTTTTCGTTTTTGTACGCCTGCGTTTCCTAGCATTTCTGTTATCAGCACCGGAAACTTCTTTTTCCAGTTCTTCCTCATCTGTGCAATAATCCTCTTGACTCAGAGCACTGAATCTATTATTCTGTTGAAAAACTGGAAATTGCCGCAGCAACCAGTTGGAATTATTTGAATGTTCATGTTGACTGGCTGATGGCTGAATATGGTTTGAAGAAAGATTGTTAACTCGTGCTGAATCCTTAGCTATGCTATTTTTAACCTTTTCTTTTAGTGTAGAGTTTTCTCTCTTAAGTTCAGCAACTTCATTGCTCAGCTGCGCGATTAGTTTCTCCATTTTTTGAAATTTATTTAACAGCTCCTCGCTATTTATAATATTTGTTGATGCACTCGGCATTTGTTCTGATAATGAAGTTACTTTTTCAGTGGAGATTGCGTTGTTTGCAAATATTTTTTTTATTGGTGATCTGATTGTAATGGAGCCCTTTCGTAATGAAAGTTCTTCCTCGTTACTCTTTTGAGCGTTGATATCGCTTAGCTTATTTTTGGTATCATTTGAATTATGTAGCAATGTTTGGTCCCCCCTAGAATCCATGGGACCGACCTCCGGAGAGAGTGGATTTTCCTGAACATCAGGTCTGCCACCTAGGGTATTAGTTTCCTTGTTTGTTTTATCCATTGCTTTTGTTTTTATAGTGTTATTACACTCGCCTCTAGAAGTTCAGCCGTTGTGATTCATTAAAAACGCAAAACAAACGTTGCCCAGGTGCTACCGCGTGGAGGTAAACTAGAGACAGTTGATGGTTTCTACATAGTTGCAACGTTGGAGTATAAACCAATTTATAATTGGCTATAAACGGTCAACGCCTACCCTATTGAATCCCACCCAGCACCCTTTATTTTGACTGACAAACTTTTATTCGCAATGGAATTCAGGCTTTACTTTGGGAATTTTACAACAACAATGCCGTGTATTTTCATTCCGGAATGAATAGTTTCAAACCAACTTTTTCTTGGTATAGAATTATTCTAGAAATTATTTTGAATTTTTTTTTTTGTTTTTTTATTTAATTTTTAATGTCAACTGATGAAAGTAAAAAGAAAATGATTTTCGGTTTTTATTTTGAGCGTAATTTGCATTTTTATTTTTATACCAATAACTGTTCCAGTGATCAAAGTAAGACTGCAGTCTTGAGTTTAGTTGTTTATTACCCTTTGAATAAAGCGGCTCGTTTATCATACAAAATTATGTTTGTTATTGTGTGAAACATAAGCCTGAAGGTAGGCGCATGCCAAAAGACTTCAGATTTCTCGACATGCATTCTACACTTAGGCCCTTTTGAAATTACTTACTTATTTGATGGAACCTAACTTATTCAATGTAATTTCTTATGTATTAAATTAGGTTCCACCAAATAAGTAAGTAATTGGAAAAGGGGCTTAGGTCCTTTCCGAAAGTTATACTTATCTGTGAAACCTAACTTAATACATAGGAAATTACTTTGAATAAGTTAGGTAGGCTGTTTTCGAAACAAATACTTATTTGTGGAACCTATAACTTATTCAAATAAGTATCTTATGCCCCTGTAGAAGGGGCTTTGACTTTTGAGTCAGTCGACTTTTTTTATTTTCAAGAAAAAAATATGTTTATTTTAAATTTATTACATATAATTTCCAAATCCGAAAATGTTTTAACCTGTGCGCAGTTATGAAGTGGTTTGACGGTTAAACCGATTGTTAATTAACATTAATCGCCGGGAAAATACTAAAATATAAGCTGATACGGCATTGTTGGGTTATGTTTCAAGCTAAAGTAGCATTGATGATGATGGACTGTGGAAATTTAATGACTGGGCTCTCGTATCCTGTAATTCCAAAAGGCTGCAATTTTTTTTCTAAATTATATTTTTAAGTTAAACCACCTTATTACACACTCTGTTATAAATGAGCATCATGCTCAAAATAGTGTGTGTAAGTATGGGGTTGGTCCTTAACTCAAAATGTTTGTAAATAAATAAATAAATAAATAAATAAATAAATAAAGTATCTTATCGAGGTGACTTAGTGAAATCAATTCGAATGATTTTACTTACTTATTTAAGATGGCGTCGAATAAGCCACTAAGTATGAAATAAGTATCGGTTTCGAAAACAGCCTAATACCACGTTTACATTATACGTACCTAATAAGTATGTACTTTTTTGCTATTTAATTATTTTTCCGCTGCGGTTCACACTAAGTAGCTTTGCGATTTCTAGTGTGAACGCATACTATAAAAGTTTGTTGTTTAGACATATAGATTTCTGTATTCAATTCAGTTTAATTTTTACGATATTTAGCTTTTTAAGCGAATTTTTAAAATTAATTTTTGATTTTCCTTTTAGATTATTTGATTAACACCCGAAATTGTAGTTTAACGTAATAAATTTTTGTTTTGACAACAAATATACAAATGAGATTAATATAAATTATAGTTATTAGTCAGGATTCACATTACAACGTATTATACTAATACTTTTCTGATACATACTTTATCGAAATATCAAAAAACTATGTGATAAAATATTTAAATGTTTAAATTTCAGTTCACATGACGATACTTTTTTACTACATACATATATTCTACTAATGTAAACGTGGTATAAGGCCCTTTTCCAATTACTTACTCATTTCAAACTTATTGACTTATTTGCCGCCATCTTAAATAAGTAAGTGAAACCGTGCCAATACATTTTGCTTACTTATTTTGCCAGCTACCATAAAAAAGTATTATTTTGTCTATTGTCTATCTAAAAATTTTAAAACTTGAATATTATTACGAGACTTGGAAAAAAATTAATTTTAGATAATGTATTTGATTTTTCAATGGCATACGGCAACGATATTTCGTCTTCTTTTATATGATAAGTGAAATTTAATATAATTATAAATATAAAAATTATGACTAAGGCTGTTTTCGAAACCGATACTTATTTCATACTTATTTACTTATTCGACCTATTCTATTTCTTAAATAAGTACATAAAGTTATTCGAATTGATTTCACTTACTTATTTTGACAGCAACAACAAAAATTTATTTGTTTTCCATTTTTTTGAGTTAAGGACACTGCTATTCGCAACATAATAACGTTTATAACACTAGCGCTTGATAAAACAATAAGTCCTAGTTTCCACCGCAAATTTCATTGTAAATTTTACAACAGGGAAATTTTTGTTCTATGATTATGTTAGTGAATCGATATAACATGTATTAGTATCATTTTGACGTTTTATGAAATTAGTAATACGTAATTAGTAATAGTAATAAAGTTAATAGTAATTTAATAGTAATTATGAAATTAGTGATACGAGTATTCCTCGTCCACCAAATAATCTTCCACCATCGTCATCTCCATTTCTTCATCATCACCACTTTCCTTTTCAAACATTTTATTCCAATAAATTAATAATTAAAAAACAATCAAGAAGAAAACTATTAAAATACAATCCACTTAATTAAAATAACAAACAATCAAAACAAATACATAATATGACGTTTAATGCAGAGGTGTCCAAAAAATTTCCCTTCTATTTTAGTACCAATGTAAAAAATACAATGGAAAAAGTTGTAGCCATTAGTACAAATCGGTTGTATTTTCCAATATTTTTTTTATATGTGTAAGTTACAAATTGTCTGTCGAGACACAATTTTTTTGGGAATGTGTACTATCCATGTGAGTTTCGTTGAAAAAATTACAATGAAGTTTTTCGTGGAAACGTACACTAAGATTATTGAATTTTGATGACCTTTAAATAATTAATTATCTGAAAGAATTCATTTTTTACTTCAGTGTTCCGTCAAAAGTAAATTTTAAATTTTTCGGTATCACGCTACCTTAGAAAAATATTCTTAGGCAATATGACAAGCAATTTAGATTTTTTTTGTAAGAAAGGGATAGCAAATAAGTCACCTCGATAGGAAACTTATTTGAATAAGTTAGGTTCCACAAATAAGTATTTATTTATTTATTTATGTATGTATGTACAATAATTTTGTCACACTCTATTTTGAGCTTTAGCTCATTCACAATAGAGTGTGCAATAGGTGGCCAATATTTTATGTATAAAAAGAAACTGCAACCAACATCCCAAATTGCTGCTTAGTCCCTCCTTTGAAAATGTCCAATCTCTCTTCATTTGGGAAAACATTCCACTCTTCTTAACTGGGTCTAGGAATTTTGATCGCCCGAATTTATCTCGTTGATTCCAATCGTACCACGGTTAAGCTGTTTTGGTATTAAAAGCAAGTTTGAAATGTACGATTTAATTAAAAAAAATAAAAAATAAAATATTTGTACGAAAAAATATAAAAATAAATGCAACAACCTGACTCGAAAGTCAAAGGCAGAATCTCCCTAAGAATCTCAGAAAAAGCCTAAGGCTGTTTTCCAAATGAATACTTTTGTAGAACCAAACTTAATCAATGTAATTTCTTGTGTAATAAATTAGGTTCCACGAAATAAGTATCAAATAAGTATGTTTGGAAAACAGCCTAACCTTGCATTCACAGTATTGTTTTCGCTCTTGTTTTCAGATTTTAGTTTTTGTTGTTGTTTTTGTTGAAGATATTAGCAAAGAAATGCTCCTTTAACATATAAAAAACTTATCGTTCCCATGCAAAAAATCCAAGTTTTCTACCAATATTATTTAGTGGCACTAACAAAATATAGTGGCTATGGCGGTGAAAACAACATCGAATTCAAAAAAATTTGTCAACCACAGTAATTTTTTGTTATTTTCCTAATATAAAATTTGAAACTTATCGACACATCGATATTTATTTTAAAAATGAGAACTGTCAACCATTTTTTTTGTTGTTTTGACAAATTGCCATCTTCAAAATGAATACCTTAACAGATAACAGACTTCGCTTCTCTTCGCCTTTATGATTTTTTGCAACCACATAGACGCCGCTAATCAGACATTTACTTATGTGAAAAATGTTTGGGTTTTGAGAACAAATATTTTTATAAAAAAATATTGTATGTAGAAGTTGTATCAAGCATCAGAACGGTAGAATTGGGAAAAGAAAAATGTTCCATATGAAATATATGGATATCCTGGCGCCTGCGCTAAAGGTATCCAAACGTGGCACACATCTTAGAGGGCTTGTTTATGGGTTAGCCCGATCAATTATGTTGATAATTATTGTCGCTAATAACAGTGTGTGCTATGCTGACGTTTTCAATTCAATACTGTACAAACTAATGACAATAAGTTATCCAATCTGTCTTGGCCCATTGTGCTTCGAGGAAAATTTTTAATTTTTTTTAACACTCACTGGCAATGTTACGAGTAATCCAGGGCAAATAATATGTTTGGTAAAGTACTGCATAAATTATTTTCAATAATATGCTCTAAAATCTCTGGACTTTAAAATATTTCGAAGTACTTTTAATTCGTCGGTCATTTCAACAGCATCGATATCCTTTTCATTTTTGACTTCATCCGATAATTTAATTTCTAAAACTTTGCAACATTTGTTAATATGAACATCGCTGAAAGCATTTCAATGTGAGTTTAATAAATTAAACCATTAACTGTCGTTTCCATAATTGAAAAACAAAAATTAATTTTAAAATTTTACTTTGCATCGTGCACCGTTTCATCTGGGTTTTCATAATCAGATTGATTTGTTTTTTTCGTCGTCCTATAAGAGAGATGTCGGGAAATTTAGTGTCGGTTTCCAAAATTTTGGTTAATTGTTTGGCTTCATTTAAAAATTCCAAAAGCCCATCATCAGATAACTTCTCTATATAGGAATTTATGTTGAGTTTTGGATTTTACATTATTTTACTATCATACCAAATTACCACTATACAAAAAAATTTAAAAGATTTTAATTTCTTAGCTAAATATTATCTTTATTCTTCGGTTATGTCGAATTGGGCATCATAAATTTCGCCAATGCGACTTTCTCATCGTGTAGTGCTTAATGGTTTTATCAGTAATTTCGTAACATGTTTTTTTTAATATGTCCCAACGTTGAGTTGACGAAGAAAAAATATAAACAATTCTTTAATTATATTAAAGAAATTGAATGTTTCAAAGTTAATTTTGCCAGTATCATTCACCACAAAGTTGACTGCACATGATATAAATAAAGCACTGGGATTTTTGTTTAAAATCTTCTTTTTAAAATCCCCATTATCACAACCTTTCCCGCGCATGTTATCAATATCAAGGCCTAATTCACTTAGGTTGTTTAATATAAATTTACACATCCCCCGTCGAATTTGTTATTGGGCAAAAACCTAATTAATTAACGAATCTAATTATATTTATTGGCTCCTCCGTATGGCTTATGTCAGCGGTACAAGCTAATATAGTAGTATTGACATTTTTTCCCATAAACAATATATGATCATTAATTTGGGTAGAAATTAACGAAATAATCTCATTTTCAATTCGGTCATCTAGATACGTCGGCATAAATGTCTGAGTATTTTTAAAGTTATGAATTCTTCGAAGGTTTTGTGAAATCGTAGGATAAAATTTGGAAATCATTTCTACGACTTTCAAAACATTTCCATTACTTGTCTCAATTAAAGTGTTACTTGTTTCTCGAAGGTCTAAATTTCGTCGCATTAGAAACTGAATTGTATTTATAATACGTTTTATCATTTCATACCAATGCATTTTTTTACGATTACAAGTTTCTTGCTTGTCTTATTTTGACAAATTTTGATTATTTATTTTTAAAAGCAACCCTCATAAATCTAACTTCTTATGAGGAATAATGACCAATTTATTTTATGAAAACAGGTGGAGTAGAAGCAGACAGAGCCTTCTAGAGTATGGAAGCTCTTTTAGTGGTATAATTTTTCACCGATTTCCATAGTAAAAATGTAGTTTGTTAGCTTCAAGTTTTTCAATGCAAATAGCAAAAATATTATAAAATGTTTATATAAAAGTTTTCTACATACTTATCTTTAACAACAATATACAAGAAGGCTATATTGGTATTAAGCAAATATTAATTGCAGATCGAACCACTGGATTGTGAATAAAACAAAATTATTACAACACAAATTATTAACGATAATTCACAAAATCAATTTTTAAAATATTTGCACAAATTTTACTGATCACTTATAATTTATTTATCTTACTAATTCACTTTTTAATCCTTATACTTTCGCTTACCAAAAACTAATGAATCCAAAAAACATTTAGAACAGTTTTATCATGGAAAATTCCGTTTTAGTACAGTAAAACTTTGCGCTATTAATTTAACTTATTCTATTAAACCCTAGGTGTCACCGTAACGATACGAAAAAAAATATTTAATCACAAAATTGTCACACGTTCTTAATATTATTTTGTGAGTTTATTTTGCTTTTCCTATAATTTTTGAACTTGAAATTTCCCCAGTTGGTAATTTTTAGCACGAATTTACCAAATTTTTATTGCCATCACTGCCATCGATGTAATGTATATTGACCACACGATTTGTAGTAAGCTTTTATTTCAATTTGACCAGAATGCTGTTGTTAGTCATATATAGTATGTTGAAATTTAAACATTTATGAAAAAGTTTCTGAAATCGTACTTAAGAATTTGTAACGTTTTCATTTAAAAATTTGTCTTAGGAAAACAAGTGATTTCTTATGTGTTTTACTATGAAAAGTTTGGTTTTTTCCTCGTTTCTAAATCCCTTATAAAAGCTTCGTTTTTTAGACTATGGCTTTGTACAGTGCTGGTAAAAAAAAAATGGGCAAACAAATTTATTGCAAATTGGAGTCTTTTTTTGCTAAAATTACAAAACTTTTGAAAGCAATTGGTTTATTGTTTCATTTTAAATACATGTATGACGTAATTTTTTGAAAAAAAAAATTGACCTGCAATTTAGGGGCAAAACACCGAAAAATGCCAAAATATTCAAAATACGTTGATTGGTGTTAAAGTAATGTAATAAATTAATTTTAAATTAATTTGTTTGTTTTTTATTGATTGAGAGAATCAAGCAGTCAAATCAAGAAATGAATCAGCAAATGGAGAAATTTCAACAACTAATCTAAATTATTGAGTGTCAGATGGGGGAAATTGCCGAAGGCCAAAAGAAAATATGGACGAGAAAATTCTAGAATTGTCTGCAAATGTCCAGGGCGAAGTAGAGAAAATGCAAACGGAATTAAAGGCGGAGATTTAACAGGTTGAACAAAAATGAAAGACGAAAGTCCAACAGGTTGAAGAAAAATTTCAACATTTCGAGAAAGAGCTAGCTGATGTCAAGGTAAGTGGAAAACGACGCAAGTGATTCAGACCGTTTACTCAATCAGATTAAAGCCACCAACCTTTGACGGAGCACATCTTTCGTCATTTTCAAATTTCAATTTGAAACGGCGGCCAATTAAAATCATTGGAATGATAAATATCTTGTGGCAGCTCTAATAGTGGTCCGTAAAGGTGAATTCCGGAAGAAGATCGTAACAGCTGTCTAGAAATTATGAAGACACTGGATCGGAAGTACCGCAGTGACTACAAGCGCGAAATCTATCGCTTGGAACTGAAAAGCCGCTACCAAAAGAGAGGAGAATCGCTACAGGAATTTTCATCTGCAATCGAGTCACATCTCGCGAGACTGCTGATAAGAAGGAAACGAGGAAGATCACTATCTCAATGTTGACGGAGCGCTTAAACTAAAAAGAGTCAGTTTCAAGGCGCAGAAGCTGACTCCCACAATCGATTGCTCCATAATCTCCATCTGCGTTTCGAAAGTAGCGAGAGGCGAGGACAGCTTAAAAACAAAAGGCGATATTAATGGCAAGGACTGCAGCATCATCACCCTGGATACGCGTGCAAATCGCACGATTGTTCGTAAAGATCTGATCTGTTGCGGTATTCAACCAGCTAACGGGATGAAGTTTCAAACGGCAACAAGAGACAGTCCATTGTAAAACGGAAAAAGATCGCGAATGTAAGGATCGGGAGAACTTTTTCCAACAAGAAGTACGTGCTGGTTGCATATATTGTGGATGAAGTAATTTTGCGAATGGTTTTCATGAGGGCGAATGGCTTCGTGGCGGATGTTGGACGAGGAGTATTAACTTTTGTTAACATCGAGTTGTCTCTTCAAACTAACAGTACAATTATCAGGCGAATTATTGTTGATCATCGAAAGAATCTGCCACCGAACTCAGAGACGATTGTCTGGAAAAGATTGGAGGGATGTTTTGGACAGATTTCGGCAAGGCCTTTGACAAAATTAATCACAAATTGCTAATTTTATACTTATAAAATGGATATCATCTTATTTGTCGCAAAGGTCTCAACTGGTACATATCGGTGAAAATTATTCTGGTAAATTTACAGTTTCATCTGGTGTTCCTCAGTGTATTCAATTAGGTGAGTTAGGAGTTACTCAGTTTATTGATTTAAGTGTTTTATTTACATGTAAACTAAGTTTTACTAAACATATACAATTATAGCTAGTTTTGTAAAGAGACATGCTCGTCAATTTTCTAACCCAAACACTATCAAAACGCTGTAGTTATCTGGAGTTCTAGTTATAACATCTGTAGCGATCGTATTGAACGAGGTCAACTTCAGGATTTAGTTTAACTCCATATGCCGATCGTTGTACACTTTTGAACCTTCGTAGTCTTAAATTCAGAAGGCAGATGAATTTAATTTATTAAATTTATTTTTGGTTTAATTTTAATTAAATTTAATTATTTTTTTGTAAATTCAGTGTTGTCATATAATTTAAATTAAATTGTTCGAGTGAAGTTTAGTGCTTCAGAAAATGTTTTAAAAAATAAAAAATTAAAATTAAAATTAAAATTAAATTTATAAACGTGATAGGATAGGTATATGGTATGTATAAATTTCAACAACAATTAATTTTTACATTTTTCATTACTGTTTTATAATTTATATTTGCGGTGTAGTGAAGTTTAGTGAGTTTTATTTTAATGTAACGGAATGATGTAGATAAATATAGTAAATAGTGAGTGTTAATTGAACATGTTTAATAATATTCTAATTGTAGATAACGCTACTGCTTGGAATTCGTTTGGCATGTAATTCCATATCACATGCGTTGTTTGCATGTGGTTGTGAAAAACAGTTAATAATATTTATTATACCATATATTGGTTTTGTAGTATTTATAATGAAATTCTAAGGTAATTACTTGTTATTGGGAATTTTATTATTACATAGTGATTTTTTATAATAAAACAGTCACTTTCTTTAATTTGATATTTATTTTATTTGAAAATGAATATTTGTTGAGTGTTTGTTAGAAATTTGATAAAGGAGTAACATCCGAAACGATCGTAATTTAATTTTCAAATTAAATAAATATCACGTTAAAGAAAGTGACCAAACTTTCTGCATTTGGTGTTTATTATTATAAGCCTTTCAGTTAGTTCAGGTGGGCTTGGATTAAGTGGGGGGAGGAAGCAGCGACTAATGACATCTGCGTCAACATTGTGTTTTCATAGTTAGGTTTGGGAGATTGAAGCACAGGTGTATTTGGAGTGATGAGTACTTTGTTTATTCTCTTTACTGAGATGTTACTTTAGATAAATTTATTATTAAGTTTTTATACGTAATTATAAAATTATTTTATATTTTTAATTAGGTTTAAAACATGTTATTATGTCTTCTTTGTTTTACTGAGAAGTTAATTTACGAATTAGTTTTTATTTTTGATTTAGTAATTTATAATTTGGTTCAAACATGAAAATTCTCATGTGATTAAATTTACTAAAAACTAATTATGATTTTTAGTTTTATTAACTTTGTTAGTAGGTTAGTATTAGCATATTAGTTATAATAAAGGCTATTCCAATTTGAGTTAAATTTTTATGTTAGCCGCCATTTTAATTTTTTGTACTATAGTGCCATATGTTAACCCTACAATTCATGACTGAGATCTAAACGCACCCTATGCGAACTTTAAACTACGCTCCTGAGCTAGTTAGCAATATTGTCGACTTGAGAGCCTTTGAGTGGTGGTAGGTCGGTTGCAACTTGAGTTGATCGAAAAATAAAATAAAAACTTGGAAATGCAAATTTTTTCAACAAAGTCATATTTCGTTACGAATCAAATTTTGAACTTGGTAGATTTGAAAACAAACAAAATGGTCTAATCTGGGGTGAAGAAAATCCACGAGAAATAATGGAAAAACCGATTCATCCACAGAAAGTAATTGTCTGGTGTGGTTTTTGAGCTGGTAGAGTAATCGGACCGTATTTTTTTGAAAACGAAGCTGAGATTGGTGTTACTTTAAATGAACCTCGAATGGAAGGTATGGATGTTCAGAAAATGTGATTTCAGCATGACAGTGCCATACAAATTTTTAAAAGAAAACTTTACATTTGTTTACTAAGTCAATATAGATTACATAGATGGCAGTGATGGCCGTAAAAATTTGGTAAAATCATTTCAAAAATTATCATCTGGGGAAATTTCAAGTTCAAAAATTGTAGGAATAGCAAAACTTATTTCATAAAATATTAAGAAAGTGTGACAATTTTCTGATTAAATAATTTTTTTTCGTATTTTTCTATAAACATCTTTGACATCTTACGTACACTAGCAAAACTAAAGATAAATTTAGCAAATATTATTTTAATTCGTCAGAGGCAACTTTGATGTATTTTTCAAAATGAAAGTTCGAAAAATATATTTTAGAAATAACTTAATTTTAATATTTCTGCAATTAATATTTACTTAATACCAATATAGCCTTCTTGTATATTGTTGTTAGAGATACATACGTAGAAAACTTTTATAGAAACATTTTATAATATTTCAGCTTTTTTCATTGAAAAACTGGAAGCTAAAAAATGTCATTTTCACTATGGATTCCGATGGAAATCAGTGGAAAGTTATATTACTAAAAACGCTTCTAAAAAATACGTTATAATGATTATGGCTCTATACTCTAGAAGGCTCTGGTAATACCGAAGCATGCACATGCCAACCTGGAAACGCATAGCTTCATGATAATTTAGAAACTGTGGGAATTCGCAGGTTGGAAAGATTAGAACTCCGAATATCACTACTCAAGACAGCGGATTCAGTCCAGAGATCCCGTTGCCGCCTTATTGAACCAATTGAGATTGGTTATGCGTGAGACTTTATATATCGTACCAAGATGACATTAGAAATTTTATACAAAGTATGGTTCGGAACTTGAAGGAGATCGGTACGAAGAGAGGAGAGAACAATCACTATTAATATCTTAAAGTTTATTGCTTTGTTGAAAAATTTGCCCAGTGATGATATGATTGTAAATTCGACTTTGTATTCAAACATATTGTTACTGTGATACCTAGGTTAGGGTAATATAATTATTGTATTAAGTGGGTTTTTTCATGTTACAACTGTTCTATATTTTGCTAGACTAATCTAACTAGAAAAATCATAATAGTTCTAGAACTTTGGTTTGGTATATAAAAAGGCGAGTGAGATCAAAATGGATTGTTCGTATTTGAAACGCAATGGTGCAATGGAAAAACGGAGTGATTTAAAAAGGGTAAGTTAGTAAAATAATGCAAACATTGTAATAAGTATTTTTGTGAATTATTCTTAATAATTGTGTTGCATAAATAAATTTGTTTGTGATTACTTGAAGTGGTTTGTTTTATTCAGGCAAAAATGTAACATTATTGTAATCCTAAGCTTCAAACACATGTTTGAATTTCTACATTTTTGAAAGGGATTTTAATGATCTTGAATTTAGTTTTTTTAAGTTTATGTCTACAGTACGTACAAAAAATATTCACACTTGAATCTTTTGTAATGTTTTGAAACACAATAAAAAGTCTACGTCTTATTTAAACACAGCTTTTCCCATGATTTTATTTTTGAAAAGTGTCTTGATTGAGCTTAATTTGGATTATTTTCCAAATTTCTAGCAAGCAACCATGGTTTCCACTTTAATGAATTATTTTGAGTAAACACGTAAAAATTTTTTCAAATTGGCGTAAACGATTTATCACTATATTTTAATGATTCTTCGCTATAAACAGGCTTACTTCTTAATGTCGGCTTGGTTATAATAATACTAGTAATAACACGTCAAGAATGACGGACGTTTTTCGTAAACTTTTTGTAAGAAACATTCTTTGAACGATACATTCTTCATTTCATTCCTCACTGAAAATATGTTCCCGTTTATATGGTGAACAAAGATTTTCCAAATCCACTTGAACGCTGTATGAGTAACACGAAACAAAACAATTATCCACAAAAAGGTGATTTTTGATTAACCGTCCTTCTCCTTGTGCTATATTTCATAAGTGAATTTGGCTGCCTCAACAATGCCCTCCAAATGGTTCGATCCACGATAAGACAAAGCGACCGAGCATGTTGAAGTACTTTTCAACGTTGTTCATTCGTCGAGCAGGCAGTCTCTCGCGAGATTCTACTTTCGTTGATGCCGACTCCAAAGGACTTTTTGATACCATCATACCAACACACAACCATACCATCAAACCATCACACCATAATACTATTTTACAACCATATTATACCACCTTACCATCATACCATCACACCATCATAAAATCATAGCATCCTATCATAATACAATCACACCATCATACTATCATATCATCACGCCATCATAACAACATTCCAATTTACCATCGTAGCAGCACACCATCATGCTATCATAACGTCATACCATCTTACCATCACATCATCAAACCAACATACCATCATATACGATTTAACCATCAAAACATTATAGCATTATTCGATCAAATCATATCATAATGCTTGTATAACATTAATCCATCACACAGTGATACCATCGTACCAACATATCAAAATACCATCGTATCACACCAACATATCGTCAAACCATGATAAAACCATACCATCACACCGTCATACCATCGTAACAATATATCATCGTACCGTGATAACGTCACGCTATCAAACCATCATATCGTCGTACCATCATACCATCATATCATCATACCATCGTACTGGCAAGCCATCATACCATCTTAGCATTAACCATCATACCGTCATACAGTTATACCATCAAACCATAACATCATCACACCATAGTAGCATTACACCGTAATACCTTCACCCAATCTTATCATCATACCATCACCATCACAATCACCATCGATACATATTATTGTGTATTTCGGAAAACGTCAAATAATTTAAATTTTTGTTGTTTCGGAATATCGCATACTCTGATTCATATTACAACCTAAAACCACTACGTTTTGTGGCTAACTTCATACACTACAGTCAGACGTTCAGACATACAATGTAATTATTATTAATGGATCCTTAACATCTATCAAGGCTATAATAATTTAGTCGCAGTACTAACCTCAAAATAGTCACAAGTACACATAACGTGCGCAGAATTCAACCAATCATCAATATCTTACGATCTGAATTAGCTTCATTCTGAACAATATTGGATTAATTTCGTATGGTCACGTAATCGTGACATGAAACGCTAGTAAACAACTTTTGTTTTTCATATGCATGCAGACTTAATGTCTCCAAAATAGGATAAAGCATAAAAATCTTTTATTAAGGATTTCTTTTCTTTTAGACTAGATAAAAATATTGATCCTAGGCAAATCGCGGCGGTGGGTTATATAATTGGAAAATAGCGTGAGAATGGAACATTTTGGGGGTACATTAACGCAAACAAAAATTGACAGTCGAAGAAAAAAGCTTAAAATTTTTAGCATCATGGTTATATTAAAAATTAAGATATTAAGATTAATTAATTGAAATCGTTCAAGTATTAATAAATTATTGATTAATATTATTTAATAGCATATAATAACAAAAAGATGAGATCTTGAAAATGATTAATTAGGATAAAAAAATATCCTTGAATTATTAATCACTTTGTGAATAAAAATGTAATTGAAATAAAATAAATATCTTCAAAGCAGAATTATATCAGTTACTGTTTCTACATACATACATATATATATGAACCACTTTTAGACTGGGAAGTGGACAGAATTCATAAATATCTAATTTTCTAGAAGAAAAAAAATAAATAAATTCCAAATCAGCAATCCAAATCTACCTTTTTCCCGTATACAAAGCACATCCAGTTTTTTGCTTAGATTTATATTTTTCGAAATCTATTCATAATTTATCTATTCTTCTTGGCTAGCCAATTCTTTCAAGAGAGAAAAAAAAAAACAAAAACTCACTTGTGACTATAACCCACAAAGCTTTCACAACAACAAGAGCACACAAAAGTAAAGCTTTTCATAATTCTTTTTTTCATATTTTTTTTTTTTTGTAATTTACTTTCATCTCAATTTTTCTCTTACTCAGCACCCAGCACAATGTCTTTGATTAGTTTATTGAAAGTGGATCATCGGAAATGGTAACAACATACAAGAAAATACAAATAAATGCTAAAAAACACAAAAAAGAAATCAAAATAAAAATTCAAACTCTAAAACTTTTAAGCGCATGCTCATTATTCATAAATTCTCGTGAGCTTTCTCCATACCATCCATGTACGTTTGTATCTATATCATATATATTTACATTTTTGGAAAACACTGAACATATACATACAATTACACAATATTATTTCGTCGTTATGTACTACAAAGCTACAAGTAAAATCGTTATCTGTACATAGGTACCATATAAGCGAAATAAGCGCGCACATGTTTGCAATGGTTAACTCATTTTGGTTACGCGCGTACACATACATAACACATAAATTAGAAACACATAAAATATAAAAGCTCATGATAATTTTAATAGCATTCCAAAAAAAAAAAAAAAAAAAAATCCCATAAAATAATTATCACTAATAATTATACCCCCCCCCCCCCCACTCACTTGCGATTTTTGATATAATTTATCTTACGTTATGTACTTCCAAAGAAGTATAGAAAATGGAAAAATTTTTATAAGAAAGTTTTGTTGTTCAGTTTAAGAAATCCCCTTAGTGAAAAAGCTTTTTACCTTGGTGTTGGTTGTAGTAATGTTTATTGTTTTTTTTTCTCTGTACAGAAAAAAGTTCAACACCACGAATAATGATGATTTTGTTAAAAATTATTCAAATGACAAAATTTATTTAAAACACTTGTTGCTTTTTTCAAATTATGATTTTACTTTTCATGATTTAGATGTGCTTTTGGTCACAGTTAACGTTGAAAATAGTTTAGAGCCAATTTTTTGGACTGAGGGAACCCCAAAACGATTGGACACTATACTTTATTTTACTAACGTAAAAGAAAGTAAAAGCAGATGTAGTTCGTGTATAAATATTTGTAGAACTAATCTCAGATCAATCTTCTATTTCGTGATACTTAACTTTATAACAAATGATTATTTAATTTTATTTTCTTCCTAATAGTGCTATTATTTTATGGTTAGCTTTCTACGGGTGTGAAGTTTGTCCTAAAAATTGATTTTCCTGTGAATGTATTAGTAAGAATAATAAATCTCTCGTTATTATGAATTTGTACGTAAACAATTATTTTACTTATCTAATTTAAATTTTAAAAAAAACTTTTAAATTTAAGTCTTAATTTAAATAGTCCAAAACAAACCATTTAAAAAATCATAGTTCAGTAGAAAAGTGATATATAAAAATTATTCAATCTGGTCCAAAAGATTATAACTTAGTGGACACAATATTTACAAACAGTCGGAGAACCCCTATTTCTTAGAAATATTACAACTTTCAAAAATCACAATTCTCAATCTGGCCCCAAGATCGTACCCAAGTAGACATAAATCAATAAGAGTAAAGGGCAATCCCCTCTATCTTAGAAATGTTATAACTTTCAAAAATCTAGAAGATAAGTGACTTAGGACAGACGTGTTGCGTTCCTATATGTAAGTTTGTATAAAGTTGGATATTAAAAAAAATTGTCAATCTGGCCCCAAGATCTTACCCAAGTGGATATATATCAATAAGGGTAGAGGGCAATCCCCTCTATCTTAGAAATGTTACAATTTTCAGAAATCTAGAAGATAAGTAACTTAGGACAGACGTGCTGCGTTCCTATATGTAAGTTTGTATAAAGGTGGATATTAAAAAAATTCTCAATCTGGCCCCAAGATCGTACTAAAGTGGACATGTATCAATAAGAGTAAAGGGCAATCCCCTTTATCTTAGAAATGTTATAACTTTCAAAATTCTATAAGATAAGTGACATAGAACAGACGTGTTGTGTTCCTATATGAAAGTTTGTATAAAGTTGGAAAATAAAAAAATTCTCAATTTAGCCCCAAGATCGTACCCAAGAGGACATATATCAATAAGGGTAGAGGGCAATCTTGGGGCCAGATTGAGAATTTTTTTAATATTCAACTTTATACAAACTTACATATAGGAACGCAACACATCTGTCCTAAGTCATTTATCTTCTAGATTTTTGAAAGTTGTAACATTTCTAAGATAGAGGGGATTGCTCTCTACCCTTATTGATATATGTCCACTTGCGTACGATCTTGGGGACAGATCGAGAATTTTTTAAATATCCAACCTTATACGAACTTACATATAGGGACACAACACGTCTGTCCTAAGTCACTTATCTTCTAAATTTTTGAAAGTTGTAACATTTCTAAGATAGAGAGGATTACCTTTTACCCTTATTGATAGATGTTCACTTGGGTACGATCTTGGGGCCAGATTGAGAATTTTTTTAGTATCCAATTTTATACAAACTTACATATAGGAACGCAACACGTCTGTCCTAAGTCACTTATCTTCTAGATTTTTGAAAGTTGTAACATTTCTAAGATAGAGGGGATTGCCCTCTACCCTTATTGATATATGTCCACTTGGATACGATCTTGGGGACAGATTGAGAATTTTTTTAATATCCAACCTTATACGAACTTACATATAGGGACGCAGCACGTCTGTCCTAGGTCACTTTTCTTATTGAGGAGACCGCCGCCTAAACTTAAACTCATATGTCCATTTGGGTATGATATTTGGGCCAGACGGAGGCATTTTTTAATATCTAACTTAATGTTAATATACATACTACTTAATTTCCTTATATGAATTTACATATAGAGAAGCAAAACGTCTGCCTAAATCATTTATCTTCTAGATTTTTTAATGTGTTTTTTTAGGTATGGACATCGCCTAATATCCTTAATGACGCTTTTATCATTGTTTTATGATAGAGGGGTTCTCCGACTGTCTGTAAAACTTGTGTCCACTTTGTTACGATCTTTTGGACCAGATTGAGTAATTTTTATATATCACTTTTCAAATGATTTTTAAAATTTTTTGTTTTGGACAATTTAAATTAAGACTTAAGTTTATTTAGAAGTTTTTTTGTAAATTTAAATTAGATAAGTAAAATAATTGTTTACGTACAAATTCATAATAACGAGAGATTTATTATTCTTACTAATACATTCACAGGAAAATCAATTTTTAGGACAAACTTCACACATTAGTACAGTCGCGTGAAGTTTGTCCTAAATTTGGTTTTTGTAATTTTAGGACAAACTTAGGACAAACTTCACGCGAATAGTTTTCTAGGACCGATTTTGACTATCAAGTAATCATCTTAAGTTATCGAACTAAACTGAGAAATTTATTCCATTTCCATCTTTATATAACTTGAAAAAATCCCTACGTAATACCTTATCAATATAATTATTTATTGTTAGGTCGTATAATATATTGAGCATAGTGTTAATCCTATTACTCAATAAATGTTTGTTTTATCCTTGTTTGTAAATCGTACTTTCCTCATTTTATATAAAATTTCCATGTTTGTATTACGATCTACATAATTGTCTGGAATTAAATTAATGTGAAGAGCAAACCACGGTTCTGGATACATATTGCATGGCGTTCTTTGAAACTTTGAATAAAAGACCTTCCAGTTTGCCCAATACAAAAAGCTGGACAATCTGAATTAGTCAATTTATAAACCATATGTAATGTTTGATTTATTTATCTTTTTAATTCCATTTCATTTCCAGGTTGAACCTTTATACCAATAAAAAGTAAAAGAAATAGTCGACTATCAACCAATTTCACTGTTTAATCGATGACCATCAGTCATGATGACATCTGTTATCAAAACGATTCGGCGGATGAATAAATGATTAGGGTAAAATAAAGCACAAAATGTGTGCGTTCGCGCATATTCGTAAATAAAATACAGAAACCAGTTCATACCAACTCAAGAAGATCCAAAAAGATAAAACAATTCTTTTAAAAGGCCTTTCAGGAATTTGAAGAACCAGATAAACTTGTGAGCGAATTAAAAACATTTCAAAACGATAACTTAGAATTTGTCAAACTAGCAAGATTTCAGATCAAAAAATTCAAACGAGAAAGTAATCTGTTAAAGCTTTTCTGTATAATTAACCATCAAAGAATGCGGTGCGAATGACATAAACACGAGGATAATTCTCAACATTAGAGAAGGCATACAACAAATTAGGAATGATTTAAGAATTAGAATTAGTGCTGTTAAAATCACTAAGAAACTCAGATTGAGGAGGAAATTGATTCATGGTAACCTGATAATAAATCACTTCTGAAATCTTTGAAATCCAATTTACTGGCAAAATAAATCAAACCTAAAATTACTGGTCTAGTCAAATCTAAAATTACTGCTCATTGCATTAAGTAGAAGACTGACTTCAATAAATTCGTATTAAACTTTAAAACGATTGCTTCCTATCTAACTAACGGAACCCTTATAAATGCCGGTTATATTGGCTTGTCGTCATGCTCAGTAAATGTTCAAAAATATATCTTTATTTTAATTTATTTTATTTTATGTACGAGTTTAACCAGAGCACCCTGTATTTTATAGAGCCATAATCAAAAAATGTGAGCTTTTATAAGGGAATTAGAAACGAGGAAAAAACCAAACTTTTCATAGTAAAACACACAAAACATATGGGAAATCACTTTTTTTCCTAAGACAAATTTTTAAATGAAAACGTTACAAATTCTTAATTATGATTTCTGAAATACTTTCATAAATGTTTGAATTTCAACATATATGAATATCGTTTAAGTAAATCGTTTTCATTTTCTTGTAATAATTGATTTATTTAAACCAAAATATTAAAAAAAATTCATAACAACAGCATTCTGGTCAATTTAAAATAAAAGCTTACTACGATTCGTTTGGTCAATTAAGTCAATACACATTACATAGATGGCAGTGATGGCCGTAAAATTTTTGAAAAATCATACCAATAATTACCACCTGGGGAAATTTCAAGCTGAAAAATTGTAGGAAAAGCAAAACAAATTCACGAAATACAGGAACGTGTGATAATTTGGCGATTAAATAATTTTTTTTCGTATTTTTCTGTTACCATTTTAGACATCTTACGTACGCTAGTAAAACTAAAGATAAATTTAGCAAGTATTATTTTAATTTGTCAGAGCCAACTTTGATTTATTTTTCAAAATGAAAGTTCGAAAAAATATATTTTAGAAATAATTTAATTTTAATATTTCTGCAATTAATATTTACTTAATACCAATATGGCCTTGTTGTATATTGTTCTTAAAGATATGTAGAACACTTTTATACAAACATTTTATAATATTTTTGCTTTTTTCATTGAAAAACTTGAAGTTAAAAAACACCATTTTTACTATGGATTCCTATGGAAATCGGTGAAAAGTTATACCACTAAAAAAGCTTGTAAAAAATACGTCATTAAGATTATGGCTCTATACTCTAGAAGGCTCTGGTTTAACTCGGGCAGAATACAGAGCATAATCTCCATTTACACTCTGTCTCACATTTACAGAAGAAAATACAATACATCGAAAAATACAATAGATTCAAAATTAAGAAAATGAAAATTAAAACAAATACAAAAATTTTACTCTAGATCTAGATTAATCATAATTACAATATAGATCCGGATATTATTACTTAAACTAAGAAATTAAATATTTACTAATTATATTTCGTACAGAATTTTTAAATATATTAACCGATTTATTAAAAAATATCAATGCTGTCATCACTAAAAAACAAGTCATGATTCCTCGTTAGACGGTAGCCTGGCGAGGCCAGCCCAATATTTGTTGTTAAAGTTACAGCTCTAAACAAATTTGTATTTCTAGATCTATAGGCGGGAATATAAAAATTAACTTCTGAGAGGAAGGAGGTATGGACGATTCCATTTACAATTTTATATAATAGCAACTCGTCTAATTATAATCGGCGGGATTCTAAGCTCATTAAATTTAATTTTTGTAGTCGTATTATGTATGGAGGAACAAATTCATCTAATCGAAATCTCTTAAATAGACGTCTCGTAAATTTGCGTTGAATAGATTCAATTCTTATACGGTTACAGTCATAAAAGGGGTTCCATATTTGTGTACAATACTCAACTTGACTCTTAACTAGCGCACTGTATAAAGTTATTATAGTATGATGAGAAGTGAAGTCTTGACAACTACGTAACACAAATCCCAGTAATCTATTAGCTCTACTACAAATATTATCAATGTGAGAATTAAAAGTTAGTTTACTGTCGATCAGAACACCTAAATCTTTAATGACCTCAACTCTGCCTATTACAATAATTTTTAGATTATAACTAAACAATGTAGGTTTTCTTTTTTTATATATATGATAATATTACATTTAGAGATATTTAAATTTAGTTTATTTACCTCACACCACTCGATTAATGAATCCAGATCTTCTTGTCCAGCAATCATTTTCAGATTTAATAGTTCGAAAGATTTTAAGATAATCAGCATATAGGAGAGAGTTACTCTTTAATTTAAGCACAATATCATTAATAAATAATATAAATAATAACGGACCAAGTATGGAGCCCTGAGGGACACCTGAAGTGGGAATAAATTCATCAGAGCAAACACCATTAAATTTAACATAAACGATACGTTCTATTAAATATGACTTCAACCAGATTTTAAATTTAGTGGTTATATTTAAGGCATCCAGTTTAGTTAAAAGTAACTGATGATCACCTTTGTCAAATGCTTTTTGAAAATCAGTGTACACAGTATCCACTTGGCCACTGTTGTCTAATTGAGTTGATAAGAAGCTGGTGAACTCTAATAGGTTTGAAACTGTGGACTTCCCAGGAACGAATCCATGTTGATATGGAATAATAGAATGTCTCATTTCATTGTATAAAATTTTAAATATGAGCTTCTCAAAAATTTTAGCAAACACATTACTTATGCAAATTCCCCGATAAATTATTACATTTGCAGTAACACCAGATTTAAAAATTGGAATAATAAAAGATGTCTTCCACAATTTGGGAAATACGCCACTGTTTAAAGACTTATTAAAAATAATTGTTAAAGGCCTGACTAAAGATGTACCGGTATCAATTACAAATTTACTAGGTAAACCATCGGGACCACTGCCTTTGTTAGCGTCTAGCCCATTAAGCACCAGGAGAATGTCACTTTCAGTAATATGATCATATCCGCATAGAAAATTTGAGTTATTACATGAGTCAATTAATTTATTTGATGAATAATCCGTTGATAGACCAAAAACACTGCTGAAGTAATCAGAAAAGCAATCACAAATAGTAATTACATCACTAGAGCTATCATTTAAATAGGTCATTACACTTGGAAATTCTGATTTCGTAGATAGGTTTTTATTGAACTTCCAAAAAAATTTTGGATTAGTTTGGATGGAGTTTTGAACTATACCTAAATAATTTTTGTAAACAATTTTGATTTCAATCTTAATTGCCTTACGAAGTAAGCAAATTTGATCATATATATTGGTTGTAAACGTTTTGGATTTTACTAACAACTTAGATTTTTTCTTGATCATTCTTCGCAAGTAGACGAGTATACCATGACGGAAAATCAGTAGTTCTATTCCCAGTCACCAAAGATGCATTTTTATTTATAATGTCAAAAATTTGACTATAAAATATATCGACACAAGAATTAATATCCAGACCCTGTAATAAGCCGACCCAGTCTATTAGGTCGAGGTCACTATACGGAGACGATCATACTTAATAGAACGAAAATTTATCTCATCACTTACTCGATTCTTTTGAAACTTCTTTAATGTAACAGTAAAGCTTATAAGCTACTATCATTACTATTACTATTACCATCATTACTACACTCGTAATTTATCAAATAAATTAAAATTCTAACTAATTGTAATTTTTGTACAAAAAAAAATAGATGTGGCGATTAAACACGTCTACTTCGATGTATTGTTTCAACAAGAATGGTCAAAGGAGAGATATTTTTGGGGATACAAATCAAATTTCATATATTGCCAGATTACATCATGTTAATATAGAATTTTATGATGCTAATAAATTTATAACAAATTCGGAATAATTAAATGTTCCATACAGATATCCTATTGATGTTATGCTAGCACTAAAAGAATTTTATCCAGATATCAGTATTAAAAACTCTGTAGATGCATTAATGGAATTCTTCAAACTACCACCAAATTCATAAGGTTCTAGTAAAAACAAGAGCGTCCGAGATGTAGCATATAAAGGAAGGCATGGTTTAGTGATTCAAGAATAAATGAGGGGTGTCTGATCAAAAGTCGCTATTTTCATCGTACTTTTTGATACTTACTTTTGATTACTTTTTTGTAGTAAATAGCTTGTTTTGACCAAAAACATGAATTTTAGGGATATTTTTCTTAGAGAAATTGGCAATTTTTGGTCTTTTCTGGAAATAGCCACTTTTGGCCTATTTCATTTAAAAAATTTTGCCGTGATAGAAAATAAAAAATTCATTTTGGGAAATATAAATAGCGACTTTTGATCAGATAATCTTCAAATGAACAACGACACAAATACATTCACAACACCGCCCGTCGACGATGATGACGGGGTACAGTTTTTGGTTTACTTTAAATCGTGTAACAAGTGAAATAAATCTGTTGTCATGGCTTCCACCAGTGGGAAGCGGACAGATTGAAATAAGTAAAGTAAAAGGAAATATTAAAGTATATAAAATTAATTAGAAATAATGTCAAGTCAAGTGACATAAAAGTACGCAGTGTTTTTAATTGCAAAATCCAGACGAACTCAGAAGCCGATCGTAACACTATTATCTAACTTTTACGAAAGAGGATAAGCAAAGTCATAACGATTTACGAGGTGTAAGTACTAAAGTCATCAAATGTTATATGTGTAAGAATAAGAATCAAAGAACCATCGAATGAACTATTTAGTAGTTTACCACAGAGACACACGGGTTCATTTAAAAATTTTGCTCCCGTTGTAGATGATTTGGTACACTCGCTAGTGATAAAAGGCATTTAACCTGTACTAATGTTGCACCTTTATAGTCTGCAGGACGTAAACGAATTAGAGAATTGTGTTCCATCTATTATCAGAACGTTAACAAAATGCCTTCAAAGTCATCCAAATTTTACCATTTTGTAAAGTAACTTCAATCCGGGAATTAACAGTTCTTGAAGAAGTCATTGACGACTTTAATATTCCAAATATCATCTGGAATTTTGAATTTAATTGCATTCTTCCAAACAATATAAAGTCAGATGCAGAATCATTATTCGTTAATGCAATGCTTAGATTTAATTTAAACCAAATTACCAATGAAGAATGTTTTCACCAATGAAGTAGATGCGTTTAAAGTAACTGAGTCACTCATAAATCTTTGGATATTGTATTTGACACTACTGGCTGTCTGACGAAATCAGAACATCTGCAACAAATCGAATACAACTTTAAGAAGACAAACGATACTGGTTTGAATATTTATTTGAAGAAGTGAATTGGGATTAGATATCCCATAATAAACCGTCTACAACATGTAATAATGGGCAATAAGAAATCCAACGTTATCAAAGTGACTTCTGGTACTAGTCAAGGGGGACATATTGGACCCTGGATTCTTATTGTGTTCATTGTTCGGTTAACCAAGATCATTAAATGTTCTCATATTTGCTGACTACGTAAAAATTTATCATGTGTATATTATTGAACCAATTTATGGTGCAGATAAACTACGAGATGATGCGATCAAAACTCATTACACTTAGACATCAAGAAGTGCAAAATTATGTCTTTTCATTGTAAAAGGAAGATTACTGATTTAGTTTAGTTTTACGTTAGTTTTAACAGGCACATTGATAATAAAACAAACTATATGTTTGGCTTTGTCAAGCGATGTACCAGGGAATTCAGCGATACACAAACTTTATTTACGCTATATTTCGTTTATATAAGATCTCAAGTGGAATATGCTGTTCGTCTGGAATCCTTACTACGATGTACACATCAAAAGTTTTTGGTATTTCTGTTAAAAAAACTGTTTTCTCTCAAAATGTGGTTCGCTTACCACTATATTCAATAAGATGCAAAGAATCTAAAATTTGCACCCTTGAAAACAGACGTCTTCTTCTGTAGGCCGCTTTTATCGGAAATGCCCTACTTAGTCATATCGATTCAGTTTATGTATCGGAAAATATCTCTCTAAATGTTCCAAGCAGGACAAATATAGCTCGAAAACTATTGCCAAACAGCAGTTAATTGTTTTTTACATTAGTAAAGTACAGTTTAGTATTCATGAATCTTTTCGATCTTACAATTTTTGGGAATTTTTCCATTTTTGGATCCCCTGAGTCTAAAGGGTTTCTAAATGGTGTCTGTCTATCTGTCTGTCGGTCTATTTGCCTGTTTGTTTGCCCGCTCTGCACCGCAGATGGATTAACAAATGGAACTGAACATTTAAATTTAAGGTTTTATCGGCCAACTGAAAGGAGCAACTTCCGTGGACCAAAAAACATAAATTTCATAGAATTTTTGCTTGATAAGTTTTCTCAAATTTCTCTTTCATAAAAGAATGTCGCGTGCTAGCCACACCCAGGCTTATCAACAATCGAACATCAGAATCCCGGAGAAATTTAACATAAACCCGGAGGTTTTATTAAACTTTGCTTATATGTATGTACAGCAAAACGAAGAAATTAATACTGGTTAATTTGGCCTTGTACACTTATGAGACACATGCCCCATGAAAGGTCTTAGTGAGTTCACTAATTGTTACTTTGTAGTCCAAGCACCAATGATAAATATAATAACGGGATCGAGATTAATACGATTAACATTATACTTCCCAGCTGTACTATCAGAGCACCCTGTATTTTATAGAGCCATAATCAAAAAATCTGAACTTTTATAAGGGAATTAGAAACGATGAAAAAACGAAACTTTTCATAGTAAAACACACAAAACATATGGGAAATCACTTTTTTTCCTAAGACAAATTTTTAAATGAAAACGTTACAAATTCTTAATTATGATTTCTGAGATACTCTCATAAATGTTTGAATTTTAATATATAAGAATATCGTTTAAGTAAATCGTTTTCATTTTCTTGTAATAATTGATTTATTTAAACCAAAATATTAAAAAAAATTCATAACAACAGAATTCTGGTCAAATTGATTTAAAAGCTTACTACGATTCGTTTGGTTATTAAGTCAATATACATTATATAGATGGCAGGGATGGCCGTAAAAATTTGGAAAAATCGTACCAAAAATTACCACCTGGGGAAATTTTAAGTTCAAAAATTGTAGGAAAAGCAAAACAAATTCACAAAATATAAGAACGTGTGATAATTTTGCGATTAAATAATTTTTTTTCGTATTTTTCTTTTACCATTTTAGACATCTTACGTACACTAGTAAAACTAAAGATAAATTTAGCAAGTATTATTTTAATTTGTCAGAGCCAACTTTGATGTATTTTTTAAAATGAAAGTTCGATAAAAATATTTTAGAAATAATTTAATTTTAATATTTCTGCAATTAATATTTACTTAATACCAATATGGCCTTCTTGTATATTGTTCTTAAAGATATGTAGAAAAATTTTACATAAACATTTTATAATATTTTTGCTTTTTTCATTGAAAAACTTGAAACTAAAAAATACCATTTTTACTATGGATTCCTATGGAAATCAGTGAAAAGTTAAACCACTATAAAAGCTTCTAAAAAATACGTCATTAAGATTATGGCTCTATACTCTAGAAGGCTCTTGTACTATGCGTGAGCAATCGACAAATTTTGTTTGTAATGGCACGCAAAAAAAATGAAACAGAAGTATGAAGAAAAAAGAAACGAAATCTTCGTGATTATCACGACGAGGTATAAAAAAGCGATCATCGCGATTGTCTAATGGTCGTTTATGGAACGCTCGCTCATACAAATAACAGGGTTACAACTAATAAGTTCGTTTCCTGTAATAGCGCACCGTGTAATATTTTATTCCTTACAATGCTTTGGTCTTATTACATTTATGTCATTGTTTGGACCTACTAGAAATGTGCTATAGGGAAAGTATTTACATATTTTTATGCCAGCCATTATTTTGAATATCATCTTGAAACAGCGGATTACATTATAAAAACAATTTTACCATATGAAATGGGAAAACAGATAAGAACGTTGGCGGCTGAGCCCTTATAATGTCTTGTAAAGTTTATGGGTTGGTCTGCAGACACCAGTATAATATTGATGCTACAGCGAGATATTTAGATTCTGCAATATTTGATGAATAAAAATACCAAATAAGTAGTCTTATTTTTAATATTGCAATAACTCCTATCTCCCGGAAGATGGCTCTCATCTATCCAGACTTTTGCCAACAATTGCGCATTATAGAATAAACTCTATAAATGCATATACTTACAACTTTAGACAATATTTTTTTAATTATGCGTAACGAAATTCAGATTTTTCAATAAAAAATAAAAGCGCAAATCAAAATTCTTTTTGTTTTTTCACCATCAACTCTTTGGTTGAATCTTAACTAATCGCCAATCAGCCTTATTGTTCCCATCTCTTTTTCTTCATCTAATTTCCAAACCGACTTCTCGTTCGCATTTTCTTAAAGCAAACTACTATACGCAAGCATTAATATTCGGTGTTTAAATATAGAAAAAAACAATTTGAATTGTGCATGCAAGCGAGAATATCATACCAGAAGAAGTTGTTTTAGCAATATTTAGGGTACGAAAAGCCCGAAGTTCCTGTAATTCGTTTACATATAATGCAACTCAATGAGAATAATCCCTATTAAGACATTTCCAATGTATAGAATTAAACTTTATTGTAGAAAATTATATAAAATCACGTAATCCGAAAATTGGGACGCCTGGTGGTCAATTTTATAAGCAATGTATGAATTTCGAGAATTTAATGAACCTTTATCAAAACGCGATTATGTAAGATATTTCAAGTTCTCGTAATATTACATAATCAACTTGATGAATTGCAAGTTCTCGAAAATCGTAACTCGAAATGCAGCAGGTATGTAATCGACATCCAGTGGTAATGAATCCCTAGATGGTGAAATAGAAATTACAACTACTGTTTATACTTGATGTGAATTTGTAGCGCATCAGAGGTTTCAGTATAAATTTACTTTACAAAACGTTTAGATATATCGGTTAACCTCGCCCATTATTTCTAGCTTGTTTGAATAACTTCTTTATAATAGTGGAACCTTCGGAACCTTTGGTAGTTTTTGAAATAAAATTCGAGCATTCGACTATACAGGTACCGTAATGTTAGATATAGAAGAGGCGTTTGACTCCATTTAGCTAGAGAGTCTCGTGTGCAAATTGGTCAGAGCAAGCTATTATATACGTTTTTAAAACTAAATATGTGCTTAATTTTTTAAACGTGTTCGTTGGAGAGACAGACTCTTCTGACTACTTCGTATTTATTTTTTTTTGGAACGATTAAAACTAGTGTATTTCTTGAACTTCGACTTTTCTGAATGACACCATCAACAATCATTTAAGAAATTTGTTAGTCCTTTTCGATTTTTGTTGCTTGTGGTAATCTGCAGGGTCGGTTATAACCGGTCTGAATTTTATGAAACACAATATTGGTAAAAGATAATTTGTCATCGGGGGGACGATGAGATAATTTATTATTTTCACGACAGAATTGATTTTTTTTCTTACTCGTTCAAAGTAGAATCATCGATAAGTGATTTTAACTTCTGAAATTTTTTTGAAATATCATTATCGTTTTTTGTTACATTGATTCCGGAAAAGCCGGAAAAAAATAATCGATTCCACTATCACATTTTGAAAAGAATAAAGAATAGAATGAAAATCTTGAAAAGAATATTAAAACACAAACATCTGCTCCAGTGAAGAGTAGCAAATATTAGCGAGTTCCGTGTAATTGGCTTTATACAAATATCGAGTTAATATTTTTATTTATTTTTATTTTATTTGAGAAAGTCAACAAATTTGACTTGAGTTTATGATAAAATGATAAATCGAGCCAACAATAAAATAAAGAATAAAAAAGCTTACTTTTAAATCAATCTTTACTTAAGCAAAAGTCGAAGAGATGGTCAATTTTGTATTAATGTCAGAATATCACCATAGTTTGTTCTGTGTTTATTCAGATGCAGGAACTCATGATCTCTTAAATTATTTTAATTGATCCCAGTTTCAGTATAGATGCTGAATCGATATGATCAAGTTAAATCCAACAAACGATCACTTTAAAAGCTCTAGTCTATATTCGCCAAATAGGATTAATCATTTCAGGTTAACGTGCTACAGTAAATCTCGATCGAAGTACCATCCGTCTTTCCAAGTTACTTACTCAAGGCCATAAATACTCCCCGCCCACCGCTTAATAAAATCGAATCCCTGGCGACGCATGCTCAATGTACTTAGTAAAGTATATGTGTTCAACGAAACTAACCCCTAGGTCTTTAATCTTGAATACCTCTTGTGAAAGCTCGCTATTTCTTTAAATTTGTGTGGGGATAATTTCTTTTAATTTAAAACAAATTAACCGTTGATTCATTGCAAATCATTTAAGAATCCCATTTCTATCGTACATTTCAAATTTCATCATAATCAGTCAAGAAATAGCTAAGTTACAGGCTAAGTAGATGGCCACATTCCAAAAATTTACCCAAAATCATTTTACATGCTGAGAATATTTTCGATTTTCATAATATAAAAGTAGATAACAGTAATGCATTACCTGCAGTTTACAAAAAAACCATAGTAATTTTTTTCGAAAAGTGGCATTTTTATTTAGATCATATTAGTGCTACATTCTAAATTATAACATTTTTTAGTTTTAAAAATTAGCACTTTAATATAATATATGGAGCTATTTTCTGATTGAAAATATTTCTACCATTGTAAAAATTGGCGCGGTGCCAAATGGTGTACACTACTAAATCATAGCCTGATTTTGTAAATACATATGTCCAAGAAATAAAGAAATTAGATTCAGTTAATACATGACACCTCAATCAGCTACTAGATGTTTCCGAAATTATATTTGTATTACCAGCGTATAAAAGTAAACTAGAAAATAATGACATCTAGCTATACCTTTTCAACTTCAAATTGGAAGTTATCATTTTCAAATTGGAAATAATCATTTTCAAATTGGAAATAATCAATATCAAATTGGAAATAATCAACACCAAAATGGAAATAATCATTTCGAAAATGGAAATAATCAATATCAAATTGGAAATAATCATTTCCAAAATGGAAATAATCATTTCCAAAATGGAAATAATCACTTCCAAAATGGAAATAATCAATATCAAATTGGAAATAATCATTTTTAAATTTAAAAATAAAAAACTCACAGGGTACAACAATATTTATGATCAAAACTTTATTAATATATAGAGTAAATTAAAAAATCATATCGACTAAATTTAAAACATCTGGTATGAATTTTTGAATATATGCAACATATTTAGCACAATTTGCAACAGATAAATTTGGCGAATTCCGTTGTAAATATTTTCCAGCCTTTGTAAACGAATTTCGGTTTGGATCAAATCTATCATATTTTCACCTGCTGAAATCTGTGGCATTTCAGTTGTTAAATCTCGTTTAATAGAGGCCTTAAGAGCCGACCAAGCAAATTCTATGGGCTTTAACATTGGACTGTATGGGCCTAATCTTAATAACCGATGATTGATAAATTCACTTTCAAGAAACACAGCTTCAATAGACGCATGACACGGAGCATTATCAATTACCATTACAACTGGTGATTGATATTTGGTTAGAGCATTGCGTAAACAATTGAGTACGAACTCATTCGCTTGCGGGGTTTTAAATGCTCCTCTTCTTACTTCGTGATGAATAAGCCCCACATTACCTATTAAAAATGATTTTTTCCAATTTGATATTGATTATTTCCAATTTAAAAATGAAAAGGTATAGTGTGAAATGCGATAACGAAATTTAAGAATAAATTTAAATTAATTCAAAATATTGAATTATTTAATAAAACGGCGGAATTATTTAGTGCAATTGTTGTTGTAAATTTATCATTGAACTACGGCTATATTATATGCTTTTTCAGCAGAACTAAGAAAGTTAATATTTTGGTAAGAATAACGGCCAGAAAAGTAATAACGGGCTGCCGGGAATGTTTACGTATAATTATTTAGAATTAACTTTAATTGTAAAAATGCATCTTTTTTTCAGAAAATGTAACTACGTTCAAAAACCAATCGAATTCCGAAAGAAAATTCAGAACCAATCGAAGCTTTTAGCCAAACAGCTCTTGGGGTAGGTTATGATGAAATAACAATGTTTCGTTGCATTTTTGATTAGCACCAAATTTTGTGCAAAAATTTACGATTCTGATGCAATAAACTATGCCATTTATAGTAGTAGCATTGCATGGAATTATTTCCAAGTTAATTTTTACTTACACGTGTTTTATTTAGAACAATAGCCCCAAAATTAAAATCAATTAAAATTTTCTTTGTCCACGACTAACGTATAATACACTCATTATACGTGTGTTTCTTCAATTATAATGATATCCATTATTCACTGCTAGTTTATCTAGTAGTCCCTTTTTCTATTATTCACTATTACCAAATAAAAATTTCATTTTTTGAAATTTTATCTAATAGTCTCTTGCCATTTTCATTATTATTAAACTGAGACGTCAAAATGTCGACGGACATTGTTTTAGGTTTATTTAACGGATTTGATAATAAAACATAATTTTTTGTCGGTCATGGAAAAAGTATCGTATTCTACTCGCATATAATGGCTGTTATTCACCTAGATGATTTACGATTTACGGTAAACTTCATCTTCGTGAATAACAGCTATCATTATATGCTCGTTGAATAATATACTATTGACTACCGACTAGAAACTAAAAAACGTACTTTATATATGTATATAAATATGCATGTATTTGTAAGATCAACCACTGGCACCAATTTGACTGGTCTGTATGTTTTGACTACAAACGAATAATTCTGATGGACATAGCTTTGTTATTAACAATACAAAAATTTCATGATTAACATACAGTTTACTGGTGTTACAATTCAGAACGTCACCATCCCACACCCATCATCGGCTGTTTATCTGTTTGTATATAATGTCTGCAATCATATATTTGAATAAATACAATTGAAAATAGATTTTTTTCACGATCGATTATGCTAATTAAAAACCAACAAAAAACCACAAAAAAGAATTAAATTAAATGATGGAAAATTTTTGTGAATAACAAAACAAAAAAAAGGAAAGAAAAACGAAATAAAAGAATTTTCCTAAATAAACAAATGAAAAATGGTTAACGCGAAAATAAAAAAAAAAATGTAAATAAATAATAAACATTCGGATTTTATATTATTTGGACGTAAAATACTCGTTTATATACGTTTGTGTGTAAAATACTCACAGCCTCCCATGTTTTCATGAAAAGTTATTTTGTTTTTCTTATGTTTTACAGTATGAATATCGTTTCAAAGGTAGATTTTGTTCCAATTAGCCAGTAAAATTTTTGGTGAACGTTTTGTTTATTTACGATATGAAAACTGAAATATTTGATTTTTTTTTTTTTTTTTTTCAGAAATGTGATGACGGTTTTTAATTTGACCGGTGGGCACTTAATTTTTGTTTTTAATGTTATGTGCGTATCGTTTCGTTAGTATGCAATTGTTTTGGCATAACAAGTTAAATTTCGCTTAAATATAATTATGCAGACGAAGCGATTCAATTCTTAAATAAAATTCAATTGGTCGAAGCGATTCAATTCTTAAATAAAATTCAATCTTTAAAATATCAGAATCAACCGGTCGCCCCTAAATCAAGGAATGCACTGGTAATTCATTTTATTGTTCAAGTCTATGGTCTGTTTTTTGCAGCAATTTGTGTGATCTAGGGCTTTTAGTAAGTTTCTAAAACTATAGCAGACTATTTTTTGCTATTTTGTAATCATAGTTTATTTCCAAAAAATATTGTCAACTTTTTAAATAATAAAAAGTATCATAGACAATCAAAAATAAAAATGTATAATACATTGATACTTCTAATTTTTGAAAAATCTAGGCTAATACTCGAAACAGTGTCAGCTACTGAAGTTAACAGAAAGTTTCAGCAGAAAAAAAGATCTGTAATATCGACATATTTTAAATTTTAACCAACCAAAAACTGCAGTATCATTGTTACTGTTTGTCCATAAAACGAGTGTCTCGTAATTATATTTTTATAATTATTATTTTTTACTATTACAGTAATTTATTAGGCAGTTAATGTTTTAGTTGCCTTGTGTTTCTTTTTATTCCATGTGGATATGCCTATATTATGTTAGTTTATGTTGTAACCTATCATTAGGCATTATAAGACAAGCACTGACCACTATCGCAGCACTGGGCTTGTTTTGTGAACGTGGCTTACTGTTTACGGTGTGGCAACAATTTCGTCAATCTCTCAGAACTTTGGCCATAATAATATCTTGATGTGTTTCTGGATTTAGTTTAAATTATTCTTTTAAATTTTAGTGATAAAGATTGCTATTAGCTTTCGATTGGAATTAATAACTCAGTTTGGCCAAAAATATACAAAGATAAGGCGAATATGTTAAATACGGCAGCATCAGACAGCAACACGCCACAAATGCGTTAAGAACGCGATCCAAATAAGTCAGATCAAAAACAAAGCCTCGCCCATATTCGTGGGTTATATTTTAAAAGTGGACGAATAAAAGCTTCATAAATTGTTAATAAAGCTCCTCCTCAGTCATTCCATTTTTGGGGTTACTTTTAATAAGGCGACAAACTACAGGTTACAACCATCTGTGTTTTTTAATATGGCTGTTTCTTAAGTTTAGGAAGGGGGTGAGGTTTTTCATTAAATTTCACCCTGATCCCCTATAAAATCAGACCTGAACGTTTTCGCGTTGTTTCTCTAAGATGGAAATTCATAGCCTGCTAACAAGTCGAATGATAGGTTTAAGTCAGCTGAATTTTGGAATATGGTCGAAAGACATATATGTATAGTAAGGCCTTAATCCAAATTCATAGCCTGCTTATGCGACAAATGATAGGTTACAGTCACCTCAATTTTCGAATATGGCCATTTCACAAGTTTAAGAGAGAGGTATGAGGTTTTTAATTAATTTCACAGTGATCCCACATAAAATATGACTTCAAGTTTATATATTTATTTTTCAACAAAAATAAGAAACCATCAAACAGGATCACACGATCCAATTACATGTTGGTACATATATAAAGACAATAATAATGCATACTTTATAGTCTAATTAATGGAGGGTTATTTCTAAGGTTAGTGCGAAAAATGTGAACGGTGAATGGGAGAAGATTGCGGAGATGTAAAATGAGATGTAAAATTTATTTTATCTGTTAGAATCGAATCAATCATTCTGTTAAAAATTTTAAACAGTATTAGCTCATCCTAGATAGAAGATAAATAAAAAGGTTTACATCGACAAGACATCTAGAGTATAGAGTCATAATCATCATGATGTACTTTTTAGAAGCTTTTTTAGTGTTATAATTTTTCACTAATTTATATAGGAATCCATAGTAAAAATGGTGTTTTGTGGTGGCTCACTCATTTGCTCACAAATTCATTCGTTTTGCATTCACTCTCCACCACACAGATCAATTCACTGGCGAACACATCAAAAACAAAATAACGCACCTATTTTAATACCAACTAAGCGGCAAACAAAACCTAATGGTGGTGGTGTTAAACTAATTAATAAATGGTATTAAACTATATTAAATAAATAAATATAAATACTAAGTTAATAAATTAAAATAAATAAAACAAAATGTATTAACATAAATTAATTGATATGTACTTTTATTTATTGGTTGTGCTAAATTGAAAAAACCCCTCATCAGCGGTTATAGTTTTTTAGCTTCTCATTTTTCAATGAAAAAAGCAAAAATATTATAAAACGTTTATATAAAAGTTTTCCTTGGCTTGAAATGATTCAATAGATAATTATACATAAAGGTTTCACATAATTCTTTTGCGAGTTGAGCGTGATCTCGGCCGTTGTTTTTTTAGACTATGGCTTTATATAATCAAGGTTGCTTTGCTTATGTTCATTGAATTATGACAAAGCAGCCTAGATTATACAAAATCATAGTCTAAAAATGAAGCTTTTATAAGGATTGTCAATTAAGGTTCGTATCACTGGATTGTGCTCGTTCGCATTTTTATATACACAAACCAAACTTCTAGAAAGCTCATGATTTTTCTAGTTAGAATAGTGTAGAACAATTTTATCATGGAAAATTCCATTTTAGTACAGTTTAACATTGAGCTATTAATTTTAACTTATTCTATTACACACTAGGTGTCACCGTCACAATATTATGAAAGTGTGATAATTTTGCGATTAAATAATTTTTTTTCGTATTGTAACGATGACACCTAGTGTGTAATAGAATAATTTAAATTAATAGCTCAATGTTTAACTGTATTAAAATGAAATTTTCCATGATAAAATTGTTCTAAATGTTTCTGCGCTATTCTAACTGGAAAAGTCATGAGCTTTCTAGAAGTTTGGTTTGTGTATATAAAAAGGCGAACGAAGTCGAATTGGATTAGTAGTATTTGGTAAGAGACAGTGTGAATAATAAAAAGAAGTTAAAAAGTGTTGAAGTGCGAAATAAAAATTATAAGTGTACAGTAAAATTTGAGAATAATTTATATAAAGTGATTTTGTGAATTATTAATAAAAAAAACTATTCTTGTGCTAAATAAATAAATTCGTTGTTGATAAATTAAATTGATTTTGTATTATTCACAGTCCAGTGATACGAACCTTGATTGACAAGGCAAAAACGTAACAGTATTGTTACGTTTTTGCCTTGTCAATTAAGGTTCGTATCACTGGATTGTGAATAAAACAAATTTAATTTAATTTATCATGAACGGATTTTATTTATTTAGCACATAATTATCATGAACGGATTTTATTTATTGCAAATCCAATTCGATCTTGTTCGTCTTTTTATATACATAAACCAAACTTCTCGAAAGTCCATGACTTTTCCAGTTAGAATAGTGTAGAAACATTTAGAACTGTTTTATCATAAAAAATTCCATTTTAGTACAGTAAAACATTGAGCTATTAGATTAGTTTATCTTATTCTATTACACCCTAGGTTTCACCGTCACACTACCCCCCACCTAAGCCTGTTCGTCCTCGAAATCACCTTCTCTGTGGAGGGCCAGCCTCTCTAAATGTACCACCTTTGGTTTACCTCCTTGTCCTTTTCTTGTCCTGTAGGGTGCCGTCCATGTAGGCTGCACTTTCGACGACGAATCCTCCTTCCATTGTGGAACGCGGTTCCGTTTCAGCCGCTTTTCGTCAAATCTTCGGCCGTTGGCTTGTTTGCCATACCGATCCCTCATCCAGTCATCGGAAACTAACCCTCCTCTTCGCACAACCCGACACTTCTTACCCAATATCAGCTTAACCTGATGCTAATTGATTTCCTCAACAATTGTTTCAGATTTCGATGGCAGCTCTTCGCAATGGCTGATTGTTACACGTCTTACTGTCGCATCCGTACCGTTAAATTTAAGTTTCAGCTCGATGTCATCGCTGCTCAATATTCCTAATCCAAAATCCAACACAAAGCCATTCATCCTCATGAAGTCCGTTTCCAAAATGACTTCGTCCACAATGTCTGCTTCATGTGGCCAATCCTGTTACATACCCGACATCTTAGCTCGCCGCTTCTAGACATTTCTGCCGACCGTTCGGCGTTTGCCCGCAGAAAAGTTGGCGATCTTCTCCCTACCTGTATTACACTGCGACAGTCCATTGAGATGTGACCCAACTTGTCACATTTCCAACATCTAAACCTGCCGTTTCTAAATTTTGGTACTGTCCGCTCGATGTACCCTTTAGCGTCTAAATTCATTTGGCGCCTAAATAATGACGGTCTGGTGAAGTTCTCCACAGCCTTGATAGTTAACGCAAACGCAACGGTTTCTGCGACCGTTGCTTTAGGTGACAACATCACCGCCTTGCATGTCTCTGGATCTCGAAAGCCGTCAATGAATGCGTCAATTTTTAGCCTTTCCATATAATCGGCCGATGTACTGGTATGTGATAGATGTACTAATTGCTCGTTGCCGATGGTAGTTCCTGCAGCGATTCTCCTCCCTTTTGGTAGCGACTTTTAAGTTCCATGCGATAGATTTCCCGCTTATGGTCACTGCCGTACTTCCTGTCCAGCGCCTTCATAATTTCGAGGTAACTGTTGCGCTCTTGTTCCAGGATGGTTTGTAAAGCCCCTGCTGTTTCTCCTTTGAGGGCCACTATTAATGCCGCGACACGATGTTAGTCGTTCCAATGATTTTGATTGGCTGCCGTCTCAAATTGAAATTTCGCTTTAAATTAATCGACTGGACGGTCTTTACCGCTTGCGTCATTGTTTCATTTGCCTCGACAACAGTCAAACCTTTCTCGAGACGTTGAACATCTGCTTCAAATTTAAGTTGCACCTGTTGAATATCCGTTTGAAATTTCTCTTCAATCTGTTGAACCGCAAGACAAGTTGAACTTCCGTTTCCAATTTTTGGTCAACATTTGCTGGTTCTCCACTTCGCCGTGTATGTTTGTAGATAATCCGAGAAGTTTCTCGTCTATTCTCTTAAGATCATCTGTAATTTGGTCTTTAATTTCTTGGTTAGACTGATTTTGTTGTTCCATCTGGTGTTTTATTTCTTGGTTTGACTGGTTTATAGTCTCCATTTGTTGTTTCATTTCTTGATTCGACTGCTCTCCTTGTTGCATCCTTTGATTTTAAATTTCTCCTAGCTGTCGTTCGTTTTGTTGTTTCATTAGACTTATTTGTCCCATCATCTGGTTCATAGCATCTATTAACTGCGACAAATCGAAACTTTGAGATGGTGGTTGTGTTGTTTCGGCTGACGGTTGTTTATCTCCATCTTTCTGCTCTACGGTTGCCGCATCCGTTACTTTTTCTCCAAAATCATGTTGATCCGCGTCTAACCCTTCTTTCTCCATGGCGTCATGTAGTCGCGCTTGTAAAGCTGCTTTACTACCATCAGTAGCCAAACCCCGTTTCTCAAGTTCCCTCTTCAATTCTGGAACTTTTAATTCGTTGAGAATCATTTTCTTTATCTTATTATTCACAATCCCACCGCTTTCACCAATTGTTACGTTTTTTCCTTCTCAATAAAGGTTCGTATCACTGGATTGTGAATAAAACAAATTCAATTTAATTTATCATGAACGGATTTTATTTATTTAGCACAAAAATTATTACAACACAATTTATTATTATAATTCACAAAAATCACTTTGTATAAATTATTCTCAAATTTTACTGTACACTTAAAATTTTTATTTCCACTAAAAGACTTTTTAAATCACTTTTTAATTCCTTTTTAATCTTCACACTGTCGCTTACCAAATACTACTAATCTACAACTTTACACTATCGCGTTCCAAATTCTAATAATCCAATTCGATCTTGTTCGCCTTTTTATATACACAAACCAAACTACTCGAAAGTCTATGACTTTTCCAGTTAGAATAGTGTAGAAACATTTAGAACTGTTTTATCATGGGAAATTCCATTTTAGTACAGTAAAACATTGAGCTATTAGTTTAACTTATTCTATCACACCCTAGGTATCACCGTCATAGTATTTTTATGTGAACAACTTAGACAACTGTCGTACACTAGTCAAACTAAAGATAAATGTAGCTAGTACTGTTTTACTTTGCCAGAGCCAACTTTGATGTATTTTTCAAAATGAACGTTCGAAAAATATATTTTAGACACAATATAGTACATTAAGTTATTCTGTTATATTCCAGATATACAAATATTTTACGAAGAGGAGAAATAGCACCGGTTTGATTTACTACCCGCATGTGTATGGTTTAAATACAATAAACATTGAAATTGTTAAAAGTTTTTAAGGGGTATTGTCAAATTCGCCACTACTATAAGTACTCGGTTGATACCTATATATAGGAAAAGCAGAGTAATAAGTTAGCAGTTCAGTCGCTATAGCTGTATGAGATGATTGAAAAATGATTTATTTTTCACAATGCTCACAGATCGAAGCTGAATTGCATACTCTTAGAATTTCTCCTCTTCGTAAAATATTATTTAGTACAAATATATCCTTGTATGTTATTGCTAAAGATGTGTATAGAAAACTTATTTATAACCGTTTTCATTGAAACACTTGAAGCTAAAAAACACCCTTTTTACTATGCATTACTATGGCGACCAATAAAAAAATTACCACTAAAAAAGCTACTTAAAAATTATGACGTATGATTATGGCTCTATACTCTAGAAGGCTCTTATTAGGAACGAATTCAGTAAAATTCAACAAATTTGTTAAAGAAATCTGAACTACAGTTGCCATTTTCCAAATATCGGGAAATATACATTCACGTAATGACATGTTAAATAATAATGATACAGGAAGACTGTAGCGTGTTTCAGCAGTACGATGTAAAAAATAAGGATAAGTTCCTCCCGGTCCCCAACCCTTATTTAAATCTAATTAATAGTTATATTTGACTGAAATGTGACGTAGAATCATTAGTAAAAAATCGACTTGAAGTAGCTGGCAAATTAAGTTGGCTATTTCCGCAGCAGTGTTCGCAGTGCTTGAGACGTCTTGCATGGTTTGTGGTAGCACATTAGTTTTTCTTAATGATTTAGAATATGACCAAAATTGTTTGGGATTAGACTGAATGCTTGTTACTATAGAATAACTATTGAAGCATTATTTAATTTTCTTTTTCCCAAGACTGAACGAAAAGTTTTAACCCTTATGTCTATGCATCTTGTTTCTTACGTTAATCAATTAAGAGTTACCCGAGTAACCTTATTAGGTTTATTTGAATATCACTTAAAAATGTAGCTATTACAATTAAATGATTTTGTCATTCCTGGATCATTAAAGTTTTTTGATTTGACTCTAATTAAACGTTTCAATTCAATCAACATATGATTGAATTATATGTGGAACACATCCTTATATGTGGAACATTTATTGTATATAAAATAATTTCCCGTGAACGCTGCGAATACCCAAAGCTCTTCAATATAAATTTCCCAATCAGCATTTCTGAAGGAAACTATTTTTTTTTGTACGGCAATAAGGCAACCTCCGTCATCCAACTTGTTGAGGAATAAATTCAAGTCATATGCTTCTTTACACAGTTAGGGGTAGCTTTGTTATAGTGATTTATCCTTGCCAAAATTTCAAAATGCTGGGTAGGGCTTTTTTACAGGGTGTTATAGCCATTTCCGCATTTTGCTTATAAAAATTTTCTAAATTCAATAACTTGGTATGTTATCGATTAAAAAATTATTTCGTGAGTAATTATGGTGTACATTAGCCCAATTGTGCTAATTATCGTTAGTTTCCACATTGTTGTGACGTACTTCCGGTTTTTAACGCAAATAATGGGAAAATGAATGTACATCAAAATCCCGTGTTTCTAAATTTTTTTTGTAATTTTTTAGCATTGGGGTAGCTTTGTTATAGTGATTTATCCTTGCCAAAATTTCAAAATGCTGGGTAGGGCTTTTTTACAGGGTGTTATAGCCATTTCCGCATTTTGCTTATAAAAATTTTCTAAATTCAATAACTTGGTATGTTATCGATTAAAAAATTATTTCGTGAGTAATTATGGTGTACATTAGCCCAATTGTGCTAATTATCGTTAGTTTCCACATTGTTGTGACGTATTTCCGGTTTTTAACGCAAATAATGGGAAAATGAATGTACATCAAAATCCCGTGTTTCTAAATTTTTTTTGTAATTTTTTAGCATTGGGGTAGCTTTGTTATAGTGATTTATCCTTGCCAAAATTTCAAAATGCTGAATAGGGCCTTCTCACAGGGTGTTATAGCCATTTCCGCATTTTGCTTATAAAAATTTTCTAAATTCAATAACTTGGTATGTTATCGATTAAAAAATTATTTCGTGAGTAATTATGGTGTACATTAGCCCAATTGTGCTAATTATCGTTAGTTTCCACATTGTTGTGACGTACTTCCGGTTTTTAACGCAAATAATGGGAAAATGAATGTACATCAAAATCCCGTGTTTCTAAATTTTTTTTGTAATTTTTTAGCATTGGGGTAGCTTTGTTATAGTGATTTATCCTTGCCAAAATTTCAAAATGCTGAATAGGGCTTTTTTACAGGGTGTTATAGCCATTTCCGCATTTTGCTTATAAAAATTTTCTAAATTCAATAACTTGGTATGTTATCGATTAAAAAATTATTTCGTGAGTAATTATGGTGTACATTAGCCCAATTGTGCTAATTATCGTTAGTTTCCACATTGTTGTGACGTACTTCCGGTTTTTAACGCAAATAATGGGAAAATGAATGTACATCAAAATCCCGTGTTTCTAAATTTTTTTTGTAATTTTTTAGCATTGGGGTAGCTTTGTTATAGTGATTTATCCTTGCCAAAATTTCAAAATGCTGGGTAGGGCTTTTTTACAGGGTGTTATAGCCATTTCCGCATTTTGCTTATAAAAATTTTCTAAATTCAATAACTTGGTATGTTATCGATTAAAAAATTATTTCGTGAGTAATTATGGTGTACATTAGCCCAATTGTGCTAATTATCGTTAGTTTCCACATTGTTGTGACGTACTTCCGGTTTTTAACGCAAATAATGGGAAAATGAATGTACATCAAAATCCCGTGTTTCTAAATTTTTTTTGTAATTTTTTAGCATTGGGGTAGCTTTGTTATAGTGATTTATCCTTGCCAAAATTTCAAAATGCTGGGTAGGGCTTTTTTACAGGGTGTTATAGCCATTTCCGCATTTTGCTTATAAAAATTTTCTAAATTCAATAACTTGGTATGTTATCGATTAAAAAATTATTTCGTGAGTAATTATGGTGTACATTAGCCCAATTGTGCTAATTATCGTTAGTTTCCACATTGTTGTGACGTACTTCCGGTTTTTAACGCAAATAATGGGAAAATGAATGTACATCAAAATCCCGTGTTTCTAAATTTTTTTTGTAATTTTTTAGCATTGGGGTAGCTTTGTTATAGTGATTTATCCTTGCCAAAATTTCAAAATGCTGAATAGGGCCTTCTCACAGGGTGTTATAGCCATTTCCGCATTTTGCTTATAAAAATTTTCTAAATTCAATAACTTGGTATGTTATCGATTAAAAAATTATTTCGTGAGTAATTATGGTGTACATTAGCCCAATTGTGCTAATTATCGTTAGTTTCCACATTGTTGTGACGTACTTCCGGTTTTTAACGCAAATAATGGGAAAATGAATGTACATCAAAATCCCGTGTTTCTAAATTTTTTTTGTAATTTTTTAGCATTGGGGTAGCTTTGTTATAGTGATTTATCCTTGCCAAAATTTCAAAATGCTGGGTAGGGCTTTTTTACAGGGTGTTATAGCCATTTCCGCATTTTGCTTATAAAAATTTTCTAAATTCAATAACTTGGTATGTTATCGATTAAAAAATTATTTCGTGAGTAATTATGGTGTACATTAGCCCAATTGTGCTAATTATCGTTAGTTTCCACATTGTTGTGACGTACTTCCGGTTTTTAACGCAAATAATGGGAAAATGAATGTACATCAAAATCCCGTGTTTCTAAATTTTTTTTGTAATTTTTTAGCATTGGGGTAGCTTTGTTATAGTGATTTATCCTTGCCAAAATTTCAAAATGCTGAATAGGGCCTTCTCACAGGGTGTTATAGCCATTTCCGCATTTTGCTTATAAAAATTTTCTAAATTCAATAACTTGGTATGTTATCGATTAAAAAATTATTTCGTGAGTAATTATGGTGTACATTAGCCCAATTGTGCTAATTATCGTTAGTTTCCACATTGTTGTGACGTACTTCCGGTTTTTAACGCAAATAATGGGAAAATGAATGTACATCAAAATCCCGTGTTTCTAAATTTTTTTTGTAATTTTTTAGCATTGGGGTAGCTTTGTTATAGTGATTTATCCTTGCCAAAATTTCAAAATGCTGGGTAGGGCTTTTTTACAGGGTGTTATAGCCATTTCCGCATTTTGCTTATAAAAATTTTCTAAATTCAATAACTTGGTATGTTATCGATTAAAAAATTATTTCGTGAGTAATTATGGTGTACATTAGCCCAATTGTGCTAATTATCGTTAGTTTCCACATTGTTGTGACGTACTTCCGGTTTTTAACGCAAATAATGGGAAAATGAATGTACATAGTTTTAGTTAAGCATATGATGTCATAGTTATAGACGTCAACAGATTGGAAAACAGAGGTCTGTCTGACGACTGTCTTTTGACGACTGTCAAAAGAAAGAATAATTTTTGGGTTTAAAGTTTTTAGAACCTTCCAAACATAGTTCACTTAGTCACACCGGTAATAGGATTCTACAATGCTATTGCTAAAAAGAGCTGGGAATTGTTGTTTTGTATTTCATTTTTAAGACCTTTACAGTTGAAATCTATTGCGCTAGCCTACGGGTATCCCAACTTGGCATTTTGAAATTAACCCGTGGTTAGTTTGTCTTCGGAAATTTTTGCTTAGGTTATGTTGAAAAAATTTGCTAAGAGCCACTATGAGATCGAGCCTGTCCAAGTTTGTCTGGATTTTTAGAAATTCCAAAGCTGTTTTATTGTAACAGGAAATTAGGTTTATAACGATTATATTTGAAAAATGATATCGTTCAAATAGCTACCTCTAGCCAAATGGCAGGATTTCATTATTTTGTTGAGATTTTGGATAACGTCATTGCATAACTGTTGTTCAATGGTTTCAATTGCCCAAATTATCTCTGCTTTTCTTTTAGCTCTGTAATTGTTGCCTGCTTATTGGCATAGATTTTGTCTTCCAAAAATCTCCAAAGAAAGAAATCTGGAGGTATTAAATCACACAAATTGCACGTTCAAGAAATTTGATATTCACAGTTCACTATAACGATTGTTCGAAGTGCTGCATGGCGGGTTGTCAGCCACATTTGTAGTTGTAACATTTTCTTCGAATTTATGCACGACGAAATTTAAAATTGAACGCTTAGCCGGGCGATTATTTCTACAGATACATTTTCTTGAGCGCCCATATTCACAATACACTTGAGTGCTTTTAACTACTGTTGTATAACGCAAAAAATAATTGTATCGCTATTTTTTGGATTCAAATATTTCTATATTTGGAACAAAAGTTATCAGCTTTATTATTTGCATAACAATAATATTGCCTTTTCCAATACCTGTAATAACTTCTATGTTTACCGATTTTTCAAAAAATTCAAGCACCGCCATATAGGCACCATTGGCTTAACCTGATCCTAAATTTATAATTTTTCCTGATAAGCATACCTTACACCAATTTTCAGGAATTATTTATATGGTGGCATTCCAGAAGGTGTAATAGAATTAAAATACTTTAAAGGTATGATTAATGATTCTGTAGGATCCGTTGTAATGATAAAATTGACACTGCAATACTTTTGGAATCGCCCGTAATTAAATTTAGCACTTCTTTATTGGTTGCAATTATCAGTTAATAGAAAAGCGGTTGCTCGTATTGAATCCAAAGAATCACTAAAAATATTGTGAACCACTACCAAAACTCTCGTTCATTGGCATCAGCCACATATTTTTAGTTAAATGAAGTTTGATGAGATAATTCCAAAGAGAGAATTTGAACTTTACTGCTAATGGTACCACTAGTTAGACCTGCCTGAAATCTCCACCGAAAAGTATTACTTTTCCACCCATTAAAACGTTAGCTAATAACGCATCCTCAGTGTCAGCATCCTAAGAGTGTCATTTCACGGTCTAACAGTAATGAAGCTATTCTAGTCCAGGCAGCTGTCAGAGCTATGTCACCTCGCCCCTAACTACACTCAAAATACATGAATAAGCATCCGCCACATATAGTATGCCAAAGAAGATTAATTTATCTTCTGGATAACATGACCACCGTAGTTTTAACCATTAACTCTTAGAATCTGATCGATTTGCTGTAATGCTGCATTTCCAGATGCCTATTCATCAACTTCAATCATATCTTCTATCGCAGAAATAACAAATATACGAAAACAGTTCTCGCGTTTGACGTGGCATATATTCCGTGTGCTCTATATTCCTTCCAAACAGTTGTGCCACTCGGAATTGTCTTCAAGTAGACCTCGTGAAGTATCGCCCCTTTGAAAGTTTCTGACGTTTCCCCATTGTAGGAGCCGCAAATTAGCAAACATTTAGGCGAAGGAGCCTTTTCTTTTGGTACAACTTTTTGTTGCCGATTTTGTTGCTGTTGCTGGTGAGCTCGTTTGGTATTAGTATCACCAGTTACTAATACATTAGTTTGCAAATGATCTCCCACTTCAGGCGAGAATTCTGCTTTTGGTTTTTTGGTAGGTCTTTTCTTCCTTTTCAGTACCCAATCCGTTTCTCTCATGAGATCCTCTTCATCAGTATGGAACTCATTGTTATAACTGGTGTGAGGACTTGCTTCATTATAACAAGTTAGCGGGTTTTCAGAAATCTTCATTGGCTTGGGCTTCTTCAATTCAAATTAATAACAAAAGTGTTTTGTATAAATTAAATTTATTAAATTAAAACAAAGTCGCTTATATTATTATTAATATAAATGCTTAGCATTTATAAATTCCTTACATTGTATGGTTCCGTGGCTTCTTAATTTGGTACGAGCAGTTACAATCACAGCTGCGATCAGTTTTATGATCTGCGTTACTGAGTTAAAAATCATTTTATTTTACTGGCTTGGCTTTTATAAATATTTTTAAACTACCATTTGAAAGAAAGTTTAATAAAATTTAAAATCCAATTTGAACATAATTCGGCCGTTTTCAAACAAATTACTAAATGGTCCGATCGAGCCAAAATTGTTTAGATTCCTGAAGAGAGAAATCATGTTGATGTAGAGTTTTAATTCTGCAAACAATTTTGATCTTGAGTATAAAAAGTTTGAACAACCTCTTTGAACAACAATTCAATTTAAGTTTAGAATATACTTGATTTACGTCGTATTCTATTGACGCAAAAAAATTGAACCGATTCTACTATCAAGAGTTCAGTTTTTATATAGGGCACCTGCAGAGGTGTCAAGCAGGCTTCAGGCAAACCTGAATATGTATTGTAAAAACATCATAAATTCTCTTTTAATATCTATTGATTTGTTATTTTCAGCAAAACCAACAGTTTTTTGTCTATGGTTGTGGTGGGCAAACCAACTGTTTCCACTCTAGTGGTAATATCGTTTTTATTATATGTTTTTATTATATTCATAAACAATCAAATTCATTGTAAACAAAGCCAACCGCAAATGTTGAACATAACATGAAAAACTGTGAATGTGGGGGTAATAAAGTTTTGCGCAGCTAATTGTTTGAAACCCAAATTTAATTTTAAAACTTACGCTTTTCAACTGTCTTGCCTAATTTAATATCCACTTTGTAAACTGCACTGAAAAACCTTACAAATAAAATATCTGCATACGGCATGTATACACGGCTACATGGATATATCGTACATAATTTGGAAAAAATTTTAATCATTGATTATAAAATTTTAATGAGATGAGAGAGGCACGATATAAAATGCTCTGCAATCTGTAAATATAAACCTATGTATGTACGTACTGCAGAAATACATATAAAAATACAAAAAGCTCAAAATAATTAAATAATTTAACCATTTTGTATTCTACCAGCTTTTTATTTTGCTGGTATCATACAACTTATGTATCTACTACAATACACAAAGCATCACATAAAGCATCATAAACATACATAACTATATTCTTATATGTATAGTTGTAACATATACATCCACAGATCGATCTGGAGCAACAACACAGTGAAAATAAAATATAAACTGTACGAGTACTGTACAAGTGTAGAGAGAAAAGCTTTTTTCTCTGAACTTTTTTTTTAATTTTTATTTTTTTTTATTTGGATTTGTGTTGTAAAGGAAAAGCGATGACGGAAAAATACAAATTCCAAATGATTACCCGCGTATTGTTGTTATGATGTTGTTGTTCGAGGTAATACATTCACACAGAATATTTATGATACTTTAATAATTTTGGTTTTGTTGTACGGAATTTATTCATTCCATATCATCCATGTTGGCAATAAAAGTTTTTTATATTGATGTAGTCCGGCCGGTCAGTCATCATCACTAAACAAATATACATGTATGTAGTACTCGTATACTCGTATGTACACAAATTTTATTATTTATTTACTTTGGTGAGGATTTTTTGTTTGTTAGATTGTTCTATCTTTGTTTAACCATTTTTTTTTTCATTAATTTTGCTGGTTAATCATTTTCTGCTTTGCAGATCTTTAAATCTAAAAGCGTAAATTCACTTGTTAGATTTCCCGATGAAACACAAAACCAATAAGAACCATTATTTGTTCCAATTATATTTAAAGATTAATTCAAAATTTGACCTTAATAAAATGTAAAGTTTAATTACATTGAAAGCTTTGAAAAATTTATAAAAAAAAAAAAAATTCCTAATACTCATTCCGACTTAATTTTCTGGTTGATTAAGCCCGACCAAAATAACTACAAAAGAACTGTATAATAATTTAACCGTATCATTCCACCGACTCAAAATCTATAAAGACAACAAAAGCTTACAGTTATCACCCCTATAGTGATCAATTGACTCAATGATAGTTACGACCTTCTTCATCCCATTCTTAATAGAGAAACCATAAAAATCACAAACCAATTTTTTTATGGTTATTAGTCGTTATAGAAGAATAAATTGAACAAAAACGAAGATCTAAAAAGCCTATGATTCGTGTCTGTATGTACGTCTTGCTTTTCATATCAGCTCAATATATATATATTGTTATAGAAATATAAAATGTACAAAAAAAGCAGAACTGCAAAAATCAATTTCGACACTGGAATGAGTACGCACACAAGAACCCTATTGTGCTAATAGATATTATTTTTGGCATAATAGAACTGACGATGATGGTTGAGAATGTAGTTTTTCGGTATATGAATTTCACTGATAAGACGTTTACATAATGATAATCAAATCATCATATTATTTGGAAAGGATGCCGAAAATTGCTGTTTGATAATCTTAATCATTTTATATTCACTTTGTTTCTTATATTTTTTTACTTTATCATTTCTCGTTGCTCTATTGTTTAAGGGTTTTTATCGCATTTTTTTTTTTTTTGATTGGGCAAACAAAAGATACACTTTTATGATTATTACATACTATAGACTATTGAAGATTATTGATAATGATACATTTTAGTATCACTCTCATGTTAAACGTTATTGTACTTTCAATACCATCTAGATGACCTCAATATATTTTTTTGGTTAGATTCTTGATGGTAACTTATTTGTTGTTAATCAACCCCTTGAGTTTTTGTCGCAGAACTTATTTTGCTAACATTTTTTCTATTTATAAGCAACAGATTTAAGCAAAGTAGTTTTGTTTAAATCAAAACTTAAAGGAAGCAAAACGTTCAAACTAAATACAGATTTAAAATCACTGCGATTATTGTTTTTAATTATATCACGGAGTATATTTGGTCTTTAATTTCCACAGTGATAGGTGTCAGTTTAAATACTTGGTTTTTTTATATTTTGCTCCTTGAATGCCTTCATTTATTTATTTAATATATTACCTACAGTGGTATACAATCGGCAACAATAATTTAAATAAAAAAAAAGAAAAGTATGTACATAACAAAATAAAAACCATAAAATGCCTATAGGGTCTTAAAAAGCTCACGTCTAAACGAATCTCTAGTCAAATTAAAATCAAAATCATCGTATGAGTAATTGAAAAGTCGAGACGTGGTTAAGGCTGGCTCCGAAAGTTAATAGTTTGTTGAGCCAGAATCGATTAGTAAAAAACCATCACGACGACGCAGACAACGGTCGGGAGCATAAATATTGAGTCGTGCGAGTAATTCAGCACAATCTCATGGTTGCAGCGCTCATGATAATGTGGAATAGCATAATTATTCATTGATGCGGTGTACTGCGAAGTGCGTATAAAACAAATTGCTTCTGAACGCTTTCAATTCTATCAGAACGGCACTTATAAAAAGGAGATCAAACCTGCGAGGCGTACTCTAGCGGAGAACGGACAAAGGCAACATACAACGACTTTAATGTAAGCGGGTCACAAAAGTCCCTGCAGTTACGCTTTATGAAACCCAACATCATATAAGCATTTGCTATAACAGAATCAATGTGCCTCACAAACGTCATATCGGAAGAAAATACTACCCCAAGATCGGACATATACTCTACCCTTTCCACGACTCCATTAAACAGCGAATACCCATGAAATACCGGAGAGCGAATGCGATAGAAAGAAATAGTTTTACATTTAGCTATATTCATTGACAATTTATTGTTAGCCGACCAGACACAAAATGTGTCTAAATCCCTTTGCAACCTAAGACAGTCAGATACACTACAAATTGGTGCAAATATTTTCAAATCGTCTGCATACAGCAGGCAATGCGCAAACTCAAAGCACTGAACAACATTATTAATAAATAGTGAGAAAAGAAGAGGTCCAATATGACTTCCTTGTGGGAGTTAAATACTTGGTTGTATTAATACAAAATATTTATTAACTCTGGAAATTATTCCAGAGAAATATCTTTATTTAATTAATATTTTTTAATACACAATTTAACAATATTTTATTTAGAATAATTAATAACGTGTTGTTACGTTGAAATATGTAATATTAATCTCTCCTATTCAATGTGATTGGGAATATATATAATATGTTGTGCAGCATGTGTGGCTTTTTATGCTGACATTACAAACATTATAATATTGCATTTTGTCACGTAAACATTTAATGTATGATTCTGCGAATTGATGAATTGTTGTTGAGATGAATGTACTTTGCGAATGATATCGTACGAGTTGAGATATCATTTGTATTTGGAGCTGATTTAAGATAATGGTTTGTTAATTGTTATATCTTGCAGCGGGATACGTGACTGCTTCCCTCTAAGATGAACGTCTGGCCGCAATAGTGGCACTGGAGTGATTTTGGCGATTGTTTTACGCCATATGAAGATTCTATAGATAATTACAGAAATAATACAAATAATAATTATTGAAAGGGACAGGTGTCCGGATGATGTATGCAGTCTCGAATGGTTATGAACTATGTCTACTGCTTCCATATTGTGAATCGTTTGATTGTGGAGTTTTTCCAATGTTACTTCGGGTTTTACTTTTTCAATGTATATATCGTTATACGGTATTTGGATTTCGTAGTTTGTTTGAATTTCCTTTTCTGATGTTGAATATTGTTGATTATTTATTGTAATAGTACAATTATTAAATTCTATCAGGGTAGGAATTTTAATATCTTGTGTTGTTTGCTAGCAATTTGATGTATATGTGATCGGTTGATTCTTAGGTTGTACGTAAAGTTTTCCGTAACTGATGTAATCGATATCCTCAAATGATGATATGTTGATCATGGTACATCTGGCTGGTAACTGTGATATTATTGCTGGTATGCAGGTGCTGTTGATATCTTTTAATTCTTCCATTTGGCAATATACGAGTATGGTATCGTATATTGTTTCGCATTGGTGTGTTATATATTGATATTTTGTGGGGTTAAAAATAATTTCTTTTGGAGGTATAGGATATATAATTTTATTTTGGTTTTGGATTACTTTAATTTGAAAATGATAAAATGATTCCTTTAGAAATGTTGGTATATTAATTATTGGTATGTTAATAGATTATAAATTGAATTAGCATTTTGAAACTCAATATTGTCCTGTTTTAAAATGTCATGTATATATTGTGTCTCATTGTCATTTAATAAATGTCTTGAAATCGAATTGTGTCTTGTTGTAGCCAAAATGTCTAATATGTATATTGTCTAAGTGTTTTTGAAGAAGTTGTATAACGTGATTTATTTTATAAAAATGTTGGTCAAAAATTATAACCATAGTTACTGAATTTGTCGCTTGTATGGTTTTATTTACTTCATAATATAATCTATTTAAATTTATATTGACAAAGTCTTGTATGTGGTCCAATCTGTCTAACATTTGTTTATTTATTTGTCCGTTTAATAGATCCTGATTTGTATTTATTTCATTAAGGGCCGTTTGTACGTCTAGAAGGTTTAAATTGCCAATTATGTCTTTTATTAGTGATCCTAAGCCGTTGGATAATCCTCTTTTAAATCTTTTGGGCAGTAATTCTTTAATTGTTTTCCGTAACTGTTCATTCTTGTAGTCAGTTATTGCTTTTCTATCGTTTAGCAGGATTAAATAATCTTTATTTTTTGAAATTTCTTCTGATATAACTAATTTGCACTTGTTCACTAATTTGGTTTACCAACAATTGGTAAGATTGGAGATTAATGATATGCATAAGTTTTTTATAACCATTTATTATGCGGGCATTGCCTTTTTTTATTGGTATAACACATTTATTGTTCTGAATTGATGTTAGCTTGATTTCCTGTGCTAGGATTCCTAGGCAGCTGTAAAATACGTTTGATTTTATTTTTATGTACTTTATCTTCCTGTGTTTCTACTGTTATTCCTTTATCTTCTAGTACTTTTAATTTTCTATAATTAGATTTGAGTTTTCCTCTTCTTAATTTCTTCACCTATATACATTGATTTTTATTTATACTCAGTATGGGCTTACGATTTTTATTTACTTTTGAATTGAAATTTTCTTTCTTTTCAAGGGTTTTTTCATATACTTCATTACATAGTTGTTCATACCGTGCTTTAAGCTGTTCTATATAGTCTACTTCGGAATTAAAGTCTAATTGTTCTTTAACGTAATGCCCTTTTAAGAGTTCGAAGGGTGTGAGATGGGTTGTCGAATGGATAGAGTTGTTGTAGGATAACGTGGCTTGAACTATTACATTTTCTATGGATAGGTTTTACAGAGTTCTTTTAGGGTTGAATGAAGTCTTTCGACAGGAGAGTTTCCTGTGGAATTGTATGGGGTTGTAATATGAATCAAAATATTATATTTTCCTGCGAAATTTTTAAGAACTTGGTTTACAAAGCATGTTTCATTATCAATAATTATTTTCTTTGGGATACCGTGGAGGCTAAAGAAATGTGTTAAATTTTCTGCAATAGTCTTATCTTGTTTATTTTTGTGATGATATATAGCGGCGAATCTGCTAAATTTATCTATGATGGTTAAGAATTTATGGGATTGGAGTTGGAATAAATCTAAATGTAAGATTTCCATGGGTTTCTTTGGGGTTTCCGAAATTTGAAATTCCACTCTAGGTGGTTGTCGATTATATTTTATTTTATTGCATGTATCGCATGCATTTATGTATTCTTTTATTTTTTGCTTCATGTTAGGGAAGAAATATTGCTTCTTAATATGCTCATAGTTCACTATGATTCCTCTATGATCATTTTGTTCATGAGTTTTATGTATTTCTTCATTTTGATCAGCTTCATTTTGAATATCCGTTAGGAATTGAAGTGATCTAACGATATTTGTTCTGGGGTTTGTTTTTCGTTGTTTTCTTTGAATTATACGTCTGAATGCTTCTAAGACATATTCGAATCCTTCGTTAGTAGTTTATATACACAACAGTCGTGGTTCTATGCCTACCAAGTTTTGAAGTTTCGTTTGGATTTCTGTAATATTCCTTTTGCATCCTCTTGGAAGATTTATTGTTGTCCTTTTTTTATTTTCAAAGAGGGTCCCGGTTTTTTCGAGAATTTCTGGGTATTTTTCCGATATGTTTATTATTAGTTGTTGATTAAAACAATTTATACTATTCTTCGTTTCGGGTATTAAGTTTTTGGGAAGTGATAACATACTTCTTGTATCTTCTTCTGAACTTTCATCGTTATTGTAAAGTTCAATATTGTTTATATTTTGTTCGATTTGAACGCGGGATAATGCATCAGCATTAGCGTTTTGTATACCTTTTTCATATACATTGTCGTATTCGAATTCTTCGAGCCTAAGTCGCCATCTGACTAATTTTGAATTCGGCTCCTTTAGTGATCGGTTACGATGGTAAACTATTGACCGAAAAGATAGGGTCGAAAGTATTTTGTTGCCCATATAACGGCCAATAACTCCTTTTCGATAGTGGAGTAATTTTGTTCACTTTTATTTAGGGTGCGTGAAGCATAACATATTGGTAGATCTTTACCAATTTGTCCTTGTGAGAGTACTGCGCCTATAGCTACATTACTAGCATCTGTGGTTACGATGAAGGGTTTTTCAAAGTCTGGATATTGAAGAATGGGTTGTTTACACAACAATGTTTTGCACTGTTCGAAAAATTCTGTATATTCTATATTTATAATTATGGATTTATCTTTCATAAGACATTCAGTCATAGGCTTCGTGATTTTTGCGAAGTTAGGTATAAATTTCCTATAATATCCTAATAAGCCCAAAAAACTTTTTATTTGTTTTTCGGTAGTAGGTATTGGACATTTCTTTATTGCGCTGATTTTATCGGGATTTGGTCTTACACCTTGTGATGTTACAAGATGACCAAGAAATGGAATACTTGTTTTAAATTTATCATATGCTCTTGTAGCGATGTCGAGAAGATGATGATGTCGTCCATGTAACAGAGACAGGTCTTGCCCTGTAATTCTCCTAATACATTGTCCATAACGCGTTGGAATGTGCTGGGTGCGTTTTTTAGTCCGAATGGTATGCGAACGTATTCGTAGTGGCCATATTCTACAGAAAATGCGGTTTTTGGGATATACTTTGGACTGACTTCAATTTGATGGAAGCCTGATGCAAGATCCAAAGTGGTAAAATAGGTACATTTGCCTAATTTATCCAGAATATCCGTTATATTCTGTAAAGGGTAACGATTGGATATTGTTTTTTCGTTTAGCTTCCTATAATCAATAACCATGCGCCATTTGGTTTGTCCAGAGGCGTCTTGTTTCTTGGGCACAATCCATATTGAAGAGGACTATGGAGAGAAACTTGGTCGTATGATACCTTGATTAAGCATTTTATTAATTTGCCTTTCTACTTCCATTTTATGGACGTAGGGGTATCTATAACTCTTTGTGAATATAGGTTTGTCATCATTTAAATCGATATTATGCTTGATAGCGTTTGTAAATGTTAATTGATCGTTTTCTTTTTGGAAAATATTTTCGAAATGAGAACATAATCCTTCTATGTTCAATTTTTCCTCTCTATTGAGATGATTAGTTCGAATTAACTGCCTTATGTCGATTCTTTCGTCCCCATAAGTATTTGGTTCCAACACTTCGAGTTTGTTTATCTCAGAGTGATTTTTATTAAATAGTTCACATTCGATAGGATGCTCGATTAATAAAGTTTTTGCTTGAGGGCTGTAATTAATTACTTCGACTATAGCGTAATTTTTCTTGGCGGTGTATATTCCTTCAGGAATGATTAATTTTTCATTTATTAAAACGGGTTTGAGATATATTTCTCCATTTGAGATATTTACAGGGATTCGTGCAATTAATTTGCTGCGTGGATTGATTGTGTAAACTTTTGACATAAAGTGTAATTTGAATTTTAAGGGAATTGTGACGGTAGGTATCTTTAGAATTGATTGACCTAAGTCGAGGGTTATGCTTAGGGATTGCATTACTTCTAAGCCTATTAGACCATGAAAGTGACTATGAAATTTGAATAGAAGAAATTCTATATCTTGTTGAGTTTTTAATTCTTTTAAACCTTTCATTTTTATAGCTTTGTCAATGGTGTGTTTATTGAATAAGGTGGTGACAATAGTGGGTTGAATTTTATAACTTTGAGATTGATCTATTATCTCGGGTTCTATGAATGATTTTGTAGATCCTGTGTCTATCAAAAATTTGTATGGTTTACCGTGTAGGTTTATTTCAATATAGGGTAATTGATAACCTGATTGGTGATTATTTAAGTTTATATAGCCGTATGTTGCTCCGAGGCTTCTAGGAGAAAATCCTCGTCACTAATTTTTACATCGGATGTCTGTTGTTGTTTTTGATAGGATTCAAAATAATCTTCAGAATATTGTTCTTCATGTGGATTCCACTTGATAGTTTTCGTGATAATTTTTATCATCGTGTTCATACTGTGGTTCTAGTTCAGTATTGAATAGTTCTTTTACTTGAATTCGTGGTGGTCCATTATTATTTAAATGGTATTTGAGAGTTTGAGTTTGAGAAGGTTGATGCCATTGACGAGTAGGTTGACTGAATTGTCGAGATATACTTGTTGTTTCCATTGGTTCTGGCTTTATTTGAGGGTTTGGTGGTAAAGGTCTATATTTACCGTATTGACTTATTTGATTTTGATTTTGTTGTGTGAAGGGTCGGTGATTATAATATGCAGGTTTTGGGGAGAATATTGAAAATTGGTTTCTTTGTAGAAGTGAATTATATGAATTTTTCATTGGAATTGGGGGTCGGTATAGATTGTAATTATATGGTTGAACTGGTAACCTTTGTGGGATAGGGGGTCTCGGATATTGTTGTTTGAATATTGGTTCATGCTTATTCTTCATATATTGAATATTTTGTTCTTTTATACAATATGTTCTTGCAGTAGCGAATTCTGTAGGTCTCATTGCTCTGATCATTAACCCAAGAGGTTCTTTGAGTCCGGTTAAGAATACCGAAAGTGCCATAGTTTGATACTAAGAGCGTTTAGCTGTCTTTACAACTTCGGTTGTATCATTTGGAATATTGATTGACATCCAAATATTTAGGCTATTCATTATTTCTGATATTTTAAAAAAATAAATATCAATATTATCGTTTCGTTGACTTATAGAGTGTAAATCCCTAATTAGACTGGTTTCGTCTCTTTTGTCTGTATAATGTGATAATAGACATGTTTTCATTATTGTCCATGAATCATTTGCATTATACATACATTTCAAGTATTGAGCTTGCTTCACCTGTTATTTTACTACCTATGACTCTAACGATTAAGTTTTGTTGGTTAGGGTCTACAATTATAGGTGTACATATTCTAACTACCTCATCTACATGTTGGATGAATGGTTTTAATTCTGACTGAGTACCGTTAAATGATGGAATGTCTCTGACTGCGTCAGGGGTTTTAAGTGTTGCTAAAGCTTCAGTCATGATTCTTTTGTATGTTAAGTTTTGTAATTTGATTTTACGTCCTAATCTAATATCTCTACTTTTTATAATTGCTTCCTCAATTTTTATTTTATTTATTATTGTGCCAGTTAAATCTGAGCTAGTTACTTTTTTTATTTTATTTTTACTTTATTTTAATAAAAGATTGTTTTTATCACTTTCAAAGATCAAAGTAAAGGAATTTTTGGATAACGTACAGGGAGATAATATCAATATACACTTACCACGAAATAGTTATCAATCCTAGGATATGATATGCCCTCATTTCTTTTGTATCGATGTCTTGTAAATTATCGGTTTCTTCCGTATCTTTGTTTGATTTATTTTATTTTAACACTGTTCTGGTATATACGCCAGGCCGTAATTTTATTATTTTGATTTATTTATTTTAATTTGTACTGATAAATCATAGGTGACGGAAATCCAACAACTTTTCTTTTGCTGTTGATGAAATTCCAGAAATTTTTAGGATTAGTAGTAAGAACCGGTTTAAAATTCGGAACTCCATACGGGCTGCATTGAACGCAGAGTAAAACTTATACCCATGTACCCTATATAATGAATGAAGCTACTCGTCTCGAGTAGCACAAGTTTATCATTATACCATGGCTCACGAAATTGCGGTTTGTCTTTTTACCTTCGGAACAAACATTTCGGTGCCAACCATGATCCGCTCGTCCAGCAGACGGACAATCTTGTTCAAGTCCACTCCTCGTTAAAGAAAGCTCCAGTCCGAATTGGCTAGAAATTCGTTTAAAGAGACATAATCTGCACATCTAAAATTAAAATGAGAACCATTATTGTAAGTAAAATTAGTAACAAACTTTTTCATGAAATATATTTATTAAAAATAGGAGTATGGTAAATGCTTGCACAGCCAGTGAAATTCTCACAACCAGGTCCAAAAACTTGCTGCAGCTGTTGGACACTCTGTTTTGTTGAATGGTAGCAATGCCCGCAAAATATTCTATCGTATGTAACACCCTTTCTTCTATAGAAGACGAAGTAAAAACTCCATCAACATCGAACCAAATAGCATCACGACGATTAAAGTCGCCAACAAACATAAAGTGTTCGCCAGCTCCTACCAAAGGTAACACAATTGAATCAACAAAATTAGTAATCTCCAGATAATAATCCAAGTTTGAGCCACTAGGAATATATACAGCGACCACGATCACGGAGGAATGGACGACCTTTACACGGACTGCCATAATATCTAGTTGAGAATGACAAGTGATCATCTCGTTCAAAATCGAACACGTCGCAGCAATCAGCGCACCTTTCATGCTAGTTAGGAAGTTATAACGGTCCTTCCTATGGACGACATAGTTGGATGGAAAATATTCCTCGGAATTAAAACTGGCTGTAAGCCAGGTCTCACCAATAGTTATAATATCGTAATCATTGTCAAGAACCGCAAGCCGAAAGGCTTTAGCTTTGCCCCGAATGCTGGATGCATTGCAAATAATAAATCGACGTAAATGCCATCAGTTTTTGGTTCAAGTGACCCATGATAATACTGTTGCAGTTGCCACAATTGAATTCTTGTTGGATATTCGACGGAGTAATTCTGGTGCTAAATTGGTTATTATGTACAGGGCTGTGGAGTTCGAGAGAAAATGTTCGGCTCCGGCTCCCGCTCCGACTCCGGGAATTTATAGATTTATTAACGACTCCGGCTCCAACTCCGACTCCGGCTCCGGCTCCAGCTCCGGCTCCAACTCCGGCTCCAACTCCGACTCCAGCTCCTGCTCCGATACCAAATATATATCTTTCTATGCTTGAACCAAATTATCATTTCCGTGAAACAGTTATTTATGTACTCAAAAATTATTGCCGTTTGGCAAGCAGGGAGTAACTGTGGTATTTTTTTACATTGAAAAATACTTATATTGATAATTTTATGAAGACATACCTGCTACAACTTCTACAATTTTTTTTTCTATATAATTTGTAGAAGTGCTTGCTTACATTTTGGCGTAACGAATACCTAAATAAACAAAAGTTGATGATAAGATGGCTTAGATAAGACTACGGAGTTGGAATATATAGTTTGAATGGATGAATGTCGCCAAAGGAATATTCTGTACAGAGTCAGAGTTACCGAAGCAAATAAAATTTATCGAATATTCCACTCAGGGTGGGGTACCACTCAGGGACTAAGCAGCGATACTATATTAGCCTGTTCTATACAATATTACGCTATATATCGGGAAAGCTACTAAACGGTGCATTTTAGAGAAGCCATAATTCGAAGGATATCTTTCTTTAAAGTCAATAATCCGACGACACATTTAAATTTCGTAAGAAATCAGTCAAAGTTTCTATTGATTTATCACCGATTGCAAAGTTCGCAACATCTTTGAAATTTTTCAGATTCCATAAGTCTCTATTAATTCTTCCTGATTTTTTTTTCATATTTTTGGTTTGGTTTAACATCAGTAATTTTCCGTGAAATGTGATTATAAAATATTGGCACGGATTGGTTTTAGCTGTCTCACTTGACAGGCGACGGTGGCAAATTTTGGAAAAGGAAGATTTAATTTGTTTTTAATTAAATAAACAGCGATTTTTAGTTATTAATATTTCCACACCAAGAAATAAATAGCGCCACTTTAACAAAGACAGCTAAAACCAATGCTAGCCAAAATATTTAATTAGATTTGCTTGCTTAATATAAAATTGGAAAAAATTACGATTTCATCGAAATTCTCGACCCAAACTTCTGCACGAAAATTTAAAATTATATTTCTCGATATTTCGAGAGTTTAAAAAAGAAGAAGATTTATCGAGAGGAAACCCTAACTTCGGCTAATCTGATTTGGAATTTCAATCAAAACTGCGCTAACGTGCATATATAAATAATTTAGCTTAGTAGAAGAACATGAAAATAGGAATAAAAACAAACAGAAATCCGGAGCCGGAGTCGGTCAATTTCACATGGCTCCGGCTCCGACTCCGGCTCCTTTAAAAATACGAAAATAAGCATAAGCTCCACGGCTCCGACTCCGGCTCCAGCTCCGACTCCACAGCCCTGATTATGTAGGTAGTTACGATTATTATTATTATTGCTATTAATTTTATTATTACTATTATTAATATTGTTATTATTATTATTATAATTATTGTGCTGGTAATGATGCCGTAATACGACCCTTTCCTGAGCGGCGAAAGTTGATGAATGGTTTAATCGCACATTCTAAAGGCCAAATGCTCCCATCAAAAACTTTATCAAAACTATCAGAATCCAGGCCAATTTTAAAAGAGATAAAGTTTAGACGACTTTTATCCACACCGCCTTTCTCAATTTTATTTAATGATTCACTTTTAAAAGATGTTTTTCCGGTTGCCTGGAAATCGTCTCATATTGTACCGATATTTAAGTCTGGTAATAGGAGTGATGTTTCTAACTACAGGGGTATTTCGTTATTGTCAGCCATTCCTAAATTGTTTGAGTCAATTGTGTGTGATTATATGTTTTTTGGACTAAAGTCGTTTATTGTAGATGAGCAACATGGTTTTTTCCGTGGGCATTCTACTGTGTCAAATTTTGTCGAGTTTACGAAACAAGCCACGGAGCTGATTGAGAATAATGCTCAACTGGATGTCATTTACACCGACTTCAGTAAGGCGTTTGACTCAATCAATCACTTTATTGTTTTGCAAAAATTCAAATCCTTCAGAATTAATGATAATTTAATCAAATGGCTTGAGTCGTACCTCACTGGGCGGGTACAGTCTGTAACAATTAACAACAGTTTTTCTAAACCAATTTATGTTTATTCTGGAGTACCTCAGGGCTCACATCTTGGTCCACTTATTTTCATATTATTTGTAAATGATATCATAAAAAGCATACAATTTTCCCGATGTCTAATATATGCTGACGACCTAAAAATATTTTCTCCTATTCGTAATCTGTCTGATGCAGTTAAATTACAAATGGATATGGACGGTGTAAGCTCTTGCTGTAAGAATAATTTATTACATTTGAATGTAGCTAAGTGCAAAATGGTGACGATTACACGTTCATCTTCGCATCTTATTTATAATTACAACATTGCAAATAACACTTTGAATCGTGTTAACGAAATAAGGGATCTTGGAATAATATTCACTTCTACATTATCATTTAATCATCATTTTGAAATGATCTGTGCCAAAGCCAATTCTATGTTGGGATTTTTAAAACGTAGTATGAAAGAGTTTAAAAATCCTAGAGTTTTTGTTTGCATGTATCAATCTCTTGTACGCTCACAGCTCGAATATGCATCATGCGTATGGTCTCCACGTTATAATGATCACATAAGCAGAATTGAATCAATACAAAAATCTTTTCTCATTTTTTATGCATATAAAACTGGGGAGTTTGACCGTCGATTAACTTGGTGGGAAAATGTTAGGAATCTACCTTCATATGTAGATAGATGTAAATCTTAGAAAATTGAGCCACTTGAAATTCGTCGTCAGCATGCTGGAGCTATTTTTATTCCCGATTTACTTAACGGCAATATTTTGAGTGCGTACTTGTTAATGAACCTAAAATTGTATGCTCCTATTAAAAACGTACTCGCACACTCTTGAAAATTGATTTTCACCGAACGAATTATGGAAGCGACGAGCAATTTGAATTCTATGTCGAAATTTTATAACGAACTTTGCATATTTTGCGACTTTAACATGACGAAAGTGGAAATCAGACAATCATTGAAAAAAAATTAGTTCAGTTGAATAATTTATTTGTGCTTTTAATAATTTAATTTTTTGAGAAAATTGTATTTTTTGTTATTATTAGTGAAAATTGTACTATAAAATCCAATATCCCCGAATGAACATTTCCTAAAGCGGTGGTGTTAACACTATTCGCCGATGTACCAGCTAACAACTTACTAGATACTAGCTGAAAATCAGCAAGCATATTTGTCAACGAGTTGGCAATCTCACTTAGTTGGATCATCAGAGATTGTAATAATTGTTGATGACTGCAGTGAATGTTTACGCAATCTTTACAAATAAATTTAATATTAGTACTAATATACTACGTGTAGCACGGATACTTGAATGCGAAATATTGTTCAAAGTGTTGAAGATGGTTCGACGTAATGGCTGTGCAATGTGAGGCCGACTGTTGCCTGTTGACGTTTCGCAGTATATTTCTAAACCAGGTAATTTGGAAAGCACTAGTACCATGATTGAACTAGCGTGACATTCGGAACCAGAAAGTAAATTCTGAAATTCTAAGTCTGCTTTTTGTGACCTAATAATTGTGTTGTAGTCGAATTGAGCCTCGACTGCGACAGTATCGTGATCTGATGTGCGTGATAATGTATCTGCGACCTCATCGTTTTTGCCTTGGGTATGTTGAATGTCCATATTAAATTGAGATATAATTGAGAGTCTTGGATCACGTTCAATTTTTGACTCGATTGCTCTTGTCAGAGGTTTATGATCGGTGTAAATAGTGAAGTTGCTACCTTTGACAAAATAGCGATATATTGAAAAATACTTCTTTGAGAAAAATCCCAGCGGCTCTCAACATCCTTTACTGAACTGTTGAAAAACTGCCTCTACGGCAGTATTTGATGCATCAGTTTCATTAAGAGGATGTGCTAATAAAGTAGAAGAAAAAGTAGTAAAGTAAAAATAAGTAGTAAATAAATACTTTGGTGTCTTGGGCATCTTGAGTAGAGCGGCCAAGTGCGAGTGAATTGGTGAGAATGTTTCAGCAAGTTTGAGTAAAAATCGGCGTCGTTTGGTGGTCAGAGGCGGCAGAATACCATCAAGAAAATAAGGAGTGCTTGCGCCAAAAGTACATTTCGAGCTCTTGATACTAATATCAAACTTTGTTAATTTTGTGAATAGTTGTTCCAAATGGTGCTTATGTTGTTCCTCATTTTGCACTGCCGGAAGTATGTCGTCAATGTAAACAAAAATAAAGTCTAAATCTCTGACAATCTCATTGATAAAATGCTGAAACGTTCGAGCGAGATTCTGAGACAAAATGGCATCCGAGTGAATTCATAAAGACCAAATAGGGTAGTGATTGCCATTTTATGAACGACTTCAGGAGCAACAGGAATTAAATGATGGGCTCTGACAAGGTTAATTTTGGAGAAAATTTTGCATCTATGCATGGAGAAATTTTGTATAAGAGGAATCAGGTAACCATCAGGTGTATTGGCCGTATCCAGTTTAGTGACCGGACACGATACCGTGGGTGTCGATGGTTGGAAAATCCCTAATTCGACCATATGTTGAAATTCTGTGAAAGCAGAGTTGTGACGCACTGGATCTAGTCTGCGTGGTTTAGATACTGGCAAATGGCCGGTAGTGACAATGTGGTACACCACGGAATGTTTTACGGGCAGATTGTTGGCGTCGTTAATGAAGGAAAATTCTGCAAGTGCGTGCCATATCCATTATCGATAGTAAAATGGATCGGAGGTGTTGTGTTAACTTAATTGAGAGCTGTGTTTTTGGATCAATCAGTTTCTTGCGTTTTAACTCGATAAGGAGAGCAAATCTACTGAGAATGATTCAGTTCTGCTAGAATGAAAGCATGTGTGAATGTACGTTTGAGTCCAATATTTATCTGGAGCAATTTGCTATCGCAGGTATTTCCTGTTGTGCCATTGGCGGCCGATAAGACTAGACCTGAATTTTTAGATTTATAATTTATGAACTTGCAAAATGGTACAACGGAAAGATCCGCGCCGGTATATCAATTAGGAAAATTAGATTGTTTACGGCCCGTGTCTTGAATGAATAAGCGGCTTTGTACTATTTGTTTCTTATGGTCGTCCGCCACGACTTTAAGATTTACTTGTTTGGGGAGCTCGGATCAATTTGCATCGTTGAGCTGCCAGATCCAATTGCATGGTTCTGCGCATTTTCTACTTGCGGTGGTACCAGCATACGCCTTGTTTGTTACTTTGGTTTCTAGTATTTGACCGATTACTAGACGAAAATCCACGGCTCGAATGATATATCCTTCCAATAAGAACGCGTTTGTGGAAGGAAGTGATAATCTTTCCTGATGGTTGGTCTTGATTGGCGACCTACGGAGCTGACGTTTTGTACGGCTGATAGTGCCTCGTTCAGCTTATCTGCCGTTTCTTACTAATCATCGGCAGTACGGTTGTACTATGGTAGCCTGCGTATCCATAATGATTTGATCATTTTAGGATTAAATTGAGGCCCGGCTAGAGATCGAATTTGCCTCACTATATCAGACGGTCGTTTGTCACCTACGTCTGACCGTCTGAGTTACGTTCATTAAGAGCCGCCTTTAATGTCTCATATCTTTTAGTCTGAGGCGGGTCTGCTAACAAATCAAACACAATTTCACACTGATCCTGTCTCAAGGCCCAGATTATTTGGTCGTATTTAGCTTCATCCCTGGTCACCTTATGAATGACGAACTGGACTTCCGTTGTAGTGCGGAAGCTGCGATCTGTGCTGACGTGTCTTGATTTGATTTGTTCGTTTCGTCTTTCATTGTCGCGTCGTTATTTGGGTTTGTCTCATTATCAGACATTGTATCGGACACAATGGATTCTTATTTTTAAATTATAAATCTATTGTAAATTGTTTACGAATGAAGAAGAACCAAAATGTTTAAGAATTTAAGAATAGCCTCGAAAAGATCAGAAAATCGAAAATGCTCGAATATAGCAACCATATACTTACTGTGGTGGTCAGATTTAGAATAATGGTAGCAAAAAAAATAAGTTTTATAATAGAATAAATTTGTGTTCAATTTAAAAAGTTATTTTGTAATTATTGAAATTAATAAAATCTTTATTTCTGAAAACCATCGAAAATGTGGATTTATCCTCGTTTACTTTTTGATGGTGTCCTCGTATAGTGTATACTTTGTCCCTTGGTGATAATATCAACCAACCCTATATGTTGCTGCTTCCTTTGGCTGTACTTGATATTAACTTTGTAACTGTCTGGTAGTGGCACCTGTTAAATTACTTTGATTGAAATACAACGGTGAACGTGGTTGTTGCTGCCGTCACTGTTACTTTTGAATGTGAGTGGATTGTTTAAATCCCTATTTAAACATGCCTCGTTTGATGTGTAGCTTAACCTTTATATATTTTATACCTCTGCGGCTCCCATTGGCCTTTTATGGTTCGTTGTTGTGGAATCGAAACGGAAGAATTAGTTTTATTATTAACAAAAATGTTATTAGGTAAACTTTGTGTACCTTTACGTGCTTATTACCTGGTACGGTTTTTACCGATCGATTATCTTTTTTGTGTCTATGCACAATAAATTTATAACACATGGAAGAAGCATTCCTAACCAACTAACTAATTTGTGTTTAGCATCGATTTCAGTGCTATGACTAATACTTAGATCTGTAGGAATATTGATTGCATTTACTAACATTTAACTAGGAGTGATTTTTAGGATACAAAATTGCAAAGGTCATTCTGCAACAGATAATAGTCACTGGAAGTTGGGGTGGGGCGTAAATAGTATGAACAAATTGAATCCAGATGACTGCCTTGCGGTACTTCGCATGTCACTGTGAAAGGAGCAGATGTTGATGATCTGCGAAGAGCACCTAATACCTACGGTACTTTTGATAAGAGCCCACCCACAGTAGGCAATGAGGTGGGAAAGTAAGTGCTCTAAGTTTAAATGTAATGATGTTAAGGGACACTCTATCAAATACTTTATTGAAATTGATCACATGCAACGTCAATATCTTTTTCCGCTTCTATCATATTCAAAGTGCTTCTGCAATGAAAGCACAGCGAATCGTACATAATAATTTGAAACCGCTTAGGAATACAAGCCAGTTTCGTATTTGGCCATTTGATAAAAAGTTCGGCAGAAGCTGTGGATGAAGAAGATTCTTTTTAAAATGAGTGTTGTTAGAGTCACAACTGGTTGTAGCAGAAAAAAGCTCTTGTTGAAGAGAGATGTCATTTTAACGATCTGTTTAGATAGTCGGGGTATTCAGTAATATGCAGTTGATGCAGTTTGTTACTTGTGAAGTTTTTTTGAAAACATTCCGAAAATTTTATTCTCTATCAATACGAGTATATTGGTGCGGCATTCAACAAGCTGATTGTTGAACAGTAGGTTTGAAAATTAACGATTTCCTAATATCTGGAGAACTCTAAGATCATCAGTTTAACGAAATTTTCAGTTGAAGTAGGCCGTTATCAATAATTCTGGCCATTTCCAAAAAAAATGTTACTAGCGATCATACTTAAAATTAGGAATAGAAGGTTGTTGTTGAATGTTGAATATACAACACTTATCACTCTCCTAAACGTTAATAACTTCCATGACCATGGGTATACCGCATATTTTTTTATCATCCGCGATACACTCAACCATTCACTTTTCTTAAAAACAATTCTATAGTGACAAACTCTTGATTAATATTTATTTCGGTTTACTATGTGAACACCTCTCAAATTTAGTATCATGTCAAAATGAAATAAAATCAATTTGCTCAACCAAAATATAAATTTTAATTTTTTTTTTATTTTTATCAAAATATAAACCAAAATATCAATTGAGTCCCAAATTGATTTCAATTTAGTCCCAAATTTTATTCTTATTTTTTCGGCAAAAAATATTTTGTTTAGGCGAAATCTTCATAAAATTAGTTTTGGAGTTCGGATAAATGTCATTAAAATCTTCGCCCAATAACGGATGGCTGTTTAGTCTCTTTTCAATGATGGGAATAAATTATAATACGAATTTATAGTTAGGTTATTTAATACAATATTAGATGATTGAGGTACTTCGTTGTGGCATTCCAATGCATAAACAGATAGATGATCAGTCGGAATGGGCATTGAATTCGGAAGTGAAGTTATTGTAGACCGCATATAATTTTCCGGAAGTGAAGTTATTTTAGACTGCATATAATTTTCCGGAAGCACGTTTCTTTGTATCTTTATAAGGAACATAATAAATATCATAATGTTCATTCGGAAATAAATAAGTTGTTTCATTACAAATAAATAGAAATCAGCAAATCGATTTTTGGTGACGTTTGGCTAATTCTTTACTTATGACTAAAGTAGCCAATGTGTTGTGCCGAGCTTTGTCTAAATTTTTATATTTGTTATAATATTGTTTAATAATAGTGCCATTTGTACAATTTAAAATGTCCTCCAATTTAACAGTTGCGCTTGAAGTCTACGACTTAGTAACGGCCGCCTGAAAGCAGGTTTACTATTTAATCTATTTTAAATTTTTATTAAATAGAAAGTTACCGAATAACATACATTTTGTACATCTGCTTCAAAAGAAATAAGAATTGTCTTGTCGTACATACAGCCAGAACTATCTTGATGTAAATAGAGCCGGTATGTGAGAAATAAACTTAAAATAAGGAACATAGAAGCACTAAAAAATAATTTATTTTCATAGAATTTGTTTAACAAAACGCGATTTCGATTGACGATAAAACATGAATTAAAAGTTATACCCAGTTAAATAATTTTTTCTGAAATCGCTAAAAATCAAGTCAACACAAGTTTTTTTCTTTCAATTTCTCTATTTTCCAGCAATAATTAAAAAAAAATAAGGGAAATTAAATTAGAAAACATTCTACAAAAATAACAATGTGTATTAAATAAAGCTAATTCAATTCAATGACGTCATGATTATCCACATCTAAAACCAATGGTAAGAAAAAAAGACAACACGTCTCCGCTCACGAATTGAATAAAATAAATCAAAAAGAGCCAAACAGAAAATACTACATCAATATAATGAGCGTGAAGAAAACAAAAAAATCAAAACAATCTAGCATGCTTCGCAAATTCAAAATAACAACAGAACGATATTCAAATTCAAATTTGAATAGAAGCAATGAAAGAGATGATTATTCTATTGTTTATAAATTTATGAGTTTATGACGTACCATATATTACAAAAACAATAACATTTTAATGTTCAAAAATACCTTATTTTTGAAGACGATTTTTACTAAGAAACAAACATTTTCATGACTCGATTTTTCAATCAAATAAAATTACATGTTTAATATAAACGTCTTCGTATAAAAACAAAACAAAAGCTCATAATTCTAATAAACTAAAATTGGAAATGAAAATAATCATTTTCCCATAAAAAGTGCGTCTTTCGAAGCAAAATTTTTCGAGTTCGGGTAAATATAGGCAAAAATACTGGGAAATACTTTTAGTACAATAATTTTACCTAACTTCAACTCAAAATTTTGACAATCAAATTTTGGTTTGCTTGAAATATACATATGGTTTTATTTATACACAATAATATAATCTGTGGCAAATATTTAAAAGGTGATAACTCAAAAATTCGCATTATTCAGGAAAACGTTTTTAAAATTAAGAGTTACTCAAAATCGTATGAGATTTTAAAATACTGGTTTTGGTAAACACTTATTACGGTTGCTTGTAGTTGCCAAAATATTACAAAAAATTGATATGATAAGAAATCGAATACGGAGATTTCGAATTTGAAATAATACGTAAAAGGGTATAACTCGAGTTATCACCTTTTAAATATTTGCCACAGATATTTAAGACACGGTTCCTTGAAAACTACTTCACTTCTATGAAAACAATCAAATACAATTGTTTTCATACAAGTGAAGTAGTTTTCAAGGAACCGTGTCTTAAAAATATTGTATGAATATTGCAGCAACCAAAACATAACCTAGAATAGAAAAAAAAAACTTGTACAGAAATTAAGAATTTAAAATATTTTTGTGTTATACTTATCTACATCCTATAAGATTTTAGTCCATTGATTCGTTCCAAGTAATTCTACCCTGAAATATTTAAAGTTTATTATTTTAATTATTTATTTATATAATTTAATTGTAAAATTTCTTACCTGATCAGTTTGTTTTTGTTTAATGTTATGACAGCTGATCAACCGAACAAATGTTAATGGGCTAAAAAACCATACAAATGTTAAATCTAAATTTAGACCATATGCGAGAGTTCGTTTAATACTTTGTTTAATGTAGATTTTATTTATAGAATAATGTAGCAATCTACCTCGAATTTTACTCAATTTATTATTATGGTAAAAAATTATTGTTAAATGTCAAATTCCAATAAATAACTCTCTTTGATATCAACCATCAAGCTGTGTAGACGTCTTTTCTTTGGGTTAAATATCCGATTTAATTTATCAGCCAAAAGTCCGCCATATCGATAGAAAGGGGAGCCATTTCATACGGCAAAAACATTTACACAATATTCTCATATTATGACAAATATTATTGTGTATAAATAAAACCATATGTATATTTCATTAAAATTTTAATTTAATATAAACTTCATAATATAATAAAAAATTATAATTTAATAAATGAAGCTTGGTTTATCTTCGTCATATTATTTTAAATTTTATTATTTTTTTAAAGTATTGTTACGAACTGGGTTTCTGAGTTCGTCCGGATTTTGCAGTTAAAAACATTGTGTACTTTTATGTCACTTGACTTTATTTCACTTAACTTTTATACACTTATTCGCTTTTTTACTTTACATATTTAAATCTGTCCGCATGACACTGGTGGGGGGCTATGACAACAGATTTATTTCACTTGTTACACGATTTAAAGTAAACCAAAAATTGTTCTCTGTTTGCCATCGTTCATGTCTATATACTAGTTTAATACTGCTCCCGAAATTTCCTTTATTGTGTGTCATAGATCATCTTCATTCTTGTGTATTCTGTTTATGACCCATAATCATCTGGAAATATCGTTTATGGGCTGGGGTGCTATTCTTGAACCATTACGAAAACTTTCGTATTGCGAGTTAGTGTCAAAGTATTACGAAAACCCTAAAATCGTATTCTTGAAATCGGATTACGAAAATTTTCGCAACGGAACGTTACTAAAATTTTCGTAATGGTTTTTTCGTTTCCCATTGCATTTCGTAATGAAATCATTTGGATTTTTGTGTTAATTATATTGATAAGGATATTCATAAAACTCAATATTTTCTATTCTCAATATTTTATAAAAAAGTGAAAACAAAAGCGTACCTTTTTTTTTTCTTTGTTTCACGTGTTCTTAAAAATATGTATTATTTATTTCGAGATAACGATGTACATAATTATATGCATTCGGTTTTGTTTACTACCTATCTAGAACAAAAGGATATGTTCTTCTAAATTTTTGTATTTACATGTCGTATACCTAAATCTTGGGATATTATTTTTAATGCTTCGCCACTTTCTAATTTTAAACAATACGTGTAAGGGTATGAGATTTTTCATAATTGACAATTTGCTATAATGGACAAAAATGGAAAATGGGATTCAATACAACGAAAATATGTTATTTAAAGCTATATTGCCTATTTAACTTTTATATTTATTTGTTAAAATTGTAATGATTGTAAATTAATTAATGCAATGTGTAATTTAAAGTGTGATTTTTATCATTCATTAAATTCATTTGGAATAATTTTGTTTTATCATTTTAAATGCCCTGTCTTCAAACATTACGAAAATTTTCGTAATGTACAATATTTTCGTAATCGTAATGGTGAAATCATAAATTAGTATTCTTGAAACCATTACGAAAATTACGAAGAGAGGAATAAAAAACTAAGAAGATTTCGAAAGAGTAGATTAAAAATGTTAGTATACCTGAGAATATTAAGCGAAGTGGACGCTTTCTTTACTTAAAATTAGTAATTGTTGTGAATTTTTGTAAATAATGGCTTATTTATTTAATATTAAATTAAATATATTAAAAATGATTGTGTATGCTACTTTTTCTTTTAAAGGGAAAATTACTTCGGCCTAAAAAGACCAATGTATTGAAATCTTGTCAAAAATGGCCAAAAATTTGTTTGATCCAAAACCATTTTTCTCGACGTTTTGAAAGTCCTTCAGTCCGAAAAAGCAAAAAAAAATAATAATGTGTCTGTCCGTCTTTCTGGACGTCTAAAAATCGCTTATCCGATTTAGAATTTTTTTTTTTCACCAAGCTGTTTTTATAGTACGATGGTACATATGATTGTATGATGGTACGATTGCACCATGATATAATGTTATGTCGTGTATGATGGCATGATGGTTTGATGGTATGGTAGTACGATGATATGATCATATGCAATGCCAGTACATAAAAAGCCATGAAAAAAAAACTTGTAGTGGTGTTAAGGGAATAAAGATTTTTATTTTCCTATGGAACCTAAACAAAATCATATGAGATTTTATGTTGCCTTTATTTTCAATTTAAATGAAAATTTTTATTGATAAATAGAAATAATTTTAAATTAAATACAATCTGTTTCGCCGGCAAGTGACCCCTTGTGTGTTGGTGATACCTTTTCACATTTTTCATCATATCTCCCAAGTTATGGGCTCTATTTAAATTCTGTTTGCAGTTTTTGAAAGCTTATGAGTCACTTATTAGTGTGCACTAAGCCAGGTTTTTGTAAAGAATGTAACAAATTATGGGAAAATCACATTTTTTTACTTAAACGAGTTTTTTAATTAAAAAAAACCTCTACTTTAAAAAAAAATGAACTGTAAGTCGAAAAAATGTCCCATGACATGGTTATTTTATTTATAATTATTAATCTACAGCATAATATCTACAAACTCACAAAACATTGTTACTTCCTAACTCATAAAACATTCGAACAGCAATTTGTCGAAAAAATGGCGTTTGTAGCGGTTTAGGTATAGTGATGTTATCTAACCAAATCTTTTAAATGATCGAAAACTCAAATTGGTAAGTAATAATAAATAGTTGAGTTGTTCGCTAACCGATCGTGTGACACTATGTACTCTCAGTGTTCTGTGTTTTAACAATTTTAAGTTTGTGTGATAATTAAAAGGACAGTTTTTGTTAAGTAAACGCTTAATCATTACAATGAAATGACACATTTGCGTGATCTACCACCTTCTCATGTAGCCGATATGCATTTTGTAAACCTGTTCTGTAATGGAAATGCACGCGCTACTGTCGAAAAATACAGGCGTCGATATCCAGCAGGCCAGTACTTGGGTATAGGACGTTCATTGCAATACATCGACGTTTTTCCGAACAGGGATTATTCTAACAGCAATACGAGTCCAGCGTGAATATTAACGTACACGTTGGAACAGGATTAATTACGATTAATACGCGCTGACCCTACGACAAATATCAGTCGCCTGTCGATAAGATTAGGCATATCGAGGTCAAGAAGGCCTTAATCCTTATCACTTCCATCGTGCTCAACATCTAGGAGATGTGGACCATCGTGCCAGATCAGTTTTTTGTAACTGGATAATTTCACAGCAAAGAAGTGATGTAAATTTTATAAGGAGAATATTGTGGACAGATGAAGCTACTTTCACCAGGGCGGGTATAACAAATTATAGAAACCTCCATGTTTACGCCGTCGAAAACCCACACGTCGTAAAGGAGACAGTTTTCCAGAGCCAATTTTCTATAAATGTAAGGGCGGGAATGATCCACGATTAACTTATCGGACCTTACGTGCTACCAAACCGACTTGATCAACACGTATTATTAGAATTTTCAGGAATCACGTTGTCTTTGCCCATGGAAAAATTGCCATTGTTGAGGAAACGAATGCAGCTGCAATTAGATGGAGCTCCAGCACATTTGGCAAAGATAATACGTCATCATTTGAATAAAAATTATCCACGGTGGATCGATAGAGGAGATCCTATAGCCTGGCCGCCAAGGTCCTCTGATCTTACGCCCCTAGATTTTTATTTCTGACAGCAATAATTTTCGCTGCTGCAGCAGAAACAAGAGGCAAACCCTTAACAATTGCGTTGGACAACAACTAGTGTGATCAGGAGAGCCCTTGTTTGTTTACAAGACGGTGGAGAGCATTTCGAACATGTCATTTAACTAAAAATGTTTAATAATTTGTAATAAAAATTGTTTTTATTGATTATTAATAAAACAGTATTATTTTATTTTTTTGACTTTAATTTAAACATCTTTTTTGTTTAATTTCCCTACTTTCTCTAGGTGATTTTTGCGCGGTATTTTTAAGAGTTAGCTAGTAACAAAGTTTTGTCAATTTGTAGATATTATGCTGTAGATTCACAATAATAATTAAAATAATTAACTTAATGGGACATTTTCACGGTTTACAGTTCAGTTTTTTAAAAAGTAGAGGTAAAAAAAATGTTATTTTCTCGTAATTTTTTACATTCTTTAAAAAACCCTGGCTAAGTGCGCAAACTATCAAATAAAGTGACTCATAAATTTCATCTTTTCAAAAACCGCAAACAGAATTATAATCGAGCCCATAACTTGAAAATGAGACACCCACTTTAAAGGATTTTTTGCGATAATTTTACTTAAATATTCCGAATTTTCCGGCCGGTCACTTGACGACGAAACACATTGTATATCTTGCAGCTTGTACAGAATTTTAATTGAAATTAATAAAATTTTAATTAACAATTTTGCATTTTAGTAAATTGATTTTTAGGGAAATCGTTAGGCTTCGTGTTTTTTTTTAAATTTCTTTTCGTAGATTACTAGATTAGTTTTATTATAAATCATGGCTGTTTATGTAGTAGCATTGGTAAAGTAATAAAACTAATCCAGTAATCTACGAAATGAAATTTTTAAAAAAAGCACGGTGCCTGACGATGTTTGAGAATAAAAATCAATTTACTAAAACGCAAAATTGTGAATTAAAATTTTATTAATTTTAATTAAAATTGTGGACAAGCTGCAATTCGATATATTTAATTTAAAATTATTTATATTTATCAATAAATATGTTCATTTAAATTGAAAATAAAGACAACACAAAATAATTCCCATATGATTTTGTTTACGTTTCATAGGAAAATAATAGTTATTTGTGTATCAAGAGCGCAAACAACTTTGCGGACGTGTTTCACACTTTATTTTTCCTACAATCATTTTAAAAAATATAATAAAAAGATAATTTTGTAGTAAAATTTACTATACTGACAATACGATTTTATTTTAGGACCGACATTTTGTTCAATCGAGTAGTCAAAGATTTTTTTTATTTTTCATAAAGAAAAACAAAAATTTGGTTTGATGTTTTATACAAACATTAGTCTTTCTTAAAAATGTTCAAATTTAGCGTGCGGTTTCAAGTTTTGTCACACGTTTCTAAGAGAAACGTGTGACAAAGTAATTTGTTTATTAACTGTCAAAAAAACAGACACTTTGGGCTTTGAAAAAAGAGAAAAAAGCCTGCTTTTCACGGCGATTGTAGGAAAAAATCTTTATTCCCCTCTTTATATTGGAGATTTAACTTTTGTAGACTGATATCACGGCTATTTATGTAATGGCATTGTCCTATGATTCTATGGCGATATGATTTTAGATCGTATTGTCGTACGATACTATTATGGTATGATTGTATGACTTTACGTACCATTAGTATTAGCAGCCTGTGACAGTATATCAATTCAATTCCAATTACAACACGCGACATTTAAAAATACATCCCAAACTGACAATTAGTATTGTAGCTATTACCTTATTTTTAAGAAAATAATAAACATACCACAAGCAAATTGGTACCCTTTTTTTGTGGTAATAAAAATACTACTTTTTAAAAAACTGAACTGTAAACCGTGAAAATGTCCCATTAAGTTAATTATTTTAATTATTATTGTGAATCTACAGCATAATATCTACAAATTGACAAAACTTTGTTACTAGCTAACTCTTAAAAATACCGCGCAAAAATCACCTAGAGAAAGTAGGGAAATTAAACAAAAAAGATGTTTAAATTAAAGTCAAAAAAATAAAATAATACTGTTTTATTAATAATCAATAAAAACAATTTTTATTACAAATTATTAAACATTTTTAGTTAAATGACATGTTCGAAATGCTCTCCACCGTCTTGTAAACAAACAAGGGCTCTCCTGATCACACTAGTTGTTGTCCAACGCAATTGTTACGGGTTTGCCTCTTGTTTCTGCTGCAGCACCGAAAATTATTGCTGTCAGAAATAAAAATCTAGGGGCGTAAGATCAGAGGACCTTGGCGGCCAGGCTATAGGATCTCCTCTATCGATCCACCGTGGATAATTTTCATTCAAATGATCACGTATTATCTTTGCCAAATGTGCTGGAGCTCCATCTAATTGCAGCTGCATTCGTTTCCTCAACAATGGCAATTTTTCCATGGGCAAAGACAACGTGATTCCTGAAAATTCTAATAATACGTGTTGATCAAGTCTGTTTGGTAGCACGTAAGGTCCGATAAGTTAATCGTGGATCATTCCCGCCCTTACATTTATAGAAAATTGGCTCTGGAAAACTGTCTCCTTTACGACGTGTGGGTTTTCGACGGCGTAAACATGGAGGTTTCTATAATTTGTTATACCCGCCCTGGTGAAAGTAGCTTCATCTGTCCACAATATTCTCCTTATAAAATTTACATCACTTCTTTGCTGTGAAATTATCCAGTTACAAAAAACTGATCTGGCACGATGGTCCACATCTCCTAGATGTTGAGCACGATGGAAGTGATAAGGATTAAGGCCTTCTTGACCTCGATATGCCTAATCTTATCGACAGGCGACTGATATTTGTCGTAGGGTCAGCGCGTATTAATCGTAATTAATCCTGTTCCAACGTGTACGTTAATATTCACGCTGGACTCGTATTGTTGTTAGAATAATCCCTGTTCGGAAAAACGTCGATGTATTGCAATGAACGTCCTATACCCAAGTACTGGCCTGCTGGATATCGACGCCTGTATTTTTCGACAGTAGCGCGTGCATTTCCATTACAGAACAGGTTTACAAAATGCATATCGGCTACATGAGAAGGTCATTGCACGCAAATGTCTCATTGTAATGATTAAGCGTTTACTTAACACAAACTGTCCTTTTTATTATATCACACAAACTTAAAATTGTTAAAACACAGAACACTGAGAGTACATAGTGTCAAACGATCGGTTAGCGAACAACTCAACTATTTATTATTACTTACCAATTTGAGTTTTCGATCATTTAAAAGATTTGGTTAGGTAACATCACTATACCTAAACCGCTACAAACGCCATTTTTTCGACAAATTGCTGTTCGAATGTTTTATGAGTTAGGAAGTAACAATGTTTTGTGAGTTTGTAGATATTATGCTGTAGATTAATAATTATAAATAAAATAACCATGTCATGGGACATTTTTTCGACTTACAGTTCATTTTTTTTTAAAGTAGAGGTTTTTTTTAATTAAAAAACTCGTTTAAGTAAAAAAATGTGATTTTCCCATAATTTGTTACATTCTTTACAAAAACCTGGCTTACTGCACACTAATAAGTGACTCATAAGCTTTCAAAAACTGCAAACAGAATTTAAATAGAGCCCATAACTTGGGAGATATGATGAAAAATGTGAAAAGGTATCACCAACACACAAGGGGTCACTTGCCGGCGAAACAGATTGTATTTAATTTAAAATTATTTCTATTTATCAATAAAAATGTTCATTTAAATTGAAAATAAAGGCAACATAAAATCTCATATGATTTTGTTTAGGTTCCATAGGAAAATAAAAATCTTTATTCCCTTAACACCACTACAAGTTTTTTTTTCATGGCTTTTTATGTACTGGCATTGCATATGATCATATCATCGTACTACCATACCATCAAACCATCATGCCATCACAAACCCATTGCATATAAATGAGTAGATACATCGTTATCTCGAAATAAATAATACATATTTTTAAGAACACGTGAAACAACGAACAAAAAAGGTACGCTTTTGCTTTCACTTTTTTATAAAATATTGAGAATAGAAAATATTGAGTTTTATGAACATCCTTATCAATATAATTAACATAAAAACCAAATGATTTCATTACGAAATGCAATGGGAAACGAAAAAACCATTACGAAAATTTTAGTAACGTTCGTACGCGAAAATTTTCGTAATCCGATTTCAAGAATACGATTTTAGGGTTTTCGTAATACTTTGACACTAACTCGCAATACGAAAGTTTTCGTAATGGTTCAAGAATAGCACCCCTGGTCATAATCATCATCATTCATTATTGTCGGCGGGCCGTGTATATGTAATTGTGTTGTTCTTCATTTTATTCTTGAATCGTAAATCGTTCAATATTAGTCGGATTCGTTGAATTACTGTTTGTAAATACTAATATACTTCTCGTGTTAATCGAAACACACTTAAAATGGTCTAATCACCGGTAGCATATTAGATATTACATGAATTAATTAATATTCAACAAAAAATTAATAAAGTAAAAATTAGCGTACACAGAAATAGAGCTGTGTGAATATTGTGAAGAAGAAAAATTGTGAGAGAATTCATCTGTATTAGTACGATTCGCTAGTACTTAACGCACAGCACATTCTGTATATATATAGAATGTTAATTGTGGTATAATCAGTCCAGTCGCCGAGGCCTGATGAGAAGATTGATTTCGAGAGACAGTTCGAAACTGGATTGAATTCTCTTACAATCTTCGGAACATATTAAAATCATATTCTTCAATCACTAAACCACGCCTCTCATTGTATGCTACATCTCGCACGTTCTTATTTTTACCAGATCATTATGCATTTGTGCGTTGGTATATAAACATGTTTCGATGTCCACAATAAATAATTGTAATAAAAACATGGGCTACGACGAGCATCGAACCATCGGCCTTTATGTTTGTACTACGTGCCAACCGTCTGAGCTATCGCTGTTCCTACTACCCCTCCTTAATTCTATTTGTCCCGAACGACGTGTACTACTTTCATCATTGCTCGTTGACTCCGCTGAATCCTATACACGACGTCGTTTATCCGCTTTATAATTGTATATGGTCCCTCCCAATTTCTCTGTAGCTTTGAGGACTTTCCTATCTTTCTTTGTTGGTTGTAAAGCCATTATTATTATTATTATTATTATTGGAGGGCTGTGTGGGCGATCAGCCACCTCGCACTGCGACCTAAAAGGTCTATTGTGCTGGACCCTGCTTAATTATCCGTCCAGTCAATATTCAAGTACTTAATGAACTTGATAATACTGCCAGCCGGAACGTGATACATACTATCTGGGCTTATTGCTCTCCCTCCTAGATGTTTACTACAGCATGTAGTTCCGCTAGAAAGATGGTAGGCATGTCAGCCATTCATCCATTGGCATATGCTGTGCCAAATGGCGTTAGTTACCAGCGGTTGCCATGATGAGGCAGCACGTACACTTGCGAATTGTGAACAGGTTACCCTATCATGCATCTGCCTAATACATGGCCAGAACAGCTCACGTGATGCGCACCCTACTCGAAGGTTACGTAGCTGGTAGATTAATCTACTCAACTTTGGTCCCTCCTCCAATAGACGTCAAACCACCATTGTATCGTTGTAAAGCCATACTAAATCCCCTTCGTCATATCCGTTGTCGTTTCCTCTTAGATACCGACCGTACTGGGCCTTTGATCGGTCGCTGTTGAGTTTGATATTCCTTCGAACGTGCTCATGGATCTCAGCCATTCTGTTTCTGAGGTCGCTTACGTAGTTGTCGGCTCCTTTGGGAGTTAATTCTCGCACTACAGCCGTATTTTCTTTCCAAAGAGGATTGTTGATGGTGTAATTCCCGTGGTATCGTGTACTTCACTACGATGCCATCATACAGAGGGATATGCCCATCCCAGTTCTCCTGATTTGATCTTTTGCCAGGTGCTCTTCTAAGGTACGGTTGAGTCGCTCGACTATTCCATCGGATTGTGGATGTAGTGGTGTCGTCCTTATCGTTTTAATATCGAGCACTTTTCACATCTCCTGTAACACGTTTGAATCAAAATTACGACCTTGATCCGAATGAAGCTCCAACGGTACTCCATATCTGCTGATTCAGTTGTTTACGAATTCTCCGGCCACTGTTTTTGCTTCTTGGTTCGGTATTGGATAGGCTCCCGGCCATTTACTGAAGTAGTCGATACATACACAGATGTATCGATTCCCACCAGCTGTTCGCGGAAACGGTCCAGCGATATCCATAGTCACCTGTTCAAATAGAGCTCCTACGTTGTACTGCTGCATTCTGCCTCTGGTTCGCCTTGCTGGTCCTTTGCTAGCTGCGCAAGTGTTATACTTTTTGCACCAATCTTCAACATCAAAGGTTCCCTCACTTTGGCCAAAGTTTTATTAACGCCAAGATGCCCGCCGCTTGATCCTTTGTGGTATTCATTTAGTACTTCCGGAATTCTGCATTTTGGTAACACGGCCTGCATTTGGATAGTTTTTCCATCTACACTTTCCCAAGCTCGTTTTAGAACCCCATTCTCCATCTTCAATAAGTCCCACTGTACACAGTAGCTTTTCACTGTTCGAGAAGTCTCGGATATATCATGCCATGCAGGTTTCTCTCTGTCCTAATCCAAGCTTTTACTGGGCGAGCGTTGGATCCTTCGTTGTCCACCTTTCTGACATCTCCACGCCAATCCGGGGAAAGCTACTGATGCCTTCCTTTTCCTCAATTTTGCTGCATTTTCGACCTTACTTTAGTTTTGTTCTTGAAGCGTGCACACTTGTCCGAGCTCACTTTCACTCCCGCAGCCTTGATACATCGTAGCACATTTTTTGGGTGATACTAATAACAGGCTGGATTTTCGTGAGGACGACTCCGGACTTTAGATGTTTAGTTTGTTCCGTTATGTTTATTAGTCGGACAGAAATGCTTGCTCCGAGTGATGTTAGTGTGTTTCGATATCCGTGTTGTTGGCTCTAATATTCCCACTTTCAAGCTCCCAGCATCCCCATCCACGCATGCATAAGCTAAGGCTTCGCACATCGGTGCAATATCTAGAGGATCCCTTTGAATAACTCTGACTTCATTTCCTGCATCAGCAAGGGCCAGAGGGATTTCAATATTCTGCCATCATAGTAAGCATTCCTTTATGTCGAGCGATATTCCTTGTTGAGATGAGGAAAGGTATAATCGATGCAAGTAGATGAACATTCAGTGTGATGAAAAACTCGGAATATCAATATTAATGTCAACGCAAATTTTTTTTTTTTTTCAAATGTTTCAAATGACTTTATTCTTGAAACTTTCTACATAAGAAACTCATAAATCGTAATCAAATCTTAAGCTAAAATTATCACATATTTTAAGTCTTAACCAATGTTAATACTTATTGTTAGTGCTCACAATTTAAATAATTTAGATTATACTTATATGTATAACAAAAACATTTAATAAATTTACAGGTTCACAGGTTCATCAGTCCGAGTGGATCTGTTCTTTTCAGTCGCCTAAATCGCGGCTGTTTCAGTATTTCTCTCGAACTGAATTCTTTAATTGTTTCTTTAACGGTTTTAATCTTAAAGTCGTCATGTATATTACTATTTCGAATGTATCACGGAGAATTGGTAAATACTGCGAAGTAATTTTGCTTGGGTTTGTTGAAGGAGTTCTCCGTTTGAAGCGCTGGTGGATCCCCATAACTGAATACCATATGTCCATATGGGTTTGATTATCGCTTTATACAGTAAAACTTTATTGGCTAATGACAATTGCGATTTTCTTCCCATCAGGCAATACATTTTGGAAAATGTAATTTTTATTTTGTTGCGCTTTGTTTCATTATGATTTTTCCACGTTAACCTTCTATACAAGTGCAAACATAAGTATTTTATCTTCGTTTGTTGAGTAATATTTTTTATCGTTTGCCCACTACCGGTGTGCAGGTGTTTGTTCAGCGTGAATGTGACTTAAGTTGATTGGTTTTCGTTCACTTTTATTCGCCATGGCTTCAGCCAGTCCGCAATTTTGTTTAAATGATTCTGTAATTCCTTTGAGGCAAATTCGGGAAGAGTGTGTAACACCAGGATGGCCGTGTCATCGACAAATGTTCATATTATTACTTTGTTGGTTACAGGTAAATCAGCTGTGTACAACAAGTATAATATTGGTCCTAGAACGCTGCCTTGCGGAACAGCTGGCAAGTCCCTTATCATTTTTCCAGTAATGAGATCACGTCCTGGTGCCTTTTTCGGGCTTATGTAAGTTCTAATTGTATTCTTAACGTTCTTCCAGTTATACTTTATAGGTTTGTAGGATAAACCATCATCCATTTGCTCGGGTAGCACGAAATAATTATCTTCTTTCTTATAAGCAGCAAAAGAATTGGCTGTTTCTTCATCACTTCTCGCCCAGTTTCCAGTTGGTAGTCTAATCGGTGTATTCGAATTTGTTGGCCTGTTTAAATTTTTTGTTGCCGTCCACAAAGAATAATCTGTCCTCTCGATTGCTGAAAGATTACTTAAGTAGTTCTTTACGCGCTGGTTTTCTTCTTCCCTCAAAGCAAATCTTAGGGCCTTAAAAGCTCGATTTAATTTCCATTTCAATAACTGTGATTTTATTTGCTGCCATTGACGGCGAATTTTTCGCTTTTCCAACCACTTAACTCTCTATTCCTTTTAACATAACAACCAATCCTTTTTGGCTCTTTAGTTGATACGTGTAGTAATGTTTACCAACTTGGTCAAAATGTTTAATTTACGCTCTGTATGTATCAATATTGGGCGGTTGAATTTTTGTTTCTTTTATATCTCCTCTTTTGATCCCGGAAATATAAAATACACCTTCCGTATATTTGATTCTTCCCTCAAATAGATTAGTGGCGGCTTCTCTGTTTTTGGAGTTTTTTTTTTCGGGCGGCGGGTCGTCAACAACCAAGCAAAAATATCTATTACCATTCGTTAATTCAACTCTAGTTAGCTTAGTGAATTTATTCCCGCTTGCACTGGCCGCTGATCTAGGGCTTCTCCTTCGTTTTGATCGGACAGTAATATACCAGTTTATTCCCGTTTATACTAAACACTGGCCTATGTGTACATCACTGTTTATTTTATTGTCATCTGATGTCGATGCACTTTCATTGTTTTTTTTATCGTAAATATTTGGCGACGTTGCACTTTAAGTTTCACCAATCTTATTTAAATTAACAAGTTCACTTTGATTTTAATTACCTAATGGCAAGGTAATTTTTTGAGCATTTAAAATTGGTTGTCGCTTTGACTATCCAGCACTTTTGTATTTTAATTAATAATAATTAAGGTCGTGACTAATCATCGACAGTGAAAAGATTTTTAGTCATGCTACATTTCAAAAAAACTATTTATAAAACCTGCACGTTTTCCAAAATGTATAAATTTATAAAGCACGAATGTCACGTATTCGCTTCCTCATTTACATTTCAATAATTTAATTTTTTTTTTTCTGACCCACATATCGATAAAAATAGGCCACATTTCCCTCAATTTCCGTGTTCTTTAAATATTCGTTGAAATATCTGCATTATTACTGGTATATGCTAATATAGTATTTTTTATATCTACCTACATACACAAATAGCATGGACTATAGTCACCATCCCAATAATAATAAAATTTTGAATAATTTAATTTTAATTATAAATCCGAATATTAAAAAAAATATCAATGGTATCATATCTTTTCGGTCCATCCCAAAAATCTTTTAGTATTTCCACCCATCATGTTTTTTTTTTTAGTAACACCATTTATTTTTAATATATTTCCACTCAAAAGTTTGAACTCGGCTCTTGCTTAATATATTATAGTATACGGGAGATTCTATCTACATTTCCATTTTAAAACTAGCAAAAAATATTTTTTTACCAAAATCGAGCTTGGAATGGGGTGAATCACCACTGAGATCTCCTTTCAAAAAGACACACAACGAGGAATATATTAAAACAACAATAATAGAACATCAAAAATAAATTTCCCAAAGTTTTTTTTTTCAATTCTTCATTTAAATATTATTTTGTTTGGTTTTATTTTTATTTAACGAAAAACAATTTTTATTTTTTTTGCATATTTACGAAACGAAATATTCGAATCGAGATGAAAAAAGATGTTGAAACATACGTTGAAAGAAAATAGAAAATGATATGAATAGCTCGTAAGCAATGGAATAATTTCCAATCTTTTCCCAATGAATTTTGATTTGATTTTCGTTTACCTTGTTGTTGTTGAATTGTTGTTAAAGATTTGGAAAAAGATTTACATCTTCTTGTTCACACCATTCAGTCTTGATGGTTTTTACATAGAGATTCATTTGAAGGATTTTGAAAACATTTATAGATTTTTTTAATGTTCGGAATTAATCCTTATCTAGATGATATTAAATTGTAGTCGTGGCGGCGCACGTCCCGGATTCTAATTTAAATGAAGCTTAATATAGAGAATTACCACATAACCACCACTCACTTGTATGGCTGTGTGTTTTTTGGGTAAATTCTATGTTGAAAAAGGCTTTACAAATATTCTGCATACAAGAAAAGGCGATACAGTCAATAATGGGTGATGAATTGTTCATCGTATATTTTGTGATCCACGACGATGGAAAAATTGGAAGGAAGAATTTTGGAAACTATTAAACCTAATTAGGTTAGGTTAGGTTTGGCTGGCGATCCACTAGGACCGGGCATATACACAAAAATGGTCCGTAGCCATATCACAATAATTTTTTCCTCTAACTCATTGGAACCATTTTGAGCTGTTAACAAAGCGCTGGATACTCCTGACGTCCATCCTACAGAGGTCCGTCAGGTGTTTGAAGAGAGGTGCCCCTAGAAACTTTAGTCTGTTTCGTGCCAGACGAAGGCAGGTGCAAAGAAGATGAAGTACTGTCTCTTCCTCCTCTTCGTCATCGCAACTACGACAGTAGTCATGTGAGAAGAAACCAAGTCTACTCGCATGCCTCCCTATGAGACGGTGCCCCGTAATCACTCCAATAACCACATGATCTGACTTCGCTGAAGTGAGATTAGCTGTTTGGATCTCGCCAAGTCCAACTTTGGCCAGACCTGCCGAGTTATTACGCAAGAAGTGATACTTGACCATCTGTCATTCGTCAGCTTGCTAGCTTCTTCCTGAAGCAGCAGTTTGCATACCGCAAGAGGCATTTCAATATCCTTTCTGCTTTCTGAGAAGTGGTCTGTTGTACCACGTCGAGCCAGTTCATCGGCATTTATATTCCCTGTACTTATGAAATGTCCTGGCATCCATAAAATGTGGATGTTGAACTGATCTGCCATCTCGTTAAGAGATGAGAGACAGTTCTGGACTACTTTCGACTTGAGGAAGTGTGATTGAAGCGCGAGTATCACAAACTGATATTACATTATACCTCAACCAGACTACGACTTCCTTTATTGCAGTTAAATCAGCTTGAAAAATGCTACAATAGTCGGGGAGACGGAAGGAGAGATTTAACAGAAGTTCCTCGCAGAACACTCTAGCCCCGAATTTTCCGTCCCGTTTTGAACCATCAGTGAAGAAGTTTATAACTCCTGGTTCCAAAACTGCACCCATCATCCAGTGCTTCCTGGATGTGATCCTAATCCGGAACTTTGTGTCAAAAGGTAGTGACGGGACAGTATATTTTGTTGCACAAAATAGATGAGTGCCCTGTATTGTTCCAGGTCCACATTAAGATGGATTTCAGCCGTATGGCAGTATAAGCTGCCAACTGTTTCTCCAAGATATCTAGAGGAGTCAAAAATAGCAGAGTCTCTAGTGCCTGAGTGGATGGGCTCCTCAGTGCACCACTGATCCACAAAGAGATAGTTCTCTGAACTTTTGTCACCAGCTTTCGGTTGACAGTTTTGTCCAGAGCAGGCCAACAGACTATTACCACATACAAGAGTATGGGTCTGACTACTGCGGTATAAAGCCAATACACGATGCTGGGCTCTAGCTCCTATCCTTTCTTTACCCTTTCCAGAATATTGGGTTTCCAATATAATTTGCTATCCAGAACGAGACCCAGAATCTTCGCTTCAACTGTAAAAGTCAAGCTGAACCTATTTAAAGTGGGAGGATCGATATGAGGAAGTTTATATTTCCTAGAGAAGAGAACCAATTCGGTTTTGTGTGGGTTGACAGTCAACCCACAGCCATTAGCCCATAATGAAAGAGTGCCCAGGGCATTTTGCATAAGCTCACTAAAGGTGCCGGGATATTTACCACGGACACCAATAGCAACATCATCCGCATAGGCAACCACCTTGAAGCCAGCGTCCTCCAGTCTCAGCAACAGGTCATTTATGACCAAGTTCCAAAGTAAGGGGGACAGTACGCCACCCTGTGGTCTACCTCTGCTTGCAAATCTTCTGACGAAGGATTCCCAAAACTAGCATTTATGATCCTGCCTCTTAGCATTTGATCTATCCAGTCCTTGAGTGATTCATCCACTCCCAGATCTGAAAGTGTCCGAGTTGTAGCTCCTGGAAGCACATTGTTAAAGGCCCCCTCAATATCCAAGAAGGTTACCATTGCGTAGTCTCTATATTCGAAAGATTTTTCAATGAAATATACAAGAGAATGAAGAGCAGTCTCTACAGATCTCCCCTTGCAATAGGCATGTTCAGATTTAGACAGCTTTTCCGACACAATCGTGCCTCTAATATGAGCTTCTATTTGTCTTTTCAGTGTTTTAAAAAGGAAGGAAGACAAACTAATCGATCTAACGTCTTTGGGATTTCAGAGTGAGCGTTTTCCCGCCTTAGGTATTAAAAAAACCTTCACTTCTGTCCATTTACTAGGAATGTGATATAGTTCTAGGCTGCCTTTGAAAATTACCTCTAACCAGGAAATTGTTAGATCCGTAGTTTGTTGAATATCCGCAGGGGTAATACCATCGAATCCAGGCGACTCATATGGTTTAAAACTGTTCATCGCCCACAGGATCTTTTTTCTGCTAATAATTTGGAATATGAGGCTACTTGCCCTTTTACCTACTGATGTGCTAGGTATAGACAGCGATTCCGCACTATTAGTGGTCCATATCCCATCCGGCCGTTGAAGATAACTTGGGATGGAAGGACCAGTGTCTAATACTTTGCGTAGCCTAGACATCTCCGAAGACTCCTGAATTTTGCCAAAGGATAGCCTGCAAGAGCTGTTCTTGGCACTTCTCAATTGATATTTGTAAATTTAGAGGTCTTCATTATAGGAGTCCCACTCTACAGTAGATTTGGTTTTCCGTGCTGTTTTGAAGAATCTTTTGCATTTTCGACGTGTTTGTTGAATCTCCTTGGATCAACAGGGTGGCCGAGATTTACCCCGAGATCTGCTAAGGGGACTAGAGCCCAGTATTGCTTTATTAAAAGCGTTGGACAACTCGTCCACCAAGCCATCGAGCTCTTGCGCAGTTTTTGGGGGTTTTGGCACCGGAAGTGGTAGTGAATTACCTAGAATAGTTATAAAGGTATCCCAGTTGATTTTCCTACTGTTTCTGTAGATTGGACTTTTTGGGCAAGCCAAGTCTATTTCAAATTGAAGATAACAATGATCAGAAAAGGAGTGGTCCTCCGACACTCTCCAGTTTAATAGACTAATCGTCAAAAAGCTTGAGACAAGAGTAATATCCAATACCTCCTGTCTATTACTAGTTATAAAGGTCGGCTTATTGTCTATGTTACATATATGAAGATTAGTACTTCAAATGTAATCAAGGAATAACTCACCTCGTTCATTTGTGTCTGTACATGACTTCGAAGCCTCTGGCTTGTCAGCGTCCTTCTTGTACATCTTGAGTGTGACTGCACTGAAACCATAGATGATTAAACCGTTGGTTTTTTCGAGTGCAGTCAGTAACTCCCTGTTTAAGATGATAACAGCTGACATATATCCAGTCTTTGTCTCCTCGAGCTTAGCAACTTTCCAATTGTGCGTTGGCAAATCTTGGTTGCCAACCTGCAACAACCGGAGTATCACCTTCGGATTACTAGGCTCCGAAGGGATGTACACCCTAGCTCTTGGTCTGCGGGGGATCTCCTCCCTATCAATCACAGCAAGGCTGGCTCCGGGCCATACCTCGCCAAGTCCCCCCACTGCCTTCTTATAAAGCAGCAAGGACCTCTGATTTGCACAGGCAGTCAGTTACACCTGATTCCTGTGGCGGCCCGTATCCCGACAAGTCGGAGCAGATCCTAGATTTTCCGACAGGACTTTCAGGTAGGTGGTGGCTAAGGCCCCTTCCACTTTCCTCTAATTAGCGGGCATGATACTGCCATCCTCTTGTGATTTGTCAATAACTGCCACAACCAGCTGATCCTTGAGGACCTCGTTAAAAGGCCTCAAAGCGGTAGCCTGGAGTTTTGTTCGCTTTGCGATCTTAGGACTTTCCTCCTGAGATCTATTTCTTTTAAGCTGTGAGCCAGTCTTTAAGCTGTGGGCCTTCCGACTTTTATCGGTGACCTTTTTTTGCCAACGCTAGCGTGGCTTTGTCTTTATCCGTTATGTCTTCTGGCGAGATGTTACTGATCTTAACCAGGACCCTCCAGGCTTTCCTCCTAGTATTATAGGTTGGTTTTGAGGAACCAGCTTCATTCGTGCTTTGGTTTCGCTTTGTATTTGTATACTCCGATTTGGTGACCCGAGTCGAGGGACCAGCCTCGCTTGAGCTTATGTCTCGTCGATTGTTTGTAGACTTAGAGAGAGGCCTAAATATTTTAGAGAGCCGGACTCTATTTGTTGTTGTGTGTTTTTGTTTGGATCCATGATTGGTCCCACGAGTAGCGGAGAAAGACGCCCCCAGTCTGGTCGATTATTGGCACGATACGATTAACACCTTAACCCAGCCCAGCGATTTGTTTAATGTTGACTCCTTTAACACCGTGTTTTAGCCTAGAAGCCAAAGAATCAACAATCTAATTACCAGCGGTCACCACGTGGAGGTAACACGAGCACTTGTGGCAGTTGCAAGTTACGGAGCTGGCCGCAAGTGCCAACTTGAATCCCCCGAGCAACTTCACACCTGACCACCTAACCACAAAAACTTGATTTGAAACTATTCATTCCAGAATGAAAATACACTGTATTGTTGCTGCAAAACTCCCAAAGTTAACCATATTCAATACACTGCGATCACCAATACTAACAGCTACTACATCTAAAGCATCATTTATGCTAGCAATTAATATAAATGATTGGTTGGATAATAATTTAATGAAAATAATCGTTGATAAAACTAAATATATTGTTTTTGATCGAATGAATATAACCTTGCCAAAAGTTACCCTAAAATTCATGAACCAACGTATTATTCAAGCCCAAGATATTGAGCATTTAGGGCTAAAAATAGATTTTAAACTAAAATTCTATAATCAAATTAATGCGATCAAAAAAAGAATATTCCCAATGTTATTTGCTATTAAACGATCCAAGTCATTCTTATCTCAATCAACTGCCTGGAAATTGTATTCTTCATTTATTCTGCCTCATTTCTTAAATTTAAACCCATATTGGGGTTCTGCTTTGAATTCTTAAAAATATATTGTTGTATAATTATTATTTTTTAAGTAATTTTACAAAACTACCTAAAGTATCCTATATTTAGCCAAGTAAGCCCCCAATTGGTATTATTATCTCGATGGGTTTAATTTATTAAAATTAAATAAATAAATTAAATCCATCGAGTGAAAACTCTCAATGGGGCTTACTTGGATTGTCCCCTAAATACAGAATACTTTGGGTAGTTTTGTAAAACTTTACAATTAAATGGACAGTGTAAGTGGGTGGTTCATTTTCTTTCTCGCCGAAACAGCAAAAATATTAAAATTTCAGTAAAACAGCCAAAGTCATATTATTCGTTTAAAAGATTAACTGCAATAAACAGGCATTTGCTTGTAAGTTCAGCAGATCCAGTATCATTTGATGTACCCATGCCTTCCCAGGCAGATTATAGTACAAATCTTCTTTGTCTGATATTTTATTAATTTTTTCACCATTTTCACCTCAATCGGATTGGCTTATTTTTATGTTGATCACGTTTACGTATTTTGTCCCTGGAAGTATGTCAACATTTTTTGTATAACTTTTATGTGGGGCTTTGAAAGAAAATATGTTAGAGCTACATTCACATACACAGCACCCTATCGTGATAAATTTCATCTGGCCACCACCGGGAATCGAACCCTGAACCCGAAGTGGCAAAGCTAATCCCTACTCAATAACAAATTTGGGTTAGTAGGTCATTATCCAATTTGGGTTTGTCAGAACGTCATAAAACCCATGTTTTATACAATTAAATAAGTCAAAGAACTCATGCTATAATGGGGCATATTCTCTATTCGGTCGCAAATAAACTAATTGCTCTTTAAAATATAACTATTCGTTTGATTTTGACATGACTTTTTCAATTGAAAATGGTTATTTTCCATTTTTTATTTGTATTTTGTTTTATTGGATAGTCAAAACATTATAAGGAAATTACCACCGACTTTTTTAATTAATTAATACTAAAGATTAAAAGTGAGTCGCAAATCATTTAATTTATCGTATTATAGTTGCTGATTTGCGACCGGATCGAGGGTTTACCTTAATATGTTATTACTATTAAAACTTATTTGCATTAAGAGAATCGAAATTTTGACGATATCTATTACTGAATAGTCGAAAAAAAAATCAAATCATTTCTCATTCTCATTATGTCAACCGGAATTCAGAAGGGGAACTGCAGGCAAGGAAGCTTCCGAATTTAGGAATTAAACTACCCATAAGTACCGCTAGAACTGAATTTGTGTTAATTAGCCCCAATTTGGCAATAGTGCTAGTCCAGGAGTCGAACAATTTTGGTTTTGTCACTTTCTTGAAAATTGAAATGTCGATCGTTTCGGATGTCACTCATTTGTCAAATTTCTACCAACCACTAACTAAACTTATATTAAAAACTGCTTTCACATCCTATTTTTTCCGCCTACGTCACTTATGAATCTCCTCTCCTCTGTATTATATTTTTTCCTTGTGATTTGTATAAATAATGAGAGTAGTTGCCGCCCTACATTTTTATATAAAAAACAAAAACTACGAAATAAGAACAAAGCGGATTTGTTACAATATTTTTTTTTTACGGACTTACAATACGGTCGTCAATTATTTTGTGGCCAATTTTGTCATTTTGTAATAAGGCGTTGGATCGTTTCTTGGATACTCCAGGTCCTTTTCGTATTCTGTGTAATACGTGGAGTTTGTGCTGATATCAGTGTAATAAAAGGTTGTCGTCCAGCTGCGGTGAACTTGTTATTTTTTCCTCGTAATACTTCATTTTTATCTCGTGAAGCTTGTCACAATTGCTTTTGCGTCTTTTAGGGTAAGGAGAGGGTCTATCAGTCTCTATATTTAATGGGCCATCATCGTCGATCTCTATTAATTGAGATAGCCCGTTTGGGATTTGTGCACGAACAGGTTCAATTCGCTCACTAATCACACTGACGGATCTGGAGTGTGATGAAGTAATCGTTGGGCAAACTCATCCATCAGGTACAAAAAAAGAAATCGCGATGAGCTTCCTTCACTGCCCCCATATTTTAATATTTTATATGTCCTCCTTAGCGCTTGTCATTTTACTTCGATGTTTTTAGCTGTGGTGGCACTCTCCTAAAATGTATTTATTAAAATATTTAATTGGATTTGATTAAAAATTTTACTTACTAAAACTGATTCCTAAAAATACTTTTTTTAACAGTTTTATCATAATCTTCCTGCCTGTTTGCATAAATATGAATTAAAACCTTGGTTTCGGCGAATTTCCAATTTTGTTTTTGTCTTCTCTGCCATTTTTATTTATTTTATTTAATATATTTTTATTTTTAATTGTTCACTGCACTAAAGTTTTTACAGATTACATTTTGAGCGTTCCAATCGACCATAGCAAGGACAAAAACCTTTCTACTAGCGGTTTGCTAGTGGGTACTTGTGGTTGGTCGATTGGAAAGCAACTATTAATGGAACTAAATTTTTGGTGTTAATCAGGGAAACTTTCAAAATATAAGAATGGAAATTCTCATACCGTTAAAACCGAGTTGAGGCTAATTATTGCTGGTTGGAAAAAAATTATGCTAGCCAAGGAAAATCCAGAGGAAGCTCATTGCACAAGTAAAGAAAAGCGGTTTTTCACACAAAATAAACACGCAAATCAAAATTATTTTTTAAACTTATTTTTCCACTCAACTCCCAAATCAATCCCTAACTGAAACTCTTAACTCAATCTACAGGTCAGCCGCCCCCAAAATCAACTCAATACCTAATATACATGCGTAAATAATATTAACTCAACTAAAATCAGTTCAATTAAACCTCCCACTAAACAGTAAACTCGACCCCAAATTAAACCCTAAAACCGAACCACACATTCAAATCCAATTCAACTTCAACTCAAACCCTATTCAACCTTAACTCAACCACAATTCAATCTTCAACTCAACTCCAATTTAACCCTCAACTCAACCCAAACTCAACGTTCATCTTAAACCATAAATCAACACGGTTCGAAAACTGGTTGAGTAAACCCCCAAATAAATCCCCAACCCCATCCCATCGATCCACCCCAACTTAACACTCTACTCAACTACTTAACCCTCCTCATTCAATCCCCAAATAAAGCCGAAAACTCAACCCAAGCTAATTTCTAACTCATCCCGCAACACTCCCAAAATAAATCCGTAACTGGACTCTCAGTAAACCAGAACTCAATCCTAATTCAACACTCAACTCAATTACAAGCTCATATCTAAACTAACACGCTCTGAAAACCGCTTGTATCTGTGACGTCAACTCAACATCAACTTAACTCCAAACTCAACGCCCAACCAATTACCCAAATCAAAGCGGCTCGAAAAACCGTTGCACCATCATTCCATCATACCATTATTTGGTCAAATCTTCATTGCACTATACCATCATTTCAGTACACCATCTTTAAGAGTCATTCCGCTATACCATCATTTCATCATTCAATCATTCCATTATAACATCATGACACTATACCGCCGAACCATCGAACCAATTTACCTTTACACCATTACAACATTACACCATTACATCATTATACCATTATGTCATTACCCGATTAAACGATATCACCATTACCATTATATCATTACCATTATACCATTAATATTATATCATTATACCATTTCTATTGTATCATAATACAATTAAACCAATATACTTATACCATTATACCATTATTGTACCATTACCATAATACCATTACAATCTTGTGCCATTATACCATTATAATTATACCATTATACATCGGGTGTGGATTTTTTAAATATCGTTCATATATACAAAACACTCACTTTATATATATATATATATATATATATATATATATATATATATATATATATATATATATATATATATATATATATATATATATATTTCTCAACTGCTCACTAAACTTTAATCCAACCTAAACTTAACTCCAACTCAGCCTCAATTTAATGCACAATTGGAACCCAACTCAACATTCGACTTAACCGCAAATTCAACGCTCAACTCAATCTTCAGCCAGCATTTATAAAAAAACTGGCGGCCAACTGCTCATTTCTACTTCAACTCATCTAAAGCTGCACTTCAACTTAACCCCAAATTCAGTATTCAACACAATATTCAAACAAACATACATAAAAAATTGGTAAATATTTATAAAACCAGTTGATTTTGGGTCAATTAGTACGGCAGGTACCCCACCCTCTTGACGTACAGGTTTCAAAAGCTTATCAATTATCCGTCTTGACCATAAAAATAGACTGGCGAAAAAAATCTACCTAAATCGGACAAGCCGTTCTCGAGATATCATATGTATTTTCCAAAAGGTGACCGGAAAAAGTATCCTGGTAAATGACCATAACGGCATCTCAACCGTTTGCAAATTTCGAGTAATATTGAAAAACGCGATATTCATAACAAATTTCGAATATACTATATTCCTGAAAAACTTCGAATCCTAAAATAATTTTAAAAAATTAAGCAATCATTGACTCTCGAAGAACTTCGATACCAATGTTCTATTCGGCAATCTATATTAATCCAAAAACCTCAAAATCTCGAATTTCGAGAATCTCATCTCTGTATAAGATCATATAACTCAGGGCTATGCTCAATTCAACTCCAAGACAAGCTCGACCGATACCGAAAATATCTAATAATCTCAAAAAATTATAGAATCGCAAACAATTTCTATTACATAATACTCAACACCAAGCAAATATGAAATAAGCTTAAAACCTCGAAAATTCCTTAAAATATCGAAAATCTCTATATGCCACTAACATATCGCATCTACAGCACTTTACAAATTTAGAATAATATCGAGAAGCTTGAATAGGCTCGAAGAAATTCAAAAAGCTCGAATAATCTTGACAGTGCGTACATGATCCAATTCTGGTGAAAAAATGTACACCACGAAGTTAGCAAAATAGTAAAATTTTTTGTTAAAATTGGTTACCCTGGTGAACTTTTTATTCTAGTTGGAAATAATTCAACTCATACAGCTAACTTCGTGGTGTACATGTTTTCACCAGAAATGTATAGCATGTACGCAGCTTGAAACAACCTAAAATTCTCGAATAAAATAATTCAGAAACCTTAATGTTAAGCGATTGAAAAGAACGAAACGCATCTCTCCTAAAGCCAACTGAAAGTTGAGAATAATGAATAAAGCCTCCATTAATTCAAAAATCTCAGATTTCGCGAATTTCACCTAACTCCAAACAAACGCAAATAATATCGAATATCTTAAATATTTTCGCAAAATCTATAAAATCAAGACAAACCTCAAACACAAAACCCCGAAAAATCTCATAAAATATCGAAAATACCGATGTATTCGTAGCTGCAATTCTGCAATTTATCATTTGGCACAACTCAGCGTCAAAATTTGTACATTTCCAATTTACAAAATTAAACCTAATTTTAAAAATGTATATAATACGACTAAAACCTAAAATCGGAACGCCTGGTGTCCGATTTTGTAAGCAATATATGAGTTTCTGAAATTTTTTGAAAATGCGTCAAAACGCAATATAAGACATTTAGAGTTCTCGTAGCGCCTTCATAATCACGTTTGGTGAAATAGGGACTTGGTTAATTATGAATTCTCTGTCGCTTCTTTTATTGTATTTAAGAGAATACTCAGTTGAAATAATGGCTACGTCAACCAGGAAAATCGCCACATTTGGAGAAAATAAAATCCACACGCCGCACGTATGCTTTATAATTGGTATGGTGGAATCATTGGTGATGATTACTGACTGTTTTGTTCCCAATTAAGTGGGAATAATGTCGAAGAGCGCTGGTTTCAACAAGATGGCACAATATGATACACAGCGGGCGCCTCAATCCATTTATTAAACGAAACATTAGATCGTGTGATTTAATACTGCTTGTTTACGCCCATAAACCATAGAAGATGGACGAATTGGAAGCCATTATTCGCCGCATTATTGCCGATATAGGTCCCAGATATTCCAAAAAGTGGTCGAAAATTGGACTACCATAGATTGTGCTTTATTCGAGCCAGCTACGGCGTTCATGTACCGGAAATCATATTTAAACACCTAAGGCATAAAATTATCTTTCTGATAAAGCCAATACCCAAGATTTTTATGTGTTTTATTATACCATATATCTACAAAAATCTCTACATATTTAATATAGAATTATCTTATTTTCAAGAATTCTGTACAAGTGTATGGAGCGCGTATTGTAAAACTATCTTTATACCGATTAGCAGACTTTAGCAGACATTAGCAGAGATAAAAAAACTTAGGACTTACTTAGAACAACTTAAGACAACTTAGGATAAATTTCACATGTGTTGGGTTATTCGTGTGAAATGCGCATTCGAAATCAACGAATAGACATGATCGGTATAGCCCCTTCAGGATCTGAAAGTCTTTATTCATTTCTTAAGCTTTTATTGATCATAGGAGATAATCATTATAGTTGAACTCGATTCCTCGTTCGCGTGTACATTTAGCACATTTATACATTTAGTGAACTGTTTTTAAAAGTCGTTACAAAGTGTTCATGAATTCAATTACTGAAATTCATTTTGGTACAACTTTTCGTGGCATTTTTCGAAAAGCACCGGATTAAAAAAGGAAAAAAAAACATTTCCAATAGTTTTTGAACAAATTATGGATCGGGTACCGAACGCGGATGAGTATACGGTATGTCGTTTCTTTATTCACATTTCATAATGCTGGGGGGCTATTTGGGAATTCGTTTCGAGCGTGATCGAGCGTTTGATGTATAAGATTCGTATTTGATTTAAATAAGAAACGAATGAATCTGATTCAATTCAAATATGAATCTAATACATCGAAGACTAGATCACATTCGAATCGAATTCCCAAATAGCCTCCCTGGTTTATAATTTGTAGTCAGATTGAAACAATGTTGTGTAGAGGCTTCGAATGGATCTTGTGATTAAAGTGTCGTGAACGGGAGATCACATGTGTGATGAGTATTTTGGTTAAATATTATAAGGGTGGCCTAGCTGATTTTTATTTGACCCAATGGAGGATTGCCGCAATATCAATTGCTGCTGGTCGTGTCTAAAGCGGAATAATGTTGCTTATGTTGGTGTTTTTGTTAATTTGACCTTGCTTGCATAAAGTTTTGCTTAGTTTGATATGATGGGTGATTGTTTTGCGAAATGTCAATTGGTCTATAAACGAAGTTGGCCGCAATTTGTGATTTTTTCCGATGGTATTCTAGTACAAATGTTAGATAAATTCGATTAATATTGCACATTGCTGGCAAATAAGATTATTAAGTATCAAACACTGTTAATTAAATTGTAAGGCTGTTTTCGAAACGAATACTTATTTGTGGAACCTAATTTATTCAAATAAGTATCGAGGTGACTTATTTTCTATCCCTTTCTTACAAAAAAAAACCTAAATTGCTTGTCATTTTGCCTATGAAATTTTTCTAAGGTATCCTGATAACGAAAAATTTAAAATTTGCTTTTGACGAACATAAGTGAAGCTGACTTTAATTTGTTCGTTCATTCATTCATTCATTCATTCAGTAATTTTGTTTTGACGTATGAATCTATGGTAAAATTACAGAACGATTTTGTCGCCATCTACTATTGAAATTTTTTTAATTTTTTGACATTTGTGATATTGTTCGAGTTGTTTCCAAGTGTATGTATGATGGAAAACTTAATGATATTTTATTTTTGATTTTTCTGTTTGAAAATTTTTCATTTTTGTATCATGTTTTTTCTTTCACTCTTTGTTCTTTCAATCAAAAAGTTTAAGTTAAACTAACTCTTGTGAAAAAATTCAGAAGAAACAATTTGTCATTTTTGAGCAATATGATTAGTCGAAAAAAATGTTTGAATGAATGAATGAACGAACAAATTGAAGTATGAACTCGGCTTAAGAAATGAATTCTTTCAGATAATTAATTATTTAGAGGTAATCAGAATTCAATACTCTCATTGTTTTATCAAGCGTTAGTGTTATAAGCGTATTATGTTGCGAATAGCACTGTCCTTAACTCAAAAAAATGGAAAACAAATAAATTTTTGTTGTTGCTGTCAAAATAAGTAAGTGAAATCAATTCGAATGATTTTACTTACTTATTTAAGATGGCGCCGAATAAGTCAATAAGTATGAAATAAATATCGGTTTCGAAAACAGCCTAAGTACAATTTATTTATTTTGTTTATTTATAATTGAATTTTGTTGTGTATGTAGATGATTTAAAACAAACTAAACCATGAGGATTTCAAAGTTTAATACTTTTTAGTTTATTTTAAAGTAGTACCTAGTGATAACTAATAAATTTGATCTAGAGTTTCAGAATATCGGAGTAACCTAATGCAAATTTCCAGAAAATTTAAACACCCAGCGGACAGGTAGTTTAGAAATTGTGTTGTCTGGGTTTTTCTCATCTAAATTCACAGGAACTCCAGGTTGGACTTCGTACTTTAGAAACTAATTAGTGTCTTATCATTTTGATTTAGGGTACTTGTGGCGTTAATTGTAATTCTAATTTTATACGTTATTAACGGCAGTGGATACAAAAATAGTATCCTTCCTCCTACCATCCTCCACGGACGCAGTCGTGCACCCACCTGCTGATGAGAAATATGATTAATTAAAAAAAGCTTTGTTGGAACAGTTTGCCGTGTCGGATCAAAGAAAATTAAAACATTGTTGGAAGATGTGCAGTTAGGCGATAAAAAACCGTCCGGGCTCCTAAATGAAATGCGCACATTGGGAGCATCAAAAGTAGGGGACGAAATGTTGAAGCAAATCTGGATGCAACGTTTACCTAACCAAATTCGCATCATAATTTCAACCAGCGACGACGATATTCAAAAATTAGCAAAAATGGCCGACAAACTGATCGAATTGGGCGATTTTAATCAAGTCAACGCAGTATCCAATACTATTGAATCCAAATCCACATCAGCAATATCGTCACTAGAGACGAAAATAAACGAATTAGTGAAACGATTTGATAAATTACAACATGCTGACAATTATCAATCACGACAACGATCAAGATCACGGGGATCATCTTCTCATACTTCAAATAAGAAGCAAAACTTCGAACAGTGTTGGTGGCATTATAAGTTTGGTGAAAAAGCGCGGAAATGCAAACAGCCGTGTAATTTTGCCACAAAAAACTAAATATTCGGTCGAATGAGGAGAAAAATTCGATCGAACACAAAAATTCGGATGCCTGCGTTTATACATTTCGGATCTTAAATGCAAGCAAAAATTTTTAATTGATACCGGTGCGGACATCTCTGTTTTACCCCCGAATAGTGAAAATAATCGTAAAATATTAAATCGATCGAAACTTTTTGCAGCAAATGGGACACAAATTCATACATACGGCGAAAGGAGATTATCTTTAAATTTTGGACTTCGGCGAAATTTTATCTGGAACTTTATCGTGGCCGACGCAAAACAACCGATCATCGGGGCGGATTATAACAAACATTACGGATTGTTGATAGATATGAAACAAAATCGTTTGATAGACGGCGCAACCAGGTTGTCAACAAAAGGTACACCAACGACAGAATCAACGTTAGGGATTACAACCTTCGATGTCACAGATCCGAATGGGAATATAAGGACATCACAGTACAGCACGACCACATGGCTCCGTCAAAAATTAATATCACGCATCAAATAATTACAACCGGCCATCCAGTTTTTGTACGCCCTCATCGACTCGCACCAGACAAATACCAAGTGGCTCGCAACGAATTCGAAGACCTAGTACGGAGAGGGATCTGCCGACCGTCTAAAAGCAATTGGGCTTCCCCATTGCACATGGTAAAAAAAACAAAATGGAGAGTGGCGTCCATGTGGCGATTACCGCCGTTTGAATTCAATTACGGTACCGGATCGTTACCCTATACCATTTATACAAGATTTCGGAAACATTCTAAATGGTTGTAAAATATTTTCCACAATTGACCTTCAACGAGCATATCATCAAATCCCAGTAGAACCTGCGGATATACCAAAAACTGCGATAACAACACCGTTCGGTTTATTTGAATTTCTATATACACCGTTCGGACTCTGCAACGCCGCACAGACCCAGCAATGACTAATGCATGAGGTTTTAAAGGATTTACCGTTCGTGTTCCCGTATATCGATGACATAGCTGTCGCATCTGAAAACATAGAGGAACATTGCAAACACCTACGGGTTAAGCGTCAACGTTTCAAAATGTATATTTGGAAGAGACGAAGTTAAATTCCTCCGGCACTTAATCACAGCAAATGGTTTAAAACCCCTACCAGAAAAGATTGAAGCAATAAAAAGATTCGAAGAAATGCAGTAAAAAATCAATCAACGCTTCAAAAGTTAATTATTGGAAACAAAAAAAATGATCAAACACCAATTGAGTGGTCGGAAGAGGCAGTTACAGCTTTTCAACTATGTAAAAATGACCTAATTAATTCAACCTTTTTGGCGCACCCGGTAAGCAACGCGGACCTAATTTTATTTACGGATACGTCAAACCATGCCGTTGGCGCATGCTTAAACCAATCTGTAAACGGAAGTGAGCTCCAGCCTTTGGGTTTCTATTTAAAAAAATTATCAGAAATCAAATAAATGCGACACACCTACGATAGAGAGTTGACTGCCATTTATCAGGCTGTGAAATATTTCCGTCACATGTTGGAAGGAAGAAAATTTTGTATCTATACTGATCACAAACCGCTTAGATTCGCATTCCGACAAAAGAAAGAACCACTAACGCCGAGGCAAATTAGGCAACTCGACTACATCAGTCAATTTTCGACTGACATTCGGCATATTATCGGTTCGGATAACAATGTGGTTGATTTACTGTCAAGAATTAACGTGATAAATTTAACGGGCGAAGTCAATTTCGAGAAATTGGCAGCAGCGCAACACCATGATCCAGAATTAAAATCAATACTGGACGGGAATTCAAAGAAGATATCCTTGCAAATAGGCCGCTTCACCATGCCGGATACAAATATACAAATTTATTGTGATTCTTCACAAAATCGCATTCGCCCATTCGTCCCGATGGAATATCGCCAACAAATCATCAAACAATTACACGAATTAACCCACCCAGGGGTTCGTGGTACCCAAAAATTGATTTGTGATCGATTCGTTTGGCCGGCGATAAATAAGGATTGCCAGGTATATGTGAGGACATGAATCCGGTGTCAACTTTCGAAAACTACTCGCCACAACAAATCAGCGATATCGAACTACGTACAGCCAAATTCTAGATTCGAGCATATTAACATCGACATAATGGGGACCCATTCCACCTTCAGCTGGGAACAGGTATTGTTTGACCATCGTTGATCGATTCAGTTGATCGGCGCCTACCGCAATTCCTATGGAGGATATCACAGCCGAAACAGTTGCAAGATACCTTATCTCGGGCTGGATACAGTATTTTGGGGTTCCTATTAAGATTTCATCCGATTTGAGACGTCAATTTGAGTCACAAATATTCAGAGAAATTAATCAAACACTGGGCGTTAAATATTAGAAAACTACGCCATATCATCCTCAAGCGAACGGGATTGTCGAACGGTGGCACAGAACGTTAAAAACTTCAATCAAGTGTCATCAAAACAATGATTGGACCAATCTAATGCCACTGATTCTATTAGGATTACGAGTTGTGTACAAAGACGACATGAAAGCATCACCGGCAGAACTTGTTTTTGGCCAAACGCTTCGCATCCCTGGAGAATACTTTAACTCAACCAAGGACAAGCAAAGTGAATCTGAATTCGTAAAAACGTTTCGAAGACTTATTTTCACTATGCGACCTACGACAACCGCTCATCACGATAACACAAAAATTTTCATGTAAAAAAAATTAAAAAGTTGCACACACGTATTTGTGAGGAATGACAGCGTACGTCCACCATTACAATGCCCATATTCAGGACCATCTGAAAATAATCAAACGTTTTGACAAGTACTTTGTGATTAAAAATTGCAATTCAACACAAAAAATTTCGGTTGATCGTTTGAAAGCAGCATTTATTCCACATAACGCGGAAAAAACAACTACACCGATGACAGGAACAGTACCAGATACGTCAAAAACTCAACCAGGTACTACATCGTCGACCACTATACAATAAATGCATCAGCTCCAGTGAAAATTAAAAAGACGGGTAGGAAAGTTTACATACCCGCACGTTTCCACTAAGGGCGGAGTATTGTGGGGTTATCCTGCAAACCGAAGACGTCGATATATTCAACTTCAATTTGGTTCATCGGGAAATACTTTTTCAAAAGGTTTTTTTTTATCTTTGTTAATCAACTGTACAAAAAAAGAAAAAGTCAGTCTCGTGTATAAAGCAAAAAAGAATAAACGTATTTTAAAATAGAAAAAGCATTCCTTTATTCGTAAATAATAAATAACGACCCATAATATTCCCATATGAGTATTAAGGTGGTGAGAAATATTCAAGGGTTAATTGATAACTAATTAACATTGACTTTAGGATGCCAATGATTGAAAACAGTTTTTAGAAAAAAAATGTAGTAAAGTAATTTTTACAAAAAATTTAACTACTAACAATTGACCGTCAAGGTCTTTGTAACCGGGCCGATCTCAATCCTACACTAACAATCCTATACAATCCTTCCAAGTAAATGTAAAAAACGGTATACTGTGGGCTCGGCGTCAATCGGGAGATCTTGCTTAATGCTTGCTGTTAGTCCAAGAAACGAGAAAATTTGATGTGTTGTACAATTCGGAACGTATTTCAGAAACTTTACGTAATTACAGCATAAATTGCCAATTTTTTTTTTTCTTCTAATCCACTTAAAAAGTGTTTAGTCAAGTAAAAGACAGCACACCAGAGTCGCTACGATCCAACCTGTTATATTAGATTCCTTGTTACTCTCAAATATGTTGGCACTAAGAAACAATTATTAAAGCATCGTATAAGTCAGCACAAATTTGATAATAAATTACCATCACTCATACGATATTGGACATAGATTTGATTTTACCCAAGTAAAAATTTTAGTGTATGAAAAATTCTACAAGAATCATCTGTTTCGGGTAATAGCACATATAAGAAATTCTGGTTAACAAAAGAAGCGACTCTAAATTCCAAAATCTTCAAAATAGTAATAATATATCGGTTATATGTAGTTACCAGAAAGTTCCGAAGAGACAAACATTTCTGGAATGTTTTGACTGTTTTATCGCAAGTCCTCAAATATGTTGATTTTGTGGCACTTTGTGAAAAAACAGTTACAAATTCGATTTAAATGTTATCATTTTTAACGCGTGGGGCATCTCATATATTTGTCATTAAAAAATTGGCTTCGCAGAAACAATGAACCAAATCCATTTGTGCTACGTAAAGTAACTTTCAAATATTTCCCAATTATATTATCTTCAAATGACAAGAAACACGATAAATGAACCATCCACCTTATCAAGTGTGTGTATATAAAATATTCTCTCGAATGTATATACGTATGTATACACCTTGAAATGTGATATCATACAATGTATCATCTCATATGTCAGAATAAACGATAAAAGAAATGTATAATAATAGAACGGAAACTTCTTAAGTCCGCAATAATAATTCATAAGAAACAGACACTTGAAACTCATTTAAAAGTACAGACAAAATGAAAAAATAAAAAACAATTGGAAATAAGATAATTTATTTCCACTTTATCATTTTTGCCACCCAACACCTGCTCACCATTGGTATGATGCGACACCGTGCTCACGCCATTCATCTCTCTCACACAATCTCGATTATTATTGAAGTTATCTTGAAAATAAAACCGAAGAAATTTTTTTTTGCTCTCTTCTTGTTTTGGGTTAATAATGGTTTTACCATCACAACAACGGAGCAGAAACAGCAGCAACAATAAAGAACATAAATCTATATCACTTACAAGTGTATATATTTTCTAAAATCAAGCCATAAAATCATAATAATGCTAAGAAGTGGAAAACAAATAAGTAGAACATGAAGCAATGTGTGTGGTACGGTAATTTATGACAATGAACCAAATACCAATTTTGAAAAATATTTTATTTAAGAAAATGTATTACTCGAAATTTTCATGTATATGTGAATGTGGGTGAGTGAGATTTTTTTAGTGGAAGTTGTAAGGTACTGTCGTTTACATTCAACTCCTCGGGTACTTTCACACCCTACTTTTATTAACACAGTATAAGTAGCTATCTCTCACAGCAAAAAAATCAACCACTTTATTGAAGCATAATCGAATATTGATTGGTTATCTCGAAAAAAAAACTCTTTTAATTTAACATTCAAAACCAATTTTTATTTTTTAATACCAATAAAATTTTAATAAACTAATAAAGGTTTTGCTTTTTATTTTTGATATTTTATTGCAGATTTCCCAGCAAGCAAATCGATGCGAGGAACCAATAAAAAACATGAGATAAAAAAGCAACACAAATAAAACGTATACACCAAAACCGCAAACCATATCAACAACAAAAAATGAAAAGAAAAAAAATTTAACATTTTGATAAGGAAAGCACAAAAACCTATAAAAAGCACACACACATAAAATATAAACACATCCTTATTAACCGCACAAAACTTATATTCATCACAACTTCTGTTAGTAAACTGCTTCTACAACACTGCACTTTCTGTCCAACCGCACAAACAAAATTTACATAATTTATTTTATTTGTTTAGTCACACGAAAACTTAGTGATAAGACAAAAATGAAGGTCGACAAAGCGGTTTGTACAACCGACACACTCGATGACCTGAGCCGGGTGATAAAATTTGAAGCAATTTTTTCAACACTAGTCGAAAATAAAATTTTAGCTATAAAGCGAGAATGTGAACAACAGAAACAAAAGAGTAAGAAAAAATGTCTACTCATAAAAAAAAAATCCATCGACCGGGAACAAGAACAACCGCCGCCCGATCCACCAGATGAACTACAGCCAAAAAACACTGAACCAGCAACGTCATCGAGCCATTTTCGTAAAATATTATTTGGTAAAAAAATATTTGGTACAAAATCAAAATTTAAAGATCGTGGTGAAGGTCCCGCTACCGATCATTTAGATGGTGATCATAAAATCCATTCGCAAAACGTAGACGAATGTGAATTGAATGAATTAAATTTTTTTCATCATAAAAAAGTTCATCGTTCTTTAGGTGATATTGAAAAGGGCGCGCCCGACCTTATACACGACGATTTAGATGAAGATGACGATTGTGATGATGATGATGATGATGTAACAATTGGGCCAGACAATTCATCGATTCTACTATCGGACGATGCCACATTAAAATCAGAAGTTAAAATAGATATTGGCCATTTGGAAGATGGTGTCGCATTTCCTTTAGGCGATCACGACGACGTTAACAATGAAACCGATGACCGACCAAAATCATGCGGTGACCAATACGATAGAGACTCTTGTGGTCTGAATAAAAAATTACGTGTAACGTACAATGATCGAAAAAATTGTACAAAAACGAAATCGAATAGTAGCATAGGCGGTACAAGTAGTAGTAGAGAAACCTCAATTTATATTGAAAATGAGCGAGCGCGATTGCGACTCTTAGAAGCGAAATCAATAAGTGCACAGTGTAGTCCAATATTTCAGAGGCAAAAATTATCGGATTTGCCAAGGTCTCATGTCACGTCATTTGATGAAACGCGAATAAAGATGCCTCATCCCAATTACGATCAAATAATTTCGATACCAAGCACAACAATGGAAGACCATCACGTGCATCATTATCCGGCAAAATCAAAGACAAAAATTAAAATTAATAAACCACGTATCGAATATGACAGCATAATTAGTTACAATCAATTGACTGCTACTACAACCACTACATCGAATACATCGTCATCGCCTGGTTTTATATCAACATTTAATCAATTAACTTCGGCTTCATCATCGAATCAAATACCAATTATAACAACCATTAAATCATCAACGTCATCGTCAACAACCGGTTCAAATAATTCAATGAAATCACGGCGACTCAAGGATCGATCATTGCCACAAAATCAAATACGTGATCGTGAAATGGGCGCCATACATAAAACAAAAAAACAAGTGATTGAGGATGATAAACAAAGTGCTATTAATAAACCAAATAATAATAGTGATAGTAATAGTAAAATAAATAATAATAATTTAAATAATAATAGTAAGAATAATACTGATAATAATGTTAGTAACAAAAATAGTAATCGTAATAAAAAAAATGTTATTAAATCAAATCGTGATTACCAATATGATCATCGCAATTGTGACGATAGTGATGAAGAATTTCGGAAACATCGACGAAAATATCGTGAGTATGATGATGATGATTTCCTATATATAAATGTAAACAGATTCTTAGTTTCATGTGGGGGTGGGTGCTCATCCATTTCACAATTTTAATTTTTTTTATTTTTGCTCCCACACTGAGGAAATAAAATATCCGGTATACATATTTTTGACGTTGTTATTGTATATTGTCTGACACAATAGTTTTCCATTTATTGTATATATACTTGTACGTTGCGTCCTTTCTTTCCAAACGGAAATTTAATTTAATTAAAAGTATTGATAAACTGAAGGTTGTATACAAATGGTGTACTTGGTAGATTTCCTTCCAAGAAAACAAACAAAAAAAAAAAGATTTCTGCAATTTTGATTTTACTCAATTCGATTATGTTTTGGTCCAAAGAAATTAAAAACCAAACATCGGAAATAATTTTGTTTTACTTCTTGGTCTTGGTCGATTGGCCTTTGAAATTTTATGCTAATTAATTATTGGCATTTTGTATAAGGGCATTTACTTCGTTCTATATACGAGTACATACCATATTTACACATATACATTTATGACCCTAAATCTATATAAAAAATAAAATTTTTATCACACGGAAGTGTGATGAAGATATAACAGAAAGAAAAGTTTGAAAATCTTGTCTTGTCCGCAAATGGACCAAATATTAATCCTCTGTTGAAAGGTTAAATGCTTTTATCTTGTTAATTGTTATTTAGGTTTTATCGTTAATCTTGATCCATTTTTAAACAAAACGTGTTAACATTAATGCCGCAATCATATTTTTTTATATTCAAAGCAAATCTGCGTTTCCTGAGATTATTTTAGGTTAGAGGCGTTAGGGTATATAAATACATTATGTCTTTTGGACATCTATTTTGAATTCCCACAAGAGAATCTTTCAGATTTCTTACATTAAGAGCTGTGTCATTAAGGGTTTTCAATTTATTTTGATTGAAAAATCGTTGATTGTAGTTGGTCACCCCAACGATTTTTACCGAAGTGCTTGTTCTAATTATTTAATTAAAATTTTGGTTAATGGCGTGAATCGAACATGAGACTAAGAATAAATCTTAGTTAATGTGACATTGATTGATGATTTATTCACGAATTTCGTTATTTTATAAAGTGAAATATGATTTTTTTGGAGACCCGGTATAGTCGGCTTATCTATATGAGACCCTTTAGCAGACAAATCCCAATTTATTCGCCTGAATTTTGCATCATAAATCTGTCCTAAAAATCGACACCAAATTAGTGTAAAAGCAGAAACACTCAGATGTGTTCTATCGCTACAAAAGTGACATGGGGTCTAGGCTATAAAGCAATTTTCAGTTTTGTAAAAAATATGGGATTAGGGTATTTAGGACTGTAATGTTTGATACGATCTCACATAATGTATCGACTTTTATAAATAAACGATTTTCCCAATTTTCTAGAGAAAATCGTAGCAAGCTTGGAAAAATCCTATAGGATATATTGTATCAAACATGGTGTGTGAGATTGTATCAAACATGGTTATCATAAATACTCTAGCCTAGACCCTATGCCAATTCTGTATATATAGGCCACTTTGGTATCAGCTTTCCAGAATTTTCTCAAAATAATTGAAAATTCATTTATTCATAATATCACAGAATATATTGTATATAAACAGAACAATATCTTCTATTGCGCTTTAGTCCTAAGTTTGTGAACAAATATTTAGATTAAGATTTAGAAAAGATAGAAAAACAATTTTGTAAGGAAACAACGAAACAAAGCAAAAATACAAAAATGTTTGTACCCACCTCTTTGTTTTGATCAATAAAAATCAGTACAGTTTTAAAAGGAAAGGGAAATCTTACACTTTGTAATGTGTTTAAAAGAGATAGACGTTCATAAATAATGTTTGATTTTGGTCTAGTTAGCTTTGCGAAACTTTAAAATCAAATCAAAAAATAAACAAAGGCCCTCTTATTCTTTTAGATAACGGGATACCAAATCATATCAAATAAATAATAAAGACAAAAACAAAACTTGAATAAGGTTGTGTATGTGTTTATGTATCATTTCACTTTTATTTGTATAATTTTGTATCTCGTCATCAAAAACAATAAGTGGTCCTTTCCTTTGTTTTTTTTTTTTTTATTTGATTTTAAAGTTTCGCAAAGCTAACTAGACCAAAATCAAAAATTATTTATGAACGTCTATCTCTTTTAAATACATTACAAAGTGTAAGATTTCCCTTTCCTTTTAAAATTGTACTGATTTTTATTGATCAAAACAAAGAGGTGGGTACAAACATTTTTGTATTTTTGTTTTGTTTCGTTGTTTCCTTACAAAATTGTTTTTCTATCTTTTCTAAATCTTAATCTAAATATTTGTTCACAAACTTAGGACTAAAGCGCAATAGAAGATATTGTTCTGTTTATATATATTCTGTGATAATATTCGCTATATGTCATATGATACCGTATCAAACAAGGTTGTCCTAAATACCCTCATCCCTTATTTTTCTGTTTTTTTTTAGATAGGCCATTCTGGTGTCAGATTTCTAGGATTTTTTCAAAATAATCGGGCAAATTAATTTATTCATAATATTTTGTGTATATTGGGCGAGATCGTACCAAACATGGTTGTCCTAAACACCGTAATCCCTTCTTTTTTTCGAAAACTGAAATTTAGGCTATTTTGTGCCAATTTTGTGCCAATTTTTGATGCCAATTTTGTACAAAGGCCACTTTAGTGTCAGATTGTTGATGCAAAATTCATCACTCACTCTGTCTTGGCTAAAAAAAACGACGATGGTGTAATTTAGCAAAACCGGAAACTTTTTAACACAATTTTTGGTTTGGGCGGAATTTCAACATTTACCTTACTTGGTAAAGTGAGACAATTTGGACCCTGTCGAACGAGTTCATCTGCCTTTTCATTCCCTGCAACACTGAAGTGCCCTGCGACCCACGTTAAGTGGATGTTGAACTGATCTGCCATCTCGTAAAGAGAAGAGAGACATCTCTATGCTGATTCTCCGTTAAAAAGCGAATATCCCTTACAGATACTACATTGTACCTCAACTAATCGACGACCTCAATTATTGCAATTAATTCAGCCTGAAAAATGCTGCAAATGTCGGGGAAACGCAATGAGACAGAAAAGACCATAACCAACCCTACCATCCATTTTTGAATCATCCTTGAAGAAATTCAAAACTTCAGGGTTTAACATCTTTTCACTCAGCCAGTCCTCTCTGGAGGGAATATCAGTACGAAACCTTTACTTAAAAAGATGGTAATGGAATCGTGTAATTGGTGGTACCAGGGATATCTCTGTTACACAAAATAAATGAGAGTCATGTATTACTACAGGTCCTTACTACAGGTTACTACAGGTTACTGCAGGATTTGAGCTCTATGGCTGTGCTCGTGGCCATTTGAGTGCCCAGAATATCTAGGGGTATGAAATGAAAAAGAGCCTCCAATGCCTGAGTGGGTGTAATCCTGAGAGCACCGCTAATACACAAGGTGGAAGTTCTCTGAATTTTTATCAGCAACTTTTGGTTAGCCATACTATTTAAGGCTGGCCACCAAGCAACAATGTCATTTAAAAGTATGGGCCTTATCGCTGAAATATAGAGAGAGTATAGTATAGAGTATAGAGGATCAATCTGAGGAAGTTTGTATTTCCTAGAGAAGAGGACCACCTCAGTTTTACGTGGATTGACATTAAGTCCACAACTGTTGGTCAATTGGAAAGAAGACCAAGTGCGCTTTGCATGCGCTCCCTTAAGGTACAAGAATACTTATCACAGACATCAATAGCAACGTTCAATGTTGCTAAAGGTACCTTCTAAATCCAGAAAGGTTACCAAGGAGTATTCCTTAAATTCTAAGGATTTCTCAATAGGACAAATCAGGTAGTGTAGAGCGGTTTTTACCCATCTTCCTTTACAGTACGCATGTTGAGATTTCGACCACATAGGCGGCTCAATAGAGCCTCTAATGTGAGCTTGTATTTGTCTTTCTAGTATTTTTAATAGAAAAGAGCATAAGCTTATAGGCCTAAGGTCTTTGGGATGGCAATGAGAGTCTTTTCCCGACATATGTATAAATATTACGTTTATCTCACTCAATTCCCTAGGTATGTGGCAAAGTTCCAGGCTGCCTCGGAAGATAACTTCTAGCCAGGGTAGAGCCAAGTCAATGGCTTGCTGAACATCCGCAGGAATAATGCCATCAGGTCCAGCTGACTTACATGGCTTAAAGCTGTTAATTGCCCACACCAACTTTCTCCGGCGTATTATTCGACTTGCAACACCTGAACCCATAAAAGCATTCGACATTATAGGCACCAGTTCGGAGCACTCCGAAAAGTGGGTTATTAGTAGTAACTCTCGGAAAGTGGGTTATTAGTAGTAACTCCAAAGATTCAGCACTAGTTGTAGGCCAAGAACCATCCGGCTCCTGTATAGAAGGTATCCCAGTCGGGTTTCCTCCTGTTTCTAAACATAGCCCTATTTGTGGGTTCTGTAACCAGTTCATACTGAAGATAGTAGTGATCAGAAAAGGAATAGTCATCAGACACTTTCCAATTCACCAAACTATCCTTAATAAAATCTGAGACAAGCGTGATATCTAGCACCTATTGTCGATTTCTAGTTATAAAAGTGAGCTTACACCCAACATTACATATTTGAAGGTTAGTACTAAAAATAAAATCAAAGAGTAGCTCATCTTTCTCGTTTGTAGCCGTACTTCCCCATATTGTGTGGTATGAGTTCACATTAAATCCCTCTTTCAATTGTTGTGGGGTTAGCAAGGCTGGATGGAAATGGCCATGATGAGAGCTGAGGATGACGTCGATAATGATTCTCTGCTTCTCTGCTATTCGCCTCATCACCAACATTATTTGAATCGTGAAGGTTGTGATGTCAATTTTTTTGCCTAGATACGCGAACTGTTTGGCAATAGCACGAAAATTCTTATCGGTTAATTCTTTCTCATGTTTAAATATGTTTGTGGTTGCATCAATGATCGATGTTTGGTTCTTGATGAGTTCTAATAAATATTTTTCGTTGGTTTCTGCTTTTTCAAGCTAGCAGTTCTATGTGGGAGGCATCTCTTTGATTCATGATGCCAAAAGCGTCACCAAGTATGTATCCAATTGTATTCCCAATGTCGCGCTTTTTAAGTGCGTGTTCTTTGTTAGTTGAGATAAGAAGATTATTTAGTGAGGTAATCACTTGCACTTGTTCATTCAGTTGTTGTACTATTACATCACACATTTTCAACCGGTTATCTGATTGCCATCCCTTTTGACAGCCCTCATCCAAATATTTGACATAGTGTTCTAACGATATGATATCTTCCCAATATCCGGTTAAATTATATTATTTCCACTGTAACGCCATTAAGTTTACAGTTTAGGAGTTGTGAAAATAAATTCCTGCATTAGATGGCAATGGCTCTATTGTGGTTGACGATGTGACAGGAGCAAAAAGCACTTGCACCATTGCGAGTATCAATAATATCAGATGTAAAGTTGTTTCTTTCTTGAATACTGTTTTGATGTGGTGTACTCTTTGTTTTTTGACTTCTCGATGAGGTTGAACAAATAACGGAGTTGTTGGTTGTGGTTGTTGGTTGACTGATGCTTGTGTCTTTGTGAGGACAATCTCGTTTTCAGATTCTAAGGGTAGTGGTGATAATTTGTGAATTGGCCTTTTTACGAGGACCCCTTCCGGGCCTCGAAGTGAAACTACTCTAATTTTTTAGTCTATGCCTGGATGTACTTCCACCACTCGCCCAGTCAGCCATTTTAATGGGGGAACATTGTCATCCTTGAGGAGCACTAGATCACCTACTTTCAAGTTTCGTTGTTCAGATGACTATTTTCTTCTATGTTGAAGTTAATTTAAGTATTCGGAGTGCCATCTTGTCCAGAAATCTTGTTTTATATTCTCTACCAGTCTCCATCGTGATATGCCGTAAATGGTTGGTTCTGCTATAACATGCTCGTAATGGTGCACCGATGTGATATCTGTAGGATCTGATGTCATTGGTGCCAGAGGTCTTGAGTTTAAGCAAGCTTCTACTTGTGAGGTGACCGCGTTGAAAGTTCTTCGAAAGTCAAGGTTGCTACTCCAATAACCTTTACTAAATGTTTTTTTACTGCCTTTACTGCCGCTTCCCAAAGTCCTCCAAAATGGGATGAGGCTGGAGGTATGCTCATCTATCTATGTTTGCCAATAGTTGGGAAATTTCTTTAGAGGATTTACGAAGTAGTGCAGCTAATTCTCGATCAAGTTGGTTTTTTGCGCCAGCTTGGCGATTAGATGGTCTTTTCGGATAATAACTGGATGTTTCGATTCGTAGGTCCATGTTGTTGTATTTTGAATTGGACCACCGACTCGTAAAACATGAGATAAAGATTTAATCTTACTTGTGTTTGCTATTCTTTTCTGATTTAGAAGATCTCGTCGTGGCTGGTTACAATCTTTCGGCATTTATTGATAAATCTCGCCACATACACCATAACCCTTCTTATGGTATTAAAATTTGAGTACTTCAAAAGTAATTGATCAAAAAGGTCGTGTGTTATTACTGTCATGGCTCCCAATATGGGTTGTTTTAATTCCAATTGATCTGGTGTGTCTTCCACTACTATTGGCTGGATTGCTTTTTCAAAGATTCTTTGAGGGTCGTTCCACCATAAATTGTGATTTATTAATTGATTTGCTGCGATACCCCTGGATGCACAATCTGCAGGGTTTTCGGATAATTTGACGTAAAACCAGTGAGACGGAGTAGTTATCTGCTGGATACCCGAGATTCGATTTGCTACAAATGTTTTAAATTTATGGCGCTTGTTTTTCACCCATCCTAGCACAATCATTGAATCCGTCCAACAATATTTCGGTATTTCATCAAATTTCAAATCTTGCTGCACCTTGTTCATTATGTTCGCAAGTAAGCTTGCTCCGCATAACTCTAGCTTTGGCAATGTTAACTTGGTTGATATTGGAGCTACTCGTGTTTTTGCTGTTAACAATGTTGCCTTGTTTGAAGTTCTGTTGTAGAAGTATATCACTGGTGCGTAAGCTACTTCGGAAGCATCACAGAATCCATGTAATTCTCCTGGGAGAGTTGAGTTGAAATGGATCCACCTTAGATTCTTTATCTCCTCTAGTTTTGGAAGGGATATATAATACTGTTGACATTTATTTTCTATATCTTCTGGCAGGTTTTGATCCCTGCTTACACCGGAGATCCAAAGTGCTTGCATTAAGATTTTGGCTTGTATCAGGGTTGGAGATGGCCACCCTAACGGATCAAATAATTTGGATGACTCAGACAGCATTTTTCGTTTGGTCATTTTCCCAATTTTGTTGTTGAGGTTCACCTTAAACTCAAATGTATCAGTGCCTGGATTCCAAATCAATCCTAATGTCTTGAATGCTTCATCGTCAAATGTAATGGGTTCGAATGCTCTCGAGTCTGGATCGACACCTTCTATGAGTTGAGGATGATTAGAATTCCATTGCCCCCTGCGCATCCTCCAGGTTGTTACTTTCAGATAATAAGTCATCTACGTAAAAATCGCTCATAATTATTTTTGCTGCACTTGGGAAGTTTTTCTCCTCATCGGCCGCCAGCTGTTGCAGTGTTTTGATGGCCAGATATGGGGCAGATGCCATCCCAAACGTTACTGTTGTTAGCTGATATGAATTTATCGTTTGGTCGGGGGATGTTCTCCATAATATTTTTTGGTACTGTTGATCATCGGGATGTACTTTTATTTGTCGGTACATTTGTTCTATGTCCGCTGTATATGCAGATCTTGTATTTTCTCCATCGTAGTAGAATTGACATCAGATCCTCTTGTAATTTGGGGCCCACGAGTTGTATTTCATTCAAGCAGATATTGTTGCTCGTTTTTGCCGATGTGTCGAATACTACTCTAAGTTTGGTTGTAGTACTAGTAGTTTTGATCACTGCATGGATAGTAATTGGCACCCAATAAGATGTCGATTTTGTTCGGTTGATTATAGTTCAGATCGGCCCATATTAGGTTATTTAAATGATTCCACTTTCTACTGTCGAAATGTTGTTCAGGCAGGGACCGTGTTATTTTCGGCAATATCAATGCTTCCATTTTCATGGAGAAACTTGACGAAAATCGGGCTGCTACGCGAAAGCTAACTATTTTTGTGGCGGTTGTAATTTCGCTCTCGTTTATGCCACCAATCTCTACGTGAGTTTTCTTGGTAGGTTCCTTTATTTGCTTGGATGCCTCCTCGGTGATAAATGAAATTTGTGACCCGGGATCTATTAGCATTCGTAGCAGCTTTGATTGTTGTCAGCCAGCCTGCACTTGGATCATTGCCGTGGCTACCAATGTACCAGTTGGTTGCTCATATTTGTTCACTAGATGATTTGTTATTGTATAATTTTCGTTCGCCTCATTTTTTGGGGTGTCTTCCAAGTACCGTGGTTTTTAATTGGTGCATCTTGATAGTGTCACTTATATCGTCGTTGTCGTGAATGATTCTTCTAAATAAATCATGGAAGAATACCCATTGCAGGGAATCACCAAGGAAGTGTGGAATTTCAATACGTCTTAGTTTGATCTCGTGTTTTTCTGGACCCCTTGGTTTTGGTTTATTCAGCAACCCGGTGATTCTGGATCTCAGCGTCTCAAGTTGTTGACTAAAATGGCATAGTAGTCTTCTTTGAAGTAGGGCATAGTAGCTTCTTCTTCAGGCGTGGCATCTACTAATAGTTCTTCATGCACCTGCTAAATTTGTGTCATCCTCCCATCGAGTTGGTGCAGCTTGTGTTGCAGTTGATCGTGGCTGCTTTCAGCTGCTGAAAGATGTTCCGCCTCGTCCATTATTCTATAACACAAACGAGTTTTCACGTCTTGTGCTTTATATTTTCGTTGTTGTAAAGCCGAATTCCATACAACGTTGTTGTTTAATGCAGTTTCGCTCGTATTGCTTGCCTTCTGAGTATTGGTAATAGGCATAGCAGAAGGAGTTATTGTGTCTTCTAGAGTCAGCGACACCCCTGAAGATCCGGGCATGTTGGTTGTTGGCTTAATCGATAGATATTCATCGCTTCGTACTTGTACTTTTAATGTTTTTAATTTAGCTTCTTACCCAGCTCGATAGTTAGCGTAAAATTTATTAACGGTATCTCGTTCGTTTCAATAGGAATGAGCTGGATTCTGATCAAAGAGTTCGTCTTTCATCTGTCTAGATTTGATAAGGCATTTCAGAGTAGACGAAGCTAGTTATTTAGAAGCCTATCAACGGTTAGTGAAAAGGTACAACAAGAAAAAACCAATTGTCGAGTCATATATTAAATCTTTACCAAAACTACACAAGGGTACCGCTTTTAATATAACACAGATACACGACCATTTAGATGAAGTAGTTCGAGGACCCAAAGCTTTGGGGCAGGATGCAGAATCTCGAGATCCAAGGCTAATTTTAATCGTACTGGAGAACTTGGATGAAGAAACCAGACGAGTTTGGAAGTACGAAACAGCAGAGATCGATTTTCCGATCCTTTAAGATCTCCTAGACTTTTTGGCGAAAAGAATGAGTGCCTCGACTGATCATACTTCGTGCAGTAGCAAACCACCAACTAATGACAAAAAGGTGTACTCTAAATCTCAGTCTTCCGTTAAATTGTTTCACACATCAATCGCGCCCTCTTGTCCACTTTGTGCAGGGGAAACCCACCGGCTTTTTGAATGTGCCAAATTCATTGGATTAACAATCGCAATCATTTGTTAAGCTGATTCCCGTACGGTGTTCCAATGTAGAAGTAAACGAAGATGTCATAATTATAACAAAAAACACAATACGTTGGTTCATTTAAATTCTCCACCAATCGCCAATGATTTACCTGGACCTAGTTCGAAGTCAACAGCCGTTAACGCGCATATCTCATGTTTTAGTGAAATTAGTGGTGAACTTGCATTGTCTACACGTGACGAGGGTCAAAACGCAATATTACCGACCGTGATGCTGCAAATTCAAAATGGGTTTAACACCTGGCAGGAGATACGTGGATTACTCGACTCCGCATCTACTCAATCGTTTATTACAGAGTCGTTTGTCAACCGATTACACCTAACTAGATCAAATGGACGAGTTTTAATAGAGACAATAAACAAATCAAGAGCTGGTCATTCGCGGGGAATTACCAACATCAAATTGCGATCGCGAATAGACAAAAGCTACGTAACAGACGTGGCTGCCTTGATTGTACCAAACATCACCTCTAATCTACCATTGAAAGTTTTGGAAATGGCACGTCCACCCGCTGAAGCATTACCGCTAGCCGATCCTACCTTCAACCAACCTGGATCCATAGATATACTGTTGGGCTGCGATCTGTTTCTCAACACAATAACAGAAGTAAAATTAACTTGCGAGGGAACCAATATGGTGGCATTAAATACTAAGTTTGGCTGGATTATAGGAGGCTTGAGCAATCTAACCCAAATTGACGAGTCAACAACACAGGTTTGTTTTACAACAGAGAAAGAAGTCAACATCGACCGAATTCTAAGAAGATTTTGGGAGATTGAGGAAGTCGACTGTCCACCAATGTATACTACCGAGTAGAAAAATTGTATTACCACCTACCATAATACAACCACTAGAAATGACCAACGAAGACTAGTAGTTTCATTATTGTTTAAACGCAATGCACCGCAGTTAGGAGATTCAATAAACCAAGCTTCACGAATATTGTTTGCATTAGAGAAGAAGTTATCAACTGGGAATTGGGTCATATGGAACTCATTCGCAAAAATGAAATCACCAAACAAAGTGGAAAGCCATACCTGCCACAAGTTGCGTGTGGTGTTTGATGGTTCGGTATTGGAAACTCTTTAAACGACGAACTCATGATAGGCCCTACCGTACAGCAGAACCTCGCAGAAATACTCCTAAGGTACAGGAAATACAAGTATGTCTTCTCAACCGATATCGAGAAGACCATTATCGCTTACTTACCGTGACTTATGGTACTTCGTCGGCTCCGTTTCTGGCCACATACAGTCTTCAATACATATAGCTGAACAAATCATGGAGATTTATCCTACAGCAGCAAAGGTTATCAAGAACGATTTTTACGTGGATGACTTGATGTCGGGGGCCAATACACTAGATGAAGCACTAAATTTGCAACGGTGCAACCGTTTGGTTTATGGTTGCGAAAATGGTCTGCTAACCATATGCTGATTTATTAAAACACTTACCGGAGAAAGATTTAGAAATATCTTGCAAAGAATTTCATGATGGTCTCAAAACAATCTCTACTTTGGGCATCTATTACCAACCAAAGCAAGATATTTTCAAATTCCGAGTCAATCTACCTGAGCCCTCCCGCACGACGAAAAGACAGCTGTTATCTGAGGCCTCACGACTTTTTCATCCCTTTGGTTGGTTGGCACCGATAACAATCATTATTAAAAGTTTATTTCAGCAGTTGTGGTTAGAAAAGTTGGGCTGGGATGATGAGATATCAGATAGACATTTGGCGGTATGGTCTGCGTTTCGGGACAACCTCAAATTTATTGAAGACATTAATATACTAAGATGGCTCAATACAGAAGAAATCTTCGAAATCCATGGATTTGCCGATGCATCAAAAGAAGCGTATGCTGCAGTATTGTATTCAAGGACCATAATATCAAACGGAAAGTTCAGTGTTAATCTCATCACTACAAAAACCAAAGTTGCACCGATCAAAACCATTAGCATTCCCAATCTGGAACTATGCGCAGCAATTATTCTCATTAAGATATTGGAATCTACACTTAAATCATTGATGTTTTCCTTCACACCAAAAATATTTCTATACTCCGACTCAACCAAAGTACTACAACCGAACCAGCCTAATTTTGACCGCCACGAGTCGCAATCAATGGCATCATGTAAGCTCCAAAGAGAATCCCGCAAAGAGAATCCCACCATTTTTGCAGGATGATTCAATTTATTTCAAAGGAGATGTTGAAGAAGTAAAATCACCTGAAGATGAGGGTTTAGAAAATGCAGTCACCATGATGTGTAATACTTCAGAGTACAACGATTTTACGAAACAGATAGAGCTAATGACAAGCAGAGTATCCAAATATTTAATTATATTGCGAGTTTTAGTAAGAATACGTAGGCTACGACTCTATATAAACAATATTCACAACCAATCCGAAATTAGAACGATTTCAGTTGATGAAATCTGGTGGGCTGAGAGAAAATTGTTCTCATTAATCCAACAACAACGATTTAGAGCAGAAATAGACCTGCTTAACAAGGGTATCCATCCAACAAAAGGAAAATTAGACTAATGCACCAATTCCATATGACACCAAGCATCCCATTATCTTGCCGGGAGACCACCCGACTATCGAGAAAATGGTTACCTACCTACACGTTAAGCTACTACATGCTGGGCCATCCCAATTATTGACTTACATAAGGCAAAAATTTCAAATACTTAGAGCAAGAGCATTGGTGAAGAAGGTTATATACAAATGTTTCAAGTGTCATCGGCAGAAGCTGAAAGAACAAGCCCAATTAATGGGACAATTACCTACCTCGAGAGTATCACTGCTGAGGCCATTTATACGAAGTGGAGTAGATTACGCGAGCCCTTACTCAATAAAAGCGCATCAACAGAAGAATTCCAGAATAATCAAGGGGTATCTGTCTATTTTTTGAAACATTTTTAGCTGCATTAACGAGATTCCAAGCTGTGCGAGGGATATGCAGTGATATTTATTCTAACAACGCTACCAATTTCGTCGGAGCTAAAAACCAATTAAACGCGCTTGGTGAACTGTTAAGGTGTGAGGATGCCACAGCTAAAATTCAAAATTGATCAACACAACAAGGCACCAATTGGCATTTCATACTTCCAGCTGCGTTGACTTTCGGAGGTTTGTGGGAAGCCGCTGTGAAATCGACCAAATTTCAACTTAGACGAATCATTGGAGACACCATCCTCAATTATGAACAACTACTTACCTTTCTCAAACAAATTGAAGCAGTGCTAAATTCGCGGCCACTATGTAAAGAAGGTAATTCCGAAGATCCTTTAACACCCGCACATTTTTTAATAGGCCACGCACTGACATTACAACCCGAACCAAACTTAAAAGCGACAAAAATCAACAGGCTTACTAGATGGCAGATGCTTCAGAAGATGCTACAATATTTTTTGGCAACGCTGGCACACTGAATAATTGACATCACTAAACAAATTATCAAAATTTAACCAAGTCGAAGCACAGCCACGGATCAATGACATCGTTATACTAAAGGATGAACACACACCACCAGAACAATGGCCATTAGCAAAAATTATTGATGTACATCTAGGTTCTGATAAATTAGTCAGAGTTGTAACACTTCAAACGTCCAAGGGCACATACAAGCGGCCAATCAATAAAATTTGTTTACTGCCAACGATTGACTCCAGTGAGTCAAGGGAGGCGGAATGAAGACGATGAAATCCTAAAATAAAATATGAATTATTAATTATTTTTACTATTATTATAATTATTGTTATTGTATTCTTATTATCAAATACTTATCTTGTTTATTATTGTTTCGATGTATTTTGTTGCGTCAAAAATGATTGACAAATAATTTTGTTTGTATGTGTCGTGGATGAAATCGTTTGATGGAAAATTAAACACAATTTTGTCGCTTATAATAATTATTTTACACAAGTTCAATTTTATTTTCACCGTTGTGACCAACCAATTATAATATCACAAAAATTAAGCCCCGAAATTGCAAAATGCAATTTCTTTTATAGTTTTTTTTGTAAAGGGGAATTTTAGTACATCTGTAATTTTGCTCAAATTTAATATAATAAATATAATAATATAAATCAATGTGAAGCATTGTTAAGAGTAATTGGCTTACATTTAGAACATCATATTAATGTTTGAATTGAGGAAGCATTGGTGGCATTTTATACGTGTATACGACATCTCTCCCCAAAAGAAAAGATAAATCGGAGATATATCTTTGGATATTCTTATACATATAAGATAAAATATCACCAAGGCTTGAACAATCTGCAATCTTAGAACTAAATTAACAATTATAGAACATGGTTTAATTCATTATACTGTTACGTTTTTGCCTTGTCAATCAAGGTTCGTATCACTGGATTGTGAATAATACAAACTCAATTCAATTTATCACCAACGAATTTATTTATTTCACAAAATTTATTACAACACAGTTTATCAATCAAAATTCACAAAATCACTTTATATAAATTATTCTCAAATTTTACTAATCACTTTTACTTTTTATTTCGCACAAAAACACTTTTTAAATCACTTTTTAATTCCTTTTTAATCTTTATACTATCGCTTTCCAAATATTACTAATAATCTTACAAGTTTACACTATCGCGTTCCAAATACCAATAATCCAATTCGATCTTGTTCGCCCTTTTATATACACAAACCAAGCTTCTCGAAAGTTCACGACTTTTCCAGTTGGAATAGCGTAGAAACATTACGTAACAATTTTTATCATGGAAAATTCCATTTAGTACAGTAAACATTGAGCTATTAGTTTTACTTATTCTATTACACACTAGGTGTCACCGTCACAATATTCTAGTAGAACAATTTTATCATGGAAAATTCCATTTTAGTACAGTTTAACATTGAGCTATTAATTTTAACTTATTCTATTACACACTAGGTGTCACCGTCACAATACTATATTGTGACGGTGACACCTAGTGTGTAATAGAATAAGTAAAACTAATAGCTCAATGTTTTACTGTACTAAATGGAATTTTCCATGATAAAAATTGTTACGTAATGTTTCTACGCTATTCCAACTAGAAAAGTCGTGAACTTTCGAGAAGCTTGGTTTGTGTATATAAAAAGGCGAACAAGATCGAATTGGATTATTAGTATTTGGAACGCGATAGAGTAAACTTGTAAGATTATAAGTAATATTTGGAAAGCGATAGTATAAAGATTAAAAAGGAATTAAAAAGTGATTTAAAAAGTGTTTTTGTGCGAAATAAAAAGTAAAAGTGATTAGTAAAATTTGAGAATAATTTATATAAAGTGATTTTGTGAATTTTGATTGATAAACTGTGTTGTAATAAATTTTGTGAAATAAATAAATTCGTTGGAGATAAATTAAATTGATTTTGTATTATTCACAATCCAGTGATACGAACCTTGATTGACAAGGCAAAAACGTAACAATATAATCATTAAGTTTTAAAGAAATTCATTTTTATTTGTTTACATTCAAAATTATTTAATAATGTATAAAATTTATATATATATATATATATATATATATATATATATATATATATATATATATATATATATATATTCACATAATTTATAATTTATAGAAAGTAATTAAAGTAATAAAAAGTAGTAATTTTCAATAAATTATAAGTTTCATTTTCAATGCTTAATTTTTCCTTTGATTAAATGCCTACAGGCGATTATTATGAACGGTCTTGAATTTTCTTCCAATAATTATTGAAGTATTCTGCGTTGATATTATCTTATTAACCTTGTAAGGACCTAGCCAAAGTGGTGATAGTTTATTTGGTCTAGCATCGTTTTTCAATAGTACATATTCACCAGGGTTAAATTCTATTGATTGCGAATTTTTATCATAACGTTCCTATGATCGAAATTTTGAATTCAATATATTTTCTCACGCAAATTGAAATGACTGTTGCATACGATATCTTAGATCAGTCACATAGTCGTCATAATTATTAACAATATCAGGTTCAGCTTGAAACGAATGGGGAATTACTGGTTTGTTACCAAAAACTAATTCATAAGGCATGTAAGAAGTACTAGAATGAGGGGTGCTATTGTAAGAGAACATGGCATATTGAAGCCATGAATCCCAACGTAAAGGATCTGAACCACAAAAGTTTCGCAGATATTCAGACAGAGTTCTATGGGATCTTTCGACAGCTCCATTAGACTGAGGATGATACGCTGTCGTCTGAAATTTCGTTATCTTAAGCAACTTACAAGTTTCTGTAAACAATTCACCAACGAAGTTCGAGCCTTGATCAGTTAGTAGTGTTAATGGACAGCCAAAAATACAAATAAAATCCTTAACAAAGGCTTTAGCGATAGTTTCTGCTTCTTGATTGGGAATTGGACAAGCGATTGAGTATTTGGTAAGATCATCCTGAATAGTGAGAATATATTTATTATTTTGGTAAGTACTAATAAGTGGTCCAACAATATCGAGGAAAATTCGTTCGTAATTTGGTCATTGGCCCATGTTTGTTCTTCTGGCAATGTTCGCATGATTTGATATATTTTGTGATCCGAGATACCATTTTCGGGAAATAAAAGTATGACTTGAGTCGCTTATAAGTGCGCATGATCCCTTGATGACCACCTACTGGAGTTACGTCAAATTCTTCAATTGCCCTTAATATGTCATTCTCATTTTTCAACTCAATTATTTGATTTGGTTTGACTGCATTCTGGGTTTCAAATTGGTCTGGAAAATCAATAGTATTAGGGATATTAGTTGAACGATTATTTGAAGTATCCTTAATAGACGGATCAGAAATTGAGGTTGATGGCACATATAGACTCGGTTGTTGAAAGGTAGATTCGGTTGTTTGGAGATGGTTTGGTTGATTATCATTTAACTGGAACTCTTTATTGAATTGAGACATGTTTTCTACTAGTTCGTTGGATTTTAATTGAGTATTTCTAGATTGAGACCTTGTTATTGCTTTACATTCAGTAGTTTCAGCATTCGGAAGAATGATACGACTTAATGCATCTGCGTTTTGGTTAGAAACTCCAGATTTGTGTACTATGTCATAATTATTTTCATCTAGTTTAATTCTACATCTCATAAGTCTAGATGTCGGATTACTGATGGAACAAAGCCATAAGAGGGGTTTATGATCAGTTACAACTTGGAATTTAGTGCCATACAGATAAGGACGAAAATGATTAACTGCCCAAACAATTGCAAAAAGTTCCTTTTCTACTGTTGGGTAGTTTTTCTCAGCCTTATTTAAAACTCTACTAGCAAAAGCTATAGGTAGATCAGAAGTGTTATGGTCTTGAGACAGCACTGCGCTAATGGCAATATCGCTGGCATCACATGTCAATATAAATTGCTTATTAAAATCTGGAAACTGAAGAACAGGAGGAGAAGTTATACGCTTTTTTAATATTTCAAAAGCTTCATTACAAGTAAGCGACCAATTGAAGTTGACATTTTTCTTCAATAAGCTTGTTAGTGGCTGTGCAATCTTTGAAAAATTCTCGATAAACTTTCTGTAGTATCCTACAAGGCCTATGAAGGATTTTATCTCCTTTGCATTTGTAGGTGGAGGATAGTTCAGAATTGAGTCTATTTTTCTGGGGTCAGGTTTTATGCCACTCTCACTAATAATATGCCCAAGGTATATTATTTCTTTTCTTAAGAACATACATTTGTTCGGATTCAATTTTAAATTATGAGTTCTAAGACGATCAAATATTTGTTTTAGCTTTTGGTTATGGTCTTCTAAATTATTTCTATAAATTACGATATCGTCAATATACACAAAACATTTTATACCATTTATGCCACTGAGTACTGAGTTCATGAGGTGTTGGAATGTGGCAGGAGCGCCCTTCAATCCAAAAGGCATTCTCAAAAACTGGTAATGGCCTAATGAAGTGCTAAATGCTGTTTTTGGTTTATCGGATTCGTCAACCTTAACTTGATGATAACCATTTGAGAGATCAAGTGTACTAAAATATTTTGAATTTCCGAGCTGATCTAAGATTTCAGTTATGTTTGGAAGAGGAAAAACTTTATCGACTGTGATTTCATTTAACTTTCTAAAGTCAACAACCACTCGCCATTTTCGTTGTTGATCTTCAGATTTTTTTGGAACAATCAAAAGAGGTGAGTTCCAAGGACTCTCACTTGGCTCAATAATATTATCCGTTAACATGTCATTAATCTGTCTGTTAATTTCAGCCTTAGCTGCTTCTTGCATTCTTTATGGTCTTCGATAACTGGGTGTTCTATCAGGTAAAATTGGAATACTATGAAATGTTGTGTCAGTAGTGGACAATTTATCGCCAGGTAAATAAAATATGTCGTTAAAAGTTCGACAAATGGTTAAGATTGATGATTTTTCTTCTAAGTTTAAACTATTCAAATTAATTTCGTTTTCCAATAATTCCGTTGTATTTGATTTGAATGACATAAATATTCTTCAGAATTCAGTAACGATGGGTTATAATTTAAATATTTTTTCTGAACGACCAGGAATAGAGATTCGTTGAAGTTGTGGATCGGATAATGAATTAAATTTTATAGAAATTAGTTTATTATGAAAAGGAATTTCTAAAGTGTGTGTGTCATAATTCAGAGTACATTTATATTTAAGGAAGAAATCCTTGCCAAGAATCCCATCGCATGGAATAGGAAAATTATCCCGTACTATATGAAATGTATGGTTGATGTTCAAATTATTGTCAAATAATATATTTCCGTTGCAAACGGCAAGTGTTTGGATAGTCTCAGTAGTAATGCCTCGGACTTGACATTTCAAATCAGGATCACAGAAAGTTTCACCAGTAATAGATCCTTTCTTAATGATACTGATGTCCGCGCCTGTGTCTATTAAGAAATTTATGGGTTGTTTTAATATATCCAAACTTAGGTAAACATATTTCTTGTCATTACTATCCTGAGATAAAAATATTGTATTATAAGTCAATGAGTTACTCATATTATTAGAATGGCTAAATTCAATTGGTTAGCAGTTAAAATCTCACGATTCTTAGAGGAATTACAATCCGTGTTGTTTACTGCCTTAGAACTTTTTGACTCAACGATTGAACACTTTAGATCAGATCTTGGACTCGTGCAACTGTGTTAAATTTTTGCTCGAGATCCGATGAGTTTTTTGCCTGAGAGGTTGTATTGGTTTGATTACCACTGTTGTAGTACTTACTTTTTCAACACTGAGAGATATGGTGACCTTTAGTTTTACAGTATGCGCATATTGGGGTGAACATTTTAATTTGTGGTTGCTGAAATTGCGAACGAATTTGGTTATTCCTTGAATAACAGCTAGAAGAGATATGTCCTGGTTTTTTACAAATGTGACAGATTGGATTAGATTTACTAGGGTTAGGAAACAGCTGAGAAGTTCTAGATTTCATGATAGTCTCTTCTTCACATGCTTGCATTATCGCTTCTCTTAAGGTTTTAAACCGACAAGCCTTTACTACTAATTTGATGTTGCTATTATAAAGACCTTCAAGAAACGATGATAACGCAATTTTATTATTTAATGACTTAATAATTTCAGCAGAGTCGTTACCTTGACTACTTATACATGCGTCAGCAAAGTCAGATAATAATTTTTCAACTCGAGTGACATAGGTACGAACGTCTTCAAATCTTTGTTGTTTAATTGTTACTAGTTCTGTTTGGAGTTGTTCAATCGATCGATGGTCACTGAATTGTATTTTGCACTCGGCAGATAGATCTTCCCATGTTTCAAAATTATTATATTTTACTACATCATAAGCTTTACCAATTAGTTTCGCCTTCAGAAGTTTTACAAGTTTTGGTTTTTCGCTATCTTTAAGGCCATCGTGAATTAATTCAACACAAGCAAGGAACCGATGTAGCTGAGACTGATCACCGTTAAACTCGGGGATTATTTAAAGAGCATTGTCAATATGGAGAGTCGTAATTTCGAATTCAGATTGGGATTCAAGAATATTATTAGTGATATCAATTTCCTTATTAGGTTTGATGTTAATAGATTCGTCTAAATCTTCCGAACTGTGAACTGACATAAGATATTGCAATAACAAGTGCGGTACACAAAACACAATTTTCGATTTATATGAACTCAAAAGTGAAAAGGAATGCTATAATTTAAAGATAATGCACGATTTGCGATGATAAACCAACTGTCTATTTTCATCAACCACTTTTAAAAGTTATGTTATTATTCTGTCCTAATTAAAATTACCCCTAAATCACTGCTATGTTAATTTCTCTTATTAAGATTCAAACCAATTAATTTAGTATTGTTTTTGTATTTGTTTATTACGATTCGAACCGACTCACTTAATATTGTATGACAGTTTTTATTGTTAAAAATTTTATTGTGAATTTGTCGTAATGGTAAATTTAATTTCTTACCTAAATTATACCATAATTAACAAACGCATAACCATAATATAATACCAATTAGATGTCGCGTCGATTTATATGACTCGTCATAAATAAAATTAATATAAATTGGGAAATAAAAAGTTTATTGGTCAGTTCTTTTCCAACCAAGCAACAAAATATTATATTGTGAAATTTAATTATTGTACCTAAAATTTTCAAACAAGAAAAATAAAAGAAAAAAATTAATTAAACTTCAATTGTTTATTGTTTATTTTTTTTGAGTGCTTAGAATTTTTTTTGAAGTTTTTTACGAGAAAGTTTTGCTGCATTAGGATTATTCATCGGAATCACAACATTTATTGGTCCTTCGAGCCGGATTTCGATTTGGATTAAATCGACCGGTCACCATTTTGGAGAATAATCTACACCATACCTCGTGGAAAATTTGATGTTGGGCGCCACATTGCCACAAACCATAAGTACCATTTTTATTTTTCTTCTTTTGAATATACCATTTTCCATTACCATATAAATTACCATTACATAGTTTTACCTACCTTTACCTTAATTTCACATATTATCTTAGAAAGTTGCTGTGTTTTCGCGACCCAGTGATTATTTAATTATCGACCCATTTATTATTGAAGTACATACCTAAAATTATATTAATATAATAAAATTATATTAAGTTTTTTCAAACTAAAGTGAATTTAAACTATTGTGATAAAGTGAATTTAAAATTAAGGTGATCAAGGGATTTCAATTGTGCTTAAACCAAAAAGTGTACCGCGTTTACCACTGAAATAAAGGCAATATTTAAATATGCCACCGAAGGTCGAACCGTTTCTTAAGCGTCGTGAAATCACGTTGGCACAGATAAAAAAAATACTTGACTATGCCGAAAAGATTTCGGAAACATCGGACGTTATAAGCGTAAAGGCGCGGTTGGACAATCTCCAATCATTAATGAAATCATTTTCATCTGTTGAGGACGAAATATTCGCAAGGGATGCAGAAGCGGAGTCGTTGGCGCTAGAATGCGACGAATTGTATTACTCAGCTAGTACAAAACTTAACACGCGTATTCGTGAAATTCAGCAGACCATACAAACTGAAAATATTTCGATGACCATAAACAACGGCAGTACGTCGGAAACCTTCAATCATCCTCGTAGTAACACTAAATTACCTCGGCTAACGCTACCAACCTTTGATGGTAATTACCAAGAATGGCAGTCATTCCATGATATGTTCATGTCAGCTGTTCATGATAATCCCGTTCTCACCGGTGTACACAAATTACAATACCTCAAGGGCGCATTAAGAGGAGAGGCTAGTGCATCTCTACGACATTTGGCTATAACCGAAGTCAACTACATCGAAGCATACCAAAGGCTAGTCAAAAGGTACAGTAAAAAGAAGCTGATTCTAAGCTCCTTCATCAAGACCTTTGTTAACCAACCAACCATCACCAATATATCAGCCAAGCAACTGCGTCAATTATGTGACACTTCGGACGAAATAATTCGTGGAATAAAAGCGCTAGGGAATGGGGCAGAAGGTCGCGATTCCTGGCTGATTTATTTGGTGTTAAATAAACTAGATGAGAACACACAGCAGCGATGGTCGGATGAATCTACAGATGTTGAATACCCCAGTTGGCAATCATTCCTCGATTTTATAACCAAACGTGCTGATTCACTAGAAAGTTGCCAACCAACACCCAAAAAACCACAACCACGCTCCTCAAATATTCGCAGTCTTAACGTAATATAACGGTATACAAGCATACCAATCGAAGCCATCTACATTTAGCATGGGACTACTACAAACGGCGTTAGTAAAAGTTCGAGGAGCAAATAATGTTCTATATTTTTGCAGGGCTCTATTAGACTCTGGAAGTCTCGTATCGTTTATAACCGAATCGTGCGCTCAGAAGTTGGGATTACCTCGAAAGAATTGCAGAACCATAGTGGAAGGTTTATCATCAACCAGGCTGGGAATCTCCAGAGGAAGGGTTAACATGGAAGTGTTTTCTCGCTCCCGACCAGAGACTTCATTTAATATCGAAGCTCTCGTTCTGTCATCAATCACGTCAAATCAACCATCGATAAATCTCACTAATCACCATTGGGAAGAATTCAAAACCCTACCACTTGCAGACCCGATGTTCCATGAGTCTGGCAATATAGACATTTTAATTGGATGTGACCATTATTTATCATTAATTTTACCAGGTCAAATTAGAAGTGTCAAAAACAACCTTACTGCACAAGAAACCATTCTTGGATGGGTAATTTCAGGAACATTGAGTGACAGAGAACAGTCAAAGGTTACAACTCTGTGCACATCAATCAATATCGACAAGGCACTCACTAAATTCTGGGAAATTGAAGACATCCAAACACCCACACCACATACTCAGCATGAAATTTACGTTGAGAATGATTTTGTCAAAAGTTACCAAAGGAACTCTGATAGTCGATATGTCGTTGCCCTACCGTTTGACCCTGAAGCTGCGCCGCTTGGAGAATCCAAGTCACAAGCCATGAGAAGACTCCAAGCCGTAGAACGCAGACTAGCAAGAAATTCAGAACTAAAAAAGGAATATGTAGACTTTATGAGAGAATACCAACATTTGGGGCACATGGAACTTATACCAAATTCCGAAAAAGACATTCCATGGAACCAGTCCTATTACCTACCACATCATTCAGTCTATAAGGAAACAAGCACCACAACCAAGTTGCGTGTCGTTTTTGATGCCTCGGCCAAAACCAATTCAGGCAGATCGCTCAACGACAATCTGCTCGTCGGGCCAACAATACAACAAACCTTACAACAAATTTTATTACGATTTCGTTTCCACCGATACGTGATGACAGCCGATCTGGAGAAAATGTTCAGGCAAATTTTAATTACCAAACCACATGCCGAATTCCAAAGAATTTTATGGAGAGAGGAACCAACGGAGTCCATACGAGAATTTCGTTTACTTACCGTCACATATGGAACTGCATCGGCACCCTTTTTGTCTACCCGTGTACTAAAACAAATTGCCAATGACAACCAAAAAACATTTCCAATATCATCAACTATTATTGGCAGAGATTTTTACGTCGACGACCTTATGACTATTGCAGATACAAAGGGACAACTAAACACACTCAAAACGGAGATATCACAAATAATGAAGGCATCAGGATTCAATCTTCGTAAGTGGCTATCCATTTGTCCACTTAACGATGAAATCTCAATCGACAACAAAAAATTAATCGAAAGTGACAGAGAATCACAATACTCAAAGGTGCTAGGTATGTATTGGAACACAACCTCTGATTATTTTACTTACCGAGTTTCGCTAAACGAGACACCAACTCTAACCAAACGAGGCATGTTATCAGAGGCATCTAAACTTTTTGACCCTCAAGGTTGGTTAGCTCCAATAACAATATACGTCAAAATAATCTTCCAAAGAACATGGGCAAAATGTTTAGATTGGGATGACCCATTACCAAAGGACATCTCAGATGATTGGAGCAATTTCCGGAGTGAATTAAAATTTATTGAATCCATTAACATACCAAGATGGCTCAAATTTACCAATAACCCAATAACATTACATGGATTTTCAGATGCGTCCCAGAATGATTATGCTGCTGTCGTGTATGTTGCTTGCACCAATGAATTAGGCGAAATAGAAGTGACGATTGTTTCCGCAAAAACTAAGGTCGCACCCGTACAAAAACAGATCACCATATCAAAACTTGAACTATGTGCTGCAATACTGCTCTCGAACTTAATGAAAACCATTCAAGAAATAGTTGATCGTGAAACAAATGTTTACATGTGGACCGATTCATCAATTGTGCTATCATGGATAGAAACAATGCCCCGCTAACTAGACGTTTTTGTGGGGAATCGCATATCGCAAATCATTACCAACTATCCGAGGAATTATTGGAATCATATAACCACTAACTACAATCCAGCCGATTGTGCCTCAAGGGGTATTATTATTATTATTATTGGGGGGGCCATGCGGGCGATCAGCCCTTCGCACTGCGACCTAAAAGATCTATTGTGCTGGCCCCTGCTTAATTATCCGTCCAGTCAATATTCAGGTTCTTAATGAACCTGACGATACTGCCTCCCGGTACGTGATACATACTATCTGGGCTTATTGCTCTCCCTCCTAGATGTTTACTACATCATGTAGTTCCGCTAGAAAGACGGTAGCATTGGAGCTCAAGGACCTCGAGAGGGTTGTCCCACTCTCGTATATTCCTACTCCTGCCCCGTATTGCGTTGGATTTTACTCTTACGAGTTGCTCGGAATTGCAAATCACCTGTAGGTCACCCAGCTTTACTACAGGAAGGCTAAATAAAACTGGAGGGTGCCTGGTATCCAGAGTCCGCATATTTTGGGCTGATTAACCTATCAGCCATTCATCTTTCGGCATATGCTGTTCCACCTTAGATTAGGGTTTTTTGTCAAGGTTTTCTCCTTTAGCGCCGTACTTTAGCCTGTGCCAAATGGCCAAAAATGTGCCAAGTGGCCTTAGTTACCAGTGGTTGCCACGAGGAGGCAGTACGTACACTTGCGAAATGTGAACAGGTTACCCCTTACACAATTGTACCCATCACGCAGCTGACTAATGACAAGACCAGAACAGCTCACGTGATGCGCACCCTACTGGAAGGTTACGGAGCTGGTAGATTAATCTACTCAACTTTGATCCCCCCCTCCAATAGACGCCAAACCACCGCCTCAAGGGGTATACTAGCATCAGACTTATTAAATCACAAACTCTGGTAGACAGGACCAGAATGGCTCAAACAACCAGTAAGCGAATGGCCAGTCAAATTTCAACCAACAGAAACAGTCACCTGTAACCTAACATCGTATCCATCACCGATCCAGTTAATTGTGTCAAAATTTTCAAACTACAATAGAATTATTCGTGTGTTAGCATATTGTAACCGATATGTTAAAAATTGCAAGTTAAAAGCTAAAGAAAGACAAACAACATTTCTTAATTGTACCGAATTAAATGCATCTAAAGAACTTTTAATAAAATATGTCCAAGAAAACCATTTCCATACAGAAATAAAAGCACTAAGAAGCAATGTTCAATTACCTAAAACACATAATTTAATTAACCTTAATCCCTTCCTTGATAAGAATGGTATACTTAGAGTAGGCGGGCGCATAGCACGAGCAACCATACCATTTGATGTGAAGCATCCAATACTACTACTGTTTGGCTTCATCATCAACAAACATCGCTTAGTAGCTAAAATGAAGACAATTTTTAGTTAATCACACCATACACTGCATATACTGTAACTGATTTTAGTCGTTGATTCATCATTACTGGCTAGTGGCTATCATCAATGATGAAAATTATATCAACAAACAAATTAATATTCCATTAAAAAAATCATCATTAAGAAAAAACAACATTGACATTTATTTTGGAAACGTCAAATTATACTACTTTGTTTATATAATCAATGGTACCAGATGTACATTTTTTAATTGTTGATCGATGCGCGACCTATTACAAAATTATGCAACTTTATTGTAGCATACCTTTTGTTCAGTGGAGAAAAAAGTACAAATTAAAAAGTCAGCGTGATAGCACACGAAACATCAAGTCGGAATTAAATTAAATTAATTAATAAAAATCAAAAGATAAAATTGAAGTGTTTTTTATTTGCTAATTAAAACCAACATTTTCTGGTCCTTCGAGCCGGATTCGAAGCTTACCGGCAATATCATACCATAAGCTTCATAATATTAGTAATAAAAACCACAAAACCGCGTGTGTCAGATAGCTGCCATTAATTAAGTTTTTTTTGTTTCGTGTTTGAGTAAAATGGAAAAGTTGAACAAAAGGAAAGGCATCATAAAGGGTCAGCTCACTCGTCTTAAAAATTATATTGATGCAAATGGTGCAAATTTAGCTTATGATGACCTAAAAACTCGATGTGATAACGCGCATAAATTGTACACAGAATTTATTTCGACCGAAGACGCCATATTTGAGATCGATGCAACCGCACCATCTGAAATGGATACCGTTGATGATCACTATTACGCGATCATTCCGCAATTACAGGCACTAATTCGGGCGAAATCCGGAAGTCATCATCCATCTAGTCATGAGCAGTCGTTCGATGCTACCAGTAATGTCAACCCAACGTCAGATTTTAAGTTGCCGTCCCTTACTATGCCAACATTTGATGGAGATCTAAAAAACTGGCAATCATTCTACGACATATTTTCATCTACCGTCCATGAAAATGTGTCATTGTCACCAGCACAAAAATTCAAGTACCTTAAGGGACTCCTGAAGGGCAACGCTTATAACCTAATCAGCCATCTACGGGTAGACGATGCTAGCTACATCGAAGCAGTTCAGCGGCTCACCAAACGTTACGACAAAAAGAAACCGATAGTCGAGGCTCACATCAAGGCATTTTTGGACCAAGCAAGGATTACCAAGGCTACCGCTGTTCATCTTACGGCTTTTCATGACAATTTGGACGAAGTAGTACGAGGTCTCAAGGCGCTGGGCAAGGACGCAGAGTCACGCGATCCTTGGCTCATTTTCATGGCAATGGAGCGACTTGACGACGAAACAAGAAAGGCATGGAGATACAAATCTGCCGAAGAGGATTTTCCGACGCTGCAGAGCTTTCTAGATTTTTTATTAAATCGGGTCGACGCACTTACAGAAGTTAAGTCATCTCAAAGGAAACCTGATACCAAATCGCAACCAGTTAGTAAGATCTTCTACACTGAATCATTACCAGTACCCTGCAAATTATGCAACGGAGATCGCCATCGTCTTTTCGAATGTACGCGTTTCAAATCTATGGCATTACTTGAGCGCAGGAATTTTCTAAAGGAAAATCAGAGATGCTTCAACTGTCTTGGAAGAAATCATGCCGTCTACCAATGTCGTTCAAGAAGAACATGTCAAATTTGCAGAAGAAGACATCACACTCTTGTTCATTCCGATCCTGATGACAGTAAAGGGCTCAACCAACAGAAGTCTACTGAAGGCGCTTCCGACAGTAGTCCAAAAGCATCAACCAGCGAAACCTATACATCAGCTGTTATCAAGGATGCAAATATCGCTATCGAAAATGCGATGTTACCAACAGTGTTAGTCGAAGTGAAGGATAGTTTTAACAACTGGCATATTATTCGAGGATTACTAGATTCTGGTTCAACCAGATCATTTCTCAAGGAATCGTGTGCTAATAAACTGCACCTAACCAAGTCGAATGCCAGAGTTGTCGTAAGTGGTATTGGTGGAACCAAGGCAGGAACATCCAAGGGACTAACACACCTCATAATAAGATCGAGAGTTCATCGTGATGTTATTTACCAAATTGCAGCTCTAATCGTGCCCAAACTTACCTCACATCTACCAACTCACCCGGTAGATGTTGACATACCAACGAATGACAAAGTTAGTCTAGCCGACCCTACATTTAATAATCCGGGTCCAATTGATCTATTAATAGGCAGCGATTATTTCTTCGAGATGCTAAGCGACGGTAAAATACCAGTAGGCAATCCAACGTTGATGGCGCAAAACACTACACTGGGGTGGATAATCGGAGGCAGATACCTTTCAGAGCCCAAGACTTCAAATGAAAGGGTATACCTAGCAGAACATCAGGAGGTTGATATCGATAAAACCCTTCGATCATTTTGGGAGACGGAAGCTATACCAGATACGCTACAGCATACGCCAGACGAATCCGCATGCATTGAACGCTTTGAAGCTACAGTTGAAGTGAGCAAAAAGGGAAGAATAATTGTTGGCTTACCGTTTAAACGAATCCCACCTTTATTAGGTCATTCATATTCGGCAGCTTTGCGTCAGTTTTACGCGTTAGAGAAACGGTTATGTACCAACGAAAGATTGCGTTTGGGATACATTAAGTTCATGCAGGATTATCAACGGTTGGGCCACATGGCTGAAATTCCACAAAATGAAATTTCCAGACCTGATCATCAGATGTTTTATTTGCCTCACCATGGTGTATTCAAGAGAGCAGATACCTCAAAATTGCGGGTTGTATTCAATGGATCGCAGAAGACGTCAACAGGGCAGTCGTTGAATGATGAGTTGCTTATTGGACCAACTGTTCAACAAGGGCTGTTTGAAATTTTAGTGCGATACCGAAAACATGCTTTCGTATTCAGCGCCGACATTGAGAAAATGTATCGGCAGGTGAGAATCCGTGCAGAAGACACCGATTACCAGCGGATACTATGGCGAGAATCTCCTGATCATCCATTAAACCACTACCGCTTGCTGACCGTCACGTATGGAACGTCGTCTGCACCGTTTTTGGCAACGAATTCGTTGAATTATATCGCCAACCAGTTTCAACATAAATACCCAATCACAGCTGAAAGGGTAAAATCAGATATATATGTCGACGATGTGCTCACAGGGGCTTGCTCACTATCTGATGCACTAACTTTACGCGGCGAATTAATGACAATAATGAACTCGGCAGGCTTTATTCTCAAAAAATGGTCAGCGAATCATCCCAAATTATTGGACAATATCGAGGAAGCAGATCTACAAATTATCGACCGGGAATTTGCAACCAGTGAAGCAATAATATCAGTGCTAGGTTTATATTACCAACCATCACGAGATTCTTTCAAATTTCGAGTGTGCCTACCACAACATAGCACAACCACGAAGCGCGGACTACTTTCTGAGTCATCCAGGATATTCGACCCGATGGGGTGGTTGTCTCCAATCATGATAACCATCAAGGTACTTTTTCAAGCGTTATGGCTTGAAAAACTCGGATGGGACGATGAATTACCCGAGTCATGTCGAGAAAGTTGGGTTAAGGTACGAAACGAGTTCGCGTTAATTGAAGAAATAGAAATCAAGAGATGGCTATACACAACTGACGACACATTTGAAATACATGGGTTTGCTGATGCATCCAAAGACGCTTACGCAGCTGTCCTGTATTCGCGGGTGACATCAACCTCGCAAGAGGCCACCATCAATATCATCGCCGCAAAGACAAAGGTAGCACCCATAAAAACTCTATCTATTCCCAGATTAGAGCTTTGTGCAGCCACATTACTAGTGAAGTTGATGAGAAAGGTCACAACTGCACTAACTTGTAAAACCCAACCGAAGCAGTTTTTTTATACTGATTCCTCAATAGTGTTGGATTGGCTCTCCAAACCACCGAAATTATGGCCAACCTACATTGCCAATCGTACTGGCCTAATATTATCGCACACCAACCGAAACCAATGGCACCACGTTCAATCAAAGCAGAACCCAGCTGATCGAGCCACTCGAGGAGTAACACCAAACGAATTCAAACATGATGTCTTGTGGTGGAAAGGTCCCCTTTGGCTTTCAACCAACCCACTAAACATTCCAGAAGCAAAGATGAACTTCTCGTGTGAACCCGAAGCAGAAACGCAGGCTTATTTCGTTCAAAGCTTCAATGAGTTTGAGTGTCAATTAGAGGCGATGATGTGTAGAGTCTCCAGTTATCCGATGGTAGTGAGAATTGTGGCCCGAATGCAAAGATTGTTCCGAAATGCGAAACAACCAAACTCTTCCACAACAACAGCAAATATTACCGTAGATGAATTCAACATTGCTGAGACCTACGTTATTAAACACATTCAGCGTCAATCGTACCAAACTGATATCGAATCCATCCAATCAGGTAAAACATCGAATAAACACAAATTAAAATTATATCCATTTCTTGACAGCCAAGGGATACTACGGGTTACCGGACGATTGTCAAATTCTTCACTACACTACGATACGCAGCACCCGATTATTCTTCCATCATCGCACATAGTAGTAAAGAGAATGATTCAATATTTTCACCGCAAATTGTGTCATGCCGGCACGTCTCACATGATGGCTTATGTCAAACAGAGGTTCCATATTGTGCGCGCAAAGCATCTCATAAAAGGCACAATTAATCAATGCTTAAAATGCCACCGATTTAGAAAGAAGGTTCAACAGCAAATGATGGGGCAACTACCCGCACCACGGGTTAATCTCGTCAGACCATTCATTCAAAGTGGCATTGATTATGCGGGTCCATACTTAATCAAGGCCCACCAACTAAGGAATTCGAAAATCATAAAGGGTTATATTTGTATTTTTACGTGTATGTCGACAAAGGCAATACACATCGAGTTAGTGACGAATTTAAGCACTGATTCATTTATAGCTGCGCTAAAGAGGTTCCAGTCTTCTAGAGGGATCTGTTCGGATCTGTTCTCAGATAACGCTACCAACTTCATCGGCGCTATTAACCAACTTCAAGAGATGAGGGATCTACTACGGTCGGAAAGTTTCTCGAACAAGGTGATCGATTGGACAGTCGACCAGGGTACTAAGTGGCATCTTATACCACCAGCTGCTCCAAACTTTGGTGGCTTATGGGAAGCTGCCGTGAAGTCGACCAAATTCCACATTAAACGTGTCATAGGAGAGACCATACTAAATTACGAAGAATTCCTTACGTTCTTAAAGCAGGTGGAAGCAATTCTTAATTCAAGACCGTTGTGCCGGAACGATGATAGCGATGATCCATTGACCCCAGCACACTTTATATTGGGGCATCCACTTACACTTGCTCCAGAGTCGACATTGATCCACACCAGACTAAACACACTATCGAGGTGGCAGATGCTCCAAAAATTAATCCAACATTTCTGGCGTCGTTGGCACGAAGAATATCTCACAACGTTAAATCAACTAAACAAGCCATGTCAGTCAGCCAAACAAATAAAAATTGACGACGTAGTCATATTGAAGGATGAAAACATATCACCAGCGAGATGGCCACTAGCAAAAATAGTCGAAGTACATCCAGGACGAGATAACTTGATACGAGTAGTTACCGTAAAAACAGCAACGAGCACCTTCAAAAGACCCATCACCAAAATTTGTCTGATTCCAACAATTGACTCATACGAGTCAAGGGCGGGGGAATGTTTGGCTTCATCATCAACAAACATCGCTTAGTAGCTAAAATGAAGACAATTTTTAGTTAATCACACCATACACTGCATATACTGTAACTGATTTTAGTCGTTGATTCATCATTACTGGCTAGTGGCTATCATCAATGATGAAAATTATATCAACAAACAAATTAATATTCCATTAAAAAAATCATCATTAAGAAAAAACAACATTGACATTTATTTTGGAAACGTCAAATTATACTACTTTGTTTATATAATCAATGGTACCAGATGTACATTTTTTAATTGTTGATCGATGCGCGACCTATTACAAAATTATGCAACTTTATTGTAGCATACCTTTTGTTCAGTGGAGAAAAAAGTACAAATTAAAAAGTCAGCGTGATAGCACACGAAACATCAAGTCGGAATTAAATTAAATTAATTAATAAAAATCAAAAGATAAAATTGAAGTGTTTTTTATTTGCTAATTAAAACCAACAACTACCAACCAATGATGTCGTCACTGAAGCACTGGTTCGCACAACTCACGAGGCATTACTTTGTGGAAATCATTCACTATTGTTCACGACTCTGAAGCAACATTATTGGATTATCAAGTGCAAGATAGTAATTCGACGCATTATCAAAAGGTGTATGAAATGCTTCAGATACACGTCCAAGAATATCCAACCGATTATGGCCAACTTACCACCCAGCCGAGTTACATTGGTCAGGCCTTTCTTTTCGACAGGGGTCGACTACGCTGGACCTATCTACGTTAGACCATCGAAACGCAGAGGACTAAAACCGGATAAGTCCTATATTGCTGTGTTTGTTTGCCTAAGCACCAAGGCAATTCACCTAGAATTGGCTGGCGATTTATCCACTGATACTTTTATCGCAGCCTTTCGTCGTTTTATTTCGCGTCGTTGTCTATGCCGTGAAATTATCAGCGACAATGGATCAAATTTCATTGGGGCCAAAACCAACCTCAATGAACTCTTCAATATTGTTAAAGATACTAAGATTTCGAATTTTCTTTCTCAGAATCAAATTATTTGGAAATTCAATCCACCAACTGGCTCTCACTTTGGTGGGATATATGAAGCAGCCGTGAAATCCACAAAATACTTCGAGCTTTACTCACCTACGAAGAGATGACCACTCTCTTGACACAGATTGAGGCAATCCTTAATTCACGACCGCTTTGTGTCAATACAGATGGTGACCTGAATCCCCTAACACCTGCACACTTTTTAATTGGACATCCGTATACGTACCTGCCTGATCCAAATACCAGCCACATCAAACTGAATCACCTATCCAGATGGCAATATCTACAGAGACTACGTCAATAATTCTGGAAAAAATGGCATCTAACCTACCTCACATCGCTACAAAAGCGGACAAAGTGGCAAACAAATTCATCAGTAATAAAAATCAATGATATTGTCATATTACGTGATGATAACTCACCGCCAAATAAATGGAATCTTGGACGAGTCATTGCAGTTCACCCCGGAGAAGACAACATTGTACGAGTAGTTACCGTGAAGACATCATCCGGAATATTGAGACGGCCTGTTGTCAAATTATCATTATTACCAATAGACGAATAATTCCAACACTTCCTGAGGCGGGAGAATGTCTATTTTCATCAACCACTTTTAAAAATGATGTTGTTATTCTGTACTAATTAAAATTACCCCTAAATCACTGCTATGTTAATTACTCTTATTAAGATTCAAACCAATTAATTTAGTATTGTTTATGTTTTTGTTTATTAAGATTCGTGAATTTGTCGTAATGGTAAATTTAATCTCTTACCTCAATTATACCATAATTAACAGACGCATCACCATAATATATTACCAATTAGATGTCGCGTCGGTTTATATGACTCGACATAAATAAAATTAATATAAATTGGGAAATAAAAATTTATTTGGTCAGTTCTTTTCCAACCAAGCAACAAAATATTGTATTGTGAAATTTATTTATTGTGATAAAATTTTCAAAACAAGAAAAATAAAAAAATACAAAATAAAAGAAAAAAATTAATTAAACTTCAATCGTTTATTTTTATTTTTTGAGTGCAAAAATTTTATTAAAGTTTTTTACGAGAAAGTTGTTGCAGCGTTAGGATTATTCATCGGAATCACAACATGACGAACGGTTTTTTTTATAAAACCTTTTAGTTTCCTTCAGTTTCTAATTGGCATTATTTAGTTAGTAGTTTGGCAAATATAAATTTGGTTCTAATCAACATAAAAAAAAATACATAATGCAAGTCTATAAAAAAATAAAACGATTCTTTACTCATTCTTTAACTGTTGGAATAGGCAATTTGTAATAATACCAGATTTTTAATTTTACAGTATATAAGTACATCATAAATTAGAACTAAACCAAAATTCTCTATACATAATTTAATAAATATTCACCTTTTCATCGATCCGTCCATCTATCCGTCCACCCATCCATCCATCCATCAAGAACAGTATAAAGTAAATATTATAAAAATAAAACTCTTTACTTTAACTTTAACTAAAACACTAAAACGAAGCCCGTAATAATTTTTCTAACCCTTTACTGTTTTTACTTACTTGTTTACCATGTACCACGCTTCAATCTACGAGTAACATCGTTGTTGCTGCAAACTTATTTTCCGATCTGATATAGAATGAAAAGCAAAAACAACAAAAAAAAAAAAAACGAAAATTAGATTTTCATCTTCTTGTTGCTTTTGTGTTTTTTTTTTATTTTTTTATTTTTTATTTCTGGAGGCGCACATACACCCACAACACGAGAAAAGAGCTAACTGAATAAATAATTAATTTATTTACATATTCTAATTAAAATTTTTTTATTTTTATCTAATTTTATATATTCTGGTGTTTGTGTGTGGATCGGGATCATTTTGGATCATTTTTAGGACGTACCCAAAGATATTCGGATCCAGTTTTAGTATTCCCATCATCAAGTGGTTTACAACATTGTATATTAAGTCGTCCGCCAAATCAACCATTGTAAGTTAAATAACTTGAGGGTAAATTGTATTACATAATTGTGTTAATAATATTCGCTATTTATCTAAAAATTGCAGGCAACTGCAATATGATGAGGACTTTATTTATGATGTTTCGTTGCAACTTGAACCTGGTGATGCTGGTGATTTAGATGATATTATTACAACTGGTCGACGAAAACATAGGCATAGGTTAGTATACAAATTTTTTAATTTTTTTTTTATTTTACTAAATACTTAATGAGGATTTTATTTGCAGGCATCATAGACATGGCAAGAAGAAACGACATAAAAGACGTAAAATGCTAATTCATGATTTAGACGATCAAACTGTTAAAGTATATTTAATGAGCACAATTTTTATTATATAATTCTATATAATTTTTGTATATACATAGGTTATAGATCCCGATGATTTACCACAACGTGCACGTTGGACAATTATAGCAACAGCATTTTTGTTACTCATCATGTGCCTACTACTAGTTGGTGTAACATTACGCATGGCACCAATTATAGATGATATGGGTAAGTCCTCTAGAGCTTTTTCAATATATAATTAACATAATAACATTTTTTGTGGCAAATTTATTAAACAAAAAATAAAAATTGTGATTGCTTTAAAATTAAATAATCGTATACATTATGCATAAATATATATGTAGGTCACGAAAAATATCTGAAAGTCATACAAAAACCTTTTGTTATTTGTCATGAACAGCAGCACTATAGTTAAATAATTGGACAGAATGTTTTTAGTCAACGGTCAAAATACGAGGCGTAAGATAAACATACAAAAAAAATTCTTCATCCTACACACATAATTATTAAGTTCTAATCAACCTCTAGCGGAGAAACAAAAAAAAAAAAAAAAAAAAATGGGTCAATCCCCAGAACTTTTTAGAACACGTCATAGACACCGAATAAAATTTATGATGAAAACTAGTATTTGCTAGAATGTGGGTGGACTGAATCTACTTGCCATGACTGTATAAAAATTCGTATTTGTTTATAAACAAAAATAGATTCATCTCGCTCGTTTATATGTATGTACATCGAAGAATTGTGAAAATAAAAGTTCAGTCATGCGTCGTCGTTACACAAAACGATACGAACATTTTAATTTTACTCTTGCTATGAAAATATTCTTCTCCAGAGTTAAGAAAATGCTGAGCTAGCACGGCGGCAAAAGCAAACGAAATTATGTTGAACAAAAATAAAAAAAAAAAACACAAATTAAATTATTTTTAAATACAAATGAGGGTGGTTATGAACAGCAAGGGGGAATATGTATATTAAATCTCTTACAATTAATTATAAAGACATTGTCTATGTATTGTATAAATAATGCTGTGTTTCTCCAAAGTAGATGGGAACAACTAAATTATTCATTAGAAAATTGAGAACACAAAAACAACCTTTACACTATTATACGATCTCGTTTTGTTAATCCGAATACGAGAAAATAATAAAAACGAAAATACTTGTTGCTGATAAGAAAACACACAGCAAGTAAAAAAAGTTTTTGGAAAATTAAGAAAGATTAATGTTAATTTTATTTCAGTTTTTTTTTTTAAGTTTTGTGTTCATCGTATTGTTTTCCTTTTGATGATGACATTTATCAAAATTTGTAACGAAAGCTCTCATCGCTGGTTAATTAGTTAATTTTCTTTTATTTCTCGCATATTTTGTCTAATGTAATTTATGGAGATGACACGGAAGGGTGGGGGTGAAGAGGATGATATCAAAAACAATTTATGTCAATTAAGATCAGAAAATAATAATAGACCGGTGTGATAATTTTATCGGTATAACATACTGTATACTAAAATAATTTGGCTGGCGAAATATGTTAATAACCCAAATAATTTGATTTTCATTACATTATAATTATTTGGCGTCAACACAAGAAACATAAGTCAATAATTGGAGCTTAATTAAGCTTAATGTATTTATTTTAACAAGAAAACAAAATTATTTTCAGTTGACTTCATTTTATGTTTTTTTTTTTTTTTTTTCATCCCAAGTGTACCTACATAATTTTATGTTCTCATGTCATTCGATTGCAAGGTTGGGACATTATTCGTATTGAATAAAAAAATGTACATAACTTATTGGAAAAAGGAAAAATTTTCGGTATAACATTTTGTTTCTTGTATCCAAAATTATTTGAAAGTCCATCGAAATTTTATTTTAATATTTTAGAATTTATAATGGCTGAAAAAATTATTGGAGGAATCATTTGAAAATAAATTAAAAAACAAATAAAAAGTGGGCAAGGAAATCATCTAGGAGTATTCAAGAAAATCGGGGACGATTGGTGAATTAACCTATTCGTGTTTTATGTATTTTTGTATTAAAATTATTTTTAAAAACTCTTCATTAATAGAAAAAATATTCTGAAGAAAAAAATCATTGATTTTGAGCTTATTTTTTAAAAGTGTAATTGGAAACAAAAACACAAACAATAAAGTTTATTAAATGTTTCTCGGTAAACAACAAGAAAATATTGACGTTTTGACATTTGATTTTAACTTGCTGAAATTTGCTGACTTATTTTGACACAATTTGATAGGTGTGCCATGTGTAAAATTAAAACTTTTTTTTGTTTGGTTTATCGATGTGAAGTGTAGCTACACAAAATCAGTCCACAGGTCGTGATTAGCTTGGCATCATATGTGTTTGGCCCATTTTAGTGGTTAATTACTTTAATTACTGGTTCTCAGGAACATTGAGTACCAAAATCTTATCATGATGTCTTATCATCTTATGTTATGATTGGCGCTATAGGCACGTATATGTATAACACCAATATGAAGTTTGTTGTGGTTTGTAATTTTAAGTTTTAATAAAATAATTATTACACATTTTTATATATATTTCTATTGTGAACTTATGACTTTATTATTATTATTATTATTAATTTATTAAAATGATATTTATAATTGTATTTACAATTTTATGTATTTTTAATGTAATTGTTAACTCCACTTTTTTAAGACTGCCTTTGTTAAACGTTTTAAGCATTTATTACACCTCGGTTTATAAATGTACTAGTAATTACCCGTCAAAACTGACGGAAGTTTCTGAAAACTTCATATATAGTAATTCACATATTTATTTGCTTTTTATACCCCTTACTTCCCCTTCCTAAAAGATCGTAACATATTTCAAAACCCCTCCCTCTCCCAGGCGTAACATAAAAGTATTCACATTTTTAAATTATTTTAATCACGTGAAAGTGAATTTTGCAATTAAGAAAACTGGCTATCAATGATATGATCTATGTTCACTCCTCCCTATCTTTAACAAATCGTAACAAATCATGAAGCCACCCCCATGAAGCGTTACGTAATATGGCCCCATAGCCTGAAAAGTAAAATGTTTTTTTTCCTAAAATAATACGAAATAAGACAATTTAATATTAATTCAATAATTCTTTTATCACAACATTTCTTGTAAATGTACAGTTATCATTTATTATTGCGCCTTGGTATGAGAAATTGTTGATCAGCACTCTAAGGTTTTCATGATTTCGTACTCGCGTTAAAGCTACATAAAGCTGGCCATGAGCAAAAACATAGGTTCTGGTAAAAACACCCCAACCTTATCGAATGATTGTCCCTGAGCTTTGTTAATCGTCATTGCAAAAGCCAAAATGATGGGATATTGTCGTCGCTTCATTTGAAATCCTAAGCTGCTCTCGCTTGGTTCCAAGTCGATTCGGGGGATGCAAACTTCCGCTCCCCAATTGCTGCCTGCGATTATTTCCGCCTTGAAACAATTCCTGAACAGCTTTTTCACGATCAATCGAGTTCCATTCAGAAGTCCCTTCTTTGGATCCAAATTCCTTAGCAACATGATGAACGCACCAACTTTCAATTTCAGTGAATGAGGAGGCATGCCAGAAGGGGTGTGAGAATTCAAAAATTCGACTGGAAAATCGATTGCATCGTTCGGGTCGTCGGAGACAATTGAGTCAATGCTCAGGAAGGTTGTTGCATCTCCCGGTAAAAGATCGAGAATGACATTGTTGAGCTTTGTGACATGAACATTTTTTGGACTGAGAATGATCTTGTTGGCGACATCGGCGATTTCATCAGCAGTTGTTGTTCGAATTTCAACTCCAAAAATTGATCGAATGATGTTTTCACGCTCTATCATTTCCTCAGGAATTTCGACTAAATCGGGATCGGCTTCTTCCAGATCATTTCGCAATCTGCCATCGCCCAATTGCAAAACCCATTCATTGAACTCTCGTTGTCCAAATGCTCGCATGTTGGTGATGAGAGTTCGCAGATTCACATGCCGCCACAAAAGAGAATTTTTCACGCACATTTCGATGATATCAGCATTTTTTCCTCTGGGAACAACATTTGAGGTTTGTCGAAAGTCACCGCCAAGGATGAGAAGCTTGCCACCGAAAGGACGAATATTATTCATGATTCCTCGCAGAAGCAGATCAATCACTCGACGAGAATGCGAAGAAAGCATTGAAGCCTCAACAATAATGAGCATTGCAGCTTCTCGTAATTTAATGGATTCCTGCGAGGGGATTTTCATGGATGACACCGATGTTTCGTTAGCAGAAAGCGGGATTTTGAAACCACTGTGGGCAGTTCTACCACCAACTAATAAATCCGCTGCAATTCCTGTCGTGGCGAAAGCATGAACAACTTTACTCTGGCCTCTTACATAACTCATCAAAGTGTTATAAAGGTAAGTTTTTCCCAAACCGCCAGGACCGTCGAGGAAGAAAAATCTCGACTCAGCCATCGTATCATCAATTACAGCAGCAATCTCTTCGAAAATGGCACGCTGCATTGGGTTAAGGGTGGCGATCAAGTTTATGGCCATTTGAGCTTGCTCTTTGACATCGAAAACATGTTCGACGTTTTGAATCGGGCCCGGTTCAGGAAGGCGAAAATCTGTGTATTTCATGCCATTCATGCGCAAAATAACCTCAATGTCTTGAAGCAGTTTCTTTTCAGCGGTTATGTGATCGAAATACATGATGTAGTTGGCGATTAAATACTCCTTACACAAATTAAAGCAAATGTTAGGCGAATTTGATGCGGCATGCACACATGACTTGCTTCACTTAAACATCGTTCCCATTCGCTATCATCCTCAAGAAGGTTCATGGCTCGTGCTGCATCATTGAAGGTGTCAAAAATCACTGAATCGACGGTCTAAAGATCAGTAAAACTTTGAGCTCCACGAATGTGTTGTAATAGCAGTCTCAAATAAAAGCGCTCGCGATATTTCGGACTGACAGCATACATTCGAGTGATAATCCTATCTCCTCTCTGCTTGCGAACTTTCCAAATGCAAAAAGTTTTGTCAAATACGTAATGCTCAGGAATTTCGGAATACAAATATTGTCGATCATTCTCGTCTTCGTGCTTGTTAAGCTCAAACCATGCAGTCAGATGTGTGTATCGGTGTTGAGCTCGATCAGCTGCAGCATCTTCTTGGCCGTCTTAAAAATAAACCATTTGTTCGTCAGGAAGATGGATGGCAAGACGATAAACAACATGCGATCGATCGTTCATTGGATTTTCGAGCAGTCGCCAAATTGCTTCAGGAGCACAAACATAACGCGCATCGAGAAATTGCTTAATTTTATCATGAACAATCGGTCCTTGTGCACTTAATTCAACAGAAGCACAATCATATCCTTTGTATATATATTTGAAAATGTACTTGATTGCTTGAACGGTTTGGCACGATTCGACGTTAATGTGACAATTGAATTTGCATATACAAAATTTGTTGTATGGAACGACATGACGATTATCAATTTTCCTTTCTCCTATTTAAATCTCAATTCCTTCACGACGACGATAAATGGGAAAACCATTAACTTCGGTTAACGTTTCCTTGCAAAAGGATTTCGGAAATCTTTTTGCACATTCACCTTTTCCCATGCAAGGCGCAAGTGGGTTCTCATTGCCGCAAGGTCCATGTATCATCGAGCGAACAACGATTTCATGCAATATGGGTTCCAGTTGCTGTTCAGGAATCTCAGCGCACACAAATCGATCAATCTTCTTGGCTGTGTCGATTTTTGAGTCATTGGCCAGAATGAAGAGCATGTGAGCATGGGGAAGTCCTCTTTTTTGAAACTCAATCGTGTAAACGTATGCAATGACATTTCCAAAAACCTTGTTCTTTACTATGCCATCGTGTAGTGCTTTTAACTTAATGCTGAACACTCGAGCAACCAAATCTGGTCTGTCACCGGGCTGTTGTACAGGAAAAAGGTTCTCTCGAACCTCTGGCCAATTGGGATTGCATGTCATAGTAATGAAAAGATCAGGCTTGCCGTACTTTGCCACAATTGCCATAGAGTCGTGATACTTTTCGCGCATGTTGCGAGGGGAACCTTGAAATGAAGATGGCAAGATGACAGATCGACCAACTGTAGTTCCATGACGAATTGCCACATTATTCAAAACGTCCATTAGACCTCGATATTGCTCGACTCGTAAGTGTCCCTGCTGATTGCGCACAAAGTTCAAATTGTTGGCTTCAACTTGCAGATGAGCATCAACAGCCTACTGCTGAAACAATTTTCCGCCATGGAGAATTGGATTGAAGCGACCGACTCGAATGGCAATTTGTGCAACTTTCCATTGCAGAAGAGTGATTTTAGTTCACTTTCTCTCGGGACAATGAGCGGTATTCATTTGCATGTTTGGTTGCCAGCCAGCTTCTCCAAAAGGATAGAATAGTACGTATGTCATCGGATCCAAATGTAAACTTAAAATGTTGAGGTTGATGAGAGGTTGTTCATCATTACGTGGGTAAACTCGAAAATCACGTTCAAATGGAGGCTGTCCGTCGGCAGAGCGAAAAATCATTGCCACCTCGTTAACTGTTGGAAGATCGTAACGACGTCTATCGTCATTACGATCGCGCCGAAATGCCATGTTCACAACGGGAAGCGTTCGATTGTCGGCTGCCGCTGCTTGTTCTTCCTCCCGCTCAACCTCACCAAGATTTCGGTAGGCTTTCGCATAAATATTTTGCTCTCGAATCATTTCATCCAAAGCGCTGACAATAGTTGCGTTCAATCGCGAATTAGCAGTATGATTCATGCGATCTTGATTCGCCATAGCTGAGTCGATAACATATAGCTGAGCATATTGTCGTTGCTCACCTTCAGCTGGATGCATGTGACCAGTACGATGATAGATCTGACCGTGAACGCGAAAAACATAAGGGCCTCGTCCTTGAAACTGATGAATTTGCGCACCCATTGAAGCAAATGCAAGCATAGAGTTGTTCGATCGAATGTTATCATGAAAGGCTCGAAAATGTGGGTAATGAGGATTACTGAGAAGCTCATGAAGAAGAAACGGAAATTGTTGCATTTGCTGGCAGCTATAGTTTCAAGCAATACAGTTCCTTTGTGGCAACAAAATTTGAAGTTTCCATCCGACGATTTTTCAGCTCTAAAATTGAGAGAATGGCAATGTCGACATTCAACATTCATCACACCACAACTGTGAGCATTAATTTCATTGTCTCGGAAGGTTTCATGATCAAAAATCGATGAATTCCCAGCGGCTCTCGATCTTCGCATCCGATTTGCATTTTGAGCTCTGCGAATTATGCCTTCTCCCGGCATTTTATTTAAAAGTCGTTGGCGTTTTTGCTCATTATTGCGTTGACGACCTTCTTGCGACTGTCGATTTCTCCACCTTAGTTGTCGTTCACAATTCAAACGCAATTTCCAACCTTCCGGAGTTTCTCGTTCCATTCTAGTTAAAAAGTTTAAAATTTTGATTTCTCATGTAAAGTAAAATTTAAATAATTTAATCTTTTTCGGGAACATTGACATTTCAAAAGTTTTAATATTGCTTACATTTATTAAGGTCTATATAACAAATCTATTTACACAACGTCTGTGTAAATTCGTTAAAAATTGAGCGAAAGTTTCGCTCTAATTTTTCACACGTTAGTGCAATAATAAAAAACTATCTTTAAATTCAATAAAATGACACAATTTTAACACTTTATTCACACGTAAAACATAAGAACTAAACAAAACAATTGAAGAAATAAAATAAATTTCAGTTTCTTATTTTTATAAACACACCCGATACCTATATGAGTATTTGAAACTAATTTTACAATGGTTCCTATGGTCATAATTGCATCGAAAGGGCTCCACGAATTAAAAAAGGCTCACTTAGCTGAAATTTACAGCGGGCCGTATTATACGCGAAATATTGATACAATGAGGTGTTGGTGCATTTAGTTTGTAGTAGTGTTAGTGTGTGGGGTGTATAATTATACATATAGCGTCTCGCCCCACACTGGGTATATTATTTAATAATAAATAAAGAGGATATAGTTTTCAATTCGTTATGTTGTAATGAAATGCCGTTATAAAATGAAAAAAAAAAAAAATAATGCAAAACGTTCTTGGTGAGGATCGAACCCGAAAGCTTATTGAAAAAAATTGAATACCGAAAAATAATTTTCGGTACCATCCTAAATGTACATTACAGTTTTAAAAAATGTATTATTACATATTACATTATAATCATTGTCTTACAATATAAAATTTTATGTTTTTCAATTCGTATTGAAAAAATGAAATACCGTTATAGGCAAAAAAATTATTAAAAATAGTAAGTACTTCGATGAGCATCGAACCCGAAACATTTTCTATTCGAAGTTCCTTGTTAAAAAGTCACCACCTATATCACTCGGACTACTCAGTTATAAAATTCAAGCATCTAAATTGGAAATATAAGAAAAGCGTTACGGCCGCACACTGTGAATTATATATTAGTAGATTCTACAAACAAGTAATTAGGTAAATTGGTATTACTTCTATAATAGATGTATTATAATAAATCAGGGGTACTAATTTTTTGATTTTTCTTTTTGTGTAATTAGATTTTTTCTTGCTATTTCATATGAATTTGCCAATTTTACTCGTCGGTTTTGCAAATAATCGTCAGGATTATAAAAAGTACGATTATTATATTTAAGTGAAGATGGTATGTTTGGTTTAAATCCGTGAATAATTTCAAATGGCATTAAATTTGTTGAAGAATGTGGGATTGAATTGTAGGTAAACATTGCAAATGGCAACCAATAGTCCCAGTTGCTAGAATCATTATCGGTATAGGATCGTAAATATTCAACAAGTGTTCGATGAGACCTCTCTAAAGCACCGTTTGTTTGCGGGTGATAAGCAGTAGATTGCAATTTTTTTATTTTCAATAATTTGCACATGTTTTGGAACAACTGACTAACAAAATTAGTTCCTTGATCGGTAAGAATGCACGATGGTGCCCCAAATCTGCATATACAATTTTCAACAAAAACTTTAGCAATAGTTTCCGACATTTGATTTTCGATAGGTATTGCAAGTGAAAATTTTGATAAGTCATCCTGTATGGTAAGAATATAACGATTATTATTGTATGAAACGTTTAAAGGACCAACGATGTCTAGCATAATTTTCTCAAATGGAGTTTTTGAAGTTGTTGTCACCACTATGGGAAGTTTAGTTAGTTCCGAGATTTTATTTTTCTGGCATAATTCACATTTTTTAATAAACTTTCTAATTTGGGTTAACATTTTTGGAAAGTAATAATAAGATTTGATCTTTTTGAAAGTTCTTTCTATTCCTTGGTGTCCTCCTAACGGACAGTTGTGAAATTCCTTGAGTTAAGAATGTCAATATCATTATCTAGAAAAGTGATAATATTTTGAGGAGATTCATTTGATGATTGGCTTGAATTTTTGATGTTATTTGATGTAGTATGGTTTAATGTTTGGTCAAGATTTGGTTTTGGTTCACTAGCTTTTGCTTGCGAACGAGTAACAACATTAATTTGGTTACCTTGATCGGCAGATTTTAATTCGATTCTACTCAAAGTGTCCGCGTTAAGGTTGTCTCTTCCTGGTTTATACATTATATCGAAATCGTATTCATCTAATTCGATTCTCCAGCACATTAAACGTGACGATAAATTTTTTGCTTTATTTAGCCACAATAGCGGTTTATGGTCTGTAATAATAGTAAATTTCACACCATACAAATAAGGACGAAAACGTTTTATAGCAAAACTATGGCAAGCAATTCCTTCTTCACAGTAGAATAGTTTCGCTCAGCTTTGTTTAATACCCGGCTTGCATAAGCTACAGGTAAGTCATCATCGCCTATTCTCTGTGAAAAACTGTGCCAAGTGCTACATCGCTAGCATATGTTGTGACGTAAAATAGTTCCTGGAAATTCGGGTATTGTAAGATTGGGGGTTTGATTAGTTTTTCCTTTAACTTCGGAAACTCTCGAAACAGAAAGCATCCCAATTGAATCGTGCATCCTTTTTCAGTAATGCATTCAATGGTTGTGCTAGTTCTGAAAATTTATTTATAAATCTTCGATAGTATCCTATCAATCCAAGGAATGACTTAATTTCCTTTCGGACTGGTTTAATTCCGTTATTAGTTATAATGTGACCCAGGTAGCAAATTTCTTTTCTAAGAAAATGACACTTTAGAGGTTGCAATTTTATATTATATTTTCGAAATGACTGAAATTAAGTTTTTATTATGATCGTTCAGGTTGTAGCCGTATACAACTACGTCATCTAAATATACGAAACATTTCAAGCCGTTCAACCCGGACAACACATTGTTCATAATGCGCTGAAATATTGCTGGTGCTCCCTTTAAACAGTTGTATATTTATCTTCTTCACTTAGAGGTATTTGGTGATAGCCGTCTGCTAAGTCTAATGTCGTAAAATAAATTGCGTCTCCTAATTGTTCTAAAATTTCTACGATATAGGGCAATGGGAATACGTCATTAATTGTCAAATCATTTAAACGGCGAAAATCTACTACTACTCGCCAACGTTTAGATTCATCGCTTGCTTTTTTCGGGATAATTAGTAAAGGGGAGTTGAATGGGCTGTTACTGTTTGCAATGATACCATTCTCAAGCATTTTCTCCACTTGTGAGTTAATTTCGAATTTTGCCGAATGAGGAAGACGATACGGTTTTATATTGACCGGCTGTGAATCAGGTTTTACTGGGATATGGTGAAATCCTGCATTGGTAATTGTCAGTTGATCACCAGTTAAGAAAAATATATCGTTAAATTCGCGACAAATCTTAATGATAGAACATTTTTCTTCCTTGTTTAAGTGAGCTGTCTCGATTTGATTTTCTAAATTCTGCAATCTATCTTCTAGTGAATCTGACCAATGGTTTAATGTAAAAATTTGATAATGCTCTAGACTTTCTGGTTCTGTGTACATATCATCTAGTTTCACAGGAAAATCGTTGGTGTTTACAACGCTTACTGTTGCGAACGAGTTTATTATTTTAATGATTGCATTTCCTATGTACACGCCTGGTTTTATCTTTTGTGAGGGACATAAATATTCATTGTCACCTGTAGTTTTAAATCTTATTTTAACGATCCTTTCTGAAAGACTAGGCATAACGATTGGGGGATTGTTGGAAGAAAGAGTTAAACTTGTGTATTCAGTGTCATTATGATTATTAAGTATTTGAAGTACGTTATGGAAATAGTTGATATTGCATTTATTTTTAATAAGAAAATCATTCCCAATGATACCTGCACAATTTAACAGAAAATCAGATGGTACAATGTGAAACTCATGCGAGATTGTGTTATTTTTTGAAATTTTAATTTTAGAATTGCAAACTGCCAAAGTATCAATAGATTGTGCAGTTATTCCCTTTATAGTTAATTTTTGATTAGGGTAACATAGCGTATCGGGCTTAATTAAATCTTTCTTAATAACACTAATGTCGGCCCCTGTATCAACTAAGGAAAATTGCGGTTTAATTAAAGTATCTAAATCAAAGTTTACGAGTTTCAAATCATCCTTATGGAAGTTAATTGAAATGCAAAATAATTTGTTTGTTGTGAAATCTTCGTTTAATATTATTGAATATTTTTTATCGTAAATAAGATTAGATGAATGTAGATTTAAATGCTTTGAACTCGCACCGCTACATTCTTGGGTTCCCGATGAAGTTCGTTTAAGTTTTCCGTTGGTTGTGATTGCGAAGTTGATGGTTGCTGAATGTTATCGGATTGGCTCCTTCGTTGATTGAGTCTTTCGCGAGATCGGCAGATGCTAATATCGTGACCAAACTTTTTGCAATATGCACAAGGATACGAAATTTGATTAATTCGAGGGTTAAGATTTGTTTTGGTTTGGAGTCTGCGAGAAAGATCGTGTAGGCGTTTGTCTATTGTTATTAAAAGTTGAATTAAAAGTAGAGTTATTGCGGAATGGAATAAATTGTGTTTGGTTCGCATTTCGGTTATAACAGTTTGACGCGGTGTGTCCTACTTTGAAACAAATCTGGCATTTAACGAATTTGGTAGAAGTATTGGAAAACTGAATTTGACTAGGTTTAGGTTTATTAGGATTGAGTTAATTTTTCTTCTTCTATCCCTTTAGCAATAGCATCTTTTAAATTATCGAATCGACACGCTTTAATTCAAATTTTGAGTGGATCTCTCAAGCCATCTTCGAACGCTCGCAAAGCAGTTTTCGAATTAATAATTTTTATATTTTTATCGAGGACTTCGGTGTCTGATGCAGCTGAAACGCACGATTTATTTAAGTCAGCAAGAATATTTTCAATTCGGATACCAAAATCTTTTACGCTTTCGTCAAAACGTTGTCGTGCTTGCACAAGATCAACTTGGATATTTTCTAGCGCTCGATCGTTTGAGAATTTTTGTTTAAGTTCCTTTTGCAAATCTTCCCATGTTTCATAAGTGCCAGTTAATACAGTTTTATTATAAGCACCGTCTATCAACCTAATCTGCACTAATTCTAAAAACAATGAGTGATCGTTATTCGTTTTTACATCTTTAAATACAAGATTGCAACATTGCAAAAATCTATGGAGCTTTTCGGTAGTTCCATCGAATTCTGGTATTAATTTAATAAGCTCTATCAAAATTGAAAGCCATAGCTGGAATACAAGGTTTTACCTGCTTACCGAAATGTTGATCAAATAATTTTCGATCAATTGACAATGGCAATTTAAATCCGTAATAAGGTAAGAGTGTTGATATTGGATTACAATCTAAAGATAAGAGTTCTTTATTGACCACCGATTTAGATGTTTCTTTTTTATTTTCTTCTTTAGGAACAATGTTAATTTTTCTATTACGTAAACGTTTGTAATTAATTGATTGGTCATTCATTTGTTATGTACGCAGAATTGATTAAATATTGAATAATACACAACTTGTATTTTACCCAACTTATGAATTGACAAAAAAAATTTGCATTCGATTGATATAAAAAAATAATTTCAACACGATAAACAGAAATGTTATAATAATAAAATAATCAAATAATCAAAATATTTTATCAATTTATGAAGAATTAAAATTTAAATTAAATTTGAAATTGAAATAAGAACAAATTGAGCTTATGAATGAAGAATTTAACTTACAATTTACTAAGGTTGTTTGTGATGAATTCATGTTTTATTGTTGATCAGCTGGCTAATTCCGACAATAAAATATCTCGATTTTATTTTTGAAGTAATATAATTCCGGTATGTTTTATGATGATCGGTGATGTAAATTTCTAATGATGCGATGCTTGATGATGATGTCGTAAAGTTGATATTGTATTGTTATACCAATTAATTTAGCGTTGCTCGTATTGAGTGGTTGAAATGTAGTTGTTGTATATTGAAGATGATATTTGCATGATGACGATTTTTGTTTAATGAGTTTAAATCGATGATAGGAATGATCCAAATAATGATGATGTGGTATTCGTATATGATTATAAACGAACGGATACCATTAACAACTTTATATTAGGATATATAACAAATATCCTTTATTGTTATATGAACTTTACTCGTACATTTGTTTTATAATCACGTTACATTTTAGTTACATACATACGTAATATTAATAATTTATTTTAAATTAAGTAATTAATTAATTATTATTATAATCACTTTGAATGTTTTTTCTATATATTTTCACAATAAAAAATCTGTGATTGTGATTTTTATATAATTTTTTTTACTATCGGTTTTATGAATTGTTTAAATTATATAGCACTAGATTTTATCACAAGGTTCTCAAAAATTTCGGTGTCCTTGACAAATGTTATATTTTTTTTTTTGTGGTTTTGGCGTCTTTTTGCAAACGGTTCAATTAATGTGGAGGTTTACGGATTTTTGTAAATACATATCATCGTTTACTTATTTTAAGAAAATGCTACACAAAACACTTTAACTTTCACCGAATTCATGCTATATGTTGTACGTTAATTACGTTTTTAATTTTTTTTTATTGATCACTTTTTTATCTGTACATTTAAACGTCTATTTAAATTTATACGTTTTTTGGATTATTGATTAAGAGTGCATAATTAATTAACACGATTATTTTATTAGGTTATTCAAACCACAACGGGTATTTTTTAAAGATGATAGTGGATAATTTGGATACCGTTGGTGTCCTTGTATACGATAGTACGTATCTAGTATGTATACGATCCCTCCGCTGCCACCTAATTTTGTTGTGGTTTGTAATTTTAAGTTTTAATAAAATAATTATTACACATTTTTATATATATATTTCTATTGTGAACTTATGACTTTATTATTATTATTAATAATTTATTAAAATGATAATTTTATGTACTTTTAAAGTAATTGTTAACTCCACTTTTTTAAGACTGCATTTGTTAAACGTTTTAAGCATTTATTACACCTCGGTTTATAAATGTATTCTACAAACAAGTAATTAAGTAAATTGGTATTATTTCTATAATAGATGTATTATAATAAATCAGGGGTTTACAACAAGTTTCTAACAAAAAGTAATAAATAATAAAAACTAGATATGGATTAGAAATATTCTCAATACAAAATCCCGTAATAAACTGAGTGTTCCTTTCTGTAAAGTTTTTAAATAAAGGGAAATTAATTCCAAATAAAAAATATGGTCAAAATAAAACAGAATGTAAGGTGGTTCCTTCTGTTATTACTCACTACCATAAAAAAAACACTCATCAATTATTATTGTAAATTTTATAAATAAATTAATTAAAGATTTAATTTCACAGTTTTATATGCAACAATTTATTAATTTTGTTTGTATTCATACGATTCTCACTCAATGACCATACCTTTTTCGGTGTATGTCACGCCAGAAACCCCATTCTAGAAAACCCACGTTTTCTATACCAATGTATATATTTCGCACCTTTATGATTGTGCAATTTTCTACCTGTAATCAGAAAATTTGTCCATATCGTACTTTAGGAAACGGTTTTCAATTCTTGTTACATATTCTCCTACTTTCCTAACAAATGGAAAATAGCTCATGTAATACTAGTCCTTAAATCTGGTAAAGATAGTAGTAACCCTAACAGCTATAAGCTCATCGGTCTTCTTTGTTTACTGGATAAACTGTTTGAACGTACTATTCTTATAAGAATAAATCAGTTTATTGTATAAAATAACAATTTGGATTTCGCGATGAACACTCTACGCCCCATCAATTAAATAGATTGACTAAAACTATCAGGTTTAATCTGTCTACTAAACTTTCTACTGGCCTCCTATTATTCGGTATCGAGAAAGATTTGATACAGTCTGGCCTGACCTACATTATTAAAATAATCGATAGTTTTATCAGTAACCGCTTCTTCTACCTATCTATTGATGATAAGATCAACACTAAGAAGTGTAACATCCAATTTATTTTCAGAGTAAATATACTTCCTCTAGTTGCAATGATACTATTATCAAAAAGGTTCAACTTAATATCGATGGACTTACCGCTTACTGCAAAAAACGGCGCATTAACCTAAACGGTGATAAAACGCAAGCTATATTCTTTACTAGAAGAAGGGCGCCGATTTTTATGTTTGTATTTTCTTACGATTAGGATTAGGTTGAGTTATCAATACTAGGTTTTTTTAAATAATTTTCCTGCTTCCTTATTTTTAATAAATATATACCATATATAAAAAAAAACTGATCTCTAAAAATTGTAATCTCAAGAATATGAATTGAATATAATATATATACATATATATATAATATATATACATAATATATATATATATATATATATATATATATATATATATATATATATATATATATATATATCTATATATATATATATATATATATATATGTATATATATATATCTATATATGTATATATATATATATATATATATATATATATATATATATATATATATATATATATATATATATGTATATATATATGTATAATATATATATATATATATATATATATATATATATATATATATATATATGTATATATATATATATATATATATATATATAATATAATTATATATATATATATATATATATATATATATATATATATATATATATATATATATTTATATATATATATATATATATATATATATATATATATATATATATATATATATATATATATATATATATATACATATATATATATATATATATATACATATATATATATATATATATATATATATATATTATATATATATATATATATATATATATATATTATATATATATATATATATATATATATATGTATATATATATATATATATATATATATATATATATATATATATATATATATAAGTTAAGATTAATAATACATTAATCTTTAAAAAAAAATGTTTTTTATTTGGGCTATGTCCGTTTTATTCTAAATCATTCTTAAAAACTAATTATATCTTTACAATTTTTCAATTACAAAAACTTCTATATTGCGAAAATGCTGATTAAAGAAGTTTTATGGAAAATTACAGAAATTATATTTATGTGAAAATAAATGAAATTTGAGTGTTAGGAATTTTACTTCTATGCAAAATATACAATGTTGCGATTTTACTATACATGTTGATTGATGTAAATATTGATGACGATGGTCATTATGTTGTCTTAACTCTTCCCCCTCTAAAAATCCTCGTCCCGTGGATTTAAAAATTCAGCTGGACTGGTTGTATCCCAAGCGGTACAGGATGTTGATTGGTCACTTCGTTGTTCTTGAACAGGGCTATTCCTTTGCGGCTCCTTGATCTTATTACAAATCCTATAATTACTATAACTATGGTAATTATGATGATAGTGTCCGTACCATTATTTATCTGATGGTATGTTGATAACTTCTGGAGTTTCCCTATGTTGTTTACATGTAGGTCATGTAGGTATTCCAGATTAAGTTTCATCCTTGTTCTGTAATATTTGCTTGCAATACTGGTGGTAGTATTTGAGATGTTCTCATTTCTTTGTTGGTGAAGATCCATCCTTTTATTTTTACTGATTCGTTTTGGTATTGAACTAAATAATTGCCTTCTAGATGTTTGACTGAATTATTATATGTTATTGCGCCATGAAAGTTGTTTAGGAAGATAGTGTTTTCAGTTATGGGTTCTATTAATTCCTTTTCATTAAATGTAAATTCACACTTGGCTTCCAATCCCTTCAGTAATTGGGTAATACAATGGTTTTCTTTCAATTCTTGTAGTTGGCCGAGGTCACAATTAATGGTTTCTCTCCTGGTTTGGCATTTGTCAATAATCCCATATATGTTTTGTTGGTTTATAAGGATTTCGTTGTATTCCAAATAAATTTGTTTGTTATTTTTTATTGTAGATTTTATTTGATGTGATGGAATTCTTCTTTGCTCGTTTTAGGGATTGATATGACGTATAAAATCGTTGAGTTTTTGATGATCATTGCAGGTTCGGCATATTCGATGGCTTCGATTTCATTAGCGTAGGGTAAGGTTTCGATTTCTGTCACTAGACGTCCAATTTCGTCCTTGTCTAATAAGTTGGAATTGATTATTCCACCTTTAGCAAGTTGCGTAGCTCTTACAATTTCTTTTACTTCTTCTTTAACTATTTGTAGTCGATTGAACATCATTTGTTGAAAAACCTCGTTTGTATGGTCATCCAGATGTAGCAATATTTCGTTATGTTGACCGAGAAGCTTTTGAATCTTGTTCGTTATGGCAGTGTTTATTCTATACTGCTCGTTGTTGTTCTCAATGATCCAGTCCTGGCTTTTAAGGATCTCGTCCCAATCAGTTGCATCTGGAGAGCCGGCGATCCACTTCCAAGCAGAGCCAATCCAGTTGATTGCTCGTTTCGCCCTCGAAGGTTGACCTTGAAGTTCTTCCAGTAGTTTTTCTGTTTCATTGATTTGGTATGTTAGTTGAGATTTCATGATGTTTGTTGAATCGATTCCTTTTAATTCCGATTTGATGTTTGCTAATATTTCCACATAATTCTGCAGGTCAATCTGATGTATGATCTTGAAGTTCCCGCTTATTATATTTCCATTTCCTTGTTTTACAGACACTATTGGAGTGTCATACTTGTGTATGCTCAAAGATGTCGTTATTGTCCATAGACATGAGCTGGAAAGATATATGTAAAGTGATTTAAGTTGGTGAGTTTTTGATATGAGTTTTATGAATTCTTTTTCCCGAAAGTGTGGTCACGGTGACTCTATTATCCTTCGCCACGATTTCTTTTCGAAATTTAGGTTTAGTTTTTTTCTGAATTTGTTTATTTTTAAAGACGTTTATTGGGGCTTCGCAATGCGGAATTAGTTGTGTGCCATTTTCTTCTGCACTATGTACGGTCTCATCGCTTGATGACGAAAGTGTGTTGACCTCCAACTTCAGTCTTGATAGTGCGTCCGCTACTTTATTTGTAATTCCGGGTTTCCACTCCTTTATTTGTAATCCCGATGCATCCATTTTCTTCTCTACAATCCAAATGGGTGAATTATACGGACTTTTCGATGGTCTTATAATGCCGTCATTGAGTAGTTGTTTTATTTGTTGGTCCACTTCGGCCCTCATGTTGATCGAGTATGGATACGATTTTGTGTAGATCGGGTCATTCGTAGTAGTTTTGATCTCCGCCCTCACGTTCGTTTCAATGGTCGGTTTGTCTCCAATGGCTCCAAAGAGTGGTAGATATTTATTGATCATGGTTTTTAATTTTAGCTTTGTTTCTTCGTTCAAATGGTTGTCTCTCATTTCAATGTTGTTGACTTGGGTTGAAATTTTCTCTTTCAATGGGATGTCGATGCCTGGAGAGATGGTTAAGATATTTTGTCTCCTGTCTATCATCGCCTCTACTTTTTTTAAGGTATCATCCCCAATTATACCGTCGAATGAAGTTAGGTTCGGTAATATAAAGAAGTCTACTTGCATATAATTTCCAAATTTTTTGAATATAGGTGCGATTATTTTCTGTTTTATTTGTATATCACATTCAGCTGATTTAACGGTGAATGGTTTATTTACGGGCTGAGCATCCTTAGCGAGTTCCTTTTTTATAAAGTTTTTATTTGCGCCCGTGTCTATGAGGAACTTTAATATTTTATTATTGCGGCACTGGTATTCTATGTAGGGTAGGCTAGAGAGGCCTCCTCTATAAAATTTATTTCATCGTTTACATCTGAGACTTCTTTCTCGTTGTCGTCGTAATTACTAATATATTCTTCATACGGGTCTTCGTCGTTTCCCTGTTCCAGGTGAAGTACTCTTTGTTGTTTCTGAGCTTTTTCATTGATATCCGACTTTTGTTCTCTCTTGAAGGTTGGGTTCGGATAATTATTTGGTCGGTTCATGTAATCGACCTTCCTGGTTTTTATAGATTCGTCCACCTCCATCGGTGTTGGTGGTTTTGGATATTGCGGCCTTGCTGGTGGTGGTACAAGGTAATTTTGTTGTTGATGGTATGGCTGTTGATATTGCTGTTGTAGGTATGGTTGTTGCTGGTATGGTTGTTGATACTGCTGTTGTTGGTATGGTTGTTGCTGATATGGTTGTTGCTGGTATGGTTGTTGATACTGCATACTGTACCCCATATTCCTCTGTTGCAGCGATATTCTTGATAGCGGTATCGGCTTCGTGTATTGTTGAACTCTATTCGCATTGATTTGGTTTACGGGAATCGTGATTGAATTGTCAAAATTCCTATTGTGTATTGGCATACTCCGAAAATTGAGATTTTGTATCTCCAGACATGATGAATACGCCTCTGGGAGATTTGTCGGTCTCTGAATTGTTAGCATTCTTGATATATCCCCAGTTAAACCTCTAACGAAGACATCCAATGCTCGATTCCTGTATGTGTCTATCAGCACTGTCATGGTGTCTGCATTGTAGTTTTCAGTTTTAGCTTTGTTGATGATGAGGGATAGTTGATGGTTTACCGTTGCGTAAAATTCGTCGATACTTTTCTTTCCCTGAGTTAGGCTGCCCAATTGATATTCGAGTGTCCTCACACCTCTTTTGTCGGCATAATGTAGCGATAAACATCCTTTTATCGCACTCCTATTTTCGTCGAAAATGTTATATGATAATAGAGCTGCGTCCGCCGTTCCTCGTATTTTCTGTCTTATACTTTGTAATATGGCTCTATATACAGGTTTATCCTTCACTATCTCGTAGTCTTTTAGGATACTTTCTACACTGTATATCCATGACACATAACGTGATGGATTTCCGTCAAAAACTTGTAGTTCTTTGACGCAGTCTGGTAGTTTGCCGATGTCTTTAAGCTCCTGTTCTGTTCTGGGTGCCACGAGTGTTGTATTATTTGGTGTTTTGTTTTCCACTTGATTTTCTAACTGGCCAATTCTTCTTTCCAATTTTTTATTTAATTCGATTTGGGCGTTGAGTGCCCCCGTCAACTGTCTCATTGTTGCCTGAATTTCTTCCATTTTTATACTTTTTACAATTTTGTTTTTAAATAAGTTTTGAATTTCGAATGAATATTTATTATTTTATTATTATTATATGTTTTATTATTATATTATTATTACTTGAATATTATTATTCTTTATAAATTTTCACTTTTTTTTTATTTTTATTAATTATTACGCGTTTTTATTACGATTTTATTACTTGTACTTACAAAACTATTATTTTCATTATTTTTGAGGAATTTCTCCTGGGTAATTCTTGATCTGAGGATTAATGTTTCCTCAGAGGTATTTTAAGTGCACTCCGGGTGTTGTACACTTGAGTCAGCTACTTGTGTCCGGATGATCCGTAATTTCCTTTTTAGCTGCTAGCGTTTATGCTTGCTGGCGGCCTACTGCGGTACGATATTCACTCACGGTAGTGTGTAATAAAATTGGCTATGTTCTCGTGGGTATAGCTGTATTTTATTACGTTCGTAGACAAAATTCCTAAGTTCTCGTGGGATTAGTTGTCTTTTGCCTGTTATTATGTTCTCACGGTAATAATAACTTGAACTTTTACACTATTCACTTTCACTTAACCCACTGTTTCGGCGCCAGTTAAGATTAATAATACATTAATCTTTAAAAAAAATGTTTTTTATTTGGGCTATGTCCGTTTTATTCTAAATCATTCTTAAAACTAATTATATCTTTACAATTTTTCAATTACAAAAACTTCTATATTGCGAAAATGCTGATTAAAGAAGTTTTATGGAAAATTACAGAAATTATATTTATGTGAAAATAAATGAAATTTGAGTGTTAGGAATTTTACTTCTATGCAAAATATACAATGTTGCGATTTTACTATACATGTTGAATGATGTTAATATTGATGACGATGGTCATTATGTTGTCTTAACTTATATATATATATATATATATATATATATATATATATATATATATATATATATATATATATATATATATATATATATATATATATATATATATATATATATATTTATAGTTATGGGTTGTGCCGAGATAACGTATTTATTTCTGGTTGTGGTTGGGAAACGGTATTATTTCCAAAATAATAATAATGCACAATAATTTAGTTTGACAATGTTTTTATTTCAAAAATATAAATTGTAATGAACGTCGCTTCCAGTTTTTGTTTACTTTTTATAATAAGTCATTTCCTGTTATGCAGTGGAATGACTTTCTGTGGCATTTCTTTATTGTTAAAATTTGCTTATGCGATATTTTTACATTAGTTAAAGTTTGCTTAGGCGATATTTTTACATTAATTAATAATTGCTTATGCGATATAATGTTTGGCGTCATTGCACTACATGTCGCCGGTGGAATTTGCTTTCTTCATGGGTCGCTTGTTAGCTGATGTTAACTCCTCCCCTCTAAGTGTTGAGCTGTCCTCAGTGAAGAGTTTCCTTAATTTGAAAAATTTACTTTTGTTTTTCCTATTGATAAAGAATATAACAATTAGTTAGTTTTCTATTATTGTTAGTATTGTTGAGGATGCTATTATGTGCGTGTAAATGGTGGATTTGTGTTGATGATTTTGTATTTCCCGCATGTTTTTAACTGTGGATTTTGTTAAAAATGGTATATCTATAGGTTTCAATCCTTGTTTCGTTTATGATGATTGTATTAAAGGGTTGTAATACTTTAAATTGATGCATTCTTCTTGAGACGTCATTGGTGAATGACTGTTCGTTGACTTGTATGGTACAGTCCTCGAATATGACTAATTTAATTCCTTTTATGATTAATGTATCAGGACCACATGTTGTATAGATGTTGATTCCGGCTTCCGATGATATGAAAAGGTAGCCATCTTCTAGTAGCTGTATTTCTTCTTGATGATTTGTTTGTACTAATTTACAATTGGCATGTTGATTGTTTAACAGGTTTGGTAAGCAAGTGTTATTGTTGGTATTTATTTGTTCCTTCTGACAATAGTATGTATTTTCCTACATTTGGCATGGTTTTGAAATTATCATATGTATTTTGGGATTGGATAAAATATAATTGTAGGTAATAGGAATAAGGTAATTGTTTAAGATATAAGTTTTTATTCTATTATAGGAAAAATTATCATTATAAAATTGTGGTATTTCTATTATTGCTATCAGGTTGGTCCCGTTGTAGTAAGCTTTTAGTTGTAATATTGAATAAATCTGCTCTTGTGAGTGTAATTCGATATTACTCTTGTTTAGTTCATTTAGAACATAGTTCATCTCTGTATTGTCGAGTATGAATCTTGAAATTACGTTTATTTTCGCGAAGGTTATAATTTCGTGAATTTCTAATGCCTGTTCTGATAGTGTTGACGTATTATCTTCGATTGTGAAGTACATGTAATTGAGTAATTTTTCAGCTTCATTAGAGTTTTTTGTGTCCCATTCTGTTTTAAGGATTTTGGTTCATATTAGCAGTAGTTATATTTAAAATGTCCGTTATTTCTATTGATTATTTGCTCATTAATTTGAATTTGGTTATTAAGTCGGTCGGCTAGTACGTATTGTCCTTCCTGTGTTAATTGTATTTGGTTTTGAAGATTTTCGTAGTCGTTTTGGTCAAGATTTCCAGTAATGGATTTTATAAAAGTTCCCAAAGGATTGATTAATCCACGTTTGCTTCGGTTTCCCCTGTTGGGTAGAGTTGGCATTACGTTATCGATTGATCGCTTCAGATTTTTTAATTTACGTTTAATGGTGTTTAGTCGTTGAGTATTACTGTATTTGAAATGAACCATTTTATTTTCGGTTTGTTTGACAGATTCTTCTATTGATTGGTAGTTTGTTAATAAATCGTTCAGTTCTATGATATGAAAAAGTTTTATGTAGGTAGTGATTATTTTGGCTTCACCTAATTTAATTCCAATAAGTCCTTTGTTATCCTGTAGGTCATAGGCTTCTAATCCTTTTGGTTGGGCTGACCTGTGGACAATATGATATCTAGTTTTTGTTTCTATTTTTTCTAATTTTGTTTTTATGTACAGTACGTTTGTTTGTCTGAACAGTAACATCTCCGTCCTGTATTATCGTATGGGGTATATATTTTCTCTGAAACTTATCACGTGTAGTTGTTTTTTCAAAGATTTTCTCCCCTGGCATGTAAATACCTGGATTATCACGTGTAGTGTTTAATCTTTCTATTGTTTTCGCTTTAGACAGGTTATTTAGCTTTGCTATATGTTGTGCAATGTCTAAATATTGGCGTCTAATGCGTGATAGATATTCGTTCTCCATTTCTGGTAGATTGGTAGGTATACTTTTGGTTATAATATGACCTCTATGTAACTCAAATAGTGTGAGTTTAGTTGAAGAATGAATGGAATTGTTGTAGGCAAACATTGCCTCTTCCATTATTCGGATTATTGATTTATTTTTATCCTCAGCTTTTATGATTCGTACTAGTTCGGTTAGTGTAGAATGTAGTCGTTCTACAGGCGAGTTTTCGTTTGAAGATTTTGCTGTCGTGATGTGTAGTTCTATACCCATCATGTTAGTGAAATCAGTGAATAGCTGGGATGTAAATTCAGTTGCAGAATCCAATGTTAGTGTTTTTGGAACTCCTTCTCTACTGAAATATGTCATAAATTTATTTATGATTGTTGTTGTTTTCCTATTAGGTACTTCAAAGGCTGTAGCGTATTTTGAAAATTTATCGACTAATGTGATAAAAGTTTTTCCTGAAAGGGCGAATGTGTCCCCATGGGTAATTTCCATTAGTCCAGTGGGCGTTTGGGAAAGTTTAAATTTGACATGAGTGGGCTGCCTTTCATATTTGTTTTGATTACAAATTTCGCAGTTTAAAATATAATGTGCTATTTTTTGTCTCATGTTTGGAAAATAAAAATTCCGTTTTAATTTTTGATAATTTTCCTGAGTTCCACGATGGTATGGTTGGTGTTCATTAGCGATAGTGTTTATTTGTTCCTCGGCTAATTCTACGTCATTTTTTATCGTGTGTACCCGGATTATTCTGTAAGGTTTTGTTTTACATATTTCCTCAATTAGTTGGAATGTTTGGTCATCCGTTAGAAGAGCTGTTATTTTATTTTGGTTGACATAGCTATTGAGAATTACTTGAAGATCGGTTTTTGTAAAATCTGTCTTCTTGATAGTATTGCGCTGGTTCTTATTAAATAGTACCCTAGCGTCTTTTTCCATCTCACCGCAATTTTTATTTTTTGCTATGATGAGCTGGTTTTGGAATTCGTTCAGGCTAGAGCTTGAAACTGGAATTCCTTTATGTTTGGTTGATATTCCATTGTCGTCACACTGGATATCTATGTTATTTAATTGAATTATTTCATAATTAAATATTTTATTTGAATTATCTTGAGTTTTCTGCAGTTTCTCAAGTAATTCCAGATTTTCGGGTTCAGAATCATTATTGTAAGTAAAACTTTTCGTTTCCAGTTGTTTGTTTAATTCTATTCGCGAGAGTGCATCAGTGTTTGTATTAGCTGTGCCTTTTTTATATGTGATGGTATAGTCATATTCTTCAAGTGCTAACCTCCATCGAATTAATTTGGATGTTGGATCCTTGGCATTAAATAGCCATACTAGAGGTTTGTGATCCGTGATGATCGAAAACTTCCTTCCATATAGGTATGGGCGGAAGTATTTTGTTTCCCACACTATTGCTAGGCATTCCTTTTCAATAGTGGAGTAATTACACTCTGTTTTGGAAAGTGTGCGTGAAGCATACGCAACTGGTAGGTCGCTACTATTGAAGTTTTGACTTAAGACCGCTCCCAAAGCATAGTTGGATGCGTCAGTTGTTAATATGAAATCTTTCGTGAAATCTGGATATTTTAATATTGGTTCTTTGGTTAGCATGTCTTTACATACTTCAAAGCAGTTCACAAATTCTTTGTCGTGATATATTACTGCTCCCTTTGATAAACAAGATGTTAAGGGTTTTGTTATTTTTGAGAAGTTCTTAATAAATTTTCGATAGTACCCTATTAACCCTAGAAATTATTTGATTTCTTTCGTAGTTGATGGTATTTTGAATTGTTTGATTGCTTCAATCTTTTTATAGTCTGGTTTTACTCCTTCTGAAGTAATAATATGGCCCAGAAATCCTATAGATTTTTGCAAAAAGAACGTTTTTTCGATCTGAATTTTTAGATTCGCGCTATGTAATTTTGTAAATACCTGTGTTAAATCGTGGATGTGTTCCTGTAGGCTTGTACTGAATACTATAATGTCATCCATATAGCATAGTACATTTTTACCTTGTAGGTCTCCGAGAATGTTGTCCATCACGCGTTGAAACGTGCTGGGGGCATTCTTCAGATCAAATGGCATACGAGTAAACTCGAAATGTCCATTAGGAATAGAAAATCCCGTTTTTGGTATGTCGGAATTCCTGATTTCAATTTGATGAAATCCCGCCGCCAAATCTATTGTTGAAAAATAAATCGCCTTTCCCATTTTATCGAGAATATTCTCTATATTGGGTAGAGGATATTTATCATTGATCGTTTGCGAATTGAGTTGTCAAAAATCTACGACAAGTCTCCATTTTTTATTCCCATTTGCGTCTGGTTTCTTCGGCACCATCCATATGGGCGAAGACCAGAGGCTAAATGATGGTCTAATAATTTTATTTTCTAATAGTTTATCGATTTCTTTTCTGATTTCCTGCTTTTGATTCTCAGGATGCCTGTATTGTTTTACATGATGCGGCTTTTCCTTGAGTAAATTTATTTCGTGCTTTATTTCATTGGTAAAGCTTAATTTTTGATTCTCGTCATAGAAAAACTTTGGAATTTTTTACATAGGTTCAATATTTGGAATTTTTCCTCAGGATTTAAATTGTCCGTTTGGATTTTTGATTCTATATCTACTTTTGTTGTATGCTGATTTGCAATATGAAAATTAATTTCATTATATTGCTTTTTGAATTCGCTTACATTAATTGGGCTCAATAATTGGAACGATTCTTCGTCTTGACCTGTGTTAATAATTTCTACAATAGCTTTGTAGGGTGCACAAGTAGTGTATATTCCTTCCTGGATGTTTATGTTTGGTGAAAGCAAACTGTTTTGTATATAAAAGTTTCCTTTTGAAATAGTTACTGGTATTTCTATTAATTTTTTAGATTTGTGGGGTATTTCTGTGTTGGGAATAATTGTTGTACATTCATTTTTTATGGGAATATTAATTTGAGGGGTTTCCAACGTATTATTTATGGTGTTTACTTTAGCGTTAAGCTTTTGTAAGTTCTCATATCCAATGAGACCATCAAATAATGTATGAAATTTAAATATAAAAAATGTTAATTTTGTTGGTATTTCTTTGAATTGAATGTCGACCATTTGTGTTATTTCCGTTGAGGAGAACACTGATTGTACCTGGAATTGTACGTTAATTATTTTTGAGAACAATTTGACGAATTTTGGGTCGATATAAGATTTATCGGCACCAGTGTCAATTAGAATTTTTAGAGTTTGATTATTAATAGTTAAGTTCCAGGAGCACCGAGCTATGCTCGTTCCGAATTACATTAGCGTTTGTTACACGTTCATGTCACTGAGTTTCACCTCATTCAATTGAGCAATATGTTAGTTCCATTTAGACTGTCGATTTTCTAGAAAAATTTCCGACACTCATGTTTGAATCCCATTCTATACTAAACAAATCCCATTCTATACAATTCATCCCAATTGAAAGGAAATGGTTTAATTCTATTGAAACTAGAATAATATTCATATTCCCATTTTACAATCCCATTTTCATGATACATACCGAGTTCTATCGAAATCGGTTGAGAAATGGCTTTGGCCCATTGGAATTGGCCATTTTACAGAACCTATACGATCCATATTTGGAACTAATTTATGATCTCTATATAATTCTCAAAAATCACAATTGAACAAATAAAAAAAACAAAACACAATGCAATATCAATAGCAATAACAACAATTAGATTTCCTTTGTTAGAAAATAAAATAAAAATGAAACCCGAACCTCTCCAGAAAGCCTACTAAAATATTTTTCCAAGAAATCAAAACCCATTACAATTGCTTCCTTTCACTAGAAAATTTCCATCTAACCAATTACTATTAACAAAAGAAAATAATAAAAATATGAATTCCCATAGGAGGATCCTCTTAAACGAATTTTACTGAAATAAAACCACCCCAACCAACATTAATAAAAATCAAATAACCGTTTCAGAAACCGGTAGTAAGTTAAAAAGTAAGATAAAACCAAGCAAACAGGGGCTCACCGGACGAGAACTTCCTTAACGTTTTTTTTAAGAATCAATACCCGGTGTTATCGCGTTTTGGCACTCGAAAAGTCTCTTTCACCAATTATGATCAATAAAAAAATATTCAAAAAAACGAACCCCAGGCCTATTAGAGGACCCACTAAACGACATTTCCCGAAATCAAAGTCCACTGCAAATGTTTCCTAACACTAGAAAATCCCTGCTCACCAATTATTACAAAAATCGTTGAACTTAAAAAATGGACCTCGACCATCCGGAGGACCCTCTAAACATATATTTCCCGAAATCAACACCCATTGCAGACCTTTCAAAACCCTATTTGACTTCAATCAATACCCATGGCGATCGCTTCCTGCCGCTCGAATATCTCTCATTACCAAATGTTTACCAAAATTGTTAAAATGAAAAAAGGAACCCGGATACCACTGAAAGACCCTAAGCTAATTTTTTTAAACCAAGACCCATTGCAATCTCTGTCTGGCACCCACCCGCTCACAAATTTTTACCAAAAATGTAAAAATTAGAAAAAAGAAGCCCGGGCTCAACTGGAGAGCCCCCTAAACGAATTTTCCAAAAATTTATACCCATCACAATCGCTTCGTGGCACTCGAAAACCCTCTTTACCAACTTTTAACAAAATAGTTAAAATTTAAAAAACCCAAGTTCCAATGGATGACACTCTGGACTGGTAAACATACTTACCAATTTTCAACAAAATCATTAAAACTATAAAAATGGAGTCTGAATTTTCCTGAAATCAAGACCAATGGGGATCACCTTATACCACCCTAAAACACTTCTTACCAATATTTACCAACATCGTGAAAATTACAAAGGAGCCCGAGTTCCACTGAAGAACCCCCTAAACTATTTTTTTCGAAATCAAGACCGGTCACAATTGATTCTTGGCACACGAAAACCCCAGCTTACCAATTTTTACCAAAATCGAAAAAATTAAAAAAAGGCCTGGGCACAAATGGAGAACACCTTCTAAATTATCAAGACCCGTCGCAATCGCTTCCTGGCACGAAAAGACGACGTTCTTCGAAGTTCGACGAAGAAATGACGTTCCAAGCATCTGATTTTGTATTAAAATAAAAAACTAGTGTTTTTTAAATAAAAAACAGTAGTTGTATAAATAAATTTTTTATTTGTATTATTTTTCACAAATGATTTTGTACTATTATCATGACCGCTAGCCCGCTACAGATATTTTCGAGTCGAGGTGCATTATCTCTATTAGCACATTTCCTTCCGATAGTATATACCGAGAGTGCTAAGATAATTATTGGTGATTCAGAATAGGAAAAATCAAAAGGGAAGTTCAATAATCGGGGAATTGGTTAAAGTTGAACCAAATTATGATTTATACGAGGACGTTGATGGTACCTTGATGGAAATATCGGATAAAATATCAAATATTGTTTCAGTACCATCGCATTCTTTAGCCACAATTGGATAATTCTTGAAACTGCCTGCATATTCAGATGTGCTATTGCGCGCTAAAATAAAAGCACAATGCTTACTACTCTTACCTTGTTTACCGGAGATGGTGGAGGAATAAAATTTATAGTCTATCGCTAGCTTCATCACTCCTAACGCTACCAACATTTGAAGTATTACGACAATTATTTTATTTGCTCTACTAAACCACCGATGACGCTTGAAACCAAAAAGCATCCACCAGTCAACGGTGTTTTAATAAAACTTCTTTTTATAGTTGCGTGAAAAACGCTTTAGTAAAATAGTGAAAGTACCACCCAACGTATCCTATGGGGTAGTCATTGATCCAAACATTTATACTGTTGACAATGGGCACTTGAAAAGAAAAAACTAAAATAATTTTCAAAACTTAAACTATTTTTATTAATCAATTTATTGTATCATCATGTCGTGTTGCTGTTTCAGCCAACGCTAACATGGCTAAAGCGGTAATACTTCATACATTTCGGTGTTCATCAATTAAACCATTTATTATCACTTCGATCAATAGCTTGATAATACAAGATGAAATCGCGTTTATTCGAACAGCGATTTGTTGAACGATTTTTATGCCAGTACAACGATCTTGCCATTTGGTACTCTGGCAGACCACCTTGAGGAACGATAATAATGTTGGAATGCCAAAAACAATTGCGACCACCACAAAAGCATGTGCAATGGTATTTCGTATATACGCTTCTATATTATCGATATCGGGACGCATTGCAGAAATCATTGCTGTTATACCGGTCGAATTTACTATTTTTGAGATTATCTCGTAATCTTTATATTCCTTAAGTTCAGGGTCATAAATAGTTTCTATAATTTTCAATAACACAATATCTAACAGATATTTATCATAATTTTGTGCATCCACAAGCGAAGGATTAGTATCGCATTTTATTTGAGGAGTTACATCCCATCGATTATGCCGCGTTTGTTTTGATACTCGTACCTTATTTTGATTTAAGAACGATTTTTTATGTGATATTTTATTTTTATATATTTATTCTATTCCACTCATTTTCGTGATTTTTTGGTCAAGAAAATCACTGGAATAATTAAATCCTACAATTGAAAATTGAATCCAATATTTCCAGAAAATTATTTCAATATCGATTTCATATAAATTTTCAAGATTCTCGCTCGAATTATTGATCCTTCACCTAAATACATATATATATATATATATATATATATATATATATATATATATATATATATATATATATATATATATATATATATATGTAGTGTCCCAAATTATACCTACGTTTACTGATATACATACATTTACCGTAACTTAAATGTAAATGTAGTTTTTGTAGTTAATTCTTGATTTTTGTGAACGTAAATGTCATAATTGTGCCTTTGCAACACAAATAATTTACTATAATAGCATAGAATAACTACTCTCTAAAGTCCTTCCTCAATGATAATAGCCTAAATGTAGCTTACAACTTTTACATTCATTTTTTATTATTATTCAATCATACATGCCATATAAATTTGAAAAAAAAAAACGAAAAAAAAATTTATCTCAAGAATGTAATTTTCGAGGTTCGAACTACGATCTAAAATTTTAAAATCCACAACGCTAACACCTAGACTACTGCGGCATGGGAATTTGCCGAAAAATTACTTGGTTTTATAAAAAGTTTTGAGCATTCTACTAAATTATATAACATGTAGATAGATTTACACAATGTGACGTATCAACATAGAGAAAGATAAAATTTGTCAGATCTTTCTGTAATTTGGTATACAGATGAAGAAAAATATTCTAAGAATAATTTCCTTTTACATCATATCGGAAAAATCACGGAAAATGCGAGAAAATCGCGAATTTCCACTCGGAAAATTCGTCGGGAAAAGACTAAAAAAAATATGCTGATCATCCAACATTAATTTAAATTTTTTTTTTTTGTCGTGATTTTTGAAAAATGGACATCCATGAAAAAAAAATCATAAAAAAAAATTAAATACATCCCAACTCCGTATGCTGCTAACTACGCAGCTGTACTATTTAAAAAAATCATCAAACATTCTTTTCTATAAAAAAAAAATACACAATACATATCGCTCATTTGCTGCAACAATGACACAATTTAAAAATAACAAATGTTATAATTTGAGAGACATTTCCGTTTGTCTTGTAGTGAGCTTTATAGCTTTAGGTGTGTCGTTATATCAGTTTTAACTATATTAAAAAGCCGATATTTCTCTATAAATAAGTCAAAAACGACCGATTTTGAGTTATGCCATTGTGGTAGCAAATGAGCGATATACAATTGACCATTTTAGAGATGGCGCTGTAAAATTTGGATAATTTTTCCAGATTTGAAGGCTTTATAGAGTTTTCCCAGACTTGAGACCAGACTCAATCGCATTTTCATGCAAAAAGACATCATATAGCCATTTTACGTCAACGAAATCGGTCTCGAAGTAGTTTTTCGTGCGGACATATATACATACCCGCAATTATTGCTCGTTTAATAATATAGAAGATAGTATAAAAGGAAGCTTGGTTTGTTGTTTGATTTTCGTTAGGAAGTTAATGTCGGATGTGAGGCGTTGTTTGAAAAATCCTCGTCATCGACTGTTTGTTCCAGGTTATTAATGTTAGTTTCCTGTTTGATAAAATGTCTTGGTAAACTTTTTTTATTTTGACTCCTGTATGGTTGTTTATATTGTGGTGTGTAACTCCTATTATCGGTAGTTTTATCTTCTATCTTTATAGTTTCATTGACAAAGTTTTGCTTTCTGTCCTCATAATTTTTTGGTGGAAAATTTTTGGTGTAATTATTAAATTTTTGCTTTTGGGGTTGAATATTTTTCAACCTCTGGATACTTTGTTCTTGTTGTACAAAGCTGTGTGCAGTTTGTAAATCAACTGGTTGGGATGCACGTAGTGCACTACCAAGTGGTTCTGGCAGACTTGCCATAAACACAGTCAATCCTGTAGATTGTTGCTGTTTGATTAGAGCATCTATTATACCTTGGTCTAAGTCATCCATTTGGATTTTGTTTGAGAGCAATGTTAGTATCGATTGAATTCGACCAAAGAGTTTCTGAGGCTCTAGGTTGAGTTTTATCAATGAGAACAATTCTAATTGAAGGTTTGCAGTACTTCGTGTATCTGCATAATTAGCAATGAGATGTGCACGGATGTCTGTCCATTTGGTGGCAATATTATGGGTAGTGAGAGATTCACTAGCATTTTCAATTATCTTACTACGAATGTTCTGTGTAATAATTTTATAACTAGGTAATTCTTTTATTGGTTGGCAAAGTTTGACTATTTGGTCAACCGAATTACAGAAATGATACAGTTCATTCCTTTTTCCAGAGAATGTAGGAAGATTTTTAGTTACGATGTCAACTTTAAAAGAGTCGAGAATGGTGGTTTGTTCCTGAAGTAATTTTTCCATTTTTAATTTACCGAGATTTAATTTTACTGGCGGTTTACCTGTTAATTCACGATTATGTTGAGCTATAAATTGATCTAATTTTTTGGAATCGATTGCGTAAGTCATACGAATTTCACGAATTTACAAAAGTTTTTATGTGTCCCCGATGACACTAATATGCCAAAAAGTCCCGATTTTTGGTTCTAATTTTAACACTTAATTATATTCACAAGTGCGTTTATTCAATATTTTACAAGTAGTGAATTAGTACTTGGGTTCCACAATTTTATATTTAATAATTTTGAATGTTAGTGCAAGTTTGATTTAAAAAATAAATAAAAAAATGATTGTTGTAGGAAAAAATACAATGAAAATTTCTTACCTTGCCAATATTGCTGCTAGTAACACGGCTTTGAACATCTTCGGATTGATCAGGCTCGATATGTTGGTAAAATTTTTTTATTTTATTTATTTCACTGTTTTATTACAATAATCCCGCTTGACAGATTTTTGCACTTTGGTATTTTTACACAATTATTTATCAGAAGAGAAAAAAAAAAAAAAATAATTTTATTTAAATTTTCGCGTAGTTATTATTTTTGCACAATTATTTATTAAAAACACTTTCTAATTTTTATTAATTATTAATTATTATGTAATATATTATTTTCACTTTTAACTGCTTGCTTAAGCCTGAAATATCTTTCCGTTATATATGATTCCAGTATTATGCTGTACTGTTTCGGTAGGATTAATTTGAGTTTGTAGATTAATCCTTCGTGCCAAACTTTATCAAAGGCCTGCGCTACATCAAGGAATACTGCTGAACAAACTTTTTTCTCTTCTAAAGTCTTCTCAATAATATTGGTTATTCTATGCACTTGATCGATAGTTGAGTGCTCACTGCGAAAACCAAATTGGTGATTCGGAATTAGATTATTTTTTTCAGTTATTAGTTTAAGCCTTTTTAATAGTAGCTTTTCAAAGAGTTTGGACATTATCGGCAACAACGATATAGGCCTATATGATGTTATTAGATGTGGCGGTTTTCCTGGTTTGGGAATCATGATGACCTCAGCCACTTTCCAAAGTTTGGGTACATATTTTAACCTAAATGCGGCGTTTATGATATTAGTTAACTTTACCGTAGCTTTTCCCGGTAGCTGCTTTATTATTTCTCCGGTAATCAGGTCAAACCCTGGTGCTTTCTTTAAGCTTAAATTGTTTTTAATTTCATTTGCTACTTCAGTAGTCGATGTAGGGGTGACATCTTCGAGAATTTGTGTTATGTTTTCATCCAATATTTCTCGTAATTGACATTCATGAGGTTGAAATATATTTTCAAGATGATTGGCAAAACCTTCAGCTTTTTCTATGTTTTTCCTTGCCCATGTTCCATCCATTTTCCTGATAGGATGGATCGGCATTATTGGCCTTTTCAGAGTTTTAGTTGCTTTCCAAAGCGAATAATCCGTATTACTATCATTCGTTAACTTACTTAAGTAGAAATTAACTGACTCATTTTTTAATTTCTGAATTTCTCTTGTTAATTGTTGAGTAAGATTATTTAGTCTTTTTTTGTCCTGTGGAGCTCTAGTTTGGTGCCATTTTTTTCTGGATTTGCGTTTATCCCTAAGGAGATTTCTAATTTCTATTGGATAGTTATTTCCTTTTAGCCTTGATTTGATTTCTGGAGTACTTTCCCATGCTGATTGTTGAATATCTGTAATGAACTTTTCTACTTCTATGTCCAGTTGATCCATAGTTTTTAAAGGAACTTTCAAAAGTATTCTTTGTTCCAGGTGTACTTTGAAACTTTCCCAGTTCGTATATTTGTTGGTTAATACTGGATTATTCCCTTTTTGGATGATATACTCGCTTAGAGTTAGGACTATTGGAGAATGATCTGAGCTCATATCTTGGCTTTCTTCAACTTTCATAAAATTATTAGAAATATTTTTGGTTATAAAAAAATCGATCAGGTCAGGTATTTTCCCTGGGTCAGTTGGCCAATATGTTGGTTTACCTGTTGAAATGGATTCACATCCATTTTCTTTGATGGCAATCAATAATTCTTTTCCTTTAGTGGTAGTTAATCTAGAACCCCAGTGAGTATTCTTCGCATTGAAGTCACCACCTATTATGAACCTTTTTCCAAGACGCTTAAAGAACTCTGAGTATTGTTTGCTTTTAATTGAATGTCTTGATGGACAGTATAATCCTGCCACAACAATAGGAAAGTTTTCCGTTTTTATATACACCACTGTGGCCTGAATTTCTTCTTTTCCGTACTTTGCTTCTTCAAAATGTTGGATATTTTTTTTAATGATGACTGCACTTCCTCCTCTGGCTGAATTATCTGGATGAATAGTGTGATATATGTAATAGCCTTTAAATGTTATGTAGGATTGCTTAGTAAAATGTGTTTCCGAAATAAGATACACATCTATATTCTCAATGTCGAGGACTGCTTGTAGTTCTTGCTGATGCCGGAGCAAACCATTAGCATTCCATGACATGATTTTCATTGTGTTGTTCATTTTTGTGTTGATTTGGGTCTAGCTCCCAATGCTCTATCTTCCAATTTTTGTAGCCTCTCATCAAATTTTGTTAATTTCATGAGAATATCTTGTAATGTTTGACTGATGTCTACATCTTTAGATTTTTGCTGGGGTTTATTGACTACGCCACTTGTTACTTCAGCATATGTAACACCTTCAGTTCTTAGTTGGCGGCCAAATGGTTGCCCATTGTCTTGTTTTGCATGCCTCTCATATCGATTTGACTGGCCATACATTTGAGTTTTATTCATCGTTTGGTTTTTCATTTTCTGAATTTCCTTTGCAACAATACATCCTCGATAGTTAGCAGGATGACCTTGTCCACAGTGTACACATTTAAGTTGAGCTTGTGGATTGTCGCATTTTCCAGTTAAGTGGTGTCCGGCACATTTAACACACCTTGGAAGTTTGCCACAATATCTTTGCGTATGTCCATATGCCTGACACTTTTGGCATTGCGGAATTAGTTTAGACTTTCTAAGTGGTTGAATTTCCACTTTGCAACCCAATAAACTAGTGATCTTATATATTTTAGTTATATTTTCGTCACAACTGAATGTTAGTACAAACATGTCTAGCTTCTTTTTATTTCTCCAGCTAACTTTGTTCATTACGCTGATTATTTTAAATTGTTTCGATGATAATTCTTCTTTAATTCGTTCTGGGCTACATGTATGATGTAAGTTCCTTGCCATAACTCTGATTGGCCTTTCTTGTTTATTTTCATACGTGTGAAAGATAAATGAGCCTTCGGTCAAAGTTTTCACTACGTTTCTATATGCATCGACGCTATTTACGTTGATGCTTATTTTATTTTGATTCATCAATTTAGTGATGAATGATTCTTCTGAAACACTCGCCTTAATTATATCATAGAAAACGTGATAATTTTTAACATCATCTACTATGATCGGTGGTGGGGGAGGTGTTTTTTTATCTGTTTTGATATTTGTCTCAACCTTTTGAGGCTGAGTGTTTTGATCCAGAGTTTGTGGTTTTTGTGGTGGTGACGGTGTATTATTTAACCTTCTCTTTTTACTTTTTCTACACTTAGCACGAATCCATTCTGTTTCTTTAGCTAAGTCTTCCTCATCGGTTTGATATTCAACGTTTTTATTAACATTAGAATTGGTGTTTTGTTTCTGTATTATTGATGATTCGGTTGGACATTTAACATTGTTGGCGTTAAGTTCGGTATTCTGGTTCTGCTTCATTGATGGCTTAGCTTGAGTTTCGTTCTGCTTTAATTGCATCATTTCTTTTTTGAGTTCGTCAATTTGTTGTTGTAAATTGAGAATAATAATGCTTTGCTGATTTTTCTCATCAGTTACTTTTTGCCATTGTTTGTATAACGTTAGCTCTTTTTCTGAAGTACCACTTTCAAGAATAGATGTTTCACCATAGTTATATGAGGTTGTTATACTTGCTTGTTGGGGTGCTGCTGTTGCGCCCTTATTATTTTGGAATCGTTCCATGTTAAAATTTTCAGATGAGAAATTAAAAGTTTTCTCAGGAGATCTAGCAACGTTTCCTCCCTTGTGGAACGGGCTGTTTACTATTTCCATATTTTTGTTTTTTTGTGTATGCAAGGATCGGCCCTCCCCAGAATCCTTAGGGCCAGTCTCATCAGAGAGTGGATTGCCCAATATTTCTATTGGTTTACAACCTGGGGTATTTTTTCCTTCTGTTTTATTCATTGCATATTGTATATTTATAGTGTAATCCACTCGCCTCTAGTATTTAGCCGATTTTAAAATCGTTGCCCGGGTGTCACCACGAGGAGGTATACTAGACACATTTGGTGGCCTCTACATAGTTGCAGAGCTGGAATATAGTTCACGAAAGTCGTGGCTATAAACGGTCAACTCCTACCCTATTGAAGCGCACCCCCAACACCCTTGTAAAAAAGAAAAGAGGCGAGTTGGAATTAAAATACAAAAAAATATATTGGTTACTGGGAAGAAACTCTCATTTATCAATCCCTAATAAACTTCTGCTTTATAAGCAAATATTGAAGCCTGTTTGGACTTATGGTATACAGCTGTGGGGATGTACCAAGCAGAGCAACATGGATATTATCCAACGATTCCAAAACAAAGTGCTAAGAAGCATCGTCAACGCACCATGGTTTGTCAAAAATAGCGACATCCACAAAGATCTGGGCATAGAACTCATCAAAACCGAAATTATGAAATTTGCTAGAAGTCATGAACAACGGCTACTTCACCATGTCAACATAGAGGCCAACCAGCTACTGGATAATACGGATTTAGTTAGAAGGCTCAAAAGAGTAAAGCCTTTTGAGTTAGTGTAAATCAGTTAAAATAAATCTTTATCTAGCGCACGACAAAAGCGCGATCAAATCATAAATATCAAAACTAAGGAGTACATCGATGGTTGAACCCTTAAATTTCAGTAAAATGTAGTAATTTAAGTTAGAATAAAATTGCTTATTAGTCTTAGACTAGATTGTAATTAAAAAAGAAATAATAAAACAGAATTATTTTCAAAAAAAAAAAAAAAAAAACTTTTAACTGCGTCAGTTATGGGTTGTGCCGATAACGTATTTATTTCTGGTTGTGGTTGGGAAACGGTATTAGTTCCAAAATAATAATAATGCACAATAATTTAGTTTGACAATGTTTTTATTTCAAAAATATAAATTGTAATGAACGTAACTTCCAGTTTTTGTTTACTTTTTATAATAAGTCATTTCCTGTTATGCAGTGGAATGACTTTCTGTGGAATTTCTTTATTGTTAAAATTTGCTTATGCGATATTTTTACATTAATTAAAAATTGCTTATGCGATATAAGGTTTGGCGTCATTGCACTACATGTAGCCGGTGGAATTTGCTTTCTTCATGGGTCGCGTGTTAGCTGATGTTAACTATATATATATATATATATATATATATATATATATATATATATATATATATATATATATATATATATATATATATATATATATATATATATATATATATATATATATATATATATATATATATATATATATATATATAATTATAAATTCATTCGTAGAATGATAATAAAAAAAATTATTTTTAATTTAATTTTCTTTTCTTTTATTTATAATAAATTTATTATACATGTTTTTGGTTTAAAAACTAATATCGAACTAACTTAATATTATACTTTTTTAAAATAGACAAAATGTGTTGATCGTTGTAATTCTGCAAGATTGCATTTCCCGTGATTTTATTCTTCAAACATGTTCAATCGTGTTTTTTGATGAATTGCATGTTTGATGGTTTAGTTTTTCATTCTGTGCTGATAACGAGTTTGTTGTCTACAATGTGATCAGCTTACACCTTTTGTGTGGGAATATTATCTGACGATTTATTATGTGGGACCATAACTATATATATGGCAGGGACTTTGACCACGGAGGTGGTGTGAGGATTTATGTTCACAACTCCATTGGTTTTAATGAGATACTCAAACTTGCCTCTGAGGATAACAGCTTTCTACTAATTTTAACTTCTAATTTCAACTTTATTGGGTTATATAAAGAGAAAAACAGTATCATTGACAACTTCTTTCAAAATCTTGTGGGTTTACTTCACAATTTTCCAAAATCTTTTGTGGATTTGTATACTTTAATATAAACTGGTTTGATATTTCCAGCATAAAGAGGATTCGATTAAATGAATCATGATTAAGTAACGGCAATTAAGTAAAGCTATTTAAAAACACACAAGCATTATATGCAATAAGAATTGAAAATATATCTGGTACGCAATAGATTATCTTATTGTTACACGATTATTTCATTATTCATTAGAAATTATCTCATACTCCGATCATAAAATGACAATTCTCGAAGTTAATCATAGACTTCCATCACCTCTTTCAAGCATTTTATTATCATATTTGGATTATGACCTCCTTCTTAAAAAACCATAAAACAATGTCTATATTAAACATCAATTTAACAAATTTCCATAATTTGTTTCTTAATAATAATAAAGGAAAATTGAAGACACATGGGATATTTTAAATCATCTTATTTTCAATAAAAGCAATTCCTCTGGTCAACTATAGTTATTTATTTTACACGGCAATTCAATTAGAAGTGATCCTCTAGATAAAGCATATAGCTCATATTGCATCACCAATTAACTGTAAGTTTATAAAACCACATTTTCAATCATATTTGAATATTCCATTTCCAATGACATATCGCCCCTCCGGAGTAACAAAGACGTAAGTGCAAATTTGTAAAAGTCTGAGAAAACGTCGCTAAAGTTTGTGAAATTTTTAAAGTTCAAAATGACGTCTATAGAATACAACCTTTGCGGAATTTAAATGTTCAGTGAATCCTTTAATTTGTACTGTTGTCAGAACCACTGGATTTTCTTTCAATAGTTTGCAATTTGCCCCTTTTAGAGGTTTTATGTAAGAAAACCTCCTCAATTGTGCCATTGTTGTCCTGGGGCTTTTTTATTTTATTTTTTTGCTGTCCACAACAATTATCCGAATAAAATATTAGGTCACATTTGGGATGAATTTGTTCTATTGCTTTTAAATATTTAAGGGCACATGAACCGATTTCAATTGCTCCTTGGTGCCCCAAATCGTCGTGCCAAAATTAATACTTGGTAATTTTTGTGTTGGTATCTGTGACCTGAAAACAAGCAATAATTTTAAAGCCGCATTTCATTTCCAAAACCTGTTTGAAGACAATAATTCAAAATGATCGATTTGAATATCAAAATTATATTAATATGAACATCTATAAGATGCTGCTTATTTATTTGGACAATCAGATCAAATTATACTTACAGGAGATAATCAAATTATACTTACTGTAAAAATATAGAAGTACAGTTTTGAGTGGTAAAAAATGCGGAAGAATCTCCTATTGGGACAGGCATTACAACATGTAAATCGTAAATTGCAACAATTTGAATCGAACCGGATTCCTTACTTTTTCAATGTCATTTGCTTTCTCTTGTCAGTTGAGTTCTTGAAAGCTTCACATTGGTCACATTGATCCTTTTTTGGAACATGAAATCCAATGTTGAATTCAGTGTTGAATATGTAATACTAAGCAACATAGTGCACTGATGGCTTCTCAGCCAACTTACGTAAGTCTAGCATCTTTAAATTCTCGCCTGTTGGTAGACCGCACATAGTGATTTTCTATTCTAGGTATAGAATTTATGTGCACCCGTACCGATTCTGTAATTTTTTTCGTATAGTTTGGAATGATGATTGTGTTTGCCTCGATTATCATCTGGTGTTGCTCCGGTACCACTAAATTCAGGCTCCACAATAGTGCGAACTGATCTCGCTTTGATTCCTAGAGTACTCATTAGTAACGGCTTACATATTTGAATTTTTTTTTCCGTCTTGTAGAAAAACAAATGAACAGTTTGGTCTTCTGGGCTGAATAGAATTAATCTTCACCCTTCTATATTGAACTTGTAAGATATCGATACTTGAACCCAAAAAATTGCGTTGCTTTTCAAATGAATATAACGACCAATATTCTTGAAATAAGATTTTCCTTGCATCTTCGTGAACCCATTTGCCTTTCTCTGAAATGATAAATATGAGTTACCGGAATTTTTTAACATTGTTCGTTTGTTATTTTTCCACTCCTCAGGTTTTCTTTATCTTTTTTCCATTTTCTCTTTGCTGAAGAGTGGTCATCATTTACAATAGAATTTCCATTATCATTTTCTGAGTCACCAGTATTGCCATTAATGTCAATATCTACAGAAGTATGTTTTCTCCCCCCCCCCCCCCCGGCAGACAGTCATGGCTCAGTAGTACACTTTTCATAAATTCATAATGACATTAACACATCCTAAATTGTATAAACAAATCTGCTACCATCGGTTCAGACTATATTCCTAATTAACTTATATTAGATTTAAACATTTAATCGTATGTATGTTTAAATTTAAAATCGTATGTTGTAAGTATGCTTCCAGATTCAATCAAAATAGCGAACGTCTTTCCAGTTTTCAAAACTCGTGATAGGGCATTAGTTTTAACTACAGGCCTATCTCTATTTTAAACTTGATCTCAAAATTTTTTGAATACATAATATTAAAGCGCATCCAAACCATTTTTCGGAATCCGTCAATTATAAATTGGGTCAATTTGGATTTAAAAAAAATTATTCTACACAATTAGCTGTACTAGATGATAAATTTTATGTGGCAGCCACAAGGCGTTTGACCATTGATTATCATCCATAGATGGACCATAGATATTCACCAGGCGTTTGACCATTGCATTTTGTCAAAAAAGCTGAATCATTTAAATTCAGCTTTCTGAGCTTACTGTTCACTGCAATGCTTTTTGGAAACCAGAAAACAGTTTACTGCAATTAACGGAACATTAGCAAGTTAAGAACCATGATTTCTGGAGTACCTCAATGCTCCGTTTTAAGTCCAGAATTTTCAACTATTATATGAATGATATCTTTAATTTCAAGTTACATGGTAAACTATAATTAATTGCAGGCGATGCTTTAACTATTTATAAAGCAACGTCTGCATCGCTTTTATTAAATCTTATGAAGAAGGATATTCTATACTTATAAATAAGTGGCTTACTATTAATTTAAGCAATGCAGAATACTTAGTGTTTAAAACCAAAGGAAGATATCTCATGGTCCGAACATTTTTCAGCTGTCTAATTATAATTATCTGGGCTTACAATAATCGATAAATTAAGTCGGACGCTTCACACAACTATAATACAAAATAAGGTTTCATCCATGAACTTTTCACTAAAATGTATACGATACTGTATCGCAGAACGAACAGCTTGGATGTTCTAATTTACCTTTGATCTTAGCCTTTCTTTCTATTTTATCGAATTTTTTAGAAATTCTTCTTGATTTGGCAACCCCTTTGATATTTGAAGCGAAAATTAGTACTTTAGTAGAAAATCGTATAAATTCAAGAAGACGTATTAAATTTAGCCAGTTAGGCATCAATCTCATTATAATTTTGCATTAGTCAATGGGCTCAGCGTTATGGAAATTTTTAGAAAATGCTCTTGGATTTTGCAACCCCTACGATATTTGATATGAAAATTGTTCCTTATACAAACGTCATTGATGTATTTAAAAAGAAGTCTGTAAAACATTAGTATTGCTTAAGATTATTATACTATAATAAGATTAGAAAAAGAATTAGGCTACATCGATTACGATGAAATTCATTCACGATGAAGTAGTTTCAATCTAGTTTTTCATATTCCATAACTTTGTCTGAGAATCATTTCAGAATCGCCTTTCTATTAAGATCACGAATTTTATCTTAATTGATTTTGAAATGTACTACAATAGTTTTTCATATTCCAGAAGTGTGTTCAAAATTATTTTAGAGTCACAGTTCTATTGTAGGTATGGAATTCTATTAGGGTCTGCTAAGACGTATCGTAAAATATCTTATTGAAAATACTGTTCTGTTTTTTGTGCCTGTTGTCATTTGAAATGCAACATTACGATTTTAAATGTTTCTCAAGATGAAGTTTCCGTTGCCTACATATTTTGTTAAAATTATGTATTATTTTAGTGAAAAAGTCTCTTACATTAAAATTACACGGTCATAGAAATTTGAAAAAAATTTGAAAATTCCTAATTCCCCTAAATGTCATTATTTGAGTAGCAATACAGGTTTTGGATTAGTACCATCGTAATCAGATGATGAAAAATTCCTTTTGCATCTCGCCCCTGTCGGGATTCGAACCCGGTGCTTCCCGAACCAAGCGCCGCAGCTTTAACCACTGGGCCGTTTGGCCGGTACTGAATTTGTTACTAATCAAGAACTAAAAATATTTTAGTAAAATATAATAAAAAATTCATTGCTATGCAAAAGAAGTAATTTTTAAGAATTTAACGAGAATACTAAATTCATGTTTAGAAATGAAAGGATCTGATTCAAATCAAATAAGAATCTCCCACTTAAGAATTCTTATCGTATTCAGAAGTATTCTTAATTTTTTTCATCGTAGAACTGAAGTGAACTATTAAAATGATGAACTGATGAAATAAAGATGTTCTGTAACATTTGTAAAATTCCATTTACTTAAAAAAAAAAATTGGAAGTCGCTAAAATATCTGCATATTGTAGGGTTTCGATCCGAACCCAAACCTGAAGCCACTACGGTTCAGGCATAAACTCATATTTTTGTGAATTCGAACCCGAACCAAACGAAAATTCAGGTTCAAGTTGAAAATTAATAGAAGCGAAATCAAAACAACAAAAAGCTATAATTATTCTGCCCCAAAATTAATTTTAACGCTATAATGAATTCATTTAAAAAGAAAGGTTGTTATGAAATATTTTGTTTCGTCACCTATATGGAAATTTTTGAAATAATTTAATTATTAATTATTACTAAAACTCGAACCATATCCAATATTTTTTTTTTGGCAGGGTTCAATGGTTTGGAATGCTCAAAAATTTCCATTTTGTTTTCAATTATTAAGCTTTTGATATTTAAGCATATTTTTGTGACTCCATGTTAGGATACATAAATAATTACCGCGTAATCCAGTTGATATTTTTTTGGAATCAAAGTTTATTTGATACAAAATACATAATTTTATCCGAGGAGAGATTTCTTATTTTTTTCAGGGTAACGAAAAAAACAAAAATATTTTTGGTTTCCTTCCGCAAAAAAGGATTAAAGAAGGAAACGAAAACTGAATTTAAACACTGCCACTGAGCTAAACCAAAAACAAAAAAAAAAATTATTGCTTCAAAAAATGTTTTCCAAATTTTTAGTTTTAATACATATCACAAGAGTCACTTGACATGAGGGCACACGAAAAAATAACATTAAATCAACATTTGGTTAATTTGTGCTATTGCTTTGACCAACCGTTAACCTGTTAAACTGTTCAGTTAAAAATAAATTATTTCCTGAATACTGTGAGCAGTACGATATTTAAGATGGATTGATTCATATTTAGTACTCCGAATTCACTTACAAATATGAGAGGTTGTAACAAAAATCACTACACTTAAATGTTGTCTGAAACATCGTTCAAAATCTCATTTGACTGAAACATAAAAATGTTAACGGTGGTTTCAGTATCACCAAAAAGTAAAATAACATAAAAAGTGTGTTTAAAAAAAAAAATCTCAATGAAAATACTTAACCTTACACAAGTACAAATCCTTCATAAATATTTACTCGTATACACAAAAGAGGGTTCTCATGCATTTTGATTAAATACTAATGATAAACACTTAGATTTAATTGAGTGGGAGCTTATTACTGAATAAATAAAGAGCTTTTTTTCGTCTTTACATAAATAAAAAAAAAAAGATAATGATAACAATAACAATCAATTCAGACAAAAGATTTTTCCCCATCGTCATCATCATCAATCCCGGCACATAATCATCATTAGAATCACATACCCAACATATACACGAATACACATCATCCCAATTAGGATAAGTTTAAACGTGAGTAATTTTGTTTTGGGGAAAAATTAACAAAAATATTTATAAAGCTTTTGTTATGCTCGTATAAATACAACATACTTATACATATATATATGTATAAATATGACAATTGTAATTTTTATTATAATTATTATTATCATTTTTATGATTATTTGAGATTTTCTTTTATTACATTATGTATGTTATGTGGAGAGATTAATTTTGTGTTAAATGTTTTTGTCATTTTTTTTGTGCTTTCGTTTTACCATAATTTTTATTTTGAGCAACTGCAAATTTCTGTTTTTTCTTCTCGTTCACTTGATGAGTTGTTCTCCCTTGAAAAAAAAAAATGTATATATGTTCTCGAATATGTAGATATAATAGAGCAGCAACAAAAACAGACATATTTTATGGTGTACAACATATACAATATATATTTATACCAGAGAAATGAGGGAAATATAAGAGTTTTTCATGCACAACAGGTGGGTAATTTTCTCTAACGTTTTTTTTTCTTTCTAAATTAACTTTTATTCAACTCGTATTCGTTCCTTCTCTCGAATGGATTTTTTAAGAATGGAATGATTATGGAGAAGTAATATGGGAGGGGATCATGAGTCGGGTCTAATATGCAATTGTAAATATGTACGAGAGAAGGCACAGGATCTAAACTATCATACATAATTTACAATGGAAAATTGTCGGTAAAATGTTGTATAGAATTTTACAGTATGTATACGGATATGTCTATATACATATATAGAAATTCTATGATTAATAGAAATGTCGATTATCTTTGTTTCATCCTGTTCACATTTATCAACGTCATCATCATCAACAAATATAATCACGAGATCTTGAAAAATGAATTTACCTTTTAATAATGCAAGAAACCTTGAACATAAAACAAAAAACCAAATAACAAAACAAAAAATTTATTATCTGATTACATCTGTCATAAAAAGCACAAACGAAAAACAAATTGAACTAAAGCTTTTATCCAAAACCGCACACGAATATGCCTTAATAATGAAAAAAAAAAAATGATAAAAATTCTCATCCCGCCACAAATCCTGTCCCGCCCTTTTATATATATATATATATATGGGGGTTGATGAACAGACAAACCAAAAAATTGTTTTATTAAATTAGCTATGTAATATATTTCACTAACGCTATGTGCCATTCTCATTCAATATTCCTTATGGCAATAACTGTTGCCTTATTAGCTTTATGTATATAATTCTCGTTTGTTTCTTAATAGAATCAACATCCATAATATCATCATCATTGTCATAAAAAAAAAAAAAAGCCCGAATGTTGAAAATTGTTTGTTTGTCTTTGCACCTGATTATAATAATAGGTTACATTTGTTACCGTCACAAATATATACCATCACAAGAATAAATTTGCACGCCATGCTGGTTTTATAAATTTTAAATTTTATGTCACCTCTTTATTTTTATCCGGTGGAAAGTAAATCCGTCGAAATAAAATACGATTTTTTTCAAAACTTTTTAATGTTTTTTTATATTTTAAATTCCGCCTTCTTCAATGGTGGCTACTCATCGACTACTTTTCTTTTTTCTCTTTTTTTTTTATTTTAACATTTTTTTATTTATTTCTGCTCACCGATTTTAGTGACATCTAAATACTATTACATATACTTATATAAGCCAAGATTCAAACAAACTAATTCACAATAAATTATGACAATTCGGCCATCCTGTAATGATGACGTCCTCGTCATCACACGGCAATATGTTATTGAGGTCCCTATTACTGATATCGGTATTGTCAATAAGATATTCTCGCGTGTAACAATATTCAAAGTAATTCGGTTTAACAAACATTTTTTTTTTTTTTTAACTATAATAATACATATTTCAAAATTATCACCTCTAAGTATTTAAAGGCACCGAATCATCATCCCTGGACTTCTTGTTTATTATTTCCAGTCTATCGATAGCTACTATTGCTTTATACATCCTACCACTCTGTTGTTCACCTTCTATATCTTGGATGAGATATCGATCGTTGCCTATACATTTTACTACCTGATATGGCCCCTTGTTAGTTGGTATCAACTTTCGACTTTCTCCTGTCGCTACCTTCGGTGCGTGCACCATAACTAGATCCCCAGTTCTTAACTCGATTGGTCTTTTACGTCTTCGGTCATAATAAGTCTTGATTCGTTCTCGGTTTTGATCTAACAATTCCGCAACATTCTCACTGTCGCAAATTCGTCCCTCTTCCAGTAACCCTTTATTTAACCTTTTTAGTTCTTGTACTAATTCATTGTCCCTAAAATTTCTAAATGGGTAATGGAATATCAATTCCGCGGGAGTTTTTTTTGTAACGCTGTGAACCGTGTTATTCAAAGCCACTTGCACCTCAAGTAACTTTTCATCCCAGTCTCGACACTCTACACCTGTACTGATCTTTGCTAGGCACTTCGTTACCTGTTTATTGACAATCTCGACCTGTCCATTCGATCGTGCACTTCCACTCGCCACCTTCACATGTTTAATTTTCATGTAGTCACAAAACTTTGCAAACTTTGAGGCGGTGAACGCCGTGCCACGATCAGTAATTAACACATCCGGCTTGCCATAATTGCTCAAACATAGTCTCAGAAATTCTATGGTACTGTCAGCACCTACATCGGCCATTGCCCCCAGCATGACATATTTACTAAACCCGTCCACTATTACTCCGACATACTGATTTCGACCTCCACTCCTAACATACGGGCCGACGTGATCGTAATGTATCGTAACAAAGGGTTCATTACCCTTTTCTAATGGATGAAGATATCCGGGCTGTTTACCCGTGGTTTTCTTAAAATATAAACACTTTATACATCTGTTCACGTATTGAGTGACAAAATCTCGCATGCTCGGAAAATAAAAGGACATTTTCAAATTCTCTATCGTCTTATCGATGCCTTGGTGTGCGACTGCTTCATGAGCATCTCGCACCACATCGTAAATCAGATCTTGTGGTACATACAACCGCCATCTTTTCTTAGTGGTTCGATATACCCTCGACTTGTACATAATAAATTTCTCAAACGTTTTCTCATCACCCAATTCTAATAAATCCCTAATCTTCATGATTCGTTCATCAGCACGCTGTAATGCCGCGACCCAATCTGTATTTAACGTAACACCATACACCTTATCTATACTCTTGTTAGCTACAGGATAACGACTCAACGCATCCGCAACTAAATTATTTAAGCCTTTCACATGTTCGATCACAAACGTAAATTCTGATAACCTGACAAACCATCTACCAACCCTTGAATTGAGATCTTTTTTTCTTGCCAACAACTTTATGCTATTGCAATCAGTTTTGATCGTGAATTCTGTTCCCAACAAATAAACACGCCATTTTTCCAGGCATGCTACTATAGCTAACACTTCCAATTCTACAGCTGCATATTTCGCTTCTTCCGGTGTAGTTTTGCGACTGTAATAACTGATAGGTTTGTACAACGAAGGTGTCTGCTCTTGATATAATACACCGCCTATACCTAATGCACTTGCATCTGTGTGTACTTCTAATTTTCTATCCGCCACGTACATACCTAGTACCGGCTTATTCGTTAACTGATGTTTAATCTTATTAAAAGCTATTTCTTGCATCTCACCCCACACGAAAACTTCATTCTTTCTAATCAAATTTGTTAATGGTCTAGCCATTATTGCGAATCCTTCAATAAATCGTCTAAAATAACTAGATAAGCCTATAAACGCACGTAAATCTCTGATACTTTTGGGTGTTGGAAATTTTTCTATTGCCTCAGTTTTTGCCCGACCGGGTTCAATACCCTCACTAGATATCCTAAACCCTAAATATTCTATGCTACTACATAAAAATCTACACTTGGACAAATTAAGTGTTAAATTAGCATCTCTTAGAACTTGCAATATCGTCTCTAATCGCAACAACCCCTCCGAAATGGTTTTGCTAGGTATGACAATATCATCCAAGTAAGCCATGGCAATAGTATACCGATGATTGCCTAACACTCGATTTATTAACGCTTGAAAAACAGCTGGGCTATTAGTAGGTCCAAATGGCATCCGCCGAAACTGATAATGCCCATCCGGCGTTATAAACGCCAACTTACGCCTAGATGCTTCCTCTACTGGCACCTGGTAGTACCCGCTAGCTAGGTCTAAACTTGTAAAATAAATATTACCTCCTAAACGATCTAATTGGTCATCGACCAATGGCAATGGAAATTGTTGTCTAACTGTCTTTTTATTTATTGCCCGATAATCCACGCACATGCGGTATTCCCCTGACTTCTTTTTCACCAATAAAATCGGACTAGCATAATCTGATGTCGATTCTTCTACGATATTAGTTCGTTTTAATTCCTCGATATGACTGCTAACCCACTCACGTTCACTAAACGATAACCTATAAGGTCGGAAATACACAGGTACGTCGTCTACCATTCTAACTGTCATTTCTGCTTGGCCCGTCAGTCCAATATTGCCCAACTCGGTTGTGATTCGATCCCTATACCTATATAATAATTTTGATAATTCTTCATAATTCTTACCATCTAATCCCGTTATCACTGTGCTGATCATCTTGCTTCGTGTTTGGTTGATATCCTCCTCTTCGTTTTTATCATCAACATATTCTCGTGTCGCCGACTCATGACACTTCTCAGCTCTGGTTATCCGTTGCTGTCTTTTAGCAATTATATCCACTTCCGTGAAATTTACATATGGCATAACCGCTTCTCCATTTTCGTCGCTTTTGACAATACATCGAGGTATCGCCTCGCCGTTATCCCTAATTCCACCCTCGATTAACCACTCAGTGTTGATTTCGTCCGCCTGCACTTTTAAAAACATAACTGTGTTTTTAGGTATTGTTGTATCCTCAAGAACACGAATATCACTTCGACCTTCTTCGTCTGTCTTTTCCGTTAACTCCGTATGACCATGGCTTTCGACTTCGACTTTATATATATGAAGCCCTCGTTTATCACTGATGATTTTTACATGTGGTTGTTCTGTAAATTGGTGCCCCACCAATAATGGGAAACCCTGCGACTCGTCTGGAACAACTTTCACCTCACACTTTGACTCCACACCATCTATTTTCAACTCGCATGTAAATATGCCAATTGGTAATACCTTTCCTCCACCATAACCCATTACAGGTGGAAAAGAATTTTCAAAATACGTAATATGTAGTCCTTTAGCGTCACATTCCCGAATCAAGGTGACACTACTTCCGAGATCAACGAAACTTTGAATTGGTTTATCGTAAATGTAAGCCGTTTTAATATATTTGGCATGACTATTGGCATTCATAAGTGATGCCGTCTTTAGAACTTCTGGTTTCTTCCTTTTAGGACATTGTCTTGCAAAATGCCCTCGTTCGTTGCACATAAAGCATGTCAAGCCACTTGACACTTTCGACTCGTTCTGATTCCTTTCGCCCTTCAGATTTAATTTGTTTTCGCCCACTTTACCATTCACATTATTCTGCCATTCCAATTTCCCTTTGTTTATCTGGTTTTGTATTGGATACTGATTTTTATTTGGTATAACCCTATGAGCTGCACCCAATCGATCTGCCTCTCGTAGATCTAATAATAATTGTGCTGGAGTTTCGTACTTCCGTAATGGGCCCAAAAAGTTGTTTATTCGTAGATCACACAAACCGTCGACAATTAATTGAATAGTTTCCTCGTTTTCCATTTTAGCCTTATTGCACAATGCCAATTTTTTAAAGTAATATCGCTGTATATCCATATTACTTCGCTTAAAATTTTCGGCTGCACGCCGTTTCTGTATTACGCTTCCACTAGATGGAAAATTTTCATTTAAAAGCTGCTTCCATTGTTCCCATGTCCTATTTATGTTTTTTACGCTATCTCGCCATTCTTTCGCCACATCAATCATTTTTAACAATCCATAGTGTCGTATGGTGGTGTCATCCCATTCGTACATGAGACCGAACTCCTCTATTTTCTCGATCCATTCTTCAACGCTCTGCATTGGATCGATGCCGTCAAATGATGGTAATACATCCACAATATGCGCGTAACTTTTGCACGACACCCGTTGCGTTCGATGACGAAAGCTAACCCCACTTTCGCTGTCTATCTCGTTCACTTCGCCTGTTTTACCTTCTTCTAAATTGCCAAATTCTTTCCACTTATCCACTTTTTTAACTGTCTGAATAGTTTCATCTTCCGACTTATTTTCATCGTCCGTATTAACCATTTTGAGTTAATAAAATTGTTAATATAAGATTTTTTTTTTTAGGTTAGAACCACGCTGTCGCAAAATTCTCCAAAATTCTGCTCAGATAATAATTATTCACCAAAATAATTTTATCTTGTTCTATCCTCGTAATCAAGCGTATTTTCTGCTCGATCCCACTTCTGATTATTGTCACCTCTTTATTTTTATCCGGTGGAAAGTAAATCCGTCGAAATAAAATACGATTTTTTTCAAAACTTTTTAATGTTTTTTTATATTTTAAATTCCGCCTTCTTCAATGGTGGCTACTCATCGACTACTTTTCTTTTTTCTCTTTTTTTTTTATTTTAACATTTTTTTATTTATTTCTGCTCACCGATTTTAGTGACATCTAAATACTATTACATATACTTATATAAGCCAAGATTCAAACAAACTAATTCACAATAAATTATGACATTTATGTTGCCAAAAATATGTTTGGAAGAATAATTTTTATGACGGTCATTACGATATCACCTTTAATACGTGATATACAGAAAATTTATATTTTATTATATATGCGACACCATTTACTGTACTCTAGGGAACAATTCTTTTTGACACCAAACGGAAGTTTTTTTGTTTGATTTTAATGATATCAGATTTCAAAAATTTAGGCGAGATTAAGTCAAAAAAAAAAAGAAAAGGACGGTCATAATTGTAATTTAAATATTTTGTTAAGTTGTCTATCCAAAGAAGTTGTCCTAATGAAAAATTTAGGGCGTGGTTTTAATATTATACATTAGATGTTTCAAATATTAGATCGGTCGGTGTAAGATGCTGAGTGATAAGTTTGAGAATAAATGTATTTTTCAGTATTTGACTTAAAGCAGAGCCAGAGCCTTCTAATGTATAGAGGTAAAAATGGTGTTTTTTAGCATCAAATTTTTCAACGAAAAAAGCAAAAATATTATAAAACATTTCTACATATCTTTAACAACAATATACAAGAAGGTTATATTGGTATTAAAAAAATATTAATTGCAGAAATATTAAAATTAAATTATTTCTAAAATATATTTTACGAACTATCATTTTGAAAAATACATCAACAGAATTTGCTAAATTTATCTTTAGTGCACGGTTGAAAAAAAAGGTATAAATTTAATCAATTTTTGGTATACATATAGGTCTACTAGAAAATAGTGTCTCTTCAATATATTTGAAATCTATAAATTTTATTTTATTGCTGATTACTTTAATAAAAAATACATATTATTTATTAATAATGCTAAAAGCATTGATTTCATATGGTTTAAATATAAAACACATTTCAATGCAACTTGAAGTTATAAATTTTGATAATTAATATTATTCAATTAGAACAATATTAATTAATTTTTTCGTAATTGTCGTCATTTAGAAACTGTTGATAAAGTTTTTTCATTTCATTGTTAGCGCCGACAAAATTGGTAGCATTATCGCTCCAAATAACTGAGCAGTACCCTCTTCTAGCAAGGAAACGCTTAAGGCACGCTATGAAAGATTCTGAAGATAGATCCGATGCGATCTCTAAATGTACTGCTTTTGTTACAAAACAGTCAAAGATGCAAATATATGCCTTCCGAAGCGGTGAATTTCTTTGGTATTTGTTTTTTATTGTGAAGGATCCACAAAAGTCAATTCCTGTAACTGTGAATGGTTTGCTCGGTGTAGTCCTTTCCTTTGGTAAGTCACCCATAATTTGATGAGCTATAATGGGTTTTGCTTTAAAACATGTAATGCAATCGCGAATAACCTTTTTCGCTAACTGTTTGCCTCGGATAGGCCAATAATTTTGCTTGACTAGTGAAATTAGCAGATGAGGACCTGCATGAAAATGTTCTGTATGAATATGCCTAAGTAAAATTTCTGTAAAAAATGAGTCATATGGAAGGATTAGTTGGTGTTTTAAATCATAACTGTATTCAGAATTACTTAAACGACCACCTACTCTCATGATCCCTTTATCGTCTAAAAAAGGATTGAGATTTTTTAGTTTACTATTATAAGTATACTTGATAGTTGGTTAGTTTTTGATAAACAATTAATTTCTGATTTAAAAACCAATTTTTTAACTACTTTAATTAATGTGTGCAGCGAATTTGATAAATCGTCTGATGATAGAAAATCTACTTTACGCGTTTGTTTGTTCCGACAATTATATGCAAATCTAAAGGCATTGCCACATGCACAAACGGCAAACCGGCATTTCTAACCGTCAAATCCAATTATTGCCTAAATTGTTTTATTTTCAATATTAAAAAATAGTTCAAATTTGTAAGTTCCACCTTATTCGTAGAAAGTTTTATTAAAATGAATTTAATTTCATTCAAAAAACCCCAATTTTATATTTCGACGGACGGATTTTTGCTTGACGGCCTGGCCGGCAAAACATAAAATTGGGGTTTTTTGAATTTTGATTGATTGATTGATTGATTTCAAATGTACGATCAAGCATTACGCAAGTCTCCCGTATTTATAAAAGCGAATACCACACCACTATACCCCATGTTACAACACGACACCATTCTTCATGAACCCCGTAAAGAAAGGCTTCAACATCGATAACCAGATAAGTCTAATAGTGTGATGTACACCCATTTTACATATAACAAGACCGAAGGATTTTGGATAGGATTATTAGTAGGGACAGGACTCGACCCGGTTACAGACACCAAAGCGTTAGTGTTTTTTTTTATTTTTATTTTTTTATTTTTTTTTTTTATGACAGCACAATGACAACACAATTTCCTGGTGGCCACAATGATAACAACTATTATTATTCCCTCCACCATTTTATCTATCGGCGGCTGTGAGGGGGGCGAGATTTCGTTCCATCATTATGTTCCCATGCGGTCACCCAAATTTGTACTAACTGTAGCTAGTGTTGCTTGATGTTGTTGTTGAAATCGTTGCGTCTCTGCTGTCCCTGCTTGACTAGGAGATTCTCCTAAATTTATGTAATTTTTCAAAAAAGGCAATCCGTCAATATATCTCCCAATATCATAACGGGTATGTGTCTTTATAAAATGTGCTTCACATTCTTTTTCTTCAACAGATAAAAATGTTCTAACAGGATAACTTTCAATTTCCCAAAATTTCTGAAGTAAATTATTTAATGAATGTGTGGAATTTTCTTCGGATAATGAGCAAAAATTGTGTAACGATTCTTCATATTTTCCACTGATTATATAACCAAATAGAGTGTCTTGCATTAAAGGTAAATTATTTTGTAATTGAAATTTGTTGCTTTTGAGAATCTTAAAGAAAATTTCTGCGCCTAATAGAACGTCAACTTTGCTGCTTATATTAAAATTTGGATCAGTTAACTCTACGTTGGTGGGAATATTCTTTGTAATTGTTGGCACGATTAAGAAATCGAGACTATTTGTGAAATCTGAAATTCTGGATTTGATACAAGCGGAAGATTTGAATTTAATATTTGTCTGATTGTTATTTAAACTAGAAATAGGTAAATTTATGTTTTGAAATGAGGGACCTAATTTCATTGCAAATTCTACAGTTATAAAATTTGACTGACTTGCAGAGTCAAGCAATGCTCGACATAAATAATATTTGCCACTATATGATCTTCTATCAGTATAAGAGCTGTAGAAAGCAATGCTTTGTTAATGACACTAGAGGGCGTTTCTGAAACTTGTGTTGACAAATTGGTTTGAGATGAACAAGGTACTTGATTATCGGTTACGCTAACTGGAGTAATTTGATTATTTTTGAAATTAGAATTTTGAGTATTAGTGTATTGTGTGTCAATCCCAGTAGACGATCGTTTCGTGTTTTGTGAGACTAATGAGGGTTTGATGTTAGCATGTTGATTTTTATTAAGTGGATTTACTATAGGATTAAATCTATGTATCAAAGAATTGTGTTTTCCGTTACAATATTTACAACGTCCTAGCGAGGTACATCTTGAATTAATATGGTTTGGTTTAAGACAATTTGTACACATTCGTCCATTTATGATGAAGTTGTAACGGTCAACTGTGGATAATTTAAGAAAAGTTTGGCAGTTGAACAATTTGAATTATTGAATTATTATTAGGGAGTTGGAAACTATTGCCTGTAGATTGTTTAGTTTTGTGTGACTCAATGTTTTGTAATATGTGACATCGTTTTTTAAAAAATGTTATGAAATGGTCCCAAGTCGGAAGTTCGTTAATTTGAAGAGTACTTTCCCATTCTTTAAATGAATTTATATCCATCCTTCTCTTGACTAAACTAATGATCACCAATTCTGATAGATCACTCAATATCTGGCCACAAGATTCTAGAGCACAGACATGTGCATTGCATTCATTTAATAAAGTCCTTAACTCTTGTGAAGACTCTTTGGAACAGGAAGGCAAATTTGAAACTGCTTCTACGTGTTGATCTACTATAATAGCTACATTGTCGTTGACTTTCTAATGAACGAGTTCTGAATGTTTTAGACAATTCAACTAATTTTGATTTGGCATTTGTATTATTTTCATCAAAGGTATCAAATAACACATTTGATACACATTTGCAATGAGACAACACCGCTCTATTAGCGTATCAAATGAAATTCTACAGTTTTCTAATTTTTGCAACTGTATATTAATTTGGCTTATTGCTTATTGTATTGATCTCGGAATTAAAATTCTGAATAAATTTAAAAATTAATGAAATTTTACGGTTTTCATTATCTATCAACCGTTTTAGTACCGTTAAACTATCTGATCTATCCGAGTTACTTTCATCCAACGCCACCGAATTCTGTTTACGGCGATTTCTTTTCTCACCCACCATATTAAAATTTGTAAAATATTTTATAATTTTAAAATCTAAATAATTATCTTATAATGCTATTTAATTAATATATTATTATTAATAAAATGATAAATGTTAGTTGAAAATATAATAAAATTGCCTTATTTGCTGCGCAATGTGTATGATGATGTCATTTTCTCATTGTTCTCGAACTTTCTGTATGGTTTATTTTTACCGTTGTAGATTTTTGTTTTTTGTATTTTGTTTGTATCGGCTTGCTCGAATTTTCAATATGGTTTGTTTTACCGTTGTAAATTATTATTTTTTTATTTTGTTTGTATCTGCATTATCGAATTTTCCGATTGAATTTTGCATGTGTAAAATTTTCTATTTTACTTGAAACTGCGATCTCGAATTTACCCGAAAAATTTTGTGTTTGATGCTTTTATTTGAATATTTCCTTCCTTCTACTGGATATTTGTATTTTATCGTAAATCACTTTGTATATAATACACTTTAACCGTTATTCATGCAGAATGCAGATATACGGAATTATACACTTTTTTTTGTTTTTTTTTTTATTTTAATTAGAACTGTAACTTTTTTGTGTTGAACTTTATAATTATATAAGCATATTTTGCTCCAAGGACCAAATGTAAATGTGAATTTATAATATATTGTAGATACATTATTCTCTATGTAAATTTTGTAAAAATAAAACACTTATGTTTGTTGATTTAGTACAATAATTTTATTTAATTTACATTTAACTTTTGTTATCAACCTTTCTGTTCAACAACATACCACGACTCTTTCTTTCTTTTTTTATAAATTCTTTCTCCTTATTTCCTATATACTTAATGTTGTGTGTATGCTTAATGCTGAATTGTATTTCATTTAAATTAGTGCATTGCTTAATCTGTATTTCATTAGTATTTTACTCAACAGGTTCTTTATGGCCCTTTTTAACTCGGTTTGAACCTGAATAGGTATTACAAGTACAGTAGAATTCGCTTATAATGAACGGTCATGGGACCAATAATTTTGTTCACTATAAACGTGTGTTCATTTTAACCAAATATTTGGTTATAATGAACGGCGTTCATTATAACCGTAAATACTTGGTTTGTGCATTCGAAACCAACTTACATATGTGTTGGGTAAAAGCAAAACGTACTCTTGTCCATTTTATATAATTATGAGATAAATTAGAAAGACTTCCTGTTTCTAAAATATTAATAGATACACGACTTTTATATATTTTATTAACGGATGGACGGTAAATTGCAATTTAAAAATTATGTATTAGATATTTTAAATTAATTAAATCTGCGGAAAAATTAAAAATAAAATGGATAAGAATGATTTTGCTACTCACCTATGGATAAGGTGTGATTTGCAATAAACTGACCGGGATAAGGTCTAATTTGATTTGATTTTATTGTACGAGTATATTAAAAAAATGAAAATTTTTAAGCTTTTGAAAATAAATTTTATGTTTTCTAAATTATAAAAAATTATTCATTAGTATATCCGTAAATATAATAAAAATTTCAGTTCTGTAATAATTTATTACTACGAGTATAGTATTATCACATTTTGTTACTCAGATTAAAACTTAATTCAACTTAACATAGAATATTAGAATTCATTTCACATTTAACTTAAAACCAACTGAAAATAGTGTTTAAGACACCATTACACTTCCTTACAACGTATTATTTATTATATTCTTAATTCTACTTCTTCCTCAGGTGCCTCACATGTTTCTTCATCTAGGAGCCATAAATGTGTTCCTTCCAAAATATTTTTATAAAAGGCAAGGTCTTCGTTTGACTGCCAATTTTCACCAAAGTGTTTTTTGAACAATTCTTCGACGTCTTTGAGTTTTTCTGGTTTTACTGGAACATTTTGAGGTAATATAGATACTACCATATTTTGTAATGATTTCCCCTTCTTTAGAACCGATTTTGCCACACCTAGATCTGAGAGATAAGCTGCCTCGCCGCGAATCACGATTGTTTTGTTTGGAAGTCGATTTAGTATAAATCTTTTCGATGCATTAAATTTAAAATGCCACTGCCCAGGTGGCTTAAATATAATAGCTGCCGCGTTTTTCCAATCTCTTACTCTACAATCAGGAGTTCCTAGTCTAATAATTTGCCCATTTTCCTTGTATAGTTCGAAATACTCCTCTGGTTGAATTATTGTCTGGATTCGTTTAACTTTCTTTTCCAATTGGGCAAAAACTCTATCCGGGGGAATAAAGGAGTGCCCAGGGACAGGAAATATAATTTCTATTTCGTTGATGTGACTAGGAGCTTCCAAGCTTAACCAATAAGAACTCATTGCCATCATTGTGGTATTTTTGTTTTGCGCCCCACAGCCATCACAAATAAATCTAACTGTCGTAATTTGACTATTAAACGTAGTATTTTGAAGTCTATGGTAGACTGCTGATGCGATCTCGTTCGAACCCTTGGGCCGCTCGTTCTCTGTCCAAAGATAGAGGAACCCCTTATCGTTTCTAAGGTGTGCTTTTGAAGTCCATTGAACAATACCAAGGTTGTAAAGGTATAGTTGTCTGCTGTAGTAGGCTGCCTGATCAGCCACTTTCGGCAACAGCATGTTTTTTTGACAGTTAAAGGAAAAAGTTTCCATGGTTTCCTTTTCCTCTTTTGCCAATGTGTAAAATGCTTTTGAGCGCAATTTATGCACTCGTAATGTCGTCATCAACAAATTTATTTTCTGCGTGTCCATTTCCGATTTTAGTTGCTCCTTGAAAGATTGGCAAGTACTGCAAATATCACATGATGGTGCTTTAAAACCGATATTAAAATTGCGATTAAACACATAACGAAAATAGCTCCTTTTGACTCCCAGTGCTGAATAATCAGTTGAAAACATTCTGTAGAGCCTATTAATCGAAAGCTCCCCAGACATGTATTGCCTTTGTACCCGAGATCGGCAATAATGATTTTCTAAAAGCTTTAAAATAAATTTAAAATAAGCATATCTATAAGCTAATCAATCTATAGAAAATTTAAATACCTGAAATCGTTTGATAAAATTAATTATAGCCTCGCGTTTTTTAACAAATTTCTTAGATATGCGATCGCCTCCTCTATTTTCAACAAGTGCTGATTTCTGCACAAAATGTCTTTTCGTTATTCCTTTAATTCGTACTTTAGTTATTCCCAAAATATTCGCAAAGCTGGTTTGACATATTCTAACGAGTTTTGAGTTTTGTTTTCGCATTAAATATTGCACACTGAATTTTTTGGGGGGCCCACCTTTACCTCGGTTTCGTTTTGGTAAACTTATTTTCGTGTACATTAAAATAAAAGCATCCTGTGAAATTTTATCTTTACATGCATAAAATGAATCGGAAAAGCTTAGCACATCGAATCCTTTTATCATTTTACAGTGAAAAATTGCCGCCTTATGAGAGCATTTTGGCATTTTAGGTAACGCTTTACGAATATACCTAAAATAAATTTAATTATTTAGGGGATGAACCATATTTTTAATTAAATTGTTTGTTCCTTTTTGACTTTTGCTGTTCCCTTTTCCAGTTCGATTTGTTGACCGTAGCTTTTCGTGCCTTTTCACCATTTACAACGTTTCGTGCAAAATTATTATCACTCATTTTTCAACGGTTTATTAAAACAAATAAAAATAAAAAATAGTTACTAAAACTGCGACTGTTCACAACCATAATAATACTAACTATAACTGCATAATGTCTCACACGTGCAGTAAACAAATTTTTAGTAACGGGTTAATTTTGATGGATAAGGTTTATTTTGCTGTACAAAATACATTTAGAAAAAAGCGTATAAGGGATAAGATATATTATGCTTGTTGTACGGATAGTTTTTTTTGTGGATAAGGTAACGTTTTGCTGTAAATTCAGTGTTGGATAAGGTAAGGTTTTGATTCTAGTAGCAGTTTTCTATTTAATTTTTGAAAGGGATAAGACTGATTTTGTAACCTATATTAGATTGCATATAATAGGTTTTAACATTACAGTTCCAACGCCATCTATATCTCAAAAAATAATTTTTTGGTGGAAGAGTATGTTTTGCTTTTAACAGACACATATGTAAGTTATGTAACTGTGTGACTCCCAAAAATTTACAAAATATTTCTCTATTTCCATTACATTGTTTCTAGTATATGTATGCACTATACATGAATGCATACACACATTACATTAAAAAAAAAATATGTACGCAAAATTATGTATGTGAATATGAATGAATAGACAACGAACCAAATAATGATCGATGTTCATTATAACAGTAGATTTTTGTACTAATAAGTGCTAATCGTTCATTATAAGTTTATAAACGAAGTTCATTATATGTAGTGGAAACAAGAAAAATTGATTATGTAAATTTAAGGGACTAAAAAAATCGTTCGTATTAACCGTGTGTTCATTATAAGAAGGGTTTGTTATAAACGAGTTCTACTGTATATGCACAGTTTATGTCATAAACACACCGTAAAATAAGAGATTTTGAATCTACTTGTTGATGCATCAGTCTCAAATGCTTAATTAGTTTTGATATGAAGGAAGAAGTTTTTTGACAAATATAACAGACGTAAAGGATTTCACGATTCATTTTTCCGGTTTTCTTTTTTAATTTACAAAAAATAAATATATTTCTAATAGTGCATACTGTGGGTATGTTAGTAAATCCAAACTATGTTAGTAAATCCAACTAACATACCGTTAGTAAATCCAAACTATAATGTTAATTTTGTTATGATTCAATAAATTTTAAATAAAAATTTATAATTCAACAATAATGAAAAAAAATAAAGTACTTTTCAAAATCACTATCAAAACTTAAATTTAAAGAAGTTAATTTTCTTTCAATAATTTCTTAAACTTTATATGAAGATCTATTAATGTTATTGGTATATTAGCTAAATCCATTTTATAGACGTATTTTTGTAAAAATAGGCAAAAAAGCCTTAAATTATTATCATATTTGATGTTAAAAATAAAGTGTAGTTTGTAAACTATATCTAAAGCATCAATAAATTGAAATTCCGGGGCCAATGGTATCAAAAAACCATCCAATATAATAATATATTGATTAATTTTTCCTTTTGTTATCCCTGTTGCAATAATATATGGTGCCCTTTGTTTAGCGTTGATCAAGTACTCTTCGTTTGTTAGACCATCCTAAAGTTATAAAACACTATTAAGAATAAGATAACAAATATTTTAAAAATTATATCTTACAGTTTTAAACTCTAACAGCTGATCAATAGCCTTCTGGTGATGGAGGTAAAAGTCGTATCTAGTTAAGAAAAGATAGCGTACAGCTATCCGAATATAGGTATATACATATATAGTAGAAATATTTGAAATACTTTTATAAAAGGATTAATAACACATGCCCTTACTATAGAAACCTTAAAATGTATCTCAAATGTAAACCCTATACTCCTCAAGTCTTATAGAAATTCATGTTTAAGGTTCATTTTAAAATTATTGAATTAGTTTTGTGCTTTGTGAGTGATACAGACCTTGAAAGCAGTTGATCCTTACATTGGTTTAGTAATTTGCGGGGATTATTTTGTACTAGAAACTTATACATCAGTGTTAATGGGTTTAACAAGAAGGTTACATAAGGTTTAACAGAAATTAATTTGTTGTTCAAAATAAAAAAAATTATATTACCATTTTATGTAAAATCTTCTTTAAAATGATCATGAGTTTACCAATTATTTAAACTCCATTTGAAAAATTACAGTCATAGCTTTAATTAAAATTAACTCTTTTTAATGACTATACTAAGGGCATAGGCATAGATTTAGATTTTACCAGAACTCCATTCAAATTCTGTGTATAAAATTTTCTTTTTTAAATTCTAATTTTCTATAGGCTGCCGTTGCTTTCAATTTATCTTTAGCTAATTCAATTTCTTCTGGCAATGCTAATGTTTTTAATGAATACAAATCCAGTTGTAAATCAGGCGTATCTTTAGCACTGAGTGCCGTTCATAAAAAAACAGTTTTTTATGTTTTTACACTTAATTATAATTTTATTTAATTTCAAATTTATTTAACTCTAATTCATTAAATATAATTTATTTAACTTTAATTTATTAAACTTAATTTATTTAACTTTAACCACACTGAATTTATTCTTGTACGCGCGTACGTTTTGAGATTTTTATTATTACTTTTTTTAACCCGTGTAATCACTGTGATCTATGAATTTCATTGAGCGACTCGATCGGAAAAACCAAAAATGAATCGAAAAGCCAAAAAAACGAGTTTGTTTTTAATTGGTGCGTGAAGTTGGATTTGTTTAATTGACGGCGATGTTATAAATATAGCATGTGCTATAATAGCCGGTGCGCAAACCAATTGAATAGAAATTTTTGCTATTGAGCGCATTGCAGTGCTGCGGTCAGGAAAAATATTTTATTTTTATAGTTTTGAATTCACAATAATTGTTGTACGAGTTAATATATTGTGGTGGTGAATGATAATGACCGCCACATATCAAACGAACTATCAGGTTTTTCCGTTTCTGCACTTCCGTTTCAAGCTTCCTTCTTTTCACCCTATCGTTTTTTAGTTTTACTTGCAAAAACCCAGTATTTGTCGAGTTAAATAATAATTCCTAAAAAATATTATTATATTTATAGTAGAATATTTTTTAAACTTTGAACAGGAGCACATCAAACAATGGGTCGCCCATTTTTGCGCCGCTCATGTGTGTTTTAACGTGTTAAAGAAAAAAGAAAAGAAATTAGCATTTCTTACTTTTATGTGTTTATTGATTAAAAACAAGGCCGGCAGCACAAGTATAAGGGGCGCATTTTTTTTCGATGTATTCGTGTACATGGCTTTAAACTAGAATACAGTAAACTGAAAAAGTACAAATAAACTATGTATTAAAATAATTGTGCTTAGTATTTAGCTCTCGTGTATGGAAAATTTTGGTCACTCGTTAGCCTAATAATTTTCTTACGCACAGTTGCTTAATAAAGTCCCAATGGCTAGTTAAATAATATTTCCCCTATTTCTTCTTGTATGGGATTGCGATTTGAACATTGTAACAAGAGAGTTAAATATTTCACTGCCTAATTTCATCCAGCTACTAATATAACTGAACGATAAATGTTTCTATGCAAAAATAAAATAAAATTAACAGCGTTAAATTCGTATTATGAAACCAATCGCAATTTCTTACAAGAAGAAAGAGAGGAAATATTTTTGGACTAGCCGTTGGCGTTTTATTTAAGCAACTGAACATTAGTGTTATTATTATTCAACATAATAACAATTATTAATAAAAGAACTAACTAGCTGCACACAGAGAAATAACTCCACACACGCGTTCGCTGCGGAAAGTTGCTCTTCTTTCGTTGGATTAAAATTAAAATATTCGTGGATATATGAAGCCAAAAACGAAACCAATTTTCGCCTGTACGTGTCTTTAAGCCAACCAGTTTCTTTGGAGTCTGTGTAGATAGTTGAGCCTCCTGCCATCTTTGTAATAAACTGTTTAAAAGACTGAACGAATACGAAAAAAATAAATTCGGTAATAAATAAATTAAAACAAACAGTACTTCAGATGTAATAAATACACTGCTTCCAATTGCCGCATTCGATCTCTTTAATACTCCCTTTTGAACACTTGTTTCGTTTACTTTTACTTCCAAGGTAGACACATTTTGGGAACTATAGTCGTCAAATAAAAGATTTTCGATGTTACTGGAAGTAGTTGAGCTGTATTTTTGGCAATCGCCCACCTCTAAACTTGTTTTGGTTTTCACACGCAGAAATATTTTGTTCAATGCGAGCTTCATAAACATTTAAAAAGCAATCAAAATTTTCTATATTTACTGCACTATTTTGTAATGCTGTAAAATAAGTTACTAATGTTGAATTCGTTTCACCCAAAAACATCACAAAAAATTGATGTACATCGAAAACCATATTCAATTCGTCGAAAAACATCAACGTTTTTTCGATGTACGAGTACATAAATTTTACGAAATGTACATTTTTTTGATAAATTTCACCTTGGCTACTAACACTAATAAAACCAGAAACGTCTTTTTGTAATTGTCAATGTTGTCAATATATAGAGTTTTTTGTCTCGATTTTTAATCATTTTAATTATTGTTTAATTATTTTAATTGAATTAAATAAAATTGTCAATATATAGTTTCTTGCGCTTCGATTTTGAATAAAACGATTCGATTGTTGTGTTTAATTTTAATTATTGAATAAAGCACTCGACTAAACACTACAAAAATCGATTCAAAATTTTTTAAACGTCAAACGTTTTATGTTACCAACACAAATACAAAACTGCATCAATTTTTCATACGTTTCATACGTTTCACAGCACAAAATTTACATTGATTTGAAAAAACGAAAAGAATTCAACATAATAGATAAGCCTGCGATTGACATTTTAGCAGAAAGTGTTAGTGCACTACAGTTTTCAATAAATCATTAGTCCTATTTCAATAAGCACGATTTAAAATACCAATAACCAAATTTAAATATTAAAATATCTTTGCATTGAACGGTATCAGTGTTGTCGCTCTGAAAACTTTAAACGGAGTACGTTTCAAATTTTCAGTGGAGTATTTCAAGCTAGAAGGGAGTACAGTACATACGAAATACAATAGTTAGACCTACTTAGTTTTTGATGTTTTGTCATAAACACTAAAATTGTTTTTAATTTTTGAGCCAAATTTAAATATTAAAAAAAAAGTGATTTATTTATTGGTTTAGAACTATTTATCTATTTTACTATTAAAGCGTTAAGCCCTGTAAGCTGTTTAACGCGGCCACAACACTTTACGAAATCACAGATATTTTTAGATTTTCGTTTTGAGATTTTTAAGTGTTTCTCCTAGGGAAGAATAACGATCAGCGAAACCGTAAGTGGATAATGGAAAACTTATCTTAAAACTACTTTAGCTTCGAACCCTTTTAATTTTTGTAATTTTGGCAGATGTATACCAATACGGACATGTCAAATATGCGAGCATGTTCATCATTTTTACAAAGCTAATTTTTGGAAATTGGACGAAAGTTTAGACTGGAAACCTGGACGAAATCTTAAAACTCGCCTTAAAAAAACCGTACAGTTGTTCGAAGTCTCATGTTTTTAATCAAAATAAAGTTTTTATTTTTTCTCAAAGTTGGCACTTTACTTACGATTAGGATGGAACTTGACTATCCTTAACCACTTATGAAGAAATTTGACACACGCGATGGAAATGGGGCTCTAATATGATGTTTCTAATTTCGGGAGCCTGTACTATTATTAGAAGATTCGCTTCAGCTGCGCGCACTTTGTTCTAACTTCAATCCGCAAGAAATTGATCCTTAAGTAAATGTGATGAGACAAAACTGTCAAATATTTTGATCATAAAAACCGTAAATTGAATCGCCAAATTTAATTGACTAACTTTATTTAATTATCGCTACATATTTTGTAACGGTTAACATTGAGCACTAGAAAAAGGCAAAAAATAAAACACAACTATTTAAACATTAGGCAGCCCTCGGGATAGTCGAACGAGGAAGGTTTATAATTTTTAGGAGAATTTTTTTGAGGGAAGTTCTAAGTCAAACCTTAAATAAAAAAATAAAGAACTTTTATTAAAGATACTGACAATTTTAAGATTGAAAGTGAAACACGCGTTAGCGGTAGATTAGGATACGTTAATTTGCTTTTGTATTCACAGAAAATCATATTTTGAGCAAAAAAAAAAAAATTTAGGAATTTTTTATAAAAATATTTAAATATTTCTTCTATCACATTCACAAGTGGATAAAGCCTCAGCCTGCTTATATTGTTAATTTTCCGTCTTATTTTAAAAAAAAATTAACACGGGCAAAATTTTAAGAAAATAGTTTAGAATTCACTAAGTCAGTGTGTCTGTGTGATAGCTTTGTGTGAAGTGAAACTTTGTGCAAGTAATCGGATAAATATAAATATTATGTTGTGGTTTGTGGAATTGGAGAATTAGAGTTTTAGAGTTCGATTGAGGTTAGCGGCTTGCAGCACTTCATTCAAGGTTAATCTGGGTTTTAACAGAGTCAGCGTGATAAAAAAGTCAACAGGTTATTTCTTTCCAATCAATTGATGTCAGTGTTAGTTCTCAGTCTCAGGGTTGGTGTCGGTCAGTGCTGTCGCTCTGAATAAGTTAAATGGAGTACGTTTTCAGGGCAGTGTTTATAGTCAGAAAGGAGTACAAACGAAATACGTACAATAGTAAGACCTTATTTCACTAAAATAGTTTTTAGTTTTTAAGCCAAATCTGAATATTAAACTAAACTTTTTTATTTAATGGTTGAGAGCTCTTTATTTATTTTACTATTAAATCGCTAAGCATCTGTATGCTGCTAAATTTTTAATTTTTAGCAATTTTTACCTAAATTTTACATGGTAAAAGGAAAATTTTCGAACCCCTTTTCATTTTTCATTTCGAACCCCTTTTCATTTTTCAAAAGCGTAATTTTGACAGACATGCGAATTCAGACATGTTAGAAAAAATGTTATTGTCAGATACCTTAGTAGGTACCTAGGGGGTGACCAGGTCAAAAATGACTAAACTTGAATGAAGACTTAAAAAAACAGGACAGTTATTAAGTCTCGAAATATGTTGTGTATTTGATTTAAAAAAAATTGCTAATAAAATTGGTTTGGTGGCGACGACTAGTCACAAAACCTGCACATGGTGAAATCTGTTCTAAAAAAGTTTTAAACTTGCTAGCTTGATTCTTTATTTGGTGGTGCTATAACTAATTCATTGATCATCAAATCTATTGGCTAAGCCAGATGATAAATTTCAATGGAATTTCTTAAATAAAACAAGGCCAGAATTCAACAAATATTGCAATGCAAGCCGGTATAATGTCACTAAAAATTTGTTTTTTACTTTTATAACGACTCCAGGCCTGTACTAAATTTCCAGGTTTCAGCACCAAATGGAGCACATTTGCCAATGGATTTTAGTGTTAAAATAAAATAAAGGCCCAACGGCAAGAACTATTTTGGAACACTATTCGCGCTAAATAAGAATGGTACACGCATATTTGTTCCTATATATATGGTATATATATAAAGAGTAAACATTGAGCCAGTCATTTGGGTTGGAGTTCAAATTAAATTTAGCTGAAATTATTTTTTTTCTGGTTCCTCCTGCATTTTGCAGGAGGTATGGTCATACTATTCCTACCTATATCCAACCTAGGCGAGAAGGAGAATGTCAAAATAAAACTGAAAGACAATTTTTGCTGTCAGAATTTAACCTTGTTAGACAAAAAAGATGCAAGGGAGACTGGATTTTATGCAACTGTAAGCAAAGGATTTGAGAATATTGATGTCAAGGCGTATTGGGCAAATAAAATTTCCCATATCACATTGCATAAATTCAGACTTCCATATAACTTTCTAGTCTGAAAAGGTTAAATGACTGCAGAAATTATCTTACAGTATTATTTTTATATCCCTATAAAAGAGGGTCCTAGTCTAAGCTTATGGAAGGATGTTGCAGTATTGTAAATCCAGACTTCCACACATCGTGTTTGTGCGGTAAGGATAAATGGGGCAAAATTTGTCTTCGAGCATAATTTTTGTATTCAGGAGGCCCTAATCTAAATATTTGGCCAAAGCAGATAAAAGTTTTTTGTTAAAATCAAGTACTCTCTATAATGTTTGAGTTTATCTGGTAACAAATATTCACATTCTGAAAAAAACATTGTGAAGTTAAGGTAATTTAGTTCGCAAATTTGACATGTTTGATTTGATGTTGTCTGCTAAAGTGACTAACACATTACTACAAGTAAACTGTTTTATGGGATTTTGCCTGAGAAAAACTATTATTAGTACAGTAGTTATTAGAACAGGGGAGTACAGAATGAAATAGTGGAGTACAGGAGTAACCACTAGGCGAAAGTAGTACAAATACTCCGATCGTACTCACTTCGACAGAGCACTGAATGGTATACTTTTATAATTGATAATTCTAATCTGATAGGATATATAATGACTTCTCGATCACTTTAATGTTTATTAGTATTAATAACAACACCACAAATAGATATACTTTACCTGAATAAATATAGTCATAATAGTTCAAAGTTTCAGTTGTACTGAATTGAACAATTTCAACAAGTTTAACTGTTTTTTCAATTTGTACTGTTACATAAATTCCTGTCATAATTTAACATTTTATTTTAAATAACATTAACTTAATCACAATAATTAATTTAATTTTTAAAATTAAAAACTAAAATTTAAGCCGTTGCATTCTAATTTTATAATAAATAAAATGAAAAATAATTCGAAGTTCCAAAACATACTTTTATTAATTATTATGTATAAAATGAATACATCCAAAATATAAAGTTTTTCAATTTTATATTTTAATTGTATGGCAATAATAAATGTTTCAAGTAAAATAATAAATGAAATAAAAAGATAAATTTGATGTATAATTTTTGATGTAACTGAATATAAATTTAATAATTTTAGTGTATTCTAGGGCAATTAAAACGAATTTTATATGATTGTTATATCAAAAAGACTTACATATGTATGTATCAAATAATTTTCATTTGTATTGAATTAAAACTAAAAATGGTATATATTAAAATATATACCTAAATTTCTAACCGTGTGTTACTACATAGTTTACGTAAGGTGTCTTAAATGCTTACAGAAAAATCCTGTTACGTTTTTGTCTTGTCAATCAAGATTCGCATCACTGGATTGTGAATAAAACAAAATCAAACCAATTTATTACCAACGAATTTATTTATGTCACACAAAAATTATAACAACACTATTTATTAACAATAATTCACAAAATCACTTTATATAATTTTCACACAATTTTACTGTACACTTTTAATTTTTATTTCGCACTAAAACACTTTTTAAATCACTGTTTAATTCCTTTTTAATCTTTACACTATCGCTTACCAAATACTAATAATCCAATTCGATCTTGTCCGCCTTTTTATGTACACAAACCAAACTTTTAGAAAGCTCATGACTTTTCCAGTAAGAATAGTGTAGAAACATTTAGAACTATTTTGTCATGGAAAATTCCATTTTGGTACAGTAAAACATGAGTTGAGCTATTATTTTAACTTGTTCTATTACAATCTAGGTGTCTCCGTCACAATATGAAACAAATTATTTATTCTGTGTGCCTCAGAAGACTTTTCAAACTAAACTGTAATTTATGCAATATTTAAATAGATGTCACTAGGTTAAAAGTATTCAATTGTGCTTTATAGCCAACTAAACTTTATCAATGCTCGTTTATATAAATGACGTCTAATAAAAAATAACCCGAGTCGTTTATTAAAAGTACATATGTAGACTTTAAGGTATCCGGATTTGCTCAACTCAATTAGGATGCACAAACTGCGAATTTTATATTATATTTAAATTGTAAAAATGCTTTATATATTATTCCTGTTGTTGTATGCTTAAAGCATCCTTGAGTAATAAAACGGTATTTAAACTCCTTGCTGTAGTCTTCAATATTATATAATGGTTCGATTTCAGCTTGGAGAATATCTAATGGCGAGTTTACTCGTTTTCCAATAATACTAACTGAAATGGCGTATAACCATGTATACTGTGTAGTGTTGTATTGTAGCAAAATGCATAATATCTGATATAGTCATCCCAATAAGTAAGTTCGGTATTTACATACGATCTTAGAAACTCGTTTAAGCTTCTGTGGTTTCGTTCTAGCTCGCCAATAGTTTGTGGATGATATGGTGTGGAATACTTATGCTCAATATGTAACATTTCCGTGATACTACTGTAAAGGTTGTTGAGGTATTCTGAGCCCATATCCGATCGAATTTTACGAGGTATTCCGTAAATCAAAACTAAATTTTCAATAAAAGATTTTGCAATCGTTTTTGCTTCTTTGTTTGGAATGGCACTTAAGATAACATATTTACTTAGTTCATCCTGTATAGTTAGCACGTAACGGTTACGTTGATTTGACAAAATTAGTGGTCCTACTGTATGAATGGATATTACATCGAAACTGTTAGCTGGCGTGTCTGTAGTTTGTTGTAATTCTTTGAGTGTTTTTTTTCATGTTTGTTTATCTTACATAATTTACAACACGATACAAAAGTTTGAATTTTCTTTTTTAGTTTAGGATGTGTATATTTTTCGCTTCATTAACGGTATATAGTCTGGTAACTCCAATATGTCCTCCAATTCTACTTTCATGGTAGTTTTTTATAATTTCATCCATTTTAGCGCCATCATTCACTTCAATACGTGCTGGACGTATAGCAATTCTTATTTTATAAAGTAATAAATTACATAGTTTCTTAAATTGATTGATATCCATTAATTCAAAAATTTTATCATTATGATTTATTTTCATGTGAGAGCATCCACTTTTCAATAACAATTCTTCGATTTCTGGGAGTGCTCGTTCTAGTGCTATGTTCACTTCGTCAAAATTTAGAATATATAAATTAATAATACTTTTATTTTTTTGATTTTTAACTGAAACTGTATTTTGTTGAAAACCATTTATAGGTAACTAGCGGCCCGCTCCGGCTTCGCACGGGTATAAAATATATAGCCTATGTCACTCACTGAAAAAATGATTAAAATCGATCCAGTAGTTTTGATTGATTCATTACTGCCCGTGGCCCGCACTCGTTAAATTTGGAGTAAAACAATTCCCCTTTCCCTATACCATGAAGATTTCCTTCTATCTTTGGAATATCTAAATTCATACACTACATTTTTACTTATTTACTTTTTACATTTTTATCTATTTATTTTATTTTTACAACGATTAATATATTACAGAATGTCTTTATATACAACGTTCACAGCTTTCTTGTCATTAGACAATACAAAAATGTTTTCTCTAGAGGTTACTCTTGAAAGAGCGACATACAGTTGGCCATGTGAAAAACAGTCAACGCTCAAATCTAAGCCTGCAACGTTGAAGGTTTGACCCTGCGATTTATTAATGGTCATTGCAAAAGATGTCTTTACCGGAAACTGTAAACGTTTAAATTGGAAGGGTAAATCCGATGGGATCAGAGGGATTCGGGGAATCAATACATCTTCTCCGGTACCACATGCTGTGAGTATTGTGCACTCTATTATGAAAGTTTTCAGTGATTTTACCAGCAAACGCGTGCCATTGCAAAGTATAGGTGGATTCACGTTTCTTAATAAAATAACAGGACAACCTACTTTCAACACCATTTTGTGAGGAGGGAGTCCAGACGGGTTCAAAGAGTTTAGAAATTCTGTAGGAAAATGAACAGCTTCTTCCAAATCGAGAACAGTATCGACCGAGTAGTATATTTTCGTCGGCGCATCAATCTTTGAAAGAATCAAGTTATTTACCTTATCTACTTGTTCGTTAGTTGGTGGCAGAATCGCTCTTTCTTTAAACCAAGATATTGTCTTATAACTTATGTTATCAATGTCAGGATAGACATTGTTGACTAACTCTTGGATGTTGTCTATCAAAACACAAAGGTTTTCTAGGTTAATCCTTCCCTCACTTTGTGTTAACTCTCCATTGCCAACTTTTAGCAGCATCTCTGGAAATAGGCTGTTCTCACGTGAAGATGACGAAACCCTCATATTAGTTTTAAGCTCTAATTTATTGACATGTGACCAAAGGTTGTATCTTTTTAGGGAAGCATTTATTTCGTCAGCACGTGTTCCTCGAGTCACAGCTGGTAGGATTTGACGGAAATCTCCTGAGAACAGAATTGTACATCCCACCCATGGGTGAATTTTTGTTGCGCAAATCGCACATTGTCCTATCCAGTGCTTCCACAGACGTCTTGTTTGACATGGTAGCTTCGTCCCAGACTATTAATGAGCAGTCACGCATCAATTTTCCTGTATTGCTCTGTTTAGAAACACTACAGACGCTGTTATTATCATATGTGGCGATTTTCAGCGGGAGCTTTAATGTAGAGTGTGCGGTTCGGCCTCCTTCCAAAAGCGTAGCGGCAATGCCGGATGACGCAACAGCTAACGCAATTTTTCCGGTAGATCTCACTTTTTTTAAAAGCAGATTGATTAAAAATGTTTTTCCTGTACCTCCTGGGGCATCAAAGAAAAACAATTTCCCTTCATTGTTATCAATTGTTGATAGTAATGCAGTGAATACTTTTTTCTGATCGATGTTTAATCGTGGCTCATCTTGAGCTATATTTTGTAAAAGTCTCGTTTGATCGTATGATGTTTCTCTTGTGTATTCGGCACTGTTAGTTAAATCTGAGTTAGTAGTATTAGCTGGCATCGGCAGCCCAAAATCCTTGATCGATTTACCCGAAAGTAATTGCACTACTTTGTTCAATTCAAATAATGCTTCGTCAAATATGTTTTGATCATATTGTACATCATCTGAGTTTAACTCTCGCCGTCGCCGAATCAGAATATCACTGGCCATATTTTCTTGAAATTTATTCCATAGATTAACAGAATCAGTTACTTGACAAAACGCTACTATGACGGAAAATAAATATCTTAATGATGTAGCCGAACTACAAACAGCTGCTTCTGATAATGTGTTTTCCCAGTGAGAATCGTCTTCCAAGAGCCCCATAGCTTTGCATGCTGCTTGATAAGTATTGTAAACAACACCTTGTACAGTTCTTAGGTGTGCAAAGGATGTCGGGCCTTTTACAATATGCAGTAACATTCTCAGATAAAAGCATTCGCTGTTGTTGGGATGAATCACGTAGACTCTGCCAAGAGCATCCGTTTTTTTTACTCCGGGGAAACCATCAACCGCAGTACCTTGTATTCGCCGTTGAAAAGTTTTAGAACTCTGGTTCCATGTATAGTAACTTGGAACTCTGTCATATGTCAGTGTTTTCGCGAAATGATCTTGAGCACATAACTTGAAGAATGCTGTCAATATTGTATCCCGCGGGGTATTAACAACTTCTTGTATATTGTTCTCAGTGAAATATACTCTTTGTCCATTTTCTAAATGAACTGCAAGGTGGACAATTGTGGGAGCCCGGTCGTGCACTTCGAATGATAAAATCCTCCATACAGCTTCAGAGCTGCAGATGTAACGTCCAGACTGATATTTTTCCACTTCATTTGGTGATTGTATGCTGAAAGTGGCTTGATCACTGCCTTTATTAATGTACTTAGTAACATATTGGATTGACTTTATTGAATTGCACAACTCTACGTTGATGTGGGCATCAACATTTTTCAAAAGGAGCGGATTATAGGGAACGATCCATCGGTTATCAATATCATGGTTTCCGACGGTAGCATTTTGCCCACCCTGTTCTGGCGATCGTCGACGATATTTGGGATATCCGTCATCGCTAGTACTTGTTTGAGTTTGGAACGACTTCGGAAATTTTTTGCTGCATTTAGAATCTCACATACATGGAGAATTCGGGTTTAAAGTCCCGCAAGGGCCGTGTACCATATGTTTCTTTACGATTTCGTACAGGATAGGATGTTCATCTTTATCCGGTAATTCAGCTGAAATAACCATGTCAATTTGGTTTGGTCTAATTTTGTTCACTAACCACACCAGCAGGTGTACATGTGGCAAGCCACGTTTCTGCCATTCTATTGTGTACATATGACAGCGCGGCGGACCGAATATATGAGACTTGTTAATGAGGTGCAGGAGTTTCTGTACTTTTAAATGGAAGACTCTGTTAACTATATCGTATCTGTCTTGTGGAGTTAAATTGGTGTTAATATTTTCTTTGATTTCCGGCCAATTTGGGTTACATGTTGCAGTTATAAATAAATCAGGTTTGCCGTAATTTCTGACGTAAGTCATGGCGTCTTGCGATTTTTCGTGTAAATATCGAGGTCCACCTGTGAATGATGAAGGTAGTATAACCAACTGCCCAATGCCGTTGCGGTGTTCATTCGCCTGTAAAGCATCCTGAAGATGAACGTAATTTTCGGCTCTCAATTTAGTTTGATTATTACGGATGTAGGCCAATCTCTCAGATTCAATTTTCGCATATTGATCTACCAAGTATTGGTTTGCTAACATTCCATATCTAAGCAAAGTGTTGAAATTGTAACCTCTTGTCATTATACGGTACCAATAGTAGTTCATACATGACACTGTTTTACGCAGAGGTGTACCACCGATTGGGTCAACTTGAGAAATATTAATGGCATAACCATTTTCTCCACGACATAGCATCAACGGATACTGTAGGCTGTCATTAGATCTGTGTAACTCTTGCAAATTATCATCACGACTACGCAATACAATATCTCTTTTGTCAAATTGCTGTCCAGCTATCACCCTTGCTATCACCACTGCTACTTCACTCGTGGAAGGCGCATTGTATCGTCCTCTGTGTTCTCCAACAGGAACTTTATTTGCATGGATTACGACATTAAAGTCAGGAGTATCTGCTGGAACACTCTCAATCGCAGTTTTGAAACACTGTATGTAGCAATTATGAGAATGTAACATATCTTGGAGAGATCTAATCAAATCTCTTTCAATTGGCTGTGTAACACTTGAACACCGCGTAGATGCTTGTGTATCTGGATCTGCAATAAAATATATTTGCAGAAATTTGTGATCATCGGGTCGAAGTGGTAGCAAGCTCCCAGCTAAGTGGTACACTTGCCCTTGAATTTTAAATGTAGGCATGAACCCACGCTCAACGACTTGCTTACTCTTAAAAGAGGTCATTTGAAATGCGTTATTATAACGGCGTATATTGCGCATGAATTGTTTGGATTTCTGATGATCACCCGTAAGAAGAGAGTGAAGTGGTTCAGGTGGAGGGAGAATTTCTTCTAATTTGACTTTTCCTTGTAAGCAACACATGCCTTTCGATGCGTCCTTGAATTTCAATGCCAAGCAATGTTCACACACTACTGACATAGTACCTATTGATACTATACGATCGTCCTTGTAAGAAATCGAAGGATCGTAATTCATGGCAGAATTTTCTTTATTTACCCATGAATTAGTAACTCGTGCTGAATATTCTCTGGCTCTCTGTATTCGATGTCTATCCCTATCTCGGCTGCGGCGAACCTCACGCTCTACTGAAGATTCTCTCTCTCTCTCTCTCTCAGCTCTATATCTATCTCGAAGCTGACTTAGTCGAGCCTCACGCTCTACTGATGATTTTCTGTCCCTCTGAACCGTATGCCTATCTCGATCCCGGCTGCGGCGAACCTCACGCTCTACTGAAGATTCTTTCTCTCTCTCTCAGCTCTATATCTATCCGGAGCCTGACTGAGGCGAGCCTCACGTTCCGTTGACGATTCTTCATCTCTTGCTGAACGTACTCTTCTGGCATTCACTGTACTACGACCTATGTTCGAACGACGACGTCTTCCAGACATGACTTTATAATTTCTGTACAAAATTTACTCAGTTCTATATGTATGATTACCTATGTACAAATTGACATATTATAAGTATGTGCCGCAGTAAAAAATATCTAAATACTTACCATTTAGAAACAAATGATTTAGAAACAAATGATAATCAATAATCATAAAAAACAAAAGCTACCTATTCTATTCAGTTCTTTTTTTTAACTGAAATACCTCAACTTAAACTACGATTTTAATTAAATTCGTGCGACTAAAAACAAAAGATAATCAACAATCATCAACAACAAAAGAGAAACGCTATGTCCCGCAATTTTTAAATCATCACTACATAGTATAAAATAAAGTCGCTTTCTCTGTCTCACTACATAGTATAAAACAAAGTCGCTTTCTCTGTCCCTATATCCCTATGTATGCTTAGATCTTTAAAACTACGCAACGGATTTTGATGCGTAAAAAGTAAATGACAAAAAAATGTTATTGTGGGATATCCATAAGAGATAGACATATACCATCGCGGAGTTTTCTGTAGACCTTTTCAATGTGTACAATACTTAGTACATTATTTTGATAAATCTCGTAGGGTTCAGCCTGCGTTTGCAATGTAAGCGGAAAAAATGTAATTATTTACGACATCACATTAGAAACCTCAAAAATAACAGTATTTCTCCACTATTTAATGGATGTTATTATACATATAAACCTTCCTCTTCAATCACTCTATCTATTAAAAAAAACCGCATCAAAATCCGTTGCGTAGTTTTAAAGATTTAAGCATACCTAGGGATATAGGGACAGAGAAAGCGACTTTGTTTCATACTATGTAGTGATGATGTTAAATTCTAGTTTATGATAGCCATTTATTTCACTTGCAATCAATGCCGAATGCACCCTTAAATCTTCTGATTCCACACGCTGATCAGACTCTTGAACACATTGATTTGACTGATTAACTTTTCTTGATATGCTTCTTGTGATAGCATTGACTGTGATTTGTTTTAATCCATCGGTATCTATTTTTATTCTGGATAATGCATCCGTGCAAACATTAGATTTTCCCTTGATATATTCCACTTCAAAGTCAAATTCTTCGAGATCCAGTCTCATTCTGGTTAATTTAGAAGATGAGTTTTTCATATTATATAAATAAATCAATGAACGGTGGTCTGTAAAAATTACGAACTGCCCAATGTATAGCGGTTAATTCTTTTAATGCAGCGTGTTTATGTTTTTTTCCTTTTGTAAACGTTTTTGATGCGTAAGCAAAGGGTAAATCATGACCATCTTTTTACTGTGATAGTATAGCACCACACGTAATATCAGATGCGTCAATAGTTAACCGAAATTGTTGCTGAAAATTGGGGTATTTTAGTAAAGGTGGCTCGATTAGGGATTTCTTTAATCTTTCAAAAGATTCTTGGCATATCGTGGTCCATTCAAATTTAGTATTTTTACGAAGCAGCTTATTTAATGGTTCGGCTATTTTGGCAAAATTTTCTACAAATCGACGATAATAGTTAGAAAATGCTACAAATCTACGAACTTCATCGGCATTTTGCGGCACCGGGTAATTTTTTATAGCTTGGTATGTTGATGGATCAGGTAAAATCCCACGATCTGAAATTTTATGTTCCAGGTAAGTGACGCTTGTTTGAAGAAATTTGCATTTTATCGGATTCAACTTCAAATTAGATTTTCTTAGCCTCTCAAGAACCTTTATTAAATTTGCATTGTGATGTCTCAAGGAACATCCAAAAACAACTAAATCGTCGACATTATAGGAATGTAGCTTCACATGTCGGAAATTACTTTTTTGTTAACATTTCTAAAATCTACCACTACTCTCCAAACTTTTACATTTGGGCAATTTTTCTTGGGAACTAGTAGAAGAGGTGAATTATATGGTGAGTAAGAGTTTTCGTTAACTTGTCTATTAATATCTTGTATATGAGCTTCAGGAATACGATAATTTTTGATATGGCTTGGTTCCTTATCATTTAATAAAATATTTTGTTTATAAAACAAATTTGTGGTTAACTTCTCACCTTCCAAGTAAAATATATCCAAATATTGTTTACATATTTCTAAAATTGTATCATTGCCATAGTTTGTGTTTTTATCAAAGTGTAACGAATTTTGTAAAAGATTAAATCGTGTATGTTATTTGCTTCGTTGGTTCCGATTGTATAAACATCATACGTTGGGGTTTAAATAATTTTACCGGTTTTTCATCCATCGTTGTATTCAAAAATTTTGCAAAAGGTACATCATTTTTAATTGTATTTGCCATAAAAACTCCTGGTTGAACTTCTTCGGATAGTATGACACTAGGTTCATCAACTTGAAGGTCTAAACGTCTAATAACTTCACTTCGTGGGGGTATCATGATTGAATCATCTATACTATCATATATTGGAACTAATATTTTATCATTTTACTTTCTTTTACTCTAGTAAAATAAAGTATAGTAATCATGAAAATTTTGGACCTTGAGATTTTTAGAGATTTATTTGTTTTTAGGTCCCCTGAGTCCGAAAAAGTGGGTTTCGAAATGGTGTCTGTCTGTCAGTCTGTCAGTCTGTCAGTCTGTCAGTCTGTCAGTCTGTCAGTCTGTCAGTCTGTCAGTCTGTCAGTCTGTCAGTCTGTCAGTCTGTCAGTCTGTCAGTCTGTCAGTCTGTCAGTCTGTCAGTCTGTCAGTCTGTCAGTCTGTCAGTCTGTCAGTCTGTCAGTCTGTCAGTCTGTCAGTCTGTCAGTCTGTCAGTCTGTCAGTCTGTCAGTCTGTCAGTCTGTCAGTCTGTGAGTCTGTCAGTCTGTCAGTCTGTCAGTCTGTCAGTCTGTCAGTCTGTCAGTCTGTCAGTCTGTCAGTCTGTCAGTCTGTCAGTCTGTCAGTCTGTCAGTCTGTCAGTCTGTCAGTCTGTCAGTCTGTCAGTCTGTCAGTCTGTCAGTCTGTCAGTCTGTCAGTCTGTCAGTCTGTCAGTCTGTCAGTCTGTCAGTCTGTCAGTCTGTCAGTCTGTCAGTCTGTCAGTCTGTCAGTCTGTCAGTCTGTCAGTCTGTCAGTCTGTCTGTGTCCTCTCTACAGCCCAGATGGTTTAACCAATCGAACTGAAACTTCAGATTTAAGCTTTTTTGATAAATTGGGAGGCCCCAGTGTTTTGATGCGCTTAATATGTACCTAGAACAAAATAATAAAAAACTCATCAACGATTTACAACCACTTTATTTAAATCAAAACAGCTGCTCGTCTGACGTCATCACTGGATATATACGAAATAACCTCTTTGCCATTTGTATCTACAAGAAAATATGTATTAATATTAGTTGTTGTATTATATAAATTTTATTGGATTTAGCTAGTTATGCTGAATAATGTTGATTACCTAAAATAGAATATAATGAATAATTATTTGAATTGTAAAAATAGCGATTTGGAATACTTACCAAAACAAAACATAAATATTGCATTGTTGACATTTAATATTTTTTCCATCATGGTCGACATCTTTCGTTAGGTATTACAAACTAAAAGTGTTATATTTTGGTAATTTGTTCTAAATCGTTATACACTGTAATGTTATTGAAAATTATTAGTACAAATTAAGCATCAGCCTGTAAAAATTATATTTTGTAGTCAGTAGAAAAAGTGAAGTCAGCATAAAACAATCAAAAAATAAAAATTTCAGAAAGAAGTTAATTAGTATTTTTAGTGTAAAGCAAAGTTAATTGGGTGCATCGTAGTATACGCAGAAGGCGAAGACAGCAAAGCTTATTGCGATATACTCAGAATAATTAGAGCCGTATATCACAATCATTTAGCGTCGAATTGCGCAGCCGGCATCCATCACAGCATTAAAACACCCAGTGAATTTTACTCCAAATCGGCTAACCGGAAGTGGCCACTCCCTTGGTCCAGAAAATTTATTTTGCAAATATCTTAAAAAGTATAAGGTTTACAAAAAACTAATACAAAATGTTTCCAAAAATTAAAAACAAATAAAAATAAAAAATAAAATTTAAAAAAAAAAATTTAAAAATTTAATTAAAAAAAATTAGAAATTAAAAATTATAAAAAAAAAAATTAAATTTCTCAAAATTCTCTGTTCGTAAAAGAAAGTCGTGTGTTGGCCACATCTCCATTTTTTTACTGGGATTTCGAGAATATATGGTAGGTAGTAGAATAGTTTATGTTAGCCTTAAATTTTTTTAAGAAGTCGTTTCCTAATATGCCTTCGGTTTCTATTGGAAATTCGTTTGGTACTATTTGAAATTCGTGCTCCAAAATCAACACATTTTCTAAAATAATCTTACAAGTGGTTTACGTAAGGTTTCAATGCGTCCTGATGTGATGATACCTTTTATTATACATTTTTCGTCAATAGCTATATCAGAGAATTTTTTGATCAGTGACAGTTTTAAAATTGAAATACCAGCGCCACTATCAATCATTAGGATATTTGGTTTATGATTTAATGGAGCTAATTCAAGTTGAATTTTAATAAAGTCACAACTAGATAAATTTTTGAATGTGTATAACGTTAAAGTCTTTTGGGTACAGCCCACAACTGGTCTGATTCCTGTTGTTCCAGTTGAGGGCGGCCTTCGTTTCCCGCGTCATCAGCTACTTCGACCATGCGTACCGTTGCGTTGTTTAAACTCCTCTTATTTGGAAATCTAGTTTGGTTTAAAAATTAGGCGTATATTGAGGAAATTGTTTAGTTTGTTTGTTATTAAAATAAGAATTATTTGGAATGTTGTGAGCAGAGTAACGATTAATTGTAGCTCATGTGATGTACCTAGTTTCGACTCTGCTTCTAACGCAAATTGGATTGCTTCCAATAGAGATTTTGGCTCTTTGTATATAAAAGCCTGACGAATTTCTACGCATTTTAATCCTCTTGTAAATACATGAACGGCTGTTTCTTCAACTTCTGATTTAATTGTTTTGAGTTCTGCGTTTTCTTTGTCAAACATTTTTAATTTAATTAAATCGGAACACACATTTTCTAATTTGGTTGCGAAATCTTCTTAGCTTTCTTCCATTTTTCTATGTTTTGAGATTTTACTAGCAAATCGATTAAAAATTATTGCTTTAAATTCTTTGAATGTGGTAGGTGTAGCTTCAATGCTAATTTTAGTTTTCACGTCGCGTAAAATTTTTACTTTAAAAAGAAAATTTAGTAATTTTTCTTGAGCCGCTTCTTTAAGTTGACTTTGATAAAATTCACATTTGTCAATAAAATCTTCGACATTTTTTGCATTACCATCAAAGTCTGGGATGAGGGAATTGGCAAGTTTTAGATCAAACGATTCCATTTTATTAATTGATTCCTATGGTCTAAAGTTTTTTTGATTGAAAAAGTTTTTATGAAGAATCTTGAAATATGTGAAGATCGATAAATGAACTATTTTGTTGATGACTTGTATTTTTATTTGAGTTAAAAGTTATTTGCTTCAATTCACTCGATATATTTAAATTATCTTCAGCAATTAAATCATGTAAGGTTAAGGCGAAAAAAAAATCAGCATCTTAATCAAAACCAAGTAACTCAACGCTTTTTTTACACTTATAATTTTTATTTTCCACTAAAACACTTTTTAAATCACTTTTTAATTCCTTTTTAATCTTCACACTATCGCTTACCAAATACCACTGATCCAATTCGACTTCGTTCGCCTTTTTGTATACACAAACCAAACTTTTAGAAAGCTCATGACTTTCCAAGTTAGAATAGCGTAGAAACATTTAGAACAATTTTATCAAGGAAAATTCCATTTTAGTACAGTTAAACATTGAGCTATTAATTTTAACTTATTCTATTACACACTAGGTGTCACCGTTACAATAGCTTTGATTTCGGGCTACCATGCTTATATAAATATATTGTGACGGTGACACCTAGGATGTGATAGAATAAGTTAAATCAATAGCTCAATATTTTACTGTACTAAATGGAATTTTCCATGATAAAAATGTTCTAAATGTTACAACGCTATTCTAACTGGAAAAGTCATGAACTTTCGAAAAGTTTGGTTTGTATATTTACACAAACCAAACTTCTCGAAAGTTTATGACTTTTCCAGTTAGAAAAGCGTTGTAATATTTAGAACATTTTTATCATGGAAAATTCCATTTAGTACAGTAAAATATTGAGCTATTGATTTAACTTATTCTATCAAACCCTAGGTGTCACCGTCACAATATAAAAAGGCGAACAAGATCGAATTGGATTATTAGTATTTGGAACGCGATAGAGTAAACTTGTAAGATTATTAGTAGTATTTGGAAAGCGATAGTGTGAAGATTAAAAAGTAATTAAAAGGTGATTTAAAAAGTGTTGTAGTGCGAAATAAAAATTATAAGTGAATAGTAAAATTGTGTGAAAATTATTTAAAGTGATTTTGTGAATTATCGTTAGTAAATAGTGTTGTTATAATTTTTGTGTGACATAAATTCGCTGGGGATAAATTAAATTGATTTTGTTTTATTCACAATCCAGTGATTCGAACCTTAATTGATAAGGCAAAAACGTAACAATATTCTGGACTTAAGGTTGATTTGGGAACTTTAAATATGAACATTTTTTCGCAGATGAAGTTAGGAATTTTACAAAGGGAAAACAACAACAAAAATAATATTTTTACTGTCTACGAATTGTCTACTATTTTTCTACATTGTCTAGATATTGTTTACATTGTCTACGTCAAAAACTATTGCCTACGCTATTGTCGACATTTTGCATATAGACAATCTCAAAATAGGCGTAGACGTATAACACTGATAGCAATTCAATTCATTTTGCCAAGTGTTCAGAACAAACATTTTTCGTACAGCTTCTGTACGTCTGTTTATTCATTCGTCCAAGTTCAGGAGTACACATGCAGCAGCTATCCCTTTTTGTCTTAATATAGCTACGTTTTTAAGTACAGATACAATACTCTTCTTACGGCGGTTATTGGGTTCGGTAATCTTCCATTCATGATATACATTTATCCAAACCACCTTAGCTGCTACATCAGCTGCAGAAAGAATGGCACACATTCGTTATTGTAAAAAATAATTATCGGTTTTATCATACGCCTTGCTTATGATACGCCTTGCTTATTACGAATTGATCAGTAATCCGATTAAACGGCGAATCGCAACTTCGAGTGTTGGATTCCAGATTTCTGCAAGTTTTTCGTAAGCATACAAGTTGGTAAAGCTTACGATAAGTTGGATAACTTGAGCGCCTGTGAATAGCGAAAACCATCCAATGTTGAATGCGATTTTTTTGTACGTACTTTATCAACCTTCATTGATGTGTTACAATAAAATATCAATAATCGATGTTATGAGTTGGCCTGACATTGCACCTGTTGGGTCGCGATTTCAGTCTTGCTTCGATTCCAACGATAATCCTATGGAAAATTCGATAGTGTACGGTGAATGACTAAACATGAGCTCCTTGCGTTTACCGTTGTTAATAGCCGCCGTGCGCATCACGCCAAAATTCAGAATCCTAGGTGGTATTGTAATTATGTCTCTGAATCTATGATTGACACCCAAAACTTACATGTGAAGCAACAACAACACAAATGATGATCTAAAAGTATTTGCACAATATTTTGTAAAGAGACAAAGAATATGATGAATGCAGTACGAGTAAGAAGAGTTAAATTCAAAACGAAACGAGACAGAAGATTGATATTTAGTGTTTGTTTGTTTTACGCATTTTGGTGTTGTTTCAAGAGACATGAACTGATCTGGATCAGATCAAACGTCAAGAAATGCGGCTATTATCTCATTATCTTTTGTTCACCGATTTCAAATAAATATATCTCTCGAGGACCTTGCTCCGACGAAGTTAGTATTATTGTCAGAATAAATATTTGCACAGAACCCTCGTTGCAAACGACTCGGACGCATCGGTGACTAAATCATGCACCACAGCTGTGGATGCGAAACAAAAGAAAACATCAAAATGCGTTTTAATTAGTGTTCGCGAGGATGTTAGTTTTGCTCTGAAAGGATTAACGTGATGTTCCGATAGTTGAACTATAATTTGTTCCAACAATCCCAAGTCGTTGCCTTAAATTGAACAGCAGTAACTGAGCACCGCCGTACAGAAACGAATATGTTCACAGTTGACGACTGACGAGTAATTTGGTAAACGTATGACTGGCGAGTAATAGTATTTGATGTTTGTGGTCGAACAGATTATTACAGTGTTTTAATCAACCACCAGAGCGCAAAAAAACATTTTCAGAATTTTATTAGAATATTCTTTGTGTTGATTGGATTTATCAACGACCTTTAAAGAATTATCTAACTCTGTCACCGAAAATCTATTTTTAGGACAGACAGTGCCAAGTTATTGTACATTCACGAATATTTATTTTTGCTTTTATTAATTGTATGAGTCGAAGTACAAATCCAAAGTAGTTTAATAGCTGGAATGTTTTATAAAACACTTCCAGTGAATGACGAGTTTCAGGGGCCTTAGGAATTTTCTGAACTGATTGATTTGTAATACCTAAAACTAGATCGCTTTAGAAGTGTGGCCTATTCCAACTTGTCCAATATGATGACGAATTTTTCAAATCTTGATGGCACAGATCTATTACGATATAATTTAATCTCAGAATCGGTCCAGAAATAAATTGATGTAACTGATCGAATATAAATGACTGCGCTACAAATGTTTCTAATGGGACTGAATTGATAGATCGAGTTTTTAAACGAAAATATAAATTGATCTGATTCGGTGCCCCAGTTTACAATACAGGAATAAATTTGCACTGTTCGATAACGCGAACATGATTAGACATTTTTATTATTTGATTTAATTTGTTGAAGTTTGACTCCCCCACGAGCCAATACTTCGATGATATTATTGGTGTCGGATCCCATTAATATATCGTCACTAAAAAAAAAACTTGATGTTTTTGGCCGTTTCTTGATACCAAATTCGAGAATTCGAGATAGTTTTAGCGGCGTTAGGAGTGATTTCTACCATTCATTGAAAGTAGAAAGGTGTTAGTCGCTATCAATGCGTACAAAGACAAATTAGCAGTTGTCTAACGATTCAACAAGGTTTTGGCAATAGTTGCGGCCCAATTGTCTTTTATATAGTGAGTTTCTGGACATCCAGGAGAAAGTAGTGCTACAATAATCAACCAGAGGAAATTCATTTGCCCTTTACATTCAAGTTTGCCATGTATAGCCGATTATTTCCAGATGATGTGTCGCGGTACATTTCTAAGCCACGTAGTGAGAAGGTTTCTAATTAAAAAGAACCAGAAAATAAATTCTGAAATTCCGAGTCTCACTTCTGTAACTTGGCGATCTCATTTATGTCGAGTTTAAGAGGACCTCCACAGCAGTAATTTCGCGGTAAGGTGTTTACACTGATACGTTGCTTGTTTCTCATTACTAAGTCGTCATGAATGGGTTCGAAACATACAGTGGTCACTGTAACGTTGTGTGGCAGACTGTAACATAGAAGTGATACGACGTTGTTTTTCCCCTATATTTTCGCAAAATGGTTTCAATGTTTATGAATCCAAATTTGATCCGGTGTCATTAAATAATAAATTACTGCAAACAATGATCATTCGATATCAGGCGATCGTCTGGTCAGTTAGTGCAAATCAACTAAATTAAAAATTGATCTAAATAAGTATAGTATTATTGGTATATAATTGGTTATTGAAACCAATTTATTTTGGTAAATCCAAATGCCAACACCAAATATCCAACTACAGTTGAGGATTTTGTTGGTTGGTCAATGTTATTGGCCTTCACTCGAGACCGTGAAATTGGACGTGGTTAAATTTAACCTCATCTATAAATTATCATATATTGGCCGAGCGTGATTTCTCGCTAACTACCAGGGTTACCGTTTTTGAATTCCTACCGTATAAACCAATACGAGATAGTCATCATAAAAGTCAGCGGAATTTCAAGAACGGATTATGTGCTGACCTTCATTTCCTCATGGCGTGAAATTTTTTTTTTTATTTATTTTTATTTATTTATTTAAATTATTTAAACATTTATATAACAAATTAAAAGAGCCTTTTGGAATAAAACTATCCAGTGACAGGCATCTTATTGATAAGTAATAAAAATTAATAATAAATTGCAAATTATCGTATACAATACTATAATACTACAATATAAAATCAAAATAAAATAATGATAAAATTGTCCTAACAATGCTGACAATTTTATACAGTACGAATATACACTTAAAATAGTTGAAAGCTTAATTAAATTAGATTAAAGTTAAGATAAGTTTACATACAGTGATCTTTACTAAAAATATTCAGAAGGTTAACTATACTTTAAAATTTCGTAGAAAAGCACATTAAACAATCCGCCCAAACACAAAATCAATCGATGGGAACTGGAACAACCAACTTTTCAATGAAGACAAAAATTTGGATTTTGAATCTAAACAACGGATATCATATGGAAGTTTATTAAAAATTGTAGGTGCTGTGACTAAAAAATAATTAAAAAAATGAGTTTTAATAAACTTAGGAACAACGTGAAAATACATCTTGTTTTTACGCAACATATAACTTCGACAGCTTAAATAACGATTACCACTCCTTTCAAAATGTATATTCATGACCTTATAGACATAAAGGTGTTTCAACGGCAAAATATTGTTCATTACAAATAGTGGCCATGTTGAATCCAATTTCTTCTTAAAATTAATAATTCTTATTATGTATTTTTGTGCGGTAACTAAAGGTCGCAATGTCTCAAAGTAAGTGCCCCCCCAGCAACTGATTCCATATCGTAATCTTGACTCTATCAGAGCATGGTAAAATATTTTAAGGACACCAGGTGAACAATTGGATCGTAATAGGTACATTTGCCTAATACATGAGTGTATGGAATTTTTAAGCTCAGATATGTGAGTTTTCCAGTCTAAACAGCTGTCTACGTTTAATCCTAAATACTTGATGTTACTAACGGACTCAATTACCAAACATTTAGCACCACAAGTGCCATTCTTACAGCAAAGTGGGTCATGATAAACTATATCATAGTTGAAAGAACGAATACTATTCAAATTGAAAAGCATTACTTTCGTTTTTGAGCTTAGTAACAGTTTATGTTCAGCAAACCAACTACTTAATATTTCTAAATCTTTATTAATATTTGCCACCAAAGGAATAAAACCGGTATTATTGTACACCAAAGCCATATCATCAGCAAAAGCTACTATTTTGCCGTTAAAATTTAGACCAAAAACTGAATTTATGTAGATCAAAAATAGGATAGGACCAAGCACTGATCCCTGAGGTACACCAGCCTCCAATATCAAGGCACTACTAAAACAATTATCAAACCGAACTTTTTGTGAACGCTCTGTAATAAACGATTTGACCCAGTTAAGTATACATCCCCGAAAACCAACGTTCCACAATTTGTCTAATAGAATTTTATGATCGACCATATCAAATGCTTTAGTAATGTCAACAAATAAACTACCAACCATTTTAGAATTATTTAGACCTTCATGTAGTGGGTTCATAAGTTCAATCAATGCATCTTCTGTACCCAAACCACATCTAAACCCAAATTGACTGTTACTAAAAAAGTTATATTCATTTAAAAAATTAACCACTCTAGTTTTAACTGCTTTCTCAAAAATTTTAGAAACAATCGGAAGCAATGATATTGGACGATAATTGTTGATCAACAAATGATCACCCTTCTTATACAACGGAATAACCGTAGCAATCTTGAGCGATGAAGGGAAAATTCCTTCACTGATACTACGATTGAAAAGTGAACATAAAATATCAACAATATTACAGCTAATTCTTTTTAAAATCCAATTACTTAAACCAAATAAGTCTAATGAGTATATATTAACAAGAGAATTGATAATATGGTATAATTCTGTAGCAGAAATTGGCTGAAAGAAAAAACTGCTGTTGAGACTTTTATCTAGTATTAAAGAAGAATTTACTAAGTGAGAATAATTGTTAAAATCCATACGTGCCTTAGAAACAATGTTACAAAAGAAATTATTAAAGCAATTTGCGATTTCTGGAGCTGATGTGAAAATATTGCCTTGATCATCTGATATTTCATTAATATTGTTGTTTGGTGGAACTTTGTTTAAAATTTCATTTAGTAATTCCCATTGCTGCTTACCATTACCAGCCGCCATCTGAAACCGATTCAGATAATATTTTGATTTAGTTTCAAATATAGCTTTTTTTATGTTTCTTGCTAATTCATAAAATTTTTGTTTGCAATTAGAATTATTGGCGTTTTTCTTCAGTTGCCTGCCTAACCTGTTTTTCTCATTAATTCTTTTAAGTAGAGAATTATTCATCCATGGCTTCAAACAACGACCTTTTTTACGTAAGTTAACTAAATATTTGCATTGTGCTAAATAACTAGTAAGAATGGCAAAAAGTTTATCAAAAGCAGAAGAAATATCTGCAATTGACAAGACTTCGTTCCAAGTCTCTAATAGCAATAGAATATTCAGTTTTTCAAAATTAATCTTGAATATTTTATTATTGGATTTTTTAACCTCTGGTTGATTATCTTTAAACCTTAAAACTGACAAACTAACAAATATAGCACAGTGATCTGTGATACATAAGTTCTCAACAGCAGTAACCATTTTAAAACTAGAACACCTATGGTAAACCTGATCAATACAAGTTGCAGATAAATCTGTAATTTTCGTCGGCACCTTAATTTCACTGCCATTAGGAATTTATATTGGTCAACAAAATTTGAGCTGGTCAAAATGTTAATATTAAAATCACCCAGGACCAATAAATTTTTAGATTTAAATTTAGACAAAATTATATCAAATTCCACTAAAAACAAATCAATACTAAACGATTGCTGCCTGTAAACGCAAACTATAGTAACTTTACTATTTCCAAAAAAGGTATCAAGTACTAATACGTCAGCAGTCTTCAGGTCAGAAACATTATGAATTTTAACTTTTAAATTATTAGCCACAAGTACAGCAACACCACCAGAACGATAGGTATTATTACAGCTAGCAAAAATATTATATCCGGCAATCGAGTAGTTTAACTTCATACGTATTTATCCAAATTTCAGTTAAAAAAATTAAATTCGGTATTTGGTCCAAAGATTGAACGTGACAAACTAAACTATCAAAATTTTGTCTCAAACTACGAATATTTTGTAGCATTAATTCAATTACGCTAACCGAGTTTCTGCTCATGAATAATTGATACTAATAAAATACACAAATATATTAATATGAGATCACCGTATGTAAACTTAAACTGAGTTACATCTACGCAAAAGCATAAAAAGTAAACTAAGTACAAACTAACACATTCGTAAGGTTTATAAAAATTTAAATATCGCTTGAATTTATGCCAAACCAAAATTATGTAAAATAAAGAAATAATAAATTTTAAACACTTACGTATGGTTTTTATATAAACTAAAATACTAAAAGCAAAAATACAAGCGATTAATTCAACTGTATGTACTCTAAAAAAAATGGAAGTACAAAAAAATTCAAAATTACATTTGTACTGTTCCATCATAAAGCCAGAAACAAATTTATTTTAGTGTGAAACGAAGACCATAAGACATTTGTATGGTTTTAGATCATATGCACAAATTTGTTTGTATATAAAAGAAAAATGTACTAATTGGATAATGTAGAAATATACAATGAAAGAAATATAATTTAAAAATAAAATTTCAATTAACAAAAAAATAACAACAAAGTTAAAGTGACATTCCTTTGTAAATATAAAAATTCTTGAATGGCAAAAGATAAGTAAAATAAAAATTTTAATACTAGGTTTAACAAAAAGGTTTATCTTACGAGTAAAATATTGTAGTATTAATTCCAGGTGATCACTCAAAACAATAATCCAAGACGAATCTTCACTCAATTGTACTATCCACTGGATGATGGGTACGTGTGAGCCGAAAAATATCGTTGATTGAACGTATTCGATGGACATCAGATTCCGCAGATTTCCGTAAGAATATTTGATTTGTTTTGCACCACCAAAATTTATAGTTGTACATTTTTTTTATAATTTTAGCTTCACGATATAACTGTGCCTGAAACTTTGTAAAATGTTGCATTATGTATATACGTTGCTCAGGGTGGTTTTGCGGCAGAATCACATCCAAATCCTTGGTGGAAATTGTTCTTAATTTGCGCATCTGTGACAATATGTTGTTTTTCAATTCAACCGAATTTAATTTAACAATAAAAAAATCATTTAAAAACGGCTTTATTGTGTTATTATTTGTTGAAACATTGATGGTCTTATGAATCGGTTCGATAGATACTAGATCGTCTGGTTGAATTTCCACTCCAATTTTGGTTATCGTGTTGATTATCAGACCTCTAATGTCACCATGCTTCAATGGTAATCCACTGATTATAATGCGGCTGACATTTCCTTCTTGTTTTGGATAATCAATTTCAGCTTCTAGTACACAGTAAAAAATTTGCATTGAATTTTACACGCTTTTGACAGTGGGCAAATTTGCCTAGCCTATTTGTGCAATTTTAAATGTGTTTTTAAAATTACTATTTCACAATTAAAACTAATTTTTTTAACACGTATTTTACATTAGATTTTTAAATAATTAATAACAGGAAATGTCCGTAATAAAACTTAACAAACATTTAAATATGCTTATTTTGTATAAAATTACAATGTTTAGTCTGTAAATCTTCGTACTATGGGTCGACAATTATCCTTAAGAAATGTGAATATAAGTAATTCCCTTGTAAAATTACGTTGCTGAATACGTAAATTTTCATATAAAGTTTATATTTGGTCTAAAATTGCATGGTATAGTCTGTAAATTTTCATACTATGGCCGACATTATTATCCTTCATAAATGTGAAAATGAATAATTCGCTTGTCGAATTACATTGCTAAACCTGTAAATTTGCATATCAAAACTAGTAATTCAAGGTAAAAATTTTATTTAGAATTACGAACCCAAAAATGTAAAATGAAACCAACTACAGGATTTGAGTAAAAAATTATACATCTTTATTTAAAATCTTCTTGATTAATAATAAAACATTTATATGCACATGTATATACAATATACATACACGATATGTGAGTATATGTATCATTAAATAAAAAATAATAAATGATAATTATTCAAATTGAAAATATCGCAATTTACGTTTAAAAAAATTAAAATACATTTAATTAATTATAATTTTATACTATTTCTTTTATAAAATTAATGACTTTTGCCTTATTATTTAATTTTTGCTTCTTAGATCTGGAGTAATCTGTATTTAAATTGAGGCATACCCTTTGCAATACCTCCAAAGTCTGCGATAGCTGGGAAGGATATTGCAAATTAAATACAAAAAATGCTGCAATTAGCTGCAATACAGCATTCTTTATTGAACAGCTCTGGTAACTTAATATTTGGTTTTCAATTAGAAAATAGAAAATCGTTTCTTGATTTTCGTCATCAGAATCTATGTATAAGAAAAAACAAATAATTAAAATAATTTATTTAAATTCGCAAAAATTTCGCATAAATCTTAAATAAAACCCAATTACTTTTAAAACTTTTAGTTTACGTGACAAGGCCTGAAATGTGTTGGTTTTCTGGAGGAGCCAGAAATTTCAAAACAATATACATTCTCCAAGCTAAAAGTAGTTAGTATAACACAATAGTTATAGTACATTTAATACAACTTAAAAGTTTATTATTGGACAACTTGTACTCGCTCACACAATGAATTTTCAGGTCTTATTACTTGTACCGTACATACACTTTACACTTTGAATGTGTATCGGGTCGGGCATGAATTATACGTGTTGAACTCTGTTTACAGAATTCATTACTGAATGATTCGCATGTACGATGCATATCCAAAATGTAAAGTGTATGATCACCTTTAGTTAACTATGTACATAATTTAATCTAAAGGTATGTATATGAGTTTCATTTCATTTATAAGGTTTTCTAAGGCAAACCTACTTATAATAGCAAAACATGGAGTAGCACTCAGCGCTTCTATTTCATTTTGCGATGTTCCTGATTCGTTTCGGCGTAGGTATCTAAATTTGTAGGGGGCTACAACATGAGTTTTTTTTTTAATTAAATTTAAATAATTATTTGTGTATACATACCCGATCAAACCACTTTCACCACTTAATTAACTATTATATTAACTAATATTTAATTCCAAAAATAAATTAAATTAATATTTAATTCCAAAAATATTATTTTTTATAAATACACAACAAAACACACCACACCGTCTGCATTCAATGAAAAAATATAGAATAATGAAATGATGATTGTGCAGTTGTGCTTTGTGCATCATTCTCGTTATGTTTCGCTATTTTTTAAACGAATTCTGCCGATGTAACCTAAATTATATAATAGTACGTATAATTGAATACTTATTCTATAATTATTAATTTTTTATGGTAAAAATTACATGAAATATCATGTAATAATAAATTAACGGATCTTCCTTTATGTCTTTCTAACAGGAATTTCGACACTTTTCTTTAGGTGAAATTTAAAATAACAAGCCATGTTTAATAATACGTCTCAAAATCAATATATTCACAATTTTTGGATGTAATTTTCAATTAGAACTTAAAATTACTCCAAAAAGCGTGTAATATTACGGCCACAATATTTCAATATTAATTTATTATGGAAATTTACAATCAAAATGGATTGTTGAGCTATATTTCATGTAAAATTTAGTAAATTGTGTAATTTTACGAGATTTTTGTTTTTTTATCAACAAAACCATGTAAAAATTGTATTGAAAATTCAATTTTTTTTTTACTGTGTAGATGCACTTTGGTAGTTTGCTTTAATAACTCATTAAAGCTCAATTATATTAACCGTGTGGATTACAGTGTTGTTTGTTGTGAAAAAAAAACCTAGAATCTATAGTGTTCTAGTAATATCTTATAGTTAAATTGCTCTTATATTTATTTATTGTTGTTCTTAAATTTTCTGAAAATTAGTGTTTTTGTGAGTGTGTGAGCCTTTGTATTAGTGGAAAGGAAAAAAAAAATATATTTCGAACAATTCGTGATTGGAAATCGAAGAATCTAAAAATAATAATAATAGTTTGTCGTCCAAGTGAACTAATTTCATTAAGGGTCCTTGGGCTGTGGCCAGTAGGGACTGTTTCTTTCAGCTTCAACGTCGCGAAGCGCTTTGCAGACTTTGAAGGGTGAGTAAATTTTTTTTTTTGTCTGGTAAATTTTTCATATAATAAATTGGATATCTGGGCGTACAAACAGTTAACCGCGAATTAGATTGTATTACAGTCCAGTTAGTGGTTCATACTATTGTGTAAGTTAGTATGAAGGCTCTCACGCAGTTAGTTTTTTTTTCTTCCCAAATTAAAGTTACATAATTAATGTTTGTATAAAATTTCAATCCTATAATTTATCATTAATCAGTTTATATAATTACCTAAGTTTATTTTTAATTATCGAAAGATTATTTAAATTAGTATACTATCGATCTCGAATGTTTTCTTTGGTTAAATAAACGGGTTTGGTAACTTAACTTTACTGTTTTTATGTTCGTTAATCGTTATAGGTAAATACTAGGCAATATGAATTGTTGAATTACGTCGATGGAGGGAGGGTTGGGGAACTTGCGGGATTCCAGGGGGGGGGGGGGCAAAAAAGACATCTCGTGATGTTCACATGGTAAAAACCACTTGAGTGGATTGGTACTGGTTTCGTCTTGGTCATTTCGTATTTCGTTTTTTTGTCTCTTTCTTCTTCTTATTATTTATTTGATTTTGTTGCACATGATAATATTTAAGTTTTGTAACATAGTTGGGGTTGCTGTCTAACGTACCCGCCCAGCCGGAGCTCCCGGAATTTAATATGAGCAAGCATGTGCAGGTTCAGCAGCCTGGGTTACATCACCTAAAACACATACTGTTCTGTTTTTGGAGAGAGTGTACAGGTATCTTTTAAAGCTACGGCGAAACGATAAATGCTGATAAGTATTGTAAGCAGCTCGACAAACGAAGCCTTAGATAATATAATGCAGAGATAGATCTTTAGATGGGTACGCCTTTGAGATCTCTCTGTTTACAAACTTTCTCAAATCTCATGCGGAATAGTTACATTTTTCGGCTTTAGTATGCAGACCACAAATAACTATTGTATGGTGCAAACCTTGAACCGAAAAAAAATATAAATAAGATAAATGCCGATGTAATATATTATTCGTTTCTTTCTACATCTACATACTTTAAAAATTAAGTATACATATTTGAATACATTGAGAAAGATTAAAGAGCTTCTTTAAATGTTACACAACAAAAAACAAACTTATGTACAAAAAAGCTTATATTTACTGTTTGTGAAAAGAAATTTTTCTCAACAAAAAATATTTACTATACCTACTCGTCGTAACTTTCAAAGTAAAATATTTTCTGTTTCTGCTAAATGTTTCGCAAAAAAGATAAATCTTAAGGCAACAAAAAAAAAATGATGAGACGAGATGTTTAAAAAAAATGAAATATAGCGATTTAATAATAATAATAATAATGAAACACAATAAATAAAAGAAAGAGCTTTTTCCGTCGTTCACATTTATAATCTATGAAAAGCTTATTTTTCCCGTTCATACTTGTTTGGTCATATAAATAATCACATATACAATATACACGTCTGAAAAGTTTCAACCAAAACATTGTTTTCTTAAGATATCGATAAAACGTAATAAATTCGAGATTTTGACTTGTCTTTGTTTTTAAATTGGCTTAGAAAAGAAAATGTACTAGTCGCCTTATGTTTCAAATACACCCTCTCTAAACTTTATCTTGTTAAAACGGTGTCACTGCACATTGAAAACTTAAAAAAAAAAATCCAAATACGATTCCATTTTCCGCTCAAAAATCATCTTGGAAGAATCTTTTGTGTCGTGTGGCTTATTTAGATTGCTAAAATCGATTTCGAATACGAGCATATTATACACAAAATGAATGGCTTCCAGTTTTAAAATTAACTAAAAGTTTGACTTTTGAAATATACAGAATCAAAACAAAAAAGCTTTAGTATTTCCATTTCTACATGTAGCTGTCATTATATATTTACAGATTCATCGAAAAGGTTTTACCAAACGAATACCCACAAAAAACAATACAGAACTTTACCAATTAACTTATAACATTTTTTTTTTTTAAAAAAAGCATGAGACAATTCACTCCCAAACGTAACCGACCCATTTAATGTGAGCACATCCGTTTACAAATAAATAATAAAACATTTAAATTCAAAATAATCATAAAAGCTCTTAAGTGACACTTAACTAACATAAATATAAAGTTCAATGGTTAAAAAATTTAAAACTATAAAAAAGCTCATTTAAAATAAGTACTTAACAGACCATATACTCAACTATATTTATACGTTTATACTAGTATTGTCTTTATAGAGAAATAATTGTCAGACATGAGGAAACAAAAACATACAGCAAAATTCCAGAACATAAAGCCCATAACACAGAATAAAATTGTTTAGATGATGTTCTAAAAGCTTTGCATGAAAAATTAATAAAAATAATGTTTTTTTTGCGCTCGCTTTTTCGCGTTTGTCTTCATCTTCTAAAAAAAAATGATTCTTCGTTATTTTTTTTTTATGTATTCTTGTACCTGAATAATAAAATAAACATTTATCTAATTTTTTTCAAAACATAAAATCATTTTTGTGGTTTTATATTTGAGTAAAAAAACTAGAAAGTAAAATCGTTTGATTATCATTTTGTAGTTTTATTATTTTTGTCAACATCAAGTTGACAAAAATAAAAATAAAAAAATTAAAGTAGATGATGTACAAAAAAGGGGTTGTTGATTTAAATTTTTTTCGTTGTTTGTTGATTCTGTGTATGTTTTGAATTTTTAGTTTCTCCACTGTTTAGCTCTTTTTATTGGGAGCTTTATGTGGATTTATGTTGATTTCCAAACCACTTTATAAATACACCTAGGCATGGTAAACATATTAAAACTTGTATGAATAGCATAAAGTGTGAGTTGTGTTTGAACCACACATGTGTTTTTACTATTTAAGCAATATATGTATGTGTAGAGCAAACAATTCATTTTTAATGAAAATCTGAAAATTCCACAAGTCTTCGGGTTTAGCAGCCAATAAAACTAATTCTTAATATTTATTACGAAGCTTCGATAAATTTATTATCTTCTTCAGGTCTATACGTGGTTTTAACAATACATACAATTTTTTGCAAAATCAAGAGGCCAATCATTTGTAATAAACCTACCTAAAAAAGCAGAAATATCAAATCCCCATACTTTACCCCCGATACCCATCGGTGTTAAGTATGAATTGAATTTTTGTAGTTTGATCATAGTTTGGTCCTACCTTACGCAGTAGCCAAATCGATTACATACGGCTATATACCATGCTGTATAAGATAGCAGAAAATTTTCAGCAGAAAAAATGAGTTTTGCTACTCACCACTAGGAGCAGCACTAAAACAAAAGAGAACTTTTTCTGCTGAAATATTTATTAGCCAGCAGAAAAATTATGAATATTGATCATTTTTTGTTGTTGTTTTTTTAATAATTCATTTTTATTTTTAATATTGTTGTTATTCGTATTTCTCGTTCGGAAAGATCGTCTAATTTATTTACAGCGAAACGCTCTTCAAGCGCACTATGAATACATACGATTTTTAGCAACTAAAAATTCAAACAGGATAATAAAATCTCTTGAACGATTTTCCTTTTTTGATCGATTTTTTTAAGATTGCCTATGTAGATGTGGGGTCCCATATTGGTTATAAGAGGGTCCGTCCATACGATACATTGAATGAACTGAAAAATTCAGTTTGACCAAATTTTTTTGAAAAATTCTGTAGGGCTTCAGACTCGATCGATTTTTTTAAAATTGCCTGTGCAAATGTGTTATGGCCCCAGGTATCCAAAAATCAGAGTCGCTTATTGGTTACAAGGGCACAATGAGTTCCAGTGTTGGTGTGCCCGCCGTTGAAAATAAAAATCCTCAACATCGGGACAGAAAATCGATTTGTGGTACCAGACAGTTTGCCGAAAATTTTGGGGTAAAGGTCATTGAAACGACAGTATGGTTACACCTTTCCAAATTTGATCCTCATACTAATGAAAATGATATATCTATTATGGCTAAAACATGCTTGGAGATTGAGGACAGCAAAATATTTAAACTTATTCCCAAAGAACGCAACATCGAATCGCTAGAGTTTGTTTGCTACAAATTGGGCATAAAAGCAGATTTACGGGTAAAAGCTCTTGATCCAAATAATACTTGGCCGACTGGTGTACACATTCGGGAATTTAGTAATACAAATGTTCGGGCAGCATTGCCTCCACGAGTGAACTTTCGGGCAACCACTGCAGCCAACAGTACAACACGTTAAATTCTAACAATTTGTATTGTAGTAAAATTGTTCCAAGTGATAATCTGCAGGTAAATGTAAATTTTTCTATAAAATTTGGCCATTTAAATGTCCGTAGTTTGGTTAAACATTTTAATGAAATTACTATTCTGTTAGAGTTATACAAATTTGTTTTTCTTGCTTTAACTGAAACTCTTCTTAACACCAAAATTACAAACAAGTCGCTCCTTATCAATAATTATAAACTAATACGTTTTGATCGTATTAATAATAAGCGATGGGTGGTGTTGGTATTTATTTTAGGTCTACTTTGAGGGTTAGTAAATTGTTCTCGGGTGCCTTTGGTAAGGTTGAAGTTTTGGCGCGTCTGAGCTTGCCGGGCAATTTGGTAAAATTCTTATTTTGGTTATTTATAACCCGCCTCCTGCTTGTACTGATGATATTAATAATTTACAAACAATTTTTTCTGAATATCTCAGTATGAAAAAATTATTTGTTGTGGTGATTTAAACTTTAATACGTTGATTACCAATAAACTAAGCGATTGCTTGAGTTTACATAATTTATTTTATTTACCTTTACAATCGACTAGATTGGATAAAAGCCTATTGGATTTTAAAATTTTGTATCAGGCTGCCATTTCTGACCATGACTTGATTTTTGCCTGCTATAAGTTCAGTCGTACCAAGGATAAAATTTCATATACGGTTGTTCCTGATTATAAAGCAATCAATCATGAGTTGTTTGTAAATTGTTTCTTTTCGTTAGACTGGTCAAATCTTTATTTTTATCCTGATGTGAATGATATAGTTGAAGAATTCAATTCAAAATTCTTAAAATTAGATACTAATTGTGTGCCTCGTAAAATGAGTATAAAAAAAATGTCCCACTGCTCCGTGGTTAAATGCACATATTTTGAATTTAATGCAAAGAAGAGATTTGGCTTACAAAAAATATAAAAGATTTGGATTAGAGCTCGATTTTGAATCATTTAAATCTTTTAGAAATAAAACCAACAAATGCATCAATCAAGCTAGAAATATATTTTATTTTGAGAATTTGTACAAACCTAAAACAACCTGGAGCAATTTGAAGAAACTAGGTATTTCATGTAAGTCGACTGAAGCAGTCATTGACTTTTCTGCTGATGAAATTTTGGCAGGGATCAATAAACTTAACGAATCTATAGGTGTTTTGCCTTTACCCGATTTTGATTTTATTAGTTCTGGTGTAGTTATTTAAATCAATAGGTAGGGTTTAAATCAATCAAACGCAGTCGCTGACTTTTCGAACATGAGGCTCTGACGTCAAAAAATTGATTACATACTTGAAAAAATTTAAAGACGGCGAAACTTTCGAGCATTGTCCCAGAATGTTTTGAAGTATTGTGAGACAAATGTCAAGCCTTAGAATGTTCCGATGGATGGCGAAGAAATGGAAATTAAGTAGACCCTAGAAGCGAAAATTAAACTAACAAAGAAATATTTAATTTCTTCACGAAATGTGGTTTAGCAGTAGATTTTATGATTGTAATCCGAGTAATGCTAACCATACAAGTTTTGGTAGTTTCGAATGTAATTTCTCTAAATTAAAATTAATAAAGAATTTAAGAACGAATTTAAGAAACGGTTACCATCATTGGCACTTATATCATTTGTCTGGTTTAATTGAAGGCGACATATAAAAGAAATAGATAATAATAATGCAGACATTATATTAAATGTCCGACATTAAATCGAGAAAAGTTTATTTAAACATAGTTAGGATTTGAAATCTCGGATTTCACTTTGTACTAATTTAAGTAAAATTTTAAATTGAAAGAATTGTGAAATACAGTTTGGATAAATCTGTTGCCCAAAAGTTTATATGTTGGTAATTGGGTCAAACAGCACATAGCATATTATGTTAAAAGAACATTCTCCTTTTAGTTGATGTAGTTTAGGTTTGCTTCCTTTTGAATATTTGTCATTTAAACATTTTATTTAGTTTACAAAATTTTACGGTTTCTCGACTATGAATACTTCAATCCAGCATGTCCAAAATGCTTAAAATTACTAGATATTGATCAATATGTTCAATGCACTTCTATTTTTCTGCTTCAATCTAAGCAGCGCCAAACAGCTTGAATTCTTATGATAACTGTCGGTCAATATTGGGGTTTGACTGACCAAAAATATTGGGGTTTGCCTGACCATGGTTGATGTTTCAAAATTAAACACTTTCACGCCATTATAAATACCCTAAACACAACCGTTTTGAATCCGGTTATTGTTCTATACCTCTTAAAACATTCCAGCAGAAGCGTTCCTAGAATATCAGGTATCTTCCTGGACAGAAGGTTAAACGACTAGTTGGCAATGAATGTAAGAAGCTATAGACATCAAAATTAAAGCGTCTGGCAAACGTTTTTTTAAGAGTGTATGTGCCGAAAAAGATATTTCTCCAAGGCCTTCGTTACTGGAATACATAAATGTTCCCAGTAATAGGCAAATATTATAGAAAATATCTTACACAATTTCAGAAATGTACCTACTAAGAAAAATAATCATGAGGAGGGAAGCTTCTAAACCGTCTTCTTGACTGTCGAAATCCGGCGACATTAGATTTAAACTAAGTTTTAACGACACTGTTAAAGTTAGCCGAAAGTTGCCAGCTGAAAGTGAAAAGTCGATAATGCAGATTGTGTTAGTCAAACCGAAAGTAAAGAAACGGTAATGGAGATTGTGAAATCCCTGCCGAAAAAAAATCGATAGTGCAGATTATGTTATTAAGATTCCAGCCGAAAATAAAAAATTTAGTAGTTATCAGCCGAAAGTAAATAGGATAAATGAAAATTTTTTTTGTAAATAGTCTTACGTGGAAAACTTTGCTTAACCTAGTGATGGAAAATATCGAAAAATCAAAAGAATTCACAAAATTGGAATAAAACCAGTCGCTAGAGTGTATACCTGAAGTTGAATCGTTTTTATGTGACTTGTCAATAGCTACCGAATGAAAAAATTCTGTTCAAGTTTCCCGTGGGAAATCTCGGAAAATTTAAAAAAGTTTCCAGCCGAAAGTAAGCAATGGATGAATAAAATCAGCCTCTAGAGTGTTATGTCTGGAGATGGATTGCAAACCTCGTGGGAAATCTCGGAAAATTCGATTTTCCAAGAATCATTAGAAATTTTTTCCTACGATAGCTATTGACAAATCACATCACTGTAATACATGTCCAGACATAATACTCTAGAGGCTGATTTTATACAAATTTTCTAATAATTTTTGGAAAATCGAATTTTCCGAGATTTCGCACGGGAAACTTGAACTGAATTTTTTCTTGCGATAGCTATTGCCAAATTACATAAAAACGATTTAACTTCAGATATACACTCTAGAGGCTGATTTTATTCCAATTTTGTAAATTCTTATGTTTTTCCTATATTTTCCACGACTAAGTTAAACAAAGTTTTCCACGTAATACTATTTACAAAAGTTCTTATTGCAATCCATTTATCCTATTTGCTTTTGTCTGTCAACTACCAAATTGTTTATTTTCGGCTGGAATGTTAATAACATAATCTGCATTATCGACATTTTACTTTCGGCTGGAAACTTTCGGCTAACTTTAACAGGTTGTTTTAACGCATTCTCTACCTCTTTCCGTTAAAAGACTCTATCTTTTTTCGTATGAAATATCTGCGGAACAAAGGTGCAAGCCAACGAAATTCTTTAGAACTGCAATCATTTTAACCTAATTTTTTTTACAGTGCACCTCTGCCTGTGATTCGTAAATTTGTTTCAAAGTTATTTGTGAGAGATGGACTTTATGTTTGACGTTAATGCTTCCAAAAGCAAGCCAATATGCCTGAGGTTCAGAAGCTTATTGAAGCGTTATCGAAAAAGACGTTATCGGTTAAAATACAAAGAATTAAGGCAACCTAATTTATCGTTTGTCCGTTTGGCAAATAAAACGTGCTTTGCTAGTTGCTCCAAATGATAATAGTGACTATTACACTAAATGTAGATTTCTACGCCACCAGTCCCAATCACCTTATTTGTAATTATGTCATTAAATTGTGTGCGTATAATAAAAGCAATGCCAACTTTTTATGAAACCGTTAAAAATAACTTTCAGAACAAGGAAATTGAATGTTATTACAAATAAAGTTCAATAATTTTTTAAGAACTTCGGTGAGATGTGATTGCTGAACTGTTATGTTTGAAATTCCAAATAAATCAAAAAATATATCATCTCAGAAAAATAGTGAATCAGAGGATTTCAGCACTCAATCAACAATTAATAAAATCGTCGGAATGAATTATATGTTACGCTACTTTAAAAGATGATATAATTCGCCATATTACAACTAAGGCAAATATATCTGGAGATGATCTATCTAGCCGGGAATTTGGCTCAAAAGCTAAAGATAAACCATATGAATTTTATTTTTTTTCAAATTGGAGTAAACCCACAACATTTTGAAAAAATTTATTCATCCAACATTTGGCCATCAGGAGTTGTAATTAAACCTTTTGCCAATTATAATTGAGGAAACCACCCGGTTGTGACCTTGTCGATACCTTCTTGGTTAAGTATTTAATGCTGTGTGCCTTAATCGACTAAACTAACTAAACTTAAAAAAAATTGAAGCTTTTACTATTGTTTTATAGGCGGCAACCGAAAAGTCAATTTACGAGCTTACTTTTCAATGACTTTTCATTTATACTGTAACAAGTGAACATAAAAATCAAAAATTTTACTCTTAAATGCTGCCTTATAAATCGGTTATTATTCGACATAATTCCTTATGGAAAATTGTAGAATTATATGAAGAAAAGAGGTTTCGTGGAAGCTGCAATTTAAAGCAAAACTATTTTTGGACAACATAACATAACCTCGTAAATATATTGTGTTGTAAATTACTTTGGTTCGATATTTCCATTTTTTTTTTTCTTGAATTCTGTTTGCTTAAAAGACGTTTATAATACATCAGAAGTATATTGGTAAATAAAAAATGCGGCAATATCATGAATAAATTTTTACTTTTTACTTTTTTACAATTTTACGTTGGGTATTTTCCTTGTTTATTGGCGATCAAATTTAGTTTAGTGTAAGTTGAGGCACAGATAGAGACTTTTATACTAACGCCATCTATTTAAATATTGCATTAACTAACTCGTCCTACTTTAGTTAGTTAGTTTAGTCGATTAAGGCACGCAGCATAAATAATTTATTAGACATACTAATGAAAGTGCTTCTCTTTTTCTCTTCGTATTTTTCATAACAATATTTTATCACACATCTATTTCATCATCTATTGCAGCAATACCAAGTTACACAGTTATACGCCCTGATAGAACAGGTAAAACGGTATAGCTTTTCAGTTTTTAGCCATTTTTTAAATTTAAATCCATTGACCGCACTATCTTGGGAAATTCTGAGTTTCTTATTCTGGAATTATCCATTAATTGTAGTAAATATGCCCTACCTATTGGGTAAAACTATCACCATATATAGACCGAACGGTGTTGTTGACATTTTGACAATTATTTTGAACTACATGAACAGTTATACTCACGAAATAATTTTGGGTGATTTCAATATTAATTTAAAGTCAGATTTGTTTGTTGTCCCTTATGACAGGTCAAATACACTAGAAATACTCTAGTTGCAAAAATCAAGTAACTAACCTAATTCGGGAGTGCAAACAAAAATATTACTTTGGCAATTGTAAGGTAACAATGAAACTTCTTTGGAATAACCTAAGATCAATAGGCATGGATAAGAAAACCAGTATTTATAGGTAATACCGGTTATAGTACCATACCAACAAGTAGTATTGTTTTTCCTCTGTCGAATTTAAATCATGTAGATTTAACTGACTGTGTAACTGGTACAAAGTTCCATTTTGTAGCAGATGCCGTACAAATTTATGATGGTAGCTCATCGGGCGACATTAATGCTTTGTTTATACGGATTAACGAAGATTTAAAACGAGTATACGCTTGGTCTGGTTCGAATGGCTTAATGTTAAATGCGAAAAAAACACAAGTAATATCTATCTGTTACAATACATAGCTATTCAGGGCGAATACCGAATCTATATGTTAATAACGATAAATTAGATTTGGTAGATTCACTTTGTAATCAAGTCGGTGAAGTTAGCCCGAAATATCAGTTGGTTCGTTTCTCGAAAATGTAGCTATCCCGAAAAACAAAACAAGTTTAATCCAAATGAAAATTAATAAATTTCTTAAAAAAATATTGGTAATAAAAAAAATTAATTTCTATAAGAGTAAAGCCATTCAACATATTCTACAAATTTTCATAGCTATACTAATGTATGTTCTGTTGGTAGTGTATTCCATTTATTATGAATAAACCTTAAGTTATATACTGTCGATACTAGATACAATGCTTAAAAATTTTGTGTTTGGGAGGATAGGCCATGATGATAGCTAAGAGGTAGTCAACATACCACGGTCAAATCATGGAAATAAACATATGATTTTTAAAAATTTGTGTTGTTAGTATAGCGCATGTGATATGGGAATTGGAAACGAGGAAAAAACCAAACTTTTCATAGTAAAACATACAAAACATATGGGAAATCACTTTTTTTTCTAAGACAAATTTTTAAATGAAAACGTTAAAAATTCTTAATTATAATTTCTAAAATACTTTCATAAATGATTGAATTTCAACACATATTAATGTCGTTTAAGTAAATCGGTTTTAGTTTCTTGTAATAATTGATATATTTAAACCAAAATTTATTAAAAATTTCTTAACAACAGCATTCTGGGCAATCTGGGCAAACTGAAATAAAAGCTTACTACAATTCCTTTGGTCATTAAGTCAACATACATTACATAGATGGCAGTGATGGCCGTAAAAATTTGGTAAAATTGTAACATAAATTACCACTTGGGGAAATTTCAAGTCAAAAATTCTATGAAAAACAAAACTAATTCACAAAATATAGGAACGTGTGATAATTTTGTGTTGTATATTGTATGTTGTTGTTAGAGATATCTAGAAAACTTTTATGTAAACGTTTTATAATATTTTTGCTTTTTTCATTTAAAAACTTGAAGCTAAAAAACACCATTTTTACTATGGATTCCTATGGAAATCAGTGAAAAGTTATACCACTAAAAAAGCTTCTAAAAAATACGTGACTTTGATTATAGCTCTATACTCTAGAAGGCTCTGATAATACTCGTAAAAGTGTGGTATGTTTATTCTTGATAGGCAAACGTCGCGTTCGATCTAGTTTTCGATCTTCACTTGTCATATTCTTCTATGATGTTCTCGTAATATGCTTCCGTGAAGTATTTGTACGATCCCTCTTCTTCTTATGATGATCCAATGCAGTTGTCCTCGTGCAGTTCTGTAATTTTATCCATAATTTTTTGTGAATCATGTAATTGAGTGCTAGTGGTAAGAATTTACGGATTAGCGGTTGTCGCATGTCTTCGATGAATTTGTGCAACCTGTGCGTTTTGGCTATAAACATGATATTTATTTATTACTGAAAATTAAATTTATGTCCTAACAAATAAGCCATGGTCACACGTAAAGTGAACATGTTCACTATCAAGCTGCTTTTAATGTAAAGAATTTCTTTATGAATGTTACCTGTGTAGGAAAGAATGACTGAAAGTATCGAAACAAATGTTCAACAAAGTAAGGATTAACTGGTCTTAATGTGTGATAAAACATAAAAGAGAAAGTTTAGATTTTTCTTTACAATATAACTCTCCAAGTATGAGAAGTCGAGGGCAAGATAATAGTCGGGTATTTTGCGAATCTTTTATAATAAATTACAAGCCTGTGAAGAACCTAGCAAAAAAAAAAACGAATTTCTCGTATACGTATACGTATTTATATGTAGTGGTAATACACATTTATTTTAGGTTTAGGTTTCTAGGTTTGAAAGATACAATTTTATTCGGTTGTTATGTACGACCTTTTCATTTCTTCCTATCTTGATTTCTGTATTTACTCCTGATGGTACATCAACTACTTCATATGGCCCTTTCCAAATTTCGTCTTCTTTACCTTTCCTGTTTTAATTTTTTATTAGTACATAATCACCAATGATAAATGTGCAAGGCTTCGATCATAATAACGTTTTGATTTTTCTTTCGCAATGGTAAGATATTGTTAAGCGGATTTGTACGCGGTTTGTAGTCGGAATTTTAAATCAGCGGAAAAATCGTCATAATTGTACACTATACTAACGTCATTTTTCAGATTATTTGGCATTTGGGGCTGTCTACCGAACACCAAATAAAATGGCATAAACTTTGTAGCTGTTTGAGGAGTTGTGTTGTAAACAAACATTGAATACGCTATACATTGACTACACGACATCGGATCCTGATCTATAAATGATCGAATATACTCAACGAGTATTTTATGGGACCTTTCTTGGCTTCCATTAGATTGCGGATGGTACGCGGATGTATTATTTTATGTACTTTTAACATTTTACAAATTTTAGTAAATACTTCTCCCATGAAATTTGCCCCTTGGTCGGTAAGTATAGATTTTGGGCAACCGAAAACACAAATTAAATTTTTGACAAAAGATTCTTCAATATTTAGATAATCATCTTGCATTGTCAAAAGGTATTTATTACCTAAGTGTGTAGGGAGAAAAGGCCCTACTACTATATCTAAAAATACCTTATCAAATGTAGCTTCAGAAGTTGTAGTGATGACCATAGGCATTTTCAAAGATTAAGATGTTTCATTTTTTTGGCAACATGGACAAAGTTTTATGTATTTTTCTATTTTAGCTACCATATTTGGAAAATAAATGAATTGCTTTAATCTTTTATAGGTTCTCTGTATTCCTTGATGTCCACCAAGGGGACTCGAATGATATTCTGATATCGCTCTATTAATATCAGTTTCGTTATCTAAAACTGTAACTGGTTTAAGAAAATTAGAATTTATTATAGTTGATTGATTTTCGATCGAAGAATTTAACGGATCAGTTAAAGATGAACTGTTACCAGTGGATTTGTATTTATTTGATTTTCGGGGTTAATTTTACTTTGTGATCTAGTGGTTACAAAAATATCACAGACTTCCGGTTCACTACTTTGGCTTTCTGAATTTTCTAGACATATTCGACTTAATGAATCAGCCTTTTTGTTTGCTTTGCCAGGTTTATGTTTTACTATAAAATTATACTCTTCGAGTTCCAGTTGCCACCGAATTAATTTGGATGACGGATGGGATATACTTCGTAAGAATTTTATTGGCTTATGATCAGTAACAACAACGAATTCTCGACCGTATAAATATGGGCGAAAATTTTGAATCGACCAAACTACGGAAAGAAGTTCCTTTTGAATAATGGAATAATTCAATTCCGGTTTCCTTAGCGTTCTACTGGCGTATGTTACTGGCAAATCATCTCCATCAAAATTTTGTGACAACACTTACCCAATTGCAACATCGCTTGCATCGCACGTTAAATTAAATGTTTTTTCGAAATTAGGATATTTTAATATTGGTTCATTTACTAAACTGTTTTTAAGTTTACTGAAAACTTCGTCGCATAGATCATTCCATAGATATTTTGAATTTTTCTTCAAAAGCATGGTCAACGGTTTAGCAATTTCTGCAAAAATGGGAATAAAAGAGCGATAATAACCGCATAGGCCCAAGAATGATTTAATTTCGGTTGTATTATTTGGCCTAGGGTAACTATTAACGGCGTTTACTTTATTCGAATCTGATTTAATTCCGTGTTGCGTAATCACATGACCTAAATAGATGACTTCCTTTCGGAGGAACTGACACTTTTTTGCATTTAATTACAAATTGTGCTGACGAAAACAATCGAAAACATTTTGGAGGCGTTCACTGTGCTCTTTTAAATTATGTGCATACTATATATTACCACGTGATCAAGATAGACGAAACTCTTTATGCCGTTCAATCCCATCAAAATATTATTCATTAGGCGTTGGAAAGTCGCCGGTGCGCTTTTGAGACCAAATGGCATCCTGGTGAATTGGTAGTGGCCAAGGTTGGTACTAAACGATGTTTTTTCTTTGTCGGCCTCATCCATGGGGACCTGGTGATAACCATACGCTAGATCTATTGTAGTAAAATACATTGATCTGCCCAGCTGGTCCAGGATCTCCGTGATGTTACGCAAAGGAAACACGTCTTCAACAATTACCTCATTCAGTCTCCTGAAACCTACCACCATACGCCATTTTTTCTCAGGATCTGGTGATTTTTTAGGAGCGATTAGTAAAGGAAAGTTCCAAGGACTCTTGGAATTTTCAATAATGTTGTTTTTTAACATATTGGAAACCTGCTTGTTAATTTCCGCTTTCGTTGATTCCGGAAGGCGATAAGGTTTGATGTAAATTGGATTTGTCCCTGGTAAAATGGGTATTTTGTGACTTGTAGAATTAGTGGATGATAAAGTGTCGCCGGGTAAATAGAATATATCGTTGTAATTGCGACATATAGAAACAATGGAATTTCTCTCTCTTCATTATTTAATGTTTCAAGATTAAGCTCATTTTCTAAAATTGATATTCGATTCGTGTCAATGAATTAGTTTTTAAATTTAGGTTCAAAATATCCTAATTTTTAACTGTGTCAATTTTGGGTATGCAATTTGATGGATTCACTGAATTCTCATTCGTGTTAATCAAACAAATTAGCGCCGAATTATTTAAAGGAGAAATTATTGAATTAGCTATGAATACGCCTGGGGATAATTCATCATTCAGACATACTGACGTTTCTTGTAGATTAGGTATAAATATTTTAGCTATTTTCTCGCATCGTGGTGGGATTTCTAGGTGATTAAATGGTAAGATGTCAACCAAGACATATTGATTATAAATTAAAATTTATAATTTATTGGTTGAGACATCAAGTTTACATTTATGTTTAGTAAGGAAATCCTTTCCTAGTATCCCAGCACATAAAATTGGAAAATTGTTATTGACAATGTGAAAAATATGATTGAGTTTATCTGTACCGAATGATAATGTTGCTTCAACTGCGGCTAGAGTAGATATCGCTGACTCAGAGATTCCTTAATGAAATACGTGATCTCAGGGTATTAACAAGTATCCATTTTAATGAAGTTTTTCTTTAATAGACTGATATCAGCTCCGGTATCTACTATTAAACATTGGTCAGTGTCTTGTAGTAAATCGATATTTAAATAAACATACTTTCGATTGAATTCTTCTTCAGGATTAGATAATGATGACGACAGTATGATGGGAGATGCAGTTTCGTTGACTTTGGAACACTCTACTTCAAATTTTGTACCCGCACAGGAGTGTTGGTCTGCGCCGGTTGAATGGTTTCCCGGATTGTTCACTTCCTTACGATCTTCGAAGTTTTGCCTTTTCGCATCTGCATTTTTCTTTTTGAAACATTCTCTAATGTGGTGGCCTTGCTTTTTGCAATAAGCGCAAACTTGAGTGGATAGTGCAACGTTAAAATTCCTGTTAGGCATATTTGGACGACTACGATTTGAATTTGAATTTGAATATCTGTGATAAAATTTTTCGGATGTATGATTTGGCATTTATCGATATTTTTATTTGATGCTTGGTTTGCAAATTGGGAATTAGGACGCGATATGAGCAATTCTTCTTCACATGCCTTAGCAATGGCTTTTTTTAGATTTGTAAACTGACAGGCTTTTACATATAAGCGAACGGGCTTCTATAAGCTCTTCTTGGAAAGCTCTGATAGCAGTTTTTGAATTTAGTTTTATAGCAAACTCTAGTTCGTACCTAGTGTATCTATACAAACATCATTTAGGCTCGACACTAAATTTTCAATGCGATCTGCGAAACATCTGACGGATTCATTTTTTTGTTACTTAGTCGTAGTTAGCTCTAGCTCAATTTGTTCGAATGTATGGGTCTCAGCAAACCGGGATTTTAATTCTGCTTTAAGCGAATTCCAATCTTGAAAAGAACTGAATTTAATAACATCATATGCCCTATCGATTAGCTTGGTATTTAAAACTTTTAGGAATTTGGGAATTTCGATTTTTTTTAGTGAAACTGCTAACATGTCACAGCATGCTAAAAACCGATGCAATTGCTTAGAGTTACCGTTGAATTCGAGTATGAGTTTAAGTGCGAGATTTATATCTAAAAATGTTAGAATTTAATTTATGCTTTAAGAGCTGTGTGAAAAGTCTCTTCCGTTTTGGGTTACTTCGTTTTACAACCGTTCGATGGCGTAAATTGTAACATTCAGTTCTAGACACCATATGGCTTCTTTACTATAAAAAGAAATATTATACACGACTTAATAAAATTAATCTGACACTTTGATATAGATAAACTGTTAAGATTTCCCGATTATATTGTAATTTAACAATGTATATGTATTGATTGTATATACTTGCGTTTAATATTCGTATGATAATGTAATAAATTAACAACAAAAACTAAGTTGAGTTCAAAAAATCTCGAGTTATAATGGTATGATCAATATAATATACTCACAGCGAAATAATAACTGCTCAGCTGTGTAAATCCGTGAATATAATTAAATTGAGGAATACTGCTCCGTAAAGTATCGCTCGATGATTATGATGACTATAAATCATATATATTACGATGAATCGTTGATGAATATAATTTCGAATTTATGACTTCGATTATTATATGACTGGCTGATGCATTTGATGATGAAAAAGATGAGATGATCAATAAAGAACGTGACAGCCTGATTGAAATAAACTCAAACTTACGGTTAAAACTATGTATTTGAAGTCATATAAATATATTCCACCTCTAAAGGGTTTGCCAATTGTTCAACGACTTTTGTGAAGCAACATTCGCAGTACTGGTAATTATAAAATTGAAGCATCGAATTCGATTAACATAATTAGTCATAATCTCCTTGAATGCAAGGCATTAACTCTAAAGAGAACTTGAGTTATTTCAAGTACAAAAGTGCCAAAAACACGCTTTATGACACTTTTAGGTTAGAATATTTCAAAATCCTGACATGATTGGGTAATTATCTGTGGCAAGATTCGGATTCAGCGCAAAAAATTACTTCGGATACGACTATTCAATAAATAAAAAAATGTAACCCTTTCTTTGCAGGCCTGTGTAATTTTCATATAGAACTTGAAATTGTAAAAAAATAAAATAAAAAATTAAATTTTTATGAAAAATATACTCTGGCAGATCTCAGTATACTCTAGCAAATCATCATGAATAGACTCACGGTTGAACAACGCTACGAAATTATTAAAATTTACTTTGAAAATCAGTCGTCGATTCGAACGAAAGTGTGGAAGAAGATCCAAATTTATCGATTCGCCGTTGTTCGCAGGAATTGGAGCTCTGTCCGTCCACTACGTTTATGCTGATAAATCAGCAACAATTGATGCCTTGGAGGCCAGCATTGTTCGTGTTATTCGTGACATACGGCCAGCAGTGTTCGAAAAATGGCCCAAAATTGGACGTCCAGAATTCATTTTGTCAAGAACAGCTGCCTGCGGTGCCCATATGCCCGAAATCATTTTCAAATATTAATGCCATGTATTGATCTTTCGAATAAAAAAAAATTTTTGATTACAATTTAATTCTTTCTGTTATTTTTTACAATTTTAAATTCTATTAGGCTTAAAAAAACACCCTTTATTATTTACAAACACATAAAACAACGTTACATCATTTTCGTTGAAATAATGAAGTTAAAAATCGTTTTTCTGATAACATATCCATTTGTGCGTAACGTCATCCCGCAACAATTCATTCAATGGCTTTGGTAGGTCCTTCATTCCTTTTATACACTTGCCGTACCAACTGATGGCTCTCAGAAACGAACGAAGTTTTGATATCCGTTGGTGCCGGTAATTGCTGAATTACCTCGATCTTGGCTAGGTCGGGGCGCAACCCATTAAGAATGAACCCCTAGTCCTGGATGCGGCCGAGGAGAGAAAACAGATTTTTTCGATGGTCCTGTTCGCCCATCCCAGCCACAATGATATCGTCGAGATATGCTGCAATTAAGTGAATTTCTCCCAGCATCGTGTCCATCAGCTGTTGGAAATGCCTGATGCTGATTCCACTATGCGCTGCAAACGATTCACATGGAACTGAGATTAATATTACGTCCGGTGTTATATGGCCGACCCCAGGGACCGACCATTGGATAATTTTTACATCAAGTGCATACTACGAACATTCGAGAAAAATCATTTGACCTTGGGACTTTTGATTTTCAACAAATTGATGAACAAATTTCGTCGGCGGAATATAGTACAACATTTGATGCAAATATTGCTTGTTATTTATGTACATGGGCGACCCCAGGGACTCACCATTTGATAACTTTTACGTACTATGAACATTCGAGAAAAAACATTTGACTTTGGGACTTTTGCGTTTTGTTGAATAAATTTAGTCACTTCAATCGTTTGTTCGACGACACAAAAATCGCCTAAATTTATACTATTTAGTTGACTCGCATTACTATTATTTTGTTATTTGCTAAGAACTTCACTTCGGTTAAATTACTAACGTTTAACCTGTATATTTAGTTCCAACGTATTATGTAATATTATCCAACCATAATTAGTTGGTGAGGAATCTTTTCGTTTACTTTCCTCTTTTTGTTATTAAAAAAAAAAATAAATCAAAACACATTAAATGCCAATATCTGTGTAGAGATATACAAACAAAATTTTTCTGTTATTTTAATTTTACTTCAAGGAATTTTTCTCGTCTTGTTTTTTTTTTGATGAAAAACAAGAATTTTTTTTTACTTCCTTCGGGGCAATTTTCCAATAACAACAAAAATGAAAATTAAAGAAAATAAAAAAGGCAAAATGAAATGGAGCATAAACAAAAAAAAAAAATGTTAAAGAGATGAATGAACGAACATAAGGAAGAATATGAGAGCAGATTCATTTCATAAAAAGCTTTTCAACAACAATAACAATGATAGCAGCAATGTAAATCGCGAATCAATCAAAAATATTGTGATTCAACAGTGAGAATTTCTCTAAATATATCTTTTTGCTCAAAATTGGTAATTTTTTATTTTGTTGAAGCCGAAAGAAAGCTTATTTCATATATACATAAATAAAACGAAAATTTTGAAAAACTTGAGACGAATATTAAAAACGAAAAACACTTGTGTTGGGGTACTTTATACTGTGTACGTACAATGAGATAGAAAATCCTTTACCCCTCCCTTTTTATTCCGCACAGTATTATGTTTGTGGAAAATGCTAAATATGAACATTTTTCCCATTGTTTTTAAGCTTTTTGGTTGTTGCAAAAACGTTGGGGTATTAAATACTTAAATATAAAAAGATTAAATTATTTTGATTAAAAAAAGGAATATAACGTCTTTTGGTTTTGATTATAATATGCGCGCTTACAGAATTTTTTTTGTTCTCGCTATAGTATACGATATAGCGATTTTCATCGAATACGACTTTTGTCAAAAAAATGTCAACATTTTTATTTCTATCGACTCGAAATGAAATTAAAGTTTTTAAATTATTAGTTTTGTTTGATGCAACACAAAGAGGTACAGACGCACAAACGTATAGTGCTGAATTATGCATGTTTGTCGTTTGTAAATGTTACACGATACACAAGCCTAATAAATCACTATGTATATACATATGTATGTGTAACGGGAATATTTATGTTACATGAAGCGAATTATGTGCGGTGGATTAAAGTGATAAAACGTGAGCTGAGTTAATACAATATGTGGATAGCTCACATAGTATAGTGGCGGCTCGTGTTTAATTCTTGTGGCATCTCGTATTTATATCTATAAATAATTTATAATACTTTATGTACGTATGTGTATGTTTACAAAAATAACATTACAACGATTTACGGATGAGTTCGAAAAACAAATGTACGCAATAAAAGTTTTACCCTGGTATTCCTGCTTAACCCACCCTTAATATGTTATTTATTGAACACGGTGGGATTATAATTGCATCTTGTATTTACATAAACTACAAAAACCTAACCGAGCAATGTGAAACACAAATACAATATGAAAACAAACGAATTTCATGTCATCGTTTTGCAGAAAGGACCAATGACAAGCGGCCAAATCTAAACGAAAAAATACAAATTTTTAAAAACAATGTAAATTCAACAAAAACAACGTTGAATGAAAGTAAAATCTATATCAAAACTCGTTAAAGTGGTTTTTCTTAGTTTTAATTCCGAAAAAATTTCAAAATATAATTAAAACTAAACAATATAGTTTTTAAATTTAACTATTTTATTTTGATTGTGCAAACTTTTATTTTTAACTGTTGACAAACCTTGATTTGACAATTACAAATTATTGAATTCCATGTCAATTCAATATTTTCTAATTTTGATTTAATGTCATTAAAAGAAATATTCGTTGGTTCAATGTCCGACCAATTTTAATTTGAAATTGGCAATGATTTATTTCAATGGAGGTATTTCTTTGAAATGTCATTAAGTAATTGTTTCAATGTGAAAACAATCTGAATTTAAATTATTGACGTTGATTTAACGGCTAAAATCAGAGCACCCTGTATTTTATAGAGCCACATTCGAAAAATCTGAGCTTTTATAAGGGAATTAGAAACGAGGAAAAAACGAAACTTTTCATAGTAAAACACACAAAACATATGGTAAATCACTTTTTTTCCTAAGACAAATTTTTAAATAAAAACGTCACAAATTCTTAATTATGATTTCTGAAATACTTTCATAAATGTTTGAATTTCAACATATATGAATATCGTTTAAGTAAATCGTTTTCATTTTCTTGTAATAATTGATTTATTTAAACCAAAATATTAAAAAAAATTCATAACAACAGCATTCTGGTCAAATTGAAATAAAAGCTTACTACGATTCGTTTGGTCATTAAGTCAATATACATTACATAGATGGCAGTGATGGCCGTAAAAATTTGGAAAAATCATACCAAAAATTACCACCTGGGGAAATTTCAAGTTCAAAAATTGTAGGAAAAGCAAAACAAATTCACAAAATATAGGAACGTGTGATAATTTTTCGATTAAATAATTTTTTTTCGTATTTTTCTTTTACCATTTTAGACATCTTACGTACACTAGTAAAACTAAAGATAAATTTAGCAAGTATTATTTTAATTTGTCAGAGCCAACTTTGATGTATTTTTCAAAATGAAATTTCGAAAAATGTATTTTAGGGATAATTTAATTTTAATATTTCTGCAATTATTATTTAATTAATACCAATATGGCCTTCTTGTATATTGTTCTTAAAGATATGTAGAACACTTTTATATAAATATTTTATAATATTTTTGCTTTTTTCATTGAAAAACTTGAAGCTAAAAAACACCATTTTTAGTACGGTTTCCTATGGAAATCAGTGAAAAGTTATACTACTAAAAAAGCTTCTAAAAAATACGTCATTAAGATTATGGCTCTATACTCTAGAAGGCTCTGCTAAAATGCGTTTGATTTATACTAGTTATTGAACTTTTAGTTCGTTATTTATTCGTATTACAAAAAAAACTTATCTGAACTAAATTTAATTCAAATAAACTTATTTCTAATATATGTTTTTCCGTTATTAATGGAGTACAAGTGTAGCGGTGTTCTTGTAAAATAATTTATATTTTTAATATATAATTGATCAGTATAAATATTTCCCACTTCATAAGATTGAAAATGATCATCGAATTATTTTAAATTGCACAAGTAGCAAAGTATTAACAGGTCCCCTTCATACATAATTGATATAACTCAAAATTGTCTTGAAAACTTCTGACTAAATAATAATTAGGTTTATATTCAGTTCCCTTATAGATTACTGATGTTACATTCATTTTGATACATTTATAATCAATTTGTTCAACGTCAAATATTTTGGAATAATATTCTTCTATTTATAGATCTTTAATTTCAAATTGATCGATGTCACAATAATTAACTTCGAACCCATGTGCATATTTAATTAAAATTTGGGAAAACTTTAAACCTGATTTGACAGCTAGTGAATAAGACGGATTCATAGTCTTGAAGTTATATTATGCAAATACATTTTTGATTTCTTGTATTTGGCTTCAAACCGCATTGCCCAAAGATATTTTAAAGGACCACATTGTTTAATTGCCGTTGCATAGTGGACTAAAAAGTGATGCTTTGGTTTAAGTGTCTGGCCATAAAGTTGAATATACATACTTTATGCCCAGTATAATGCATGATGATTTTCAATTAATAGTTTCAAATTGTTTGTATTATTTAAGGAGTATTGTAATTGTTGTAATAAATCATAATCATTAAAACGTCAAAAGTTTCCAATGACTGTTTTGCTGGGGAATTAAATCACCTATCATTAAAGGCAAAAAGTGCTGCACAAAGCACATCATTTCACTTGCAGACATTTTTAAGTTACAGAGTTTTAATTTGTTCATTTCAATATCTGGTGACATATGGCCGATTCCCTTTTCTCCAATTCGGAATAATTTTTTCCTACTATTTACAACATTTATCAATATCATCATTTATCAACGCTGATAATATGTTGCTTATATCATACCGACATACCCCTTCAAAAATATCGTGCATGATATCAAAACAAAACTTCTCATGGACATCAAAGCATTCTAATTGATTGAAAATACAACTAGTTTTTAGATCAGTTTCTTTAAAATTGTTAATTGATTGTTAATCTTTATTTCTTAAACATGATTCTACATATTTCAGATATATCAGATTTGGTATCCTCTCGAATTCTATCTAGTACACATACGACAAAATCTTTTAGAATTAAATGATTGAACCTAGTCTAGAATGCTATTCATCTCTAGATTGTCCCCAAATATAACACCTAATATAAAACGTATTTTATCATTTCCTTCTGAAGTGTTAATGTAAAATGAGCTGTCGTTGCCAAATTTTTTTATATTATTAGAACTAATAAACGCACAGTGAAAAATTAAATCTAATTTTGATAACAAATATTGCGGCATTGTGGGAAAACTATAATAAAAGCCGCATATTGAAGAAAAATGGCTGCCTAAGGCATTATTAATTTGAAAATCATCACCGTATAATATGTAGATATAACCAAATCGTCACCATATTTACGTTTTTGACGTAAGACTTGTTCATTGTTTTCATTATATATGAATTAAAACTTCAATGTGATGACGCGCGTCACGGAAATGACGTATTTACGAAATTTATTTGATTAAAGCAATGTCTCTTGTTAAATATAAATGTAATGTTTTAAAAACTGTAAAAATCGAACCAAGTTAAATAAAAATTTGTGGATTGAAAAAAAAATTAAAACAACAAATTATTAATATGATTTTAATTTTAATTTTAATTAAATAGTGATGAACTTGATCAAACATGCCGCACGCCATTTTGATTTAAAGCTATAAAATAAAAATAAAAAGTTCAAAAAATTTTTATTTTCATTATGTAAAATATTGCGAATATTTTTTGAATTTATATGTATGCTGTTTAACCCGTGCAATCCTAGACAAATGTATAGTCGCAAAAATAAGGCTGAAAAATGTTTATATTTGTGAGTTATGAGACTTCAAAGTTTCCAAGTGACCGGAAACTAATTTGATTTAATACGTCATTTGATTTAATTTGGTTTCGTCGACAAGACATACAGTAACAAAATAATAATCAAATCCGCATCAAAATAAATTGTTTGTTCTTAGTAGCATAAATATAAAAGATGTCATTATTACATATTACTGTATAACATTTAAATCGAAGAAAAAACTGAAAAATTATTTTGCTATGGGTACTATGTTTTCCCAAATACAGTTTTGTGTTTATATGTGCAGTGCTGGGAAAAAAAATTGGGCAAACATAGTCTTTTTTTGCTAAAATTACAAACCTTTGAAAGCAATTGGCTTATTGTTTCATTTTAAATATGTACATACATGTAAGACCTAATTTAAAAAAAAAAAAATTTGACTGCAATTTAGGGGGAAAACCCGAAAAATGCCAAAATATTCAAAATACGTTGATTGGAGTTAAAGTAATGGAATAAATTAAACACTTATTATTTAATTTTTTTTTTTGTTTTTACTGATTTATAGAAATTCTATCTTTAATATTAATATTTTGTGGGACCGCCATTTGCTTTTATTACAGCGATACACCTCTGATTCATTGAATTTGATAAATTTTTCAAAGTCGTAGAAGGTATGGATTCCCAAATCGTCATCAACAAACTTTTTAAAGCTTGAATTTATTCTGGACGCTTTCTTGCTACTTCTAGCTTCATTATAGACCAAATATTTTCTATGGGATTTAAGCCTGGACTGTATGGGGGCCAGCTCAACACATCGATATTTTTTTCTGCAAAGTACTTTTTTACCTTTAAATGAAGAGATAAGAAAAAAACAAGTTTTTAACCAATTATTTATGTTTATCTGAAAGCCAATTTTTCTATCTACAATTCAAAATTAATAACTCACAACTTTGGCGATATGGCACGGAGCGTTGTCCTGTTGAAAAATAAATATGCAAGTCTCGCCAAAAAGCTTTAACACAGAAGGTTCAGATTCGTTATAGGACCTGCAGATAAACAGCTGCTGTAATTTTGGAACTAAGGAAGCACAATCGACCAGTTTCATTTCCAGAAAAGCATCCCCAGACCATAACTCCTTCATTTTTCAGTGGAAGTCTTAAAATAGATTCGTTGCTTAACCTTTCGCTAGATTCTCTCCTTACGAAAATTCTTCCATCTCGAACATGCAGCTTGAATTTTGATTCATCGGAGAAAATCACATCATTCCACATCTCTTGAATAAAAGAAACATGCTCCTGGGCCCATAACAAACTTTTTTTTTCACTCGTAATGTGAACTGAGGCTTCTGAACTGGTTTAAGTGCTTTTAAACCAGCTTTAACATGTCTTTTTCTCATTAAGCTGGCTGAAATTTGTTTTCCCGTTGCTCGCTCAAGATCTCCTTCTATATCCGATGAGGTTTTAAAACGGTTCCGACGACATTGTAATATTAAAAATTCTAAAATCTCTAAAAATTTATCAAATTCAATGAATCAGAGGTGTATCGCTATAATAAGAGCAAATGGTATTCCAACAAAATATTAATATTAAAGATAGAATTTCTATAAATCCGTAAAAAACAAAAAAAAATTAAATAATAGTGTTTAATTTATTCCATTACTTTAACTCCAATCAACGTATTTTGAATATTTTGGCATTTTTCGGGTTTTCCCCCTAAATTGCAGGTACATTTTTTTTTCTTCAAAAATTAGGCCATAGATGTATTTAAAATGAATCAATAAGCCAAATTGCTTTCAAAAGTTTTGTAATTTTAGCAAAAAAAAAACTCCAATTTGTAATAAAATATGTTTGCCCAATTTTTTTTTTCCCCAGCACTGTATGTAAATGTATTTTCTACCATTGGAGCAAACAACGTTTTGCATAGGTTATATTTCCAATTTACAGGTCGAAGTTTTGTAAGTCAATAGCGTAAGTGATAAAGCTGTTGAGCTGTTAACATCAAACCTTGAAGAGAAGATATTCGTTGTTTTGAAAAACATAAAATTTTATTTGTATTGTAAACTAATGAATATTATAATAATATGTAATATTAAATTTTGTGTGGAACTGGTAATCAACGTTTCGGTTGGTACAAATTATTTCCTTCGATATTCAATTATATACACTGCGCCAATTAAAAAACGGAACAGAAATTTTCTTCTAAAAAATACCCAGATTTGAACGCTTGTATTGTATCTTGGTGAAATAACACCTTTCAAAAAAAAATTTTGTTTCTAGTTGAAGGAAATTTTGTTTTCTTTTCGATACTGGAAACCGTTTTATTTTATTTTGTTTTTTATGACGTTTTTCAGTAAAACAAAAGGTGTTTGAAAAAAATAAAAATTTGGTGCTGTTTGAAACTGTAAACGAACTTGCTCGATATTTCATTCAAAAATCCAAATCGGCCATTTTATAGAGAATTTAGAAATCTTGCAAAATGATACTAGGATAATTTCTGTGCGGCCACTCCTTGTCGAGTTATTGAAGTTTTAGAGAAAACGTATCAAAAAGCGTATACACGTTAACAAGTAAATTTTTTGATCTTGTAAACTGAGCACTCAAGGATAAAATTTTGAGCCACATTTTGATATCAGGCGTAATTTTGCTGATCCAAAATCAAGGAGAAAATATGTTTTTACAGTGAAAAATATGATTTTTTTCATAAGGTTAATTGCAAACAAAATCCTTTTAAACTTTATTCAAACGTAATAAAACTAAAATCTACGAACAAACTGGAATTTTTAATAACACGTGGTACCTCCTCTAGCCGGCATTACTTCATAAATACGCCGTGGCATATTTAAAATATTGCGTATTTGTGGGATGGTGATTTGCTGCTATTCTTCTTGTAAAGCATCGCGAAGATCCTGCAAATTTGTTGGTTGCCTTGTCCGTTTTTTTACACGCCGTTGTAACATATCCCAGACGTGTTCTATGGGGTTTAAATCTGGACTTCGCGGAGGATGGCTTATTAAATTAATGCGGTGCTGTTGCAAAAATTGGCATGTGTTTAGAGCTGTGTGCAGTTGGGCATTATCATGCATAAAAAAATCCGCGCCCAATTTGCCTTTTCATGGAAAGCATATGAAGCCTTAAAATTTTTTCCACGTACCGTGCTGATGTTAAAGCTGGATGTGGTATTACTACCAAATCTGTCTTGCAATTCCAAGAAATATCCGCCCAAACCATCACCGAACTTCCATGAAATGGTACGACTGGCATCACGCAATTAGGGTCTAATCATTCCCATAGTGAACGCCAAACTCTGCATCGGCCGTCTAATGCATACAAATTGAACGAGATTTATCCGAAAAAGGACCTTACACCAGTCCCTCTGAGTCCAGTCGTCATACTGCAATGCATAATTTCTTCTTTGTCGACGGTGATTATCAATCAGATACGGAACTCTGACAGGTCGACGTGATCTTAGTCGATAAACTTTGATCCGATTTAATATCAACTGTTTTGATGTCTGGTTTTGTATAGGTACATTACTTCTTATTTCTTGAGCACTGCTCGTCCTGTTTTTTCTATCATAACGTGCGATAGCTCGATCTTCCCTTGATGTAGTTTGTCTTGGTCTACTAGACCCTTCGCGCCGACTCACACTGCCTGTTTCTGCGTCGACTCACACTGCTCAGTTCACAACAGACACACTAATATCACAGATTCGCCCAATTTTCCGATAAGTTTCATCGGCTTCAACTAAAGCCACAATTTTTGTAGCGCGAACGAGTAATTATTCTTTTCGATTCATCTCGCTTGACTCTTCAAATAATTATGCGATTAATTAAATTATTATTTTCCATAAATCAACGTAAAATTTAAAGTGGCTCAAAATTTTATCGTAGAGTGTTTAGTTTACAAGATAAAAAAATGTCCTTGTTAAAGTGTATACGCTTTTTGATACATTTTCTCTAAAACTTCAAAAACTCGACAAGCAGTGGCCGCACAGAAATTTTTCTGGTATCATTTTGCAAGGTTTCTAAATTCTCTATAAAATGGCCGATTTGGATTTTTGAATGAAATATCGAGCAAGTTCGTTTACAGTTTCAAACAGCACCAAATTTTTATTTTTTTCAAACACCTTTTGTTTTACTGAAAAACGTCATAAAAAACAAAATAAAATAAAACAGGTTCCAGTATCGAAAAGAAAACAAAATTTCCTTCAACTAGAAACAAAAAATTTTTTTTTGAAAGGTGTTATTTCACCAAGATACAAGCGTTCAAATCTGGGTATTTTTTAGAAGAAAATTTCTGTTCCGTTTTTTAATTGGCGCAGTGTATTTAAAATAAACTTTGCGGTTCGATTCTTACCATTTTTATTATGAATTATGAACCATTTTTATTATGATTAATTAGTTGACGCCATAATACGCTATCCACGGATGAAGGCAGATAGATTGGCCTGATTTCTCAAACATTAAAACTGCACGTTGTATTAAAAAATATTCAATATAAATATCTGCTTTTTATCTATCCAGAACACAGAAATATAACACCTCTATTACGGATTTTCCTTGGCATACAAGTATAGTTTCAGTTTAACATTTGTTAGCTCACAAAGCGTCAAAAATGTTAAACTTTTATCGGGAGTTAAAACTTGAACCAATTGCCATAATCATAAACTAAAAATCAATTTTAGATTGAGTCTTGAGAGTTGCGATTAGTTGTATATAACTATAAAAATATTGTGTAATTTTTAATTTGATTTGTCTCATTTTTACGTAGTCCTGCGTTAATAGGTCGTGTCTTGGATACAAGCTCGTTGGTTTTTTTTATTTTAAATAGCTCAGCAGACGTCAATTCTGTAAATTATTTGAGTTGAAATGTTTATCTGTATTTCAAAGTTCAAAAATAGACTTGAACTGGAAAACTAAAGGCATTATGTAAATATTTGAAGTTTTAGGTGCTAATGTTGGAATTCCTGACAATATCGTTTCTGAAACGATATTACGAATAACAAATGTCAAAGGGTAATCAAATAATTTTATTTGTCTTAACATTTTAAGGATGCGATGTTCGGAGTTTTTTTCCGTAAAAGGATCATTGCAAAAATCCAATATGTTTTCATAGTTGGTTAGATCATTTATGATTCTATCGTGTATTGTCTCTGTACAGCACTAATGATACTAATGATAATAATTTTTTTATTAAATTTTGAATTTCCTAAACTTACTTTCTAGACATACTGTTATTTGCATAAAGTCGCACAAATAAGCTTGAAGCATTTTTTTTTTTTTAAATTTTCGATCAACGGTGTAAGGAACTGTCCAACCCATGTTGATAGTCTGTTAACAGAATCCACCTGGGTCACTGTCTGCAGCTTTGGCCTGGTTACCGCGCAGTCTAGGGGTGGGAATTTTGACAGTGTCCACCAGGGGCTAGATTGCTGCTATGTCGTTATGAATCCGACATTAGAAGAACACACGACACACCCACGCGTCACACCATGGTCACTCGCTGAAAATGGTACTAACCAACTACAACATATTAATTCTTATAATAATCACCATTTTACAATATATATTAGCCATTACGTTAAAAAATTACAAACTTGTCTTTATTTTTATTTTTTATTTGATATTAGCTTGATAACGCGCTTTGGGGTTATACCGTTATTTGATAAAGGTGGTGGTATATCCCTGGGATAATATCGTTACTTAAATTACCGCTGTCGCGCACGAAGAGCTCCACGAACACGCCAGTGATTTCTGAAAATAAAACAAACAAAATATTCCCCACACACCGACACAAAGTAGGTCGATTATAAAAAAAACTTAAAAATAACAGTATTAACAAAAGAAAATTAAAGGAAATGCTGATATTACTTCAGCAAAGTTCGTTGTTGGCAGCAAAATCCTTGTTGGATCTGTAATTCGCTACACAAGCCGGTTGGCTGTGGGCACCACAAAACAAAAGTTTTCCCTTTTAATATCGATCCGTAAACCGCTATAAGCCGGTGAGCTGTTGGCAACACAAAACAAAAGTCTTCCAGTTTATTATCGATTCGTAAACCGCTATACAAGCCGGTGGGCTGTTGGCAACCCAAAACAAAAGTTTTGCAGTTTAATATCGATTCGTAATCCGCTATACAAGCCGGTCTTATCTCATCCACCAAACAAAATAACAAGATTGATACAATCTATACAATTTTTCTTAGCCACACACTAAACAACACGATTTATTTTTCCGAATCTCCAACTTTTTTTTGATCTACACTACATATCCTGTAAGATCAAGTTTTTTTTTTCATTTTTTCTTTTTAAATGGATTTTTCTATTTTTGTTTGGCGTGTGATCTGTTTGCCTGTCCAAATCGATCTCCCCTTTTCCGTCGCTGTCAAAACGCCACACCTCATTTTTTTTCCTCTTTCTGATGCGAGCGCCTAAAAATCGTTTGGCTAATAGCCGAAGTAATTGACAATTTGTTTTTGGATACAGCTGAACAGCGATTTACGCAAAAAATACCTAGTTATAGGTGCGCACTGACTTACGCAGTACCACAACCAATTAGGACAGATTTTATTAGATATTTTATAAATATTTAAATACTTTCCCACACAACTGTAACGATCCATTCGTTACAACTGTTCTATTCCATAGGACGTTTTATTAAAAGGTTTTGGAATATGATTTATAGATAATTCTTCTATATTTATTTTATCCAAATTTGCTATTATAAGAGGTGTAGGGTCTTGTATTTCTAAGTATTTAGATTTTTTCTATTTATGCAACCTTTCTTAGTGAGCTCGAAGTGAAGGAAAATTTGAGAATAATTGATTACACTCATTTTGTTTACATCTAATTACAATTGATTTTCCAGAAATTACATGGTCGAACTTATAATGGCGTATTAGAACTGCTGAGTTTGGAAAGCGTTTGAAACAGTTACGAGTACAACAAATAAATATAGCAAATTCAAAAAATGAAAATATAATTCTAAAAAGAATAAGTAATTATAAAAGATTTTAATAATTGATAATTGTAAATAAATATGATTTCAAATTAAGTTTAATTATTTTAAAACAGATATCTAAACTGGCAATAAATGAAGGAAATTTAAATAGCGACCCGTTGAAATACACATAATAATTTTTTAGTTGTGAGTTAAGCGAACCTTCTACCACAAGCAAGGGCTGTATAGTCAATCCGCTGTAGTAATATTTTGTAGTTAAATCTGAATTTTTCCTTTGGTAATCGTTAATGTACTCTAATTGCAAAATGAATGATTCCTGGCCACCTGCAATGGTAGCTTTTACTTTGTTGCGGCTGTCTTTGTCTTTGAATCTGGCCGTTGGAAGTAAAACGGAATTAAGCAATGTTGTTAAAATATAATCTTCTGTATCTGAAAAAATTAAAATAAAAATATAATTAAACTAAAATTCGTTTTAAAATTAATTAAGTTTGTTATACCGCAATTCATTGGCTTCATAACAAAGTATAATTTTCTCTTTAAATAATTCCCATTTTGAAAAAAGGCTTAAATTTTTTCCGGGATACAAAAAATTAAAGTCAATCTCAACCTGAAATAAAAAGGAAAAATTATATTAATTTGCTTTTATTGTGAGGAACGTTTATTTCTTTTACCAAGTCTGTGGATTTTTGTTTGGCCAAGCTTTTAAAAATTCCATAATTGACAAATTTTTTAGATCTCTTTGACGAATATGAGATGTTTGTTTTCCATTTATATTTACTTCTTCCCAATTTTGTATTTCCCGGTGTAAGGCAGTTTTTAGGGCCATCGAATTTGCCTCATCAAATTCAACCGCTACCTCAGCTATTTTAAGATGTTCTAAATTTTCAAGATCTTGTTTTGAATTGTAAGAAGCGCATGGTGAAATGTCCGATTTTCTTCTTCTGCATCTGCTATTGGCATATTTCCTGTACAGTTTGCAACTTGGATTTTTTTCCCTTGGCGGGGTATGTAGTAGTATTCCTACTCAAATGTAATTAAAAATTTAAATTTTCAAATAACATTATTGATATTAAGGACGTTCAGAGTATTCAAATTTGCCTATCAAGCGATATGAAAATTTACCGTAATCTGTTTCTCCGATGGGAATATCGTTGTTATTTGGTCGACCAAATGAAGAAAATCCGATGGTTTTAATTGAATATCGTTCATGTTAATTTCTTCCTCGATAATCCAGATTAAATCGTTTCTTTGAGAATTTATCAGTTTCTTATTTAAAGCGTAGTTCTTAATAATATTTTGTCGTACTATTGATTCATCCAAAATCGTAAAAATTTGCTACAAAATAGTAAGAAAAATTGATTGGTTATACGACAGTCTTTAATTAAAATAATAGGCACCGCCGATGTTGATTGTGCGCTATTTCTTAAATTCAGGTTTGAAGTTTTCGAGCATTCATGTCCTCTCATCCATTCACTTATTTTACTGTTTGTAGAAATAGCGTCGTCTTCAGTTCCATACTAAAGTAACAAAAAATTTTGCAAATATCATCATTCCTAAATTAAAACGGTGTTATTAAATATTAAACTGACGAACTATTTTAAATTATAAAAAATAATAAGTATACTAGATGCCCTACAGCGTATCTCTGAGTTTATCGAAAAATCCGAGATTAAATTTAAACGAATACACATAAAAATTTCCTCAAGTTTGCGCCAAGCAAATAATTGTTCACGAAATATGGCTGTGGTATCGCCTTTTCTATATCCTCTTTGGATAAATATTCCAAACTTCTATAATTAATTTTATTTTTTGCAATAAAATAGGTTTCTTTTAATGAAATAAACATCAATCGAAAACTGCCAAGAAATAAACGTTCATGCTATGTGGATAAGTGCTGTATCAGAAACTATCAAAAATTGCACATAATATTTTGGTTCGCCATTAATATGGAAATTAAAAATTCTTACCCTGAAGTACCGGTAAAATCTCCAATAATTTAAATGTCTTAGGGTATTTGCAGAAAGATCAAATCTGTTAACATCGTCATTTACAATAGTGTATTCCGAATTTTCACTAGATTTATCGTAATCATCACAAGCAGCAACATCGAGTTTCAAAGAGGGTTCATCATTAGGAGTAGATTTGTTCACGCTTTATTTCGAACTATTTATGTTTTCTAAATTTACCGTACAATTTTTAGATTGCACATTGTTATTAAAATTTAGAATTTCGACGCACTGCCCATTAAGAAATAGTTCTGTGGCCACAAATCATAACCACTTAAGTGATTTTTTACGATTTTTCAGTACAGCAAAAAAATTGTTTTTCTTTAGATTAATCGGTCCTGAGAATCAGTTTATGCCATTAGGTGTCATTGCACCACTACTGTAAGCCGAAATCGTGCTATTGACGATTCTGTTGATAGTTTTGCCAATTTTTTGGAAAATGTTACTTAAGTCATTATTCTAATTAAGATTTTGACGAAAACTTTAATTTGCTACTTCTTAAGTAACTTAAGTTATTCTTCCGTGTGCAATAAAACCAATGAGGCTAGTTAGTATATTTTGTTCAAAACAAATTCATTTATTCTTTAAAAATATTAAAAATATATAATAAAATTATTCGCTTAATCCAATGAATATATTTATCTTATTCCAAAGATGTTAATCATTTTCGTCTTCATCAATCAAATCTGAATCCGTATTTCTAATTAAATCATCACTATTTAGATTCTGATAGAAGGAGTGAAATTCCTCGTCAATATAAGAGGTAACATGCTAATGAGATCCTTCTTCTTATCGCTATTTAAGTTGAGCTGACCGGTATAAGATTTAGGTATATCTTTAAATGTAATATTCCTTATCACACTTTTGGAAATTTCAAGGATCTTGAATGGTTCTTGTTCATACAAGGAATTTTTGTAATATATTTTTCCAACTTCTCTAGTAAAGCGAAGCCACTTAACAAGATTCCACGAAAATTTATTACCTTCTAGATCTACCCGAAAATTTGTAAAATTTATCACAAGTCATTTCGACTACATTAAGTTTCCGTTCTGTACCAATTGTTCTTACAAACTGGTACCAGTCCCGTGGGTGGTGTATTTTGACCGTTGTCTTCCTTATTCTCTTTTCAATAATGGCGTGGTCACTATCACATTCCATATGTATATGGCCCGGCACTAAGAATTTGTGATCAATTTGTTCCAGATGCGTAGAGATAGCTACGGAAATTGCAAACATAGCTGCCATAAATGAATTTTTATTTTGACCGGCACATGAATCATTCCAAAATACTGCTGATTTGATTGACTCTGGCAAATTTAATAAATGTTGTAAGATACTTGAACTGATGTTATTTCCACCCCTTCCCCCACTAGCTTCATGCCACATGTAATAGTATGGAGCGTTTGTTACACAATCATGCACCGTCAAATGAATGGGCCAAAGCGGACGTTTGTAAAATATGACAGATGTTTGTGGTAGTGGAGTTGGGAGGCATTGTTGGAGATCGTAGGTATAGTACACTGATGTATTTCATGATGTGACTTTTGCTCATTTTGAAGGATCAACTTTTCTTCCACATTTGTTGAAATTTCAATTTTGCTTTAAAAATATCGCATTTATTACATGTGTCCAACTTTGGTTTTTTAAATTTTATACCCATGCCTGAAAAAAAAAATAAAACTATAGGTCAAACTCGGATTCCATTACACATTTTAAGTTTAATTTTACCTTTAAAAACTTGTGAATATTTGCTTAACGAAGCAGGATTGTGATTTATTTCACAATACAATTTATGCATCTTGGTTACATTCAAATCTGACTGAAAATATAGTTGGCTGGTGTGTCTTCGGTAGTAGTTGATTTCATAAGCCGGAAACGAAAGAATATGGCGTTTTATTTCATCAATTTTAGCATCATTGAACTTTGTCGCCGGAGTTGATGAACCACGAAAATTACGTAAATAGTTAACATTTGTAGATTTTAACTTTTTCTTGGCAACCAATTTGATAAAGTTGTCTGTCTCTTCGAGTGTGTACAGAAAACATTTTTGATAAACCACTTGGTGCACACCGCCTACTTCAACGTGGTACACATATGCGTTCTCTCTATTTCTTTGGTTAATTCCTGATTTTAAAGTAGTTTTCCTTTTTGTTGCATTGACCTGAATTAGGCCTGAAACATAAATCATTCGCAGATCGTACTTTCCCAGCGATCAATACTGCTTGAATATTATTTGTTGTTGCTCGAATGAAATTTTGTTCAAGCACATGTTTCTACACTTTTGTAGTATATGATTGGCCAATATTAGCAAACAATTTAAAGATTGATTTGAAGATCTACCGACTAAATAATTAGTATAATTACTAACCTTGTTTTGATTTCACATTTTTGCTGATGATCTATGTACAAGAAAAAACGGTATGAGTTATACGATAATTGCATGGTTTATAGGTTTAATGCATTTTTTGTAAACTTTTTAGAATTTTTGAGTGTTAGGTGGGCTGTGATATAATCCCTTGAAGTCAGAAAATATTTCTTGGTCGGCTCGGTTTTTTTTTAATTTTGCCTCTATAGGGGTTTGTGGTCTGTTTCCACTTCCAACTCCTTTTCATTCATGAAGTACATATAGAATTTTTTACATCCGAATCTAATTGTTGTCGGTTCTTTTTCAATTCATGGGTACCCTGTTTCCGTTTTGCCTTATGATTGTTAATATTGTATGAGAACAATGCCCAATGCCGATTTGGTCGCATCTACTAATAGTTTCACCTTTTTGTTAGTGTCGTAATAGTTAAGATCTGACGTACTTTTTAATAGGGTTTTTATATTTTCAAATGTTATTTCCTGATCAAAGTTCCAATGAAACTCTGTATTCTACGTAATTAATCATTCTCATGAATCTTTGCACTTGTTTTACGTTTGTTGGGATTCTAATGTTTGATATTGCCGATATTTTGTCTTCGTTAATTTGTAAACCCTTTCCTGAAATCTTATGCCACAAGAATTTGACCGAAGTAACGTTGAATAGACTCCTTCCTCTTCATAAAATATTTATCAATCTGGAATATACCAGAATAACTTAGTGTTTGAAGTTGTATAGAGATTTGATTTAGATTAAAACCAGATTTCCGCATGAATTGGGTTACTTCTTCCATTTCTACTTGGTACCCTTTTAGTGTGGAATCTTGGATAACAACTTTTTTTTTTACTTTTTTTATTCTTTCAAAAACATCGTATATCAGTTTCTGAAACACCTCAGGAGCTGACGCGAGTGCAAATGGCAGTTGACAGTAAGTGTATCTACTCCAGGGATGGTGCGAAGACCAAATATTTTTGGAAGCTGGAATTTACCAGAATCCTTTAACAGTGTGAAATATTTTACCATTTTATCATTTTGTTTAGCTGCGTTTTAAAGTCTTCCATGATCGAATATGCTATCCGACTTGGAGGTGATATTTACTATTTCGGATTACCTACATCTCTAAATATGTCGTCCTTTAGTTGACATGCTTTTTTTGATTGTTCTTTATCAATCTTGTCTATTCGTTTGAGCAATTTTAACTCATTTGCAGTATGAAGGCCAATTATTAGGATTCCTTCATCATTAATGATCTTGACCTTGAGTATATGATTTTTATGTTTAACCAATTACTTTGATTAGACTTCCTCCGAATGCTTCTATTGGATGTATCTATTTCTAACCCGAGTTCTCTCTATTTATTTATCCGTATCTATTTTGCACGTTACTGTAACTTCTGTGCCTAGGTGTCTCTTTTTCTTGCACAACTCACACACTTTACCTGGACAGATTTTGGGGCCCTGCGTGGTTTTACACCTATTGCAAGAAAATTTATTACTTTGTTTATGAATGCTGATTTCTTGACCAGACCCTTTCTTATTCGAATGTCTATTTTATTCATTGCGCTGTTTCTAGAAAAATATAGAAATAGTATTTTTCTGAAGATACCATATACATGCATCATAATTGTGTGTACAAATTTTAATGATACATTTTGACTGACCAAATAATAATAACAATCTTCGAAACATATTAAAAATCAATAATATAATAATAAATTGATTTAAAAAAATTAAGCATAATAATGATAATTAGGCCAAATTTTAAAATTATAAAATATTTAATTTAATTCAATTGCATGTAGTTTAATTCAAAGGAACAGTTAGAGTGTTAATTTGGTTATATTTGCTAAAAAGTTTTGCTTGTCTTTCGTGATGTGGCAGTATCGTAAGTTTTATTCATCTTATACCGATTTAAACATAATTTGTCAAATTCTACTTACATTGCAGCTTCAACTTCAAAAGCATTGTGAAAATCATCAAAAGAAACAACCATATACTTTCTTTATCCAAAACTATGAATTTTATTTCATAAAATTCATGGTGCTCTTCGATTTCAGACTCTGGTGAAGCTAAGAATAAGCCAGACCTGTAATGTGAATTATAATTTATCCATGGTATATTTCAAGATTTGTCGGATAAATTATTTTCCTCAACAAATTTTTTACAGAGGGTTTTTTTTTCACATTCTACTTCAACTTTAAGATTTAAATCTTTTAAACGTGTCGAACATTTTTGTTGCTGACGAACTGCCAAACTGTTGCAAACATTTTTAAAATTTCTTTGATTTTTATTCATGTTTTTAAAATATTGGTGGAAAGACTCGTACCAAATGGACGAAAAGTGAGCTCTCGGACCCAATTTTAGTATTATACTAGGGTAATGCGTTAAGAAATGATGTTTAGGCAACAATTCTACTTTAAATTCAGATGCGACAGCTGACAGATGTTCCTATATTAGTTTTCGTAAATTATTTACCGATTGAATAGTGAGAGTTTTCGCAAAAACTATATGCAATATTTTGAGAAGCGTGGTTATTACATACCATTTCGGGAGCACGTCTTCAAAATGTATATCACCAAAAATAAAAGGTAAGAAATTGAATGACTCTTTAGATATTAAACCAGTGGGGATATTTTTTCTAGAGCTGTATCCGAAAACAAATGATTTTATTCGATCGTTTATTTGGTCATAAGTCAAATATTTTCTTTGTACTACATAATTTAAAAAATGCTTTATGCTAAAAGGAACAATGCCTTCCAAAATATCATGCATAGAATCTACTGTTATATTCTGGCAAACATCAAAATTATTATTTAAATACGGACTGTTTTGACACCCTTCGATTGAGTCAAATCACCATTATAGGTCTTTGCAAGTATTATAATATCTTCGATTTTACGAAGTTTATGTTCATCTTCATGAAAGAATTTTGATATAACATTTCTGTGAATGTCACATATTCGGCAGAAGTACGAGGCTCGAAAGCTTCCGGCGAACCCCAGCAACAAGTTAGCCCCCAAATTATCGTCAGATATTTCTACCAAAGTGCCAAGCAATACCGAGTCTTCAATTTTCACACCTTTAGTCTCGAGCACCTTTAAATCATCAAAAATTGGTTTTAATATTTTGTTATAAGATCCCCCCGATTTTAGATCGTTGACATTAAACAACGCTACTAAATATATATTTTCTAATCGACATAAATATTTAGGTGGAAGGTTTCTTATAGAGAAATATATCGCGCCTAGGTATTTTATGTATGCTTCTGCGACTCCCTAACGGGTTAGTAACTTCGAAATCATCGTAAAATAGCTGAACTTAGATGGCGTTTGGATTTCTTTGAAAAAATTCATTTGAACGGTGAACACTTCCACAGCAAAAATTACTCAAAATTTCGTCTGAACACTCATGATCTTTATCGAAGTATTTTTGAGAAAAGTGTTTATTTTCAAATAAAGCTGATATAGTTTGTAAAATAGAAATATATTGAAACGAATTTTGAACTAAACATTTCTTAAATTTTTTGGTGAATATGCAGTATTTCTGATCCCACCTTAGACTGATAGCAATGCTTTTTGGAGATACATAAAATCGGCTTATTTCAAAAAAATTTTCTCGATTAAATTTGGTGCTAAATTTTGAAATTTTATTCCGTAAAGAAGAAAACATAGTTTCAATTCTAGTTCTAAACATATTACAATTATCTAAAGTGGCAGTGTTATATTTTCTGATCAAGAATCATGACATTTGTTGAAATATTGCCTATTAATTTATTTGTATTATTCATAATTTTTTGTAATGCTTGTTTCTGTCAGGCCCATAGCATTTAACTCTTTAATGAAATCGTCTATTCAGGGTTAATGAACGGTCCATTACGGTCTGTACAGGTGTTAATGAACGGTCCATTTGAGAAGGTAGTGAAGGTTGGTTAATTTCGATAGTTTAATTTTTTGTTTGACCTGGCGGAGAGAGTTCTGTTAAATTTGGTAATTTAACAGCATCTTTCGAATTTTTTATAACAAAGTGGCATATTTTATGACATTTAATAGAATATTTCTTTAATCCAGAGTATGTAATAAAAAAGTGGTCACATGAACTGGAAGCTAAACATTTTAATTTTAAAAATTTTGAATTTAATAAAAAATGGTCTATTTTTAAATGCTTAATGATAAGTGATATTTTTTTTGATTTTTTATTGCAAATAAAACAGTAGAAAGAATTCATTTTTAAATAAAATAATATCAACTATAAATTACTTAGTTAAAAATCTCTCCGACCAGCTTTTCTAATTTTAAAAACACTTCTTGCGTTTTTGTAGTTACTGGGCATTCAATATTAAATATAAAATTTTGGATAAAACTCCAAAATAATCTTAAACTACAATTATATTCGATATTAAATATAAAATGCAATTTGAATACAAAATCTATTGCTGCTATAAAATTGTAATGTTTCGGAAGGCAAATTAAGTGGTTACCCAAAACGACAAAAAACTGGTTTACCGTAGCCTTTGATGCACCAATGGCTACAATATAAGGTGATTTTGATTCAGAATTTTTTAAATATTCTTCATTAGTCAATCCCTCCTAAAATGTTACGATATGCACTGAAAAAAATCCTACATAAATGCAGACAAAAACTGCATTAACAGTAAGAATAATTCGTTAAAACTGAGCCGATAGACCCTTCGTTAATAGTAAGAAAATCATACGTTAATATAGTGAAACACACAAATTTTTTTATTCTAATCTTAACTACTTACGTTGTAGTATTTATGAATTGATTCATATAAGATACGAAAAATGTTATTATTTTATAGCAGTTAAAAGCATTTTTGGATGAAAACTTCTTATTATTAACGTAAGAAATTAAGGATACCACGAAATTTTTCATAATGCTAATGAAATGTTAAATCACATTAACGAATTAATTCATTTATAAGTTTAGAAATTAATTATTTGTGTTTACGAAATTATTCGTCTATAGGAAGAATGGAATACTCAGCAGTTATGAATAATTCACAAATATGATGATTATTTTCATAAATATACTGAAAATAATTCATAATGTGTAGGAACGACAATTGATACACAAAACTACATAATATTTATGTATGGTTCATCACAAGAATGTAAATTTTTGGGTCGATTGATGAATAAATTCATAAAATCTATACACCCAATTGTAGAGAAATAAAAACTTAAAATTTTGTAATTTTATTATTAATTTATTTTATTAGTCAACATGGCGCTTACTACTCCTATTAATTGTTTTAATCAGTAATTATATTTATTTTTAAATTTTAGAAGATTAAATTGATAAAATTGTAAGAACAAATTTGATAAGAGGAATTTTAATCCAAAAAATTTGCAATGCGCCATGGTTCATTTTATTGCCCTTCTGTAAATTAAATAAATTGAATTACAATCACACAGTACTTTTAATTGCATATTTTGTTACCTTTTAAAACATTCAATAAATTCGTTTGATCCCACTACTGCAAAAACGATTTTAATCTATGGCCTCCTTCTTGTGCTGCTGATACATTTTGATTTACAGGAGCGGCAAAATTTGGAATGGTTGGTACCGTAAAAGGTGCATCGAATTCCGAATCGTCAACCATGATCATATTTGAATCGATATTCGTACGACATTTTTTTGCTAGCAACTATAATAATGCTGTAGTATAGTTAACACATTAAAATTTAGTCCTGTAGATCACATAATTCATTTATTTACACATTATTTATAGACTAAAAGAAATTAATTTTTTTCACAGAAAAATGTTCTTATTTTAATTTCACCGAATGAAAATTGGCTCTTTTTTAATAAGAACACGTGCAAAACGAAAAGACTTGTACAACACTGGCAAAAAATATCATATTTACCTGTTTTTCAGCATACAAAAATCTGTTACATTAAAAAATTGTCAATGTAAATTATTACATTTGTTCCTTTCAAGCACGCAATTGTTAATAAAGAAGCGAAAGCAATTTATTTATTTTCGTTGTTCCGAATATTCTTCAACTTTACTTTATTTTCATAGATGCTATGAATAGGTTCGTCGAATAATTAATAGTACGAACAAATTCATATACATTACATATGATGAGACTTGATCTTTTCACATAATTAGGAATGCAATGGAGCTCTTATGTACAATATATGAATTTGTTCTTGTTATTAAATTAATGAAGTAATTTATCAGTATTACGCGAAAAAACGTGAAATTTACAATTTAATTGTATTATTTATGAACATTTTCATCAAAATCAAATTGAAAAAAGACGGTTGCTGAAATGTTATGTCTACTAGATTTTTTTTCTATTTCTTTTACTTGGAAAATGAAAAATCATTAATATCTGACGTGTGTGTATGTATATAAGGCATATTTCGGTATGCATTTCACTTTTGTAGCACTTTCTGTTCCGGAGGTGGAAATGACAAAAGAAAATTCTTATTCAATAGATGTCATAAAAGTAGGATTTCTTCAAATATACACATGAAATTAAATTTCGAATTATAATATTCATATATTGTGGTGCAACATTCGTTAATATAACGAACAATAAGTATTTAACAAATATTTTCGCACTCGTCTTATTTATAAATATTATGAATTGTTCATAAATGTAGTTTTTTAATAAAATCATGCAAATTGCACTAATACGCAAACAACATGTGAATGTATTATATCTATAGCAAAATAAACTAAACCACTTTTTAGTTTATGAACTATGATTCGTACACAGAAAAAAATTTGTGGTATTTTTTAACTAAATCTGAACTCTTAATTTGAGACCAATTGCAAAAGACCACCAGAGAAGTGCCTAATTTGATTAGCTACGTCCAATAGCTTCTTTGCTTTTAAAATAAATAAAAATCAAAGTGAATATCCGTAGTATTATGAAGCACCATACTGTTGTACTTTTAAAATATATCATGATCATGTTTTCCACTAAGTATTATTGTCAAAACATCTTCTTGTTTCTAGTTAATTATTAACCAAAATTAGATTGTTTTTCTTAGCTACGATAAATAGTTCATTTTTTGTTTATACAATTTACTGGCACCCGTTTAACGCAGTTAAATATTACACTTTAAAAAGAGCAAAGCTTATTTTCATAAAGTGGCGAATTAAGCAGGAAATATTTGTAAATGTTGCGTAACATATTTAGCATTTTCTTCTACGAGGTGTTCGTGATTTAGTTGAAATTAAAGAGTTAATGTTGTTAAATTCTGCAATGTAAAATAGCTGAACGTAGCTCCTATATATTTGCTATATTATATATATATATATATATATATATATATATATATATATATATATATATATATATATATATATATATATATATATATATATATATATATGTATATATATACGCGAATATTTACAGATTGCCCTATTTATTCATTCTAAATAAAAACAATTGTGGTTGATTCTTAATTATTCTGTATTGACGGTTACAAAAACCTGTTTCATTTTCAATATTACATACTTATTATTTTTAATTTTTAATTCTATAATACTAATAATAATAGTTTTTAATAACATTAAAATATTCGTACGTGTGTCATTTAATTTTAGAAAAATGCTTCACTTCTGTTTTAATTTTACTATAAAAATGTGTTCTTCAGTTTTCCCGGAAAGTGAAAAGTATATTTTCTAAAATTAAATGAATAATGTCCTTCTACTCTAGTTCGCAATCCCAAAAAAACATTTTCTTACATGTGCCTATACTACTATGTTTATTTCACTTAACAATATTTAATTTTCATTATATACAAATAAATATAATTTAAAAAAAATAATTACTGTGCCGTTTATTTTGAAATTGGGGCAAGTCCATTTTTCAAAACTATTAATTGTACTATTAAATGATAAAAATAGAATATATAATTTGTACACTTGATTTTTTTATCGGTAAACAATTCATAGTCAAAATAAAAATAATTAAATACATAATACTTGCGCAATAAATAAGACAACTTAAAATCCCGTATATTTTTGCATTTGTTAGTTCTCCATTCTTTCATTATCTCGCTTCAACAAAATATTGACTTGGCCCACTTTCAAAATAAACGGTTAATTTATATTTTTATATGATTTTGTGTTTTGGTACTATAAAAAACAAATCGTCAACCAAAAGTTTTTCAAATGGGCCTGGGTAATAAATATCACGAAGATTAAGGATAGAAAATATTTTTTTTTCAGGTTCTTTTAGCTGGTACGCAGAGAGGCTTTTGTTGTATTATATATTCAACCATTTAAACACTATCAAAAACGCGACACAATTATTACCTATGAAAATATCTACGATTTCTTCAAATATAGGAATTGTATCATCAGTAATACCTGAACATATAAAAAAACCTCTACGATATGCATCATTTAGATAGCATGATTTAATAAACAAAATTTCACCCTTAAATTTGAAATTACTTAAAAGTAATTCATAAACAGAAAAATCATTATCCGCATTCATAGAAAATGGTTTGTACGTTATTTGAGAATCTTCATTTTCTTTTAAATTAACAGAATGGACGTATTCTTGGTGCCTAAAAGAAAATGTTTTGCAAATGTTAATAAAACTTTGTACGCTCTGAGCTAATTTTTTAAATTGCAAATGTTTCCCCTCAAATCTCATGCACCATAATAATATTAATGGACCCATTTCTCTCATAATTCTACCGTAGTGAATCATGTTATGAGGCTTTGGCCTAATCTTATGGCTCGGAAAGTTCTTTTTGTATAATGTATGATGTGCTTTGACTAATTCATCTAACAAAAATGTTTGTGACAATAAAAGTTTTGGTGAAAAAATAATAGACATGCATTCTATTAGTAAATTAAATAATGTACATATTTCTAGGCACTGTTCATTATCTTTTATTTCAAATATCTTTTTAAATATTAATGGCAAATGCCTTGTGAGACACCAAGTTTGAGCTGCTTTTTGGCCAACAGTATCGTGATCAAAAAGTATTGAATTTGGAAGGTTCGTAGCTTCCAATTTCCCAAAGTTAAACGATGCTATTCTTTCATTAATTTCTGTTTGCGTTAATAGTTTCTCTACAATCATAAATCGAAAAAATGAACTTAGCTCCCATTGTGCCACACCTTCTAATATATCATGCATTATATCTGCAGTTGGCGCCTTCAAAATATGGAAATACTTCAACTCATTCAGACAACAATATTGCTTAATTCCAAAAACGTGTTTTTCACCAGTTCGTTCTAATTGTTCTAAATGAGTTTGATAGTTTTCCGGAGTTCTAATTACAACATCTGCTTCTGAAAATGCATTTTGCATATGTGTTTTATTACATAAACAATGTCTACAGCAATGCGAAGCAGAGAATGATTCCACCATGCCAATTAAGCCATTAGCTCTCAAATTATCTGCACTTAGTGCTACTAAGCTTCCTTTAATATTATTTTGATTTTTAAAAAAATCTACATCGACACCTTTTGTTTCTAGAATCTTGATCTCACTAACCAAATTGAACAGAACGTTGCAGTAGCCATATTTTTTTATATCAGGTGCATATATCAAACTTAAAAGATGAATATTTTTTAATTTGCTGTTCAAGTGTGGTGGCAAATTCCTAATTAAAAAATATATAGCTGCTGTTTTATGAATACCAGTTTTGTAACCCATTCCATTAACAAGTTCAAATTCGTCAATATAAATTTGTATTTTAAACGTTATTTCGTTATTATGGAATGCGCTGGTTTTAACAAATAATCCATCTGAAATATCAGATAACATAGGCACACTATTCAAATAATTTTGTTTTGGGAAAGCTATGTACTCTTTAAAGTTATCTAATGTACACAAATACTTTAACGTGTCAATTAAACTGATATACATGAAAGTATCTGCTTTTGGCATTTCAATGAACATTTGTAGTTTAGAGTCCCATTTTCTTTGATACCTATGTCCAAGAGTTATTTCCTGAGGTTTGGGAACTTTTTCAAAAACAAATTTTTTTCGTTTATAATTTGAAGTATGACAATTTAGAGTTTCTAGGATACTTGTCTGAAAGTCTAAGAAGTTCATGTAATTTTGCATAAAATTATCATGAGAATTTAAGAAATTAGATCTTATGAATAAAAAAATTGAATCTAATAAATTTCTTATTGTAGTAATAATAAAATTAATCGTGGTGTGCGGGAGGCTTCTACCACATAAACCCGCAAAGAGCATTTTAATTTCTGATTTTATGGAATTAATAAAATTTACTTTATGCCAGTAATCCAAATTTTCTGTTTTAGTTTGTCCACTATTTGAAACTGAATCGTTTGAAATATTAGAGCCTGCAATTGTGCTATCTAAATGTTGTGGAATGAGTTTGGTTAAAGTGACCTCTTTAAAGACGCAATTCAGCATATGTCTTCGAATACCGCTTTTACTTTTGCAAAAATGACCGCAATTTACGAACCCACAAAAAAAATCAGAATACACATTATGACTATCTTTTAGATGCAAAAAAAAGAAACTTTGATCTGGTAGTGAAGCTAAACATTTAAAACATTTTAACAGAGACATTTTTCAAACTGATCCCTGTAAAATATTAGTAAATATATTACTAGACATATGTTAACCAAAATTTAAAATGAAAATTTTCCGTTTCAAATAACGTGTTAATTCAATTGCCTTCTAAAGCAAAATCTTTAATAGTGAATATAACCAAAAAATCAATTCATTTAATAATTAGGAAAAAAGAGCGGTATTAATAAGTCTCATTTGGCTTGAAACAGACTCAACTTCAATCGTAAATATGTACTTAATTATAAATTTCAGCATTTGCCTCAAATTTGATTCAAAATGAACGTTGAAAACATAGTGAATTTTTAAAAATTTATCTATGCATCCTATAGCAGTACGAGTATCATCTGTGTTAATGAATTTTCCATCGATGAGAATATAAAATTTGCTTATTGTTCTTCTTGAAGACCCAGATGCTATTATGATCGGAGCTTTTTCGGGATTCCGGATTTTTAATGATGATGGCTCTAATGGTTCGTTTACCTAGTAAAACAAGACAAAAATTAATTATTAGTACCGCTAAATAACTAAATTTTTCACTATTAAAGATTTTAGTTGAACTTTGGAAAATATTAAAAGTATTTTTTTAACTACACCCAAAAATAGGGAAATTTTATTTTTTTACTGAGTTGTTTGTAAAATAAATCATTCTTACCTTATGGAAGTAAATTATCCTATCAAAGCAGTCTTCGATTTTGCATCTATTTGACTGACCTTTTCCTAGTGATACTGGTGGTAACAGTATTAATAGACAAAACAACGCATGGAACTCCTGAGTAAATTCTGTTCAAATAAAAAATAACAAAGCAATAAAAAAACAGTATTGGTAAGATTAGCATAATTATTTTTACCTTTAAATGAATCTGGCAATTTTATATATTTTTTGTCTTTAGCTGAAAGTGTGATAATCCGTTTTTGCAATGCTTCGTCGAATTTTGCTCTGAATAAATTCGAATTATCAGGATACCGTGTTGAAAAATCAAATTCAGTCTATAGTAAACCAAATACTTATAGAAATAATTATTTTTTGTCAAAATATTTCTTTCTTACCAAACAATCTATCTCCAAAAACTTTGGAAAATCTATCAAAATTGATTTTGAATTTTTTCCTTTGATTTGATTATCTAATAAAAGCGTGCGAATTTTAAAAGTCATTCGATGCAATCTTAATATTTCCTCAAAATCATTAGTAGAATTGGCGGCTTTCATATATTCGATTTGGTTTAAGGAATTACTGTATAATTCATCATAATCGAGTTCACAAGTCGTAATTTGATTTTCTTCTGGGAACTCTGTTAAATTCAGTCGATTGTTGATAGCTTTTTTTAGTCTCAATGCATTTCTCTGAATTGTTTTAATCCGCGTGCCAAAAAATCCGTCATTTTTTTCTGGGTTATATATTAACCGCTGAATTTGAAATAATATATTTTACTTTAAAGTTAATTAGAAACGAATATTGTAAAGAAACAAATGATTTATTTACATAATTTATATCAGAAGGCCCTTCCACGTCTCGTAGTTTTGGAAAAATGTCTGCTATACACTGAGCCCACAATTTTTTATCTTCTGTAGAGGGATTATTGCTTTTGCATTTCATTAAGTGGTCCACAGCTAACTTTATAATCTCCTGTTGCTCTGTTTTTGGAAGATCGAGGTTAGAATTCATCTAAGTCCTGACCAGTTTCGCTCCGTCTATTAAAGCAAACGCCGTTTGGTTCTCAAAATATTGAACTAAGTCCTAATTGAAATTATAGTAGAACCATTTTAGTTAAATGGCTTCAAATAATAAATGTGTTACAAGATTTATGATTCTGAAAGTACGATATTTTAGGATGTGGTAAAGTAACATATTTTATGAAAAAAACATTAAATTTACGATCAACCCCAACCATACGAACTAAACGCGGCTCTTTTCCACTATCAAGGAATTTGATAGTTGTAAACGATTAATAGCTAAAAAATCTATTCCAGATAAGACCCAATTCCCGATAAGAACAATTTGTCTGGGTATATTTTTAGGTTTTTGAAAAAATGTTTTTGTAATTTTTATTAAATTAATGATGAAAACAAAATAATTTTTTTGAAAATTTAATAAATGTACAGACAAATTCTTCTTAATATTTTGTCTTGTTTGAAACAGATTGTTTTTAACGGATAAAATATAAAATTAAGCATACAATTTCCTGGAAAAGGAAAATAGCTGATATGAGTGTTATTCTAATTTCATGTGGCGTTATCTTTGTAACGGTTTGGTTTGTTTTTCATAAAATAAATTCCTTTATAACTCTCTGAAATAGCGTAAATTCGGACTCAAATACCCTGTAACAGTTTGTTTTGTACTTTTTTGGTATAATATTTGTAAAATTTTGTATTGTCCTTATAGATACAATCTTCAGTTTCTCTGTTGATTTTCTCTAAAATATGTGTAGATGTTTTTTCAGTTAAATCATATTCTATGTTTAGAATTGTGTGAGGATGGCATACAAATTGCATGAATGAGGCAAATGACGTGTCGTTTAAATATGCATCTGATTCGTCCTTGATTTTTATTTCTCCACCTTCAATTTGAAACTCATGCCTAGCTGGAATTGTAAATACATAAATTAATTTCTAAATTAATAAATTTTCAAAATTTACCCTAATTAATTATTTATAAAATATCTTTTGCTATACAAATTTTCGATTATATATACCTGCAGATACTAAATCATAAAAGAACATTACGGAATTATAATTAACCGTCAGGTATTGCAGTTTTTCCAAATATCTAACTTTAAAGCAATATGCGTTTGGTAACCTATTGAAAGAAGAGCGATCATCCGATATTGTTTCCTCTGTAATACTTGAGGAGATCGGTGCATCCAGATTAAATAATTCAGTCGCATTTGTCATTATTTATTATCTCACTTTTCAATAATACACATACTAAAATAAATTATAACACTTATAGTTGCTGTGTTGTTGCATACATTTATTCACGAAAATGAAATTTATGACTCATATAACCAAAAAAAAATCGTTTTGCGTTTACATACTGAATTTTCAGGCCTCTACTATTTAGCTAATGATACAAAAATAAAATATGTATGTGAAAATTTTTTGCCAATTCATTTATTTACTATTCACATATCTGTAACTCGAAAAAAATCACATAATTTATACTTAATTTAAAACACGGATACTGAACATTTATTATTGTAGAATAAACGAAATCCATAGGGCTAACACAATCAGAAAAATGTGGCGTTACTTACATTTTACGAAATACGATAATTAAATTTAAGCTAACTGCTTGCAGTTTACTTAAATTTTGTTTGTATATGCTCATAAAATCACTACCTAATAATAATAATTTAGGTTTCACGTTTCACTAATTATATTAAAACACTTAAATTCACTTTAAAATTATTTTTTTATTAATGTAGAAACAAAAAATCGTAATCGATGCAATGAACAAGTTGAACTGAAAATAATTTGTAAGCGACCGCATGTGGTTATTCTAATATATTGATGCATATAGTCTTCCTTCTTTTATTTATTAAAATTGGTTGGAACAGAACTAAATATTAGTGGTGATAATATATTGTATCCATTCGCTCATCAAGAGAAAAAGAGAAATGAATAACCGAAATTTCCTCTGTCCTAATTGATGATTTGGTTTACGCAAATTTGACGCTTTTTTAGTGCTGATGTAGATAGCGTCCCTTTTTATTAAAGCCTTTGTAAACAAAAGTGTTAATTTAAAAATGTATAACTCAGTGTGCATTTTTAACATTATAATATTGTTGATTGCTAATCAAAGATCAGTAAAAGGTAGCTGTAAAATAGAAATTGAATTACATTTATGTAAATCAAAATTATGTCTATAATGTATGTACATTGAATTGGTTCTGTTATATTTTAAACAATATATCTAACTAGGTGTTAATTTTGTTAAATTTGCACATGATAAGATATTCGCTGTACTAATGAAATTTGCACAAAGGCTGAACTGAACTAAAATTTGTGATTTTTTTTTTTTTTAATTAAACCATAATGTATTCCGTTTCTTAACACGCTAAATGCTAAAGTCCAAGTAAAGAATACTCATCAAATAAGATTTCTAATTAAGAAAATTGAAAAAGCCACTATGGCTACATACATTATGTATAAAAATTAATTTTTATAGTTTGTAAGGGGTCGAATTCATATTGAACATAAATAAAATTCGCTTCAATGTGAATTAAATATTGAATTCCCGTGGAATAAATTCATATTTATCAGAGAAATTAATTGATTTTTCAAATCTTCACGAAAAAGTACTTACATACATATAAATTGAATTTCAAAAACTGCAGATTTAATACATAATTATAATGCCGCGCAGTTAATTCAGATTTTAAAAAATCGACGAAAATATCACGAAATAATTGTTTTTTTTTTCAGTAGAATTAATGTAAATCCTTTTGTATCTACTGTAATTAAAAAACTGTATGGAATATTAAAATGTTGAAATTTGGAAAGGAAAATAAAGATGTTAATACTAAACATATGTATGTAGCAGCTAGGGGCTATTGAGCGAATATCAGTTTCAGTACAAAATCTCCGTACCGTGAAAATTTAAGCATGAAAATGAAAAATTTATGTTCTAAAATAAAAGCTAGCATGCTTTTGAAACCCCTCTACACAAGAATTGATTTTATTTGAAAATTCATATAAAATTTAAACTGTTCATTGATTGGATGAATAAAATGCTCTTTTTGTTCATTTTTACTAAATTTCCCGGAATTCTTGTATATCGTACATGTTTGATATTTGGACAAATCAATGGCCGGCATTTTACAATCGTCTAGCTGCCACTCAAGTAATAAGCAGCTCTAAACAAAAGATTTCCATTCTTGAAACTTACCTCTCGAATACTCTCTTATAAAATTGTGACTGTTCAGACAAGACAAAATTTTTGCAAATGTATAATAATGTTCCTGCAAATACTATCAAACGTAAATTTAGAAGCTATCAGTTGAATAAGATATCATTAGTCGATCAAAACAGCAAGGAAAATATTAAAGAACATGTAGAATGTGTACATATATGAGATTCAGAACATGAACATTAAAATTATTTATTAAAATATTTAACGTTTCTTTTACTATTTCGTTGCAATATACTAGACTAATATTCTACGCCAACAGAGTGTAAAACAAGTTACCACAGAATAGGGAGAATTTCTCTGAAACTAAGCCATTTTTTATGAACTTAGACATGTTCAGCATTTTACAATTGTTAATTTAAGCATTCTCAAGTCGAAATATAAATACGTTTGGTTTTGTTGCTTTAATCACTTCTTAGGTTAACCAAATTGGCACTGCTAAGTTGCTTTGAGAAATTTGGCAATATATTTCTACATTTCGAGTAAAAATTGTAGTTTTTACTTCTTAGCTCAATTTAGGAATTATAAATAGTTAAAACAAACCATGTTGTGGGCAGATTAACATTTTTGTTTAGCACCGGAAACGCATAAGCCCCGAATTTAACAACGTATTTCGGCATTTCGAGTAAAACTTGTATTTTTTGCAAATTAGATAAATTCATAAACAGCAAATTGTTAAATCGAACATTATTTTGGTAAGACTAAATTTATTTTTAGCACCGATCAGGAATATCACCCGAATTTTTTCCTGTGATACTATTAACGCACAAATATTTAGGAATTTTTTCCTAAATTTGGTTTGTTTCGTAAATATAGTAATTTTTACATTAATATTACGAATTGTGGTTAACGAACGTCATTCGTAAATAAAATGCACAACATTTTTTTCAGTGTATGTATTATGCTATTTTTATATATAATTTATATTAAAATTATGAAATATTTTTGTTATAGTATAATTGAATGAAATTTGAAATCAATTTAATAAAATGAATGATTATCAGATTGTTCAGATTAGGAATTAGTAATCCAGATTCCCTAATCAAGTTAACTTGTGATCTGGATTGCCTTTTTTGGCATTCAGACTGTAAGAGAAAAATCGCGATTAAAAACGATATTCGCCTTGTGACTCTACCGAAAACTCTTCAAAACCCTAATCTCTATTAAAATCCATTAATTTTTTTACGATTACTTTAATCTGTAATTAAAATAGGATTAACATAATCTCCGTTGCTTACACTATAACAAAATCTAGAGAGATTACTAATCTCTAGTCTGAACATAGCATAACAGAAAACTGTATTGGCTGCGTATTTTACTTATTTTTAAGCTTCAAATAATTAAACATAAGCTTATTTGCACAAAAGCATGCAGTTATATATGCAAAAGTATAATTTATCAATACATTTTTAAATATAATAAGCATTTCCACCGCCTTTTCATCGGTCAATCTAGATAGCTTTTTTTCCGTTAGCTGATGGTGGTAGTTACCTTATTAGGTTAACAAACGATAATATACAACTATCATAATCTGCAAATAAATTAGACAGATAAGATTAATTATAACAAATAAAATTGGAAATGGGAATCTGTACCGTCTCGATCAAACTCCGTGTACAGTATACTTCTACCGGAATTTTTAACAGCTGTAAAAATTACTGCTTGATATTTTGGCCACTTTTCCAATAATTTTTCCGTTTCCTTATATGAGAGGGAGAAGTTATACAGCACCTTCAAAAACGTTGAATCATTATTTTATTAAGGCTTATCGTACAAAAGAAATGAAAATGTTAACTTACCAAATCTGGATAAACAAAGAAAAAAGAATTTTTCTTCCATAAATTGCTGATTTTCGTTTCTTTTGAAGCCAATCTTCGATAGTTAAGGGTAGATTTTAGTTTTAATTTCACTAATTCAACTTCGTCGGGTAGAGGATGTCGTTGTCGTCGTTATTTTTCGTTGTTGTCGAGCAAATCACAATTTCCTCATCAAATGATTTCTGAATCTTTCTTTTTTTTGATCGGTCGTTCTTCAATTTGGTTTGGAGAAAACCATTACCCTTTTTATTTACCATTATTTAGTGTTTATAAAAAAAAATTATTAAAATAATATTTAAGAGCCGAATAAAACTTTGTCTTACCGTATCTAAACATGGAAACAGCCCTTTTGCAATTTCTGAGATCAAATGTAGCTCTTCGGTGGTAGGTAAAAAGCTTAGATTTTCTTCAACGAAAGATGCCAAAAATGATATAAGCTTACTTCGTTGATTATCGGTAAGGGATTTAGATCTCAAAACTATTGAATAATTCATGGCCACCGAATTTTCTAATTATTAATGATTTTACAGCCTAGAATATCAATTGTATTTAGTTTAATTAATTTTTCTTTATAGATGTATTTCTTAACGTGAAATGACAATGAAATGCAAACAACTATACTTCGCTCAAAATTTTGACCCAAATTAGTTAAGTTGTTTTCAATAGATATGTTTTTGTTGAGTGATCTAATTTGGATTTGAATAAAGTTGCTTTGTAATTCATATAAAATTAAATTTAAATCCAATTGGACTACGCAAAAGAACTTACTTAATGTAAACTTTGATCTAATCCTGATCAATTTGCTTCACTAATATATCAATTTGCTTCATTATACACATTTTTGACATTTATTTCAAAAATATTCACAATTTGTTGTTATGCTGTTCGAATAGTGTAATAATTGTGCTGTTTAAATTTAATTACAGTAGGTACAGCACCTTTTAACGCATAATTATGCCACTTAAGTAAAAAACATTAAATAAATTTATTCTCCGGCAAGTGTCAAAACATATCATAAGAATTGACTAATTTGGGTGTGTCGCTTTTTTTATACACCGTATGTTCAAGTCAAAAATGTATACTAAAAAATATTTAACACAGGTCTTGGACACAGTCTTCATCAAAATAATGATAAATACTTTTCCAGTGTAATATTAATTTAGTGATAAACCTTTTCTAGACTTGTACCTTACTTAAAACATCAATAAGGACTTCCACTTTACGGACAATCGCACAACTGTATTAACCCGATTTATTACCTGATAAAAATGTATTTTATTAGATACACACCCAATTAAGTTGGTATTTCTGTACATAAGACAAATTATAAAATTTGACGTTGTTCTTTTGGCTACATCCCTTTACATTTATACATACACATACCCACATAAATAAAAAAAATAAAAAACCTCTTATATACACGTTTGCCCACTCGAGAAATACTTAATTTAAAAGCACACAACAAAACAAAACAATCGCATTCTTATGTCCTTTTATTATAGCTTTTAAGAAAATTTAAATATTTAAAGGGATATATAGCCAAAACACAAAAACATATACAAAACGATGAGAACGAAATCTCATTGTTTTAATTTTCCTATCCATTTTCCATTTCAAACCTTCTCATTTTTCAGTTTCCTTTCAAGCTTGTACAAATTTTCATTTCGTATTACGTTCGAAAAATCATAAAATGAAATTAAATTAAATTAAATGATGATTATGCTTTTGTATTTAAACGATATAAATCGACTGTTATGTGTGTGTGTGTGTGTGTGTGTATGTGTTTTGATATCCAAAAACTTGCCGTTTAGGTTTTGGAAGGAAAGACGGAATTATTTCATTCAGCAGAATCGCAAGAGAATTGTAAACGAAAATGTGTCTGTTGTGATTTTTTCATATTTTCTCGTTTTCCCATTTTTTTTTTTCGATTTTTATGAAATTTAATTTGATTTTTATGTAATGTTTGGTTGATTGAACTTGATTTTCTACAAAGTAAATAATCAATACTACTTTACACAAATCAGGATTTTGGCTGGTTTCTACCTATATAAAATTTAATTCGCAAAAAGAGTTAAAAACTAATGAGTTATTTTTAATCAAATTATCGATATTTCCGATTCAGATTCACTGTGCCATAAAAAAAAAACATTTTTTTTTATGCAGCTCTATACGCACATAAGCACATACCTTGAATTTTTATTTTTATTTTAAATACGAGCTTTTTCAAAATCCAATCAATATATTTTTACCAAAAATTGGAATTTGTTTCCATTTATTCTACATTTTAAATGAAAAATTCCCAAATTTACAACAACAATACACACAAAGAACCATTTATTGTCTTTATCATATTCTTATTAAGAATATCATTCTATTATATGTGTATGTCGTATAAGTATTTGTTATTTAAAATTTAATATATTCTAGGAAAGCACACACAAAAAACTTAAAAGAAAAATTATGAAAAGCTTTTATTTTTTTTTTGTGTTCCGTACATGTATTGTATGTGAATTTATTGTATATGTATACAATGGAATTGAATTACAATAAGAGAGCTTTTATATTCGCATGTCGTTATCATAATTTTCATGGCGCTAAAAAAATTGTAACTTTCGATAACGACTCCGTAATAAGTCTAGTATTTATAAGGAATAGAAAGTCGTTTAAATTTAATAGAGTGAGTTTGGGGGATTTCAAATTTAATGGATGTATAATAATTCTGTTTTGGAATAAAATCAAAGGTTGTTTTTATTTTTGAATTTCTACGAACTTAGTCAGAAAGAACATTTAAAGGAAAGTACTAAATTGTTTCAAGTAAAATGTACTTCAAACCATTCTTTGATTTTAATAAATTTAATATCCTTAACAGATTATCAATTATTTAGAAAAAAAAACTGTTGTTAGTTTCGGTTAGCAGATTATTTCGTTTAGATTTTATAAATGAACGTTTCGAAATTTATATTTTTTAAAAGGCGACCATGTAACATATAAAAGCTCTCAACAATTCAAGATAAATTGCAAACGTGTGTTAAATTAAACTGTGACCATCGCAAGAAACGTAACTACAAAAGGGGCCCTTGGGCCCTTAAAAATGCTTCTTGTACCTAAGAACAAGTTTTTTTCATCGCATTAATTAAAAGTGTCTGATTTCGAGAGAACGAAACGAAACAGCACCTGATTCAGTTTAATGATCTCAAACCAAACGAAATTTCTTGCAATCAAGTCAATGATATGACGCATTAGGCATCACAAAATTTCGATTCGAAATTTCATTTCAAACCAAAAGAAATCCTACCGCCATGTAAAATGTAAATAACCTGAACATTTTTGAATAATTTCTCGAATAACCTAGGAAATTGGAGAAATATAGAAATTTCGAAAAATCTACTAAATATTACGGTTCAGATTTATATGTGTAACACCGCGTTCCCAATGAAATACTTTTTATTTTAGCCTTACAGGATTGTATGAATTTTCAACATAACGAACAAAATTGTTCGTTATGTTGGAGATCCTTACAATCCTGTAAGGCTAAAGTTAAAAGTATTTCATTGGGGATGCGGTATAACTCTGAAAATTCCCACAACTCAAAGCTAAGCGCAGACCACTGCCATATAAAATTCGAATAAATTTGAAAATCTGTGAAAATCTCGAGTAATCCTAAAAATATCGAAAATCTTCAGAAAAATTCGAATAATTTCTATATTATGTGAATTTCGATGGCTCTCGAACAATTTGAATAATATCGAAAAATCTAGATATTAATGAATAATTTCGGAAAGCCTGTAAAAATCTAGAGAACCCACGAAAATTTCGAAAATCCGTTTCCATGTTATACTTCAGGTGAAAAATACGTTCAATTGGTAGTACTAGTTAAAAAAAACATTTTGTAGAACATGATTTTTTGTTGTTGTTGTTTAAAATAAAGGGTGTCAAATTTTGAGAAAAATGAAAAACATGATGTTGTGTTTATGGCTATAACAGGAAAAATAAATATCCGATATTTATGATACAGCGCTCGTTTTAAAGGTAAGTTAATACGGATTAATAAAAAAATATAAAAATGGTAAATTATTTAATTTCTTCATTTTCAAATTTCCCGCCAAAATTTTATTTTTGAATTTTCTCAATGATCGTCCAATTTTTTTTTTTTTTTATTTTAAATTTCACTTCCTTTAATTCTATTGAACATACTAAAAACTTGCGCTAGCAAAATTTTTCGTTTTCGTGCAAAATACGTTTAAGTATGACGATTTACCCGTTTTTGGAATACAAAATCAAATTGTTATATGTTATTTTCAATTTTTAATTACGCTCGACCTGATAATGTAATCGTTTAAAATTATTTCGTTGATCTTTAGTATATTCTTACTTTTAATAGAAATTTAAAAAACAAAGAGGAAACAATTTGTAACAGTCCGTTCATAAACTACGTCAAGTTATTTTGGGCCATTCTTAACTCCGTCTCTCTCACTTCTTTATCACAAGTCGTGACAAAACTGAATATGTGAGCAATGATGTGTTCATTTAAGAACATGAAGTAAGTGGTATATCAAAGAAATACGCCTCTAATGATATACCTGCAAATTATTGTATTATATCATATGTAATATCCCATAACAGTAACTTCTTATAGTTACATGACGTCATCTTTTATGAAATTCTCCCTGCCCTAGCCTAAACGTGACGACAATCAATACTCCTTCCCCAAACAAAGGCGTAACGTAGTTTAGGGATAGCCCATAAAGCTATTAGTAAAAAAATAAATTTTGGTATGAGTCATTTATTTTGTTAGTTCCAACCCTAAAAATGCGTCCCAAAATATTGCGTTCAGGTACATAAACCGTAACGTAATCTTTTGAAACAAAATGACGCATATTTAAAAATTGAATTATAAAAGAAGGGGTAGGTAGGCTTGTAAAACAACATAAAATATAAGCAGTGGTTTTTGTTAACATTTTTTGGTATAAATTAGTGTTTAAATTAATATTTCAGCTAGTTTAACTTGTGAAGTTCTATTTAAATCATTTGCGCATTTAAATAATATCAAAAGTATTTCAAATAATAAGTGTAACAATGGTTGGGTACAAAAAGTGTTGTAAGCCGTTTCCTGTGTTGAAATGTTCTAAAAGTTTAAGAAATGTTAATGATTATATTAAAATTCGTTTGCCGCGCTCGATTGATGTAACTGAAAATTCATCGATTTGTACATCATGTTATTACCGGGTGACTAATAAACGTCAAAAAGTTGAAAACGAGGTATCACCGGTTAATAATTCATTAAATACACCTGTTACTCCGGAGACATCATCAACAGTCAATGACGAGAATATTTCGAGTATGAGTGAAAGTGAGGAATGCCAAATAAAAAGTGCTCTCGTTCGTTTATAAAAAATATTCAAATAGTGAAGATTATATAACATGTAAATTTTAACCCTATAAATATCTTTAAATTTCTATCCTTGTTTTGTAATACATTTTTTTACTGTCAATATTTTTTGTTTTAAATTTAGTTTTGAATCACAAAAACGAGTGAAAAAATTAACCTGGAAAAATTAAATAAAATCGAGTTTTTGTAAGAGGACCAAAAATCTACCATTCGATTTTTGAAATTTTCTAGAGATTTTGAAATAGCTAGAGTCATACTTAAATGTTTTTTGCACGAAAACGAAAAATTTTGCTAGCACAAGTTTTTAGTATGTTCAATAGAATTAAAAGACGTAAAATTTAAAAAAAAAAAAAATAAATAAAAATTGAACGATCATTGAGAATATTCAAAAATAAAATTTTGGCGGGAAATTTGAAAATGAAGAAATTAAAGAATTTACCATTTTTATATTTTTTTATTAATCCGTATTAACTTACCTTTAAAACGAGCGCTGTATCATAAATATCGGATATTTATTTTTCCTGTTATAGCCATAAACACAACATCATGTTTATCATTTTTCTCAAAATTTGGCACCCTGTATTTTAAACAACAACAACAAAAATCACGTTCTACAAAATTTTATTTTTAATCTAGACTACAAATTCAAAACATAAAAATCATAAAATTAAAACAGGACTTCCAAAAATTTGTGATTTGACGTATTTTTCACCTTCAATAATCTCAAGAAATTTTAAAAAGTGATCAAACGATAAAATCCGAGACAAGGGAATATGAAACCGGAGGATTTGAAATTTCCTTATTTGAAATAGTTTTTCATAATAAACCGGTTTTACCGGTGAATTAAGTTTTTGTTTACCGTTTACCGGTAATAAAAAATATTCGGTAAACGAGAAACTAGAACAATCACATATAATCTTTCGCGAATCAAATTCAACCTTTACTAATCCAAACTTGATTTGTTAAAGGTTGCGAACGTTAAAATCGGTATGGTTTGATATCAAAAGCATAATTTCAAATAAGTTTGCCAAATTTTTCTTCTATACATAAATCTAAATATTTGTCAGAATCTAAAGCCATTTTTATTTCTATGGAGTCAGATTACGTGTAATTGCTCTAACATTCACCTTCACCAGCCGAGAAAAAATTTGTTGGGCCTGTTTTAAAAAAATATTTAAAAGAAACAGGACCAATTTTTTTCATTGCCTAAAACTAGACCACCACATTTTCTTAAAAATTTCCTAGAAATGTCTCGTTTTGAAAAATTGAAAGGGTGGTTTTCTTTAAGCTTGATCTGAGCTAGTATCTATCTGATCTTGACTTTGAACTAATATTCGAACGCTTGATTCCCTTGGGCCCCATTAACCGTGACGCAAAACTCATATGGCGTTTAAAACTTCATTGCTTAGTTTACTTCTCTTTTTTTAGTTGTACGTCTGACACAATTGAGAAGATCCTTTCAGCGTCAGCATTTGCATGAGGAAGCGTTAAAATGTATTGAGCCACTTTTGATATTTCCGCAAAAGTAAAATTATCGTTGAAATTATATCAACAGGATATTAACAAAAGCCCGATTTTTGGATTCACTGAATTCGTTCGGTAGTTTCTCCATTCCATAGGTAGCAAATTTTGGTCGATTTTCAGTTTTTTGCAAATTATTTTAAATTCATATAAAACGATTTCATTCCTAGCACTCGACGCAATATTTGGATTTAAAAACTCATTTTCTTTAAAAATGGTGTTGGGTTTAATCGGCAGCCTTTGCTGGATTTCTTCTAAGGCTACTACATATATTGCAGACAATCAAGGCCTTATTCGATCAGATTCATTTTTAGGAATTATTTTGGAAATTTAGGAATTATTTTGGAATTATCGATTGGTAAAATAGTATGAGGCGATTTAACGTTAACGTTAAGTTTCAGTTCTTCTGGTTTAATAAAGTTTTGACCCAAGTTCTTAAAAATTTAAAAATTTTTTGACTGAAACAGTGCATATAATAAAGTAAACAATTCCTTTAAACATAAACGGTAAGCTTTAGTACATATGTTGGTTAGCTCTTGTAAAAAAGAATCCGTGATCTTTAACTTACCGGTTCTAACAATTTCTTTAAAAAATACATGCAACACTACTCAATTTTCTAGAATTCTTTCTACGGACTTTTGATACGAAAGCCAGCATGAAGAGGAAGTTTTTAAAATATCTCTTTTATCCTATTCGAGAAGATCTTAAATACTTGGAAGCTGAGAACAGTCATAACGCTGTTCTACCGGAAGCGTATACGCCTATTTGGCGCAGAAGATATTTGGGGAAGATAGTTGGACATTTACTTGGCCATTTTCTGGTAAACTATTTCTTTGGTAATATTTCAATTAATCTGTTTAAGGGGGATTATTATTAAGAATCAATTTCAAACAACGCATACATAATTATAACACTAAGAGGAATTACTGAAAATGGATAATGGATCAAATGTGGATGTAAGTCACCAATTAAATATTCAAACGTGAATGAATATCACCGGTACAATTTAATATCTGAACATATTCCCATCAAATAAAAAACCACGCCAAAATCAACATTTTCACCATTGATATGAAAATTGCCTATGCCCCAAATATATATGGTACTATAAGCATATGGTAATGATGAAATTGATTATTGTTAAGTAACAATGATAATGGTGCATATAGGTAATGCTAATTATGAACACAAAATATTCCTTGTTGAAATATTCTGTAAAATATACAGTTGCTTTCTAATTTTAATATTAAATTTCTATTAAACAAAAACGAAAATTTAAATTCTGGAAAATGAAGATTAAATTGCCTTATCCAGAATTTTGTGTTGAAATATTTTGGAAAATGAAGAATGTACTGCTCTTTCTAGTAGTATATTCTGGAAAAAACCGGAAGAAAATTCTATAAAAATACATATTTTGGAAAAGAGACCATTTACTGCTCTTTTCTAGATAAATATTTAGGAAAAGTAGAAAATATTTGGGAAAAGGAGGAATTTACAGCTATTTTATGGTTAGTTTATTTTCCGAGAAAGGTAATAACCAAGTCACCTCCGGATTTTCTATATTTTAGAACTTTACCTTAAAATCATTTTAGTAACTGTAAAATTTCACCATTATCGGTTAACAAATAGCCAAAATAACCATGACCATCGTCATCATTGTGATAACCACCACCATCAGAACTACCACCCATCTTCCTCACCATGACCATAACCATTCTTAATCATCATAATTTCCATCTTAATTAGTTGTATTCTAGAACTCCTTCTTAAAATCATTTGATTTCTTCGTACCTGTCGAATTTCATCATAATAACTGCCCATATTTCAAAAAACCTAATTCATTTGAAAATCTCATTTCCAACCTGCATTACCTATCGGATTGCCATCATAATATATTAAAAAATTTGCCAAGTAACAAGCTAATTTTTCATATTCATAATCTTCATCGAAAAATCGTTTAACAATCGCATTTTCATCGCACCTGTTGAATTTCATCATAATCGTTTAAGAAATAGTCAAGTTACAAGATAATTGGTCATATTCCAAAAATCATTTTAGATGCTCAGAATATTTTGGATTTCCAAAATATATGTAAAATAATGCATTACATACTTATAAAAGTAATGCATTACCTTCATTTTCACTTTTCCTTTATAACATTAAAAGGTCCTAAATGGTTGGCATGAACTTTATCTAAAGGAACTGAGCCCTTGTCTATCGGATGTAGTGGGCCAGCTGGTTTGCCAACCGGTACTTTATAGAATAAACAATTGATACAAAGTTTAATGTGTTTTTCAACTTCCACCCTCATACCGGAAAATAATAATTTTCTTTTAGTATTTCTCAAGGGTCTTATCTATACGCATGTGAAACTTGTTTTTATTTGTTTTTTTATCATAAGACAACGACAATACAATCGCCTTAATCAGCGTTCCCCATTGGTATTGGTGACGCAAAATCTTCTGAAAAGCTGTAAGTGAGGGGGAGGGTTCGAGATTTCGTTCCATGTTCCTATGCGATCACCCAAATTTGTAGTAACTGTAGCTAGTGTTGCTTGGACGTTGTTCGTTGAAGTTGTTGCATCTCTTCAGTCTCACCATGTAGTCCAGTGTTTGACGGTTTTTCGCTCAGAATTCTTTCGGACAGAAGCGATTGAGTTGATATTTGGGCAGCTAGTAGAAAATAGGTCAAGGAATAAAGCTTGTATAGTGCCGATGTGTGCTGTTCCGCTGGAGGTGAATGCAACCCCTTCTCGAGGGTGGAAATTAAGTAGTATATTCAAATAATAACCGAGGAAAGTTTTTTCGAGTTATTCGCTATTGAAAATGTCGTGAATGAAAGGATCTGACAAATTTTCTTCCAAAAATCCGTCGTTTTTCTGTTATTTATTGTTAAAATGTTCAAATTCAGTTTTCTTTGAACAGTCACCTTCAAAGAGCCACAACTCGGTTTGTATTGCATCTTGATTTTTGCTCCTTATCATTTTTTGATAAAACGTAATATTTTCAAATTATTCGTGAAAATCGCTCGAATAAAAAATTAACATTTTCAATCGCGAATAACTCGAAAAATATTGATTTATCGAAAAAAAACTGTCGATTTCTGTGGTTATTTTGAATGTATTTTGCGTGTCGTTCACCTCCAGAGTAAGAGCGGTCATTCCCTACTAACTGTCCAAATTTCATGTCACTCGGTTTTGTCTGCAAGAATTCTGAGGTAATAACCTATTTTTACCGTGAAACACTGAACTAAAGGTAAAATTGCTTAAGTCAAATTTGAAAATTTTCTATAGAAAGCTATAAAAAGTTGAATATTAAATTCATTTTTGAATTATGCCTACTAAGGTACTACGGGTTGCGACCACGCCACAAGGCATTACCACTTAAGTCAAATTTAGTGAAGTTAGAGAAAAGATAGAATATTTATTTTTTATTTATTTATTTAGATATATTCTACAGTTAATAACTTAATGAAGAGTAAAAAAAAAAAGAATTATTTTAGATTAAAAAGAAATAAAAAGAATACTAACAATACGGAACATTACCTGAAAAAAGAAAACTTTCAAAACGTAAAATGAGATTAAAAATTGCAATTACTAATTACCTTCCGAAAATACACTCTGGACCTCTCAAAATGAAATAAATGGTAAAATTCATTAAAAATTCTAGCCATTGACTTGGTTGGTTCATTGGAACCATAATTCGTTCTATGAAAGTCAACAAACAAAAATTCCCTTGGACGCAAGCTTCTGGTAGGTACATAAATGCTCCAAGCAGAAATTAGTTCAAGACACTTATAATGCGGCCACTAAGAGAATCACTAACAAACAAGGATGAGGCAATTTTTCGGCGTTTAACCAACGTATCAATGTGAAGGATAATATTTTATCTATGTGTAACGCAAAAGTTAATTTCTGATCAAACAGAACTCCTAAATCAACAGTTGAAGTTACTCTACGAAGTAGATCTCCATCAAAATAATAATTGACAATATTTGGATTGAGTGTTCTGAAAAACGACATCACCTTACACTTCTGTACATTGATGAACAATTTATTCTTAGAGCACCAACTAGACAATATATTAATTTCAGATTGCAAAACCTCAGCATCACTTACAGATCGAACATGCATGAAAATCTTCAAATCATCAGCAAATAATAAACATTTACCGAATTTAAAAATATTAGGAACATCATTCACGAATAAAAGAAATATAATTGGGCCTAAATGGGACTCCCGAGGGACTCCTGAATGACAATAGATATAATCTGACTTAACATCATTCAATAGAACATACTGCTTCCTACCAACTAGATAAGAAGAAATCCATTTAAGAAAATTTGGATCAAGACCAATAACCGAAAGTTTTTCAATAATAATTTTATGGTCGATTGAATCAAAAGCTTTAGCGAAATCAAAGTAAATTGAATCAACTTGGGCGCCTTTAGATTCAAGTGACTCAATAGTGAATTTAGTAAATTGCAACAGATTGGTAGTCGTAGATTTTCCACTGGTGAAACCATGCTGAAAACAAGAAATTATCTCTTCAGTATGGAATAACAAATGTTTCGACACAATTAATTCGAAAAGTTTTGGTATAGACGAAAGAATTGAAATACCACGATAATTTGATATATCCGAACGGTTACCCTTTTTGTAAATTGGAACAATATGAGAAATTTTCCAAGCTGTAGGAAATTGTCCAGAAATTAATGATTGGTTAAAAAGATAACATAATGGAGTTACAATTTATGAGCTCACACATTTAAGTATTGACGAAGGTATCCCATCAGGCCCACATTCATCATTAACCTTTGTGTCTATACCCGGGCACCCGGGTGGCCATTTCGATTTAAAATGCTCGTAACTTTTTCAATTTCACAGTTAGACTATCCCTACTCCTTGACATCCAAGAACTACTTATTTTTTATTGATCTTTGAACAGAAGTTAACTAAAAATTATTGCTGAACTAAATTATTCGTTTACCAATATTATTACTCTTGTAGTCTATACCCGGCCACCCGGGTGGCCATTTAAAAAAAACACTGAATATGCTATTTGTATAACATTTTATTGTTTAAATCAACATTTCATCACAGAAAAAATCAAAAATTATCACATAAATAATTCAGTTGGTTATTAAAAATATGTTTACAAAATAAGAAATTCAATTTGGTAAAAATTTACAAAAAAAATTAAAACTATTAACACTTAGAACACTTTATTTGAGTGTTCGTATGTTCTACACATACTGGTCTTCTACAGATACTACAGGATTTCCGTGAATTTCGTCGTTTTTTGGGATCGGAAGACAAACAAATCCAGCATTTGCCAACTTGAGGAATTCGGCCATCGTTGTTGCGTAACACATTAGGTACTCCAGACGTTGTCAATTCCTGGTTTATTGGTACATAGAGCGGTTTGCCAAGTATGCATTCTATCCCTGAACGTGAATTAAAATTTCTATATACATTTGGTATGGTTGATCGATCTGACACATGCGGTAGAGCTAATTGAAGCACAAGATCTTTCTAGAATTCTCGACGATTGTGTGTTTTGTTTGATCTAGCCGGGTTATTTTCTATGTAAATTTTGTAAGCCGCGACGCAAGCTACATCAATTATATTGTAAAAAAATGCTACAGGCCATCTTTTCGTCCTTCGTTTGGTTGTATAATGAGTGACCAGTTTGTCCATATTATCTACTCCACCTTTTTTTCCATTGTAATAATGAATGATTTCCGGTTTTTTTTTGTCTCCAATTACTGAATCCGTATAATGCTGCGTAGATAATAATAATACACTCTTATTTTTTTTGGGGACATACGAACAAAGTGTAATATTATCATCGCTGAATCCAAAAATTGACGAATAAATTTCCCGAGATCTGGACGGCAACATTTCTTTTGGAACATAGGGTCTATTTTTTTTTTAATGTCCCGACTATTGATAAGTCCCAAGAGATCAATAAACGAGCAAGCGGCAATGTTGTAAAAAAATTGTCAGTTACTATATTTCTCCCAGACCCTTTGAAACGGGCGCATAGGTCCTTGACAACCCGCTCTCCTTGATTGATTTCCCTGCCTGATGGTTGCTTACCTGTATATATCTGCCCCGTTATTGGGTAAGAGTTAGCAGCATCGCAAACCCACCATACTTTGATCCCATATTTTGCCGGTTTGGACGGCATATACTGGGTGAATCTTGTTCGTCCTACACCAAAAATTTTTTTTTATACCTGAATACTGAATACTGAATACTGAATACTGAATACAGAATACAGAATACAGAATACAGAATACAGAATACAGAATACAGAATACAGAATACAGAATACAGAATACAGAATACTGAATACTGAATACTGAATACAGAATACAGAATACAGAATACAGAATACAGAATACAGAATACTGAATACAGAATACTGAATACTGAATACTGAATACTGAATACTGAATACTGAATACTGAATACTGAATACTGAATACTGAATACTGAATACTGAAGACTGAATACTGAATACTGAATACTGAATACTGAATACAGAATACTGAATACAGAATACAGAATACTGAATACAGAATACTGAATACTGAATACAGAATACAGAATACTGAATTCAGAATACAGAATACTGAATACCGAATACTGAATACTGAATACTGAATACCTGAGTTGTGGACCGAGTTGTGGATCTTTGAAGGTGACTGTTCAAAGAAAACTGAATTTGAACCTTTTAACAATAAATAACAGAAAAACGACGGATTTTTGGAAGAAAATCTGTCAGATCCTTTCATTCACGACATTTTCAATAGCGAATAACTCGAAAAAACTTTCCGCGGTTATTATTTGAATATACTACTTAATTTCCACCCTCGAGAAGGGGTCGCATTCACCTCCAGAATACAGAATACTGAATACAGAATACTGAATACTGAATACAGAATACAGAATACTGAATACTGAATTCAGAATACAGAATACTGAATACCGAATACTGAATACTGAATACTGAATACTGAATACTGAATACTGAATACAGAATACGGAATACTGAAATGTCAATAATTTCCAGATTTTCTGGAAAATCACCTAATACAACTAAAGTATCATTATAATTTATTATATTAACCAATTCACATATACAATCTACATGACTCAAATAAACATCAGTAGGTGAGCTAGGTGGTATGTACAAAACTATAAAATAAAATAAATTATTACAAATTAAAACTTTGACACATAAAAATTCAATAGAGCCACATCCAGGTACTACAACCAGCTCACTTTGCATAGAAGAATGAGCTGCAAACAGCACACCATCTCCACTTTTTTTAGTGCTGTTAAAAATAGATCTATCACATCTATAAACGACAAAGTCATCAGAAAAGAACTCATTATTAAAGATCCACTCATGAAATCCAGTTTCCATAAGAGCAAAAAATTGAAAATTCGTTGAATAAAAGAAATTCAAAAATTCAGCTGACTTAGACGACATACGCCCAACATTACGATAAAATACATACAAAAATAAATACAAAAACATAATTATAATAATTTCTAGTTCAAATCTGTTTCTTTCATAAGAATTTCACATTTATTATATTTGTCTTCGTATAGCCAAGTCAACCCTCTATTAGATCTCTCTTATTAGTGGTTCAACCATTTTATGATCAGGTCCTCCTTCAAAAACCATTTATAGTATATTTCTGGAAGTTTGACTCAACTCTAATAGCTTGTGGAAGCTCATTAAATAGAACGGGAAATGGATTATTTTGGGAGCTGGTCGTACTTACGATAGTTAAATAAAATGTTTTACCAGTATTACTTCTTGTATTATAAGAGTGTATTTCAGATATTGTTATATGTAGGTGTTAAATTACATTTCGACAGTGTCATCTGAGATTTTTTAGTATAAATACCAATAATTGAAATTTCCCTAGAGTCTCAAAAAGAAGTGTTTTGGGGTAATACAGAGATTTAGTCTATGTTAGTACTGGGAGATATTTAATAAGATAAGACTTTTCATGGAATTTTTCTATGCAGTTGTCCACAGCGAGCTCATACAACTCAGTCTAGAGCTAATATAAGCGTTATAGATTAGCCAGGCAGTTCTTTCACCAATGTGACTTTTTATTCCCGCCATATCGACTTGTTAACTTTCTGTACCTGTTCCTTCCATTTCAGGTTTTAATCAATGACAAGTCCCAAATAAGTTGCAGTTGCAACTTGCAATATTTTATTATTATTTACTTCCAGATAACAGGGAATATCTGCAGGAAATTTTTTATCCCGAATAAATTATATAATTAGTTTTTGTCATATTCATGCACATTTTATTGGCACTCAACCAGTACTCGATTTGTGTAATACCTTTTGCCATTTGATCAAGAAGGATTAGAGCATCTGAAGATTTATAAACTAGAATTGAATCATCCGTATACTCAAAAAGGTTTCCAAATAAGTCAATATTGAACATGTCACTAATGAAGAAGTTAAAGAATATTGGGCCAAGAATAGATCCTTGCGCTACACCAGATATTTCAACGGTGTATTGGACTCGGCTAGTGAAATAAGACGTTGGAAGGGGAAAGGTGGCTAAGGACACAGTGTCGAAAGTTTTTTAAGGTCTATAGAGAGCATCGATACATAATCCTTGCCCTCGTGTTTCAATAAGATTTCACTGAGAACAGAAGCAGCTGCTGACTATGTTACTAGATGCCTCGACAAATTAAAATTGGTTGGGATGAATAATTTTATTGCACCTGAAATGTTCATGTAACTTAACTACAATTATTTTCTGAAATATTTTTTAAAAAACGTTTAGAATAGAGATTGGGCGATAGTTAGATGGTAACATTTTATTGCCCGCTTTGAAGACAGGGTGAACTATTGAAGTCTTGAGGCAGTCCGGAAAGTGGCCATATGGATTTATTAGTCAATTTAAAGACAATGGGGATGAGATGAAGCTTACATTTTCCAACAAAGTTCACTGTAATTGCATCATATCCTGAAGCAACAGTTTGATTAAGATTTTTTAATATTGTGGAAACTTCAGAACAATCAATAACTGAGAATTTAAGTTCAGGGAGCCTTTCATATTCTAAATAACTGTAAAAATGAGGTATTGTATTATGCCTAAAACTGGTTAACTTCCGATGTGTCGTTAGTCAATGCACTGATTGGATTAGAACTGTCCAAGTCGCTTTAGGATTACCTATGGACTACGATTATACGCTGAAATAAGTTTTCTTTTGGTATAAACTGCTTGGTTCAGAAAGTATTTGAATCTTTCTTTAAAGTAAATGTTAGTAGGATATTTGTTTTGCAGATGGTAAAATACATTTCTTATATTTATAATAGATACGATTTCTTCAGTTGCCCATAGGTTTTAGTGTTATGTTTCTTTATTGATTTGGTATTAGAGAAATCAGGGTAATCAATTAGGCTAACGTTAAATTCAAGTACCGAAGGCGTAAAACTCGGGGTTCACGTTTTTGAGTATCGCGTATCCACTATTAGACACCACCGATTTCACCCAAGTCGCCAAATATTTAAATAAATTAATATTAACGTCTCCCAATACCATGGACTTGGAATATTTCAACAAAACATGCTCAAGGGTGTGAAAGAAAACATTATTGGGACATTTTCGGGTGTCATATATGGCAATTACTTTGCTAAGACAAAGTGGTATATCAATCACAATAAAGCTAGTATCAAGAAAATTAAACTGTTCTTCCTCTATTGCAGTAATAGAGCCAACAACATATATTGCAATGCCACCGTCCCTATCTGGATCCCTACAACAAAACAAAAAAAAAAAGATTCATACCCGGACATTGTATAAAATGGTACTTCATTACAATAAATCCATATCTTGGCGCATTCAATGTTTTTAGAAAGTTACCAATATCTTCAAAGTGTTTTGCGGAGAAATCTAGCATTTATCGATTCATACCTCAAGCAACTTGGTTTGGCATTTAGATAGTGGCTAAGTGATAAATTATTATAAATTTCAACTTCAGTAATATCATCAGTGTTTTCTATGTTATCCTTTATTAGGATAATAATACAAATGTTCTGATGCAAATGTTCATGTACTCGTAATTGTTGACGTCCTACCGAGGTGAGGTTGTAAATTAGTGGGCTTCATAAATGGCTGGCAATTGTGACAAGCAATATACAATCCTGGGAATGCCATCCTTCTTCTCTTAAATGTAGATTTGGTCGTTATACGAACATTTAAAAAGGGTACCTGATCGTTGTAATTTTCTTGATGCAGTCAGTAAAGCGGTAAATGCTCTATTAAATTTAAATGAGATAAACAGCTGCATACTGGTATGTGTTTCTTCTTCATTGCCTTTTAAGTTAACTCTGTGAAAGTATTTATCAACATCATCCAACCTAAAGTTAAGTAAAGTACCTAGGTTCGTTACAAACTGCTCATATGAACTCTCAACACAATTATATCATTTTTGAGTGACTGTTGGAGAACGAACTCATTTTGATGTGCGCCGTTGAGATGGTGTTACCATTCACATCATTCTTAATAGCATCCATTTTCACATTGATATCGTTGATTATTGATTGAAGCTCTTGGCTGAGTAACTCGGTTCTCTGAATTATATCATTATTTGAAGTGCAAATAGCTTGGATTTAATTTAGAGTCGGGTTTTCAATTGATTTCATTGACGTTAAACTCAAGGCAGCAACAGCATTAGTTTTCTGGAGACGGTTGACGTAAATCCCATTTTCACAGTCGCACTATTTGCCAAATACGCCACCGTATAACGGGAAGTACAGAATAACGGTTAAATTACGAGTATTTATCACTGTTTCTTGAAGTAAAAAATACACTTTGGGCAAAAACTTGTTATCCGTGTATGTGTGTATTTGGATTGTTATAAAAATAATTACGTCGAAAAATACGATAATTAATTACAGCGTGTAATGATATGACGATAGTTTTAACCTTGTAAGACAGGTATAAACAGAGACACAACAAAGAAAACTATTCAATAAGATGCACAATCCAATTATCACGTAGAACAACTTGTTAAGGCACTATATAAAACCATCAGTTTGATTATAATCAATTTATTTCAGCTAATTGGATTACGTATACATTTACGTATTTTATAATTTAATTGGCGAACCAATCATGTCCATTAAATTTCGTTATATCGTGATATTACACGGTAACCAATTAAATTTTTCTTCAAGACTTATCGAACAATTGTTAGAATTTATTGCTTAACGACTTCAAATTTACTCGTAACTTAGTCTTAAAGTAAAATGTGTCATTCACCTTCAAGATGTGAGATAAATTTGGCATGTTGTTTGCCTTTGCATACTTGCCTGATTTGAGTGAACTTATCATATCTTCGCAGTTTTCAACTAAATTAATTTGAAATTATTTTAGTTCATCTTGATCGTCCACAATAAATAAATTATATGTTAAGTAACAAATCAAAATGTTAAAGAACTAATATTTATCCAAATTTCGAATTTTTTTTTTAATTACTTCTATGAACGAGTAAAGTTTGTCAAACCCTTAGAGAGTACATTATGTTATACACCAATGATGATGTCTCACACCCTCATCTAATTGAAATAATTGAACCAACACATCCTGATACTAAATAGAATTAATGAAAATGGGAAATCCGTAGATTTGTATTTTTGTTTTTGGGTTTTGGTATTTTCCCAGGCAAATGGGTGTCACATACATATGTAATTAATTTTCGTTCCCCTTATATCCTTAATGAAAAAAAACTCGAACACATGAACACAATATAGATACATATACATACAGAGATATAAGCATGGTACGAGTTTTTTCAGAGGGGAGGTTTATAAGGGAAGTAATAAAAGATTTTTATCAATTTTCCAATGTGCTGTGTGCTTCCCTTAACTTTGTTGTTTGTCTGTTTACTGTTATATTGTGTAAGTGTGTGTGTGTGTATGTGTTTTGTCTTCGAGATTTTCATTTTCCATATTATTTGTTGTGCTCGTTTTGGAAAATCAAAAATTAATATTTATGTGAAAATAAAATTAATTTTTATGTTATTCCCTATGTTTGCAAGGCTGTTTTATATTATGTTAAATGTGTATGTGTATATTGTATCTTTTTTTTTTTTTTTGGTTTTTGTTGATTTGGAAAACTTTTCTGGAAAGAAGCAAAGCGGAGAATAATAAAAAAAATTGTATCGAATATTTTCACTTTGGTTTGTGTTGCTTTATGGTTTTTTTTCCCTTTAAGCCTGGAAGGCAATTTTAAGCTTTTTATTATTGATGTACGCTTGTTCATATATTTAAAAAAACCTTGATTAACTGGTTAAAGGTCATAGTAAATATAACATCAAAACAATTTATACGTATTTTGCGAGACATTCAAGTTTTTTTCTTTTTTTCGACAATCCAGTTATACGAGTAGATGTAATGGCAAACGAGCTTTGGAAGCATAAAATATATTGAAAAATTGGCTTTACTTGAATTTTCTGTTCATCCATATCCATATACAAGGATTACAAGGATTACGATCCCAAGAGTTTTTTTCATATTTTGTATTGTATTTTTTTCCCTTCTATTTTGTATCAACAATTCATCATTTATATTTCTGATTTCCATATGCAGGGAGGGTTTCAAAGTGGAATATTAAATTTAAAAATACGTAAGCTTATCGAGTATATAGTCTTCAAAGCCTCGAGGTTTCATGTGCATTTTTTATTCCTCCTGCATCTAAAGGCATATTAAAAGAAACAGGTCAAATCAAGTGTGCATTAGGTTTAGATTTAAACAACAACAACAAAAAACTCATTTTCACGACTTTTCCATTTTGGATATTTTTTTATGGTTAAAATATTTTAGGATGATTATGTTTTTGTGAAAATTCAATTATTAGATGTTGGTATATTTTTTCAGCATCTCTTGTTTTCGCCTTTTTATGACTGATGGCTAATTTTATTGGTTCATGACATTACTGGGGTATTTTATTTTTCTATTTTTTTTTTATGATTATTGGAAAAAAGGTATACATTCCAATACAGCACAGGTACAATAAAATAATTTGATTGAATGAGTATAACGATGTGGTACTTATTTCAATTTCATGTTTATGTTTTATATAATTCGAAATTTGAAAACTAATAAGAATTTATATAGGCAATTAAATGTTATTATGATCTTAAAAATGTGAAAAACCTCAAATATTTGTAAACACCACATAGAAAAATGTTTACCACTTTAGAATACTTGATTTTTGTTTATTTAATTAGTTTTAGGAACTTTTCAATGGTGCCTTATGATTATTGGGGTCACCGAATACGAATATACTTAAGAATTAAGGGAAGGAGGAAGAAATTCTTAATAAATATTCGTGTGGGCATAATACACACACAAATGAGGTTTATCCATGGGTTTTTGATGTAGTGAATATAATTCGCTATGTCAGTACGTTCTGGCCAGATACTTAATATAAATGGCGAGAGTTGTATTTTTGTAATTTGGTCGTAATTCTCATTTTTAAAGAGTATTACATTTGTGTGACTCTTGCTCCTTGGGCTTAAGGTAAGGGGAGGGGGGTATGATATTTCTGCTTTTTTCATGAACAATTAATATATTAGTCTATAAAAAGCCGAAAAAACTTAAGGTCGAATATAAGAAGGTTGGAAAATAACCATGCAATGCCACTATATAAATAGCCGTGACAACAGTTTAAAAAAGTCAAATCACTAATATAAAGAGGGGAATAAAGACGTTTATTTTTCTATGAAACGTAAACAAAATCATATGGGATTTTCAAATACATTTTTTTATATCGTCTCTATTTTCAATTTAAATCAAGATTTTTATTAACAAATATAAATAATTTGATGTCAAATATATCGAAATGTAAATTGTGAACAATTTTGATTGAAATTAATAATTATTTATCAAGTAATTTTGCGTTTTTATAAAAATATTTTTTTCTCAAAACATCGTCATGCTTCGTGTTCCTCTAATCATAAAATTTTTATAAAAATGCAAAATTACTTGATAAATGATTATTAATTTCAATCAAAATTGTTCACAATTTACATTTCGATATATTTGACATCAAATTATTTATATTTGTAAATAAAAATCTTGAATTAAATTAAAAATAGAGACGATATAAAAAAAAATGTTTCATAGAAAAATAAAAATCTTTATACCCTTAACACATACTACCATACATTTTTGTGTCATGGCTTTTTATTTAGTGGCATTGAACCATGGCAATTTTTAACAGATATCCATCCTAAAAAATCTAAACTTTCTGGTCATTAAAATACTTTATTTCAACTTATGGGTTGATATTGACCAGTTGTAAACCCGTTATTTCACAGCCCACATTGAAGGTTGGATGTCGTATAAAATCTAACTCACTATGACCAGATTCTGCTCCATTTAACACGACTAAATAAAAACCATAGAATTGAGCAAAAATTATATTTATTTAGGGGTACCCCCAGGTACCAATCCAAAAATTCACTATTAATAATTGATCTTATATTTAACATCAAAATAGTAAAATATTGAATGTGTGGCACCACTCACGGTTTAATAATTGGCTCAGCATCTTCTACAGCAACCTCGGTTTTCTTTGGATTGGTTTCTGAAATGTTTAAAGCAAAAATTGTAATAATGTCAATTGGAAGATATTTGGCATGCTTTAAATAATTGTTGAAGAAATTCGCATTGTCCTGTGCAGTATAATTAGGATGACTTAGTCTTACAGTTGCGATAGTTAATTCTAAAATTTCTTTGAGGAACTAAACGAATGTTTTTCAGAGGTCCCAGCCCATGAAAACTGTTTCAGTAAATTGTCTTGGAACAGCCATTTGCTCAAAACTTTAGCTGACTCAGTGGCATCTGCACCACAATAAACTGATAATTTCTTTTTCTAGACAAATTTAAAAGGTATTATAGTATAATATAATATTTTTCAGACGCTTCTCAAAATCCTCTATTTCGTCGATATTTTTTAATGGGAACTTGCTCCGTTCATTTTCATCTACGTGTAGTTAATTTTCTGCCACACGTGATGCCGTAATTTTTTCTAGAATTAGATCTAGCGTAGATTGACAGTCATTTCTTATGTGAGTTTCGTCCTGTTTCCTCTTTAAAAATGGATATTTTACTAACGTCGATGAAATGTTTGTTAATATATTTTCCAAAAGCCGATTAGATATTTGTTGAAGTGGTTTATTTCCAGTTCGTAATAGAGAGTTTATAAACCCTAATACATTTTCGAAAGGAAATGTGCTAAAATTATCCAAAACTCCGTGTTTACGTACGTCGCCTGTTAGATGAATAAGTCTGTGAACATTATAGCTTATATTATTAAGGCCGTAAATGTCACCAAACATTTCCACAAATGATTTTAATAAGCAAGAAGGTACTTCAATGAGCTTGCCAATAAAAGTAGTAATCGCACACTGTAGAATTAAAAAATGGTTATATAAATCAATAGAAACAAATCCATTTAATGCGATTATTGGACCCGCATATAACAGAAATGTACGAAATTCCGTCGCCTTTCAGAAACTTATTACATCTAATGTGCGAATACTCCTGTTGAATTCAATTGGTTTGGGTCGAGCAAGCTTTACGTAATACATCGGATCCACCCTTCGAATCCTCCATATTGGAGTTTCCTTTTATCCACAATAGTAATAATTTTTTTACTAGGTAGTCCAATGGGAAAGATAACACCATATCAATTGGTAATATTTCCAACGGAGAATAGTTTGTATGATGTTCTTCCTGAATTCTGTTCCGAAAGCTCTTTTTGGTTCTTAACTCATTTTGCTCGTCCGATTATAATAGTCTCCTTCTACAGTGCATCGACCACAAGCGAAATAACCTTTGTGGCCTTTAGTTGCCTTAATAAAGGGAACTGGCTGGAGCATCACAAATAAAATTATTAATTCCAATAGTAATTTTGATGTAATTTATGGTCATTCCTTCAATGAGCAGCGCCTTCAATTCAATCAAGAAACCCTCCAAATATTCTCTTGCATTGGTTGGTTTTGTATGTATATAATAAATTCCAATCACAAATGGTTTTTTGTTAAAATCCTGAATTGAACACAGAATAGGCCAAAATTGTCCCTTTGAGATTTTGCTAATAGGAAGGCCATCAATATTAAAATTCAGTAAAAGTTTATCTGGGATTGTTGCACATTTCCTAAAACATTTCTTAGCATTTTCTTAAGACCGAAATGGGAATATTCTCCTGGTGGCACAATTTTACATTTCACATTTATTGGTGTTTGGAGCAAACTTCGTGCATCTTTTGATATTCCATGTATCTGATGACCAATTAAAATGGCCAAAAGATATTTTATAGCAACATGTGTTATTTTATTATTTACTGCCCATAATCTAAGTTGATTTCTTAGGGAAGTAAACGAATCTTTTTCTTCTTCTGATGCAGATTCACTAACCAATTCCTCCTTATCGGAGCTGTTATTTTCATCTTCATTATTCACTTCATAACTTAATAAATTCGCACTGTTAACACTTCGCACTTCAACATTAGCCACATTGGAGGTTGCAATTTTTTTTTTAACAAATAAGCCTGAACACGCCTTCTAAAAGTATCGAGATTTAAAAATTTATTTATTCGTTTGGACTTCATTTTTTTAAATTTACCACAAACACTTACACTGCACTCACTTACTACTTCAACAATTTTAACTATAATGAATCTTTAGAATGTATTCGTTAGTTGGTTGGCGTTACTGGTTAGAACAAAATATGAAATGCGTTAATTACTAACTAGTAAGTAACATATTAACTCGATTTTAACTTAAAATCAACTATGGTTGCAATTTGCTTGAAAGGCGGTTGATTTTAAACCAATAAGTTTATTACTAACGGTATTCTCTTATGATATAACTGTGATAATTATTAGCGTTGGTGTTAATATCTAAAACTAAAACTGTTGAAATTAAACCATTAAGTTCGTTATTAACTGTACATCGACTTAAACTTATTTTCGATATATTAATGAGTATTATGGAATCTCTATACAAAATATATATATATATATATATATATATATATATATATATATATATATATATATATATATATATATATCGGTTATTCGTTGTTTTAAGAAAGTAAGAAACTTTCCCAAAGATAAGTTTTTAATCCCTACGCAGGTTAAACAACACTTAAATATATTACTGATAATAAAATTATATAACAGGTTGTAACCAAACCCAGAAAATAATTCCTCAAACCAAACATAGATTAAAAATGGGTAAAAAGTGTTAGCTATTAACTGACATGTTAATTTCTAACCATGTTTTACCTTTGAAGATTAACTATATAAAAATCATAAAATTTGTCTAGCATGGCCAGTTATTCAACCAGATATTTACGGTTAAAATATAACTGTGTCCCTATTCTGGCTATTCCCTGGGAATTGAGAAAACTATTGCTTTTTTTCCAAACTTCGATAATTCCCAATTTTTTATTCGCCAATTCCCAAAAGTGTATTCTGGCGTAATTGGGAATTATCCAATGGGAAAAAACACTATTTCAAATTCTACAGCCGCCATTATTTAAAACTTTTATTTTCTACATATAAAATAAAAACTTTACCGATACTCGTTGTAAATAAAATAATGAAAATATACAAAACAACCAGTTTCTTCTAATTTCAAAAAAAAAAAATTTGGGAAAAATAAACACCAAACCTTACATGAAATGGAATTATTTTTTCCCTATATTAAAAATTCCCAATCGCCAGAATACACTTTTGGAAAAAATAATTCCAAACTGCTAGAATACTGTCAAAATAGTTCAATTCCCAATTCCCAGGGAATACCCAGAATAGGGCCACTGGTCAGAGGTTGACTTGTAACCATGGTTAGAAATTGTTTCTTGGGGTATCATCTCTGCGGTTCAAAGTATTTCTTAACACTAGAACTACCGACCGGTCCAAATGACAGATTATAAATTTATTGAATTCAATTTTTTTAATTATTATGTTAATAGTTTTGTGGGAATCTGTGATGACTTTTAATATGACAACAAAGTAGTTATGTTAAAATTCATCATAAACTTCCAAAAAAATATTAACATAACAATTTAAAAAATTAAATTCAATATAAAAATATAAAGTTCCAGCCTTCCATGTGAGGCAGATAGATCTACAAGACCTAATCTGTTCTGGGGATCTTTTTCCCGCTTTTGGGTTAAAAATCACCCGAACCTCCCTCCAGCATCTTGGAACATATTCCAAGCTGTAGCTGGTTCTGAAGAGTATAGTAAGACAGGGCAGCAAAGTCTGCAGGCCTTGTTGTAAAAAGGCGGGGTATACGCAGTCCCCTCCCGGTGATTTGAAAGATCCAAATGATTTGACTGCCCTCGAGGACTAGTGAGCCCCCTTTGGAACCAGATACGGATGTACGCTACTTGCGTTGGATTCTTCCTGATCAGTCAGTACTACACAATCTGGGAAGTGACCTCTCACTAGACATTCCAGAGTCTCCTCCCTGGTTGTGGTTGTCCACTTGGTTTCCAAACAGATCCCAAGAAATTCCTGTGCTCCAAGGAGATTTCCTTCTGGAGTCGACATGCCATAGGTAATTTCTCGATTTTCTTACAGAAGCCTCTCCAGCTTAGTCTTTTGCTCTGCCTAAGAGCTATGTTGTATTGGGTAAGGGAATTCTGATAGGTAGTCCAATCATTCATCCTCATAGCCGTATTAAAAAGTTTACGGACATTCCGTCTCATGTTTTCCAAGTTTTGGTTCCACCAAGGAACATCCCTTATGCCTTTAATACACACCAGGGATGAGCTTGAGTGGTAGGCATTAATTATTGCCCATGTAACTTCATTTGCAACTCTGTCGAGGTCATCGACAGAGTTTATTGTGGTCTGCAGACAGCTAAGTTATCCAAAAGTATGTCGTTATAGACTTTCCAGTCGGTGCGTTTTGCTATCCTTACCACCAACTCTTGTCTCGAAGTGATATTGATATCAAACCTGGTGTACATATGATCTGAGAGGGATGCTTTCATGGACACATGCCAGTCGAGAATTACACTAGAGGTACTCATGTCTGATAGGGTAAGATCCAGTACCTCTCTCCTAACCACATTCACAAAGGTCGCATCACTCCCTTTATTGTTAACTGCTAAGTTGTTACTAAGACATAATTAAAAAAGTTGCTCACCTCTTAAATTGGTGTTGCTGCTTCCCCAGACTACGTGGTGTGCATTAGCGTTGCAACCAATGACGAATCTTTGGTTATGAATCGTGCAATAATGCACGAAGCTTTGTATCAATTCTGGAGGGGGGTCATTGTCATCCCCGGGAAAGTATGCAGAACCGATGTTAATCACCCTACTGCCTCCTTTTAGTACGGGCATTTCTATTGAAACAGCCCTGATGTCCCTAGAAATAAATTGATTAATAGAGAAGATATTGTGCCTTGGAGACAGAGAATTGCTGTCCTCGGCCTATCTGCAGCCGTGTCGTAGACTAGTTTACCTGTATTGGCTGCAAAACCTTTAATCTTCCCATTGTTGGTCCAAGGCTCCTATATGAGCGCTATATTCCAGCCCTTGATCATAAAAAGATGATTTAGGTTGTTTGTAGCCGTCTTCGATCGATGCAGATTAATCTGCACGAATCTCAGATTCGTTATTGTTGCAGGTTTGGTGTGTATCACCATGATGTGTATTTTTTATTTTTTATTATGTCTTAGGCTCCGGAGAGAATGGTTTGCTTGGTTGCTGTGCCACCCTTCCTCTAGGAATCAGCCCATGGCTGTTCCTGCTCTTTCCTCGATCCGGTTTGGCCGATCTCCCTGTTCCGGAGGTGCCAGGTCTCCTGGGCTCCCCCACCCCAGTGACCCCACCACCGCGGCCCGCGTTCTCAGCCAAAGCTGTCCTTGACGTGCCGGGCAGATTCGACTCCGCCACTCTCTCCTTGGATGTATCCACCGCCCCCTCTTTCTTTGGGTGGAAGTGTATAGAGCCAAACATCCAGTTGACTCTGTAGTTGAAGCCCTTGAGTATCTCCGCCGTTTTGTGTGAAACGAACATCGTGATTTGAAGGAGGTCGCCTTCTCGCTCCTTCCTCGCAATAATTCTCCAGTCTGCGTCTCTTAGGTCCTTATTTTGGATCGCCAGTCGACGCAGTAAATTATCGTTTGTCTCCTTACCCCCTCGTGGCAGGTAAACAAACATAATACTTGGGCAAGGCAACTCCTCCTCCCCGACTGCCTTCAGCGATGCCCCGTCCCATGGCTTAAGTGAGAGCACTGTGGCCGCCCTAAGCCACTCTACCGTTTCTTCATCGGCACAGTTGACCCTGCGCTAACCGTTTCTGGTGCGACATCACAGGAAATTAGGGCTGACGCCATCTAACGGCAGATCCGCCACTCTCTCCATTATGGCATCCTGTATTGCCAGAATTTGGGCAATGCCCAGTTTTGTTTCTGGGAAGCCTTGGTCGGTAATCTCCAACCTGATAGCCTTCACTGCGACACTATACTTTGTGGCCTTGTCGTCCCTGTTCTCGGGGCAACTCTCCTTATTGCCGCCCTCCGTTGCAGCTTTTTTGATGCAGCTTTTTGAATGATTGTAAATATTTTAAATATTTTTTTCAATCGATTCTGGGAAATGCTTTAGGCATAATTTACACACAGGGCTTTAGAACGAGATGTACAACCTAAAAAGAATATGTCACTTTTCATGTCTTGGAATTTGGGTTTTACGGCTTGAAAATTACCAGCCATGACCGACGCGTTATCCGTGGTTAGCCTTATTAGGTTTTTTTTTCTAAATCGACATTAAATTTAAAGAAATGCTCTTTTATTGCTAGAAATATGTATGTCCGACGCTGTGGAATTTTTTAGCTTAATCATCCAAAAAATATGTCAATTACTTTTCGGAAATTTTGGCCAAAATAACGGCAAATCAATACCAGAAATTTATCGGAAGTAAGGTTGGTATTTTAATCTATTATTATAGAAAAACTATGCGTACGAAAGATTTTGCATATTTTTTCGGCAGCAAATGTGCTTAGTTCGTCAATTGATTTAGTTCGACCGCATTTAATTTGTTGCGCTTGCAATGATGTAGGCGATATTGTTTAAAGTAATGAATCCATTAGCCTAAAAGGTAAACCATTTTGGATAAAATATAATACGCATATCATTTCGGCCTGTTTTTTTAAAATGATTGTTGACCCATGAAGGAAATATCTAACTGACGCATTTCTTTACAATTCTTCAAATTTTCTTGGTGCTTTTGGGATAATGTGTCGTGCCGCTTAATATGTGCTACATTATTCACCATCTTAGTATTGCACACTTTGTAAAGTGTTTCACCCTTTATATTCGTTATCTTCTTTATTTTTTTTTCTTTGGTTCCAAGGCCACAGTGGAGCCAGTGTTTTTTCTGTTGGAATTACTGTAGATGCCAGAACATTTTTCTCTGCAACCGCTTTAGAGGTTGTTGATGCCGCCGGTTTTCTAAAATTAAACGAAATCAAATTAATAAAATCGTAACCATATTTTGTAAATAACCTATAAAAAAATTACGACAGTAGATCGTCATCGCATTCGTAAATCAGAAAAACTAAAGAGGTCTTTCACTGTGTCCAACTTTATAAAAGCTCAGATTTTTGCGTTATAATTTTATAAAATGTAGGCTGCTCTGGTTCCTGATTTTTAAAGCTACTGTTAAAAATCCAGAATAATCCTTATATCGCTCAAAATTGTTCGCAACAAATCAAAATTGGTTTGTGTTATTTTGGATTTTCCAATACAATATTTTTCATCTATTTAAAAAAGTAGCAAAAAGTTGTACAAACAATTATTCAATTTACGAGGAAGAAATCCGTCATTCTATATAAGAAAAATGATGCGCCGCTAAAATAGAACTAATCCGGAGCTTTGCGGTTAATCCTCTAATAAATTGTTAACTGCCACTTTATCGCGCCCAATTTACAAAATCATTAATGTCAGTTGTAAAGGTCGTTCTTTATACTAAACGTAGCAAACTAAGTGGTTATGGCTTTGATTTAAACTATATCTTTACGTATCTTATACTTATAAAAACCAACATAATACTGAATATTACATGATGTAGGAAATGAAAGTTGGAATCAAGAAATTTTACTTTTCTCTTCTTTTTTATGGACTCTTATATGTATAATATGTACCTACACATATATACTACTTACGTATAGTGTTTTTGATGTGGTTTGAAAAAAATTTCGTCTTAAATGAAAGGAAAAATATCTTGGATAAAGATTATCACATAGTTAATTCACCTGGAAACAAAAATAAACAGAAAGGTTTTATATTTTTTTATTTTTATCTTTTACTTACAAGGAAGAAAATTTTTATTTTATAAGATGAAGGACGAAAAATAAGAAGTCGAAAGTATACCATAAAGTAAAGAATTTTTCTTAAATTTTTACTTTTAGTTTTTTGGAGATTTTTCCTTCAAGAATTTTGTACTTGGATTGTTTTTGTTGTCCTTTTTTTGTATAAAAAACTGTACAATACTGATAAAACACAAAATTCTGGTTAGGTGAGCATTTTACTCCCGCTTGAGAAAAGACGAAGACGGGTGTGGGTGTATGTATTATCAAAAAAAAAAAAATGGAATAAGGTCAAAACCAAATAATCATTTTGAAAATATGGTTGTCACCTGCATTTTTATTTTCTATCTGATTTTCGTTTTATTATCTAATTTAAGAGATTGGCCCTAAAATGTAAAGTACATCGCAAATTGGAAGCAAAAACATCTTAATATCGTCTTCTTCGTATTACAAACAGTATCGTATATAATATGTACCTTTCTTTCGAATAATAAAATAAAAACATAAGTCGCAAAAGCAAAATACTTACAATGCAGTAAAGGTATAGCTAGGCTTCCTTCCAATAAATACAATAAGCGAAAAAGCAACAAAAAAAAAAGAAACATTGGTTCTTGAGCTTTTTTCTTGTTATAAAATACAAAATATGAATGATTTGCGATGAGATTTCGTAGCAAATGCAGTATTTATTTTTAGCGTTTTTGTTAGTTTTCACATACATTAAATATTTTATTCGAACGATTAATTTATATATGAACATTAAAATATTCTCTTAAAATGTTGGTTTATCAGTATCAGACGAGCATAAAACCAACTGATTGTGCAACAACTAAAAATAAAATATGCATAGAGTTTAGCTAAATATTGTACTAGTATCTATCGTACAATGAAACTAATGCCTAAGGATTTTTTCATTAAATGAAAGCAATGAAATGATGAGAAAGTACAAAATAAAGCTTTGTAGCTTAATTTTTTTTTCTTTTAATTAAGCTTTTGTACAGTTCTTTACAAAATTTTAAAAGACACTTTCGTGATGGTTACGTTTAGCCTCTCAGTGCCGTGTGCAGATTAATACGTAGCCTAAGTTTATTCCTCGAAGTAATTAATCAATTGTCCATACTTCTGCAGAATCACGTTGACAATGCAGACAATGTCGGTAATTTAGACAATGCGTCGAAAAGTCTTTGTATCAACAAAAATAGACGAGAGAACAAAAAATATACCTGTACATATTTAACTTATACAATTTAACATACATTTTTCAAAATATATTTCAATTTACCGCTGTTCAGAACAATCCCGCTTATTGCAACACTCCATAAATTCAACTATACTCCATATTTGTATCATAGGAAGTTTAGAGTTCTAAAAATTAGAAAAGTAATTTCGTTAACTGCAACTTGTTGCCTATTCGATTTCCCTTTAAAATTATTTCCGTTAAAACAATAATAAGAAAGAAATGTACATATTGGATGCATCCGGCGCATTGAGCTCTCACATAAAAAAAATGATTTTTGGCACATAAAATGTGTGGGACTTAATTATTTTGAGGCATCGCTGAGGCCTTAACAACTTAAAAAATATTCTATCCAACAACTGAGAAGAGACTTTGGAAACATGCTAGCATAAACCATAAATAACGTCAATCAAGAAATTACAGGAACTTTTAAAAATATTGTTTGGCTCCGGTTCAAAGATTTTTTTCACTAATGCAGAAGATTGCTTTCCGTATCCGAGACAATACAGATCAGTATCAGGAGCAGACTTGCAACATTTTGAAAATTTTTAATTTAACAATAACTTGACAAATAATTTTTTTGATTAAGGACCAAATCGCAAAGCTAATCGTTTTTTATGTGTCAATCTCGAAGTGTACGTATTCAAGGCTGGAAAGGATATTATTACTCATGTTATAACGGAGTATATCGAAAAAATGGACTTGCTCTTATCAGCTAACAATAACGAATTATTTTATGTTGCGAACGATTAGGCAAAATAAATCAACATGTTGCTGAGAACTTAACAAAATAAAATGGTACGACTCCAAGGAGGTATGGTCTTCCTAAAGTACACAATAAAGACGGCAATCCTTTGAGGCCAATTGTTAGCTGTGACGGTTCAGCTTTAGTGGGTTGTTCCCGAGAATTTCCGGGACATATACATACCTGACTCTTTTCTTTATTTTTTCTCAGTGAATAGGAACAGTGTTTTGCTGGGTTAAATAATCTCTAAAATTGTTTAATTCTATTTGATAATTTTTTTTTTTTTTATATTTCTCAATTTCTTGACACGGTATAATATGGAACTTCCTAAGGAAATTATTTAAAACTAGGTTATCAAAATGTCTCAAGTGTCTAAAGTGTATGTTTATGATACAATAAGAACGAGGCCTATATAGAAGAACCGGTATCTGATGCGGAACACGCTTATCACATCTAGCAGATACATTTTCTGCTCCAATGCTACTGAAATAATGCTGGACCAGAAAATATTAGAAAGATTACATCAGGTTCCGCTATCACTAGATAAAAATAAACCTGAAATTATATCTATTAAAGGATTGCCTCAGTTCTACGAAGCACGGTATTAATGACCTAAAAACTAAGGTGGCATTCCAAGTTGAAGAAGCTGGTAAAAACTTTGAAGATATCAAAACCAACTACACCACGATTACTTCTTGCCTTTTAAATGGTTTCGAGAAATGTGACACGGTTTATATCGACGAGTACATGATGATACATGCAGGACTACTGGGCCTAGTGGCTTTGTAAAGTGACTGTCGTAAAATGTTCATCCTGGAAGATCAAAACCGCAAGATCAGAACTTCGGTCTTGATTATTCAAGCCAGCCATTCCAATGATTTTTGGATAAAATTCCAAAAACTGAAAACATAAATAAATGAAACTTGACATGTGCGATGGAAGTGGAATTCTAAAATGATTTTTAGATGAAGTTACGGAATATGGCAGCAACTTTATCTAATCTCAGTTTAGAACCCCATTTCCATCGCACATATCAAATTTCATTATAATCGGTAAAGAAATGGCCAAGTTCCATCTTACTTGGCCATATTCCAGAACTTTATCCAAAATTCACTTTAGAATCCCATTTCCATGGCAGATATCAAATTTCACTCAAATCCGTTAAGAAATAGCCAAGTTCCGTCCTAATTGGCAATATTCCAGAATTTCATCTTAGAAATTCATTTAAGAATCCCATTTCCATCACCCACATCAAATTTCATTATAATCGGTTAAAAAAAACCCAAGTTCCGTCCTAATTGGCTAAGTTTAATCGTATACTTGGCCATATTTCAGAACTTCGTCTAAAAATTTCATCAAATTCGGATAAGATATAGAATCCCAATAAAATGTTTATAAAAAAATCACAAGTCCTTTGTTTAACAGAAACCTCACTACCGAGCAAACGGCGCAGTGGTTAAAGCTGCGGCGTTTGGATCGGGAGGTACCGGGTTCGAATCCCGATAGGGGCGGGATGCAAAAGGGATTTTTCATCATCTGATTACGATCGGTGATGACGATGAACACAACTATGACCCCCTGTTGAGAGTGCAGAATCCATGGGCCGACCCACCTTTCATGTCAGCACTATAGGTTGGCATGAAGCAATGCAATGTGCAGGTGGTTTATACAAAGCGGGTCTATAGCCGTACGTCCTCGATTTGGCTAATACTGCGTAAAGTAGGACGGTAAAATTAACTGCGAAAGAGTTGGGAGTGCCTTGAGCCCCAGAAAAGATTGCATAGTTTAAAACTAAAAAAAAAAAAAAAAAAAAAAACCTCACTACAACGATTTCCCCAAATATACCGCAACTAAACCCTAATTCTGCTCGCAAACGGAACCCAACTTAACCCTCAACTAAACCGCAAACTCTAAGCTAAGCTCAATCCTCAGACCAGCATATATAAAAAATTGGTCAACAACTCACTAGATCCTATGCAACCTACTCAACTCCAACTCAACTTCAACTCAACCCGCAAATTTACCCCTAACTTAACCTTCTAATCAACCCCAAATTCAATGTCCAATTCAATAATCAAACCAGAATATACCATGGGTACAGACATCCAGACATCCAGACGGACGGACGGACATTTGTTTTTTGCTTTTTCAGACTCAGGCTTTCAAATCGTCGAGAAAATGGTTTTGAACCAACCAAATTTTTCGTCATTTTTAACAGGATTGCAATACTTTGTTTTTTTTAGACCAAAGTGACAATGTATATCGACCGGTACATGCATTACAATTCTATACCACTAATAACAATAGAAGATCAGTCAGTTTTAAGAAATGCCGGTTGATATCCGATATTCCAGTTATGCCAAATACACTTTACTTAACTTTCACAAAACGCGACAAGAGGCAATTAACTAACAATTTAAAATTACTTGATTCAAGTACAATTTTAACTATTCAAGGGCTCAATGCTTAAGAAGTCTGAGAAAGAAATTAAACTTTTCGAGAGCTTACCACATGCTATAGTGACATTAATCAGAAACAAACACAAATTTAAATACTATTCACCGATTGAAGGGGACCAACTGCACTCTTTAATACGAACTGCAACAAACATAACCTCCTTCATGTCATCGTTAAATCTGGTTCCAATATCAATCAGAACCCAGCACATATTTTGGAAATATCATGGGATAGCCAATATGTGGTTTATAGATGTGATCGTTCACCGCTAACAAGTACTAACAACAGCAATTATGTGTTAAAATGCATATATTCCACCTGGCTCACCGATATCGTCCTACATCGCCTGCTGCGACACACTAATGGAAATCAACAATTCTGTTAATTCAACTGACACCATCTTGCTCACGGGAGATTTTAATTTTCCAACTATTAGCTGGTCATATGACGAAGAAATGGATGAAATTTTACCTTTGAACGTATGAGTTCTGAAATGGAGTGTCTGTTCATAGTCTGGATCGAATTTTATATCTGATTTTTAGAAATGAACGAAATCTATTTAATGTTAATGAATGACCAACACTATTCAATATTAATGATATTAACCACAAAGCCCTAGAAATAATTTTTGAAAGCAAGGGCAACAATGTTATTGATAATCATCAAAACAGCAAACCCTATTACAACTGTAGAAAGCCGACACAATAAACCTCCATTTTTAATATGTTTCGAAGACTGTAAGAGAATTCAATTAATTCATGTAATTTCTAATAATTTTTATAATTTTTTTTAATAATTTTTATAATTAATAATATTTTATAATTATAATAATTTCTAATTAACATTCAAAAAAAAAATTAATAAAAAGTAAAAATTAGCTTACACACAGAGCAGTGTGAATATCGCGAAGAAGAAAAATTGTAAGAGAATTCATCTGTATTAGTACGATTCGCTAGTACTTAAACGCACAGCACATTCTGTATTTATAGAATGTAAATTGTGGTATAATCAGTCCAGTCGCCGCGGCCTGATGAGAAGATTGATTTTTTCATAATCATAAGCTCATCAGTTCGAAACTGGATTGAATTCTCTTACAATCTTCGAAACATATTAAAAATCATTTAATTAAATAAATAGAATTATGTCTATTAGTCGGTTTCGTTGAATTACTGTTCATAAATACTAATATACTTCTCGTGTTAATCGAAACACAATTAAAATGGTCTAACCACCGGTAGCATATTAGAAATTACATGAATTAATTAACATTCAACAAAAAAATTAATAAAAAGAAGAAAAAAAACTCCATCTTTATCTTGAGCAGATAAGCTGGGAAAAGGAAATTATCAGCATCAACATAGATGTTAACGTGGAGAAATCCTACAAAATTATATTTGAGGTCATTGAACTATTTGTTTCTAGTTATTCTATCTTCTATTTGTCTGTTGTCTGTTGTCGCATTCTGTTTGTTGAGCTTAGAAATAGAAGATCAGAATTAATTCAAGCTACTTCAGGGTATCACAAGGTTCTCATGTTGGTCCTTAGATCTTAATAATTTTCATCAATGACGTTAGTGAAGTAATACAACATTCTAAAATATTAATGTTTGTAGATGAACTCAAAATTGTTAAAACAGTAGAAAATATCGGCTATTAACCCTGCTACACAACAATATCAATTAAATGGTATACTTTTACAAAAAGTATTCGAGATTAAAGACCTAGGGATTACTTTCGTTGAAAACATGTGCTTTAGTAAGCAAATCGAGCAATGCGTCGCTAGAGCTAATTTCGTGATTGGTTTTAATTAGCGGTGGACGAGGAATATTTATGACCTCGAAACAATTAAGATTCTATATTATGCCTACGTCAGATCTCAACTTGAATACGCTGTTAATGACTGGTGTCCTTTTTACGACGAACATATTGGAAACATCGAGAGTGTCCAAGAAGTTTATAAGATATATAACGTGGAAAGACGGATGGGATTACGACCAAGACTTACCGTACCACTTTATTACATGACAACTTTGGCAAATAGACGAGAGCTTTTAAAGTGTTCGTTTGTTGGAAATATTTTACTTCATCGAATCTATGCAACATTCATATTGGTATCCGAGGCTCCGAGTAGGAATTTAAGAGATCATGAGTTCCTTCATCTGAATAAACCCAGAACAAACTCGAGTAGAAGGGCTTTTAGTAGGCCTTTAAAAATGTATAAAAGTTTGGAAGTCAAAATGAGTTGAAGTAAAATTTAATGTGGGAGAAAATAAGTAGGACAAACTTAAAAGTTTTTAAAAGAACGAGTGTACCAAGACGTTCACGATTCCATTTTTAACTTTCAAAATTTCCATAGTGCCATTAAAAATCATTGATCTTTAGAGGATGCTGCAGTTTTACACCAGGAGGAAAATCTCGATAAACCTTTAATTTTAGAAAATATTCATATAGTAAAACGATTTTCCCACACAAATTTACTAAGACTGTGTCCGGAACCTGTGCTAAATATTTTTTAGTACAAATTTTTGATATTTATTTGAAAAATATTCCCCTAAAAGCAAACAGCTTAATTATGCTGTCTGAATCGTGTAATAATTTTTTGAAATATTTCCACGTCTGTCATATGGCTGTTCGATTTTAACGTTTGTAGCATAGGGCATAGTAAATCACGATGAAGGAACAATATTTCTCAATAATTCGTAATATATATTACTGTATATTTAGGTTTATCTAAGGGAAATGATACAGTCACTGGTGTGATGGTCTCAAAGCGCAACGCAAATTAAAAAATATTGGAAATTACTCTATTATGGATCAAGATAAATGGTTAATGATGTGGTGTATACAATGCAACGTTTTAAATCAATCGACCAATTAATCCAATACTAGTTTCAATAACCAGTCAGGCGATAGTGGTAGTGATAGTGGTATATATAAATAAGGTAAATCTTTAGTTGATATACGGACAAATCATCTCGCTAGAAGCCAATAATTATCGACAAGCAGCTGCAGTTGATAATAGGAAACTACCCATAAATGCTATACTTTCCATATTATTTGTGTCACTGCAAACGATAACATCACCATTGACAATTTGACAGTTTATTTTGATGATGTGAATTGCTAAGGCGACCATGTTGAATGTTGACCGAACGTAGCTATGGAAATTACGAAAATTTTGTTGAATAATCAGAACATGCGAAATTATGAGCATCTATTATTAGTTGGAAAATAATGAATGATGCTAAGATTGATTCAATCCAGTTTTTATTTTTCGAATATTGGAAAAATCATGAATTGCGACCTTAATAATGGGAAATAAAAATAATTCGGGAATAAATTCGGGAATACTTTCCATAAGCCTGCCACATTTTCCCAAAACACCTTTTTTATTTAATAAATTCTGGAAAATGGAGTATTCAATTAAAATAATAAAAACAATGTATTTAGTAAATTACAGTGCTAATATTGGATGAGGCAAACCTGCGAAAGCTTAGCCGAAATTCGAAAAATCGTAGTAGTATTTTTTACTTAAAATCAGGCCTTCTATCAACCCCTTTAATATGTCAGGTCAAACACCTTTACAAACCTTTTATCACGAGCATAAAAAATAAAATCTTCAAAAATTCATAGTTCGCCCCATTTTAGTCGTAAAAAAATGTTAGTAATTTCAACAGCTTCTACTTGAATACCTTTCGAATGGTTATTTTAGATTTTTAGTAAAACAATCAGAGTTTATAACCAAAAACTAATTCATATGGAATGTAATCTATCTATCATTTTCAACAAAATTTCGTACGGATTCAATTAGCTTTTCATGACTGGGTTCAAGTTGTGGGTTATATAGTATGCCATTTGTATGTACATACCTAAATAATTTTCCCGTAAAATTTAAACCATCCTTGATCTGTTAAAATTAAAGAAGGAGAAGCAAAGACATAAATACGGTTTTGGATAAACCTTTTAGCAACTTTCGATATTATTTGATATATTATTAAATTTTAATTAAAGAAATATACTTTTATTAGGAAAGTGGCTTACACAACTTAAATTTTTAATGTGTTATTAATAACATCTGGGTTATCTGGAAAATTTCGCATTAATGTATCCGCATTGCTGTTTAACTTTCCTGATTGGTGAACAATAGTGTAGACATATTCATCTAATTATATTCGCCATCTTGTCAGTCTCGAAGAAGGGTTTTTAATATTGCACAGACAAATTAAAGGATTATGATCGCTAACAATTTTTAATTTTGTACCGTAAATATAAGGTCTACTGCCAGATTATAGAAAAAAGCTATGTTTTTATAGCTGAGTTTTCTCAGTATACTGTTCAAAACTCGACTAATATGTATGATAGGTAAATCGGCCCTATTTGTCTCTTGAGATAAGACCGAACTTATTGCAACATCACTAGCATCGCAAATTAGAACAAATTCTCTAAAAAAATCTGGAAATTAAAGAACATTAGAATTTATTAGAATATTTTTCCCAAGTGAAACGTTTTGCAATATTGAAAAAATGTGAACACAAATTTCTATAACATCCAACAAGGGCAAGAAAGGATTTTATGTCACGAGTGTTTTTTGGCGTTGGATAAGTTTTTTCGACTTCAATGATAGTTTTTTTTTCCAAAATAAATTGTCGAGCAGATTATGCACTCTAATTGTAGTGCAAGGCTGGTTTATTTGCTATATGATCAAATATATTACATGTGCTGTCTTGAGTTTCTCCAAAAATAATATTTGCTCCCTTATTTTATACACAAGCTCTAAATCATTATTTTTCCCCGATCGTCATTGGAAATATCTCTCATATTCAGTATTATCATATTAAGTATTATATGAGACGTTATGGATTATTTCACCCTTAACCCCCATGATTTTTTAATGAGGCTCGGGTTTCCAATCCTTTAAACATCTCTAAGATCGAAGATATTTAGAAATTTACCTTTGACCTCTTATTGTTTACTCAATATAAATTAATATTTTATCCAACGGAACTGTCAATAAATAATTAGTTTACTAAAATGGGGTCAAATCTTAATCGTTTTTTTTGTTTTTCTATAAATATTTTTCGGAAAAACATTTTGTTTAGTGTTTTGAAAATGTTTTTCCGGATGAAATTAATATTTCGTTTTTTACTAGCCGAGACACATAATTTGAAAAAAATCTTTTCGGATTGAAAATTTCGTGCTAATTTCTCATAGGTGTGTGAATCAACATAAAATGCTCCAAAAAGTTCAAACAATTGCCGAATTGAGAGAAAATATGCAGGGGTGAACTAACGCCTAGGCACACCAGACATATGCCTAGGGCCCGTGAATTTTGGGGGCCCTTAAATTTCGTGCTCCATTAGTGGATAGCCTTCGTTTTCTCACAACGATTTTCCAGATGTAAAGTATTAATATCATTGAACAGATTGTCTGAATTTCTGAGAAATTTATTTTGGAATACTTGCTCGACTTCTCTCCATAAGTTATTCCGATCGGGTTGAAGCTAGCTATTCGCACCCAAACCATCAATTTTTTGATTCGTAAACCAACTCACTTACACTAAATTAAATGAAACTGGCATGTTTTCAAAGGAATAAGGGTCCATCACGTTTTCCATGATACCTCTGTACGTGTGTTGGTCCAGTTGAGACGATAAGTTTTTTATTTTTCGCACATCTTGCGTTATTCCTTGCCCTCCGACTTAAACAACCTAAACTTCATTTCGTCGTTCCAGAGCAATTTTTTCGAAAACAGCACTGGTTTGTGGAGGTGTCGTTTTGCGAAATTTATGAATAAACCATAGCTAAGGTGGGAGTCAATATAAGCAAAATAAAAATTTAGTAGAACATTTACTGGACGAAACTTATAACAAATAAATTGTACGTAACACAGAATCAAATTGGTTTTTGTTTGAACATGTAATTTCCAACTTAAATATTTAAATAAATGAACATATTCAATTTTAATGCACAAAACTGCTGCAATTATTTATCTTACAATTACGTGTATGATACAAAATCTAGAGGAAGAAAATTCGATACATTACCTTAGTTTAGCCCACATAATAGCAAGGGCTGATAGAATTTTCACGTCTGAGTTTATATGGTTTAGTTTAGTGGCAGTCAAATCAAAGCAACTTAAAGCAATGTCGTCAGAAAAACCAATAATTTTACTATTTATAGATGGTCTGCTTAGTGATTAACCTATCCTATCCATAAATACTCGATTACTGAGATAAGATTCGAACCACTTCGGTAGTAAACACCTAAAAGTAATGGACTGAAGCTTATGCAACAGCGGCACCAACATACATCCTCTCAATTAAACTAATATGAATTCCACTTAAGACACCAATTAGCACAGTTTCAGTATTCTCAATGATCTTCAAAATTGTGGGTTGTAAAGTAATGGGCCGATAATTGTTCTTAATAATGATATCACCCTTTTAAACAAAGAATTGAATTTTTAACTCATTAAGGATAAAATATTTAGCAAAACATTGGTTAATAAATCGAACTAAAACGTGATATGGCTGAAGCGGTTAATTTTGGAATATTCGAGTTAATACTTAATACCAAGAATGCCAACTGCATTACCATTTGATAATCTTTGATACATCGGAGTAGGACACTCATACTTTTGGTAAGATTTTGGTGTGCTAAATAAGATCCCGTTATCAGATTTGCCCTACCTCTTTTTGGTCTTGAATTATTTCAAGGGCAAAATTGATAAAAACACGCTTTTTGACACTATTAGGTTAGAATATCCCAAAAACCAGATGTGATAGGCAAATTGTGTGGCCAGATTCGGATTGAACAGAAAAATTTATTTCATTTTGTTCATCTGTCTGTCTTCAGTTTGTTCATTTTCTATAACAGGTACTTTGCTGTGTTTGTTTTGTTATTAGATTCATTTTGAACAATTTAATAATTCCCGTGGATGATGTGTTTTCAGAAACAAGTTCTAATATTTGACGCTTTAAAAACCACCATCATTATTCAATCAAAACACATCACCGTTAAGTTTTTAGTTTTCCTGCTTAGATTCTTGGATTCCTTTTTCAACTCTTCAAAGTTTTGCAATAATAATCTTTGGGACTACACATAGCATATTGGTGATGTGCGAAAAATATTTCTCAAATTTTGAGGTTTTTAAATCAGTGTCACGTATCACAGGTTGGTAAAATTGATTGTTTCTCTTATTCACCATTACCACATTTCATGCTATCAACATAGTCCGGATTTAATTCTTCTCGTCAAAATATGCCCTTTCCACCTCCACAAATTATTTGTAAATTTTCTTGTTAAAACAAGATGTTTGTTAGAATAAAAACATCACGAAATATTAAATAAATAAATTAAACGAAATTTAATAAAAATTTTATGCAACGAAAAAAATATTTTCAATATTTATCGCAATGCTTGCTACGCATGTGAGGTTCGAAAAGAATCACTTACTTACTTCTTATAATAATAGTTCTAACTTACCTTTACACTGTTCACCGAGCTGTTTCTTTCTGGGTCTCTTTTCAAATTTCCCGGTATCATCCCAAATATACTGTAATTGCTCCCAATGTTACATTTCGTTTGTAATATTGCCGTACCACCAGCTCTTATTTTTGCCAATTTTCGAACTAAATAATACTCCACTGAACTGTTAAAACCGATTTAAATTTAGAAAAATGTTTTACCGTAAAATTTAAAATAATCCAATTACTTGCAATGCACTGAGGCAACCAATCAACTTTTAATAATCCTCGTTCATCAAATTATACAGAAATGTAAAACAGTTGCGCGAGTTATCAAAAACTAACAAAATTAAAAACAAAAAATGAGGTAAAATTAAACGCATACTGCGGTAATTTTAACTGGTGAAAAATATCTAGTATTCTAGTTTATCGTTGTTTCTTATTTTTTGGCCCGTATAGAGAACTGTGTGTAGATCTGGCGGCAGGAAATTAAAGGTTGATGGAGGCAAACGGACGAAAATTATTTTTTTGGTTATTTATTAAAAACTACAATTTATAGTCGTATATAAAGTTTGGTTCTGTTCAATTAATAATTATTTAGCAGTATTATTTGTGGAATTTGCTGTAGGTTCTCCACGCAAATCGCAAATACATATCTCAAAATGCCCAATTAATTTATTATTTTCAATTCTAGATGTCACTTACACGTACTTTAACAGTTCTCAATAAGAAAAGCAAACGTTTATAGAAGTTTTGGGCAAGGAAACGGAGAAAATTTTTTTTGAAAACAAAATTTTGCTTCCCGATATAAAAACTTGCTTAGCGCCCAGAGTTTTTATTGTTTCTAGGAGGCGACTGTATATGTATGATGCGTCACTCTCCATAAATATTAACTATAGAAGCCTATATAAAGTGTATTGCATGTCTAAGTCTCGAGTTTGATATATGCTCTATTGAATGTTCAAGTTACAAATAACTCTAATTAAAGTTTCGTAAATTCAACTTGAAACCAAATTGAAATATTTTTTTGTGTATAACTTTTCAAATTTAAATTATGTTTTTATCTACTTTGGAAAAAGTTTGATTTGATTTTAATTCTTGTTTCTTGTTTTTAGATTGATATTATTCAAGAAAATTTAATTCAGATTCTGTTGTAACGGCCAAATTAATTTCCAAGAATAAATTTTTTTGCGTGGATAAACTAAAATTTGCCTCATTTGTCGCATTTTATTCGTTCTTGTAAAATGTACCTAACAGATAAGGACTATAAATTTGAGTTTCATTTAAGTTTCATTTGCTATCATACTTCATATACTAATATTTTTCTGTAGTAAACCATTTTCACTTTAATTACGTAATACATAAATATATAAACGAACAGTCGTAAATATAAAATAAAGGCAGACCAATAAAGCTTTTACCGAAGAAAAAGCAACAACGAATAACATTAAACAACGCAGAAACCAATCTGTTGATCTTGATTTATAAAATAATTATGTTTCATAGAACAGCAATATCCACTTATTCGTAATTTTACCGATAAAACTTTAGATTTAACAAGGGAGTTAAATCACTTAAATATAATGTTTTTAATTTTATTTGGTTTTAAACTAATTTTCTATTATATTCATGCTCTAATCAAAAACCGCAGAATTTTTTGGTTTATACACAAGCTAAAAAGTACATATTAAATTTGCAAGCACCATGGGAAACATCATATTTAATCGTTAACATTCCTAATCCCCGTAATCAACTATATAGCATTGTAAATTGTTGTCCGTTAAATACAACGACAACGCCCAAATCACGTAAATTCCCAATTCATGTAAACTCGTGTATATTATGTTTATATAAATGTACGAAACCCACAAAATGGTAACATAATAAAATAAAAACGCTGCTTATCAAATTCATCATGAAATATAATATTCGTGAAAATGAGGGGAAACTTTAAACAATACAATATTAATCGACCTCTGTCTCGCATATACAAATTAAGTACATAAACCAAAAATATGTGAAATTGTAGTTTATATTTGCCTCAGTCTACTAGACGACAAAATTGTCGGCTTGAATACCGATGATCCGAACCAACGCACAATATATATTCATATCATGCTCACCAACATGTTGCTTCAATTGAGAAAATCTTATAGCGAAACCGAAAACATTAAAAGAAAAGAAAAACAAATTTTTCCTTTTCCATCTAGAAAAACAAGCGTCAGTTCAAAATTTGCAATCGCTGTGAAAATGCGTTCCAAGTAGAGACAAAAATTTTAAAAATATGTTTTAAAAAAAATTAATTAAAAAAAAAAACAAATTTTGACATTAAAAAAAAATAATTTAATTTTTTTTAATTTAATTTTTAGTTTTTTATTTTAGTTTTTTTTTTTGTGTGTTTTTTTAATTTTATATAATTTCCACAATTAATTTATAACTGTTAATTTTGTGCTTTAATTTTGCGTGAACACCCATTTATCTACCAACCGTGTACAATATATTTCAGTTCGGCGCAAAGTGAATAAAAAGAAATTACAAAAAAAAAAAAAAAATTGTCGTAACGAACTTGTTTTTGTATTTTAAGTTTTCTTGTTTGTGCACAAAATTTTCCAATCAATTTTTGGTGAAAATTTGTGTGTAATTGAAAAAAAATTTGATTGTGTAACAAGTGTTTCCAATTTTGGGAAAAAATTATTAAAAAAGTTTTCCAATTCTTTGTTATCATCTCATATTATGTAAATAATATAAAAATAAAGTTTTAAACATGAATATGAAAAAAAATATATCTATAGTGCCGTTAATTAATTATTAATTATTTTTAATTGAATAAAATAAATTTTTAAAATGGTTTCATTAAATTTTTGTAAATTTTAAATGTGTTTTTTAATAACCTGTTGTATAAAATAATATAAAAATTAATTAAGTTAATTAATTAAATAATTAATTACAAATATTTAATAACTATAGTGTACACCTTATAGAGAAAAGCGCTCATCAGCAATCAAAATCGGTATAGAGAAACAAAAATTTTTTGATTATTTTATAAATATTTATTTTGAATATTTTTCACCGGTTTGCGGCGGGAAAATATTTAAAATGCGGCTTAAAATTAATTATTGTTATTATATACTGTTTGCTTATTTATTTTAATTATTATAAAATTATATATTATTTTCACAAAAAATTTTCTCATGGATATCAGTGATAAGAGGAATTGTTTGTTGTTCTTTTTTTTATGTGCGTTGTTATACTGTTCGAGATGAAAAGAAAACGTTTCAAAGAAGAAACAGACCAACAAAAAAATTATTATTATTTTATTAAAAAGAGGCGTGGTGAACAATAATTTTCAAATGAGAAAAAATAAATTTCCAAAACATTAACAAAAAAAAAAAAAAAAAAAAGTTTGGAAAATTCAAAAATATATACAAAATGTTAATCTGCAAATGACATAAATTGGGATGCTTTTCCTTCTGTGGATGGACTTTGTTTTTCTCGTTTTTTTTATTTTTTTGGGAATTATGCAAACTTTTGTTGAACTTTTCATCTAAATCAACTGATATTTCTTTGGGTGTTTTTTTTTTCAGGGGTTTCCCATGATATTTTATTGTTGAGATGACCAATTGTTAGCATTAGTGACATTGCTAATTTTTGTTACATTCAAGATTTTATACAAACACATATTGGAAAAATCTTATACAAAAATTAATTAAAAATTATCGTCCTTTAGAAAATATTCGCAATTTTTGGCGATGTAACGAACTTTTTCGTATGAATTATTTTAAACTACGGTGGCTGCGCTTTAAAGTACAATCGAAAATGAACAATAAATCTCCATTTTTATTATTTTAATACGTTTTATTAAATTTTTAAACTTTATCAAGAGATTATTTTGACAGGCGATCCTGTAACTATTTTTGTTTAAAAAATAATTAAGAAGTGGAATAAATTAAATATGGCGATTTTAGGTTAAAATCTTGTTTTTTATAGAAGTAAACTTAAGGTGTGTCACACAAGCTTTACAGGTCTAAATATTACTTTGACAGGTGCGAAAGTATTTACAAAATATAACGTGACTTAAGATATATGGTACGTTAGATAAGGATCCGCCGTTTTCTTTTCGTACTGAAACAAAAGTGAATTTGCCAGGAATATTCTTTAACATATAACCTATTTGTAATTAAAGTGTTTAATTGTGTATTTATTAATGCTAGTGTGTGTTGTTTTATATTGTTCAAAATATTCTCAGGCCACCAATCATTTTGCAACTCGTGAAATTCTTTCTGTCTGTGTACGATAGAAATGAAAACACCCAATGATTTTTTTTTTCTCAGCCTAATGTGCGTAGTAGTAATATTTTACGTCGTAAAATATTATCTCTTAACAAATTATAAATTTAAAATTTAAATTTTAGTCAATCAGTCTAATTATGTTAGAGCGTTTTTGTGTTTATCACAAAATCAAAAAAATAAATGAAAAGCTAATTAAGGCGTAATACCTGTTTAAAATGAACTGTTTTCTATTATAACCAATCGATTTTGTTTTGAAATTTTTTATTTGTTCTAACCGTGTCATTAGATTTTGGTCTTATGTAAGCGTTTTAAACAGAAAAATAAGCGGTACAAAAATTACCCTATAAAGTCAAAAATATGTCAAGGTAGCAAAAGATAGCAAACAGAAATCCAATCACATAAATGCCAGTTATTTAAACTTACTGAAATTGATTGAGTGAATTAAGAAATATATCATGATTTCTCTGAATTCTGGTAATAGGACTGGCATTGCCCAAGTTAATTCTGGACAGCGATTCGAAAATGCTATATGTAGTTTAATAGGGTGGTGTGGGACTAATGATAAAAAGGGGGTCAAGAATATCCAAATGAAATGTATAATCCAATTTAGCAAACATAGGAAAACTTTTAAACAGTAAAAAACGAGTAAACTTTCTTCACCATAAAAAGGATTCCAAATTTGACTCCCATATTCAAGAATAGTACAAACTAACGAAAAGTGCAAAGTTTTAAATGTTTGTGAATTTCTGAATTTCGAAAAATTGAATTTTGAATGAAAACTAAATGACCGCTTAGAGTCAAAGAAAACCCGGTTCTTGTACGTGGATACTCTCATAAATCATAATAGAGCGGGAACCGTGGTATTAGAAAATTAAACGAAGAGATACACTCCTAAATTATGGATTTTCAAAATCAACATTTTGGTCTGATTCAGAGTATCGAAATTAAAAATTCTTACTGGTCGGCTCAATTCTTTATCATTTAAGATTCCACAAAAATTAAGTTTTTTAAAAAAATCGAAGTGGCAGGTATGCGCTTGAATTTTATTTTAATAATTAGATTTAAAGTAAACCAAAATCTAAATTTTCCTTCAAAAAGCTCTTTCAAACATGAAAAGCCTTTCATTAATAATTGCGTAATTATGTATAAACAATTGGAACCCGCTTAATTGAAAAATACGTATAAGTACAACACATTTCTTAACATTCAAAGTCATTTTATTCTTACGAAAGTTTATTCAAGCCATGCTGCAGTAAAGTACAATCATTTAATTTATTGTACTAAAAGTTTTCAAGTCATCAGTCCACAGCAAATAAGAGTTAAATAATGTTGATGATAAATCATTGATAAAAATTACAAACAACCATGAACCCAACGTACTAATAACGCATGCGAAACATTATCGAACGCTTTTAGAAAATCGGTGTATATACAATCAACTTGATCACCTTCATCCAAAGTAGTATGGAAATAATTCGAGATGTTGATAAGAACTACTACCGGGTCCAACTTAAGCAATATTTTAACATTACTTAGTTTAACGAAGAAAACATTTGCTTTTTATCAGGGGTGCGATTCTGGTTCAGTGATAAATTGAAATGATAAAAAAGCTTTTCATTCCCATCTAGTTATCCGTTTTAATTTTTTTCATTGCACAAAACAAAATTATGGATGCTTTAAGAAAAATTAACTCACAGTAAAAAAAAAACGAAACGGGAAAAATAATTCGATGCTCCATACAAGAGACAAGGACAACGTTTTTTTTTTTTTTATTTTGTTTTTTATAGGAAAACAATTTTACTATAAAATAAAAAAATAAAAAGAAAACGTTGTCTTTGTCTCTTGTTTGGAGCATCGGATTATTTTTCTCTTTTCGTTTTCTTTTGCTGTGAGTCAATTTTTCTCATGGAATACGGCCTTTATTGCACTAGGATGCGATTCTGCTTCGACGATAATTTAAACTGATAAAAGTACCATTGTTATACACAAAATTTGTTGGTATACATGATGACTGAGAAACAAATTGCGCAAAAAGTTGAAAAATTGTTCACATGATTCACTTCTGCGGGATGCCTAGACATAGCTTTGGCTTATACTGACAAACCTCCTAATGACGTCATTTCTATGATCAATTCTGACCTTAAAGTCTTACTTGTACGGGTTGCTAAAACAAAGTATATGTTGTTCAAATTGACTAGCAGAATATCTGCAGCAAATGTTAATCAGGTGATTTAGCATAATATTTCCAAATGTGCAACTACTGGGTGACACTCTGAGTGTATTGAACTATAGTCAACGCGTTTGACGAATATGTAAATTTCGAATTTGAAATCGAATATGTAAATTTCGAATTTGAAATAAAACGTTAAAGGGCATATTTCGACATAAGCCGGGTGTTGCATGAGATTACCTGCCAAACGGTACCCGAGCAGTACCGTTATCTAAATTTGAACACGATTAATCATGTTTTAAGCACAGGACTCTACACAATTTTAATGGATAGAACCAAAGTTGAACATTACACAATTATATTGTTTTCCTTGTATTACCCATTATAGAATTAAATAATTCAAGATATAGAACTTAAAATATCACAAAGATAACGCTTTTTTTATTCCAACCAAATTTTCATCACACTCAGAAAACAAAATCACCAACGAAATCACGCTTTTATCATTACATTAAACAAGATTAAAATTATAAATCAAATTACATTAAATTAAATTTATTTATTTTATTTATTTAATGAAAAATACACTGACAAACAGGAGACTCAACGCTCAATTACTTGTTAGAATATCAAAAGTCAAGGGAGATCTTGTAGCATAAGAATTGATATTAAATTTAAATGCATTTCCTAAATCAACATTTCGCCTATTTTTTAGTGACAACAAATCGTATCGAATAAGTCTACAAGCATATATAACTTTACATGCTTAAAATTAAAATTCAAAATATAAAGGGCTGAAAACTCTTAAGGTGGTCAGAACTTCGGTCTTAATTAATCAACTCCCAAACCAATCCCTAAATGAACCTCTTAAGTAAATCTTCAGCTTAACCTCCAACTAAATTTACAACTCAACCTCTCTCTCAATCGCAATACAATCCTAAGCGCAATCACCAATTTAACGGCCAACCCTTGTGAGCCAAAAATTATTTTTAGACGAGGTTGAGAGAAATATGTCAATATGGATTCCATAATTTTGTCTAATTAGGTTTCTGTGAATTATGCAACTGTTGAGGTTTCTTTAAGACAGCATAAACATACTATTTCAATTGCTAAACGATCGAGATTATGTTCGTAATAATATTTAAGTTCCATTACAAACTTTTCTTGCCAATCCTTCGCTTTAAACTTTGGGTTATGTTTTCTGAGTATTTGCTGTCATATCGGTATGTTTGGGGTATTGAAACTACTAACGGTAGTGCAGAGTTTTGGTATTAGAAATATTATTTTAAATCCTCATTCCCAATTTCGAATTTCATTATACATAATCGGTTGAGGAATATCAAAGTTCCATACTACCTGGCCATATTCCAGAACTTTATCCAAAAATCATTTTAAAATCCATTTTTTATCGTACATATAAAATTTCATTAAAATCCATTACAAAATGAACAAGTTAACTGCCCATACTCCAGAATTTCATCTAAAAGTAATTTTAGAATCCCAATTCCCAATACTAGTCTACAAGTCAAATATCTTCAAAATCGGTTGAGAAATAGGCAAGTTCTATCATATTTGGCCATATTCCAGATCTTCACAAAAATCATTTTACAATCCCATTTCCAACACACAAGTCGAATTTCAACATAATTGTTTGAGAAATTGGCAAGATTCCTAATACTTCGCCATATTCCAGAACTTCATACAAAAATAATTTTAGAATCCCATTTCCAACGCACAAGTCAAATTTCCCCATAATCGGTTGAGAAATTGTCAAGTTCCATCGTACTTGGCCATATTCCACAACTTCTTCCAAAAACCATTTTAAAATGCTATTTCCTATGTCTAAGTCGAAATTTATCAATATTGGTCGGGAAATAGGCAAGCTCCATCATACTTGGTCATATTCCAGAACTTCATCCAAAAATCATTTTGCACATGTCAAATTTCATCATAATTGGTTGAGAAATAGGAAAGTTTCTTAACACATGGCCATATTGCAGAACTTCACCTAAAAATCATTTTAGTTTCCAACGCATATGTCAAATTTCATCATAATCGGCTGAGAAATATGCAAGTTCCATCATATTTGGTCAAACTCCAGAACTTCATCCAAAAATTATTTTAGAATCCCATTTCCAACGCACATGTCGAATTTCATCATAATCGGTTGATAATTATGCAAATTCCATCATATTTTTCCATATTCCAGAACTTCATTCAGAACTCATTTTAGAATCCCATTTCAACCGCACGTGTCGAATTTCATCACAATCAGTTGATAAATAGACCAGTTGCATCTTACTTGACTATATTCCAGAATTTCATCCAAACTAATTTTAGAATCACATTTCCATCGCGGAAGTCAAATTTCACTAAAATCAGTTAAGTAATAGACAAGTTCCATCCTAATTGGCCATTCATTTAATTTGCTAAAGTTTTAATTTAAAATGTAAAAGGTTTAATTTGAGGTTTGAGATATTAACGGTGACCTTTCTTAAGTCTTAAACAATATTTTTGTAAGGTTTGGTTCAAATCGGTCAAGTATATCATACACATATGCTGTACATTAGCCCTGTTAATTTTGTTTTTTATCTTTTTTGTGCTTCACCTGGGATCGATTCCGTATCTAAAAAAAATGATTTTGCCCATTTAAGGAAATTTTTTGGATGTAATTTAGAGGTTTCCACAGTCAATTTTTCATGAAAAATTAGAAATGACGACTACACTTCCTATTGACTCGAAACTTATGGCCGATTATTTGGTAAATCCGGTCTGACCGGTGTTGTACAAATACTGTTGTTGTTCTTCACTCCTGCCTGCTAGACCATTGAAATCTTGAGCTAGAGAAATTGATCGCTCCGCGACATCATTGACAACCTTCAGTTCAGAAATTTTTTCACGAGCTTGAAGATAAGATTATTCCAGGATTCCGGGTCAGAATTCAGAAATTCCATATTAATATCATAGCTAGTAAAAAAGTTTCTCGTATTTGCATTTATAAAATCGTGAATTTGATAGCTATGGATGTCACGATTATTAGGTTTTAAAAATTTATTCCCCTCATTAGGTACGGTGACTGCTCTCAAGTTTTCGCACATCTTCATTCTCATCGATCTAGGTATTCTGTCATCAAAAAACGATTAGGCAGCCAAACGCTCGTGCAAATACCAAAGGTGTTTTGAAAATTGGTTAGCTGTCGCCAGTGAAATTTGTTCATTTATCGTTCTATAATTAGTGAGCTCCTTAAGTGGGCACAGGTCATTGAATGACGCGAAACGGGCACTCTCACATTGGAACCAGTATCGATCATAAATTGTGACAATGAAAAAATTGAATTCTCGTAGGGCATGGACTTCTGTCGGTTCCAAAAAAAAATTAATCTCTCAACAGGTATATTTTTAATGAGTAAATCAATTTGGCCATCCATCGAGCGCGATGAACAGCACCAGGCGGGCGAATAACAATCCCAGGATTCAGATCTTCACCGATAAATAATAGGCAAACTTGCAGTAACTCCGAGTAATCTGCTCGAGCATGATCAAATTTCAGGTGCTCCTCTACAACGAGCCTTGTTTGACGTCTTTTTTCTGTCACACGATCTCTCAATTGGTCGTCCAGGATTGCTGACTTATACTCCTCTCGGGATATTCCTTCAGAATCCCACTCCTTCCTAAATTTCTCAATTAGTTGGATATTTGGGCCAGTTGACTTTTCAAATAAAGTATTGAATGCAGCCGATGCTATGAGCTCCAAAACGTGATGTCTACAGGCGAAATAAAAAAGTCTTTTCCCCAAAAGTCTCTCCAAACGTACGCAAGCTCCCTTATAACGTCCAGTGTTGCTTTAAGTCGTATCAAAACACATCGCATTTATATTTCGAGCTAAGTTGTGTTCTTGAATCAAATTATTTAAGTTGTCCGCCATGACTTCACCTGTTCCTGGCGGTATCTTTGGGATTCCAAGAATTTGCTCGATCCGAAACCCAGTAACAATGACCGCCATTCTATCCACTTTCGTTATCGTCCATAATTTTTCCATCCTAATGAATTGTTAAAAAACTATTTGGGTGAAATCCCTCTATTACAGATCGTGATAATTATTCTCGTTCATTCATACGATGTCTTCTAATTGTGCTCACAGAGCAAGATACCTCGTCTATCGAATGGCCGAAGGCGGACGCCGCTGTTCCGACAACGTATGCCATTTGACCATTTGATAATTTTGCGCGATCGGCAGTATTACAAACGAATGAATTCAGAGGTTTTTTTGGCGATCCGTCTCTTCTTGGGTTCAGGTGACGGGCAATAAGAACTCTCAGACGAGGAACTCGATTCACTGCTAGATTCTTCATACATTTCGATAATCCTGGGTCCTGAACATTCACATCTAATCTGACTTACACTGGCTTGTGCTTCTACTGAAGAGCTATTCCCGAATTCAGCGTTGAATTGTGCAGCGTATGAGCACCGTTTATTGTCTTTATTACAATTATAAAACCATAAAAGTTTCGGTGAGTTTTCTATACGAATGGCGATGTCTTTATGATCCCCGTTAAAAAGACATGACAAACTGTTTACGAATTCCGTTTCCTTGGAAAAAGCTAATTTTTGTGCTTTTTCAAATTATACCAAGACTTGTGGAGTTCTTTGAATTTTGCAACCATGTTCCGGTGTTCAGCCGTTGGTAAATCAAGTTTCTTCCAGATCCCGATTGTTGCAGCCACTGTTTTGTTCGCACTCTTAGAAATTGTTCTTTTTTCACACATATGATAAAACAAGAAGAGGCGCAAAACATCACTATTTTTTGGCAATTCTTTTGCCTTGAGAACCAAGTAACCAAAATTTTCTATTCATATTGTCGAAAAACTTTTTAAACAAAACAAAGAATTTGAAATGACCATAACCACAAATCACGACAAGCGCCTACTTCAAAATGTTTAGAAAAAATTGACTGTGGCAACCTCTAAATTACATCCAAAAAATTTCCTAAAGTGGGCAAATCATTTTTTTTAGATACGGAATCGATCCCAGGTGAAGCACAAAAAAGATAAAAAACACCCCCACAAAATGAACAGGGCTACTGTAAATACATACAAACGCTCACTTTATTTTATAGATTGCTTAACTACTCACTAAACACTAGCCCAAAATCATCTCAACCACAATCCAACCGGCAAACGGCCCCCAACTCAACCCTCAACCCAACCGCAAACTCTTTTTAAACTCATTTCCCAAACCTGCATATATAAAAAATTTGACAAATGCTCACAATACCTTAACCCAACCCCAACTCAACTCCAACTCAATTTGAACTCAACCCGCAAATTGACCCCTAACTTAACCTTCAACTCAACCCCAAACTCAATACCCAACACAATATTCAAACCAGCATATATAAAGAATTGGTAAATATTTCTATAACCAGGTATTTTGGGTCAATTCGTATGGCTGGTACCCGACCCTCTTGACACACAGGTTCCAAAAGCTTTGCAAATCTCGGCCTTGACCATACAAACAGATTGGCAAAAAAAAAATTCTAAATCGAACAAGCCTTCCTCGAGATACCATGGGTACAGACATATTGACATCCATTGCTGCTTTTTTAAGACTCAGGGACTTCCAAATCTTCGAGAAAAGTGGTTTTGGACCAACCAAATTGTTGATGATTTTTGATAGGATATCAATAATTTGGTCTATTTAGACCGAAGTGAATGTTATAGTTAGGAGTCCAAATGGGCGTCAAATACTCTAGTAAACTTCTTACATAAGATCTGTACAAACCCAGCATTTTATAAGAATTTTTCATACTTTCTTCAATATCAATGGCAACAGTGTATTATCGAGTATTTACATTTCTGATATTTTTACAGGAGGCGGAAAAAGCCGAACGGTTTTGCCATATTATATGTAGATACATTACAAGGAAGTAAGTAAATTGAATAATAGTTGATGTTTACACATTCTGCGTGCACAAATTAAATTTAAAAAGCAAGCAAACACTACTTGTCTTACCGATAAACCAATAAAACGATTTTGAGAAATTTTGTAGATACACGGTTATGCACTTTTACCATCGAATCCATATTTTCTGCAATAATGATACCTAAATTTGTGAGAGCTTTACATTTGTCAATGTTAAGTTGCGTGTCATTTGAGCTGCACCAACAAGGTTTATCAAGGTCATTTTGAAGTGTTAGACAATTCTATGGCGATTTAATACAACTAAAAAATTTTAGATCATCTGCAAATAATAGAGATTATTTATTTATTAAATTTGCTAAGTTATTAATAAACAAAATAAACAACAAGGGACCTATTGTTGAAGACTGTGGTACCCAATAAGTAGAAGAGAACTCTTATGAGCGTACCCCACTAATTTCAACGTACTGAAATCTTTGAATGACAAATGATTTAAGCCAAAGACGATTCGTGCCGTTAATACCAAAATCAAGCAACTTTTCTATCAATAGGGATTAACTTTATCAAACGCATCCAAAAAATCTGTATAAATCACATCGACACCAAAGCCAGAATTCAAGGATTTAGTAACGTATTCGGTAAAATAGACAAGATTAGCTAATGTTGGCTTTCTTTTAAAAATCCATGTTGTGCATTGGAAATCATATTTTTCGTATGATCGAAAAGTCTATTATACAATTTTTCTATAAATTTTGAAAAACAATTAAGAATTGGTATTGGCCTGTTATTAGTGATATCAGTGATGTTACAGAATTTAGGAAATCTGCCTTCAATAAGTGATTTATTAAAAATTACAGAAAGTGGTATGTAAATAGTAAATGCTATAACCGACCCGCATCTTTCACCATGATATTCCGAAACTGTTATTTAGTGTAGAAAACCTTTGATTGCAGTTATGAATGGATTTGAATAAATCACCAAACAGGTTACAGATATCTTTAGAATTTGAAGCTAACGTAACGCCGTAGTGCATAAGAGCTGGAAACGAATTTGTTTTATTAGTTTTCTTGCAGTAGGACCAGAAAAGCATTGGTTTTGAGTAACACAAACTTTGTTCATTTCCACCCTAGATCTTCCTGAGGTGAATAAATTACGATTTTCAATCTAAAATATTCTTTTACATGTAGAAGTTTTATCAGGTTATGGGTTTTTATGGAAACGAGAATGAGACAACGGAATGTCTTTTTTGATTGTAACATTGATAAAATTACTACTAATTTCATTATTTATAAAAACATAATCGCAATTTCTAAAGTTGTAATGAGGTCGTATGAAACCTTTCTGAACGTATGAATAACAAGTTTCATCGGCAAAAACTTTCCTGCAAACGATATGTGGATTGGTTTTTTCACTGCGACAAGGCAACCATCATAACATCATAATTAACATTTTGGTAATAAATTGAAATATTAAACATCAAAAAGATAAAAGTAAAACAGAAATTTAATAAATTTATTATAATAATATTAATTATAAAATAAAAATTAATCAAATATTTAATTAATTAATTTAAAACACAAAAAAAGGGTATAGTGACGAAGTTCGAAATTTGTTAATTGATTCGTCCGAATATATTTTGGTGACGTTAGAATTGGCAGTTTGTTTGACAAGGACGTTGTTGTTCAGGACCCAAACAAATTGAACCAGCTTTTAATTGTCCAACTTTAACGAGTAAATATTGCTTAAAGCTAGTCAATTGATCGGTGATAAAAAAAATCAAGATTGCCACTGTGTGTGTGTTGAAGCCGAAGTCGGTAACAGGCAATTCTCGTTCCAATTTATTTTTTTTTTTTTGCTTCGAACGCATCGATTATTTTCTGCTTAGTGAAGAAATGATCACACTCAATTATGTCGTTGTATTGGTTAATATATGTGAATATTTTATGGTTATATTAATCGAAAATAAATCTTAAGCTTGATTTACATAAAATTACACAGATTCTGTGACAGTAATTATTTTAATAACACAATTTAACAATTAATAACCAAGTAAACTCGAAAATAGTTCCGAGTGATAAAAAACAAGAATTTTTTGACGTCTTGAATTGTCACAATTGACTTTGAGATTTATTTGTTATTGGTAGCTGAAAGAAAGTTATGTGGTAGCGTGACCCTCTAGAACGATATTTTTAGGATTGCGGTGCGAAACAAAATATTTAAATTAGTTTGACAAAACTTTTATTTGTTAATTATGCATTTGTATTAATATTAAATTATATTTTCTTATCTCGCTAATTATGCATTTTTATTTATTAAGTTACAATTTTGTATTTATAGCTAATTATGCATTTCCGTTTATACACTATTGATGGATCTGATACTCTGTGGGTTATTGACATTACATAACTCCTCCCTGCTGAGATTGGCGTCGTCCTCGACGTCACATTTATTCAGCCATTCCACACGAGTCGCGCTTACGCTGTTGCATCTCCTCATCTCTTACCTCTTTGCACTGTTTTTGCCTATAAACCAAATTTAGTTTATAGGCAAAAACAGTGCAAAGAGATAAGAGACGAAGAAATGCAACAGCGTAAGCGCGACTTGTGTGGAATGGGTGAACGATATTGATCTGCATGTTTGGCATGATGAATCTGCTATTTTGTTTATATTTACTATAAATATAAAATATTGCTAGGACTATACAGGATAATATGATTAATGTTGATCCTGAAATTATAAAATCATTAGTTTTATATTGATTTTGGTGTATTAATAGTGAGTGAATAGATTCCAAATTTTTCGTAGTTTGATTTGCTAAGCGGGGTAGATTTATAGTGTACTCCATGTTTGTTGTTAGGTTGACATTATCAAATGGTTGGACAACGAATACTTTAGTGAACCTGATTTTATGTGTGTTATTGTATTGCACATTATTGATGGTTATTGAGCAATTTTTGAAGTGTACCATTTTTTTCCTTTGATCCTTTGATGGTTGCGTTTGGCTGGTTGCAAGTTGAGTAGAAATCAGTTCCTTTATTGGATGATACGTAAAGAAATTCGTCTTCTAGGTAATTCATCTGCTTCGTCATATGGTATTGTAGTACAGTTTGCATTTTGATGTAAAAGAATGTTTGGTATACAGCTATTTGTAATGCTATGTATTTGCTCTTTTTGACAATAATATACATTCTCGATGATTGAACAAGGTTTGAACAACATCATGTAAACTTTAGGATTTAGGATTATTGAGTTTGTTGATATTGGAATTAATTCAGTGTTATTGATAGGAATTGGTTTTATATGGTAATATGTTAGTGTATCATTGTATAATTATAGATTTCTTCATCAGATGCAATGTTCACGTTATTTTTAATCAAGTGTTCATGAATATACGTCAATTCATCTTTATTTAATGTATACCGTGAAATTATACGAATTTTCGCGAATGTTAAGATTTCGTGTACATTGTCTATTTGGTTTTATAATATATTTAAGCTATTGTCAATTTTATAGAAGTATTCATGAATTTCCATCGATTTCTAATTCTGCTTCGATTCTATAGACGTTATATCGTTATGTGGTTAGTTAAATTGTCGAATCAGTTGGTCATTAATTCATTAATTTTAATTTGGTTATTATAAATTTAGTTTACTACGTAGTTACCATTTTCTAGTTTAGTTATTGCATTTTGTATTTGCAGATAATCGTTATGATCCACGTTCCCTGAAATTCCTTTTATAAATGTCCCTAAACCATTAAATACGAGTAATCCTCTTTTCGTTCTAACGGCTGGGTAAATATTTTTTAAACTATCCTCTAAATCTTTATATCTGTTTTTAACTATTTCTACTCTAAACGTAGAGAGATTTTTATTAATCATGATTTCTTCGATCATGTTGATGTTACCGTTTATTGAATTTAAGCTGATTTGTAAATCATCTAATTCAATAATATAAATTAATTTAACGTAATTTGTGATTATTCTAGCTTGTCCAATCTAATCCTAGGATACCCTTGTTACCATCGATATTGAATGTTTCGATGGATTGTTGGATGGACGCTGGTATTAACCTGAAAATTGTTATTTTTTAATACGCTGTATGTGAACAGTTCGTTTGTTAGTGACAACGTTCGTATTGTTATCTTGTATAGTTTCATGTTTAATGTATTTGGGTGCTAATTTATCCCTAGTTGAATTAAGCTCAAAAATAGTTTGTCCCGGTTCGAAAGTTTTAGGATCTTCTCTATTTCTATTCAAGTTATGAATTATTTTTTCAATTAGTTTGAGATTATGATCGCTTACGATCTTTTGAACTACTTTGTAATTTTCCCTAATATTTTCCAAGATTGCATTTGGTTGCGAGTCTGAGCTTTGTGGAATTGAATCTATATGCCCTAGATGTCCTTTGTAAAGTTCGAATGGTGTGAGGTTTGTGGTAGTATGTATGGAGTTATTGAATGCTAACATTGTTTCGTCTATAAGTTCGGAGATTGATATCTTCTTATTTTGTGAAAACATGATTCTTGCTATTTCCGTTATTGTGGAATTGAATCTTTCTACGGGGATATTACCTGTGCTCGATTTAGCTGTGGTAAAATGAAGGTCGATATCATACATAGATATGAAATTCCTAAATAATTCTGATTTAAATTCGGCTACATTATCCATAACAATTTGTTTTGGGATACCGTGCTGGGAAAAATATTTTTTTAAATTTTGAAATTATTACTTCTGACTTGCGACTAGTTATTTCGTAAGCAAGAGCAAATTTTGAGAATTTATCCAATATGGTTAAGAAATTTTTACTTCGCAACGAAAATATATCATAATGAATTATATCCATTGGAGGATCCAATGGATTCCAACTTTTACTGAATTCCGTTTGTATTTATTTAAATTACACGTTTCACACTGTTTAACATAATTATTTATTAGTTCTTTCATATTAGGAAAATAATATATTCGTTTTAATTTAGCATAGTTCTCGTTTGTACATACCTCGATGGTTTTTATTATGACAATTTATGATGACTTGGGCTTGTTAAGTTGAATCACCTATGTCTTCTCGTATTTTTGTTGTTCTCACCACTTTTAATCCTGATTCACTAAACTTCTCAGTAAAGACTTTTAGGATTATTTGGAATATATCATCGCTGCACATGATTGCTGCGAAATTTTTGGTGTTTAAATATTTAGAGAATATTTCTATAATATCTTCTTCACTAAATTTATTTTTTCGTAAAATAAAACGCTTTTTCTTTAAATGTTTTATAAAGAAGGTTTCTTTAGTTTTGTCGTAATTGGTGTCGACTTCCAAAACGACTTGAGTTTTGAACTCATTTAAAATTGAATCTGTTTCCGAGATTCTTTTTGATAACACGTTTGGCTCTGATAAACCGTCATTGCCAATGGTTATATTGTTAAAATTGTGTATAATCCCTTCTAGGTTTTCTTCTGAACCCAAGAGATTTATATCCGTTTCATCAACTTGTGGATATTTAATTGAATCAATAGTGTTTGTCCATGATAAACCGTCATTGCTCAAATACTTATTGAGTTTTTTAATCTGATCGTCTTCCTCGAGCCTTGATAATGCATCAGCATTTGTGTTTAGGGAACCTTTTTTGTGTATAATTTCATACTCATACTCTTCAAGCTTTAATCGCCAGCGAACTATTTTGGAATTCGGTTCTTTACAATTAAAGAGCCAAACTAGGGGATGGTGGTCAGTGATTATGGTAAATTTGCGGCCATACAGATATGGACGAAAGTATTTTACCGACCATACTATACCCAGTAGTTCTTTTTCAATAGTGCTATAATTGCATTCAGTTTTAGATAATGTTCTAGATGCGTAGCAGATTGGAAGATCGGATCCGATTGGACCCTGAGACAGTATTGTTCCTAATGCTACATTACTAGCATCAGTAGTTAAAATGAAACGTTTGCTAAAATCGGGATATTGGAGTACAGGCTCCGATGTTAACAGGTTTTTACAAATTTCGAAACAAGTTTTTTATTCTTCATTGAGAATAACTTTGTTATCTTTTTTTAACATGTTTGTTAGGGATTTAGTTATTTTCGCGAAGTCTTTGATAAACTTGCGGTAATACCGCAATTAAACCTAAAAAACTTTTAATTTCCTTTTGAGTTTTTGGGAGTTTAAAATTAGTGATAGCCTCTTTTTTTGGATGGATTTGGTTTCACACCGTTTTGTGATATAATATGTTCAAGAAATCCAATTTTTTTTTGTAGAAAATGAGTTTTGTTTATTTGGATTTTAAGGATTGCTTGTTGAAGCTTTTGAAATACTTTTTTCAGATCGTTTATATGTTCTTGGAGACTAGTACTAAATACTATAATGTCGTCCATATAACATAATACATGATTTCCCTGAAGCTCGCCCAAAATGTTATCCATTACCCGCTGAAAGGTACTGGGTGCATTTTTTGAGCCAAAAGGCATTCGCACGAATTCATAATGACCTCCTTCAATTGAAAATCCTGTTTTACTTACATCTGATGATTTAATTTCGATTTGGTGGAACCCTGCGGCTAAATCTATTGTGGTGTAATTTATCTAAAATATTATTTATATTTGGCAATGGGTACTTATCGTCTATAGTTAGTTTGTTTAGTTGCCGATAGTCGATAACTAAACGCCATTTTTTATTGCCTTTTGAATTGGGTTTTTTCGGTACCATCCATATTGGACTCGATCAAGGACTAAATGAAGGCTTAATGATCCCTTGATTCAAGAGTTTTGCCATCTCATTTTCAATTTCGGGTTTTTGATTTTCCGGGTGTCTGTACTGTTTTATGTACACCGGTTTATCGTTATTTAGGTTTATTTCATGTTTGAGACTGTTAGAAAAAGTTAGTTTGTCGCTGTCTTTGTAAAAAATATCGGCGAAGCTTGAATATAATTTTAAAATTTGATGTTTTTTTCCCTATTCGTATGTTCCGTGTTTATAAATTCTTTAACATTTATGTTTTTAGATTCGATGTTGACAGGAGTTTGAAAGTTAATTTCAAGTGAACTAAATGGTTCGACGTGTAAGGGTTGGAATAAAAAGATTTCCTTTAGATTATTTGAGAAATTAATTACTTCTACTAGTGCTGCGAATGGTTCTATTGTTCTATAGATACCTTCTTGAATTTGGACACCGTGTTGAAGTGTTATTGGTGTAATATAAAAATCATCTCGTTTTCAATTAATTGGAACTTTTACTAATATTTTAGTTAATGGTTCAATGTAAAACGTTTTTATACAGGATGTTACTTTGTTGTTTAGTGGTATATTAACATTAGGGGTTTGTAATATTTTCTCATTAAGATTGATGTTTGCTGCTAGGTCAATTAATGTTTAGTAGCCTAACAAACCGTCAAACACTTTGTGAAATCTGAATAGATATAATTCTATTGGCTTTTGGAATTCTTTAAATTTTAGGATTGTTTTTTGAGTTATCGTAGTGGTTTTTAAATATGCTTTTTATTTCGATGCTAGTTGGTATAATTAGGCGATATACTGTTCTAATTTTTTTAATTTAAGTAGATTTGAAAGTAAACTAATTATTTCAGTTATTTTATTGTACAAATCGTTGTGATTTAAATTACTCCTAACCAAATTATGTAATTGAAATGTGAGAGTCGATTCATCGCGTTTATCAGCGAAGCTTAAAATCAAAGCTTGTTTTATGTTTTCCCAATTATTATCGTTTATATTTTGGGTTAGTAATATGTCAAATAATATGCGCCAATTACGTGGTAGCGTGACGCTCTATAACGATATTTTTAGGATTGCGGTGAGCGTTTCCCAGGAAAAACAGAATTAAAACAAAATATTTAAATTAGTTTGACAAAACTTTCATTTGTTTATTATTTTAAGAGCAAAACCGAACTGAACTAAACTATGATGTTTAGTTTTACACATTTTGTATTTTGTTAATTATGCATTTGTATTAATATTAAATTATATTGCATATGCATTTTTATTTATTGAGTTACAATTTTTGTATTTATTGCTAATTATGTATTTCCGTTTATATAATATTGATGGATGCGATTTTGATACTCTGTGGGTTATTGACATTACATAACTAGAAAAACCTTGCAAAAATTGCTCTTTGTCAAAATTGATTGAAATCGAAAAATAAATGATTTACTTTGCCCAATCGAACACGCGTGGTAATTTAAATCATTTTTTTTTGACATTAGCTTTGTTTATTTTGCCTAATCGAACTTCACATAAGTATTGAATTAATTGATTCACTCGTTCGATCGTTCAGGGTGATATTTCTACTTTACTTTATTATGAACTATTTCCCAGTATACTATGAATTATCAAGTTGAGAGTATTATCTACAAAAAATATCCAATTTATTGTTGATTCTAGTGATTTGGTTTTTCAATTTGACATTTTCTTCTTGCAAATGTTTAATTTGTTGACCTTGGTTCCCAACTATCTTGGATAATTTTTTAAAGTTATCAAATTTATCATTTATTGAAGCCAGAGAATTAGAAAACTCCGTTTGGTTTAGACGTAAAGCTTTTAGTTCCTTTGAACACCCATCCATAAATATTTTTTATGTCGAGGAACTCGTCTCTCGAATTACTGTTTGCAATTATCGTGTTGTTTGTAGTTACTGATCGTTTACACGACGAGCAACTACAACAAATATCATTCTTAATTACATCAATTACACTGATACGCCAATAATCACACTGTTACAGATAAATTTTAACCACAAATTTTTTAGGGAATATTATAAATTGGTCGTTGTTTAGTAGTTACATTATATGGTTTTTAACACAATATTAAAGATAGTGTTGGTTGGTTTTACTTGTTGAATGTCTAAAATGTTACACTTTACATACAAACTCAATCAAAAAGTGTGTATATGCACATTCTCAGGGTGGTGTTATTCAACTGTTTTTTTAAGAACTTAAGCGCTTTGTAGCCACTTGGCCGGAATTTGTTATTAACTAGTGGACCGTTAAGATAAACCACTAAACAATTAAATACTTTTTATACACAAAAATATGATTCTGTACATAGACTAAATTGAAGTAATTAGAATTCAGTTGACGAAGCAAAACAAAATCACTTCTGTCTCCATCGAGTGTAACCATCAGTCCATAAAATATTGAGATATAAAATAGTCCATCTGCAAAATAGTTCCTTTAAATGAGGGTGAAGAATTTATCTGCTGAGTTTTGGGTTTGCTAGTTGGGAGCGTGTATGATGGTAGCTATAGACTCTAGATAAAGGTGGTGAAGTCTGCCTAAAATCTAAATTTGATAGAAGTATCAAATAATTTATTTATACTATTAAAGCTGGAATTAAATTGTCCAAAACTAATAAACTCAAGTATCTCCGAAAAATGTTTGTTACTTATATTCTGTTTTCTGTGCCTCCACGATCAAATTTCTCAGTAAATTAAAACTTCCTGTCAAATCTGAACAATACGAAAGCCAATTTCCCTTTATAAGAGCGTAAACCTCTACAATTTTGATAATAAGGGTTAAGCATGCGGCTGAAGATTAATCCAATTAGAATTAAATTCTAATTTTGAAAAGAAAAAGAAAATTAAAAATATTTTTACAGAACAAATGTAAATTAATAAATATGAAATCTTAAAATGACATCAGAATCATATTCAACAATATGTGTGTAAATTTAGAGAGATTAAATTTTTAATACTTATTACTTAGTCAATCGTCACACACAGACCGTTTTCTTATTTCTTTCCATATATGTATATCACCGTTCTTAACCCAAACACATTTGTAATTTTAATCACCAGATTAAAGTGCTAATTTGATGTCAAAAAGTACTTGTTTCTTAAACTGTGGGAGATAATTAGTTTAAAAATTACCAAGTTATCTGTGAATCTGATTTTAGTAGCATTAAAAATTTTATGTAATGAATACTGTCTCATAAATTTCATATCTAACAGTTTAGAGTTGAATTCGACAGTTACTGCTTTGATTGCGTTTCTTAATTTATTTCGATAAAAACAAATTGATTTAAACACCGAAAAAAGTTTAATATACGGGATTCGAAGCATTAACACCTTTTCCTTAACGTATTTACTTCCAACAACAATTTGTGCAATTTTGGAACATTCAGTCTCTATATTACTGAGACTGGTTGAGAATTCACTTTGTCTATCACGTAAACCACTGAGTATTGTTAGAGATTTGGAAATTAGACAGTTTTATCTTAATATTTCCAATTTCAAAGCCTTTATCACTAATTTTAGCACTAGGTAGATGATAACAGGAATTATATATGGACCAACAACTTATAGTTTTGTTTTGAATACCAATTATTTTGTTACAACTTTTACAGCTAGCCGTTACGAACAATTTCAATATTGCGCACAGCAAAATTTAACAACAAACTAACTTAAACTTAATTCAGTTCATAAATGAAGATATGGCACATAATAATTAATTTGAAATCAAACCCTAATATTGTCTAAATTTACAGTTAGTTAAAAGCTACCATTTGTTCTATTTCAATTTATTTTTTAAATTGTAAAAAATTGTAAAAAAATTGTCATAAATTAATTTCTCTGATTCCAGCGAGCCACAGTGCTACTGTTTTGGTTGAATAATATTGGTACTAATTTAGTAAATAATAAAAATAATTAATCGTTAAACTACAATTAAAAAAAAATTAATCTAAGATAAGTGATTTTTTTATTTGGCTGGAAACAACTAGAAAGCTATAAAAATATTTTACGAACATAACAAACTATACAAAATTTGTTCATTGTCTTAAATTCACTTGAATTTTTTTTTTTACTAGACAGAATAGAATGAGTAGCATCTGTGTCAAACTTTAAAAGATTCGTTTGCCATTTTTTCTTAATTAGAGAAGAAATATAATTTGTTTGCTAGTAGGTCTGCTCTGGTTGGAAAAATAATAGAGCTCGCTTCTATTTATCAAATATTATTTAATTTAATAACAGGTTCGTTTCGAAAACAATATGCTTACATAGAAGAAGAATCGGATATGTATCGGAATCCTGAAAATCATAATCCAAGATCCAAAAGAGACAAAATCCAAACTTACATATTCCAAAAGTGGGAAAATCCCAAAAAGCCGTAATTAGATTTATTGTTTTAAATTTATTTTTAATAGTTGGAATACTTTAAAAATTAAAAATACAAATATTTAAATTATTTATTGAATATATCTTTTGTTCTAAATAAATTTTCTTAAAATTAATGACTAAATTATAACGAAGTGAGATAAGCAATTGACGAAATTGACTTGTAGTACTCAAGCATACCCATATGTTTTACCTTTGTTTTTTTTCATCAATATTTCAAGATCAGGAAATTTCTCAAAATTCGCTGTTCGTAAAAGAAAGTCGTGTATTAGCCACATCTTAATTTTTTTCAAAAAGTACTGCAAACTTTATAATTGAAAAGATTAAAAAAGTTTTGCAGCATTAATTTTTTACTATTAGAAAAATTATTCAACATAACAACACGGATAAAACATATCACTAAACTTAAGAAATTTGTAATGTAAATCAAGAAAATTATGCCTTGTTTTTCAACTATTAATTTGTTGAACTTAATTAAAGAAAACAAAGATAAAATTAAGCACCATATGTGCTGATTAAATTAAGGGCAAGAACACTAAAGTGTAGAATTTAGCATGACAGAAATTATTTAAATCTAAGAGAAATCAATAAAATGAATAACATAACTTTTTTGTTTTAAATAGCATTTGGTTGTTTTAGTTCGTAATTTTCATAAACTTTAGAACTTGAATTAAAAAGATTTCTTCGGTCTAGAATATTTCTCTTAATTTTATTATATATGATTCTTAGACTATAAGAAAATGGCATAAAACCAATCGAATTTACTATTGGGTTAATGTCATAATTCCTTACGTGAAGCTTTGAAAATCTCAATCTTAGAATAGGTTAAATTGGTAGGTTGAAATATGTTTCTTCAGTTAAGCATACAAACAGTAAATTTTAGGGTAGGTTTCTAGGGAATAGCCCGCGATTCTTTTGAAATAGTTAAAATAAATAATACAAAATTTAAAGACGTTAATTTGTATTTTACACTTGTTTATTAGATAAATATATTTTTGATAAAACTTCAAATCATCTTAAACCTAATTAAAAATTAAAATTTATTATAATATAAAACTATATTATGTATATTATAAATAATTCATGTTTTCTATTATTCTAGTTTAATAATGTTTTATAGTTATTGTGAAACATTTCAACATGTTTAACTTACATAATTAAATATTATATGAAAGGTCTTTTAAAACATACTCGTAGTTGAAAATTATTGGTCTTTTATAATATAGCTGGTTTAAAACATTTTGTGTTCAATAAAAGCCAGTTAAATTTTCGCACTTCTTCTCCTATAACATACGAGTAAGCTCTAAAAATGGAATCAAAATCTTTTATTTTCATTTCTTGAACTATAAAATAAACATTTTCTTTTTGAATTAGAATACAAATAATTTTAAAAATATAATTTGTTAAATTATCTTGAATAAAGTAACCTTTCTTAAATAACGTTCCTTTATAATTGATTAATACCACATGCTTAACGTTTTCTTGTGGATCTATTGGGATATTTAAAGTGTTTATATACGTTTTGTAATCACAGCTATTACCCTTTTCCAACTTAGAACTAATTATGTCTGAATCAAATTGAGAATTTTGTAAAATCTTGTAAGCTAATTTCAATAATGTTTTTTTTCCCACTGAAAATGACAAATTTTTTTTAGAAGAAGTAACATTGCTATAATTTTTTAACTCTCGGTCCTTAGACTCAAACCTCATACACCACAAATGTTTAATAGGGTATAATATTAGGATAATGAAGTAAAAGGTGATGTTTTGGTTTAAGAATAGGTCCAAAAACTTTAACATAAAATTGGTTATGGTACGAAATTTGCTCTTTCAGTGAGTTTATCGAAACGTTAGTAAATGAGTCTGATAATAAAAGCTCCACAGTTTCTTCTAAAATTAACATATACTTCAATAGTTTATCATTATTCAGAATAAGGTATCCGACAAAAAAAAAAAAAATTATTTAAGAGTGTTAAGCACTCTCTACAGGAAAGATGTAAATTCTTATTACGAATATGATCAGGCTTTAAAAGAGGGACTCTATTGCCAATTTCAATTTCGCCGTAATCAGAAAATTGAATTCTTGAATTAAGTATTTCCAAAGAAAAATATTTTTCATCATTAATAAAGTAAGTTAATGAATTAATAATGCCGTATTTAATAATGCCTAAAAACACATCGTGCAAAATGTCAGACGAAAAATTGTCAGTAACGTCAAAGCTGGAAATTTCATTTAATATACATGAATTTCTTACGCCCGAAGCTTTGTAGTCGTTTGCCTCTTGTTCTTAACAGAAATGAATTTTCACAATGTATTGATGATAAATGGGCTTTATTAATTTTACAAAATCGGCAAAAATAATTGTGTGAGAAAGATTGGCTAAATCCTAATAACGAGTTTAATGCTAAATTATCCCCAAATACTAATCCTAATACAAAATAAACCTTTAATTTTTGCCCCTTTAGAATTAGATCAATTCCTTCAGATGCAATTTTTTTTTTTAGCACACTAATCAGATCTTTAATACAGGTGTTAAAACCAAAAGTTTTTAAATCATGAGATTTACAAAACATAGCAGGAAAAATGCTTGAAAGTGAGGAAATCTGTTTAGGAAATACAGGAAAGCTATAATAAAAGGCTGCTAAAGACTGTTTTCCAGAATGGCTTCACAAAGCATTCCCTGGTTCGTAGTCATCATAATAAGGAAAATAAGGAATTATGATTTTCTGTAGAAATAGTAACGATTTCTTTTTCCATACTTTAGCTTGAACAAAATTGGTAATCTTTGTTGTATCTGCCATTAAATTTTTGATATGCTGAAGTGTTTCTTCTAAAATTTTAGGTAAACTAAAAAATTTCTGTATTTGAAATTCAATTGGCATCAACGTTCCTTCTGTTTTTTTAACATCTAACTTTGCTATTCCTTTGTACATTGTTTCACTTGTCGCTATATTTATTTGTACCTTCTTAACTGGTTTATATAAACCAATAGCTGTCTTGTGTTTGAGAAGTTTGTATTCTGTATTGTAATTTTTAAAAGGCTTTTTGCTAAGATCAAACATCGATTTTACAGTATTTGAAATATTTTCTCCCATGGCAGTGGTGATTACAATCTCGATTTCTTCTAAAATTGGTCGTAATATTAAATCAGTTACATTGGAAATTAAAGTGTTGACTAATTTAGCAGTGAAGTTATTAAAACTAGCAATTTTACTGATAAAAGAAAGTGAAGCTTTTTCAATCTTTTGTTTAAATAACTCAATATCAATATTTTGTTGAGTTTTGGTCAACGTTTTGTGATCACTTGGTATTATTTCTTTCGAATTTGGACTTTGTTGCATAAAATCGTTAATAACTGGATTAAGTTTTTCTTTTTCTTCGATTTCTAAAGATGATACAGAATATTTAAATAGTTGATTTTTCGGCATGTTTTTATAGACAAATATATTAATTGTTCATGGCAATCCCAATATTTTCGATTTGGTAAATCAGAAAAATACAGAGGCCAATCGCTCATAATATATCTACTGAAAAAAAGTAGAAATATCTTCCCACTCCCCGTACATTGGTATAACTCTTTGGGCCTTCAGCCAAAATTACGGGGAGGGGGAAAGATATTTCTATTTTTTTTCAGTATATATATTATGAGCGATTGGCCTCTGTATTTTTCTGATTTACCAAATCGAAAATATTGGGATTGCCGTGAACAATTAATATATTTGTCTATAAAAAATGCCGAAAAATCAACTGATTACAGACATACAAATTAAATTCTTAAAAGAATATTTAAAGCAATTTTGAAGGTGTCATTTTAATTTCCAGCTTTGGTCAAAATTTGATGGACAATTAATTAAAGGACACTTAAATGTATCACTATTATCTCTTAATTTATGAACTAATTTCAAGTGTTTTAAGTAAAAATTTATACTATCGAAAGTAATTTTACAGATATTGCAATTCATTATAAATAATAATATATTCCTTCAAGGAAAATTTAGTTATTGTTAATAAAATAATTAATAATAAGTAAAATTAATAATAAAATTTGTTTACATATGTCCAAAATATACATATATACTATTAAAGTTAGCCGAAAGTTTTCAGCCGAAAGTTATAAAATGTCGGTAAGGCAGATAGTGTCTTGGATATATCAGCCGAAAGTTACCAGTCGACACATTTCACCGAAACATATTTTAAATAAAATGAAAAAATAACAAAACAACCTAGAAACTGGTATTTTTATGAAGTGAATTTACGGCTGAAAAAAGGCTCATTTTGGTTTGTCACTATTTACCATAGGAATTATACTTAAAATTTCATCAGAAAAGATAAATATAAAATTAAAAAATTTGTATAAATTCAACCTTTCAAGTGTCATGTCTGGAAAGTATTTCAATTAATGTGCCTACCCAACAATTATTCCTAGAAAAATTATCAGGGCAAGTTTCATGTGGGGAGCCCTAGAAAATTCGCTTAAATGAAAAGCCCATATAAAATTAAAAAAATTGTATAAATTCAACCTTTAAAGGGTCATGTCTGAAAAGTATTTCAATAATTGTTGGGTAGGCACATTAATTGAAATACTTTCCAGACATGACACTTTAAAGATTGAATTTATACAAATTTTTTAATTTTATATGGGCTTTTCATTCAAACGAATTTTCCCGAGCTCCCCACATGAAACTTACCCTGATAATTTTTCAAGGGATAATTGTTGGTAAGGCACATTATTTGAAATACTTTCCAGACATGACACTTTAAAGATTGAATTTATACAAATTTTTTAATTTTATATTTAGCTTTTCTGATGAAATTTTAAGTATAATTCCTATGGTAAACAGTGACAAACCAAAATGAGCCTTTTTTCAGCCGTAAATTCACTTCATAAAAATACCAGTTTCTAAGTTGTTTTGTTATTTTTTCATTGTATTTAAAATATGTTTCGGCTGAAATATGTCGCCTGGTAACTTTCGGCTGATATAGCCAAGACACTATCTGCATTACAGACATTTTATATCTTTCTGCTAACTTTAACAAGGTAAAATATACATAATATAATCTAAAACTACAATATTAATATTTCATTTAACAATTTTTTAATTGGCTTATCAATGCTTCAACTTCGGGATTTGTTTTGTCACTGATAGTGTTAATATCGAAAAAATATTTTTGAATAAACAGCCAAATTCTGTAGCATTGTCCTGAATAATTTAAATTTAAGGCAAAATGAATTTTGAATGTTGTGTTGAAGCAATTTAAAAAATTGTCAAATGAGTAATAAATATCGTCTAAACAAATAGAAAATCGTTTTCTTATGTTTGGGTCTTCGTTTAAAATTATTATAATAGGTTGAAGAGTCAAGTTGTATTCCATACAAGCGTTCCTTTTTTTTATTATTTGATTCTGTAAATCATTTATTGAAGCCAATTCAATAAAAAACGCGTCAATGGCATCTTGTGTACCGACCAGTAGGTTTTAAAAAATGATGTAAAATTTTTAATATCGTTATAGACTTAAAATATGAAACAAAAATAAGTTTGTTAGTATTATTTCTATAGTCGAAGCAAAAAAGTTGAATCAATTTAATAAAACAATCTATTTAGCAGAACATACGTTTGGATTTCTTTGCTAGAGAGGAAATTATGAAATTTGGGCGGTAAACTTTATCGCTATAGAACAAGAGCGACAACGACAAACTACAACTTTTATATAATTAAAATATACGCAAATTAAAGACATTTCATAAAAATCAAACTTACAGAAATTATTTTGTATCAAATTACAAATAAATGAAAGATTGTCGATAAATATTTATGTGACAAATACTTTATTATCGATCAGAAATTTGTCATAAAAATAGTTTGGGTAATTGATACTAAATTTTGCAAAAAAATTGTATGTTACCGCTAAAGTTTCCTGCCTGAATTTCATGATTCGGCCCCAGTTTTTTCGCTTCAATCGAATTCAACAACATAAATAAGTAAATGTCATTAAAGAAATTTAATATACATATGTACCTTTATCGGTGGGTAAACTATCCATCATTTGAGTTATTTTTTTGTCCTTTCTAAATTTCTTCAAAAAAATTTGTAAAATCTTGACTTCAAAATCATCCCACTGGTTGTAAAGGGCCAACTCTTTCCCTTGATGTCTCAATTTAAAATCAATGTCAATCTAAATTAATTAAAATTCGTTAAATTATGAGAATTGAATAAGAAAAAATGAGTTTCTTACTAGTCTAAAGGCGTCTGGATGTTTATAAATCGGCCAATTTTCGAGCCAGTTCGTGTTAAATTGGTTAAATTCTATGCGACATAGTGTATAGGTGTTTTTAAACTTCGATTCAACCGTCGCCCATGGTTCGCTCATAACTTTAAACCAGTTCTTGTCTTCTATTAATGATGCATCGGTGTCTATTAAAAGCGGATTGGAAAAGCAGATATTTTCATTTAGTTGTTTTTTCATCGATCAAACGCAATATTTTTTTTTGCGGATATGAAACAATTTTTTTTCGACGGATTGTAAAAAATTCCATAGGTATTTTTTTGCAACTGACGTAAAACGATTGTTTCCAATTTTTGTACATTTGAAGTTTCCAAACCACATTCGATCTACTTCTGCGGAGACATTAATCGGTCTGATAATGAAGATTACGTGTAACTTATATACCTAAAATTATTGTGTTTGGTTCTTCTATACACTTTGAGATGTTTCTCTTGGCTGGCTTTGTATAGCCAATTTGACGCAGTTTTGCCAGGTCGTTTCGGTACCGGTTGTACAATCGTCCAGTTGGACTGTCCCCTTCTGTGTTGTAATATGTATTTTGAAATATTTTCAAATAATGCATTTTTGAATGAATTGCTTAAAAGTTTATAACTTTACTTTCAATTCGTTATGAAATGTTGTTGATATGTCGGTTGAAATTTTATAAAAATCCTCGTGCTTCATCTGTACATCGTTTGTATAAAAAAATTATAATAACCCATCAATTAGAAGCATTCGGGCTGGCTCGGTTAACTCTGGTGGACTGGATGCTTCATAAATTTTCGGGATCTTCTGTCCTTTTTGTGTATTCAGAAATGAGGCTAAATTCTTGAATTAATGAAATTACATTTTAGTTGTAATTAAAATTTGGTTAAGTTCATTTATTTCAATTAATAGATTTATAAATCTATTCTTGTGGCTTTAAACTGTAAGGAAAATACATTTTCCCTAAATACACAAGAAGCCTCACTTATAAATTTATCGATCATGTTAATGAGGAGTATCTAGATTTTTTGGAACTTCAGTTTGTAGTTGAATCCAATCAAGCACAGAGGAATTAAGCGATTGGGTCGTTGTTGTTGTACTTAGTAGTTCCACGTTAACGTTGTAACCCTGTCGAGCATTAAAAAAACATTCTTGAAATTAATTTAATTAGGTTAGAAAATTTAAATTAGCTATACATTTTCCTTTCTCCATTCAATTATTTTTGATCTTATTCTGCTTTTATAAACAGCATCACTTATTAGAGGAAATACTAAATCTAACTCTCGTTCTGTTATCTTTCTCAAATCGTTAATAAGCGTATTTTGTTGACCAAAATTGAATTCGAATTATTTTGGGTTTATTTGTTTTCCAAGAAAATAGCCAATTTGATTTAATTGACAAAAGCCAACCTTTCCAAATAAAATATAAATTTAATATGTATTATGACTCTGGTGGCAGGTATCACAACCAAGAATTAGAATTATGTTTAATTAAACCCAATTTTTTTTTTGGGTTAATGTTATTCTTGCGGGGATTTATCCTATACAATTGTTGTTGTAAATTTGTCAAGGAAATACGCTAAATGTCACCGAATTCGCCTTCTGTATGATAAAGTTCATAATTTAAAAAAAAAATATCGAAATCATAAGAATGTTTTGTACAACTAAAACCTACTTGCAAAATATGGTTTTAAACGCAGCAAATCACATTTTCTGAATAATGAATCAAATTCACTTTCACTGATAAATATGACCCCATATGTCTCTAGATTGTTTATTGCCTCTGTAGTTGTATTTTCGGCCATTATTCCCGATTTCTAATAATAATAAACACAAAATCATTCAACGCTTCAGTTTTTGCAGTAATTGCTTTTTATTTATGTAACTTTATTTCGCGGATTCCCGCATTTATCCGCTATCCGCGGGTAAAAGCGGATATATCCGCAATAAAAATGTGTCGATATGGATCAGTAATCTTTATCTTTACTGATTTTTATTTTTTATCCGCATTTCCGCTGTCAGGCTATGTAATATGGAATGTAAATCAATTCATTTCAAATCGACGGGTGAAATAAAAAACTAAATTATTCTAATAATTTATGTTTAAGTGTGGGTAGAATTACGCCGATTACAAAAGGTAAATTTTGAAAGTTCCTACACTAGTTTACATTTTGCGGATGCGAATAAAAGAATTTTTAGTGAGGGCGGATGCGGGTAAATTTCTTTTCAGCGGATGCGAATTCGAAAAACCGTATCCGCGCAGGGCTAGAGCCCACTATATACCTACACTATATACAACAATTTTAATATTTTATTATTCACAAACAATTGACAAAACACCGTTTACAATAAAGGACCGTTATTAACAATAAAAAGCCTCGTTGATTGTTTCTCTAAAATTAGGCAAAGCCACATATTAGATGCAATTCTCAAAATTACATCACACTATACGATACGATAAAAATGCTACACACTTGAAATTGTAACGGCACACTAATTTCAGGCAACTATAATTTTGAGATTCTGGGCACTTGGCACAACACTATATTCAAACCGGCACAATGTTCAATTATTCAATATTTATATTCAATTAGTTTTTTTTAATAAATCTGAATTTTAAAACACGTTTATATTTTCACTTTAAAAGATCACGTCGATCTTCCACACACTATGTATTTTATATTATGAAGCATGGCAATTTTTTCTTCCTTATAGGTTCGGAAAAATATAAAATAACGTTATTCAAGGGAAAAGGATAAATATACAAATTAATATTATTTTGTATTAGTGTCTGCTCGTTCTGTTATCTCGTTTTATTAAACAAAAACTGGATTACATGATTTATTGTTTAGAAGGAGTATTTTTTTCTATGAAACTTAGCAAACCATTCTTGTTCCTATACATAAATATTTACAATAATGTAAAAAGAAAATGCTAGAATTTTTATTAAAATTATGAATAATGTTAACACAGTAAAATATAAAATTTATGATTTCCTTGAATCATAAAATTAATGCAATATCCATTAAAATTAGAAGCACAGTATTACAAAAGTAGTGTATTATTCTTAAAATTAGTTAAAAAACTATTGATTTTAGAATTTAAATAAGTAATATTTAAAAGATTCTTCATTAAAAATATAATAAGAAAATATCTTACTTTTAGTTTTGAAAACATTGAATCTATTGAAAAATCATATAAATAAGTAAAATTTCACTAGATTTTGAGTTATTGGAATAAGAATCATATTTCTTGAATTAGCGATCAATATTTTTTTCCGTGAAAGATAACAAGAACTTACTGGAATTTTCTTGACAGAAGAAACCACCTACAAAAGTAGAAAGCTGGCTATCAACCCAGTTTTAGAACCTAAAGAAATAACTGTATTTAGAGGTAATAGTCTTAAAGCTGGCTTGTTTTCTATTTTCTTAGTTCCAAGTAAATTTCAATTCTTCATTTAAATTGGCTTATAAGAAATGTATTCCTTCTTTATCAAGTAAAACAAGTTTACCTATCGTTCATGAATTTGTCATTTATAATCGTTTGCATGTCAAACGCAAATATAATCCAATCAATCATCAATTATAATGGATTTTGACCGAAGTAATTGTTTTCAAACATTTTTTTAATGTTTATTTAATTTTAAATTAACATCTAATTACATATTTATCGAAATTTATATCAGATGCGGGTTGTGATACACGATTTTGAAATATTCAAAGCTGTGGAATATTCAAAATCAACTTCATTTTAATCAAAATCACTTTTTACCCGTATTATCAATAAGTTACTAATCCAGATCAAGATTTTGTTTTGTCCAACGCCCCAATTAAAGTTTTCGTCAAATCAGAATTTTTGTCTCAGGGTTATTCTTATTATACATTATATGTCTGCAACGATTTTAGTCGACCTGATTTCTAATATAATTTAACAAAAAATTATGATGTGTTGTAATGATATTGAGAAATTAAATAAGTTTAGAGAGAAAGAGAGTAAATTACATGAAATTAGAAATTCATATTACAGGACATGACAGGAAAGTTGAACGATACACACTATTAAGCTGGCTGTTTTCTTGCACCGGAATATGCCAATTGGGCGATGACGATTTTTGTACACTGAACTAAGCGATCCCAATTCTGTTTTAACTTATATGATTTGATTTGTTCCCAAGTGAATAAATAACGATTTATTATGACATGTAATGATGCAAAAATAAAATTTAGATGTTTGCAATTCAAAATAATTTTATTACTTATATAAACTACACTCGTGATTATTAAAAAAAAAAAAAAAGGATTCAAGTGCAATTTATTAAAATTATATTTTACATTTATTAAACAACTTCGACCAAATCCACTTCAAACATAACCCCAAATTTGGTGACTTCTCCGAATAAACCTTGACTGAATAAAAATAGCCCCCTCCATGGTCCAATCGAAAAAGATGGCGGTAATTCTATTTGAAGATTAATCATTTGCAAATCTATTGACCACTTATCCTATAAAAAAATAATTTTATTAAATACGAACTATGAGGTTAAAACAATTTTTGCAAACAATTTCAATTACCCCCTTCTGTGATGGACAATTTGTCCATAATTTTGTAATATTATACCAGAAACGTGTTTTACTCAAAAACTCAGAACAAACATCCGGTGAAGCTAATCGCAACGCTCCCTCTGTCCATATCGCCTGCTCACGATGTAGAGTTCGCATAGTGCCCTGGAGAAATATTCTAGGATCCATTGATTTTATCCATTCGACGTAACCACCCAACTCTACATGATCATCGTCTATTTGCTCGAATATTAAATGTTCAGTAGAGAAATATTCCCTAAAGGACGGCACAGTTTTGTCAATTATATAATCATATAGTTCATCGTTTGGAATAATGCGATACTTTCTCGACTGCGCGCGCATGTAACGAAAATATGTTGATGAAACATTATATTGGGCTAATTTAATTTAAAAAACAACCTACATCAATAATTTGAATAAAACACAAATAACATGTCACTAAAATTAAAATAAATTTCATTTTTTTTTTTTTTTAAGAACAGTTCTGTATAGATTACTGATGCAGAATCGGCTTCAACTGATCGCTCGAGCTGCTATTTCAATAAACATTATGATTTCTGATAAAAAATGTATCATGTCCACAGAAAATTTAATTAGCCATTATTATGGAAATATTTAATTATGAAAGCACGCAAATAGATTACCGCAAGATAATGGAAGGTATAATTCATAAAAGCCATTTTTAGATCTTTATATTTACCACATTTTCTTAGGTTTTTTTTCATTTCGCCTGTATTCGAAGTAATTTAGTCAGCTGCAACAAGTTATCTTTTTGATTCCCTATAGCATCTACCTAACTGGGTTACTCAAAAATGAAGAATCAAAACTATCTGTTAACTATCTATCATACGCTTCAACAACATTATTTCCAGCCTAGATTTGAAAGATATACCCTTTGGCAAATTCTACTCAACGATGATACCAAACAAAAAGTCGCGGGAAGGCCCTTTTACCAGTTCACCGACATGCCCTTTGGGCTGTGCGACGATCCACAAAGTTTGTGCCGACTCAGGTATCGAGTAATACCCCATAAATACCACGACAAGATATTTGTGTATTTAGATGATTTGTTGGTAATGTCGAGCACCTTCAAAGGGCATTAAACGTTGCGCAAACAAGTCGCAGAGAAATCCAAATCCGCCAATCTGACCTTAAATGTCGAAAAGAGCCAATTCGCACTCAAGAAATTGATATATCTGGGGCACGTTATGGGAGGAGGATAAAGTGGAGGCCTTTACGACATGTATATCGCCAAAACGTTGAAACAACTTGGGCGATTTTTAGGAATGTGCGGCTGGTACCGGCGATTTATTGTCAACTCAATTGGCTGAGTCCGTAAAAAAAGTGTTAACCCCGGCACCAATTTTATTGCATCCGGTATATAGTATACATTACCACTTTTCATTCAAGTAGGTGACGTCTTATTTCAGAGACACGGCGAGTCAGAGAATCCCATATCATTTTATTCATACAAGTTAAATCCTGCCCAATGCAAATACAGCGTAACGGAGTTAGAGTGCTAAGCGGATGTGCCCTCGTCGAGCCAATCAGTACCCTCGTTCAAAGAGCGGTCGGTACACTTGCATTTTAATTATTCTGGATAAGTACTCCCGATTCGTTGTTTTACAGCCATTTCGAGAAGCGTCGTCAGCATTGTTGTGTTGTATTTGCGAGCGCATGGCAATGAAAAATCCAGAATAGAACACAATTTCACTTTATAATGTTAGTTTATGGTATACAATTTGTTCCAATCTTATTAAATCGTCTATTTTATTTAAATTTTATTTCAATATTTATTTACATTAATTTTAATAATTCACCATGATGGTTTTTGATCAACTAACTTACTTAAATTTTATTTTGATCTCAAATTAACCGCTATACATTAAAATATGGTTTTTATGCATTTGTATTGTTGACATAATACATTACTAAACAAGTTCACATACACTATCTAATATATGTAACTTAATATAAACCAATTTCGCATATAACAATTAAGTATATAATATTAATAATTATCTATGAAATGTGTATGTGTATAATTTATAGTGAGTCACCTAAATGTTCACAACACCTTTCCCATATGGAAAAGATAAACCTGAAGGGTTTATCTTTAATCTTTCATATTATTGTAAATTAAATCTAATAAACATTGAAACCTTTTTATACATTGTGGTATGATCGGTTATAAGTATTCTAGGATAAGTATTATTTTATAGGATAACATATTTAAATTCAGAAAATTTTATTTTAATTTCAATTATGAACTGCTAAAATATAATAAAAATAAAAAATTTATAAAAATGGTAATTTAATGTAATTGTATATATGTAAATAAATTATAATTCGGTGAATATTCTTGTTTCGTTCAACAACAATGATTTTTAATTTATCTTTATTCTTGAAACAACTTTAATCTGTTATTGTGGACCACTTTATTTTGACGACTAATCCGGATTGTGGAGTTTTCATCCGAGTTTATATCTATTATTTGATAAGGATTCCATAATTTGTTTAGTTTTCCGTTGCTCATTATTTCATTTTTTAGGAGGAATAAATCTCCAACTTCAAATTTTGTAGTCTTCGCATTCTTGTCATAATAGGCTTTCGATTTATGTTTAGCTTGAATAAGGTTATTTCTAGCAATTTTCCAGCAATTTTGAAATTTATTTTTCAATTCAAGAAAATAAGACTCGTAGTTATATATTGGTTCAGTGTTTTTCATTAACGATATTGGAATTGTTGGTTTATATCCAAAAACTAGCTCAAAAGGCATATAACCTGTAGATGAATGTGGTGTAGAGTTATGTGTGAACAAGGCCAGTTGTCCCAATCATTGACATTATTTGATGTAAAATTTCTTAAATACTCCCCTAACGTCCTGTGTGAGCGCTCTAATGGGCCGTTCGACTGAGGTTGGTACGCTGTTGTATTGATCTTTTTAATTTAATATTTTACATACGCAAAACAATTCAGACATAAAATTTGATCCCTGATCGGTTACTATTGACTGTGGCAACCCGAATACACATACAAAGTGATCGAAAAAAACTCTAGCGACAGTTGATGATTCCTGATTTGTTACATATACATATACCCAACGAAAATTTAGTTAGATCATCCTGAAGTGTTAAAATATACTTATTTTTCTTTTCTGTAATGGGAAGTGGTCCCACTACATATAAAAATAGTTTTTCAAATGGTACCTTTGCTGTCGTAGTATTTTTCATCGGACATTTATTTAATTTGCCTACTTTATTTTTTTGACAGTCAGCACATTTTCTAATAAAATTACAGATGATGGTCATCATCTTTGGAAATTGATAGTAAAGTTTTAATCTTTTATATGTTCTATAAACGCCCTGGTGACCTCCGAGAGGATTATAATGGAAATTATGTAGAACTTGTTGTATTTCCTGTGGATTATCGAGTTGAATGATACTTGAAGTGAACGTTTCGTTATTCGGAACTGCAAATAATTTTGAATTTGATGAAGTCTTGATTTTTAAATTTGAATTTTGAAATTCTAATGTGTCACTTGAGGACTCTAATTTAAATTTTGCTCTAGTGGTTACGATTTTTATACTTTTATCATCGTCTATAGGGTTTTTCAGTTCAATACGATTTAAGAAATCGGCATTTTTGTTAGCTTTATCCGATTTGAATTCAATTTTGTAGTCGTAACTGTCAATATCTATTCTCCAACAAACTAAACGAGATGCTGGGTTTGATATTGACTTGAGCCAAATAGAAGGTTTATGATCAGTACGAATTATAAATTGTTGTCCAAAAATATATGGTCAAAATTTGGTCGAATTATGGTCGAATTTTTCTCCGCTTTCTGTAACACCTTACTTGCACAAGCAATAGGAAGGTCAATGTCATTTGTAGAATTTTGTGATAAGATAGCTCCTATGGCCACGTCACTTACATCGGTCGTGACGATAAACTGTTTTGAAAAGTCAGGATAACATAAGATAGGCGGATTTATTAACGTTTTTATTTAATTTTGGAAATGCTTCTTCACAAAAAGGAGACCATTCAAATGAAATATTTTCTTTTTTTGAAGAGCTGTGCGAGGTTCTGCAATATTAGAGAATCCATTTATGAAGCGTCTGTAATAACTGCATAGTCCTAAAAATGATTTTATGTCTTTAGTTGTTTTAGGTTTAGCGTAGTTTTTTATTGCAGATATTTTTAACGGATCTGGTCGAACTCCCGCATCGGAAATAGTATGACCTAAATAACTAATTTCCTTTCTTAAGAATTTACATTTTTTTGTTTGCAGTTTTAGTTTATGAGCTCGCAAGCAAGTGAAAACTTCGACTAGTTTTTTAATGTGGTCTTCTAAATCATACCCGTAGATCACAATGTCGTCAAGATAAACAAAACATTTTATTATGTTCAAACCTGACAATACCGAATTCATCATCCGTTGAAAAGCCGCTGGAGTGCCTCGAAGTCCAAACGTCATACGATTAAATTGGTAATGACCTAGATTTGTGCTGAACGCTGTTTTTGGTTTATCTTTTTCACTTACAGGAACTTGATGGTATCCATCTAAAAGATCAAGTGTAGAGAAATAATTTGATTTTCCAAGTTGGTCCAAAATCTCCACTATGTTTGGTAATGGGAATGTGTCTGGAATGGTAATTTCATTTAATTTCCGATAATCCACAACAACTCTCCAGCGTTCGAGGCCTTCTCCCGATTTTTTCGGAACAACAAGTAATGGTGAGTTCCATGTACTATTAGATTGTTCGATAATATTGTTTTTTAACATATCTTCAACTTGGTTATTTATTTCTTCCTTTGCAGCAAAGGGTAATCTGTGGTTTAATATTAATTGGTCTGGCGATAGGGATGAGTGTAATTTCATGTGAAATAGTATCGGTTTTAGTGATTTCATTACCTTCTAAATAGAAGATATCGTTAAAAGACCGACAAATTTTGATAATTGAAGTTGTTTCTTCTATGTTTAGCTATGTTTAGATAATTGGTGTCAATTTTAGTTTCTAAGGTTTGAAGTCGATTTTCTACCGGATTTTTCCATTTGTTTAATTGTAATACCTTATAATTTTCTAGAAGCGTTGGCATTATATTTATTTCTTTAATATCGACTGCGAATTCATTTGTGTTTCAAATGGAGAGTGGAAATTGGGAATTTAAGGTTTTTATTACACAATTTCCAGTGGAACCACCTGGTGAAATTTCAATAGAGGTATTCAGAATTTTTCGGTAACAAATGATAAATATTCATAATTTTTTCGGCTCGAGGAGGAATAGTGTCGTTTACCAAAAATTTAGAACACAGAGGAAATTTGTGAGAATAGAAATTTGATAAAGGAACTTCCAAAAGTTTATTTGTGTAATCAATTTTGACAACCATAGCATTCGAGAAAAATTTATTGGGAATTCAGTACTTTCTATGTGAAATTTTTGAGGAATTGGTTTATCTTGGCTCAAAAATATGTTTCCTTCGCATAACCCTAAGGTTTGAATTTGATTATGCGTGATGCCAGTGATAGTGCATTTTAAATCAGGGTGACACCTAACATCTTCTTTTATACAATCTTTTTTTAAAATGCTGATATCTGCACCAGTATCAATCAAAAAACTCGAATATTCATTCTTCAATATGTCGATATTTAAGAAAACATATTTATGGTTATTATTAAGTTTAATTGAATAATCAGATGGTAAAGGAAAATGTTGTGATACTATTCTGAATTCGAACACAATTTTAATGAATTTCGCTCACTCGAACAGGCGTGTTCGCTTCTTTCTGTACGAGTGGCCTCTCGTTTCCCGAATCCTTAACAGTTTGGACAAATAAGTTAACATTTTGAACTCGAGTTGCTTCAGCATATTTTCGTTGACGACAATTTCTGATTTGATGTCCTATTCGCTTTCAATAACCACATACTGTTGTTTGCTGATTTGATAATTCTGATTGGTTTGACTGAGTACTTTGATTTGTAATAAATGATTTATTGGTATTGTCGAATGTTCTAGTTTTATTCTGGAACTCGGTAGAACCTCTTGAGTTCCTACGATAGCAAGTTTCCGCTGAATGCCCATTTTTTTACAAATTTGGCATTTTAAATATTTTATATAAGAGCTAGAAGGTGCATCCGAAACAGAGAATAGTTTATAATTAATAGTAGCCTCTTCTTCTATTGCTTTAGATACAGCTTCTTTTAAAGTAGCAAATCTACACGCTTTTATAATTAGTTGTAATGAACTGCTAAGACCATCTACGAATGATTTCAATGCTGTGGTTCCATTTAAACGCTGTATAATTTCAGAAGATTGTTCACCTTCTCGTGCGATACAGGCAGTATTTAAATCGTTCAACAACTCATCAATTCTGTAGGCATAAGATTTAACGTCTTCGTTCGGTCGTTGAATTACCCTAACTAATTCAACTTGTAAATACTCGATAGGTCTATTTTCGGAAAATTAAGTGTTTAATTCGCATTTCAGATTAGGATATTTTTTAAATTATGTTTGAAAATTTCATGTGCTATATCTTGCAATTTGAATAATATCATTTCAATTAGTGCATCCTCGTCAAATTCATCATTTAGATTTTTATAGACCATTTCACAGGCTGAAATGAACTTGTTTAATTTTCTGGGATTACCATTAAATTCTGGTATAATTTTTAAAGCAATATTCAAATTTAGCGACATTTTGCGATTATGATTAGTGGATAATTTATTTATAGTACTAGAATGTGATTTCGAGGTTGATGGCGTTATCACAGATTGTTGTTCAAGGTCAGTGCAATTTTTACTGATATAATCATTACTGTTATACAAAACTTGGTTACTCACCTGATTTATACTTCCCGAATTATTATCTTCACTATCATTTGACGTATCCGATAGTTGTTCTGATATGTTTATTGATTTCCGTTCTATTTTAATCGATTGTATCGTTTTTTGATTTTTATTTATTTTGTCATCACCAATGGAACTCATAAAATTGAATTGATTATGTATATGTAAATAGAAGGAGAAAAAATATATAATACAAATTTCAATTGAAATATTAAATTCAACTCACCATAATTATTTGTAATACATGTAATTTTTTTTTTTTGTTATTTTTTTTTTATAAGTTAATAAAATAGGATGGTACTGTTGAAGTGTTGGTTTTCCATGTGTAATTGCTGTCCAAATCTAGGGATGCCGTTGGTCAATTGAATACCGTTAAATGTTAATACCAAAATATGATTATCAAATGACCAAATGTTGTATTTGTAATTGTATTAGTAAATGTTGGTCCGTTTACCAAATGTTGTATTGTCTTTTCCCTTAGCACGCTCTGGTTAATATTAATTAAATATAATGATGATGAGTGTGTAAATTATGTTGATATTGGCCAATTGTTGCTTTTGGTATTTGGTTATTTATGATATTCGGGTAAATGTTGGTAAGGTTGTTTATGTTATTCCAAATATTGTATTTGATGTTCCGGTAATTTTGTTCCAGCTTTGCAGTTTGTTAATAAAATGTGTTAACCGTATAATATGCGTACATAAACCCACGTTTAGATTGTTCTCGATATGTATAGGCACATCAAATTATAATTTTATGATCATATGATGCACGTTAAAAAATGTATTCTGGTATATAGTTTATTCTTTACTTAAGGCTCGAAATACCGTTTGCTTGTATACCGCTGTCACCAAATGTTGTATTTGCGAGCGCATGGCAATGCAAAATCCAGAATAGAACACAATTTCACTTTTAAATGTTAGTTTATATAAATAAAAAAAGAATTGGTTTTGTTCCAACCTTATTAAATCGTTTATTTTATTTAAATTTTATTTCAATATTAATTTACATTAATTTTAATAATTCACCATGATGGTTTTTGATCAACTAAACTTACTTAAATTTTATTTTGATCTCAAATCAACCGCTATACATTACAATATTTAATTAAATGATTTTTAATATGATTCGAAGATTGTAAGAGAATTCAATCCAGTTTCGAACTGATGAGCTTAAAATCAATCTTCTCATCAGGCCGCGGCGACTGTTAAAATGGTCACAACACAATTAAAATGGTCTAACCACCGGTAGCATATTAGAAATTACATGAAATAATTAACATTCAACAAAAAATTAATAAAAAGTAAAAATTACAATATTGTTTTTATGCATTTGTATTGTTGACATAATATATTACTAAACAAGTTCACATATACTAACTAATATAACTTAATATAAACCAATTTTGCATATAACAATTAAGTATATAATATTAATTATTATCTATGAAATGTGTATGTGTATAATTTATTGTGAGGAACCTAAGTGTTCACAACAGTTGTGCTCCTACGGTGAGAACGAAGTTTTCAATGTATTCTCTGTTCCTCAATCCGTAATCACAGATAACGGAAAACAATTCCAGTCTCAATTTTTTCATCAAATATGGCGTTGAAGAGAGCACCGTACTCAGTCATCTTAAAGATGCACATAGAAGATGCAAACGGACCTATAAATTAAGGGGAATTCTCGAGTTCTATCTATCGACCAATCTGTCTTTGTATGAACTTACGTCCAAAGCGATGCATATCGCCGGTTTTCAACTAAATTCTCGACAAAATTCGTTTTCACCATAATCACAGGCACTGCGGTAAAGGTAGCTTTCCATATCATTGTTCCAACCGATAAGAATTTGGGTATCTATCATCAGAGGGACATTCGGACATGAATTCCATACAAATAATCCATTACGTTCGCATATATGTAACAGTCACGTATGCATTAATTAGTGCTAGAATCCATTAAAACTGTTCGATTCCGAAATTTAATTTATTTGTATTATATTCTCGTAGTTTTTTGTTGTATTTTTGGCCGGCTTGTTGAGACAGCTCAGAGAATAGGTCGTCCCCACGATCATTACGGCGGCTATCGTTTATATAAATTTTGATATTTTTTTTCTCTCCAACTTGATGTCTATGTTTTAATAAGTAAATTGTATGTCATTCCTCTTCCATTAACCATAATAACCATAACACAACTTGTGCATTGGTTAATTTAAAAATAACTTCTTAAAGCAGTGCATATGTTGACGGGTAGATGGCCTCAAATCGATTTATGATTTATTCAACGATAAGTGTTTTTTTTTTTGCCAAAAGGGCGCACGAATAGGCATGAAGAGTATATTTTTATTTAGGCTTGCTGCTGGGAAACGTTAAAAGGAGCAGACTTACAATTAAAAAATAGTGAGAAACCAATATATAATCAATCAATCTTTTTGTCCCTCAATTCTGCCATGAAATGCTGAACAGTTGCCGCATTATGATCGTGAAAGGACGTGAAAGGTCCCATCCATGAGCCAGCAATCTCGTTGTGCCTAATATAATATTCCCCCTCTCTGATAAATTATTTGTTACGTAGTACAAACAGTTCGCCTTCCAAATGTTGCAGATCCTCATAGGGATGGAAATTTCGCTCAAACTTCTAGGTTCCTTTTCCTCCGGCTACGAAGAATTTTTTGTTTTTCTTTGTACCCGGCTGGAAAGCAAGTATCTGCGGCCATTTGGTTCGGTCTCGACAATTGAATTAGTTATTATTTTGACAGGACACATAGAACTGGCTTTGGCCATACATTTTATTCTATTGTTTTGTTTCGGTTATTGTTTGTTAGATGCTTGCGGATTTCACTATTAAATTATTCATTTTTTGATTAATGTAGTAATAACGCTTTTGAAACTTTGAAATAAAACTAACTTGAAATGAATAAAATATGGTGATATTTCTCGTTTTGTAACGATAATTTCTACAAAAATTAAAATCGGGGAATATTATGGAAAACCCCAGATTGTTTACTTTCATCCCCGTAATTGCTGCATTATTGTAGGCACATGCTATTGGTTATATAATGTCCTATTAACCCCTCAAAAAAAGAATACTTTCAACCTTTATATTAAAATTGAAACTTATTATGGACATCCCTAATGACTTTATTCCAATTTGGTCGTTAAATGTCTATATTGGCATACTCCTAAATAGAAATAGAAAGTTTTCTACACTAAGGGATGTTCCGGTAGTGGACCTCCGGCATTTGGCGCATGTTTAATTATTATGTATTCAAAAAATAATAATTTTTGGAATTACCTGAAATTACGATCCATCCATCGCTATGTATTCACCCATTTTTAAGACTTTTATTGCCTGAATAAACCAAAAGAAATTTCAAAAATTTCAAAAATGTAGTTGGATTCAAATTGCTGCAACGCATTACATATAATGTTTAAATAAAAAACTATTTTTTTCATTCCGAATCATCAGAAAAGAAAACATAAAATTTATTTAAAATAAAACTCAACTCGTAAGATAATTTAAAAACCACTTCGAAAATGTATAAAAACCTTTTCGCCTTTTTATAGCATGAAAAAATTTGTTAGTTCAACTAAATTAAAGCTTACATGTTTAACTCAATATACAAACTGACTCAACCAAATAAATTTAAGTTAACCGAACTCAGACTACTTTTAGATAACTTTCAGCCAAGTCATTGTTTACATCATATGTTGAATTTATCTCAGACATTTTCAGTCAAATCACTATCTTTAGTAAATGTTACATTAAAAAAATAACATTTGGATTTCGTCATTTTGGCTTTCGAGTTTTTGGATTTTGCCCCATTTGGATGTTTTGTATTTGGATTTTATAAAATTTGGATTTAGGGTGACGCCCCATAATCTTGTAAAAATATTGATTATCGGAATAAAATAAAATTGTAGCGACCTTAAAAAATTAGCATCAGCGCTCGCAGAATGACTAAAATATGGTATAGCGGAAATTTTTTGAAGCCGAGCAGCCTTACATATTTTTTATAAAATCACGGCTCCAATCATTAATACACAGCGCTTAAAATTACTCTTCAGTTTGTTTTTATTCCCATTCTCAGTCGTTTCAGAATAGTAAATCAAAAATTCATGAATACTATTCAGTAACAAATGAATAATGAGCGAAGAATAGAATAAAATGAGGGAATCGATGTATTGAATAGGGTAGAAATATATTTTTATTCTGTTTTGTTTACAGCTGAGTGAATAATTAGTGAATAGTTTTTGAATAGGATTTTAATGTACAAGTTTTATTAAAGGTGAAAATTGTTTTGATTTATTTTTGTCGCTATATCGAGAATTGAGTTCGAACAGTAATAATTTTCGCCAAAAATTTCAATGTTTTATGATAATTTGGTGTAAAATGACAATTTTTATTTTCCTTATGATCAACCTAAACAAAATTACTCTTCCTTTCTTTAGTTTCACTCTTCTCTTTGTATGAATAACGAAAAGAGAATACTACTCTTCATTCGGTGCAAATAGAATAATCAACATAACATGTTTTGTTTTCTACTCACTATTCAAATCGATCAGTAAAGAGCGAATAACAAATTTTACAGAGCCAGTTTTAAAACGCTGAATTTTTTATTGTAATAAAATATAGATTGTGCTGCTAAAAATATTTCATAAATTATATATGCGCGAAATTTAAAAAACTTTTTTCGGATTTTATCCAGTTTAACTTTTTTTGTGGCTGGATTGAGTCGTCTCTGGATTTTGTCCTATTTAGGTTTTCCCTTTTGAATTCTAACGGTCTGCTCGAACGTTGTAGCTTTTGACATTTGCTCGTTGTAGTTTTTGACATTTTAAAAATAAAACATTTTTGTACGCTCCTTTCGCTGCCCGAATGCTATTTTTGTTTGATATTAATTGTATTTTGTTGAAAGCAGCAATCATTCAAGACATTTCATTTCCAGTTCCACAAATAATTCCAAGATAACTGAAATATGAAAATTTTTATAATAAATTTAATATCATATTGGACCAATTTGGACACATTAGACACATTTGACATTAATTGCCGTAATAAAACTAAAATGAGTGGTGCATGTGAAGGTAGGCGCATTCCAAAAGACTTTAGGTTTTTCGACACGCATTCTACACTACGGCTGTTTTCCAAACGATACTTATTTACTGATTTATTTGTGGAACCTAACATATTCAATGTAATTTCTTATGGAATAAGTTAGGTTCCACAAATAAGTCAATAAATTCGTCTCGGTTGGGAAACAGCCTAAGTATCGTTAACGTAAGAAAACAGCCTAAAAAGATAAATTTATATTGTGTTTTTATATCCTAAAAAGTTACCATTTATTTTTTTTGTTGTTGTATTATGTTCAGGACGTGTCCGAACCTTGTGATAATTATTTCAGCTGTAATAATTATGACATTATTTTGCAGGCAACCAAATTAGCACAGCCAATTATCTGTTATATATTTGACACTTCTGTAATAATATTCGTAAGCAAAAGCGCGCAATAACAGTAACTAAGCCGTATTACGTGAATTTATTCCTAAAAAATTAATACACATAAAACTTATTACAAAATATGGAAGAGACTATTATTTCACTCCTGTCAAAATTATTACAAAAAAAAAAATTATCACAAACTTCGAACATGTCCTTAGAAATTATTTAGAATATAACATAAGAGAGATGGAAAAAATGTATCTTTGTAGGGTAAAATGCGTGTCGAAAAACCCAGAGTCTTTTGGGGCATGCGTCCACTAAATAAATATATAAGGTGGGGAAATGCGCCAAAAAATTATTAAACATTTTCGGACAGCATAATAAAAACTTGTGAATGTAATAGTTAGCGCCGCTTAACTGTTTGGGGATACATCGCGCGATTGTGAAGTTGAAAACATTTCCGTTTCCGTGTGGATTGCTTGTTGGGAATTTCCGAGAGCTTTAAAAACCATTAGAATGAAAAATAAAGAAAATTCAATTTTGTGTTTTTTTATTGTCGGCAAAATTTTTTGTTTGATGCTGAAAATTATTTGTTTGTATTTTCATTGTTTTGTTCCAAAATGTTAAATTTGTTGCCAATTTATTAATTTTGATGCCAATGTTTGTCACCAGAGTATTTAATTATGGCCTTCAAATATATTTGTTTGTTTTTTCATATGTTGTTCCAAAATATATTTTTGATGCTAATGTTTATCGCCAAAATTTGCTTTCTTGTATGCTCGTTTAAATTGTCCCTTTAATTATTAGAATTAGTAGTTAGAATATTAAAATTATGAACATTGCTGATAATTTTTTGACAGCCTCACAGCACAGTAATGAATGAGTATTTTCTGTCGCTTTCTTACAAAAAAAATCTAAATTGTTTGTCATTTTACCGATCAAACTTTCCTAAGGTAGTATGATCAGAAAAAATTTGAAATTTTGTTTTGTAACTATTTAGGTCTTCGAGATTCATCACTCTACTTATTATATCCAGCGTGTGTGTAAAGACTGATTTACATTCAAAAATTTTAGCAGATGCAGATGTCAAATCAAAAATTCATTTTCTTTACACATAAGAAATAAATTTAAACAAAAAATGTCATTAACCTATACAAATGATTGGTTTTCTTATTTATGTAACCTTATTACAGTTATTTTTCCAAGCATCGACGATTTTACAGAAAAAAGATGAAACTCGACATCTGCAAAAAAAGCAGACGAGGTTTTTTGGGTTTGTTTCTCGGGTTTCAATTGACTTTTTTAAGCAGATGATTGTTTTTTCTCTTTTTGTCTTTGTACTTTTTCCTATGTTGTATTTCAATTTTTTTGCAGATGTCGATTGTCGTTGAATGTAAATCAGTCTTTAGAAGCATACTTGGAAGTGAATTATGTTGCGAACTGTACAAATCAATAATATTGTGCCCAATTTCGAAACTTCGCTTTATAATCAAACATTTTGAAAAATATTTCCAAAACGTTTTATTAAATTTTTTTGAATTATTAAAAAACTTCTATTTGAACAATAAAGAACAAATAATCAGTGAATAAGCATTTCATTGATAGATCCTAAATAACTTCAGGCTATCTTTCAAACATCAAACTTACTCATCTATTTACGAGCGAATAAAATACCTTCAAGCTAATTTAGATTTTGTCAGATTTTTTTTTTTTTTTTCTAATTAGCTATCATTTTCGTTTGTTTGAATAAAGTGTTCAAAGAACGTCTAATTAGAATCAGCATGAGTATGAGTTTTATAAAAATAATTATTGTAGTATATGTTAACATAATAAATGTGCGTATGTACCAACATTTTTGTGATTTATCTTTCAAAATGCATTTTACAATTTTTCGAATGTTGCTGTCTTATAACGAATAGACCAAAATTGTATTTTAACTTTTCTGTACGGGATAAATAACTGGAATAATTGTGTGGCCATAAATCATAATGGCTTAAGTCTTAAACTTGCATTTTTCAGAAAAACGTTTTTCAATTTAAAAGTTATTCAAAATCTTATGAGTTTTTTGAAGTCTTGTTTTTATAAACGCTTATGACGGTTGTTTGTGGTTGCCGGAATAATATGAAAACTTGATGTGGTTTGAAATCGAATATATAGATTTCGAATTTGAAATAATACCTAAAAGGGCATATTGTGTGTTAAGCCACTATGATTTGTGACCACTATGCCACGTTAAGCCACTATGATTTGTGATTTATATGTAAATATGTATAAATTTTATATAATTCTAAATTTTATTTGTAATTTTTAATTTTTATTAAATTTCATAATTTGCTTTTCAAATTTACCAATCATTCATTCACTAGCGTTATTAAGGACAACATTCCAAAAAAAAACTAAGTTTTGAAACTATTCGAATTCTGCGGATTCGTCAAGCTCAGCAAGATAATAGCAATAAGGTGAAAAAATGAAAGCAGTTGGTAGTACTGTCCCTGTTAAATCAATAAGTTTTTGTTTTACGAAACTACTCGGGAAAGTTGGAGATTCCAGTTTTTAACAACTATATTGAATTGAAACTCTTAAAAATATTTCATTGGGGTTTTGTCGCCCATTAAGAGGTAATTCTAGAAATGTCTGCGTAAATCTAAGTTCCCACATCAAGGATCTCTTTGGTACTGCCCAGAACTTATTGCACATTTTATATAACTGTGTCTCTAGGAGAAAATGTTGATCATTGATAGATAACCAAACAATGAAAACATGATTTTGAGTTGTATAGGCATATTACACAATTATTTTTCGATATTTTTCTAAATTTTGATATTTTCCAAATTACCTTCCCCCACCTCTCCCCCGCCGCTCTTCCTTGGTAGTGAAAGTTTAAGAGACACTACTAACGAAGTTTTGCGTATAGCAGTGAATGGCTTCACCTTCAGTTGCAGTTTGTTAGTGGTTTCTACAGATGAACAGGTTACAAGCTACCGCTCGTACCCCAATGGTTTCCTTTCCGCACGCCGTTGTATTCCAATATATTATGCATGTCTAAAACAATGTTTTATGGACAAATTTTAAAAAAATACATAGAGTTCAGTTAAACTGTTATTTTTAGGAAAATTTAGGACAAACACTATTGGTTGATTATTATAAATTTCTGGGTGTCGATTACGATTAAAATAAAAATTGAATATTATTGGTTTGTTTTTATTAAATTTTTTTAATAAAAATGGTCATATTTTGTGGACGGTGGGACAATGTTTTGTAGAAGGTGTACCATGGAAGAAAAAAAAAACATTGAAATCAATTACATGACTAATGAGTGGCTGTGTGCAAGTACACTTTAATCTCAAATAACGACAACATCAATACTCTCTAATATGGTTGAAAATTGTACACATCTCCATATTTTGGAATAACCAAATAAATGTATGTGAATTTAGCCCAGACTTTCATCCCAGAAAAAAAAAATATATATTATCAGGCAGCACTAAAATTACAACGTTATCCCAGCCCAACATTATTTCATATGATATAATTTACTCTAGCCCAGAAAATATTTTTTATTTTATTTTATAACATATTTTATAAAAGAAAATCGCAAAAATTAAAATCTGGCATTATACAGGAATATACCATATAGAAAAAAACACTAAATTTTAAAGAAAAAGGCCTCTAAGATAGAATACTACCGGGATTTAGTCGGGATGTCTCTTTTCCGGAAACTATCGGTACGCCATTTGGTTTGGCGTTACATTATCTAATTTCATTAAAAATATCAAGACGATTTGCATGTTGAGATTGGCACTATAACTTGTTTCCGAAAAAAACATTCCCATGTCATCCCAGGGCCAAATCCCATCCAGTTGCATGAAATTTTGGCACTATGTTAATTTAAATACATATAGCGACGATCTCAACAAGCAATTCGTCTTGATATTATTATTGGAATTAGAAAACATTCGGGGAAACGGAGGTTTCCGGAAAAGAAACATCCCGGTCATCCCAGGACCAAATCGCTTCCATTTGTATGAAATTTCAGTACTACACTAACTTAAATAGTTATAGCGCCAATCTCAACATGCAAATCGTCTTGATATTTTTAATAGAATTATATAACGTAACGCCAAACCAAATGGCGTACCGATAGTTTCCGGAAAAAAAAACATCCCTATCATCCCAGGGCCAAATCCCATCCAGTTGCATGAAATTTTGGCACTATGTTAATTTAAATACATATAGCGACGATCTCCACATGCAAATCGTCTTGATATTATTATTGGAATTAGATAACGTAACGCCAAATCAAATGGCATACCGGAGGTTTCCGGAAAAGATACATCTCGGTCATCCCAGGACCAAATCCCATCCTGTTGCATGAAATTTGGTTACTATGATAATTTAAATAATTATAGTGCCAATTTAAACATGCAAATCCTCTTGACATGATTAGTGGGGTTAGACAACCTAATGCCAAATCAAATAGCATACTGATAGTTTCCAAAAATGAAATTATCCCTGCCAAATCCAGGTAGTGTACTAACTTATATGCCCTTTCCTTTAAAATTCAGTATTTGCTTCTATAATTTCCTGTATAATGTCAAATTTTAATTTTGGCTATTTTCTGTAATAAAATATGTTATAAAATTAAATAAAATTTTTTTTCAGGGCTAGAGTAAATTATATCTTATGAAATAATGTTGGGATGGGATAACGTTGTAATTTTAGTGTTGCCTGATGATATTTTTTGTTTTTCCTGGGATGAAAGTCTGGGCTAACTTCACATCGGTCCAAATAAGCAATAAATTAAAATAAATTGAATAGAAAATTATAGGAATATCTTCTCATTCAAAACTTGCTTATGCTGAGGGCGATGATTCCCCAAAAAATAATGTTTACCCGGAAAATGCCGGGTACTACACTAGTAGACAAATAAAATAAATGGTTTTTATGCCAATAAAACTAATTTATTTGATTGCGTTGCGCTTACTAAACGCATAATGCTTTAAAACCATGGCTACCAACAAAACGTAACCAAAATAGTTAACAGGACAAAAAACTAACTTCGTGGTGTACATTTTTTCACCAGAAATTTATATTACGAGTTAAGGGTAACACCCAATCAAAAATTAATTTTTACCAAATAGTTCGAAAATTCTTTTTTATTGTTGAATTGGTTAATAAAATCCGTTTAACAACAAAAGTATGTAAAAGTAAGATAAACACATTGTTTAGGCAGAACCAACTTCAGTTTGATAAATTTAAAAACTTATAAATTAAACTTAATGAAATTTTAATTCAAAACCGTTGAAAATGACGTTTTGCAAATTAGATTATTGCAAATCAGTTGCATTATTTAAATTTTTTAAAATGTACTTATAACCCTCTTGTTACTTTAAACTAATTATTCAAAGAAGACGCAAAGAAAAAAATTCGTCTTTTGGAAAAACGTAAATAAATATTCGTTTGTAAGATTGTGTTCATGGGAAATCGGACAATTTTAATTATTTGTGTCGAATAAATAATATGGCGAAATCAACTTTTATGCATAATATCTATGATAAACAGTCACAATTTTCATAATTTTCGCTTCTGCATATGCCTATCTCGTAATACAATTAGTGTTGTATAATAAATCTCGAATCGTTTTTCGCCCTAATACACATACGACACTCGTCGTAAATACCACTTTTTGTTCGCCATTTAGTTAAGTAGCCAAAAGAATGTTACTAAAACAAAACAATCACAATTTTCTAAAACTAATCACGCTTTGATATCGTAAAAAATCAAAACTTGTCACAATTCGTTGACACCATCTTACGAATCAAAATATTTTCACCATCTGCGTCACGTTTCACCTATAAATTCAATAAGCTTTTTTTTTTATTATTATACGAGTATACAAAAAAATCGTCCAATAAAACAAACAAAAAAGCTAAAGGGCTTAAAGTTCTATTTAGGTCGGTATAGCTCGGGAAAAGACTGAAAACCAAAAAAAACAAAAAATTGGAAAATTGCAGTTTTTCTGTGATCCTGGATAAAAATATCTTTTGCTCCAACATGTATTGTTAATGTTTGTTTGTTTTTTGTTTTTGTTTTGTTGGTAAAAAAAAACTAAAAAAATGATCGATAAAATTTTTCTCGCTCATACTGCAGGTTATTTGTTGCCCTCTGTACTTTACCTATACATGTGTGTGTGTGTGTGCTTGTATTGTTTTACATTGTTGGGAAAATACGACCCAAACACATAGTACCAAAACCAACTTGGGCAGGATGAATTACATAAGAAACATACAAATAATATACATAAAGAAAAGAAAAAAGCTGTAAGAAAAGCTTCTTTACCGAGTAAAAGATGGATTGAGATGGAAAAAATAACAATATAAAGTAAAACCAAAAACAAAGAATTTTCTAAATACATAATACATAAAAATGTGTGTATTTGAAATAATTTTCATACAATGTAGGTTGATAATTTCATGTTTTTTTTTTTTTTTTTTAATTTTCAGAAAAATATACAAAAATGAGCAGACAATTTGAACAGAAATTTTCATGAAAAAAAAAATCCTTCTCTTCTCCGCCTCTGAAAAATGTATAATAAATAATTTTGTTTTTTTTTAAACACAAAGCCTACGTTGCTCTATTATTACATTTTGGAAATGAACGTTTTTTCCAGTCGAAGTTGTTTTTGCCTTCGTATGTATGTGTATGTGTATGCGAATTGTTTAAAAGGACAGTTAAGCGCTGTAAACTAGATAATGCTCCGTATTCCGTTAAGCATCATGATAGCTACCATTTTTGATGTCGTTGTACTGTTGGATTGTATATTGGGCGAATTTTTTCGCTAGCCCCTCTAAATATAAAAGATTTGAATAATAATCAAAATGAAATGATAAGAGCTTTTTATTTTGTGAGCTTTTTATCATTAAACACAGTATACTATCTGTACATATATAAAAACATATACATGTACAAACAGACAATTTGATAATAATAAATTCTCCGTTTTTTTGGGACGTTGGTGAGGGGGCGAGGGTGATCTGTGTATGCTTTTCTACTTGTTGATAAAAATGAATTGTTTATCTAAGCGGTACGATAACGCTAAAGAGATGAAAGCTTTTTCTTTCTCGGTAAATGTACATGTGTGTGTCTCTGTTGGGGTTTATATTGTTGTGTTGTGCGAGCAATGCAAACTATAAATGACGACTTTAATTATGAATCATAAGATTTTTGATAATTAATGGATTTTTGCTTTTTTAACAAAGCTAAATTGTTAGACGTCGACGTCGTGTGAATAATAATTATAAATGATTTTAGTTATCTGTATATTGTACATATATTTTTCGGAAAATAACGAGTTTTGTTATCATCGCTCGTTGATTTATTTTGTTTTGAAACAAACTTTTATATTTTTCCTCTTATCGTCGTTTATTCAATAAATTCGAAAAATCATAACTGAAATATGGTCTAAATACGATTGAATTTTATTCATACATTTTTAGAGCACGATATGTGGGACTTGAGCTAGAATATTTGAACAATATTTGAAAACGGTAAATATCAACCATACATGTAAGTATGTATATAGAATTCCCTGATGCCAGATTTTAAATTGGGTCTCCATTAAGCACTTAAAATTATATACGACAACCAATTGATGTGGGTTATGTCCCATTTTTTCCATACACTTCAATTGAATGACATTTCAATGCTAAACTTTATGTTAGTGTTTCATAGAAATCTCGATTTATTTAAAGAATTCTATAAACATATATCCAATTGTTATTTAGATTTAACTGTCATTGAAATAGCAATTCAACTTTCCGGAAAATTGAACTGTAGTTTTAAAGCTACATTTATAAATGTTGAGAGGAAGTAATAAGAAAAGTAATTTCGCTAAATAATTATAATTGATTTGTTATTTTTCTACACTTCAATTTAATTTATTTTTTTTTTTTTTTCGATTTGCCGATATTACCAAAGCAACCTTGATTATACAAAGCCATAGTCTGGAAAACAAAACTTTTATAAGGGAATTAGAAACGAGGAAAAAACCAAACTTTTCATAGTAAAACACACAAAACATATGGGAAATCCCTTTTTTGCCTAAGGCAACTTTTTATATTAAAACGTCACAAATTCTTAATTATGATTTCTGAAATACTTTCACAAATGTTCAAATTTTAACGCATATGAATGTCGTTTAAGTAAATCGTTTTCATTTTCTTGTAATAATTGGTCATTAAGTGAATATACATTACATAGATGGCAGTGATGGCCGTAAAAATTTGGAAAAATCGTACCAAAAAATACCACCTGGGGAAATTTCAAGTTCAAAAATTGTAGGAAAAGGAACGTGTGATAATTTTGTGATTAAATAATTTTTTTTCGTATTTTTCTGTAAACATTTGAGACATCTTACGTACACTAGTAAAACTACAGATAAATTTAGCAAGTATTGTTTTAATTCGTCAGAGCCAACTTTGATGTATTTTTCAAAATGAAAGTCGAAAAATATATTTTAGAAATAATTTAATTGTAATATTTCTGCAATTAATATTTATTCAATACCAGTATGGCTTTCTTGCATATTATTGATAAAGATATTGTTACGTTTTTGCCTTGTCAATCAAGGTTCGTATCACAGGATTGTGAATAAAACAAAATCAATTCAATTTATTAGCAACGAATTTATTTATTTCATACAAAAATGATTACAACACTATTTATTAATGATAATTCACAAAATAACTTTATATAAATTATTCGCACCATTTTACTGATCACTTTTACTTTTTATTTTGCACTAAAACACTTCTTAAATCACTTTTTAATTCCTTTTTAATCTTTACACTATCGCTTACCAAATACTAATAATCCAATTTGACTTCGTTCGCCTTTTTATATATACAAACCAAACTTCTAGAAAGCTCCTGACTTTTCCAGTAAGAATAGTGTAGAAACCTTTAGAATACTTTTATCATGGAAAATTCCATTTTAAAATTCAACAAATACAGTAAGCTTTATCGAAAATAAACCTGCTGTAACCAATGAGCAAATATCACAGAATACGGATACAATGCAGCAGATAAATTCAGGTATGAAAAATTTAAATTTGACCACTAGGGCATTGGCAAATGCTCAACAAAATCCGATTCCGCAATATTTTTCAGTTCCACCATCTGGCTATAATAACACATTACATTTTTCGTGTCCAAATTCCAATATTCAAACTCAACCTTTCGGACAACCACAACCAATGCCTATCTTTGCTACTCAACCAACTTCTGCGTTCGGGTCGTATGATCGGAAACATCAATTGTCGAATTGGAAAATTGATTTCGATGGTTCTACGGATGGCGTACCAGTTGAGAGATTTCTCTTTAAAGTAGAACACTTAGCTCGTACATATCAAGTCCCTGAATACATAATAAGGGACCAATTTAGTGTATTGTTGAAGGGATCTGCCTCTAATTGGTATTGGTGCTGCTTGGGGTCAACTTAAAGCTGCAATTATTGAGCGATTTCAAGATCGACGTACAGATGACGATATTCGTAGGCTAATTAATTCTCGCAGACAAAGAACAGATGAATCTTTTATCGAATTTTACAACGAAATTCTTTCCCTGACTCTTCGATTCCGAATTCCGATTCCGGATTCGGATATTTTAAGAATGCTTCGCTACAACATGAACGTTGGTCTTCAGAATCATCTTGCTGACCAAGATATTGAGTCCATTAGTGCTTTGGTACGAAGATGTGTCGCTCTCGAAGATATATGGAAACGGCACAATTATGTACCCGACAAGTTTTGTAGACCACAATATCACGTGAGTGAAATTGTAAACCCTGTAGTAGATCAAACTGGTGTGACCACTGATAATATTAATCAAAACTTTGTCGCGGACAAGAATCAAAAGTGTTCGTTTTCAAACTTTGGTCCACAAAATTATAATTCATCAGTAAATCCTAATCTCGGACAATTCCAAAATTTTAACCCAAATCCGAACCAAATTGATGCGTTTCAGCAAAATTAGAATCCTTCAGTAAATTCTAATACACCGAATAATTTTATTTGCTAGAATTGTTTTGATATAGGACACACTTTTGCTAAATGTTCAAAACTTCTGCGGTTATTATGTCGCGGATGTGGAAAAGACAGATGCACAAGAAGTAACTGTTCAAAGTGTTATTCTTCGGGAAAAGTCGAGACGAGGACTCAAGTGGCTGTCATGAACCACCCTCGAAATACACGGCAGCCATACCAGCCATATGTGACAAAAATTTTGACCAACAATTCCCAGCAAAATCAACATTAAAATATTCGGCCGAACCCAATTTTATTATTCCAAATTCTAAATTGCAATTTTGTCCTGAAAATAGTACCTCGGTAATTTCAAATCAATCTAAAAGAAAACTTTCGGATAAAGCTAAATCTCGTGTTTGTAAATATTGGGACAAACGCAAAACACTAAATTTATCAATTTCGGAAACATTCATTACCGAGCATTTAGATGATAGACCATACGCCCAATGTGGGTATTAATGGGGTACCGTAAAAATGTTTAATGGATAGTGATGCCTCTAATACTGCGTTGGGACAGGGTTGTGAAAAGTATCTTTTAAATCCTAATATACAAATTCATAGCATATCCTCGGAAGTCAAAACAGCAGGTAGGCAAAAGCAGCGTGTTATGGGATATTTTAGGGCTACTGTCTACTACAACGGTGAACAGAAAGTAATGAATATTTATCTAATTCCAAGCCTAAAACAAGCTCTCTATTTAGGCATAGATTTTTGGAAATTATTTAAAATAATTCCAAAATGTATCTAAGAGTTGGATAAAGATGATTCTGACTTCCACGTTCTTTCCCATGATCAAAAATGTCGCCATGTTGCAGTCGTTAAACAATTTCCATCGTTTAACAAAAACGGTCTTTGCAAAACATCCATAATTTCGCACAATATTGACGTACAAGGTGCTACGCCCATCAAACAACGATACTATCCTGTATCTCCTGTGGTACAAGCTGATTTGTTTGCTGATATAGATCGAATGGTGTCTCTGGGAGTAATTGAAGAATCCAGAAGTGCATGGAGTTCACCCGTGACATTAGTTCGGAAACCAAATGGCAAGGTCCGTCTTTGTTTGGATGCAAGACGAGTGAACGAAGTGACGAAAAAGGATGCGTATCCGCTGCCTATAATCGACGGACTCATCAGCCGATTGGAGGAAACAAGATTTATCTCAAGTATCGACCTGAACGATGCATTTTGGCAAATTCCGTTGGATGAGGAGTCCCGAGATAAGACGGCGTTTACGGTCCCTGGTCGCCCTTTGTATCAATTTAAAGTTATGCCATTTGGTCTCTGTAACGCGCCTCCGGTTAATGGACCGGGTGATTTCTCATGAATTTCACGATCGCGTCTTTGTTTATATTGATGACCTTCTAATTGCTTCTAGGACATTTGAAGATCATCTCGAATTGCTGTCAATTGTTGGAGAAGATTGTTTGATGCTGGTTTAACAGTAAACCTTTATAAAAAGCCACTTCCCCCTCAAACGAATCTACTATCTAGGTTATGTGGTTGGCGAGGGAACCCTTTCAACAAACCCGGATAAGGTAAAAGCCGTACACGATTATCCAATACCAACTACTCCTAAAAAACTTCGTTGTTTCTTAGGAATGGCGGGATGGTATCAGCGCTTTATTCCCTCCTTCGCTTCTCTTGTTGCGCCTCTAACAGATCTCACCAAAAAGAACGCAAAATGTATTTGGTCCTCGAAAGCCCAGCAAGCGTTTTATAGTGTCAAATTGGCGCTTTCAAATGCTCCAGTGTTGGTACACACAAATTTTTCCAAATCGTTTGTGATTCAGTGCGATGCTAGTACAACTGGTGTCGGAGGGGTGTTGTTTCAGGAAGCTGATGATGGGGAGGAACATCCCATCGCATATACGTTTTAGAAGTTAAACGCAGCACAGCGAAATTACTCCATCACCGAGCTAGAGTGTTTTGCGGCTGTGCTTAGCGTAAATAAGTTCCGAGCATATATCGAGGGATATCCTTTCACCATCATCACTGACCACGCAAGCCTTAAATGGCTTATGGGCCAGAAAGCGCTCACAGGCAGGCTAGCGCGTTGGAGTCTGAAACTGCAAGGATTCGACTTCACAATACAGCATCGTAGTGGATCACAGAACGTCGTACCAGATGCACTTTCGAGAGTCTTTATGGAAGAGATCGTTCTGAATGATATTGGCTTTAATATTAACCTCGACTCCGTATCGTTCAAATCTACTGAATATTTAGAATTAATTTCTAAAATCCTATCTTCGTCTGACTCCTTCCCTAATTTTAAAATATCTGATGGCAAAGTCCTGGTCAACACTTCTTCAAATAAATATCTCTCTATTACTATGTCTGACGTACCTAATTGGAAACTATACCTACCTCATTCCTTGGTAATGTACATTCTAGAACAAGCGCACAACCCTCCTACGTTGGCTCATGTTGGTTCTGCAAAAATGCTAGAAAAAATTCAACGACACTTTTATTGGCCTAAAACTAACTCCACCAGAACCAAGATGGGTGGGCAAAGAGTAGTTGTACGGCCCATGCAGCGTTTATTTGTCGACTTTCTTGGTCTTTACCCCAGATCCAAACACGGAAATGCTTACATTTTCATCGTTTTGAATCACTGTTATAAATTTATTTTTCTGAAACCGTTTCGAAAAGCTCTCGCCTCAGATATCATCAAATTATTAGAGAAAGATATTTTCCTTTGATTTTCCGTACCTGAGTATGTTGTCTCTGATAATGGTCCACAATTTACATCTAAAATCTTCCAGAGTTTTCTGTCTAAGTTCGGTTTCAAACATTCACCTGTTCCGCGTTGTTGTCCCCAAGCAAATGCATCGGAGCGCGTCAATCGCTCTGTACTATCGGCTTTGAGAACTTATGTTGGCGACAATCACACTACGTGGGATCAGTACCTTCCAGAGATTACCTGTGCTCTGCGAAATGTTATACATGATGCGACGAAGTACTCTCCTCATTTTTTAATGTTAGGACAGCACATGATCATGCTTGGCAAGGAATACGATCTGTTAAGCTTAGAAGGTGAGGGAATTATTGCGGCGGAGTCAAAAAGCAATACTCTAGGTGCCTGTCATAGTGTAGTGTTGAAACATTTGGAAGCTGCTTACAAAAAATCTTGGCATACTTATAACTTCCGGAGTAAGAAACGAAGTTTAGAAATTGGGCAAACGGTATTTGTTAGGAATTATGTGCAAAGTAATGCCATAGCTAAATTTTCAGCTAAGCTGGCACCTAAATTCCTTAAATGTTCTGTACTCAATAAGCTAGGTAACACGGCGTACGAGTTAGTACCTACCATATCAAGGGTGGAATCAGGTTGGAAAATTTTAATCAGAGCAATATTGGAAATTTTTTGGAAAAAAAGAAAAAAAAAGGGAGTTTGGAAAAAAAATTCTGTGAAGCAAGAACGCATTGTTTATCCCAAAATTTTGTTGTATCTGGCGGCTATACGCTTTCCTATTTCGACTAATCGGTATCTATACACAGAATGATCGGTTAAAAGGGGTAATTTCAAGTCGTTGTGAAGTAGGAGGGAATGACCGTGATTCTCCAAGGATATAATGTTAGCTTACCGAGAGAAAATAACCCACGACCAAAAGAAAAAAAAAATTGACCTCACCGAACAGAGCTAGCAGGTGACGTGTCCCTCCGATGTGGTAAGGTAACACCGTGAATATCCGTTATCCCAAGTAACAATTTGAAGATCGAGAATACGGTTAGTAAACAGTATAATAAAACCAAATACCTTATCGATATTGTAATCTTAGATCAACCATCAGAAGTTTTGTATTTGTGTGGGTATTTATTAACCTCAGTTATGGTTCAACCGTTTACAGCCAACTTTGGTGTAACTAATAAGTTTTAATATGGTTATTAATTAATGAATTGTGCGTGAAGCGACTAAGAATTAGAAATTTTTAAACAAATAATTGAAGATTTACTACTTGTGTAAATGTTTTACTACATTAGTGAAACTGAAAGTTAGGTACTAGTACCAATGCAACTCTGAACTATATATACACATTTATTTGATTTACATTTTTTTAGCGTTTTATCGATAAATAAAATATTTTAAAACAGTATAGATTTAACAAAATTAACATTTTTTTACTGTCCTTAATTTACACCGTAACTAATTTTACTTTAAATTATATTAAAAAATATTTACACTTATTCGTTGAAATCGGATCTGATCGTTTTCATCAATTGTATCAGGAAAAATTTTGTAAGATGTAAAATGAGCGCAAAATTAGCGTTCGTTCGACTTACAGTTTGTCATATTCCGGAAACGATAAATAAAAATAATTCCCGTAAAACCGGTTTAATTTTGCAATTAGTGATGGCGTTTTTTTTCGGTTGTTTTAGCGGAGTTCTACCGATTTTGGAAATTCACATCGTTTCTCGATTTCATATCTGGCTTGCCTCGGATTGTAGCTTTTAATATTTTTTAAAATTTCTCAAAATTATTTTAGTTTAGCATGGAAATAAGCCGCATGAGGTTCAAGCCTTAAGTGGCGATTCGATGTTTTAAAGAATATAATTATTCGATATTTAACAAATTAACCGATACTATTTGAGCGTCCCATTCTTTTTGCATATCGTTTTGTTGAGCTTAGCCTTAACTTGCTTAGTAGCATTTTGCTTGAGGTTTCTAAATTCTTACAGGCTTTCCGAAATTATTCAATTGTTCGAGATCGTAATCAAGAATCGAGATTATTCCGCGGTATGTTCTAAATTTCTTAAGTTTTTAGTTAACAAATTTATTCGAATTTTGAATGGGAATGTTCTGTGCTTAGCTTTGAGTTATGAGAACTTGCAGTGCTACCTTTGATTGATATTTAGTAAATTTTTCGCGATTATACCAAAATTTCGATATTTCTCCGATTTCCCAGGTTATTCGAAATTATTCAAGAATGTCCAGATTATTTACGTTTTACAGGGCAGTGATTAGCCTGTATAGGATTTCCTTTAGTTTTACATCCTTATGGATAATTCAATTTTGAGAATTTTCAAGAATATGAAAATTACTTTATTAAAAATTACTAAATACTTTGAAAATTCGAAATTTTGGCGATTATTTCGGAATTCTTGATAATTTGTAATGCTTCATCGATATATTTAGAAACCGTCATAGTAATGAGTTGCAAGATGTTTTGTTTTATTTGAGACCATTGCAATGAAGCACGTTCTGTTTCGCCTACTCTCGAAATCAGATACTTAATTAATGCGAGGTTAACCCTTGTGTGAAGCCCACATTTTCTTTTCACATTGGAAACACAAGGGTCTAGGCAGAGCCCTATACGTCAAATTAAGTTTAAATAAATGAAATATTAGTTTGGTTTTAACAATTAAGTTTTATTACTAAATAAAAATTACAGGAATGAGTACGAGTACATAGCCTGGATAAACTAAAAAAATTAAACATTTATGTAGAAAGCTTCAAAGCTTCTTTTAAAGTTCCTTTTCATTTGTACATTTGAAGCATTTATAAATACATTTAGAGTGTTGCAGGCATACTGGAGTCTAACATTTCACACAGTAAAAGCCAGTATTGCGATGGGCTATGTCGTATTCATGGCATAATCGGCAGCCTCGTTTCATTTGGAGGATGTTGGCATCTTTTATCGTTGCACGACGGGTGTTGCATACAGAAAAAATAGTGGAACTCAACCAATTTGTTGTGGTATATTATAAAGTCTTAATTCTCGGTAATGGGTAATGGGCCACCGAGGAATGATTCAATTGCCGATCGGCACGAAAATTGCTTTATTACTTTAGGATTGTTAGAGAACCAAAATTTCCTGCAAGCATCTGTCAATTATATTATAAAAGAATGGCAAAGTCAAGCTTTTTGTTCGTCGTTTTGTGGTGAAGTGGCTTTACATTTGGTCCATTGCGTCGACGCCACTTTTGGTTTTATTATAATAAATAATTGCTTCTGGTTTTTTAGTTCACCAATTATGTTCTTATCACAATGTACTGTTGATAAAAAAATCAATGCTTTGTTTTTCTTTGGGATGTAGGAGCACATTGCTACTTTATTTTCGTGATACCCAAATATTGATGAATGTATTGGTCGTGAGGAATTTTTTTCCATTTCAGGTGGAATACATGTTTTGTTGCTTCGCAGCATACCTACCAAACCTAGACCGATCTCTATGAGGCGTTTACACCCTTGTAGGATAGTAAAAAAATTATCGGCCACGATTGTCCTTCCCGAGTTCGAATACCTAGACGCCAAACGCAACATTTCATTTTACCCTTGGTCAACGAGCCATTCTGCACCTGCATCTTTACCCGTAAATATTTCCTTGTAGTGGATAGTGTGTTTTTGAATCGCATGCCCACCCCACTTTAATTCCGTACCTCGCAGGTTTAGACGATATGTTCTATGTGAACTTTGTGGTTGATAGTTCCTTTCAAAATTTTCGTTTAACAAATTCCATATATCCCTAATGGGTGCAGCTTTATCAGATTGTGCACGAAAATTACGGGTACGGCTATCATCAACTCGTATATATCGTGACAGAGCAATGAAACGGCGGTATGACATTGTTGCTCTAAAAATGGGAAGGTTCATCGTTTTCCACAAAAAACTCGTGTGTTGCATATTATTGTGGCTTACGCCAGCAGCCAAGGGTACACCAATAAATGCATTTAGCTCAATTTCCTTGAATCCTTAATTCTTTTATCATTCGCATACCGAATCGTTTCCTTTATTATGATAAACACGATGTTTTGTATTAGAACCCTTTTAAACACTTCAATTGGTACCGAGTTTGTAGAAGTAGGCCCTCCACTAAACCTCATAACATTATGGATACGTGTCCGACCAATTGATGGCAGTGCTCTGTTGCACTTCGTACCATCTTTGCCGAACATGTTCAATGTGTGCTTTAAATTCATAGCTTTTTGCATATCGGCCTGTATTTCATTTGTTGGCTGCGTTTCGGCTGCTTGCTGCATTTCGTCAACTTGATTTACTTTAACTACTCTTTGAATTTCAGTTGTTGATAGTATTTTATTATCTTTGCTGTCATACGCCTCTTGAATATATAATTTCTGCTCTGCTTCTATATCCGATGCGTCATCTTCATTTGGTATATAATTAGCATCTTCTTCAGAATCTGCTTCGACAGCAAAAGTATCAACGTCTTCTTATTCCTCCGTTGCTCGTTCTCGTTCAAGATCGTTAGATCAATATACAGAGTGAGAACAGACACATACAAATTTAATATATTTTCATATAAAATGTGTATGGAGCCTCGCTAGACCCTTGTGTTTCGACTATGACTAGAATTTTACGGTGCCCTTTAAACATCCGACCACCCATCTATTTTTGGTAGTTTTTTTCATATATCTGTTCAAAACTAATAGCTTGAGGATATCATGGAATATTTTGACGATTGGGAAATTATAAATATAAAAATAATGCAAACAAACACAAAAAGGATCTGGCCAGACCCTGGTGTCTCCAAAAGGGTTAAACAATAGGAAAAAATAAGTTTTTAACTAAACACAACTAGTATTTTTAGGGGCCCAAGAAAAATTTTGGGGGAAGTGGCCCGAATAAGGCATCCCAGGCATCTGGTTTTACCCTCAAATAGAAAATACAAAGAAAATGTTTAGAATACAATCGACGTCCGTGCCCTTCCGAGAGGGTTTTGAAGGATGAGTGTGAAGTTTATGCTAAAAAAAAATATCAAAAAATTACACTGTTAAATTAGCTATATTTCCAATTGGAATTTAAATTATTTGAAAATTTAAAATTTTTGTCATTTTGAATTTTTCGTACCACCAAACAGATTATTTTCATCAGAAAACAGGTTCTTTTCATCGTTTTTAGTTAGCTGGATCATCTGCGTTTATCTCGTTAACCAAAAGCGTCCAATTGTGTTGAACATTACTATATTTCAGATAGTTTAAAAGTTGACTGATTTTTGATGGTTTAAATAATTATTTAGCGTCGATCCTGGAAATGTCCCGAAGGCCCCGCACATTTCTTAGAATAGCTAATCTATATAGCGGTCAATGTCACCCAGCCGATCCAATTATGATGAACTATAATTTATTTCACAGTTTTTGGAATTTTTAATAATTTTGGATTATTTCAAAAGTTTTATATCGCCGACCGCAGACATGTCCACAAGATATTGTCCATATTGTCAGATAAATTGGCCATGTGCCAGCCTACGTGGTCAACCTTATCAAATTGTGATGAACTATACTATACTTCACAGAATTTAGAATTTAGAATAATTTTGATGGTTTTAAAAATTATTGTATCTCCGATCACAGAGATGTCCACAAGGTCTTGCCTATATTTTCAGATAAATTGGCCATATGCCAGTCTACGTGGTCAACCTTATCCAATTGTTATGAACTATACTAAATTTTATTAGAGTTTATTACTTTAAGTAAAATAACATAAGCGGTCACATTAACTGTGGTGTTCGACAAGGAGAATTTCTATCGCTGTGTTTAGCATTTTAATGTTTTTGATGTATGCACTTATTTTAATTTTTGATTTAATTTGTTTGGTGGGTTCTAAATTGTGTTGCGGAACGCAATGTATCTTAGCGGTGAGGAGCCACAAGGTGCAGTTACTTGGGATCTCTTTTTCTTAATGATAATATTGTAGTGGAAGGTATTGAGAATCGACTTGGCGACGAAATGGTATTCTAAAATAGTTTTTAGATAAAGTTCTTTAATGTGGCCAATTAGAATGGGGCTTACTGATTATTTCTTTACCGATTTTCGATATGCCTCAAAGTGGATAAACCTCGACAGCTGCATAGTTTATGGAAATTGCAACAGACAATAGCTTTTATGACATTACCTGTTGATATTTTTGAGAATTTGGCAGCTGTTGAGGAATCATATACATCTGCCGGAAAATTTAATCCTAATCAAAGAAAAATAAGAAAAAATGGGTAATAACACGCGCAGCATCAGTAAAACTTCTAAAGTTAGCGTAGGGTTCCGGAATTAGAAAAATCATTTTAGAATCTGATTTCCGTAGTTCATGTCAAATTTAATCCAAATCAGTTGAGAAATAGCTGAGTTCTAACCAAACAGGCCATATTCCATAAATTTATCTAAAAATAATTTTCAGGTCCCATTTCCATTGCAAATGTCACTGAAATCGGTTCGAAAATAGATAGGTTCCATCCTAGTTAGCCTTATTCCAGAACTTCATCTAAAAATCATTTTAGAATCACATTTCCAACGCACATGTCAAATTCAATCACAATCGGTTAAGGAATAGCTAAGTTCCATCCTAATTGGCCATATTCCAAGCTTGTTAATAATTCTAAGTTCTGTGAAGTATAGTATAGTTTATCACATTTGGATAAGGTTGACTACGTAGACTCTCACATGACCAATTTATTCGAAAATATGGGAAAGATCTTGTAGACATCTCTGTGATCGTAGATACAATAATTTTTAAAACAATCAAAATTATTAGAAACTCTAAATTCTTTGAAGTATAGTATAGTTCACCCCAAATGGATAAGGTTGACCACTTAGACTGGCACATGGCCAATTTATCTGACAATATGGACAATATCTTGTGGACATCTCTGCGGTCTATTAAAAATACCAAAAACTGTGAAATATTTTATAGTTCATCATAATGGGATCGGCTTTGTGACATTGACCACTATATAGCTTAGCTATTCTAAGAAATGTGCGGGGCCTTCGGGGCATTTCAAGGATCGACGCTAAATAATTATTTAAACCATCAAAAATCAGTCAACTTTTAAATTATCTGAAATATAGTAATGTTCAACATAATTGTACGCTTTTGAATAATGAGATAAACAGATAGTCCAGCTATCTAAAAACGATGAAAAGAACCTGTTTCCTGATGGAAAGAACCTGTTTGGTGGTACGAAAAATTCAAAATTACAAAAAATTTAAATTTTCAAATAATTTAAATTCCAATTGGAAAAATAGCTAATTTAACAGTGTAATTTTTTGTTATTTTTTTATTTTAGCATAAACTTCACACTCATTTTTGAAGGTGGTAAAAATGTTTTTTTTTTTTTCAATATAACTAAAATTCTGATCTGAAGTAGAGCCTTAAAATAAAAGTTGTAGCTAAGAAAATTACAAATATTTTGGTTGATTTTTTACGATTACAAAAGGGCAAGTTTCTGTCTTTTATGCTTGGTGATAAAAAAAGGGCTCAGGAAAATATTTGCAGGGTGACCTGAACTGACATATTAAAGGGGTAATATGTAGAGAAAAAGATTTAAATAAAAATTGGTACCTAGTATAAATTTTTCGGATTTCGTTATCCTTTTCGAAAATCGTTACCATTGTAACTCTTCAAAGTGGCAAACACTTCTTTCATTAGTTTAAAAATATCCGAAAAAATAAAAACCAAATGATATGATTTCTGTGGCATTTAGGTAGCAAGTTTTGGGCAAGGATTTTTCATATAGTGAAGATCACCCTGTAATTATATAATTAATGAATTTGTACAAATTTATAGGTAAAAAACTGCTGACAATGAAATATATATAAGAAAAGATGTAATATAGTGCATAGTGCATACAGTATCTAATTTCTGCAAATGTATAAAACACTGTTCACAAGGTTGAACATACTCCGCGGATGTATTGATTTGTATGGCATAGATGACTCGCTGAGTTAACATCTCTATCCGGTAGCTGCTGGAGCCTCTAGCCTGTAGTCATCTTGCCTTGGCGCTCTTCTTCCGACCTTACATAGGTATTCTATCACGCCTATTAGGATAAATCCAACTATGATATATGTCACTGAGTAGTGGTGCACATCATGCTTTGATACATTTACACTAGCATCTTGTAATTCAGCTATTTTCTTGCGGAGAACAGTAAATTCTCTTTCATTTGGAACTTCCTGCAGAATAGTTGTATTATAGAGGGTCCTCCAATTGGTCAATAGATTGACTGCTGAGAGGAATGATAAATCTACTCTGCTTTTAATGGTTTTGTGACTTTTTAGTGTAATTAATCCAACTTTCAATGTGTACCCTTCCTTGAGTGAAATCTTTCCGTTTATTGGAATAGTTAACGTAGTCACGTCTTCCCCGCAAGCTATAATGGCTGGTTGTGGATGTTGCGATGAAAACAACCAGTTATTATTCCTAAGTTTGACCCAGTTGGTTTGTGACTTGTCTGCCTTTTGTTTCGCTGTCACGAAATTATTTGTTTTCGTTGAGATTAACAATTGAAACTCACAAATAGTGTTGTTGAAATAAGCAGTATGCATTGGATGCTGGAGTAAGCAGATATAGCTAGCTTCAATTAGCTTGCAATGATGGAACTCATAGCTGGATAGCATGTAGTACTGATCACGATGCATTGATGTTGCCAGGTAATTCATTGATGGTTGTATGAAGGTAATACTTGATGTTGGGAATGATAAGGGCTTAAACAATTGATATTTTTCCTTGCTTAATAGGGGCAGCTTTAGCTCCAAAATAACATATTGTCCATTCAGACGTCCCTTGCAAGATATCAGTTGATATAAGGTTATTATTTGATCAGAGTCCTGATGTCCTGGCAGAACTACATCTAGTGGCAAGTGCTGTGTTATTTTGTTGATTTACTCTGCTAACTGTGGTGGGGTAAAATTCTGTTAAATCTCTTTAAATTTCAACATTGACATCAAGGCCTGAATTGCCATAGTTGTGAATCTGTTAATGTTGTTGAAATCGTTCAAATGCTCATTTACTTGCTGATTAAATATCTTCCAATGCTGAATCGTTTCTGCCTCGTTTTTCTCAAGCAGACTGAGAGTTGCATCGGCAATAGATGTCTGATTTTTTATGAGATTTAGTAATTACTCCTGATTCTCCTTGCTTTTTTCAATTTCCTGCTCATAATGTTCTGCATCACGATTGTCTAGTATCCCGAATATCTCGTTTGCTATATTTCCTACTATATTGATAGCACCTCTTTTTCGTCTGTAATTTTTGCCGTGGTGGAGTAACTCGTTTCTCTGATTGATATCTGCTAAGCTGTTATACAGTTGGTTGGTTATTACTAAGCATGTGTCAGGGATAGAGCTGTTCAAACAGAGCTGGGTTAGCTTTCTCACACAAGCTTGATACAAACTTAGCTCGTTGTGATAAGTTGTCATGTTAAAATATACAATGATCTTCCATTGGTTCTTTGTAAACTGCACGTTGCCAGTGTATTCAAAATAGAGTCCGGGCTGACATGAAAAACTAGTCAGGTTATACGGAAGATTAGCTGCTGGCGTTCCTGAACAAACGTTACACATTGTTAGTAAACTCAATATAAACAAGGGCAATATTTTGATTCTGGTGCTTGCGCTTATGTATCTACTGCGAGTTTCTCTGCTTTGTTCTTTCTCCGGAGCTTCTGCGTCTTTCATAGGGAAAATACTTATCTTCGAGATTGGTCGTTTAAATTTGACCGTGACTATCCTTTACTGTCACGACTCTAGTCAGCTTATCTAATCCCGGACGCAATTCGACAATTCGCCCAAGGGGCCACTTAGTCGTGGCAGATTGTTGTCTTTAATCCAAACAATGTCATCTAGTTTGACTTCTGGCTGTTTGCAATTTCATTTTGCCCGCTGTTGAAGACTTGATAGGTAATCGGTCGACCATCGCTTCTAAAATTGTTGATCCATCTTTTGCAATAGTCTCCAACGCTGTCCTAAAGTTAAATTTTCATGCAACAAATCTGGTTCTGGAACGGCGAGTAGTGAATCGCCTATTAGGAAGTGACCTGGTGTTAGGACTACTTCAGACGAAACTGCCGATATAGTTACCAGTGGCCTAGAATTGAGACATGCTTCGATTTGGGAAATTACTGTGGAAAGTTCTTCGTATGTTAGTGTGCTTTCCCCGATTATTCGCTTTAGGTGATACTTCATTGTCTTGACTGCTGCCTCCTATAGCCCTCCGAAATGTGGTGCTGATGGTGGAATAAAATGCCATTCTGTGCCATTATTAGCCAACATTTTTTGAATTTCTGGGGTGGCTTGTTTTATACACTCACGCTTTTCCTTGTCGAGTATTGATCGAGCTCCGACAAAATTCGTACCATTATCAGAATAAATATGTTGGCATATACCTCTGCGCGCAATGAATTTTCTGAATGCTGCTACAAAGGCTATTGCAGTTAAATCGCTCACAATCTCGAGATGGACAGCCTTAGTTGAAAAACATACAAAGACTGCTATGTATCCCTTGTAGGACATCGTGCCTCTTCCTTTAGAAACTCTGACTTGAATAGGTCCTGCAAATTCTACGCCCGTATGTGTGAATGGACGTGACGGTAATACTCGTCCTTGGGGTAAGTCTGCCATTAACTGTAATTTGCTGGCGGATTTGAAGCGATGACATGTTATATATTTATTTATTTCTGTCCGAATTCTACTTCTGCCGTTTGTGATCCAGTACTTCTTCTAAGAAGAGCTAGAGTTAGCTGGCTGCCGCCGTGCAATGTCCGTAGGTGTGCATCAGCTATCAGCAGCTTGGTTAAACGGTGTTTTGAAGGTAGTATGATTGGATGCTTGGTTTCGAAATGTAAGGCGCTGTTCGCAATTCTACTTCCTACTCGCAAGATTTGCTGTTCGTCAATAAATGGATTAAGCAATAAGAGATGGCTTTTCGCTGGAACGGAGTCATGTTTTTGTAAACGAATAATTTCTTTCTGGAACTCCTCATGTTGTAGCGCTCTGCATAATTCATCTCTTGCTTTCTTGAGCTTCAAACCGGTCGGTACGATGTTGTGCGTCTTATGGCCGCCTTGCATCTTTAAACTTTTCTTTATGAAGCGCCGACAATAGCTGATGATGCGGAATATTTTATTGATGTCCGAATGTTTTTCTACTAGCTGCACAAATGGATTAACTATTTTAGCAGTAGCAGTTAACATCACATGTTTCACCTCTAGTGCGGTGTCATTGACTTGAATAGGTTGTGGTCAATCCTGAGTCGGCCTATTGAGCCATTTCGGACCCGTCCACCATAAACTGTAGCCTTTCAACTGTGTTGGCTGAATTCCTCTAGACGCACAATCAGCAGGATATTCCTTGGTGCTTATATGGTGCCATTGTGCTGGATTTGGTTCTTGTATTTCAGAAATCCTATTTGCGACGAATCTGTTGTATTTTTGGGGACGACCTTTAATCCACGAAAGCGTGATCATTGAATCTGTCCAAAATGACATCTCTATATCTTGGATGTGTAACGCTTCATACACCTGTTTCATTAACTTAGTGAGCAATAACGCGCCGCATAACTCGAGTCGTGGAATCGACAAAATAGCGTACACGACTGCTGTATAAGCTTTTTCAGACGCATCGCAGAATCCATGTAAACTGAGAGGTGATTGACCATCGAAACAAAGCCATCTAGGTATAGATATTAATTGAAGATGTGCTAATGAAAGAAGTGCAGTTTTAAAATCATGCCATTGCGTGGCTAGTATCTAAGGTAATGTTTGATCCTAAGAAAGGCCTGCTACCCAAAGGTCTTGCATGATTAGTTTAGCTATTATAGTAACTGATGCTAACCATCCTGGGGGGTCAAAGATTTTTGAGCTTATATGATTTTAATATGTTCCAAAGAAACACACTTAAAATGGTCTAATCACCGGTAGCATATTAGATATTACATGAATTAATTAATATTCAACAAAAAAATTAATAACATTTTTGAGCTCTCTGAAAGTAGACTCCTTTTGGTAACGTTTCTGTTATCAGACTCCGATAACGAAATGCGAAATCCTAAGCTGTATGTGGCAGGATTCCAACGAAGGCCGAGTGTTTTTATTGTATCATCAAGCTTAAATTCCGTGATTCCAGTATTCCGCAGATTTGTTGGTACGGCGTTTAGTAAGGCTTGGTTGTTGGAAGCCCACTTTCGGAGGTTAAAACTTTCACATCTGAGCATTGCTATAAGCTGTTTCCGTGCTGATAATGCATCGTCGAGCGTGTTGTTTCCAGATATGAGATCGTCAACATAGAAATCAGTGAGAGCGATTTCCTTCGCGATTGGATATCTATGGGCTTCATCTTTCGCTAATTGTTGCAAGGTTCGCACCGCGTCGCTGCCGCAGTGCCAAAAGTCACGGTTGTAAGTTTGTATTCTTGCAGCTGTTCTCCAGAAGACTTTCTCCATAAAATCCGCTGATATTCCTGATCTTCTTCATGAATTTTTTCTTTTTTTTAATTTTATGTAATTACAATCTAGTCTCCTGGACTAATGAGCAATTTGTTTCTGACTTAATTTACTAACTTAAATTAATCCATGGCTTCTTCCCATTGGCGTTCCATAGTGTTTGGTAAATTGAAGTAAACCACATCTTTGTAGTGGATTTTAGATCAGCATAATGCTGCTTAAACTGACAATCACACCAACTCAAAAGGTTTGGTTCTCTTAAGTCTGCGTACTAAATTCGTGATGCTTAGAAGCTGAGTTGCCTCAATGTTCACATGTTGGCGGAGCCTTTCTTCATGTCTCCGTGATTTTCCTGGATTTCATTTAAAGTGAGGTTCATTTTAAGGTCCCTATGAAGGTCATTGTTCCTGACATACCAAGGTGCATCAACGATGTTCCTTAATACCACATATCTTTGGATGATATTTACGTTTCTCTGTTTGGTATAACCCCAAAGCTGAATACCATAAGTCCAAATCGGTTTCAATATTTGCTTATAAAGTAGAAGCTTGTTGTATGTTGATAAAGAAGAGTTCCTTCCCATCAGCCAATACATTTTTCTATATTTAAGTCTTAATTCTTCACTTTTCTTCTTGACGTGTGCTTTCCATCATTGTTTAGCATCCAGGGTCATGCCGAGATATTTAGCTGTGTTCGCATGTGGTATTATTTCCCGATTTATGGTAATCGGAATATGTTCGATTCGTCTGTTTGTAAAGTTGATGTGAACTGATTTAGCTTCATTTAGTTTTATTCTCCATTTTTTTGTCCATTATTATTTGAGTTATAGCTATTTTATTTGAGTTTAGCCATTATTATTTGAGTTATAGCCATGTTATTTGAGTTATAGGTGATTGTAACTTCTGTGTTGATTCTTCGTTGCTTTTTTCATCAGCCAAGATCGCCGTATCATCTGCAAAAGTTGCCACTGTGTTGTTTTCTAATGTAGGAAGATCATAAGTGTATAGTAGGTATAAAACCGGCCCTAATACACTGCCCTGTGGAACTCCTGCATTGGTTTCTTTCAATTCAGAAGATGTATCATCTAACTTAATCCTGAAGAACCTATCTCTCAAGTATGATTCCAGTATCTTAGCAAATTGCATTGGTAGAAGATTCCTTAACTTGTGGTTAAGTCATTCATGCTACACTCTATCAAACGCTTGTGCAACGTCTAGAAATACTGTTGAACAGACTTTTTTCTCCTCTAATGGTTTCTCAATTATACTGGTTATTCTGTGTACTTGATCAATTGTTGAGCGTTGGTTGCAAAAACCGAACTGATGATTTGGGATCAAGTTTTTACTCTCGATTATCGGATTTAATCTTTGGGATCATAATTAATTCTGCAATTTTCCATAAGCTTGGTACACATTTGATTCTAAAAGCTGCATTTATAAGATTGGTGAGTTTTACCAGAGCTTTCCTTGGCAGTTCTTTTAAGATTTCAGCAGTAATAAGATCGTACCCAGGAGCTTTTTTCGTACTCATATTAGCTTTTATCTCACGCATGACTTCTTTTGGTGTTGTGGGTAGGATTTCTTTACTTTCTTGCACAGCTTGTTCAGTTATTATCTCGGCTTCCAACGTTTGGTCTTCATGTGGCTGGAATATTTTTTTGACGTGTTCGGCAAATTCTCGAGCTTTGTTCGGGGAATCTGTATTATTGGTCTTTTGATTCTTTTGGTTGCTTTCTAAAGAGAATAATCAGTACTGTTATCATTAGTTAATTATCTTAAATAGTTGCTGATTGATTCATCTTTCAATTCTTTGATCTCTCTTCTTAATTGTTGAGTGAGATTGTTCAAATGAGTTTTATTTTGGGGGGCCCTTGTTTGTTGCCATACTCTTCTCGCTCTTCTTTTTTCTGCGAGGTCTTCCCTAATTTCCATAGGGTAATTGTTACCCTTGATTTTCGTTTTAATTTCAGGAGTATTTTCCCAAGCTGATCGCTGTATATCGTTTACAAATTTGTGAACTTCTTTGTCTAATTGTTCTTCAGTCTTTAATGGAACCATTAAGTTAATTTTTTCTTCTAGCGATAGTCTAAAGCATGCCCAATTAGTGTGATTATTTACTAGGAATGGATTTCTTTCTTTCTGAATGATTTTTTCACTTAACGTTAGAAGTATTGGTGAATGGTCAGAGTTTAAGTCGTGGCTTTCATCTACTTGTACATAATTTACAGATATGTTCTTTATTATAAAGAAATCAATCAGATCTGGTACTTTGTTTGGATCAGTTGGCCGGTAGGTTGGTTCCCAGTTGAGAGGGTTTCACAACTGCATTTTCTGATAGCTTTTAGAAGTTCTTTACCCTTAGTCGTTGTTAATCTGGATCCCCAATGGACATTTTTTGCATTAAAGTCTCCTCCAAGTACAAATCGTTTTCCTAATTTACTGAGGAACTCGAGATAATCTTTTTCTTTCATTGAGTGCTTCGGTGGGCAGTAAATACTAGCAATACAAATAGAACTACTTTTGGATTTGACAATAACAGCAGTTGTTTGTATTTCTTCCGTTTCATATTTTAACTCCTCATAGTGATGAATACTATTTCTAATTATAACAGCACTACCTCCTTTAGCTGTGTTTCCAAGGTGAATAGTGTGATATATTTGATAATTTTTAAATTTAATGATTGATTGTCTAGTGAAGTGTGTTTCCGTGATGAGTCCAATGGCATTCCAACATAAGATTCTAAGATCATTGGCCATTTTTCTGTTTAGGGTTGTCTCCCTTAGTGCTGAACTCTAGTTTCTGGTTAATTTAAGTGTTTGACTTATATCGTCATTTTGAGCAGTTTTTCCTGGATTTCCGTTGCTCAGCATTACTTGAGCATAAGTCATTTTACCAAATTGTCCTTGAGTAGTTCTCGACACTCTACGATTTACTTCGGGTCGGTTCATCTTAACCGCTTGTTTCCTAAATAAACTTGGATTTTTAGCAATCACGTTCTTATTTTTTATATTTTGTAGTTCAATAGCAACGCTGCATCCTCTGTAGTTAGCCGGATGGTTTTCTCCACAGTGAACGCATTTAGGTTGAACATTTTGGGCTTTTACACAATCTTTGGTATGATGTTTACCTAAACATTTGACACACCTGGGTTCCCTGTTGCAATATTTTTGTGTATGTCCATAGGCTTGACATTGTTTACATTTTGGTATAAGCTTAGATCTTCTTAGAGGCTGAATAACCACTTTGCACCGCAAGATGTATGATCAATTTTTTCGATATCTTCATCAGTATCGAAGGTCAACATAAACATGTTGAGAGGTACTTTGTCTCTCCGTTTTAGCTTAATCGATGCTTCAGTTGCCTTAAATCCTTTTGCTTTCAGGTCATCAATCATTTTATCTGGTTTACACGTAGAGTGTAAGTTTTTAGCCATGACCCTAATTGGTCTGGTTTGTTTATCTTCAAACGTGTGCCAAGCACGTTTTTCTTCATTTAACATTTTTGTCATTTTTCTGTATGTTTCACCATCTTCTAAGTTTATTTTGATGGTGTTTCCATTCATCACCTTTGCATTAAACTTATCAGTAACAGTTATTGTTTTTATTTTCTCATAGAGTACATCGTAGTCTTTTACTTCATCTATTACTATTGGTGGTGGTGGAGGTATTGTTTTTGGTTGTTTCTGGATAATATTTGGAACATTATCCTTTAATTGAGGTGGGGAGGGGTATTATTCCGTCTCCTTTTTTTTCTCCCACCTTTAACTCTAATCCACTCAGTTTCTCCAACTAGTTCTTCTTCATCCGTATGATACCCTTGTGGAGTTGTATTCTGGTTAGATTTCTTGAAAATCAGAAACAAAAATTACATTATTTTAATCCGGTTACGGATAAGTACGGTTGCAATACTAAAAAAGAAAGATGCCGAAGTACCACCGGAAGAACGAAATGTGGAAAAAGACGAGATTTTTAAGAATGAAAGAAGATATCGTAAGCAAATTGCATACTGACATCTCTACACTCACTATTTCTTTCTAATTCTGTACCCGTTAGAAAAATCAAATAGTAGCATTTGTAAATACCATTAGTTTAAACATTGAACCCTCAGTCCTCCTAATTTGATAGCAAAAATCTATTAATAATGCTTATTTCTATCGAGAGATGTGGTTCTTCCTTGTAAAGAAATCTTTTTATTATTTTAGCACCTGTACGAGTATTAAACATTTACCTTTCCGTCACAAAAAAATTTAGAGTCATCGTTAAAATTTTACATTGGCCTACTTAATTTTTTATTATGAAAAGGTAATCTCTGATATTATTTACAGAACGTGCGACCTCATCGTGAGTTCTATAATTTCATAGCAGAAGACGAACAATTTTATTTTTTTATGTTAATCGTATTTGTATTGTTGTGGTCAGTTGAATTTTGATTTAAAAAATTTAAAAAAATAAAAATCATTCTAAGTTATAATTCCGCAAACATTTTTATTTTCCAAAATCAAAATAACATAAAAAAATGTCGTTGATTTATGTAATCGAGTGAAAGAGAATTAAAAGTTGGAAAAAATAAAAGTCGAACATATAAATTTCACCCGCTCTATTACACATTTTGTTTGGATTGTATATTATACTATACTATGCATGTCTATCGATTGTGCAGATTATTAAGTCAACAAAATACTCCACTAAAATGCATTCACCAACCCTCACCCATCACTAAACCATATACCATATAAAAAGCATATAAAACACACACAAAATTAGGACGAAAATCATTTGTTTCATTTTCGTACAAGAATAAACAAAAAGCAACAACAAGTTACACAATACTAAAAGCTTTTCAATTTTTATTTTTTTTTTTCTAAATCTATTTTGTGTCTCAATGCTTTTATATTACGCATGATCAGCGCACAAGATGTACAATGTTGCACACAAGAATAAAACCAACAAAAAATTTATGAAATTTTATACGGGCTTTTTTCGCATATGCACATAAAAAGTATTTTTTGGATATGAGCTTTTATCTACTTTATACGGTTTAATGTAAAAATAAGTTTACTGTTAGGTAGTTTTTTGTCGGTTCATTGTTTATCGTAATAGTTCTTGTTACACAAGCACTGTTAATTTTTTAGCATATAGAAATTTACATCAACAAAAAAAAACCAATTTTTTTCGTCTGGTGTACGAGCTGAAGCTTTATTGCAATAATTTAAAAACAGGGATTTCAATTTCTCCCTCTCTTTCCAACATAATCATTCTCCTTTCGAATCAGGACAATCATTTTTTTTTTGTAGGTCATCGGGAAACAAACATGTGCAAAAAAATATATTTGAGATTATCGTGAAACAATGATAATTATTCCGATGGAATTGTGACCGCACATGAGACTAAACAATACGTTGGTGAAAAATCCCGTAACGTCGACCAAAAAAGAAAATTGTTACATAAATCATCAATCAACAGTTGATTCGTTATTATTATCTCTCAATTATTCATGTTGTTGCCATTATTGTGGAATTCAATTGTTGAACGGAAAAATATGGGTGGGTTTGCATGGGTGTGAGAGTAACCGAAAAGCAGTAAGTAAGAGATAGTATTCGACATACGAAGGAGACAATTTTCAATTTGTTTTCCCTCTTGAAATTTATTTACGATGGAAATAATATGAAAATTGATAATAAATGATAAGATGATATGGAAAATGATAAATTGAATTTATGATTTTTATTATTTAATTTAGGAACGGCAAAAAAAAAAGAAGAAATTTTCCAATACTTTGGCGGAAAATTATTATTATTATTGTTATTTATTTACAATATAATCAATAAATCGCCTGGGATAACAAATCAATTAAGCGCCGAAATATTATGTTGTGAATATCTTTTTGTATCGTTTCGGAATATTTTATCACGCCCTCTTCTAAAACTGAACCGAACCAAAACTTATCATTAATTTAATATCTAAACAACCTGTCACCCTTGTTCGCAATATAAACATACTCGTGTATCAAAGTTTGGGTTTATGTAGCGATGTACCCAAAAAATAACATATTCATCGTTTTAAATTTGAAGTTTTTTCTATTTTTATTTTTGCCATTTTTCATTTAACCAAAATGATTTTTCCACACGACATGAAAATTGTCATCTTAATTCGGTGAAAGAAGGAATAAAATACGGGATGATGAGAAAAAATTACAACAACAAAATTCTCCTGCTTACATTTGAAATGAAATAATATTATTCATGTCACGAATTTTCTCATATCGTACAAAAAAGAAATAAGCCATTTGTTGTTGTTGTATATTTTTGCAAATTAAATTGCAATTTTTATTTTTTTGTTCATTGGTTAGGTAAATTTGATAGACGTATGTTACGTAGGTACATAAGTGTTTCGGTTGTAATATTGTGATTGAAATACGATATTCCCCATACAGTTGGTTGTATTTTTGATATATTCATCTATCGAAGTTAAAGGTTTTAACATGGTTTTAAGGTCCATAACTCAGCAGAGTGGTAAAAAAGTACTAGATTTAATTTGTAGTTTTTGCGATTTTCACTGAAAATCTTTTTTGTTTTCTTTGTGTTCTTATGTCGAATCGATATTCGTATGCTTGATGGTGTCAGTAATTCTTTTGAAATTAGCCCTTTTCAGAACACAATATTTGATCTCATGTAACTACTCATATGACCACAATTGGACATATTCATGTAAAAAACTATATTGTACATTTTAGAAGTACAAAATGGAAGAAACTGTGTAAGTTACATTAAAATGTAAATTATATAACTAATAAAAAAATAACGAACAATATTAATATTCCATCCTTGGGGGTCCTTGATTTTGTTACAAAGTGTTATGAGGTGGAGTGGAGGTGTTTAGGCTTTTGTTACATAACGAATTTTAATTTAACTGCCAATAATAATTTATTCAGCTAGATAGCCGCTACTCCATCTAACATTCAATATTCGAAACAAAATAGCAATTGAACGAAACATCGAAAAACGAACACATGAAAATGAAAGGAAAAAACAAAAATCACCGTGACAACCATATTTTGTTAATCGTATTCCAATCTTTCATTCGCATCTACAAATAAATTTCGTTAAAATGTATGAAAGTGATTAAATCGTTGAGTTAATTTATAATAATAACTAAATATTTCGTTTTAAATTTATCACGTTAAAAATAAGTTCTAAATTAAAGTTTTATTAGAATTTAAATTAGTTGTAATAAAAACAGTTCTGGAAACGTACCAAATTGATTTTGCAATTATTGAAACTTACCAACTGTTAAACAGTAGTATATAAAGCGATGAAGCAAAAGAGCACCTTGCTGGTATTCTGGAGCAAGATTAGTTCATCACAATCGGGCGAGTTTTTCGTTTTTTGGTTATGCTATACAAAATGGTAAATCTACCTTTCATTTTATGCTTAATTCAAATATTAATAATGTTTATGATTTTTAGAATTATGAACCAATCCAAATCAAATGCCGATTTATACAAGGCATGTTGTGATACTTTTTTGCAAACAGTTCCAAAAGCAAAAGACAATGCCAAGAGGAAGTAAATGAACTGTCGAATCAATTGAAATGCAATCCAGAACTCGAAAAAAATATAAATGATCGTGTTGCTGCTCTTAAAACTAAAGCGATGCGTCAAAAGGGCTACGGCAAAAATTTCACACACACGTTAATATCAGATTTGTTAACGAAAAACGAACTGGTCTAAACACGGATGAAAATGAGGCACAACTGTTAGAATTGAAAAGAAAGAAATTTGTATTGGAAGTTGAGCTAAAAAAGAAAAAGAATAACCAAAAAACGACAGCAAATATACAGAGAAAGTACAAAACGAAAAATTCAAACCGTGTTCGATATGAGTCCATGAGCCAGGAAAGTTTTATCAGATCGAGCTCGCCTTGCGCCAGGTAGACCCAGGTTAGAAGATGATCAACTGGATTTACTACAATCAATATGTGATATTGGTCTTTTCGGTTCTGCTGTTCACGATCGTCGCCAGTGTGACATGGTTCGGAGTATAAAAAATGACTAAGATCGGTTATAAAATCTCTAGAAGTGCAACGTATCTTAAACTCTGGCCAAGACGCTTAAATACAATCGAGGGTAAACGTCATATCAAAACCATGCCAGTCAAACTCATAAGAGCAGAGAATGACGCCCATAAAAAACATTATGTTGATAAATTCGGCACGGCGACAACTAATGCATTAGAAGAGCTAGCGTCAGTAATTGGGCTAAAAGAAATTTACACAAGGCCAGAGTCGTGTTAGATCTTGCAGCTGCAAATAAACAAGCACCGATTCTGATGCATATTGAGTACAAAATTTCATTACACGATCATGATTGGGTAGTCGCAGAGAGACATAAACTTATACCATCCTAGTATGCCAGAATAGTGATACAAAGTGGGATGTATGGAAGAAAAGAGCCCGGGCAATACTCAGGCCCAACATATACAGCCATTAGATCGGGAAACCATTCTTCGTCCACAGCATATTCTGATGCATTGGACTTCGATCGAATTTTAACGTACTGTAAAGCCGTTCGCGATTATCACAGTTGATGGGGGGTCAGATGAAAACCCTCGCTACCGCAAAGTTATACAAACAGTAATACTTCACTTCCGGAAATACAATCTCGATGCAATCTACGTTGCAATAAATGCGTCCGGCAGAAACGCTTTTATTCGGGTGGAACGTGGGATGGCCCGCCCCCTTGAGCTGTTAGTTATTACGATTGATTTGGAGCACGATCAGTCGATATTGTACTCGAAAAGAAGAATTTCACCCTTGCTGGTAACTCAGTTTTGGCTTCAGTGTGAAATAATGTTGTTATCGATGGATTTCTAATAATCGCCGAATATATTCACCCAGAAAATTCGGAAATTATAGTAATGATACCGAACCAATGACCAACGAATGCTCAATATTGTTTACAAATAGTAAAATGTTAGAATCTAAAGTTCTGCCTCCCACTGCGGAGCAGGTTGTTTAGAGTTATGCCAACACAGTTTTTGCTCCCACATCACTACCACTCTTGCAGACAGATAAGGGATTGAAGTGTTCAAACAACGAAAACGCGATGTTCGCTTCTCTATTCGGCCTGCGCCGCGGCCTTGCTCTACGATTTCTTCTATCCTACAGTTAAAACTAACATAAAATATCGAACAAGCAAAAGAAGTCAGCAGTACATATTTTGCGTCACAAATAGTGCTCAAAGAACATTCCGTTGTTCACAACAAAATGGTGTCTCCTGCAAAAAAAATTCGACCAATTCGAGTTGCGGCGAAACGACAGCCGGAACTAATGGCTGTCATTAAGAACAGTCTGTGGGAACCAGAAGAGAATTGAATTCGTACATTAACATGACAAAATATTTATATACTTACGTACATATATGTATATGGAATGGTAATAAGTATTTAACAATTTTAACTGAAGAGACTGTCTGAGACTGTTAAAAATGTGTTACAAAGAGGGGGAGAGGTCCGAAGCTAAAATTTTGCGTTACATAATTTATGGATGCCCCCTAATATTATTTGTACGAGTAAACTCGGTATCAAAACCCTTTTGGTATATAAATGCAACGAAGGAAAGAAAATTTAACGGTACATTTAGGGTTCGAAGTTTATCGAAAAATCTTTTGTTTTATGTAGTATATCGTAGTTGTGTTTTAACATTGTAACCTGTAAATTAATTGATGATGATTTTTTTATTATAATTGTGAATAGTGTAACGAGTACAATTATTTTTGTATGTACATATAATTGAGGTACTCAGCGCAGCAACCGGTTATCTCCACTTTTTCCAATTTTACGGGTGACGTAGAATAATAATGAGAGATTCCTGTTTCTAACCCAGCGGAACAACCGGTTATCTCCAATGAGAGATGCAGTGGCACAACTACAAATTTGGGGCCCCGCAGCATTTTTTTGGACCCCTAAAAATGATTCTTGTACCTACGAACAAATAAAGCTTTTAATGAAAAATTTATTTCTTCCTATCGCCTAGTCTCGCATTAATTAAAACTATCTGATTTCGAGAGTAGATGGGTGGACACGAAACATCTTGCAACTCAATGCTCTAATGATTTCTAAATATTTGGAGAAAGCATCATAATTTTGAGCCTTTATTCACACTTTTAGGTTTTTGATAAAATGTTTTATGTATTTGCAAAAAAATCATGAACTTTTAATTTTATAAGCTTTCAATTATCAAAGCTTTTTTAACCAAACCATTTTACTCAGAAAGATGGTTTTACAAAAGGTGACGGAATTTTGGCTAAATTTAGAATATTTATTCTCAAAGTTAATCATTAAACATGAAATGCTTTTAGTTCTAAGAGGTTTTGAAAACCAACCATTTAACTCTCAAATTTAATATTATAAAGGAAGGTGGTATTTAGTTTTAAGCTTGATAATTAAATTATACCTTTTCGGTGTGAACTTAACATTTGTGAGCCTTTTCACAATTTCACGTTTTTGTTAAAATGTTTTATTAGTAAAAATTATGTTTTGCAAAAAGTGTCAAGAATTATTAGTTGTAAGAGCTTTCAATTAGAAAAGCTTTCTAAACCAAACCATTTTACTCAGAAATTCGATTTTACAAAGGGTAGGGAAATTAGGGATCATTCAGGATATTTGTTCTCAATGTAAACTATCAAGAACTTTTAGTAAAACCAAACCATTTTACTAAGAAACTTGGTATTATAATAAAAGCTTTCGTTTATCGAAGCTTTTTGAATCAAATTATTTTACTCCGAAATTCAGTATTGAAAAATGCGACGAAATTTTAGGATAAATTTAGAATATATGTTAACAATGAGCTTTAGGCTTGAAAATTAATTTATTCTCTGTATTTGCGCTTAAACTTAAAATTTCTGAGCCTTTTAATAATTTCTGAAAATCCATTTGCAACAAGTTTCAATAGCTTTTGGTTATAAGAGCTTTCACTGATCGAACCTTTTTAAACAATTTATCCCAAAATTCGGTTACCCTTTGTAACGGAATTTTGGGATAAATTTAAAATGTTTGTTTCCAATGAGCTTTAAGCTTGACAATTAATTCATACTTTTGGGTTTCAACTTAAAATTTTTGAGTCTTTTCAAACTTGAGGATGAACATAAATTTTGTATTTGCAAAAAATGTCGAACCTTTAGTTTTAGGAGCTTTCACGTATCGAAGCTTTTTAACACAAATCAATTACTATTTATTCTGAAACATGATATTTTAAAGGAAGGCGGGATTTTGGAATAAATTTATAATATTTGTTTTCAATAAGCTTTAAGCTTGACAATTAATTACTACCTTGCGGATTGAACTTAACATTTTTGAATATTTCAATAATTTCAGGATTTTAATCAAATATTTGATGAGCATAGATTATGTATTTGAAAAAATTGTCAAGAGCTTTAGTCTTCAGAGCTTTCACTTATCGATGATTTTTAACAAACCATTTTACTTCGAAATATGATATTGGAAGGGATGGCTGAATTTTGGGTAGGATTTAGTATACTATATTTGTGTTCAATGTGAAATATTAAGAGCTTTTAGTTTTAAGAGCTTTTAAACCAAACCATTTGACTTTCAAATTTGATATTATAAAGGGAGGTGGTATTTTGTGATCAATTTAGAGTATTTGTTTTCAATTAGCTTTAAGCTTGATAATTTATTTATACTTTGTCTGTAATTTTTGTACCTTTCCATAAATTCTGTTCTTGGTTAATCTGTTTTATGAGCATAAATCATGTATTTGGAAGAAATGGCGAGAACTTCTAGTTTTAAGAGCTTTCACTTATCGAAGCTTTTTAACTTAAATCATTTTATTCAGAAATTTTATATTACAAACTGTATTTTTTTGTAAAAAATTTAGAATATTTGTTCCCAAGTAAATATTCGTCATCCAAAATGGGTTTCACTGTACAACGTAAATAACCTGGACATTCTTGAATTATTTCAAATAACCCTCGAAAATCTTTAAAAATCATAGTCTTTATATTCTGTGAATCTCGATTGATCTCGAACAATTTCAATAATACCGAAAAATCTGGATATCAATGAATAATATCGGAAAGATTGTAAAAATCTAAATTCGTATAATTATGGAATTATTTGTCAAGTACCCGTAACTTTATGTAAAGGCTAAGCTCAACAAAGCGATACGCAACAAGAATTGAACCCTCCAAGGCTCTAAAATTCTCGAATAACATCGAACTATCAAATACACTCTACTAAAATCTCAAACATACTCGAATAAGCTCGAAAATCTCGAATAATCTGACTGTTTCGCCGAATCACCAATTAAGTCTAAAACATCGCGCATCTCATTTCGATGATGAGCTCCAAAAATCTCGAGAAATTTTAAAAAGTTATCAAAAGTGAAACCTGGGACTAGCGAATATGAAATCGGGAACCAAAAATTTCTAAAATCAGGAGAACTCGAGCAAACATAACCAGAAAAAAACACCATCACTAGTTGCAAAATCAAGTTGGCTTTAAAATAGTTTTTCCAAATAAACCTGTAAATTTCATTTTTATTTAGCGTTTACTGGTAATCAAAAGATCCACTAATTGAGAAACTATAAGTCGAACGAACGCTAATTGATTATAGAGACTAACTCGTTTAGCTCAAGTGAGTGAAACAAGAATTTATTTTCAGTCGCGTTTATGTATTTTTCTAGTTTCTTATAAGCTCCCTTTTTCAAAAGAAATGTTATCTGTCTTTTAAATTCAACCCTTTCTAATCAAAACTTGATTTGTGAAAGGTTGAATTTGTTTGGCTAAAAGCTCAATTTGATTTGTAAAAGATTGCATTTCAATAAATGGAAAAGTGGTAAACGTGGAGTTACGCAAAACGTATTATATAAATAAATCAACCTAGCATAAACAAAAATAGTTGTCGTTTCATGTCGAAAGCATTTATTTTAACCGAGTTTAGCTAATTTTCTTCTAAGTCTACATATCGGTCAGAACCTCAAGGCATTTTTATTTCTATGGAGTCAGAACCAAGAAGAAAAACCTGTCTTAAGAAAATATTTAATAGCAACAGGAACGATTTCTTCTTTTTCTAATTAATTAGGCCACCGCCTTTTCTTAAAAATTTCCAATAAATGTACCGTTCTGTAAATTTGCACTATAAGCTTATATCTGAGCTATCTAATCTAAAATTTGAACTAATAAAGGAAATCTCGTTGGCCCCAACAACCGTGTACCCCACGCGGCTGCGGGTGCTACGGGTACCTAGTTACGTCACTGGAGAGATGCCTAGTTCTTGACCAGTATTTTAAAAAATGTAAGGTAGCAATAGGAGGTGGGCTTTTTTAAAATTAAATACGACGGTCTCAAAATGGTGGCAACAAAAAGTCAAAAATATGCTGGCGAAAACATACAAGAGTTAGAAATTTGTACAAATATCATAGCTCATTTTATTAGAATCGAAAATTTTGAGTGACACTATTTTATACTAATACAAATGTCACGAAAAATTGTCATTTTATCAGAATCTACCCCCTGGTCTATCCATGTCAACACGTATGTGGCGACGAACAGTTCATAGAAGTCTTTCCAAGGATCAATAATTTTCAAAACACTTTTTCTGTCATGACTACAGCCTTTGTAGCCATACAAACGAAAAGGACTAGGTAAGCTTTGATGGTTTTAGCACCTCTCAAGGCCCTGCATAATCTACTTCTGTGGTGAAGAAAGGTCGATGGTATGACACTCTGGGTTGCGGCAGTTGACCCATAAGTTGCTGTTGTTGCTGCGCCTTTAAACGGATGCACCTAACACACCGTCCAATCACTTCTCTGACTTCATCTTAACATCTCATTCTATAGTATTTCTGCTTTAGCGAAGAAATTAGAAGAGTAGGACCCGCATGAAAGAGTCTAAGATGTTCATCTCTTATTCTTAAGCTTGTCACATAATTTCTTGCTGGGAGTATAATTAGATGCTTCACATCATAAGGCAAATCTGCGTTACTCAGCCTTCCTCCGACTCATAATAAACCACATTTGTTTACAAATGGAAAAGGAGATGTTAATTTGAAACATTTATTGATGAACTTATTATTAGTGAGAGCAATGATTTCAGCAGCAAAGTTGCTCAATTGTACTTGTCTAATCACAAAATTAAACGCATCGAGTTTGGCCTCATTATAAAAGCTCAAGGATTCTAGGCTCATGGTAGTTCTGTGTGCTGATTTATTTCGAAATAATAATAAAATTCGAGCAATTACAATTAACACCTTCGAAAATTTGGAACAACGCTCTATGAGATTGAAAAGCCAGTCGCTTCTATGTTCTTTGTTTGTTAATGCCACAGAATTAATCTTTTGTTCCTTTAGTGCCTGCTCCGGTAATTCGTTTGCTTGATTAATTTGGCATGACCATTCCACCTCTACATTTCTAAACCAATGTGGGCTATTCCACCATAAACTAAAATTAACTAATTGTTCCGGCAACAAACCTCGAGAAGCGCATTCAGCTGGATTCTCTATGGATAGCATTTAACGCCATTGATTGCGGTTTGTATATTGCAACATGAATGAAACTATATTAGGTACATACGTCTGCCATCTCCTGGGACATGATGATAGCCAGTGTAGCTCAATGGTTGAGTCGGTCGATAAATGATACTTTATAATCAGAGTGTTCTTAAACATTTCTAATACGGTTGGTTAGCAATACTTTTTAGTTACTAGAGTCACTTTAAACCGGAAGGTATCGTTTACTGGAGAGTATCTTACACCAAGAACTGAAACTGCAGGAGAGTCTTCCTCAAAATTGATACTAGAAACGTTTCTATAGGCTTCAGTAATACTGTGGAGAAGCTCGGAACTGTTGGATGCCCACTTGCGTAGATAGAATCCACCCTCATAAACAAACCAAATCTTTGACAATTGTTTGAGCATCCTTTAAATTATTAGTTCCAGATATCAGATCATCAATATAGAAATCAAGTTTCACTATTTCTGCTGCCTCTGGGTATTCGGTTTGGTAATCTAATGCCAGTTGATTTTACGTTTGTTTTGCTAAGAATGAGGCGCTCGATGTGCCATATGGAACGGTCAGCAGCTAAAAAAGTGTAGCTCGTCTTGTGGATCCTTTCTCCATACAATCTTTAGGTAGTCACTATCCTTGGAACTGTCGTAAATATTTTATGTCTAAGAAATATGAGTAGTAACTCTACCAAACTGGACTGCACAACTGGTCCTACCGCTAACCCATCATTTAGTGAATTACCATAAGTAGTTTTGGCTGACCCATCAAACACTGCCCACAATTTGGTGGTAGTACTGTTTTCTTTTAGTTCCATGATGCGGCAAATAATATTCATCAGGGCTAGATTCGTTCGAAATCTCCATATGACCTAGTTCTAAATATTCTTCCAGGAACTCCATGTACTGCTTCTTGAATGAACTATCGCGTACAAATCGTTTTTCCAAATTCCCAACAGCCAGTATTTTGGAATTTCCCAGCTTCGATGAATCTTTTCTAAATGGTAGGCCTACTATGTATCTTTCATCTGCTGATCTTTCAACGGTTCTCTGGTAATATTCCAAACATAATTTATCCTTTTCACCGTAGGGAGCAATATTCACGATCTCTTCGATTTCTCAAAATTTTCTGAGTGTTTAGTCGACATCAAGGTGAAGATTGATTGAAATTTGTTTATTAACCTCATGATCAATCGGCGTTCCTGCAATCACCCATCCTAACTTCGTGTAGTGATATTTTTTGCCATCACTAATTATATCAAAGAACAAGTCACTACCAAAAAGAACGTCAATTTTGTTATTCTTATGAAATTTAGAATCTGCTAGCTTCACTTTGACCAATTCTTGAAGGCCGTCCACTTCACTAATTGAGGGTTGATACGAGAAGATTTTTGGAACTATCAACACCTTCACCTTCGCCTCATAATGATCGTCAGGAAATCTGGATTTGATTCGTAGAGTAGTCACGCCTTAGAATACTCCTGAGTTGACATCAGTAAGACCTTGTATCGACATTCTTCCCTTGGTCGTTTTTAGTCCTAGTTGTTGAAAACAATCTTCTGTAACGAAAGACGTTTGCGATGTGGAGTCAAGCAAAGCTCGACATAATTGTCACTCGCCATTATACCAGTCTATAGCTATCTGAGAAGTTGGAAGAATTGCATTTGTCATCGAACAGGCGTGACCACAAGTAGTTGTTTCAGATGAAGTTGTAATTGGCTCTAAATGCAGTATGTCATTGTGTTTCTTTTGACATAAATTACACTTTCATCTTGATTTACATTGGTAACCATGTGAGTATCGCTAAGGCAATTATAGCATCAATAGTGCTTCTTAAAGTTACTGCCAGTGCAGTGTGCATAGACTTTGTCCGCTGTACATTTTGCTTACTTTACACACACGCTTTGTAGAGCATCCATTCACCGCGTCACATTTACCGTGTCTCAGCATCCATCTTTTGTGTGGTTATATAAATTAGCCATGGGTCTGGACTTTCCGCTTCTGGACCTAGTGCCTTAAGACCACGTACCACCTCATCAAATGTATTATGTTCACGCGCAATGGATTGTGATGTGGCTTGCGTTAATGTTGGTTGCTTCAAATAGGTTTATATAAACGAATCAACAATATATTGTTTTTTGTCATACCTTGCATAGTTTTTGATACGCCTCGATGTAATTTGCGCCGTTTATTGGAAAATGTCGTACTAGTGTTAATGCCTCGCCTCTTAAAAGTCCTTTGAGATATTGGAACTTTTGAGCTGGGGAAATATTACCGTTTTCGTGCACCGTCGATCCAAACAAGTCAAAACGGACAACAGTAGTTTATTTTCACAATTTCTATGCGTTGTGCGTCCGTGTAATTCTCACAAAAAATTGGCGCTAAATTCAAAATAGGCGGTCATAATGGGACACCATACATAAATGTAGTAATTTTTTAGATCTTTCAAAATCTAACCTGGTACGAATTAGTAAATGTACAAAAGACCAGCTAGAAAACAACCTTTCTATAGGAGCAGATGAGGCTGGAATTTTCATTAATTTAACTGCCAGATTAGTTAACGATATTCCAAAAAACTACCGAATCTATAATTTGTTTTGAAGATTCCTTTATTCACCTCATTAAAGCTTGAGAGACCTTCAGAATCAAGCTCATTTATCAAGAATTCTGATACACATTTCAGCTGAGTTTCGGTCAATTTTAATTTGGCTTCATCATGGCTTGATATTTGTTAAACTTGATTGGGATTTCCAAATTCATACACAAACTAGTAGACTCAGCAATTGAATGGTTTTGACAAACGTTAAACAAGTTGCAAATTGGGTTGATTATAGAAATATTTTCTCTAACTTGTCCATAAATTCATCATCAAATATCAGTCGTTTTATGTTGTTTTTAATTTAAAGATACTCGTAAAAATTCCTGTAAGTGCACCATCCACTGGCAATGGAAGTTTTAATTCGTGAACTCAGTACATCCGCAAGCGTCTTTTCAAAATTAGAATGATTGAATTCTTTCAATACCTATAACACTTTATGGTTGAGTTCTGCAATCTAAACGTCCTTTGCAAGAAGATTCCCGGTACGGCTGCTATACCTATTTTAAGCATGGCCGCAGCATTATCTGATTCAACATTTATATTGATTTTCTGCCCAAATTATCAAAGGGGAATATTTCATTCTCCTGTAAGGGGAATATTTCATTCTCCTGTATTGTAATAATTGATCCGTCAATGGTTCCAGATCCATTAATTATTTCACAGCCACAACTTTGTTAATAATATCTTCGTGTGCCATTAAAAAATTCGATTCTGTTGAATTTATCAAAGCTAAACTTTTGAAAGTAATCTGACCTGCCAAAAAAACACATGAATAATGAAGAAATTATTAATCAAAAATAAAGAATCTAATTAAAATTCAGTTTATTGTATTGTTCGATAAAAAAAAAAATTAATTTTTAATTTATAAAAATAATTGTAATTAAATACACGTTAATTCTCGTTCGATCTTAATCCCCTTTGGATAATTCTGAGGTTCTAATTGTACTTCAGAATTTTCGTGGCATCCGAAAAAATTTTAATGTGTTCATAGCAAACATTAATGCCCGGTTTCACAAAAAAATATTCAATCCCTAGTTAAATAGTATTTTCTCCCTTTCTTCTTTTATAAAATTACGTTTTGTTTCATAATACAAATTCTATGCAAGTTGATAATATTTTTTTTTTACATAGAAGTATTTAGCATTCAGCTAAATATTGAGCTCGATGAAATTGGGCAGTTAAATATTTAACTCTCTAGTTAAAATGTTGATGTAAAAAAAGAAATAAAATTAGCAAGCGCTGAGTTTGTATTATGAAATAAATCGCAATTTAATAAAAGAAGAAAGGGAGGGAATATTATTTAACTAGAGAATGCTATTATTTTGTGAAACCGGGCATAAGTCATACAGAAATAAACCGTCCCTTACTTTTTTAAGTGAAGTTTGAATATATATTGTTTGCCTTCTGCCTTACAAGACTTCAGAAATTTTATTCGTAATATTAAATCAAAAAATCTTCTCATTCTTGGTGAAATCAATATCGACATTTTAAATTTGTCAACTGAACCTGATAATTACATGACTTAGATGTCTTCCTTCGGACTTGAATCGCTCATTATTATTCCTACTCGTATATGATTAACTCTTTATCTACAGACTTGGCCAAAATTATAAAGCACCCCTCCCAAATTGCAGTATCTACAAAACGAATGAAGACAAAAATTAAAACTCAATATTTTTAGGAAATACTTTTTATATTTTATTAATTTTAGTATTTTGTAGGTCCTCCTTTGGCTTTGATGACAGCCAGGACTCTTTTATTCATCGACCGTACTAATTTTTCGCAGGTATTTCTCGATATATTTTTCCATTCCTCTGTCAGCGCACGTTTGAGGTCTTCCTTTGAAGTCATACTGCGATCCTTGATTTTTTTTTTTTAAAATTGACCACAAATTTTCAATGGGATTTAGGTCTGGTGACTGGGCGGGCCAGTCCATGACTCGAATTTGTTTTTTTCGAAACCAACTCATCGTAACGCGGGAAGCATGGCAGGGGGCATTATCCTGTTGATAAATTATCGAAGAACTATCCGTTTCCCCAAAGATTTGCCGAATTGAGGCATTCAATGCAGCCTCGAGGACGGTAACATAGTTGGTACTGTTCATCGGACCCTCACAAAACAACAGTTTTCCCACCTCTGATGATGCCATACAACCCCACACCATCAGTTTACCCCCTCCATGCTTTACGGTAGGCACTATACAATCAGGATTGTATGCTTCCCCGACTCTTCTTCTTACGATGGTTGCGCCAGGAGTTCCAAAAATCTATAAGAATTCCATCAAATTTAACATAAATTTCTCTATTAATTCTTTTAAAATACATAGCACAATTTTTTATTTTTTTTTTGACTAATTATATTTTAATATTTATTTTTTATATTTACCTCAAAAGTAGATTCATCTGACCAAAAAACTCTCGCCCAATCTACGTCATTCCAATGTTTGTGTTCTCGAGCCCATCTCAAGCGACTTTTTATGTTGGTAAGTGAGAGCAAAGGTTTTTTCTTGCTTTACAACCTTTCAATCCAGCTTGCAGGAGCCTTCTTCTAACTGTCCGTGCCGAAATGTGAACTTCTTGTTCTGTTAAATGCTCTGCAGCTATCTCAGCAGATGTTTTTCTTCGGTTTTTGAGAGATTTTCGCACAATTTGTCGATCGTCTCTTACCGAAGTGATACGATTTCTGCCTGAGCGTAGTTTATAGGCATAGTCCCCGCTCTCTTTAACCCTTTTCAATGTAGATTGAACTGCTCCACGAGAGCATTTTAATTTTTGGGATATTTTAATTTGGCTTACAACCTGGGAATCCAACAACACAATTTGTTCCCTTATTCCTTCACTGAGTTGGCACGCTTTAGGCATAATTATCACAAACACACTTTTTTTCTCAAAAAACTTACGAAAACTCTTTTTGATTTAAAACACTTTATGTGAAGACTGCACACGATCAAATACAAAACTAAAATAAAAAAATTTTACGACGCTACAACTTCTTGTTAAGAACCTAAAACAAAACAAAAATTGGTGATTTTCAATAATTAAGGGTCGCATTCGGTGGGATGACTCGTTCGTTAACACCCATTGTTTAGAATGACATAATATTAATATATAATGCTAATAGATAGGGGTGCTTTATATTTTTGGCGAAGTCTGTATATGTATCGATCATTTCTTTGCCCATCTTAGGTCAAATGATCTCTCATGTTTACGAACTTCGGTAACCGATCTTAAGATTTATTTAACATGCCTAAAGATTTGCCATCTCAGACTTATTTTCAATCTGGTCATAAGTCCTAAGATCAATTTGAGAATTTTGTTCTCTATATTTGAGCATATGGATTGGAATTTTATTCTCGATTGAGATGATTCATTTATGGCACTGGATATCTGTTTTACCACTTGGTTAAAAATGTCAGAGTTTTACAGCCATCGATTTCTTATGAGCTGCTATCGGATTAATAAAAGAAATTTGAGTAATTTCATTTTGAAAGAGATTTCTAAATTTGTTTGTCCTATCATTACCCATATTTTCAATCTTTCTTTCATCCAGAGAATTACAACTGTGAGACTCAAATCGGCGACGAGAGACCTATTATTCTCCAGCCAGTGATTCTGAAAGTTCTTGAAAAAGCAATCAAAATAGAGCTACAATATTTTTAGTCGGTTTGTTATTCTTAGTGCTGAACAACATGGGTTTCGTCAAGGAAAGAACACTGAGTCGGCTTTGTTGTAGTTTTTGAATACCATTTATAATGGGTTAAACTGTGGTAAGGTTTGTGGGGAGTTGTTTGTTGATGCTAATAAAGCTTTCGATATGGTTGATCATAAAAGTCTCCTATCTATTCTTGCTAACATTGGGCTTAGAGGAATAACGAACAAATGGTTAATGGTGAGAGTTAACATAAATGAAGCTTTTAGTGGGCCCAGAAGCCTAAACTTTAGGGATTGAAATTGTATGGCAATATCACTGGGTTAGCTGATGATTTAGCTTTAGCTTTATGGGTACTTGAATTAACTGATTAATTGTGTCCAGCTTTTTCATAAGTATTTATTGCATTTGCATTGTTTGGAGAATTCGAAACTGTAGTTTCTGGTCAAAGAATTCTTCATTTTGCTCTTAGATTATATAGATTACGCCAAAATTACATATGTAGTGTAGATGACATAGATTATACGGAAATGTAATCTATTTTAGATTACGCGTAAAGGTACAACACTGGAAAATAGTTTAGAATTTTCTTGAGTCTTTATATAACAAAGCCGAAACGGTGTCAAGATCTAAACACGAATTATTGTCATCGGCGACATAACTGTGAATTTTATAACAAAAGGGTCAAACCTAAAATTGTTTCACTATTCAATACCATAAAAAAATTGGTTTTCACGCCACTGTGCGTTGAGTTTTTAAATGGTTGGTGAATAATATTTAAAATCTTCGAGCTTCTCTAGATCAAGTGACAGATCAGTGTCATAAGTAAAATTGTTGCATTCTTCAAAATCACTCCAATGATACACGGCAAAACCACGATACTATTGATATGTTACGGTTCAAGTGATAAATTGGTAATTATCTATAATCACCACGGCTATTACGTATAATCGCCGATTATTATGTATAATTGCCAGTATTTTGGTGAAGGTAAATTTACATAATATACCGGTAATTATAAAGGATGTCCTAAAATTAACGCAAGATTTGAATTAAATAGGAAACACAGTTTTTAGTCTTTAGATTGTTATTTTTTTATTGAATCATAAAGTATATAGGATAGGGTTATTTATGGAATAACACATCGGGGAAATGGCCTCCACGGCTTTCAGCATCAGCATCCACTTATAGATGTTCAATAATCTATTCAATGAACTCTCTTCGCTGTGCATGGTCATTAGGCTTCAGTTGTTGTGTTAATTGAATTTCTTAAGGATGGAGACACAGATCTTTTGTGAATATACGCTGTAGAGAGTTTCTTGAAATTTGCAATTTTTGTCCATGTCTTACGCACTGCTTCGATATTGACATTTGAACGGTTTGTTTTTGGACCACCAGACTTTTTAGCATCTCCAACTGATCCAGTCTCCCTAAATTTTATTAATCTCTTCACAGATGACTAAATTAAAACACTATTCCGACCATATTTTTTACGAACTGTGGCCGCCAAACTTTCATTATTTTTGAGATATTGTTCAATAATGAAAGCACGTTGGTGTATCGTGTAACTTTTCTCGTAACTTTCTCGTAACTTTTTTTGCCATTTTAGAGTATTATTTTAAAAATATTTTCAGAAGCAAAAATGCCTCATTGATTTAAACATTTTTCGACCATTTTCGCAATGTTTGTGGTTTTATATTTCTGAATTGTTGTTTCTTTCTGAGTTATGTGTGTGAGTTGAGCAAACATTAATAAAGCGTACTTAATAGGGAACAAAGATTTAGTGCGATACATCGGTTTTGCTTTATAAGCTTTTTCAACTTGGATATGGAACTTTAAAGAATTCATTTGCGACCAAAATCTATGTCCAGTATAGACCGAAACGGGGAAAAAGGCTTGGTTGCAGAGAGTAGATATACGACCGCAAAGGGTTACTTCTAAAAAGATAGTTTTATAATTTTTGAATAACGGAACTATTTTTGTTTCTATTTTGTTTTTTTTTAATGCCAGTATTAGCGTCAAGCACATTTAACCTCTAGAATATAAGTAGGAGCCTAAAAATTGGCACATCATGTTATCTAAGTTGGTAGCGTCCCCTATAAACATTTCAAGGTCGTCGGTCTCCGGAGTTAATGGGATCCCTTACAAATTTTTGTTGTAAAAATTTAAACCTCTACATTTTCTGTACGTTTAAAATGAGCCTTTTATGTGAAAACGCCTAAAATAATAAATACTACAAGGAAAAATATTTCTGCTTAGAATGAAGCTAGAAGCATGAAAATTGCACATCTTGCTTAATCAATTACCGATATTTTCTACTAAAATTTCAATGTAGTTGTACCTCGGAGTCAAAGGGCTTCCAAACAACTTTTATTTTAATAGCAAATTCAAATGCCTAAATCAGGCTTAAATTTGTACTAAGGAAAGCTTATAGAAATGAATATAAATGAATAAAACGTTGTTATTATTTCTAAATTCAAATACCAGTAAAAAAAATAATCACTACGTAATCGAAATACAGTTAAACCTCGCTATAACAAACCACGTTTATAAAAACTTTTTGAAAATACTTCGGATATACATAAAATTTCGAGTCCCTTGAGTCTTTGTTAAACCGGGATTTCACTGTATATTGTTTTAATTTTCCAAATTTTTTCTGTAAATTTCATTATGTCGGAATTTTAAAGGCCACAGCATCGATCTTTTATAAAAGTGGAAATACATATTGGCTTGTTCGTCAATAATAACAAATAGAAATACTCACCTTTATATTTCGAGTTGAAGTATAAACGTACCTTTCTTTCAATGTAGCATTTGTATAGTCACCCTTTCTTATGATTGGTACAAAAGGCAAACAAAAAAATGAAGACTGTCGTCGTTTTTGGATGGTTGAAGTGGGAAGAAACGACGAGCAAAGAACGACAGCCAAAAAAGTAAAGAGTATTAATAAAAACCTAAAATAAAGACAGACTACAGACAGACTGTTTTTTTAATCCAGTTTGCAATTAATCCCTCCGGTCAAATTTTTACGTGGGGGCTCAACCGGGATCATACGGCCAGAATTGCGAACTATAAAAAACAAATAAGTTGTGAATAATTTGTGTTACAGCGTGATAAAATTTGTGTGTGCAATGAAATAACATTACAGTTATTAAGAAATTACGAGACGAAAATAACATGTGCGCATTGTATTCGTACATAGTGTAAAACAATAAATATATAACGGGTTAATAGTCGAAACGGCAGAATGGGGAATAAGCGTAATAAAAACGAGAATGCACCAACGCAATCTTATGAGTGGAACGAACATATTAAGGAAAGCTTGATTGCAGCATTTAATGAGAAAATTGATCAACTGGATTTATATAATTTATCCGCCGGTAGTCATCAACAATGCACGAAGCAGCCAATAACACAGCCAATGTTGCCGAGAAGTCTAACGGCAAAAAAGATAAGATAGAGTCCAATGAGGTCAATGATTCAAGACAAAGGTATTCAGAATTTTGGATTTACTTTTAAAGATGTAGAGGAATCCCTAAATAAATTCAGTGGAGACGACAGTTTTAAAATTGAAAAATGGGTAAGAGAATTTGAGGAATTAGCAGAATCTATAGGGTCGAATCCAATACAAAAGCTAGTGTATGCTAAGCGGTTGCTGATCGGTACAGCTAGACAGAGCGTAAACGCCAAAACGGGACTAAAGACGTGGGCAGAACTTCAAAATTATTTGAAAAGTGAATTTCAAATATGTGTTAATTCGGCGCAAGTCCATCGGATGCTAGTAGAAAGAAAAAAAAAGTCAAACGAATCTTTTTACTGTTATTTATTGTCCATGCAAGAAATTGCGGAAATGGGTGGAGTCGAAGAAGCGGCATTACTTGATTACGTTATCGATGGGATTGGTGATGCAGAGATGAACAAAGCGGTATTATGTGGGGCTCAGTCTGTGGAAGAATTTAAGAAAAAGTTGAGGATCTATGAAAATATCAAGAGAAAATCGGTTGTTAAAAGTTGGATACCGCAAAAGCAACCAGAAGGAAGGGATAAAACAGAATTAAGAAAATATAAAGGAACGCGTTGTTATACCTGTAGTGATAGTGGACATATAGGACGAAACTGCACTAACAAGGAGAAGGGGCCAAAGTGCTACAGGTGTAATAATTTTGGACATATAAAAACAGAGTGCAAAAAGGACATAGTACAGGAAGAAAAAGTATTGTCAGTTGTGAGTTCTTCTCGTCGAAATAATGTGAAAATGATAGTTATTAATGGCCAAGAATATTATGCAATGGTTGATAGCGGCAGTGATGTGAACCTGATGGCTAAATCAAAATATGTGGCAATGTGAAAAGCCACGTTAGATGGAAGAATAAAGAGTTAAGATGTGAGGGCGCACAATGTTTGTATACTTTGGGTTCATTTGAGGATTTGATATCTATAGATGGAAAATGTTGAAGATCGATTAATCCCAATCGACCTAGTGAAACGAGAGTTCTTTATTAAAGACGTACTGAAGAAAGTGAAGGCTTATATACAAAATTGTGTGCGCTGTATCATGATTTTCATCATGACCGAACGGAAAAGAGGAAAGCAAGATGGATTTCTGCATCCCTTACCCAAGGGTGACAGGCCATTATCCACCTTCCACATTGATCATTTGGGGGATTTGGAGAATACCAAAAAAGCGTACAAGTACATACTGTTAGTAATCGACAGGTTCTCTAAGTTTGTATGGATTTATCCCTGTAAAACGCTTAGCTCGTCGGAGGCAATCCAGAAATTAAATATTCAGAATTCAGTTTTTGGCAACCCAATCCAGATTATTGCTGACCAAGCACCGGCGTTCATCTGGGGAGAATTAAAGCAATATTGTCAAGATGAAAACATCGAGCTTCATTTAATTACCACTGGAATGCCAAGAGGTGTTGGTCAAGTTGAAAGACTTAACCAAATCATAATACCAGCTTTATCAAAGCTTGCAGGTGATAAACCTGAAGAATGGTTTAAATATACCAATCAACTACAAAGGTATGAGTCCCTTCGAAAATATGTTCGGACTTAAAATGCGTTGTCCAGAAGACCTGCGAATAACAGAAGCGATTGACTTAGCTGCATTATCATTGTTTAACGACGAGCGTAACGAGTTGAGGGAAAAACAAAGCAGCACATGTTGACTGTAAAAGATGATTATGCAGCGCAGTTTAAGGAAAAACGAAAGCCTACACAAAATATAAATTTAACGATCTGGTAGCCTTCGAAAGAAGACAGTTTAGTGGAAAGGGTAAGATTCGACCAAATTTCTTGGGACCATATATCGTCAATAAAATACGAGACCACGATAGATACGAGATGAGGAAAGTTGGGGATGGAGAAGGTCCTAAAATCACAACGACAGGGGCAGAATTTATGAAGCCATTTTTTATCCATGGAACAGATGACGACACCGACGAAGAGGAATTGAATGAAGAAGAGGAAGCATTCGAGCCGAATAAAAACAAAAAATGAAGACTGTCATCGTTTTTGGATGGTTGAAGTGGGAAAAAACGACGAGCAAAGAACGACAACCAAAAAAGTAAAGTGTGTTAATGAAAACCTAAATTAAAGACAGACTAATAAAAAATCAAATTTAAAGAGTGTTAAATAACTAAATAAAAATTGTTTTTTTAATCCAGTTTGCAATTAATTCCTCCGGTCAAATTTTTACATAAATTTACAAATTATATTCATAGAAACAATTATTAGACTTAAAATACGAAAATATTTTGAATTTCCGGTTAAAATTTATGATTTTATTTCCACATGATTGAAGTGTTGTTTCTTTACTTGACCGCAAGTATGAACCATAGATAACTTATAAAAACTTATAAACTTAAATAATTAAGAAAAATTAAGAATAAGGTAAATATGATTTACAATATATTCTACCATGGAAAATTTAAATTAACTTAAAAAATTTTAAGGAAGCTTCGACCAATTTTATCTGTCTGTGTGAATGCGAAATTTTCCGTTTAAACTTAAAAAAAAAAAAATAAAACAAAACGTCAAAAACAATTGTTTCCCCCTCTTCAAAACCGCTGTGGAAACATAACACATTCACCATTACTATCTATGGCCCTTTACCATCTATCGGATAGTTGGTGGAAGCCCACACGATAGAAACTTGATTGTTTGGAGGCCAAATATTCATTGAGCGATTTTCGAAAATCTTCAACTTTCGAGAACCGTTGCTCAGCTAAATAAGGCTGCATCGAACTTAACAAACAGTAGTAGAAAGGGGCCAAGTCAGGAGTATATGGGCGTTGTCATGAAACAACATGACAGATCACGCTTCTTGGCTCGCTAATTTTGAAGTTCTTCATCTTCCAACTGTTTTTCAGGATTGGTCGTGGATTGTCTTCATGGTTAAAATTTCCATCGCAAAACTTCGTAGAATACTTTCTAATAGTTGAAGCAATAACAGAATTACCACCCCAAGTCGAATTATCATTTTCGTAGTTTCAACAGCATTTTGTCCCCGTTTAAAACAGAATAACTTTGATACTCTTAAATTTTGCTTTGAAATAACTGTCTCTTACAAATTTACCACTACATAGTAACGCCAAAGAAACTATAGAACCTGAAATGACAGTGTGCGCACATGACATTCGATGGGCAAACCCAAATATGTGAATTATGACACTTAAATATGAATACTTAAAATGTTTTAAAATAAAACTTAAACCGTTCTAAATAATCAAGGCACCTGGCTGCATCCACCACTGTTATTTATTCGTCCCAAGAGATGTTATTATTCAGTGTTAAATCAAGCATGTTTACAGAATCAGACGTGCCCACAATTGTGCCGTACACAACCGAAAGTCTTGAAAATATCGACTATTCAGTTGATTGAGCCGGTATGGTCTGAAATAAGTTCCAGGTATTTCAAAGTTGGAAATGGATTATTGTCTGTAGCACCATTTAAAAGAACAGAGATAATAGCGTCATGGATCGGATGTTGAAATTTGCGGCAAATTTTAAAGCGAGAATACCTTAAGCGCATACGCCGGAAAGAATGAACGCCGTTAGCTGAATTTAAAACCTGACACAATTCGCCTTTAATATTATTCATATGTCCGAAACAATTTATTCCAGTCCAGGCAGCATTGTTTTCAGTGCCACAATCGGCGTTTATGCTCGAATATTATTAAGGCGAGACCAGGATCTGGAATTCTCGTATAGTAAATAACAAGCGGACCCAGTTTGTTAAGAGCTGCAAATGCAGAGAATGTGGGCGATTTCGAGCGTTTGGTGATTTTTCAATAAATGTTTGCCCAATGTTGTCAGATAGACCGAATTAACCTATCTGTATAGAAGTGGGAATCTAACCTGCTAGTAATAATTGACACATTTTGTACACCAGCAAACTATATTTTAGCCTTTTAAATCATAGTACCAATGAAACTTGTCGAAAAACAAATTTACAAATATTTCAATTTTAGAACCAATTCGCAACACAAATTTTTTTTTTTTTTTACTTTATGTATTTTAATTTAAATATTTTTTATTTGTTGTAATAATTTCGTATATGTTTGTTTAATTATTTGTGTATATATATATTTGATTGGGCAGCGACGATTAAATTCCCATTGCAGTAAATTAAATTAATATAGTAAACAAAATGGCGTACACAACGCAAATGCATTTCTTGCGAATACAATTTCCGCACGAAATGTTATCAAATTTATTAGCAGATAATGCTAGATTTACGGCCAAATCGTATGAAGCATGTTGCGATGTGAGGGCATGGTCTTTAAATAGAAATGAACGTGCTCAGTATTTGTTGGAGGTGTTTAGTGGAAAAGGAAACGATATAGTAAAGCTCACTAAACCGATTCCTCCGGATCATCCGGATCACCCGGATCATCCAGATAATCCCAATAATAAACTTGTAGCGGCTTGTGTATCCAATGATCAATTAAAGAAACAAATTAAAGAATTACAAGAGCAGGTAGCTTCTCTGTTATGCAAGCTTGAATATAGTCAAACCGTTAAGGCTGAACTTGAGGGTTTTAAAAAAGAGTGCAACAAATGGAAATGTGATGCAGAGGAATTAAAATCCAAATTAGAACAAACCACTGAAAGTTGTACTTGCTCGATCAAAGAAAATGAAAATTTGAAAATTCAATTAGGCAAAACATGTCAAAAAGCCACCGAAGAATACAACGAGCTTCAGAAAAAATATAAAGAATTAGAATGCAAATATCAAGAACAAGAACAACAAGAACGTTCAAAAAGTAGTAGAGAAATTGATCTAAAGGTCGAGGAGAATAATGAATTAAAACGGAATTTAAAAGAATCTTGCAAAAAAATTACGTCCTTACAGAATGAGATTAGTTGTTCACAAAAAAAATGTCGGCATACACAACAGAAGGCATCTTCTAAAGACGATGAATTGGACAAAATGGACCAAATGGTATGCAACCTTGAACGGAAACTCGAAGAATTTGAGCAGGAAAATTCTGAATTACAAGAACAAATTACAAACAATGATCAGATTAAAGTTGCCCAGGCAGAAATTGACCTACTTACTAAAAAAAACAAATTTTTATACGAACAATTAAATCAGGTTCTCCGTTCTGAACACGGCTCAACGAATGATAATGACCAAGAGGATTATTCGTGCATTAAAATGGAACGCGATTTTTTGAAGAGTAAATTTATAGAATTACAACCTCATCTGGAGGAGCTGGCAAACGTTGTGGAAGAATTTACAGAACTTGAAAATAGTTACAATGATATTGTAGAAGAGCTGAACACTTATAAAGAGCGTGAAGAATTAATGATGGATAGGCTTAAAATGTTAATGTGTATGGAAAAAGAATTTAAAAAACTTCAAATACGTGTTGCCGAATCGGAACGAATATTAAATGAATACCAAGTATGTAAGTAAATTTGATCATTTGTCTTGAAAATGGTAAATTAAGTTTAAGCATTTTTTTTTTGTTTCCAGTACAAAAACTTGAATGTCTGCGCGGCGGTTATCAAGACGATCGAATGGACGATCAAGAAGAATATTCACAAGGAAGTGCATGCTCTGATTATTCTGATAGTGATGAGTATGACAGTGTTAGCGGGGAAAGCCAATATTCTGCAGAGGAAGAAGACCGAGGTTCAAGTAAACAATCAAAATGGTAGTAATTGTTTCCAATCCAATATTATCAAAAATAGTAAGTTTTGTAGTTTTTTTTTTGTTTATAGCCCGTGTAAGAAAGCATCATCTGCTGAATAAGAAATTAAACCGACAGTCATCTCAAATCCATTGTAAGAGTCACAAATTATTGAAAATTGTGTATAAACCAAAAAATTCATGTATGATTGGATTTGTGATTGTAAAACAACAAATAAATATTTGTTTTAAAATTATTTCAATTAATTTATTTAACAAAATCGAACGGCTTGTAACAATTTTGTTAAGTTTTAACATGCTAGCCGTGTTCGTTAGATTTTCTTACTCATCGGCTTCCGGTATTTAAAACCCTTAAAAACTGGTTCAGATAAGTTGTATACCTACACAAAACAAAAATCCAATTGTTGCATTTAATGAAAAATTGCTACATTCAAATTGTACATAGTACGTAGATTACATTTTACATTTCAAAACTTTAATCCTTTAATCCGTTCATTATTAAAAACTATGTATGTATGATAGCAGTAGCTCTATGAAACAAATTAAAATTATGTTAATTTTATACAATCTAATTTTTATGAATACAAATTCCGTATAATCTTCGTTTATTAATTTTCTTTATTGCTTCTTAGAATATGGATAATGTCAAGAATCATGTTTATTAATTATTATGGTTATAAGTTTATCAAACAGTATTTATGGAAATTTTAAGTGGAAATCAATTGAAAAATAATCGTTGGGTATGTAGAAATTCGTGTTCATTCCGCATACATATGTAATTATAAATACGTAATTAAGAAAATAATATTCGATTAGAATAACAACTGTGACGTCGTCGGCTGGGAATTTTATTTATTTAGGTATAAAAAATTGCTGGTTCTGTAATAATTTATCCAATAAAGTGTTGTTTTCACATGTATATAGGTGTTGACCAAATTAGCCTGTATTCGCAAATCTAAACATAACTTGGGTCACTTCAGTCTCTTAAGTGTAGAGTCTAAGCTCCCAGCATAAAATATATTTGCAGTGTGAATTCTGTATCTCCAATATCAACAACAGGATTAGCTTAAGTAACCCATTGAATTTTGATTCAAAAATGTTCTAAATGACTTCATGTAAAATTAGAACTATTGCAAGATGATGGCAGTAAGGATGGGATGTTTGCGGCAGCTCGATTTTTGTGGATCGATGCTGCTTGTTCACTCTCTCGATTCAAAAAATAAGCCCTTTATTCTTCAGCTGGAATATTCGGTATTCCGCTTTAAAATTATTTTTTACTGTCTCTTTACAAACTTTTTCTAATTCAATTTTCGATGTGGACTTCACTTCTCTCTTTTTTCTACTATCTTCTTTTATTCTTTTTATAGCTCGAACGCATCCATACACCAGGGCTGCTACATGGTTTTAGATGTGGCAACATTTTCCAACCTGGTAAGTTGGCTCATCTCCCTAGATGATGTCGTCTTGCCCACCTTTCCCTGTTGCACATCCAATACAGCCAGTTTCACGGCCGGCCTTTCGTAGACGCCTCTAGAGGTTTGTACGACAGCACTTCTCACCTGCCCATCCTTGGCAAGGTTTGTTTCAATTATCAGTCCCTTCAGCCACGAATTTCGTGGTAAGTTGTTATCAACGATAATGATCACGTTGCCTCTTTCAATCGGTTTTACAGGCATGAACCATTTTGTTCGCTTCGTCAGAGTGGGTAGATATTCGGTTAACCATCGCTTCCAAAATATGTTAGCTAAATGTTGCGACTTCCGCCAATTCTTTCTGAGTATTATGTAGTTTAGTGCCGCTTGATGATCCCAGCAAAAAATGGTTTGGTGTCAGGGCTTCAGAATCGGCGCTCTCAATGGAAACGAAGGTTAGCGGACGAGAATTGATAATGTACTCAACCTCTATTAACAAGTTTCTAAGCAATTCGTCTCCTGAGTTTCGCTGAGGCATAATCTGGTATAAAGTGTTTTTGATTGAGTGAACCAGCCGTTCCCAGCAGCCACCCATGTGTGGTGACGCTGGCGGGTTAAACAGCCATTTGGAACCCGGGGTTGTAACTTCTGCATAAAATCGACTCTGATCGATTTCAGTTAGGGCGCGACGCAACTCGGCTTCCGCTCCGCGTAAATTCGTTCCGTTATCACTGCGTATTTCGATTGGCGCGCCTCGTCTTGCGATGAAATTGCGAATACACATTATGCATGAATCGGTGGTTAAACTATGCGCTGTTTCAATATGTACTGCCCGTATCGTCAAGCAAGTGAACAGGACTCCCCACCTCTTCTCCGTACGACGTCCGACCGAGACGTTCATCGGCCCAAAATAGTATATGCCGACATAAGAGAATGGTCGAGTGAAAGTTGCAAACCGAGCTGTCGGTAAATTCGCCATTTGTGGCTCACGAGGGAGGGCCCTCTGATTCTTATATCTCTGGCAGGAAAATCGTACTGTTTTCAATAACTGACGTACGCCTGGAATTACGTATTGCTGACGGAGTTCGTTAACAACGGTTTCATGGTTATGGTGGTGGAATTTCCGATGGTATGACATGACTAAAAGATAAGTCACCCTGTGACCTTTCGGCAGCAATATTGGTCGCATTTGATTCCTACCTACATCTTCCGAAGCATCAATCCTCCCTTTCATCCTTAAAACGCCAACGTCGTCTAAATATGGCGAGCACCTGTAAATGGGGCTGCTTTCCGGAATGTTCACTTGCTCATCTATTGGAAGCGATTTGTTGCGTAGCAGGATTTCTACCTCCTTTTGATAAGCATCAAACTGGGCTCGACGATAGAGCTCATTGTGTCCTTTAACAAGCTCGGTTTGAGTGATAGGTCCTACACTAACGGCCATTTTATGGATTCTGCATCTTAGGTTATTTACATACCCTCAACACATATGCTTGCACACGAAAAAAGCGTTGCCAGCTGGAAAATCGCTCTACCTTGATTACCGATGGATAATATTCGACTGTATGTATGTAGTGAGCCCGCCGTTCCTCAATGGGAGCCCTGTGGACGTCTTGGGTTTGGTTTGGCCACCATGGTTCAGGTAGTCGAAGAAATTCAGGCCCGTTCAGCCATCGACTCGATGAATTCAAACTGGCAGTTTCTTCCATTTTGTGCCATCATCCGCTACATTATTTTTAGTGGGAATCCACCTCCATTCCTTTAATTTCGTGTTTTCCATTATTTCACGAATACGATGTGCCACGAACTGATGTTATTTACGATTGTCGGATTGTATCCAGCAGAGGACCGTTCTTGAATCGGACCAAAATATACGCTCTTCAATGTGGGCGGAGTGGGAATCACCAATGCTGTTAGCTAGTCGGGCCCCGAGCACCGCCGTTTGTAACTCGAGTCGAGGGATTGATAGTGGTTTAAGTGGTGCGACTTTAGTTTTAGCCGCAACCAGGGTGCAGTGGATATCGTCGCCACTTACAACGCGGAAGTAGGCAGTTGCTGCAAACGCGTGTTCACTCGCATCGACAAATATATGCAGTTGTATTGTTTCTGTGTCTCCTCGTATTCCATACCATCGAGGAATCCGTATCTGCGCTATCTGTGGTAACAACTGGATCCAAGTTGTCCACTTGTCGAATTGTTCGTCATTCAACTTTTCGTCCCAGCCGATCGATGATCTCCAGACATCTTGCAATAGAATTTTAGCGTAAACCAAGTAAAAAACCCAAAAGGCCCAGAGGATCGAATACAGACATTAGAGTCCTTAAAAATTCACGCTTTGTGGGTCGCTTCTCACCCGACAAGAGATCACTACCCTGTTGTCGATGAGATAATGAGTATCTAAATGTGTCGGTCTCGGTGTTCCACCACATTCCTAAAACCTTTTCGTCTTCTATTGCCGAGCTGATGTTCAGGTCTTTCTTTGCCTCTGACGTTGTACTGACACTATCCAATGCTGATAACACTTCCGGAGCATTAGATCTCCAACCTCTTATTTCAAACCCTGCATGTTTGTGTATTTCTTTGACCCATTTTGCTAGTTCGATGGCTTCATCCGGGGTCTCGACGCTGCCCAACCAGTCGTCCACATAGTGATTGTTTTTTATTGCGTCAGAAGCTCGTGGATACTTTTCTGTAAAACTTAGTGCGTTCACGTTCTTTACGTACTGCGCTGAACTGGGAGAGCATGTCGCCCCAAACGTCATAACCTGCATCACATAAACGTCAGGTTCTTTACTTTGGCCCCCGTCTCTCCATAGGAACCGTTGTGATTGTTGATCGGCCTCTCGAATGCGTATCTGGTGAAACATTTCCTTTATGTCACTACAGATGGCCACTCTTCTCTCCCTAAATCTTTGAATCACTCCTGGCAAAGCTGCAAGTTGATCTGTACCCTTCATGAGAACTGAATTCAACGATATTCCGTTGACTTTGCAGGCTGCGTCCCATACAAGGCGAACTTTATTCGGTTTATTCGGATTATTCAACGCAAATATGGGTAGATACCATATTCTTGGAGATGGCTTATTCAACTCATGAGGTAACAACTTACGCGCATAACTCTTGTCGAGATAATCACAAATTTTCTCCTTTAGGATTTCGGCCAAATCCTGGTTTCGTTGCATCTTCTTTTCGAGACACACTAATCGTTTTTGCGCCATAGGTAAACTATCTGGGAGCGGTACTCCATCATATTTCCAGAGCAGACCCGTTTCGAACCGGTGCTCTCTGCGGATCGTGGTTGTCTCTAATACCTCGCGCGCACGTTTTTCCATACTAGTTTCCAAAATGATGTCAGGCTTCTTCACACCGAAGCTTTCTGACGAGAAAAACTCTTCAATCATAGTCTCCATCCGCTGATCACTGTTGCAACCACGCATATGTAAACTATAATGGTGGTGCGGCGATGACGAATTAGAATCGGCTGCTTTGTTTTGATCGTAAAAACCGTGTACAGCCCACCCTAATCTTGTTTTGGTAGCCGCCGGTTGCTGTGAGGTTCCCTCGCTCGCCTGTAATGGTATCCGTAGCGTAGCTTCCAGTTATCAATCCCAATGATAATACGAGGGACGGCTTGGTAGTAATCCTGGATCGGAACTCCCCGTAGATGATGGTACTTAGCGGACATTTCTTGCGCTGCCACGGATTGCACCGGTAGATTTAGACTCTTGACGGTTCTGACGTTATTGATGCGGTATTTTCGACTCCCTTGATAGTTTCCCGATATTTGCCGCGAAACTATCTTAGAATCCTTTTCTTCTCGAACAGTGTCTGCCGTCCATCTCAGGCACAAGCTCTCAGGTGTTCCTTCTAATTCGAGCTTTTCTCCTAATTCTTCATCTAAGAGCGTTAAAGATGAGCCTTCATCAAGGAAAGCAAACGTATTTGCTGATGCTTTTTCCCCGCGGAGAGTGACCGGAATGATTCGGAAAAGGGGTGATTGTGGCGATCGACGTTGTACATTACAGTGTAAGGCGCAATTAACTACTGGTTTCAAGCCTGGTTTCACTTCGGGTCGTCCTTCGCCATGAAGCAGTGGGTGGTGTAACGCTTTACAACCCTGTTTGCCACATTGCTTGGCATATTTGCAACGAAAGTGGTTGTGCTGTCCAAGACACTTTTGGCATAGACGGTTTTCTTTTACGGTGTTCCAACGTTCATTGCGATCCATGTTGTGGAAACTCTCACAGCTTTTTAGAATACGACCGGATTTCTTATACAGGTGGCATTTCCGATCATCATTAATTATTTGATCATTTTACGGCCCAGTTTAATTTTATGTGAGGCGGTAAACGGTCTGTTAACTCCTGTAACAACGATGGATTATTCATATGTGCCAGTAGTCCGGCAGCTTCGATCGTGGCGCATAGGTTTTGCACTGACAGCGCAAATGAAATTAGGGTTTCTAGTTTTTCTGCTTTCGGAGCCGGTTCGCCTCTGATCTTCTGAAGTAGTGTGTGGATGATCAATTCTCGGCGGCCGTACAACATTCTCAGGGTTGTTATCACATCCGATACTGACGATGGTAGCAGTAGACGGCATCTCACAGACTCTAGTGCTTACCCTTTTAAACACCGTTGCAGACATAATAGATTTTCAGCATTGCTAAGCCCACATATCTATGTTGAACTTTCATAGCTACTTATGAACATCGGCCATTCCGATGGTTGCCCGCTGAAGTGAGGAAGCTCCTTGGAAACTACATGTCTTGCGGCGAGCTGATCAGCCCTCAAAATGGGCGCCCTTGCAGCATTTGGTACAGGTAGTTGTAGGACACCCATAGACGCTGCTGGTTGAATATACGATAAAAGACGGTTGATTCGTGTTTTGCAAACTGACCGGAATGGCGCCACGGTCATGTGAGACTAGTATCTGTCTATTTGAAATTTACATCTTATTTGACTTCACACAGGGTACCGATTGTTGTCGATATGGCTGTTGACCAGTTCTCGTTATCGATACGTTTGCCATTTGGTTAATGATAGGCATTTCAACAAATGTTTGTGGTGGAACTTGTTTCATTGCTGGCTTTCCCCATTGCCTTTGGTGTTGCTCAACCCACTGACTGACATCCGCATGGTTTGACTTAAGCCCATCGTCTTGATCCGATTCAGGTTCATCGTCAATTTGCTGCTCGAGGATTTCGAACTTCTTATTTATATAATCGCGATCCTTGGCGTCCCTTTCCTTACGTCTGAATTCTTTCAATTTCCGAATTTCCTCCAGCTTCTGCAGTTCCCACTGCATCCTCTTGCTTGAGCATTCCGAGATCGGGCACTTACGGATCTATTCGAGTTTTGTCTGCTCGGCGACTTCAGCACAGGGTGAGTGATTACGGTGTCTTCGGCACTAGACAGGCCGGAGCACGTGCTACAAACCCAATCCTCGTCCTGGATTGCCTGCGTTACACCAATGCATTCAAAATGAAACCACTTATCACACTTGTCGCACTGCACCATCTCATTGGTGTCAACGCGTTCGCAGTTACTGCAGTTCGATTCGTTTAGCACGTGTCGTGGTGTTGATCGAACAGTTATTAATGATTTCTCGAAATTGTTCACACCGTCCGTTGTGTATATTGATTTATCTTATGATGAGATTCACGAGTGGTCTTATTCCAATCAAACCAACCCAATCCAGCAAAGGTAAAAGATAATTTTAGAGATTATTGCAAGATAGTGCAATAAGGATGGGATGTTTGCGGCAGCTCGATTTTTGTGGATCGATGCTGCTTGTTCACTCTCTCGATTCAAAAAATAAGCCCTTTATTCTTCAGCTGGAATATTCGGTATTCCGCTTTAAAATTACTTTTTATTGTCTCTTTACAAACTTTTTCTAATTCAATTTTCGATGTGGACTTCACTCCTCTCTTTTTTCTACTACCTTCTTTTTTTCTTTTTTTTTTTTTCTTTTTATAGCTCGAACGCATCCATACACCAGGGCTGCTAAATGGCAACAAGAACACTTTTAGAAAAAACTTCGCACTTCTATATAAGTAGAAGTTGGAAGTTTGTATAAGTTTGATCTAACTTTCTACCTCTAATAATCATTTTACTGTGATAAAAAAGAAGTGTGAGACTTTTCCATTTAAATCGTGCGGCCTTATCCAAATGAGTAGTTAATGAGGTACGCTTGTTAATTTTCATGTAAAAAAGTGCTTCCAAAACGTTAGAATTGTTGAAAAGGACTTTTGGTGACAATGCACTGCCCAGAGCGAGTGTTTTTCTGATGGGTATAAAATGTGCAAAGAAGGAACGTCAAGGATTTGGTGTATAAAAATCGTCGATTGAAATGTAGCGATAATGTTGACATTACGAAAACATCGTTTGGGTAGATACAATCAATTTGTAAAGGCCATTTAGGACTCAAACACGCCGAATCTCGGTTTGGTTCCAAAAAACTCGAATTTTTTCGAAGAAGATCGTCGTGGTAATGTTTTTGATTTCTGACTACCAGAACGTCATCAAACGAATTATTACGAGAAATGAGACCTGGGGGTCAATAATACTAATACTATGAAAAGTACAATGAAAAGTTTTTTCAGTGAGAAATACACATTTCCGATTCATGTTCCATGAGAAGGAGAAAAATGACGTCAAAATCTTTTCATATGAATAAAACTTTCTCACCGACCATTTTGGCGGTGAGAACATCATAAATATGGAAATAAAATTCTATAAAAACTAAATTTGTATTTTTACCATTAAATTGAATTGAAACTATAATATGATTCACTTTAAACTTAACTAATAAGTAAATCTATTAAAAACTATTCCGTATATTTAAGAAAAGCCTCCAAATAATTAATTTAGTCAAGTTTTAAAAATAATTTGGTCAATTTTATAATTTACTTTATATTTTGACAGCCAATGACAAAAACTGATTAACTAAATCTACTTTATCATTTATTTAGCTAATATTTAAACCAATTGCTGTATCATCTAGCGGAAATCTATATGAAACTCGATAAAATGTCTGTTTACAGTGTAGCTTACTATGAAAACAACTTATTCAGCGTTTTTTTCACGATTCTTTTTCATTTGGACATCGAGAATCGCTTATTGTCATTTTGTGAAATGTTATAAATGAAAGAAACGTGATGGAAAATAAATGGAAACATTTTTATCATTAGGTTTTTTCATAGAACGAGAATTGACCCCCAGATGTGTGACATTCAAATGAATATCATTCTCATTCTGTCTATTGAAGACGACAGATCAATAATAATAAATTAAAATTATCTAATTGTGTTTATGACCTGATATTTTAACTGGATCTTTTTTTTTTTATTATAAAAAGCTAAACACATAAGTTACAATTTGATTTGCTATAGTTGCAATGTGGTTAAAGAAGCAATAATATGAGTTAATATTTCGTAAAAAAGTTAATTCGCATTACTTAATATATGTATATACCCGTATATGTGTTTAATTATTGACTTTGCTTAGATAATAACTGTGTCTAGTTTTATTTTAATCATTTATTCAATTAATATCTATAAAACATGAGTTTGTGTAAAATCTGTGCCGTGAAAATAAATAGTGATGACCTTAAACTCAAGTGTCAATTATGTCACACTTTATATCATCTTGGTTGTGTTGAAGGTAGTGAAAACAATCTCGATAAGAAACCAACTTTATTGTGGAAATGTTCTGAGTGCATTGATAAGCAAAAAATATCGAAAGCATTACCGTCAATGTCAAATCTTGATAAACCACTTAGTTTCAAAGAAGGTGTTACTGATCATCAAATACCGGATCAAAATTCCGGTAAAAATGAAATTGATTTCACTGATAGTGTCGCTTCGTTCAAGTTTATCTATGAGCAGTTAAAAATAAGTGAAATGACCTTCTCAAAGAGGTTTGACATCATCGACAAGCTGGTTAGTAGTAAACTGGACGAACTTCAACTGGAAAATAAAACATTGAAAGAAAGCATCGAAATAGGAGTACTTCGCTGGAAATAACTGGCTTGCCGGATTCATTCACTGCGGATGCTAATCATCTAACTGCAAATACGGTTAAATTAATGGAGCA